>CM067576.1:10593384-11870181 GCA_034336665.1 Luscinia megarhynchos
TAGCCTTTCCAGTCAGCTCACCAATGTGGATGAGCCATGACTATTATCAACTCTGCTGCTGGCAACACTCCCCAGCTAAAATAACGTGGTCTTTGTTCTTACCGAGGGATATCAGCCGTCTGGTGAGCTCCATGTGGCTCTGTGCAAATCCCCAAACTGGAAAACAGCATAGCTGAGATAATCTAGGATGTCTACTTTGCCGACTGTTGTATCCTCCCCTCATCATGCTGTTTTAAGGCCTGCTCCATCCAGAGCACAGTGATAATAGTCTCCATCATTGTAGGCTGTCTCTCATGCCAAAAGCAGTCACCAACTGTCAGGAAGGATCTATATTTTGTTCCTAAAACAAAAAGATAGCTTTCAGCAATACATAGAGAAACACCTTTGCCTTAAATACATGGGACACATTGAAAAGTATCTGTAAACACACATTTTTATAATCAAAGAATCTTTCTAAAGAAACAATGTTTTGACTATATTATAAGTTCAGTATTAAAGTGGATCACCATCAAAAATTAAAGATTAAACTCTATCTTAATTTTATTCTAATTCATTCCTCTGGAAACAAGGGAGTAGTTACAGTGGTAAGCTATTGTGTTATCTGCCGTGTAGACAAAGGGAGAGCAGACTAACATCTAACAGATTACATTTAACCTACAGATTAACACTGTCTAGATGATCAGAGATGCCTGACATTTGTTTCTCTTTACTGTCAATATGTATTTGTGCATAAGCAAGCTGATGTTTATTTAAACAAACTGGGTGTCCAGTTTGAGTGTGACTGCGCACTGGATATCTAGCTGCTCCAGATCAGAAGATGCACAGATAAGACTTAAAATTTAGTGGCTAATTATTAATGGCTATTAATACTTAGGAATAATCCAAAAACATTGAGTCAGCCCATCTAACACCCACACCAATGAAACCTACTCAGTTTGCTAAAACACCATGTTAGGTAGCCACCATAACCATATTTCAGTAGGTGCGCCTCATAAGCAGCAGCAACATTCATCAGGACTTGGCTACAATCAGACATCCAGAATCTCTTGAGAGTACTGAGACATCTGTGGCAAAACCAGTTAATCTTCATAAAAAGGACTTTTGGAGAGAGTTTTGGGGATGCTAGCCCTTCCTTCCTGCTAAAGCCAAGGGGATTTTGGTGCACTTACTCTGGCAATTTCCCTCGAGAGAGGGTTTCAGAATCCAGCGTAGTAGGGTGTCCTGCAGGCATCAGAGCCTTTGCTGCTCTCAGTCTCATCTTCCTCAGTTGGAAAGAACTTGACGCTGGATTGTAAAGATTTTGCACTAAAGCCTTTGCAGTAAAAGGGAAAGATGTTACTTTCTAGAGCTTGAATAAAGCATCAGTACAAGATTGATACAAAGAGGAAACATCTGCTCTGGCTTTGAGAGCTGAGTTTCTAAATTATCAGATTTAAAGCCTCTTACTAGGCTCAAAAGTTATAAACACGTTTTATGGTCCCTTTTTCACAAAGCATATGGCTCATGAGTAAAAACAAAGGGATAAATGGCTTTAAACTCTTCAAATGTTCTTATGCCACACACAATTACTGATGTACAATGTCAATCTAATGATCTTCATTTTTCCTGTAAGGTCTCTTTCTGACATTAGAAAAAGCTTTCATCAGATCTCCCTGCTATACCCATAGAGACCAACTGATTTTTAAAGGTTGTAGTACTGGTCAATGATCTCCAACTCTGTATTCCAACCTCTAAAGCCATTAGAGGCTTTTCAAGTCTCAGTTCCAGGGACCTTGATCCTGATCCAGGATCCTCCTCACTGAGAGTAGGGTCTTACCTCAGTGAGAGAGTTAAATCTGTTGACAAGTAAAACCAGGTGATATTCCAGTAAATAAAAATTAAATGTACTAGGTAAACATATCAGGGTTACACAGTACATTGGTTGGGCAGAGCAGAGGAAGCCATCAACTGGAGGAATACAGCCCCAACCACTTCTGAGTCACACAGCAAGCCAAACTGGAAAAAGAAGCCTTTAGAAAAAGCAGGTAGTGACGAAGTATTCAATACACTTCAGTATTTTATTTCCATTTTGGATAACGCTACTTCAAAAGGCAATAAAGGCCCCAGAAAAAACTTCTTTCAAGTACCTAAACTTTTACAGCATGTGCAGAGTAGAAAGGGAAACCATGTGCGCTGCCTGGACATAGCCACCTCTCCCTCACCTTCCAGAGTCCAGGTAAAAATAAACCTCCATTTAAAAAGATATGCAAGCAAATTCAGGCAGACACCTGACCATAAAACATGATGCAAACCCAGAATTAGTACTGGAAGCATTTGTTTGGATTTAGAAGGATAGATTTAGAGAGTCGCCCAACCATATATTATCCTGGTTTACGATAGAGTACAGCATCTGCTTTCAACTCTAATGCTGGGGGCTGATACAAATTTCTCCACCAGTTCAATATGGGACTCCATTTTGATTCTTAATCATGCTTGACGGCATGGTCAGAAAACAATGATCATCAAGAGAAGCAACAGACTGGGAAAGCAAATGAAAGCAGTTTATATACAAGAGAATATAACACTCAGCAGTTACCATCACAGCTTTAAGCATATCCCATTCTCTCTTTCCCCAAATAAAACTGTTTCTGAGTCTTGACTGAGATGCGTGTTTCACTTGCAAAGTTTTGCAAGTTTCACTCACTTGGGTAATCAGTACACAGGAGGCAAGCCCTTAGTTTAAGCTTCTTAAACAAACTCCAGCGTAATATTGAAACCACAGCCAAGCCTGTGGTTTTCCCAGGAACACAAGGCTGCCTCCCAACAAAGCAGTCCCCTGTAACTCCCTTACCATTTGTTGTATCCTGAAGAACCAGGTTTTCCAATTCAAGCCAGTCAGTATTCAAAGGCCCGGCTTTGCACAAGCTTAGGTAAGCCATTTACAGGTGTGCCAGATGCCCTTCTGGATCAGAGAGGCTGATTTGCTGGTCAGTACATCCACATCTTTTCAGCCCAGCTGGAATGAAAAGTGTGCACTTCAGCCTGAGAAAAATTTAGTATGAATGCACATCTGCCTTCTTAAATCATTCTCATTACACATCTAGATTAAATTAATGCCACTTTGCTGCTAACAAAACCTGTGCTTTCAACCCTCTCTCAAACTCTACAAGCTGTAAGTGTATGGAGGCTTTTTAAATTACAAACGTCTCTTCCAAAGGAGAAAATGATATTTCCTGCTTAGTATTTTTTAAACTAACTTCAGCAGACATGCATCTCAGTTGTAATGAGCCTTAAAAATAAGAGTTTATTCAAAGATTGAACAGATACTCTCTTCGCCAATACTTCAAAATGATATTGCTTTGCCACCAAAGGGCAGCTTTTCAAGAAAAGAACATTTTGTGCATATGTGACCAGACTTCCTACCATTTCACTACTCCATAGCGTTATTCTCATCCTACACTCCCAAAGGAAAGTCAGATTGACACATACAGCCTCGAGTTAGAAGTTCTCTGGAAAGCATGACTCCTAGAGGCACTTGGCTCTTCTGAACCTGGACTTCATTCAGACTATCCTCCTGTCACACCCTAGTATATAGTTTTTGGCTAGACAAGAAGTAACAATCTTCCTAAGTGACACAAATATCAGTTGTCAGCCAGAGCCTTTCAAGTGATCCAAGCAATCCAGACAACATCAGAGATGCGCTGCAGCCACGTTGGCACCTGAAGAGAACAAGGCAGGATAGCTGTCCCTGAGGGCAAAGCCAACACAGCAAGGAACCCAGAGATTTGGTAAAGGCCACTGGCACACTTGGCTCTTGTAAGCAGGCCTGATGGCATGAAAGCCAGGCAGCACAGAGCACTGGCACACAGAAGCATTCAGCTCTCGTGACAAGACTCCTGATATGATTCTGATGTGTCCTCTCTACAGGAGTCCTGTGATGGTACAAGGACAGAGCAAAGTGAGGAGAGCCCACCAGAGCACCATTTCTAAAGAAGCGAATTCTAAGTGATATCTGAAGCAGGGACCCTTAATGGGAATAAATTAAACCAAATTAGTACCTATGCTCTCCCTATGATTATCTACTGAGGAAAAACCAACACGATTTAGCATCAGAGAGTAGTGACAAAGGTGGGGTCTGACTGAACACAAATGAGCCATTTTGTCACCCTCCATTACACAAATCTTTCCTACCTTTTAATCTGAGAGAGCTTTTTCTCTTCTGCTCGGATATATTCCTGTAAAGACTGTACCAAGTCCTTCTCCGCATAAATCAGGTCTGTCATTTGACCTAAAAAGAACATAGAAAAGTAACAATTATTAAGTGCACAGAAGTCAAACCTTAAATGCTTAACCTTAAGGGCTATTAAAACCATCATAAACAGACAAATTAAGGGTATGCATTTCAATGCCTGTAAACCACAAAAGCTGTTAGACGCATAGGTCAGGCATTCAAATGCTTCAAGGTGCTTTTAAAGTCCCAGATTCAACAGTTCATGCAGCTTCACTCTGACCTTTCCTCTGCCTCTGAATTAATTTTAGTATTACAAGTGCATGCAAGACAATCAAAAGAAAGGTTTGCTACTCATACAGCTATGGAGACAAAGCAACAAAAGATCCAAACGATTGCCAAAGCATCTGTTCTACATATGGATACAGATTAGGTCACACTTACAAATTATTAGCATAACCACTGGCATCATTTAAAGTTACAGTTTTACAGTATGGGTAACTGTGGAAACAACCTAACATTACACTAAGAGGAATTTCAGACTAATGTTCATAGACTCATACACATACTCTCCTGATTAGCATTAGTGCAAACTGCTAACATATTAGTTCTAACTGCTATGACAAACTTGGCTTTTCAAAGCCCAAACTGAAAGAGCATGATGAGCTTCATAAATGCAAGTACAGCTCCAGCATTCCTAAGTAATTATCAATGAGGCATGATTAAGGAGATAGAAGGCATCAGGACATGCTATTTTCAGAGTTAGGAAAGGTTCAGAAATAAGTAAATGTAGAAAGAAGGTGATCTTTCATGGAAGCTTTGTATAAAATGCTACTTAGAAAAAAATCAGAAGCAAATAATACACACAAAGTTAAATATTGTTCAGTCAGCCACAGGGCACGTGAGGAGGCTGGCAGTGGATTCTGGCTGAACAGTTCCACACAGTGGTGGCAGAACAACCCACCAGGAGCTCTGAGCTTTGCCATTCAGAAACAGCTCCACTGATCAAAGGGCATTCTGGAGAACAGCCAGTGGTAGTTAATCAGCCTCTAATGCCCTTATGGAGGGGAAGTCCCCAAACTGCTCACAGGAAAACATTAGACCAATTAACAGCAAAAAACTCAGTTTGTGCTTATTTGAAGCTCTACCATACTCATACACAGTTGCATTCTATTAGAACACAGGAACTAAATTGTCATAAAAATCCAATTATTTTACAGATTTATTACAATGCAAATTCTTTAGGACTCACTCAGGCTAGCAAAACACACAATGTAAGGGAGTTACTGATTTTGCCATCTGACACCTAACCCCAACATTTTGAGAAGACAGGAGATTTCAGGTGCTGTGGAAAAAAACTTCACATATTTACCACTTAAATTATTTTCGTAACTCAAATTCTGGACTAAGTTTTTTATCATAAGATGGTGTGTTCTGTTCAAGATGACAACAGATGCACAAACCCTAAAAGAACACAGGCCCCATCTTATTTTAATGACAGAGGCCCCAAAGAAATTTAAATCATGTTGGTCAGTGTTCTAAGTCAACCAACTGCAAACAAATTGTCCTGATGCTGCAGAAGAGCAGCTTTTCCTAATAGAGACAGTGTTGGGCAGGGTCACATGAAGAAAGCCTTATGCTTCAGATAACTTTAACAGCTCTAGCAATCACAATAATCACATCACATCATCATGCACTGGTTTTTTCCACACCTATGGAGGTAAAGAACTCTGCTTCTGTGTGCCAGATCAGGAAAACACAAAGGAAGAACATCAACTGCAGCCAGGGTTTCATCTTCCAGATATTTCAAATCTATAAAAAATGAAAAGTAAAAGGAGGAATGAAAATAATTATTTGTGAGAAACAAGCCAAAGCATTTATCTTCAGTCATTTTGCCCTCATGAAAATTATTTAGACTCTGAATTTTAATTAGTAAAGCCTGAAAAAACTCTTCTTCAACCATAGGGACTGTTACTTAGTCCCAAATGCTACCTTGCATACTCTGGGATTTACATGGAAGACACTGAAAAGCCCACATGAGAAAAGTAAGGGAAACAACATATTGTCCACTGAGACAGTGAGAACAAACTCTTCTGCAAGAGCAGTTCAGCACCTTCCATGTCAAACATAACGAGAACTGGAAAATATGAGACCCAAAGAATTGTATTAGATTCCAATAATAATAATAAAAGTCTAAAATAAATGGGTTTATAGCATTCTATAAATCTCAGTTATTTAAAAACTGTCTAGAAACAAATAGTGAGAAAGCCAAATAGAGAAATAGAACATTTTGTAGTGTGGAAGTGGCAGAAATGGTTGGAAAAGTTAAAAGTGAAATTTCCAGTTCTGCTTATTCAAGATGCATTTTCTCAGAATACTGGCCTCTGGGCACAGCCCTTATAACATCTGTATTTCAAAGGCTGTGCCAGTTTAGAAACCCAGCCCCAGAGAGGGATGTTGAAAGCAGATTGTTCCACTTCCAAAAGCATAGCCTGAGGAGATGGGAGGTAAGCCTGTCTGAACAGATGGGACCAAGTGAAGCAAGGAGCATACAGAAGAGCCTCCTGGGAGATCTAACGACCAGAACACCTTTTCCAGGAGGTTTATGAGGAGCACTGCACTTGGATGAGTCCACAGCTCACTCCAGAGCTGCCTGTCCACCAGGCAGGAACAGCCACCACTTCCAGCCTCATGTAGGAGCACCGCTGCTCCTACATGAAGTTCCTGGCACAGCCTCGCACAGTGTCAAAAGGGAGGTGACAACTCTTCACCTCAATGCAGGAAGCAATTATTACTTTTTCCTACTCAATGTAACTGGGCAAACTGGTGGCTCAAAATTACCACCAAACCCTGTGCGGCCCAGTAACTCCAAATACAGTAAAAATGCATCTATTGGGGGCAAAATGCAATCAGCCTGAGAAAGGGGAATGGAGGGGGGAAAGTAAAGGAAAATACATGGAGTGTCCTGAAATTTCAAGCAACGCAGCAAATAGGAAGGAATGAAGATTAATTCTGCAATAACTCTAACTTGTTCCCTTGGGCTCCACACATCTGCCTCCAAAAGACAAAATATCCACAAGGCAAAAGACGAAAAGTGGATACTGCCCTTTCTTGGATTTTCAAGCCCACAGCACAACTGAAGCTCTTACCCTCAGCTGGGTTCACCAGTGCCACAGACACAAACATCAAGCACACCTTCAGTGACACCACCATCACTAAAAACACTTGAAATAGCTCTGTCCTTTGTTGTGTATTATCATATGGCAAGATGATTATTTTTAAATAATTCTTTTGATTGCTTTACAAGACTACACAATCAGAATCACTTACCACAACAGCTTGCAAACATGATTAAGCAGGAAAATGTCTCACAGTATCATAATAAGTCTTCTACATTCCCTTTTCTGTTGCTCACCCTCCTGTAAACCACATATTCCCAAACTGCCCGTTTTAGTTAGTTAAGACCTAGTACATGAGTGATGTGAGTGTTGGACTGAGAAATGAATAAAGCTGAGTGAATAGTATCAAGCAGAGGTCTGCCAATATTACAAGCCACAGTAAGTGATGTAGCAGAAAGCCCAGCAAGTCAAGCACACATGGGAAATACATTAATTTGTATATATTAAGCCTCATCCGTCTGTCTGAATAGTCTGTCATCATTTAACAGAGTGGTTTTTTGGATGCACAACATAAAGCCTGGGAGAACACTTACAAGTGAATATTCCAGTTAAAACAGCACAACTCTACATTCTCCTGCACCTCCTTACCATGTTCTCCCACGGCTGGGGATATCTGCCAAGAAGGACACTTACTGCAGCGACCAGCTTGTCTTTATAAAAGATCTTCAACAGGTTCACCATCCTACTCAGTTTTACCTGACTTAGTAAACACAGATCTCAGTAAAAAGAGAAAGCAGCTCTTGCTCAAACAAGCAGAACACCTGGCTGCAGGGTTTGCAGATTGTCTGTACACATTATTTTCACAGCTGTTACTGGGAAAACCAGCACAAATAATGAATTGCAGGAGGCTGAATATCCACAGTCTTGGCTGGCAGGAGCATGTGTGCACAGCCACATGTACGTGTGCCCACCCCACTCCAGCTGAACAATCTGCTAACAAAGAGGGCAAAAGGGCCAGAAGGGGCATGAGCAGCTCCTGCCTCAATAATGGAGACAAATGTTTGTAAAGCCAGTGTGTTTTATTCAAACAAACTCCAGACAAAGAGCCTCTGTAGGACAAATACTGCCTATATTTCTAGCTTTTTCTTTTGTGAGTTTTGTTGGGGAGTTCTTTTTTAAACCTCTTTACAGTAGAAGACTTCAATGAATCATTACTCCCTACTTTTCCCTAGGGAAAGAGTGCTGTCAGAGAACACGGGCAGAAAGAAAAATGGTTCCAGACAAAATACACAAGGATGGAATTTTTCTCCATGGGTAAGACTGAATTCTTTATTAGATAAGCTTTCTAAAAACCTCATAATCAACAAGATATAAAAATAGAGACCTGACACATTAAAGGGAAGTTGCTTGCACATCTACCATGCTTTTCAGTTCCTCATTCACTCTGAATTTCATATCCAGTCACAGGGAACACAGGCAGCTCCCAGACAAAAGGGAGGAGTTTTTTCAGGTCAGAAGAAACAAATACCTATTACTCATCCAGTGACTTTAGGACTCAACTTCTGATCAAACTGATATGCTACAGTCTTCTTTATTCACCACAGTAAAAGAGTACTTCACCTACCTGACAGCCTAACTAAAAACAGGGACAAAAAAAAGGCAAGTCCTTCATCCAGAAATTTGCACGCACTTCTCATGCAGGACAATTAAGTGGAATCAACAAAAGGCCAGTCCATACAACAAAGACTACAAGTCGTACCCTTTATTGTGGTAAATGAGACCAGAGTGTTACTTGTACTCATATGTGAACACTCTTTTTGATCACATGAACTCCAGAAAAAAAACCAAAGAAGTGGTGTACTACTCCACACTGAAAGGTGACAGCACTCCCTTGGCTATGGGGCTTCTCTAAGGGAGGCAGGGAACTGGGGATGTAAATGCTCCAAACTGCTCCAAGCAAAGTCACCTGTTCTTCCAAAGACTAGGTGGGGGAAAAATTTTTCAGAGCACACTGCAATGTTTTCTTCTAAGGAATTAAGGCAGAGTACTGCTTCCTGGTTTGGATCCTGGTTTGGTGCTTACTGACCCAGAATTTGCTGCAGAGGAATAAACCTTGTGAGACAAAGTATTATAACCAGATACTGTCAACATCTGATTATGAGCTACTGGAATACAACATACAAACTGATGACACAAGTAAGGGTTACAACCTGTCTCCTCTTCTGTGCTTGCCTGCGCTGTTAAAGACACCAGGGAAATCACTCTGAAAAGCTGCTTCCATATGTTTCTATATTTAAATATCATGGTGAAATCCAACAAGCAATCCACTAATTCAAGATCACCTCAGGCCATGCAGTTCTTGGTGCACACACAGCTGAGGCTCTGAAGTTTGGTCCATCCTCAAACAGCAATTTGAGGCTGGACTGTTGGGTGAAACAGATCTGTTTGGGGCTCCTCCAAATGCCACTATTTTCCACCCTATCTTCTTGCTTGCAGAGCCCTCCACAAACAATGGAGCTTCAAAAGTAGGCATTAAGCAGCTATCAGTACTGATGGCTGTAGATAAGGTTAATGATATCTAAATGGAAAATAGTATAAACAAAATACCTGCAAGGCTGCTTACTGATTAAGAGCCAAAAGACAGGCTTAATTATAAACAGATTTTCAAGCTGTTTTAGGAAGAGGAGCTTCTCTCAATACCAACCAAGAAAAGCAGCCATAAAACCATCCACTAGTAGCAGTTTCAAGACTTGCAGATTAGCCCAACACATGATAGCAGCTATAAAACTTTTTAAAAATTATTAAATACTAAGGAAACCTACACCATTCGCTGAGAACTTTGAAACAAGTAATTCAGAGCTGAAATTCATTATCCACATGAACTCAGATGCACCAGTGTTCAACTCAGCCCCTTCCTCCAGAGCACATTTGTTTTACTGCTTGAAGCAGCTTATGCCAACATCACCATATTTCTTTACAAAGCATTTTAATAAGCATCTAAAAGCAATTATAATTACCTGGCAAAAACAGCAATGATTGCCTTGTGTTTCTCAAGGCAAGCCAAAAGAAAATGAGGAAAAGCTGTTTATTTACAAGCATTAACAAGGACACAGCACAATCATGCAAAACTGCTGGCATTTCTTTTAACATAAAATAAATTATAACCACCTTAGAAACCATAATTATCTTGATTAGCTCCCAGTATTTTTTTAAAGCTGTAACAAAGAATGTTTCCATGTTCCAACAGAGGACAAAACTGATGCAAGTCTAAGGCACAGCAAATTCACTTGAATCTTACTATGCAAGCTCTCCCTTTATAAAGCAGCCTGGAGTCCAATCCCACAGTGTTGGTGAAGACAAAAAGACTCTGAGCTTTTTCCACTACAGCTTATTTTTTCAGCATTAATATTTAGACCGCATTTTACTGTGCAAAAGTAAATAATAACTAATTACACTAATAACTTTAGCATACCATCATACTTAACATAACTTGACATAACTTAGCATTTGCTCATATAAAGCATTAAAGTACCTTCCTGTTCAGAAATGAGGGGCTCTTTTCATATTAAAAGGACAGTCGGTGAACTGTTTCTTTCAATTAAATTTAATTAAAATCCGAGGTTATCATTATGTCAGGGGTTGATTGTATTCACAGAATCACTAGGTTGGAAGAGACCTTCAAGATTGAGTCCAATCCATGCCCTAATACCTCAATCACACAATGGCACCAAGTGCCATACCCTGTCTTTTTTTTAAACACATCCAGAGACAGTGACTCCACCACCTCCCTGGGCAGACCATTCCAGGACTTGATCACTCTTTCCATAGAAAACTTTTTCCTAACATCCAACCTGTATTTCCCTTGGCGCAGCTTAAGACTGTGTCCTCTGGTTCTGTCAGTGCTGCCTGGAGAAAAAGACCAACCCCTACCTGACCACAGCCACATTTCAGAAAGTTGTGGAGAAACAAGGTTACCTCAGAGACTCCTTTTCTCCAGGTTGAACCCCAGCTCCCTCAGCCGTTCCTCACAGGGTTTGTGTTCCAAGCCCCTCACCAGCCTCCTTCCCTCCTCTGGGCGTGCTCAAGTGTCTCAATGTCCTTCCTAAACTGAGGGGACAGGACTGGACACAGCACTCAAGGTGTGGCCTCACCAGTGTCAAGCACAGGGCAGAATGAGCTCCCTGCTCCTGCTGGCCACACCATTCCTGATACAGGCCAGGGCCACTGGCCTTCTTGGCCACCAGGGCACACTGCTGGCTCATGTTCAGTTGGCTGTTCACCAGCACCCCCAGGTCCCTTTCCACACCATCCCCAGCCTGTAACACTGCAGGGGATTATTGTGGCCAAAATGCAGGACTCAGCACTTGGATTTATTAAACTTTATCTTACTGGATCCCTGCCCATCCATCCAACTGTTCCAAGTCTCTCTGCACAGCTCTCCCACCTTCCAACCGATTGAAACGCCCCCAGCTTAGTGTTGTTTGCAAATTTACTAATGAAAGACTCAATACTCTCATCCATGTTGTCAATAAAAATATTGACAAGAACAGCGCAGACCCCTGAGGGACACAACTGGCTGCCACTGTTCCCCACCACTCTCTGGGCCCAGCCATCCAGCCAGCCTTAACCCAGCAGAGTGCTCCTGACACTTCTCCAGGAGTATGGACTACCAGCTTTCCCAGGAGCATGCTAGTATCACCCTAGAACATGCCCCCTTCCACGCTCCATGTTCTCCTCTCTGACATATAGAAAACCACGTACAAAAATCAGAACTAGTCATAGGAAAAATATCTATGTTTGCAGCTTGCTTCTTTGGAAGTTTGCCAATGCACACAGCATGGAAATTATAAACAGATTGGATTCCAGACTTAAACCCAGCAGTGCAAACATTTCTTACGCTAACTGGTAAACCCTGCTCCCTCTGCTGCTACTCTCTTTCAAGTATGTAATTCCTGCACAGCTTCCTAAAGTACGATTAGTCACATTAAAAAATCACAATAAAAAATTGAAGCCCAAGAAATTATGGCATTAGCAAGAAGCCATATTCTTGTCTGTTAGTGCCACAGCAGTGCCAATTTACCAATGCAGAATAACGTTCTGTTTGTGAAACGTGAGTGGCAGTTATTGATTGCTAGGTCTATTCACAACATACCTGTGGGATTATTTCCAAGTCCTTAAGGCCAGAAGGATGAAGTATTACCCTGCTAAAGATGACTACAGCAGCTTTTCAGCTCCACTCCACCTTCACAGAGCACCTATAAAATTAAAGAGCAAGAGGCTTTGCTACAAAATTGTCTTCTGAGGAACAGTACTTTAATACTGAGGAAGCAGGATGATTACTGGCTAGAAACACCAAACATCACAAAGTCATACAGTCCCAAAAATAGTCTTTATTTACATATCCTCTCTCCTCCTTGCTTCCAGGTTACAAGCACCTTCTTTGCTTCCTGAAATAAAATCACTCCTGTCTAGTCAAAGACATATTTTGCCATCCTTATGGCATGCCAAGCTGCTGTGCCCCAGCTGAGCTATGGTAACACTTAGGTAGTGCCTTCAATTTTCATACCAGCTGCACTCCAGAGCAGCTTTTATACCAGCTTTGCACAGCCTTTTACACCGAGGCTTCAGCTGCTGCATGGTACAGGTCACACACAGCTGCCTGTGCTCTCCTGGCTTGTCCCCAGCTCAGCTGCACAACTGTGCAGGGAGACGCATTTTTTTGGAAAACAAAGCTCAAAGTAAAATAAAATGAGACATAAGCAGAACAAGTGAGGTTTGAGCACCTCTACAAAGTTTAAGCCATCGCTTGCTCTATGCTGAGCCTGTAGCAGGCATGGAACATGCACAGCCAGCTAAGGCAGCTGGCAAAGTCAGCTGGCAGTCATTTAACCGGGAATGCCAGTCCTATCAAACCCAAACAGCGCGGACGAGGGGAACAAGCTCTCCCACTTTTTTGCGATGACACCTCTAACACGCTCACAAAGACCCGCTGATGTTCTGTGATGCCGCCTCCCCCCGTGCAAAAGCCGTGTCCCCAGAGCCCGGCCCCGGGCAGCACCGAGGGGCTGCTGCTCGCCGACCCGCGGCGGGGCGCAGGGCCGGGGCAGCCCCCGGGACCCCTCAGCTGCGGGGCGAGGAGCCCGGACGAGGACTGAACCGCCGCCGGGCAGCACTCACGGCTCCCCGGCAGCAGGACTCCCGCTAGCCCCGGGAGCGGCTGCTGCCCGCAGCACAGGCTGCGGCTGCGGCTGTGCCCGCACCCTCAGCCCGCCCCGCTCGCCCCATCCCCGCTCACCCCGCGGCCGCCGCTCCCGCCGCCCGTTCTAGAAGCGCCCCGGCCCTTCCAGCCCCGCCTCCCGCCGGCCCCGCCCCTGACCCGCCCCCAGCGCCAGAGCCCGCCCCGCTCCCGCCGTAATGCCGCGAGTAGCGGCGCACACCGGGCAGTGCCCGGGCCGCGCTGAGCTCTCGCAGCCGCTGTTTCCCGCTGGAAAGCGGAGGCGGAGGGAGCTCAAACACCGCTGTAACCCCTGCTCCATCCCTAGAGCAGCCCGCCCGGCTCTGGACGCGCTCCCTGCAGGCCGGCGGCAGCTCAGGCGCTGCTCACAGTACCGCCGAGCCAGCTCCCAGCAGCTCCGGGTGAGCCCGAGGCAAGCGGCGGGCTCGTGGCAGAAGGAAAACGATGGAAATTAAGGAAAACAATCCCAGTGGAACGTGGCAGGGCTGTATGAAGAGGGTGATGGGTTCACGCTGCCCCACTGGGTCTCCCGGGACCACGGGACAGCTTCGGGCGAGGACGGACCCGACATCAGGCACAGTAGAGCTGAAACCAAGAGAAAATCCTTCCCCGGGTCACCAGAACGTCTAATTTACTGTGTTTCGTCTCCAGAAACCAGTATTCACTCTAATTCTGAGTGACCATCATCGTTGCCAATCATGCTAACAGTCACCTCTACCAAAAATAACATGTTTCCAATAGTAAATAGAACCAGGAACCTAATTAGACCATGCAAGACACCATGAACAAGCTACTTCTTGCTTTCCAAATTCACTTCATCACAAGTCCATTTTCTAAAGAAGGACTTAGTGAACTACAACTGAAAAATACAAGGTTTTGGCAGATGACTCACCAAAGCACAATCCATAAGAAAAATAGAAAATAGGGAAATAAATATCTAACATAAGGGGGTAATTTCACTGACTTTTCAACAACTGCTAATATCATAAGCCATTAGAAAAGGGTCCAGCTGTCCTGTCACCAGAACATACTAACAGTTCCATATGTTGCACATACACTTTGTACATTAACATTTATTTGGGTGAATTTAGAAATGATTGCATCATTATCAATGAGAGAAGCAAGCTGTGAGTCTGTGATGACATTAAAGATATTAGCACATTTTAGACACTGTAAAAACACCATTAGTTTTCAGACCCAATGACATGAGTCAGACCAGAATTCCTTACTCAGTTCTTATGCCTCTTTTTTAGCCTATTCTTATGATAAACTTCTTCTTCCTACATTAGGGGGGAATAGATTTCTTTCCTTCTCTTTTAGTAGAAAGGATTAAAAATGTGTTTGTAGAGGTGCATTGGGTTTATGTGGCAACATTTTGGTAGTGGGAGGCTACAGGTGTGGCATCCGTGAGAAGCTGCTGAAAGCTTGCCCCATGCCCGATTGAAGCCAATGTTGCTGCTGGACAATGCTGAGCCCATTGGCAACAGTAGCAGTATTAGTGTATTTTAAAGGGAAAAAAACCCTGCACAACGGCAGGCACGGAGAGGACTGAGAATATGTGAGAGGAACAGCTGAACGCGGAGAGCTATGACATGGAAATCTGCCTTAAAACCAGACGAATCAAGCATCCTTTGGGTGTTTGAAGCCCTTACATTCCTTAAAAGTAGCGTAAAAATCTCTTTGCAGAGAGCTTGTCTCCTGAAAGTGAACACAAGTATTTTTGGAGGGCCCCTTGTCTCTCATATTACAAGACCTAGGCAGAGGAAATATTAAAATTAACTGAAGAGTACTTATGTCATACCGTACAGGATTTCCCATAAAATAATGCAGTGAATTAGAACGGAGGAGGCAGGAATATGCCTGGATAATAACTCTTTCTGACCTCAGCATAGCTCAGGTTTCTCCCTGAAACTGAAGCTAAAACTTACATGTGTAAAAAGGCCTTGTACAGGGACAAATTCTAAAATTAGCTGTGTCTGTTGCACTTCCTTTTCTTTTCATGAATGAAAAATAATCACACAGATCCTAGAAAAGCAAGGATGGAAGCCAAAAGTCAAGCCATGCCAACATCCTCTGTCTGCTGTTCAAAGATCCAGCCAAAAATCTGAGCAATGTCTTTATATCAGCCAAAGATAAAAGATTGTGCCATGCTGTGGAAGTGCCGTCTGCTGAAGTATTATCTAATTATTAGTCTTCCTTTAGCCTGTACGCAGGTGGATCTCACAAGAGGAGGATTTGGAGTACCAAAGAAAATACAAACTATATTTGATGACAGGCAAAAGCCAGGGGGCTTCTGAGGCGAGGGAAGGGTATATGGACAGAGACAAGATTCCTGTGCCAGATGTACCTGTGGGCTTTGCACTGTTTGGTACCCAGCTGACAGCAAAATCACAGACTGTTTTGCTGTTTCCAAATAGCAAAATTCCTGAGCATTTGTCCGGAAGCCATTCTGAATCAAAGCCATTGAGCTTTAGGGAAATGTCTCCATCACAAGGAGAAGGTGGGACTAAGATGCAAGCACTGGGAAAATGCAATGTGGACAGACACACACACCACAGTAAAAACAGACCTGAGTACAACTTCGTCTTGGAATAGCACACTGTGCACAGCAGCAACAAAAAAACTACATCAGGCTACTTGCACTTCCACAGCCCACACAGCCTGCTGCACTACATGCTCCCACTGCTCCCCACTCAGGCATTTGCTGTCTTGATTGCAGGTAACTTTATCCAGCAGCCAGCTCAGGCCAGCTCAGGTGTCTCTGCATGGGGCTGCCCTGCACAGGCTAAACAAACTCAGCGTGTGGAACACTGAGGTATCGACTATATTGTGCTTTGTCCTCTGACAAAACTCAAAGACCCTGACTGCAAACAAACTACTGCTCTGATGGTTTCCTGAACAGTCTGACTAGTGCCAGGATTCTCCTGGAATGGGCAAAAGGCTTTATGCTGATAGCCTGTTTTGGGAACTCAGTCCTGTGAGGCCCTGAGCCACCCCAGCGCTGGTGCAGATGAGCTGAGCAGACTAGGAGGCTGCAGGCAGTCATGAATGACTCAGTGTTACTCAAGGCTGCACCCCTTGAAGACATTGAAGTGCAACAGAGAGAAGTGAAAGGATGGGATTTATGCCTTAAATTCTCTGCAGATAATCCAGACCAGGCTTAAGGTGAGATAAACACAAGGCATCCAGATGGAAAAGGTCTGTCATACAGAGCAGTACCTCCAGCTGTCTCTGTGCCAGGCTTGGCAGACTAAAGCTGGATTCACCAGGATCGTCCCAGGGAGGAATCTGACAGCTCATGTTCCTATTCAACATAATTATGGTGTGGTGGAGGCTGATCTGGCAGTGTGTTGCCTTGAATAGGATTACGGAGCGACGAAAAAGCAGCAAAAAGACACTCCCTTGCTTGGTGCAGGAAAGAGCAAGAAAGAGCAATTTATTAAATGAAACCATTGCTTTATATAAGGCAGTTTCTGCAAAACAAAATACAAACAGATAATTGGTCAGAGAAAGAGACACCTCTTCTCCCTGGCTTTCTCAGGGACCTTGCAGGTGTTTATCTCTGTTATGATTCTTTGTCTTGTGTTTACAATAAAGAAGGAACCTCTAGCTTGGGAAAAATCCTAGTTGAGGCTGAGAAAGTTTCATGGCCTGAGAAAAATACTTAGAACTTGAGAAAAAGGCCTGACAGCTTTTGCCCAGGTTTTCAGCAGTGTCCACAGCAGTGCTCTGAGACGTGCCCAGCTGCACATTCACAAGGCCATTGAAACTTCTGCAAACACAGAAAAAATTGGTAATTGCCTGACTGGCTTATTTAAAACTGTACAAGTGTACCCAGACAGAATTTGAGGGGTCTGACTGCAGGGAGGGAAAAAAGACACACATTCTCCACTTCTCATTTAAAATTACATTGCCTATGATTTAATTAGATTTTCCAAATTATCCATGATAATTTGGGATGCGCAAAAGAATCAGGGGATGTAGTGATGCAGACTGCAGTCCTTGCTAAGCATCCAAGGGGCTTGCAGGACACGAGGCAGCTTTTATAAATGATGTTCTGATACTGTCCTTTGAAATCTGTCAGAGGGCATTTGAGGTGGACAGATTTGAAGACTGTGACCCCCATCATTTGCATGCAATGAAGGCACTGTCCTGGCTGAAACATTTTTTAACCATATCCACATTTCATGGTTTTTCATCAAAACTTGGCCCCCGCCTCAGCAAATGAATAAACTCTTTTGTAAACTTGGCTCGCAGGAATGATGAATCACCCTGTGTTCCCTGTTTGAGCTAAGAAGGAAATAATCTAAGTGGCTGGAGCCTGAGGAAGATGCTGATTTCTGCAGAAAGACACATTCCCATTTCCTTGTGTCACCACAGCTGGGGTGTAAGTGAAGTGGAATGCACCTGGGCAGCTGGCAAACAGGCACGTCTGAGCACTGCCCACCCCACCCCCGTGTTCTCCACAGAGCAGTGATTTTCACTGCTGGGTAAAGAAAATCAGACTTTGAAGTAACACAGATCACCATGCCTGAAGCTCAGAAAGCAATCTGCAAGGAATTTAAGCTTGTGACACATTTAACATAGGGGTTTCTGGAGGAGAAGCACATTTTTGGCATAATAAAATCCAAGAGGGAATGTGGAAGAGAAGTGGGTCATCCCACACTGCACTGGGCAGACCTTTCTGTGCATGCCCTGGATTTCAATACAGATTCTGTACAAGGCTAAGTCGCAAATAGAAAGGCTCTGTAAGTCATTCCTTCACAAACTCCAGCATAAATCAAATCCAGAAATAGGAAAGGCCAGCCAGTCATTATTTCTTTTAGGTTTAGAGAAAGACATAGTTAAGAAATATGGGTAAAAGACATTACAAACCCATGAAAAAAACCCACAAAAATCCTTTATTTTATTTAGTCTACTAATTAGTGTATAAAAAACCAGACCTTTAAAAAACCCCATATTGAATCACTCTGAAGTCAGATCAGGATGAAGTATTTCTCTCTGGAGAGATGGTAATTTGCAGTCACTGCTCTTTAGGTGGCAATCATCCACTGGGCATAGCTCCTGCTATGTGTGTGGGTTTTCCAAATGGAACTGAAGTATATTTATCCAAGAAAGATTCCTCACATGAGGAAAGGGTGACTGTGTCTGGGTTTTTTGTACTAAAGAGAGTAGCCTGGGCAAGTGCTGCTTGCAAGTTCTGTGGTTTCACTGATGACTGGCTCCAGCACTCTCAGCTCTGTCTCCTTACTCATTCAGCATCAGCCTGTGCTGGCTTTTCACATCCCATCTTTGCACATAACATAATTTACAGACACCTTGGAAGGGAAACCCAGCTGACAAAAAATGCTTGTGCAGAGGGGTCATTAGCTTTGTGCTGAGATTCTGAAATCTCAGATCTTAAAATTGAGAACCTAGGGAGGATGACAGCATCTTCCTAAATTTGATCAGAGGTGTTAAGTTCCACTTGGACAGACTCATTACCTCCAGTCCTGCCAGCAGCTAGCCAAACAAAGTGAACATATCTTTCCTCCAACTGCAGAATACTTAGTGCTTTGGCTTCTCATCATTCTCACATAATATCCCTTCATTTGTGTTTTGAATCATTCATGTTTCATGCACAGCCACCCAGGTCAGAAGGGGACAGGGTCAGTCTTCTTCCCAGAGCTGACTCCTCTCCTACCTGATCTGGAGCTGCTCCTGCAAAGCATCTTTTCTGAATTTCTATTTCAATGCTCAGTCAGGGAAATCCTAGCAGCATGAGGCCTTATCTTCCTCTAAGCAGCAACATCTGCAGAGAAAAACGCAGTGGTGGAATTGTTAACTTCTGGAGTTCCTGCAATCCTTTCTGGCACATTGCTTGATTTTAAAAATATTTGTCTGGCTTGAACAGTAGATCTTTATTCCTTTTCAGGCAGAAGAGGCACAGTGTGTGCACTGTATACTCAGCATAAGTAAACAGTGAATACCGGAGCATGAACATTAATGTAGAGGTATTAAATAAGGCAGTGAACTCCTTTCACTACAGCTACTGGAAGGGAAAATACATTTTCTGTATATGCCCATTATACAACTCCATAGGTAAAGTCACAGCAGTGATTTGCTGGCATTATTCCAGAGCATATGCTTTCTCTTGCTCTGCCTGTGATAGGATACACAAGACAGTTCATTTCTGGCATGATCTGGGGAAGTGCAGAGGCAGAGATTTCTCCCACAATGACTGGCTCTACAGTAAATAGTGTGCGTGGAAGCATCTTCAGGTCCACATATTCTAAGCATATTTAAATAACTCAAAGAGCTTAAATCAGTATGGGCTGTGGTCTTCCCATGGAAGAAAATCATCAAGAAGAAAAGAAAAAAAAAAGGAAGTATATAGGCAATGGATTTAAACTGCCATTGCAACAAATGAAATTGCATATCTGTAAAGAGTATATACATTTAACAATTTCTAACATTTGAGCAGATTTCAGTGCTCTTTATAGGCATTTTCATAGCTCCTGATATAATTGTAATGATATAATTGTGTGGTTTTATGTTCTAGTCTGCACATTGTAATGTATATTTTCACTTCAGCTCTATTTAGCAATCACCAAACTGAGTTATTCTCGTTAAAGAAGATTTAAAGCTCCATGGTTAATACAGAAAAATAATATGTTTGGAAAATATGTAATGCAACCAAGAGGCTAGTAGCAATATTTTCTTTAACATAAAAATATCCCTTGACTTTTTAACTTGCTGTAAACCTAGATAGAAATTGAGATGAAAATTAAATTGTATTTTCTCATTTATAATTCAATAAACACATTAAAAGATCATAAAATAAATTTTCATTTCCACTCTGCTCAATCTAGCTTGTATTGAATATATGGGTGTGACAGAGGAAATTTATCACAAGGTAAATAATTTTGGCCCTGCAGACAAAAATTCTCAGCTTATACAGATTGTAAACTCCTAAATGTAAGCCCTCTCTTTTCAGTAGAAAGACTCTAATTAGCCAAGTTTCAGGTCCCAAGAGATGAAGCTATTTTTAATTAACTGTGGATCCAATCCTGGTATTGTGCCTTAACTTGCTGTCCCTGTAATGATTTTGGGAAGTCAAAAATGAAATGACTCACCCTGGGCAGAGGTAGTGTTTGTGTTCAGTTTTCTTGCAGGATACACCCTGTGGCACAGCTCTGCTGCTGTGGTTTTCCAGCCTGCTGCACACATTGCCCATAGGAAGCCAAGGGCAGCCAGGAACGCAGCCACGGCTGCCCAGCTCCCAGCAGGGCCTCACATGCCTGTAGCTGCCCTTTCAAGCATCATTTTGCTGCAAGAAATCAAAGTCCATTCTTGGGCTGTTGGAAAGTTCCCTTGAAGTCATAGAATATCCTGACCTGGAAGCGACCCACAAGGATTGAGTCCAGCTCCTGACCCTCCACGGGACATCCCCAAAAATCCCGTGGTGTATCTGAGAGTGTTGTCCAATTTCTTAAACTCAGAGCCATGTGGTTGTGCAAAGCGATTTTCATGCCTCAGTGTGGCACTGTTTCTTTCACAGGAGTTGTCTCAAGGCAGCCATGTGGTTTCTGATGCCTCACTGGTGAAGCGCTGACCCTACATCCTGCCCAGCTCCCCGGGCATCCTTGGGAAACATCCTCGCTTCGTGCTGCTGCTCGGCTCGTCTGGCAACCCTGGGTTTTGTCCTCACCCAGTGCTTCAGCTGCGATCCCTTCCTGAAAGAAGGCTAGAGCTGTTCTCCCCACCTTTCCCACCGACCAAACACCGCTCTGTGCTTTGTGCATCATCTGTATGAACCCGGTTGGCTGTGCCTCGCCATCTCCCCGAGCCCAGCCCAGCCCGGTGCGCCCCTGGTACCCCCGGCTGTCCCGGTACCGACAGCCGGGCCGTGTGCCCGGGGCGGACACTGCGCTATCTCCGTCCCTGGTAGCCCCGGCTGTCCCGGTACCGACAGCCAGCCCGTGTGCCCGGGGCGGACACTGCGCTATCTCCGTCCCTGGTACCCCCGGCTGTCCCGGTACCGACAGCCGGGCCGTGTGCCCGGGGCGGACACTGCGCTATCTCCGTCCCTGGTACCCTGGCTGTCCCGGTACCGACAGCCGGGCCGTGTGCCCGGGGCTGGACACTGCGCTATCTCCGTCCCTGGTACCCCCGGCTGTCCCGGTACCGACAGCCGGGCCGTGTGCTGGACGCTGCGCTGCCTCCGTCTCGGTCCCGGCTGCGCTTCCCGGAGCGGCCAGGAGGGAGCACGCCGAGCCCGGATCCAGGACCAGCCGCATCCAGGACCAGCCTGATGCTTCACTCTCTGGAGCAAGCTGAGGGGCTGCATGCCTTCTCTAACCCTCCATTCCAGTGCATCCATTTCCAGCCTAAAAATCTCCACAGCTGAGACTCAACATCGAAATAATAAATACTTTTCTCGTTGTAGGGGCTCAAAAGAAATCTATTCCCCCTCCAGGTAGCTGTACTAACTCCACATAGTTGTGGTAAAATGGTTATGACCCTTGAAGCGAAGAGTCTTGGCTAGCCAAGGAAGTAGCATTCTAAAATACTCAAGTTCTTTCTCACATCAAACTGAAATAAAAACTCACATTCTGCTAACATATTGTGGCTACACATGTAAGCAATATATTTCACTATTAATTACACAAAACTAACATGATACCAGCATCTGCCACACATAGTTGGTAGTGACAAAGTAACTAGCAAAAAATTCAGAAATCAGATTTAAGAGTTCCAATAGTTTTGTTATAATCCAACCAGAAAACAATGGGTATTTCTGTACTTAGGACGTGTGCCATGCTTATTTTAAAGTAAAAGAATGGAATTGTGTTCTGCAAAACCCGAGGATCTTGTCTTTATCCCTAAAAGCATTAAATATACACAAACACAGACCAGTGGCTGACTCAGCAGCTTGACAGTGAAACACACAATTAGTGGGATTAATAATAAGCTTTCAGCCGTCCAGATAGGTAATGCCATTGTTACTCTCCTTATCTTGACAGAATCATTTTGATTCAGTTGAAAGGGAAATCTGCTGGCCATGAAGGGAGGACAGTTTGTGACAGCCCCTGTGAATCACTGGGACAAGCAGAATGAGGTCCAAATGGCATCAGTTGCTGTCACAGCTCCCACGCTAAATGTAGGCTTTGTTCCTACTTTGACAGGCCAGCCACGAAAGAACGAGCTCCCCTTTGCCATTGCTCCCCAGGGACCTACACAAACTGTGTGAGCTGAAAGAACCTGTTTCTAAATTAAATTACCTAAGTTGGCGTAGTCACTTTCTGGGTGGGAATTCAGGTGAGCAGGAAGTCAGCAGTAGCTGCTCTGTGTTTGGCCTCACACCAGTGAGCCAGGAGTTGCATCACAGACTGTTGGATAAAAAGACAATTGAGACACAACAGGACTATTTATTTTCATAGTCTTAGAGACACTTCCTCAAGAAAGACGAAGTGATTAGACACTAAAGTAGACTATAACTGCCTGGACATTTCTCTGCATCCCAATCCCTCTTTTGACTGTGAGCTGACAAGAACCCTCTGTCTCCTCCTCCTCCTCCTCCTGGCCTCGATTTTGGATTGGCTGTGGAAAGAAGGTGTGAAGGAAGAAGACAGGAATCATGCAGAAGGAGAAGGAATGGGGTCTCCTGCACACCCTGTGTGTGCATCCTGGAGCATCACTGAGCTGGGATGAACCACTGCACCCCATTCTGGGTCAGACCTTCCCTTCTATCCCAGAGTTTGGTCACCATCAGCCACTTGTTCAGCACAAGCAGAGCCCAAAACACACATTCTGCATGTAACTCCCATCCCTTGGGAGAGAGCAGAGCATCCAGGGCTGAAATCCTTCTTGAGAAACAAAGTAAAAAATTTAACACAGCTCCTGACAGCTAACATAGGTACACAGTGCAACGAGCAATGAACGAGTTAAAAATACAGCGGGAATTTAGCTGGAGCTGAGCAGACACTCCTGTCAGCTGGGCAGTGAGTTTAATACAACCTCCCCGCACAGTTTTTTAAAAGCATTCTCCAAACTCCTGTGGAAGGTGGCCAGCAGCTGTGACGCTGCTAATGCTGGCAGGCCATGCCGGGAGGCCCTGACAGGCCCATCCATAACCTGCTCCCTCTGGCACTGCCCCAGCTGATAAGGCTCACTCAGTCACCGAGGCCGTGCTCAGTGCCACTGTCACAGCCCTCCTCAAAGCCGAGGGACTCATGGTGCAATCGTCCCACCCTGCCTTGGAAAACCTCTCCTCTGTGCTAACACAAACTCTGTGTTCCTCCTTCTCTACTGATACAGTGTTTGGCTGTGTGTTTTGGGGATGCATCACAGATGTGCATGCTGTAAGCCAGCAGAAGACCAAATTCCCAGCAGCTTTGAAGAAACAGTTATTTTGAGTGTTCATCATGTGCCCTGTTGGGACCCACTGCTTGCTGAGTGTTTTCTGTGCATTGACACAACTGGGAAGGCAGCTGAACTGGAGCATCAAGGCCTTGCACTAACCTGCCTCTCATTTGTGCAGGTGGAAATGCCCCAGTGAAGAAATTATGGGAACTGGCTCCTTGCCATGGCCTGGCTGCAAAATTGTGGAACTTATTTTTTCTAAACACGTCAAACCAGCTATACATTAGCAGAGGGTGGTTCTCAGTGGTGGAAAAGCACTTTGGGGACAGAGATTGTCGGGTCTGGAGCTCAACGTGACACTGAGCTCCATTCTGTCAGCATCAGTGGGAATCAGCTCTGGCTATTTAAAGCACATCCACAAGGACCAGGGAGTTCAGCAGAGGCCTGCTGTCTGCAGGACACGTGTGGAGCAGTTTGGCCTTCCTACTCCTTCATAACTTGGCTTTTTTATAGCTCCAGATGTACTCATTAACCACAGAATCATTCACCTCCTCTTTGGGTCCTACTCATTCCTAAATAAAAGCAACCCAGTCATCAGACTGAAAGACTAACAGCCATAACAGCTGACATCTGGGTGCACACTGCAGATGCTCGTGCATTAGTACATTAACATGAGATATTTATCTGGGCTGAAGGCAAATAGTATCTTTCATCTCTCAATGAAGTATTTTAGTCACAGAAGATCACAGAGAGAGAGAAAAAGGAGAATACATCATCTCATTTATTAATGCAAGAGCATAAAAAAATTATACGGCAAGATATAAGATTATATTATGAGACAGTCATAAGAGGGACAATTTATAGTTAAAGGTTAAAAGAAACAGAAAACTAACCCACAGAGCAGTTCTTGGCCTTCTGTGTCTCATTCTTTTCCCATGTCATTGTTTAAAGATAGAATTCTGGGCATCCTTCACAATGGGCAGCTCCTGTTCCCACAGCAACAAAATTCAACAACATTATTGGTATTTTCCACATTAACATGCAATTTCCTGTCTGCCCAGGACAGAGGGCTCTGTCTGTGACTGACGAGGGGATCCAAGCATGTGGGCAGGCAAAAATACTTGTGTAAGTGCTGGATCAAACAGAGGAACAAATTAAAGGATATGGTGGTAACATCCTAACACCATGCTGGGCAAACGGGCAGAGCCCAAGAGGATTCTCATGTTGGTAGCCAAACCCAGGCTGATCAGGCAGCGGAGAACTGCCTGACATCAGGACAGAGCACTGAAATAAATGGATTAAAATTGCAAACCAGATGTAAGTGGTCAGTTCTGCTGTTGCAGTTCTGTTTCCAATCCATCCATTTACTGCATCAAAAGTGACAAATACCTGTCTTGGGATAGTTCTCTAGTTCAAGATGCTCCCTCCTTCTGGTGGTTTGTATTAATTTCTTGAAATAGTTCCCTGTCAGGATCTGCCAGCTTCCTCTATGTCTGACAAAAAAACCAATCAGTGACCAGTTCTGAGAATTGACAACCTATTAAACCACTGAGGAAGTTTGACACGCCACTGTGAATCTGCATTTTAAAAGGAAGAAGCCGGGGAAGTGCCCCTTTTTCCTTCCGCCTGAGAATCAGGCAGCAGCTGCCAGGCCTCTCCGTGTGGCCCAGGCTGGGCTCTGACGCAGGGCTCGGGAAGCTCCGCCGGGCTCGTTTAGGCCCCCAGTGTTTGATAGAAAGGGGAGGGGAGGTCTGCTCAGCTGTTAAGATCCTATCCCCCCATCCCAGCACTGTCAGGGGGCCATAGTTTGACTGGCATTCTGCTGTTGGCCCAGGCCGAGCACTGGGCCCGGGAGCAGCTCTGGGGAGAGCCCGTCCCACTGTGCCCTGGCAGGGGGCTGAGCCAGGCCCCCCCTGGAATGGAATGGAATGGAATGGAATGGAATGGAATGGAATGGAATGGAATGGAATGGAATGGAATGGAATGGAGTTAGAACACCACCACCGCTTTCTGGCTGGGCCCTTGCAATCCTAGCCCAGCCCAGCACGGTTCTGAAAGACTCTTTATCATAAATAGCTCTCGGCTGCAGTCCTGAAGAAATCACATGACCATCTGCAGGCCTGACATGATATTAATTCTTTTACTGCTCAGATAAGACTCGCAGACATCTTGTTCTCTCTCCTGAGTGAAAGAAAAGGACAGCGATGAAGACGCACACAGAAACAGTGTGAAAACACCAAGGTCAGACAGAAGGAGGAACCAGGTCCTAGATGAGGGAAGGAGGAGAGCCGTGGACTGAAATGTCTTTTTTAAGCTGTGGAGGAGATACTCTTCTTTCCCTGTAAGTCATAGAAAATGCATTTTGGAGTGGATGAAGCATTCACACTGAGGCCACGAGCAAAGGTATTTGTGTTGAAGTAGGCAGATGCTGAAGTAGCTGTGATTCCATGAGAAGTTTGAACAAAGAGGAAAGATTAAGACCCCTGTTGCCCCCAGAGATGAAGAAGAAAGATCTCTGTTTTCAAAGGATGATGTGAGCCTTTGCTTGAACTGCTAATCCTTAAACTTATGTGCCCCATCAGTTGACATCGTCCTTGATAACAGTTGTGGGAAGATTCATAGGCGAGGAAGGGATTTTTACACAGTGATCAGGTTTCCATTCTCCCTGGCAGCTGAGTCACTGTGACATCGAGGCCAAGAGAAAACTGTTTCTTGTGGAGAAGTCTCCATAGACTGAAGAGAAGTATCCTCTTCCTATGTAAATTGGTGAAAGACTGTTTTTAGAGATGGTAAATTGACTGATTTGTTTCTGTACGTTGTCAGTGTGAAAGAAAACAAGTTGTGGGGGGAGGAGAAGTGTTCTGAAAGTTTTATTCTGATTCTTATTATTTTTTGCTTGTAGCTTCTGGTAATAAGGTTTTTTTTTTATACCCTTCAAAGTTTGAGCCTGTTTTGCCTTCCTGCTAATCCTATCTCATAGCAGAAAATGAGTAAATAATTCTAGTGGGTACACTGGCGATTTGGCCAACACCAAATCCACGACATTCCTACATTAAGCTAGGGATGTGTTATTACATGACATATCCCCAGCACAGGACTGTGACCAAGAGGATGAAGCTGTCCTCAGAGTGGTTATAGTAAAAATTATTTACACAGAGCTGTAAATGCCACTTTTGCTCCCTAAAAAATAGAATTTTTTTTTAAACCAAAAGCACAAAGAGCAAAAGCCTGATTTTAAACACTAGTTACAAATCACAGAAATTGAGAGATCATGCCCAATGTTCCAAAGAAGTGGAATTGTCAATGAAAGACTGTCAAAGTCCATTAACTTTGTGTCTCTGCCCTAAAAAGCTGGGGCCTCTGCCATAGCAGGCACAGAACAAGGGTTCCTTTAGTACTCTCACATCCAACTCTGCTTCTGTTCCAGCACTGTGCTGTGTGTCCCAGCAGGACTAGTGCAGCTAGGATTTGTTTGCCCCCCCGACTCATTCTCAACAGAAGTGAGCACCTGTGCCCCTAAAGAGTTAGTCCAGAAAGCCCACCCCAAAGCAGCCATGGATAAGCACAGCCATAACCACACCATAACCCATCAGTCAGTCCAGCAACTGGCCAAAATTCAGCCACTGGCCTAATATCTCTCTTGTTCTGAGGGGATTTTTTTTCTGGGGGTTTCATACTGAATGAGTCACTTTTCCTTTAACCTCACAACTCTGACTGCATGGATATATATCTGTCATCCCAGCCGCAGCTGGGGTAATGCAGAGGTCAAAGGGATAAATAGCAGAGAGGCTTCCTGAACGTTCTCCCCCACAAAAAAATCCCATTTGTAACCAGGAAATAAAAATCACACAAAATCCATCCAATTGCCTGCTTGCATCATTACTACTATTAAAAAAAAAGAAAAAAAAAAGAAAGAAAAGAAATTATATACAATACCCTTTGTCTTTCTTTTCCTTTTCTTTTCCCACCTTCTTTCTAAAAGTCTATGGAATAGGATTCCCTGTTTTCCATGTTCTCTTGACATGGTGCCAAACAGCAGAGAGCAGCTGAGGCCATATTTTGTCAAACAACCCAAAAGCCAACATACTTGGCAATGAATATGCACAAGATGATTCTGATACAATGAGTGGGTTTCATTCCAGACCAGCCTGTTTCATTGCTCTTAGAGTTTTTGTGGCAACGGTCTGGCAGGGTGATTATTCACAACCACGTTAGCAATTTGGTTCTTGCTAACAGCATTATTACACTAAATTATCAGGAGATCTTGGAGTCCCTGCTCACATCTGCTGTCCACTAGACTAGAAATAAGGTCCCAGTGCTCCTAAGTTTGCAAGACATTGTCTGGAGGTGGAGTCAAGTGCATTTCTGCCTCTCTAAGTCTTCCTGACTTTATTAAAGAGCAGTTTGGAAAACAAACCAGGCAGCTGAAATGCAAAGAGAGCTGCTAGGAATTACTAGGGCACAGAACTGTGGCAGGGAAACCCTCTCTGCAGAGGATGAAGATGAGAACATGGGTGCAGGACCTCCCAACAAGAAGACATGGACCTGTTAGAGAAGGTCCATAGAAGGTCACAAAGATATTTTGAGGGCTGGAGTCCCTCTGCTTTAGGGGACAGGCTGGGAGAGCAAGGGTTGTTCAGCCTGGAGAAACGCAGGCCCCAGGGAGACCTTAGGGCCCCTTTCAGCGCCTAAGAGAGCTCCAGAAGAGCTGGAGAGCGGCTTTGGACAAAGGTCTGGAGTGACAGAACAAGGGGGAATGGCTTCAAACTGATGGGGGTTAGCTCTAGAATGAGGGTAGTGAAGCACTGGCACAGATTTCCCAGAGAAGCTGTGACTGTCCCATGCCTGGAATTGTTCAAGGCCAGGTTGTTCAGGGCTTGGAGCAACCTGGCTTCTAGTGGAAGGTGTCCCTGCCCATGGCAGGGGGCTTGGATTGAGATGGTCTCTAAGGTCTCTTTCAACTCAAATCATTCCTTGACTCTAACAGGAGGAAGCCATGTGTCCCACAGGGAGAGGGAGCAGGAGGCAGGGCAAAGGGCTGTGACCTGCCTCAGCCCCTGCATGACCATCCTGCACTGGGCACAACGCAGAGCAGGCTGACTGCATGGAGCTCTTTGTACCAGGGGATGGTTGCAGCAGAGCCAGCTGCTTTGACAAGGATACAAACCCTAGAGCAGAGTGGTGACAAGTGAGGCTGTGTTCCCTGCTCTTTCACAGCAAGCAGCTGGGCCCCCCTGCACCTCTGCCCTCCTCAACCCCATTGGTGCATCTACTGGGCTCCTTTTAGCAACCTGCTTGGTTTTCATGCAGATGGACACCCTCCTTGATCATGGTCCCTGCCTCGGCCTGTCCTCTCTGCCATGTCTGAGTTCCCGGGTAAAATGGAATCCAGACTCCTGTGTTGCCTGTGCCAGTAAAAATCCACATTTAAGAACCACCTCTGATTTCCTCAAAGAAATAATTAGCAGTGAGTCACTGCGTGGGGCCAGCAGTGAGCTGAGACAAATTGGCAAAGTTTCATTAACTGAGATACTCTCCAGACTAAAGCAAGCAGGGAGGCTGAGCTAGCTGCTTACAGGAGCCATGTGAGTGACTAATTCCACGGGCACGAGGTCTGCACTGCTGGCTCCAGCTTCTCAATGTTGTTCTTCCAAGCCAGGGCTCACAGCTGCCACCACTGTCAAGGTGGTGACAGGAATTTGGGGGTTCTGGCTAAAATGCCTTCTTGCATTTCATGCTGGGGCACAGCAATTCAAACAGCTGGAAGGGAAGGAGAGCGCAGCAGCTGAAAATAAGCTGTGTTTAGCCAGGATTAGCACAGCACAGTACAACCAAGTGATGTAAACATGAAGCATATCTTCAGCATTTCATTGCCAGGATTTCTAATAAACAACTCCAATGGCAACCTGAACTTGTCTTCTGTTGTAAAAACAGCTTCTGATACCCAAAATGCTGCAGTCTGAGATTTATAAGGTCCCTTTTGGCTACAGTCACACACAAAAAAAAGGCAACAATTTTGCTGGTTAAACTTAAGGAATGAATAAATAAAGAACAAATCTTTATGATCCTCTGAGTCTATTTCAAGAGTAAAAAAATACACCTGAGCTGAAGATGCATTCATTTAAATGAAACATTTATATGAATTTATTAGAAACTCAGGTTCTGCAGAACATTGCTGTTGCCCTGAATTTAATTAATTCCAACTGTAGATTTAGTAGTCAAACACAAATAAATCAAGATTGGTTGGGTTCAACTCAAGATACACACCACACACTGAGAGTTGTGTTACACGTTTCTTAACAGGATCAGACTCTTTTTTTTCTGGTCAGGTTGTTATTAATAGTAGCACTATACCAACAGTGTAGATAGCATACATACATTTGTGAGCACCTGGTCCTAGAGCAAAAAAGCAAAAAGCCTCAAGCTATAAAATAAAACACCCTAATATTTTTTCCTTGGCTGTCACAGCCAGTGGAATATATGATTCTTTCCACACTTAGAAAAAAAATTTCCTTAGTGTTATCCTGAAGTGAACTCAATTTAGGGCCCCAGCACAGCACCAGCAAGTTAAAAGTCATCTATCCACTAACTTTGGTGGGAACCAAAGATTTGTGAATAAAATGTTGGCACATCTTTAGCAAAACAGGAATCCTGTACTGAGTCCTTTAGGAAGTAATCCCTTCATTTAATGCAGCAGAAACATAGGACTGTATGTTAGATATTGGCCATGAAGTGAAGCAGGTGTTCCTAACCTGACTTCCAGACACTGAAGGGAATGGAGCCCCTGCACAGCCTGTAAGTTCTACAAGCAGCCTTTGTGTGGAAAACATCCACGGCAGCATGCTCGATTCTCTGTGTGCTTTGGAAGTACCCAACTGGAAGATCAAGGAGCACTGAGAGGAGTTGCCAATCTCTCCAGGCACATTCCCTCTGGACTGACTCCTACTGCTCCTCCCAAAGTGGTGCTGGCTCCCCAAGACACCACTACCATCAGATGCAGGGAGCAGGAAGGATGGGTTTCTATGAATTCATGGGATTGCAATTTGGAAAACATGAACCATGCTTTTGTCCCCAAAGGCCTCTGTCAGGTCACTTCACTTCTATACATCTCAGCTTTGCAGCCAGGAAAACAGTTCTTCCTTCTCTCCATCTCAAGTTTTCCAGTCTCCATCTGTTGGCCCTGGAGTCACCAGGAAGGGGGACATACCAGTTCCCGCCTGGGGCCAGGTCTGTCATCTCTCCTGGCTTGAAATACTCCCAGGAAGCAGGAAGAAAAGCCAGGACTGCAGCTGGCTCAAAGAGACACACCAGGGTCCACAGAGCTGCCCCTGTGACAAAACACTCCACCATTAGCCCCGCAGATGGACAATCATTGAATCATAGAATGGTTTGGGATGGAAGAGACATTAAAGATCATGTAGTTCCAATTCCCTGCCATGGGCAGGTTTCTCTAAGTACCACCCAACTGGCCTTGAACAGTTCCAGCAATGGGGAAGTCACAGCTTCTCTGGGCAACATGTACTGGTGGTTCATCACTGTCACGGGGAAGAATTTCTTCCTAATGTCAAATCTAAAACTCTCCTCTTTTCATTTTAAACCACTTCCTCTTGTCCCATCACTATCTGCCTCAGTAAAATATCACTCTCCCTCTTTTTAATGGACACTCTTTAAGTACTGTAAGGCTGTAATAAGTTTCCCTAGAGCCTGTTTGTCTCCAAGCTGAACAACCCTGACTCTCTCAGCCATAGAAAGCAGAACTATTGCCACAAAAAAATCTTACACTAAAAGCCGCAAACCAGAATATCCCACTCACATCCACCATATGATTTTATTCACCATATGATTTATTAGTTATTATGATTACAGTTTATGATATAGTTGTGTTTTGCTTCTGGATGAGATAAAGCACTGTTCTCGACAAAGCACATGCATTTGCACTCACCCAGAAACGTTACAGCCATTTACACACACAGCTGTATTGTGGGATGGAGCATGGGGCATATCTGGCTGAAAAAGGCCCATGGAAATTAGGATTAAACATGTGCTGTGCACGAGGGGACACATTTCTGACAGACCTGGGGCTTGGATACACTATTATACCATGCCAGGAAGTGTGTTCTGTGCCTGCACAGGGTGGACACTGCATGAACAAACACAGCATCACCAATCTACTAATGCCTTGGAGTGAGAAAAGCCAGGGCTGGGGGTCCAGAGAGACAGAAATGTGGGAGTGGGGCAGGCCTCTGTGATAATATCTGCTCACTGGTGGTCTTACGGGGGAATTTACTTCCAGTCAATGCAAAACAAATGGGGTAGTTTTATATGTCACGTGATGCTGGGCTACAAAAAACAAAACAATGGCAGGAACTTCATTATGCTGAGAAATATCCCTGTTCCATTAAAAACCAAATATCCTTTGTCTTCAGTGACTAAAAGCAAATGCCTGAGAAATATTGCAAGCAATCCATTACTGCTCCTGGCCTGCTCCAAAAGCTACACTGACAGGAATGTTCACATGGGTTGGATTGGAGCCAATATAAAGTCTTTAGGGGCCCCTCAGAGCATTCAGCAAAGTAAACCCCTCCAGTGAGCTCCAGCCTCACACAGAACTTCATTCTCAGGCACTTCCAATGGGCCAGAAAGGTTTTCTCTACACTCCAAAATTATTTGGGGGCATCTTTGCAGAACATATCACCTGGAACTTGTGTCTGTCTCTGAACATCCACCTAAAACTGTCCTGTTGCTTTTAGTGAGTGGGTCAGCAGAGAAGGCACCACGTGACCAACAAGGAAAACCCAAGGTTTATACAAAGCATCACAGAAGTGTCCCCATGCATGATGGGACACAGCAGCTATTTTTCAAGTCCCCGGCTTGACACTGGCTCACAGCACATCAGAAATTGACCCTGTATGTTTTATACATCAATAGCAAACCAGGTTTTTTTGTTGGTTTTTTTTCTTTTTTTTTTATTTTTTTTTTGTTTGTTTGTTTGTTTGTTTGTTTGTTTTTGTTTTGGTTTTGGTTTTGGTTTTGGCCTGGGTTTTTTTGAGTGCTTAGCATCTATAATTAGAAGCTGCGAGCTTTCCATGCTGGGGAGATTTAGAAAACCATTTGCTGACTATTCTAGGCACACAACTTCACATTTTTGTTCTCCCCTGGTGATGGGTGCCAGCAGCCAAAGGTTGAGGCACCTGCATTTCCTACTGACACGCCAACCAGGAATGAAAAGGAAGTGCCTGGGAAGGGTGATGGAAGAGAACTAGAATTCTTTATAAACTAACATGCCTCAAATGAATGTTCAAAGGAAATCACTTTAATTTCTTGCATAGAAAGTTTAGTTGAATGTGATTTGGTTGCCTATGAGAGGAAAAAACAGAAGACAGATAAAATCTTCCTAGTAACACTTTATAGTGGAGTTACACAATGCTGGGAATGGGAGCTGGGAGAATGGGAGATTTCCAGATTTCTACCTACCAAGAATCACAGCCATGAAATGGTTTGGATGAGAAGAAACATTAATACTCATCTCAATTTAATGCCCTCCCTGCCATAAGCAGGGACATCTTCCACTAAACCAGGTTGCTCCAAGCCCCATCCAACACCAGAACATGAAAATAGATGGGATAAATTTTTAGCTGGCACAAATCAGCAGAAATGAATACACTGGACACAACTACACAAGCTGACACCAGCCAAGGATCCAGCCTCAGCAATCAGCTGCCCATGAGGAGGATTACAGAAAAAATGCTTCTAAAAACATGAACAATAAATTTGCCATCTGGGTATAATTTTTGGTATTTGTTTAGATCATCACGTATTTCTTCCCAAATGAAGTGGCCATAAAGTAGCTTAATCTTCTGTTTAACATCAAACAACTCCATAAATAGAGATACATTAGCAGGAGTTCAGTCCAAACCAGAATCAAGCTTTGTGGTTTGTTTGGATTCTGTGTCCTGCCTTCTCCTTTGCCTGGGTGTGACTGATTCAGCAACCAAAGATGTCTTCTTGACATCTTGCCTTGAGCTCAGACATGATGAAGTGTTCGATTTTGTCTCTTTTCAGCTTTTTACAGTGGGCAACCAAATCTGATGAGCTAAGAGGAACCTCACATCATTACAGAGGAGGAAACTCTCCACGGAGCTAAAAATACAATATTTGGTTGGCCAAAAGGAAAGAAGTGTGCTTCCTTCAGCATGTTGTAACTGTTGAGTTGGACACCAGCTGTAAGGGCCTCTTACTCATTAATTCTGTCTCCATAGTCACAAAAATACAGAAAATACCTAAAAAGCTGCATCACTCATTCAGTGAAGAATATTTTCCTGACAGCACTGTCCAAATTTTTTTTGCCAAGTCCAGTGAAAGGACTTCTCCTATTCCCATTGTCAATTCCCTCGCAGGAGCAGAAACTCCTGGGGTTTTTTTCCTGTGGCTTCTATTGTTGTCAGCTGGATTTTATCCTGCCCGACATCATGGAGATGGTGTGTGCAGCCAGAGGGTCAGTGGGAGTGGTGGGATGGAGGCTTCGTGCTGGCTGGGGACAAGCTGCTAACAAATCATTTCCAAATGAGTCATCAGCAGTTGATGCTCAGTGACTGCAGATGCAGAGAAACCTCTCTGCTGTTAACTCAGCTATGTGCTTGCTCCATCCCAGCTTCAGTTTACGAACCACCAAGATGCCTGAGCTTTCTGTAGCACGTCAAGAGCACTATACATCTCTCCATCATGGAATCATGGAACGTTTTTGGTTCAAAGGCACCTTTAAAGCTTATCTAGTCCAACCCCCTGCCATGTGCAGGGACACCTTCTACTAGACCAACGTCCTCCAAGCCCCAACCTGGCCTGGAAAACTTTTAGAGATTGGGCATCCACAGCTTCTTTGGGCAACCTGTGACAGGGCCTCAGCACTCTCATGGAGAAGAATTTCTGCCTAATATCTAATGTAAACTGACCTTGTCTTGAGATGATTTGTGTGGCTGCCTTGTAGCTGGCCTGTGGCATCCTGGGGAGCCAGGGAGGTGAGGGGCTGGAGCCATGCTGGGCTGGCTCTGGACTAATTCAGCAATTTCACTTCCTCTGCAAACTGTGCTCTGAAAAATATTCCTTCTGTCCTCAATTACTTTTTCAGTCTCCTTTAGAGGAGCAATAGTACAAGTATTTGAAAAAATTTATCAAAGCAAAACTTGGAATAATACCTGGGGACCCATAAACTAAAAATCTTCCTTGAAAACATGTTTAAACCATTCACGCTTCTCCTGAGACATTCTGAACAGGCACAACAGACTCCTCATCCATGAAAACAGAAAAGTAAATGGCCACCTGTGCCAAGTATTTGTATTCTCTCTCCCTAGGCAGTGACACTTATGGTTTTAAAAACAGTGCTGAAATGAAGATATTCAAGGAAGCAGTGAAAGGTTTTGGGATGAACTAAAGAAAAACAATAGATCTGGGAAAGGTTTTCCTGGTAACAGGCAAGCTGGGGCCATGGCACAGAGCTGAACAGCAGGGCACTCTCTGGTTAAGCTCAGTAGACCCATCCACTGATGGATGTTTGGGTTGCTGAAAATAAAGAAAGAGTTTTAGAGCACTGTGAAGGTTTAAATCCAAGTATAAATCCCCAACCTCATATTAAATCTTTAAAGAGTCATGGAAGAATTAAAAAAGCTGAATGATTCACCCTTCTTTATCATTTTATGAGCATCAGAATTGCTAGGTTCTGTTTGATCTTGTGACACCTCACCTTGCACGCCTAAACAATCATAAAATATCCTATTCTTTGGCAACCAGGTGTTATTTTGTGTGGTACCTTTAACAGATGAAATCTCTTTGGTGGAACACCATTAGCTCTTTCTGCTAGCTGGTGGTGTATCCAGCTGGACCTCAGGACAATTGATGGGACAGAAAAGGACTCTAAGTCCCTTGTGGGTTTTTCAGACACATCCATAATTTGCTTAAACCACAGGAGAGTGAACTAGGAAACTGGGTACAATTTCTAGCATGACTGTCTAGGAACTGGTTATTTAGCCATTTGATGCGGCATTTTTTTGTTATAAGCATCATTTATTCTGTGTGTGAGGACAAATTTGGAGCTAATGTTTGCAGAAGGTTCTAAGTACCTTGGTTAGCAAAGCAAACGGGAGCTATTTTCTTAATAAGAAATTAAAGAACAGACATATATTCATTACCATAGTGTAATACTGTGCATGAAGCAGACAAAGAGTTCAATGTTAGTAACATTTGCTTTTCATACTCCTTGGATTTTAAGAGATTCTTATTATTTTGTCAGACTGAAGGCACTTTATTCCATATTCCAACTATGCATAGTGAAGAGCACTGCAGTGTACCTAAAGCTAAGGAGAAAGCGTGCACAACACACAGTAGTTCTCACTTGCCACTGCACATACCAATGTCTTCTCTGCATATCAGGTGTGTACGACAGACGGCTGCATCTCGAATAGGTATGTCATAGCAAAGCCAGCTGACAATGATCCTGCTTCATACCTCCAGTCACTGACAGCCGCTGTGCTGTTCAGAGCACTCTGGTGCTCTGCGGCTTCCTTGTTCGCGCTTTGTATGCTGCGGCGATTTCTCTCTAATGGATGTGAAGTGTCGTCTCCTGCTCACACAGAACGCTCTGCTGGTAGCTTTTGCTACTGCATCTGGCATGTGCACTTTTCTTCTAAACCCTCTCTTACCATAGCAGTATTCCCTGCTTCTTGGAAGCATACCATGCACTCTTTCAACTCTGCATAGCGAAGAGCACTGCAGTGCACCTAAAGCTAAGGAGCAAGTGTGCACACCACACAGTAGTTCTCACTTTGCGCTACACATAGAAATGAGTTCTCTGCATCAGGGATAGGTACCACAGAAGGCTGCATGTTGAAGAGGTATGTCATAGCAAAGCTAGCTAACGATGATCCTGCTTCATACCTCTAGGCACTGACAGCTGCTGTGCTGTTCAGAGCACTCCGGTGCTCTGTGGCTTCCTTGTTCGCGCTTTGTATGCTGCGGCGATTTCTCTCTAACGAAGGTGAAGTGTCGTCTAAGAATAGCAGAAAAAGGCTGAAGAACATAAGGGGCCACGTGTTAAAAAAGAAATAGTGAGACCTGACCCTTTTTAGGTGTAATCCTTGGTGATCCTAATGCCCACTGGACACTTGGGACAATGGCCAAACTGCTCATTGAATCAAAGTTCTCAGCATCACTGGTGGGATCTTTTCTATTGACATCACTGAATCTTGGATCAAAGTTTTCAATGCTGCTAGATAAAGTTCTGTGCAATATCACCTAACAGCTTTGCAGCTTCTTAAATATCATTTAGGTTATTTAAGCTCCAAGGGCAGATCCTACTCCAAATCATGCAACACAGCTCTCTCAGCCTAAATGAGTTGCCCTTATGGAGCTGAAGAGCTTTGGCCTGGCTGAGGCAGTTTCTGAGTAACCTATTTTGTTCCCTCCATTTCCTTGCACTCAAGTGAATATCAGACCTATTACTCTGAGTAATGACAAATCCTTCAAAGTACTTTAAAGGTTTACTTCAGGCTCAGCTTTTCCACAATCCAGTAATCAGATGCTTGGAATGAGGGGTAAAAGAAAATTAAATTAGCATTTGTGTAGCATCAATTTCTTCAAGGAATATGCTCCAGAAGATATCCTGGGGCAATGTTCTGGAGAGAGCAGAGGAACATCTTCAGCAGCAGGAGCCTGCAGCTGATCAGCCACAAAATTAGTATATTAAAAACCTAATAATAATCCAGGAAAGATGTGCTTGAACTTCTCTGAACAGGGATGTTGATGCGTTTGTCCTCTGACTGCAGCCACCATGCTCTCAGTCTCAGCCAAGACTGTGCCATTTAACCATAATTTCAGTCCCCAGTATGAATGCCCTGTGCAAACCTGCCAGATTTAATCTTGCTTGGCTGAAACCTATTCATGCAACCGGCTGAGCAGGTACAGGAGGGGCGCTGAGGAACCAGGGGAATCCCTGCATGGCCCACACAGATCCAGCTGCAAAGGACGAGCATCTACACCCTGAAAAACAAACATGGGGGAAATCCAGACAGCTCAGACCTGGGGAAACAGGTATGGGGCTGTGGGCAGGCAGCTGGAGGGCCTGACAGATGAAAGGAGCAGTGATAGATGGTGCTGTAGCAACAGTCACTCCAAAGGTAGAAAAGGAAACAAAAGAACAGGATATGGCTGTTTTAAGGAGGCTGATATGTCACATTGCTGGAAGCATTTATGAATTCCTACTTATGTGCTAGAACATAAATATTGCCAATTACTTTGATTTTTGATTTTTTTTTCTGCCTATTCAATAAAGTCACAGCCTGTGTTCATGGTTTGGAATTTGTGCTGTTATATTTGTGAAATCAGGGTGCATAAGTGCAAACTTTGGGAATATTAAGGGAGAACTAAAGACAAGACATAGTAATTCAGAAGACCAATCTTGAATTGTTATAGCAGTCCTTAAAATTCTATTGTCATATTATTTGTCTCAATTGGTACCCAGGAGATTCTATCCAAAAAATTGCAGGATTTGGATACCAAAGCATCTTAATTCCAGTTTGCAAACCCCAGTAGTGAGATGTAGGCTTAGTCTATTTGTTTCTTTACAGTAAGCAAAAAAATAAGGAGTAAACTAAAGCCTATGACATCAGGAAGGAGTTTCTTCATTTTGTATTATTGAGTTTCTTCACTTATTGCTCGTGGATGATGAATGGTTAATCTTCTGGCCAGTGTGAGCAGCTCATAGCATTTCACCTCAAAGTTCAAGCACAACATTTTTCAAAAGATTCTTGGAAATCCTCCTCTGATGAACCAATGAATACAGGAAACTGGGAGAGTTCAAACTGTTAAGCATACCTCTCTCCTCCAGGATAAACACCTCTAATTATACACTGTATTTCCCATGTCCTTGTAGGGGTTGATCCCTTCAGTCCCTAAGATGTGACATAAATGTGCATTAGTGAGTCAAACCTGTGGGGTAAGGAGATGCCTTGGGCCTCTATAGACACTTGTGAAAAAGTCCTGGAAGTGGTGAAGAACAGTCTGAATGGAGGGAAAAAGCATCTGCTCCAGGAGCTGAGCTGAGCTGTGTGCCTCAAATCCTTTTCTGAGCTATTCTACCAGCATTGCTTTGCCCTTACCACGCACTTTACACTTTGCAGAGCACAGCCTCTTACACAGAGGAGGACTGATCCCTCTGGATTCTCTCCAGGTAGCACATGGAACACCCTCAGCACAGCGGGAATGCTTTACATGTGGTGAGGCAGCAGCTGATGGATTGGGCTAAATAAATTCTGGCAGAACATACCAGGATAAGATATCACAAAACATATCCCCTCTTTCTCAGAGTACTGTGCCTATCAGTTTAAGACTGAAATTAATGGGAAAACTTCTGTGAAATCCATCTTCAGGAACCTTTGTGATCACTGAATCTTAATGCCGGCATCTGTGGAACTCAGCCTTTCAAAAAGAGTTAGTTTGCTATACTTATCTCTGAATGATAAAAGGCAAACTTTCCTTGACCTGCATAAATTGGGAATATTCAGCTTAATTCTCTCCAGTTGTCTGCATTCTGGAACCATACAACTCCCAAAAAAGGATGCATCACTGTAAACAGAGTCAAGAGTGTGGGTGATAAATGCTGAAATCCCCAGGAAAGGCTGGGGAGCTCTTCTGTTGGATAGGTACAATTGCTTGGATTCTACTGTGTGAAAGAAAAATGTGCCAAATTTGTTTGCAGAATATAGCAACAGCTGACATTTGTCATGGTTACACTAGACAGAAACCAACAAAATCTCAGTGTTGAGCTGCTCAGTGAGTGATTCACATTAAACCAGAGGGTTTGGCTTTGTTCTTCCAGGAACATTTCTGATGGGAAATCAATCAGTTTAATCCCATAATGGGAACAATTAGCCTTACAGAAAAAACAGATCACTTGTAATCTCATCTTTTGTTTGCAATATTATGCCAATATTTTTTTTTATTTTCTCAACTGCTGCTCATTGGTCACAGTGGCATGGCTGTGAAAAGGTTAAGGCTCATGCAGGGCGAGAGCTGGGGTTAATCCTGCCCTTGTCAGCAGCAGCTGAACCCGCTGGCAGGAGGTCATGTCTCTTCCAAGCAAACAGACCAGCATCTTTCATCTGGTCCATATATTCCAGGCTTGCAGCTACACAGGTGGGTGAAAAAGACCCAAGGATCTGCTTTGGTGTGGCAGCAGTGGGCGTAGCAGGGCAGCAGGACAGGCCCCACTTGCCTGCTTTGTGCTGCCCAGCTCATCACAGCATAGTCTCAGTCTGGGGAATTAAGGTGAGAAAGGTCAGACATGACCTAACAGGCACTCGCTCATCTGTTTGCTCTGACTTCTGAGATGGAAAGTGAGACTGAGAATAGGGTGAACATGAAAGCAATTCATTTTTCAGCAAAATTAATAACAAGGGAATACATTTTTTTTCCTTCAAAAGTGGTTTGTTTGTAACATTTTGAACGTGTCATGACCTCTCTGTGAGCCCTCACGTCAGCCTTGTCCTTGTCCACAGCCTTCTGTGGAGCTGTCATTCTCAAGGACAGGCTGCTGTTGAGCTCTGATGCGAGCTGGCCATGCTGCGTCACAACTTCCTGGTGTTCCCCTTGAAATATCCATCAATAGGCTCTTATCATGTGCTTAGTCTGCAGTGTTTGGGAGGTAGGGACTTATCCTTGCTGTTTAGCAGGTTACAAAACCCCAGTGTATGAAGTTCTGATAGATGTCTGGTAGCCTGATAAGCAAGACTTAGAGTGACTTAGAATAAATATTGTCTCATGAATATTTGCCAGAATAGAAGAACAAACTGCATTTTTTTTTGTCAGGTCCTGCTGCATTTTACCCTCTGAACACATTTCACAAAGGCAAAGGATTTGCCTTTGTGCCTTTTGTGACTTTGCTCCTGCTGCACAGTGTTGCAAATCAAAAAATACATCTGACCATGCACAGTGAAGTTTCGTAGTTTTTATAGACTCATAGAATGAGGTTGGAAGAGACTTTAAAGATTATTTTGATCCAACACCCTGCCATGGGCAGGGACACCTTCCACTGTCCTAGGCTGCTCCAAGCCCCATCCAAGATGGTCTTGAACACTTCCAGGGATGGGACAGCCACAGCTTCTCTGGGCAACCAGTGCCAGGGCCTCACCATCCTCACAGAGAAGAATTTCTTCCAAATATCTAATCTAAACCTATTCTCTCTCAGTTTTTCTCCATAGTAATCCCTTAAATCTCCAAAGCCTTGGGAGGCATCTGGCTTCTTTACCTGAACATAATTACAGAGAAGAAATTCTACTCGAGGAATGATATTTCTTTCATCATCCTAATGGTTTCTATCACAGCTGGATTTTTCCTCTGTGGGATGCTTAGATCCAAGAGATGAGCTTCTTAGAAATTATTTAGACAAACGAATTAAACAGAATTCAGAATGATAGTTCCCAACACTTGGGCATCTGCCAAGGAATTTTCAAAAGCCAAAATAATAACTCAGATCTGAGATGCAGCAAAGCCTGTAAATTAAGCAATCCTTTGGAAACCTGCAGCTAAAGCTGCCATAGGGTTGAAATTTCCCTGAACTTAATCCAAGTAAGGATTTTCAAATTTAACTGTTCACAGGGGATATTGAAGTTTTGAAATTTTTTTTAACTATTAAGTAAAGGAATAAACTGGAACCCTTGAGAATATGTTGTATGTGAATCCTCTTGGGATAGGAAGGCACCAGAAAGGAGTCATTCAGGCAATGGAAATGGGAATCAAGATGAAAAAAATCAAGGACTATTGCTTAATGTAAGAAAGCAAAAGAGATTCTACTGACTGCTGGGAGGGTGATTTACAAAAATGCCATGAAACACTGCTTGAAGTTTTTTACTCCCACAAGGATTTTGAATTCATATGAACAGCATCACTTTCAAGGACCTTTTCCAATCAAAAACATGAAGAGGAGTAACCAGCATTAAAAAATACAAATTACCATTGACAACAAATTATTTTCAAATACAAACCATGAGCCTCTGATACACAATTTTAACAGGAGTATGGCTGTTGGTAAGGCAAAGACACAGGATAAAAGCTAGGTTTGTGCTTAAAGCTACTTTTAAATCATAAAACAGAATAGTTTGGGTTGGAAAGGATCTTAAAACTCATTCCAGTCCCCTGCCATGGGCTGGGACACCTTCCATCAGACCAGGTTGCTCCAAGACCTTTCCCACCTGGCCTTGAATACTTCCAGGGATGGATAACTCATTACTAACTTCAGCCACTGAAATGGCTCTGAGAAGAAACAGCCAGAGCCCTGATGACACTTTAACAATTTGTACAAGCAAGAAAATCTCCTGACCTGAAGAACTATCAAGCCATAATGATGCTTTAAATCACTCTCTATGGACATATGTTGGGGAAAAAAAGCGTTGAAGGGTCATTATCAGGACTCTCAGATAAACACAGATCTCTGCTAAATATTGGGAGGGTGGCAGATGGAAAACATGAATGTTCATTCAAAATGGGACACAAAGATCCGTAGTTTACCCAGTTGGTCTGTGATAACAAAGGAAGGAAACTGAGAGTGTCACCAGTGGCAGAGTAGCGCCTAAATGGAATAGTCAAAAAAAGAAATAAAGAGGTGATAAGGCTTTGGGGTGGAAAAATACTGGAAACAAATATCAAGGAAAATATCAGGGAGGGGCAAGATAAAGTGAACAGAGTGATGAGATTGAATTCATGAACCTGTTTGACCTCCCTTCGAATAATGTGTGTTCTTTGTTAGAGCTCACTGTAGGGTTTCAGGGCTTAGCTGAAGAATGGGCACATTGGCAATACTGTATTTCAGGTGGACATTGAGGCTTGCTCCCACAGCAAGGTTCAGCTGCTGTTGGTCCTGTTAATTTCTCTGCCAGAAGTAGAATTCCAACTCGATTTTGGAAATTACCTAAAATAGAATTGAAAAATTCTCGCTGAGCAACCTGTTCTAGAAGAATGTGTCCCTATAAGTGGGGGTTGGAATAAATTGATCTTTGAGGTCCCACCCATCCTAAGTCATTCTGTGATTCTATGATTCTATCAAAGACAAAACCAGACATTTATCAGCCCACTTTAGGTGGCTGAAATTAGAACTTACTGGGTCCTTTGTAGACTGCAGAGTCATGTTTGCTTTGCTCAAAGAAAACATCATGTGAAAAGGTGTGAGAGCAGCTGATAGAATATGGGGCACGTGTGAACTGTGGACCTCTTTGGCAAATGTTCTCATTCCTTGCATCCTGGGGAAAAACATCTATGACAGAGGGGTGCAAAATTAGTTCCTGATACAGTTCTGAATCCTGAGAGCTGCTCTGCATGTGAACACTTTCCTTCAGGAGCAATTAAAATGCATATAGTTTTATTCATAGTAAAACTGCCTCTACTTCACACAGCGTAGTGTATTCTGGAATATAGTCTCATTTGGAATAAACACACCCACAGATTTATACCAATTTGGCTAATTTTGTTTTACTTGGGTTAAGTTTTAGATGAGCCATCGGTTCCATGAGGAGAGATCTGGGCTGAGCATTCAAAAAGCATTGAAGAGAAAGTGCCTCAGAGCCAGCAGCTTCCTGTCTGCTTTTGAAATGAATACTCTAATAGAGGGGATTTCTGTGTTTTGATCATCTATTGCCTCTGCCAGCAAATTACTTTGAATTCCTGAGGCTCTGCTGCACAGCAAAGCTGCCCTTCACAGCAGGGTGCAGTTCAGAACCCACCTCCAGTGAATGGCAGTGGGAAATGTTTGACTCTACAGAACCGTGGGTTTTGTTTTTTTCTCTCATTTTTTTTCTCCCCATATCTCGGTTTATTGTTGCTACTTTCCAGTAAACTTAGTGCCTTTCATAGAAAGAATGTTTTCTTTTCCCTCCTAAGAGAAATGAGATGCCGATGCTGACACACTGCATTTGTGCACATTTTTAACTCTGTCCATCAGAGAATCCTCTTCACACTGAACAGCAAGAGCAGGAGAGGTGGGACATCAACTAGCCCTCCAACTCTCTGTGAGAGGAATTTTGCTGTTTGGCTGACTGGATTTTCTAACACAAGCAAGGAAACTTCAGAGCAGCCTAATCCCAGGCTTCTGCAAGCTGGTGATATCATGCAGGAATAAGGAGGTATGATTCATCACCCAGACAAAAGTCAGCCTGTGTAGCCTCTGTTGGCGAAGGCAGGTACTTGTGAGGAACAAAGAATAAGGGGAAAGCTCTGCTGGTATTGGCTGCAGCTGGACCTCCTCTGCAGACACCTTTCTAGCAAAGCAAACCAAGTTTACTATGTTTCAGGTTTGTGACACAGCATGTAGACTGTACTCATGCTGCTATATCTCAAAGCTGCAGGACAACTCAGGAGCCTATTTTGCAGTCCCAGCTCTGACCTCTGCTCCAGATCAAAGCCAAGCAAATGGCACAGCAATGAGCCAGTCACACAAACCTTCCCATGTCATGAGCAAAGAGCCTTTGCAGCAAATGGCACATAAATCAAATTTGCAGAAACCAGGCAGCACGAAGGTGCTCAATGAAACTGGACTTTTTAAAACAATGAATCCTTTGTTAGGTCCTTTTTTTTTCAACTGGGATATTCCAGTCCTGCCCTTTCCAGGAAGAAAAGGAAATTTTACAAGACATTTTGAGATTTTTTCCTCAGCTTCTGGGGGACACGCTGAGCAACTCTGCTGACCACCTACCCCACCTCCAACCCACCACTCTGTGCCTGCAAACCATCCCATTAAACACTCACTGGCAGCATGGAGATCTTCATGGTGCTCCAAGAGTCACTGATCCAGTTGTACCACCAGCAAACTGAGATCCTCTGCAATTCTGGGTGCTGCTCCAGACACCCTGCAAGGGCACAGAAATGTTGGGGTACCATGAAGATGCTCTGAGGGCTGGACCACCTCTGCTGTGGGGACAGACTAAGACACCTGGGAACATTCACCTGGAGAAGAGTCAAGTCTCTGGGGACAACAGAGAGCCTCTTCCAGTGCCTAAAGGGGCTCCAAGAGAGCTGTAGAGGGACTTGGAGCATGGACCCGGAGAGACAGAACAAGGGGGAATGGCTTCAAACTGACAGAGGGCAGAGGTAGATGAGATACTAGGAAGAAATTCCTCCCTGTGAGGGTGGTGAGGCCCTGGCACAGGCTGTCCAGAGAAGCTGTGACTGTCCCATCCCTGGTTCAAGGCCAGGTTGGATGGGGCTTGGAGCAACCTGGACAGTGGAAGATGTCCCTGCCCACGGCAGGGGTTTGGATTGAGATGACATTTCAGGTTAATCCCAAACAAAACCATTCTGTGATTCTGTGATTATTTTCTTGGAAGTTTACCTTTTACCCAAGAGACGACCACAAAAGACTCACAAAACTCTTTAAACCAAATCTGATTACTTTCTTAAACTTTTTTTCCTCAGGAGAACTTATTGTAATGAATAAAACATAACCAACGTTTGCTGACCTGTTGCATCATTCTCCTTGCCCCGCAGAGGATGAAACTGCAGTGAGGGGGGACTTTCAGCACACCAAACGTATACTTTACCACTAGTTAAGTACTTTATCACTGCGAGTAGTCGCTCCGAACCCCGCTTACAAAAGGATACGGGGGAAACCGGCGTTAAAGCTCCGCCAAGGCCCGCGGGCCGGGCCCTCCTTTCTGTGGGCGGGCCGTGAGGGGAGGCGGGCTCGCTCCGTGTGGGAGCTGCTGGGGAGCCGTGAGGAGCTCCGGCCTGTGATCGGGAGCGGGAGCTGCCGCGCTCCGCGGGCACGGAGAGCCCCGCCGCCGCGATGTCCCATTCGGTGGTGCTGCGTGGCCCCTCGCCGTGGGGTTTCCGTCTGGTGGGCGGTAAAGATTTCAGCGCCCCGCTGACCATCTCCAGGGTGAGCTCGGAGGGGGAGGGGAGCGGAGCGGGAGCCCACCTCAGGTGACGGGCGGTGGCGGGGGGTGCGCGGGGCCGGCGGGCTTCCCCCCGGCCCAGGGGATGGCAGCGCTTGGGCTCTTTGGAACTCCACATTATTCTGTCTGCACTCAATGCACTCAAATAAGTGCTCCCCTCTGAGCCTTGCACTGTTTCAGCTGCTTTTCCCAGTGTTACAGCATTCTCCATGCTTTATTTTTTTGGATGTTAATTCATAAGGATCTGCTTTCAAAGTTTTTAATGTTCACAGGGTTTGGATTCGTGCCCTGGACTGAGTTCACAGGCTGCTGGGGTTTTTAAAGAAGGCATGAGTTAAGTCAGCAAGAAGTTTTTCCATGCAGGCTGCAGTATTCTGGGGTCTCTGTGGGCTGGTAATAATTACTGTGTAAGTGTACTCACACTTGTGCTTGACCTCACAAATATGCATTCTGGAATATTCTCTGCTAAGATGCCGCAGATAGCTTGAAATAGGCTTTGTGCGTAGATATAGGTGAAGACAAGCCGTTCCCGGTGCAGCAGGACCGCGGTGCGATGGACTGTGATGGGTGAGCTGCCGAACGCGAGCCGGGCGCGCTCCCGTGGGCGCTGGTGTTCCGTCGCCGCCCGGCTGCCCCGGGAAAGGGCTGCGTGCCCTGGGCTTTGCCTTCCCGGCATGTCGGGCTGTGCAGGATTGCCGAGCTCCCCCGGGCTGCTGAATTTCTGGAACAAGCACTGAGTGCATTTGAAAGGAGCTGTAACCTAAAAATACTGCAGTACTCGTGTTGTAATGCACACAAGCTGTTTGCCGTGACAGAAAAGAGAAATTATTATGGAAGAGAGCATGTTTTAAGGAGATTTAGTTTGAGTTCAAACATGTCTATTCCGTGGCTTTGTTTCTGTTTTTACTTTGGACTGTCCCTTTCCAAGTGCTCCAGTGAGAGTTGTTTGGAGGAGGAACAGGAGGAGATGGATGGAGAGGGAAAGGCCAGGGTGGGGCTGGCTGTGCAGCGTGGGGGGCAGGTGTGCGCATGCAGCTGAGGGGCTGTGTTGTGAGAGGTGGCACTTTGCTTTTGGGATTCAGCCTGAACCTCCTGGACATGGAGAGTTCTAGTTCTTCCCTGGTAACATGAGATATGTCCACTTCCTGGCAATTGTAGAAATGTTCTTGTTGTGGAAATGAACATCTGAACTTAGTGGAGGTAGATAATTTTCCTGTTACTTTGAAAAAAACCCAAAAAAACTGGCTTAATATGAAACAAGTAAAACATAAGTCTTTTTCCTGATTCAGCAAACTCAGGAGCTATGAGGAGGATGATTGTCCTCAGGCCAGTCTTGCTGCGGATCACTAGGAGTGGTAACTCAAGAAGCAGATGTAGGGTGTTATTCCATTTGGCAGCCTTTTAAATTGGATCCTTTTTAAATTCTGCTCCACTGAAGAGTGGGCTGGTGCTCTGATGTGCTGTGCTAAGATGCAAATATAGATGTAAAGTGCTCTGCTTGCCTCTAGTCTCTAAACATAAGAAAAGATCCTGCTTGCTTTGCAAATAGTACCTGAAAGTGTTAAAGCTGGGGAAGAATTCTCTTCTGCTATGGCTTCTGGCCATGGGGATGCAGGAAGCGGCTGCTGGGGGGCTCCCTGTGGAGCCTGGGCTTGGCTTGGTGGTGGGTCTGTGCAACCCTGCTACTGTGCAGAGGGCTGATCGTGGCTCCCATATTCCATTTTATTCTGTAATTGTCCAGGAAATCTGTTCTTTCTGGCTTGAAATGTGGGCAAGGGGGCTGGGGGCTTCCTGTCTCCAGGACTGAGAAGCCTCCATCCACTTTGCCCAGCTTGGCTCACAGCAGGAGGGAGACTCTTGCTAATTGTGGAGGCTTTTGGTTGACTTCTGCTTCCTTCAAATTGCCTTTCTTCTTTAATTTCAATTTTATTTGTTTTATACTAAAAGACCATTAAATCACAAACATCTTTGGAAAATGAGAAATTCTGCCAGGCGACAGGACCACACTCTCAGAATCCCACATCCAGCTGTGGCCCAAGATGCCAACATGTTCTGGGTGTGCTAGGCTGCCTGAGGGATGTGAGATTGCTGCATCCCACTACTTGGCCCAAAGGGGGCTGAGGATCAACGTGTCACAAGGTGTTTGGGCTGCACAGTTCTGCAAGCATCCTACCTGGGCTGGTTATGTTGGGAAATCCGGTTGAGTTTGGGATTTGAGGCATCCAAGGCCACCCACATTCAGTTCTGGGTGCTGGAGGCTGGAAATAATGAGAGGAGCTGCCAGGGTGAGCTGAGGAAGAGGCACAGTGGTGCAGGGCAGAGAGGTGTTGGGCAGGGAGCAAAGCTGAAGGTGGTCCACAAAAGTGTCTTGTGATAATATTGTCAAGAGATAAATGATAATGTATGGATTTGATAGCATGGAACATGGCAGTGACCCTGTCCTGCTTTGGGATGGAACTTGCCTTGCTCACAAGGGTTTACTTTGGCATTAGCCCCTGTGAGGTGGCTGTGTCTGTGCAGGTGCTCATGGTGTTCAGTCTGTCTCTTGCAGCTGTCTCAAATAGGCTCATTACATTAAGCAATTGTCTTTTTTTTTAAACAAGTCACTTCCCTCTGTGATTTGATCAGTCATAAGTGACAGGGGGTAAAGATCTGATTGCTCTGCTGAGCAGCTGATGCTAAGCTCTGCCCTGGAGAGGCCAGGGCTCCAGGTGGGGTGTTGAACTCCTTAGTATTAAAGATAAATGCAAATCCAGAAGGGTGTGCTTAGGACATCTCTTTCATGCAGTCACATGAAAAGTTAGGTGTGCTATATCCCCTGTTTCTTCTTGTGTATTCAGGAGGACCCATATTAGCAGGGCTGAGTTTGCTGGGCTGGTTTTGGGGCACACGGCCCTGGAGGGTGATACTGGTGTGTTGTCAGCACAGTGCTGGGGAGGGATTTGTAGCCCCAGGCTATGCTCTGGGGGGGGAAACGCAGTTTGTTTTATACCCACTGTTACAGTGATCTAACACTAGGTGTAGGACATCACATCGTTAATGGTTACTCCTAGGGATACTTACAGGGGTAGGAAATGATCCAAAAGATCTGCTTTGAGTTGGCCTTAGTGACTTGATATAAAGTGGTTTTAAGACTTAATTCAATTTCTGGTAGCTGACAGTTGCTTTTCCTTGGTTGAGCAGGCTAATACTGGGTGCTGTGTTTTCCCTCTGTGGGAGAGGGGGTTCCCTGTGGCTCTTACTCCAGTGACAGCAGCCATGGCTCAAGAAAAGGAATGGAATAACTCACTTGGCTGTTTTCAGTGTTGTGCTTGTAACCACATCAGTGAGTGCTGTGGTTCTGTGTGGGATCACAGTTGACCTAGCCCTTGCCTGGGATTAAGAGATAATCAGTCATTAGTGTAACTAGAGGAGCTGAACGCATTTAATCATTTGAACTTGCTTGTCCTGCTCCTGGAGCAGCCGATGTTGTCATCTGCCCAGTTCTGCCATTGTTAATCCATGCACTTGCTGTTTTTGAAATCATAGATAAATTCCTTGGCTAAACAGATAATTGACAAATTGACCAATTCCAGTGTTTTTGGAATGAGATTTTAATGCAATTTTTCCTTTGTCTGCTGGCTTCAACATTCGTTTTAGCTTTAGACCTGCTGGTCTCTAGTGGAGCAGCAATAGTGCAATTTTCAGCGTTGGCTTGGAACTGTAACACAAGAAGGATGAGAAATAATTTGTCTGCAATCCATTATCCAGGTATTGTTTGAGTTAAGGTTGACTTTTAAACTTAAGCAGTGTTAGCATTTGAGCAGAGACGTGTCTTGTTAAAGGTTAGGATACTCGAGCAAGAATTCTGCTGAGGAAGGAGTTCCAGTAAAAGTAATTTTGTTGACTCTGTCAGGGCAACTGGCAAATGCCCAAGTTTGTGCTGTGATCCTGTGTGAAGGCAGAGAGAACCCACTCAGTGGTGTAATATCTGGGGAGGCCTGTGAGGTTTGTTCTTGTGTGGGTGGGGATGGCTGAGCAGAAGGGGTTCCCTGGAGCTAGAGCTGGGAGAGTAACAGGTTTGGTTACCCCAGGAACTCCACATATGTTGGTTTAGAAGGCAAGGATCAGAGACAACAGCAAAAGGAACAGGAATTTTGTCTCCATTTGAGACAAGTTAGGAGGACTTCAATTTCTGTAAGTTTTTTTGTTTGTTTGTTTGTTTGTTTCATGTAATTCTTGTGTATTTGATAGTTTATTAGATGGAAATTATGCACTTTCTGTTCAGAGCTCCCAAATGGACTGAAGAAGCCACTCCATGTTGCTGAATCCCACCTGATTTCTGCTGACTTTTGGTGGGTTTGCTGCCTCTGTAGAGCTGAGTGATGAAAGCTGTCCCTCTGTTGATTGCATAGTAATGTTGTTACAGAATTTCAAGTGGAATGATTTTTTCAAGTAGAAGGAAATACTTTTGCTAGTCAGTTTTTGTTGTTCTCATCATTCCTATAAACTCAGGGGCAAGAGGTCTGGGTGGTTAAACGTGAAGCTGTGCTGGTACAGAACAGTTAATCTGAGCTACGGATAAGAACTAGCAGAAATATGTCACAAATATATTTACTGCTGAAGTGTTTATCGCTGAGGTTTTGTTTAATAACTGAAAGAGAAGAATAAATGCTTGTGCTGGTTCAGGAGACAGTAATGGTGGAACATGCTGGAATGAAAACTTAATACTAATTACCGTAATTAAGCACACTGATAATCCCGAGTGGGAAATCAGGTGGAAAGAATGATTCATGTAGGTCCATTTAGGCAAGGTCTGACCTTGGGGCAAGTTAACAAAATAAACCTAGCACACCCATGAAAGCACACCAGGCCTCTGCCAGGCTGGACAAAGCAGTATAGGTTCAGTGTCCCTGGTATTTGGGATCAGGAATTTGTGGGTTTGGGGTTTTTCTTCCTCCCCCCTTCTTGTTTTAAATGGTAGTCATGTCAGTTTTCCTTGAAGATTGAAAGATTGCGTGTTGGGACAGGTATTCAAAATTATTTTGTAGAAGTGTGCACTTAAATCCCGCTTCACAAAGTGGGCTAAAGAGAATAATTAGATACCAGGTTTACTAGAACAGCCCTGTTGTTGTAAGAAGCATACAGGGGGAAATATGTGCAGTTATTCTTTTTTTTCCTTAAACTTCTTTTGCTATGTAAGGTAACTGATGGTTATAATCCTGGTCCTCCTGCAATTGGATAAGACCTTGAATTTTGATACAAATATGCTATTATGAATTGTGTGGAAGTAATGCAGATCAATGCAATTTAATTTCATTTTTGGTAGCATGGGGATGAAATATATGTCATAGGAAATCCTAGAAGGAGCAATATAGTATTTCTAGCTGAATTTGTTGTATGATTTCTGAGCTCTCAAAATGCCTTGACTTGAGGTTCCCAGTTACCCAAACACTTAGTAAAAACATTTTTATTTTCTAAATCATCTGTAACCACAGGTGCTAAAGTGAAAGAAAACAGTAGCTCTCTCAAGATCTAGCAGTGTTGATAGAAAAGGTTAAAACAAACAAGTTCACAGAAAAATACTCTGATTTGTTATCAGTGCCAGGTGTGTGCCAGAGCCAATCCCATATCTCACCGAGCTTGTTCCTGTAGTGGGCTTGTACACAGCCCCTAACACCCCACTTGCCCCAGGCCCTGGCAGATAAGGCTGTGTTTGCCCAATTGTAAAGTTGGCTTGAGCAAAGCTGTTTCCCAGCAGAGCCATCCCTGTAACAGCAGGGGATGCAGGCAGTAGGCATGGGGACTTTGCCCTCTTTTGGATGCTCTCCCAGCCCTGGCACCCTTCTGTGGCCAAGCTCCAGGGCAGAAGGTAGAACACTGTGTTTCAAGAGAAAACTCTTGGCGCAGATAATCTTGCTTACTAAATTAGACTGCACAGCTCCAACATAACCAACTTAAGTTAAGCACAAGGCAGTTGCCTCAATGTACTGTATTTTAATGGCCTGCCATTGTCTGATGCCAGCACTCAGTGAATCTTAGCAATGCTCCAGTGGCCAGATAAGAGAGCTGCTGCTGGCTTTGGGATTATCCCAATCTGTTTCATAGCATCAGAGTATCCACTTGGCTGGGGAAGGGACCTGCTGGAGGCCAAGTGCCTTAGAGGAGAGTGGAGAGGTGGATGGTAATCCTGGAAAAAGCAGTGGGGAATATGGTTGGAAAAAATAATTTTTAAAAATTGGTTGTATTTATTGAGATAGAGTTCCCTGGTGGGTGATTTGGCAAAAGGCATGGTGTGGAGGTGATGCTTACAGTGCTGTCACTGAACCCTCTGTGGTGACTGAAGAGTCAGAGGACAATGAAAGGAGGGCTGTTCACAGGGAGCCCTTTCTTTAAATATGTCTTTTTCTTACTAGAACAATAGAGAGAGTGAGACAGGCACCAATATTGGACCTCTGGTATTTTTCAAAGCGCAGTGCTAAGTGGAGGACATAGAAAGATGTCACAAATGAGACATATCCTGAGGGGATTAGGAAGAATAATATCCTTATTAGAAAAAGGAGATAAAAAGTTCTGGCTTCCTAGAGGAACAAATCCCTGCTGGACACACCCTTCACAGGCATGCTGTGTGGGGAGGGGCTCCTCTCTGGGATCTTGGGAGCCTGGGGCTTCTCACCTGAGGCACACACTCTGCAAACACCCCCTTGTGCTCTGCTCTACAATATTATTGCTGAGCAAGTGGTTTATTTCTTTTAGTCCCTTCTGTTTATAAGCGTTCTCAAGCATCTTCATTTTTTTGAGAGAGAGAAGCAAGGAAGCAGCTGCTTCTTTTTGTAGGGAGGGGATAAACTCAGGAGTGTTGTTTTTTCTTTATTGAATTTTAGGAGAGCAGTAAATCTGGCAGGCATGCACGCTGCATTCTCAGAGCAGCAGCCGTGCTGCGTGTGCATGGCTGCCTTGGGCAGAGAACACACCAGTGCTTCTGTCGGCATAAAAGGAACTGTGAAAACACAAGTTCAGTGACCTCCCCAGCACATGAACTGGTTCTGCACATATTTTGTGCTTGGTTCCTTCCTGCTGAAAATATAGCAGTGCTTAGGTGGTGGGTAGCACTGTGGGCTCTGCTTAACCATCTCATGAAGAGCTCACCACCAGCTCACTCCAGCCCTGCCATGGTCCCCAGTGACAGGTCCGTTGCACTGGACCTGTTCTTCTGAATTGCTTTGATTCACTTGCAAGAAAACTTGGGGAAATCGCCTTAAGCTGAAGTAAGAAAGATTTAGATTATACATGAGGAAGAAATTATTTCTGTGAGGGTGGTGAGGCATTGGTACAGAGAAGCTGTGGCTGCTCCATTCCTGGAAGTGTTCAAGACCAGGTGGGATGAGGCTTGGAGCACTCTGGTCTAGTGGATGGTGTCTCTGGCCATGGCAGGGTGTTGGAGCAAGATTATCTGTCGGTCCCTTCCATCCCAAACCATTCTGTGAAACCATCAGCTCTTCTGGATTGCATCCCAGGCTGTGCCTCAGAACCTGCTGAGCACCAGGGATGGCACAAAGGAAGAGGCTGGATGGTACTCCTGGAATAGGAAGATGCAGAGAGATGGCCTTCTCCACTTTCTGCAGGACTTGCTTGTCTGTGTTGGGCAACCTCACCCCAAGTCCTCATTAGCTGGCTTTATATTGTTGGGAAAATACTTTTGCATGCAGGGCAGCAGTAACCAGGAGTGTGAGTTGCTCTCAGATTTGCGTGTGCTTCCTTGATGTCTCATGCTGTGGTTTTGGCTCAGGGCAGCCCTGGAGGCTCTCTGCAGAGAGGCATGAGAGAGTGCCCCTGATACAAGCTCTATTTGAAAACCTCTGTGCACTACCAGGCTCTGATGTCATACAATCACAGAATGCTTGGGTGGGAAAAGATTTTTAAGACCATAGAGTCCAGCTGTTAACCCAGTACTGCCGAGGTCACCACTAGACCATGTCCAAAGCAGGTAGAACCCCTGCACTGGGATTCAAGCATAGCACTGACACATAACCAGACTTATCAGGCTTTCTGTGCAGTGTTTGGTGTCAATGGCTCTGCACAGCTGTGGGTTAGGAGAACTTAGTCTACGGTATTTTAAATATTATTCACTAAAATACAAACTTTGGGCCTGACAGGCATTACAGTAATGATTCCCAAGCTGTTGAGACACCAATGCTGTATCTCAAATGAATTCTTGGAGTGCAACTTCATTTCAAGCCCTTGGTCATGTCCACAGCTAGCATAAAATGCTAATATGAAAATACTGCTGAAATAATTTGAAATAAACCAGAAACTACAAATAGGAAATGGCTAAGAGTCCCATTTATGAACAGTTTATTTTTCAAGGAAGCAACACCATGGTTAAGATCAGTACGGGGGGAAAAATCCATCAGACATCTAGACAGCACTGAATAGACAAGAGAAAAATACAGCTGTCCTGGGTCAAGATGAATGTCTGTTAGTCTAAAAGCCTGCTGGGATGAACACCAAGGGAAGCAGATAACAGCAGGCAAGAGTGTGGAAGTGCTTCCGTGGAGTTCTTGGTTGGGCTTTAGGTTGTCCTTCTGGTAAGTCTGGCAGCTTCTGTGGCTGCAGGAAAACCCTAATGCTGTGTGAATGGATACTGGGGTCCAAAAAACCCTAAGAATGCCAGGGGAAAAATAATCCTGTCCTGGCTTGAAATGTCCTGTGTCAGAGCTAATGTGTGTGGAGCTGAAAGACATCTCCTGTTGTTTGCACTGAGCTGAGTCATAGGGTAGCCCGTGAGCAGTTGGTTTGGGGCCCAGCTGAAACTATTGAAGAGCAAATGGCAAATACTGATGTACTCTGACAATGCAACAAAAGCTGTAACTTGGGCTGCCAGTTCTACTTAACTGTCAGTAGTGGTTTGGAGCTTCTCAAACACCTTCAGGTTTGTGTTTTGGTGGTGCCAGTAGCTGGGTCATGCAGAGAGCAGTGCAGCAGGCCGGTGTTATGCTCTAGTGCAATCCACAGGGGCTGTTGTTGTAAGACTAAATCCTCTTTGAATTCCCTACAAAAATAGAGGAAATTGTCCCTGGAAGTGTTGAAGGCCAGGTTGGATGGGGCTTGGAGCAACCTGGGTGGAAGGTGCTTCTGTGTTGGAACAAGATTATCTTTAAGGTCCCTTCCAACACAAGCTATTGTAGGATTATATGAAATCAAGATGAAAGCTGGGATGTGTGCATGCCTCCTTTCTAAAAAAACCCACCTGTTTAATGACAGCCTATGGTTGGGGGGCTTCTGGGCACTGGGTAATTGCCCACTTGTCTGAAAAACTCTATCTGGTCTGCCTGATTGCTGGCATACAACACTGTAAGCCAAGGGGAGGTGGTGAGTAGAGCAGAGCTCCTGTTGTCTGGATTTCTCAAGGGTGGGGCAGAGACCCAGCACCTAAGACAGGGAATTATATCTGTGTAAATCAAGAGTAAACAGAAACAAAGCACCAACTTGCTGTAATTCAGTGACACATAAATAACCCAAAGTTGGGCTTGTCGTAACTTCTCAGTTGATAAAATGTGTTTGGTTAACAGATGCTGTGACTAAACTGAAGGGGAAATTAGAGGGAAAACATATAGATAGTAAGAGTTTAACCAAACATGTTTAACTGTTCTGGCTATGCCTTGTGTCACTCTGTATTATTGTAACAATTAAAACCACATTTAGGATGATGTAAATGAAATTATAATTTCTCAAGAACCTCTTTTATGTGCTACAGGATTGGTCTCATTGCTGACCACAAACAGTACTTGGACCTGTCAGTAGTTTCTCAGGAAAGAAGTTAGAAGTTTTATAAGGTTCTGGGACTCCTGCAAAACCAGAAGGAAAGAAGATATATTCTCCAGAAATAACTGGTCCTTTTCCTGCATCTTATTCCAAGAAATTTGACTTCTTTGTTTAAAAAATCCCAGAATTCTTGTAAGTAATCTTTTTTTTTTCCCCGCAGATTAACCCTGGTAGTAAAGCAGCCATGGCAGACTTGTGCCCAGGAGACATTATTCTGGCAATTAATGGGGAGAACACAGACAACATGACACATCTAGAAGCTCAAAACAAGATCAAAGCGTGTGTGGACCAGCTGCTGCTCTCTGTGAACAGGTTGGTTCTCTCTGATGTGCTCCTGTGTCAGTTTTGCTCAGAGGGCCTTTGACTGGCCGTGGAGCAGATGCCTGGGTAATTGTCCTGTGTTTTCAAAAGCAGTAAAAGAAAATGATTTTTAATGGTTCACTGATAGAAAAAGTGGGTTAAGTTCATTTATCCACGTGGATTATTATTTGTATCTTGTAAGGCTTGTCCAGGTTGTGGCATGAGTTGAATCTTTGAGGTTGTGTCAGCTCAAGCAAGAGTAGCATGGGAATCAATCTCCTTTGGACAAACTCTTCCACTTCAATAACATCCACCCATCATTTTATGCATCTGTTTAATGAAAAAACATTTGAAGGTCCTGCCAAATTCACTTTTTAGGATATTTCAAAGCAAAATGAAGCATGAGTTTTGTATTGAGGGCTTTTTTGTTTGTTGGGGGCTTGCTTTTGTTTGTTTGTTTATTTGTGGGGTTTTTTGGTTAGTTAGTTTTGTTTTCTTGGTCTTTTTTTGATTTCTATTGGAATTAATTCTGCAGCAAAATCACAAATTACCCAGGCAAAATGAGCGCTCCTTATAAGGTTCACAAATGGCTAGTACTATATGTCAGAAGTTTAAATAAGTGGATATAGTTTTCCACTTCAGATTAAAGAGGCATTTCCTCATATAAAGAGCTATCATTTACTGTTTATACTTTTCTTGGAAAACCATGTAGTTCAAACTGGATGCCTGGGCAGTGGGAGAAGGAGCGCTGCCATAAATGGAGCAAACCCTCTGTGATTCCTCATGGTTCCTCAGACAGGCATCTCTGAGCTGCCTGGCTAGAGCAAAGTCCTCTGAGCTCAGCCCATGGTGTACAGATGATGTGGCTTCAGTATCACAAAAGAAAGTAAGTAAGGAAAACAAGCAAAAACCCTTCACACAGGTGGAATTTCCCATAGCCATGGAGGGCAGTTGTTTTGCTTTCTGTCTGGAGCAGTTTTAGGGAGACTAGGGAGACTGATTTTCTACCCCCAAGAGGACCTGTGCCCAGGGCAGGACCAGGGTTCTGTTCCTGACTGTCTGCAGGCTACTGGAGCTCTTCTTGGAAGAGGTAACAATCGTTGTGTAGTGACAGGAAATTGTGATGAGCCACCAGCTCCTGAGGTGGTCTGGCAGCAAAGCAGCTTCATTGGGAGTTAAAACCAAGTTTTGCTGAAAACAGCTTTCACCTGCAGTATGGCAATGTGTATTCTCATCCATGAGGGTTTCTACTGTGTGAATTGATGGACTGAATTCCCACCTTTATACTTCATTTTAGCCACTGATATCAACTGGTGTTTGATTTTTGGCTCAGATTGGGCCCTTGAATATATCTGTGAAAGTGCATCTCCTCTCCTAAGTGGTGATTTCTGCACCTGGCAAAGATTGTGGTCACAGTGGTCTTACAGCAGTGTTGGTATGTCCCTTGCTGGGGTGAGGGATGATTTAAGCTGCTTGGTTTCCCTGAGACACAGAAATGTTCATTCATGACCTCAGGGTGATCTGGAAGATGCTGTGTGGATGGTCTGTGGCTTCAGGTTGTTTTTTCACAACTGTACCTACCAAGGTGTGGATATTTTTAACAGCAAGACCTTGTGATGTGTCCAGAGGAGATGCATTTTCTCACAGAGATATTGCTGATGGTGGCCCACAGCCTTTCAGTGGTGCAGGGTTTGTGGGTGGCCAACATGGTCGGTCTTTGCTAAGCAGTAGGATTGCAATGGTTTTCTTAGGCCTTAAAGTCTTCATAAACACAGATTTTAAATACTTTTGCATCTCATAGGCAAAAATAACTGCTCAGGGCTCTGCAAGGCAGGTGAGGTGAGGAGCTATTCGGCTTAGGGTGGCTCCTCTTGGAGATCATGCTGTTGAGTCAGTTTGGTGGCTTCTCCAAGGGCAGAACTCACCTTGGCTGTGCCCAGAGATGTCCATGAGAGTGGCATTTCTCTTGTCAGGAAAAACTGAGTAGTTTGGTTTTTTTCTGCAGTGAGGACAGCAGCTCCAGTGATGAGCTATTAGATTTATTTTTAGTTTGGCCCAAAGTGGATGCACAATGACTTGGTTCTTGGCTTTCTCTCCTGTCTCCCAAGTGACCCGTTGGATCCTGTTGCCCAGTTGTTAGTCATTGCAGGAAGCACATCTTGCATCCCCTCCTAGGTATGAGTGGATCCCTGCTCCAGGATCTGCCTCCTGGAACATGGGGTGACCCGGTCCTGCTCAGGGAGCCATGTCCTGGGGCAATGATGAGGGGTTTTGTTGGTTTGTGTGCATGTCCAGCCACTGCTGTTTGTCACAGCTGTGGATCAACACCCTGCTCTGAGGCTGAGCTTCAAGAAAGCCCTGCCTGTGGTGGTGTGGATTAGTATCTTTTCCCTTGGGTGGAGGATACTCTTCAACCAACATTTTTTCTGTACACTGCTTTCAACAAAATACAGTTTGCAAGTCAACAAGGTAATTCATTTTTAAGTATGAAATACGTTCAAAATAACAAGCCTGTTTGTTGCATGTGTTATGTGAAGATGCATGAAATTTGGTGTTAACTCTGTTTTGTCAAAGCAAGCTTCCTCCAGCCAGGCATGAGTGTGAAGGGGAAGGCAGGGAGCTGTGCAATGCTTCTGTCCCCCTGGTGCCCTCTGGACTGTTTCATTATGTGCCCTTTCTCCATCAACCCTTGACATTATATGTTACTGAGATAGAGAACAAGATGGGTTTTGTTTTCAGACTCTGGTCAGTAAATGCCATTACACTAGGAAGTTCAGAAGGAAAGTCAGAATGCGGGGAAAAGAAGGGGGGGTTACTGAGTGGCCTGACCAAGTATCATGCATCAGATAAAGGCAGCCATAAAACTGGGCTGGAGCTGTGTTTTGCTGAGTTCACTGCTTGAAAGGACCTTGGGTGTGGGATGGGAGACCTCATGGCATCGCTGTTCCTGCTGACAGAGACTGCCAGGAAACCCTTGGCAGCACTGACCAGACCTGCCCATCTGTGCCAGAGGGCCAGGGTGAGCCCCACAGCTTTTTCTGAGCCTTTTGTCATCTGCCAGGGAGGATGAAGGCTTGTGCTCCAGCTTTCCTGAAGAAACTGGCCCTATGCCCACATTGGGAAAACTGCTGGCAAGGGGATGTCACAGCTTTTTTTAGCATGTTGGGCTCCATGGCTCTCCTGTGCCCCTGGAGCCCATAGTCAGTGTTGGTATCTGTGAAGCTGCCCCTGCTCTTAGGCTGGACTAGCAGATATTTCCCTTTCTTCAAATCTCTGTCCTTTATCAAGGACAAATCTCTTGAGGAGTTTCCCTTCTTCTTCACACCCTCCATTTTCTAACTCCTTTCTTGGCCAGACCTTTGACCTCCCTGATGTCAATGGGTGTTTTGTCCCTGGATTTTTTGGATCCTGTTTACTCCAACAAGTGTAAGTCTGTCTTTGGGTAGTGAGGCTGTGGAAGGCAAAGCAGCACAGTGGCCTTACTGTTCTGAAACAAAGTGATTGAAAATCCTAATTGCTTTACAGTAGGAGCTGATTTATGTAACTGATGCCTATGTGGGCACTAATACAAGGTGTGAGGAATTACTTGGGCAACCCTGGAATAATAGCTGGATATTCAGGTTGTGGTTAATGCCTCCAAAATGGGGAGCCAGGAGTTTGCATGGGCTTAGTGAGGCTATAGAGAAGCCAATGATGGTGCTGTTTAAGATTTAGCAGAATGGTTCAGGCTGCCCTGGTGATAAATAAGGCAGCTGTTCCATCATCATCTTCCCAGCTGTTGAATCTCAAGCCAAGGTAGCACAGGATGTACTTTGCCTGCCTTAGTGCAGGAAGGGTCAGGCCAGTTACATGGCAGCTGGTTGAAGAAGATCTGGGGTGTTGAGCAGCCCCATGAACTATTACTCACAGACACTTGGTAAAACTTGTTCTTTTTACTCCCAGTGAAGTTGCTTCCAAGTTACACAACAAATTCCTTAAGAGGTAAGAAGTGTGTTAGTGTGTTATGCCAGCAGAGGTTTCAATTGGCTGTTAGGGAAAATTTCTTTTGCTGAAAGGGTTTTCAAGCCCAGGGAACTCATATCCCTGGAGGGATTTAAAAGACGTAGATGTGGCACTTGGGGACATGGTTTGGTGGTGGGCTTGGCAATGCTGGGGTAACAGTCAGGCTTGATGGTCTAAGAGGGCTTTTTCAACTTTCACACTGTTATGATTTCTAGCCTTTTCTTTTGGTGACAGCACTGGGGCTGTTGTGCACAGAGCCAAGTGGATGCTGGATGACTGGGAGCATCTACCTGACCTCAGGTGCAGCCAAGAGCCCCAGGGTGGTTGAACTGAATTTATTTCCTGACTGGTGTCAAAGAATAAATCTTCAAAGGTTCAGCTTTGATTCATTCTGTCTAAACTAAATCCTGGAAGCAGTGTCTTCCCCCTCAGTTTGGTATGTATGCCACTACAGAGTCTGCTTGGAGAATTGACTGTGAAGATTCTCTTTCTATTCCTGCTGTATGTAAAGAGATGGAGTTTCTCTGAAAGTTTCTGTGTGAGAAAGCCTAGTAATGAATCTGCTGGCTATGTAGCTCCAAAAGTACCTGGAACCTCACATAGTTTATGTTCCTCCCATCTTCTCCAGTTCCTGGGGATTTTATTGGGGTATGTTAGCTGTAAGCAGTACAGGCAAGCTGCTGGAAGCTGGAATGGATGACAATGTATGTTCTCAAGTTTCCAGTAAAAGTAGAACTGAAAAAGTGAATCATAGCTTCCCCTCTTGAGCTCCTTGAAGACTAATAGAGAGGAAAACAGGCAGCTTTCCAGAGCAATACACAATGGTTTCAGCTGAGAGGAATGAAGGAGGAGAAATCCTGCAGCTTCTTCACGTAGTCTGAGTGAGCTGGGTCCTCAGCTCCCATGGCTTACCTGCCTTGCAGAGGATTGATCCAACACCAATCCCAACACCTGGGAGTTTGAAGCATTGGCTGTAGCTGCTTCCTGACCAAGTTCAGCTTCTAGAGGGCTAATGGACATGTCAGTGATAAGTCAGTTGTGAGCATAGTGATGCCACAGCAGGAGATGAAGAGCAGTCAGGAGATGGGCAGGACCCTGGATTCACCCCCTGAAGAAAAGGGGTGAAATAGAGCAAAGTGGTTATTCTGCTGGTTTGTGGCTGCATGGTAACCTGCAGTGACCTGGATCGAGGTTGCTACTTCTACAAGTGATAAATGATAGTTTTTAAGGGGATGGAGAAATTAGAAATTTAGTAAGACACAGGAATTCTTGCAACTTAAAAGCAACTCTACAAATGTTGAGTCGGACTTGCAAATCACTACCAGGCAGATTTACTCTGAGACTTTTAGAAAGCAAATGGTGGGGATAAAAGGTGTCTGCAACTTTGTTTTTTTAAAGTGATGTCCTGTTTATGAGTCCATTTCCTACGAAGCCCTGTGTGGAAGGCCTTGCACTAACTTAGGTCAAGTTATTTTTCTTGGGATTGTCCTGGATGCCATTAAGAGAGCCAAGTGCTGTAAGTGCAGGGTAATTATTTCCACATAGCTCCCTTTAATCCCCTATAGCACATCTAAGAACACTTTTCCTGTCCTTGAGCTGTATATGAAACAACTCGGAACATTTGAGTGATGCTTGATCTGTTGCCTGTGACGTATGAAAAATGTGTTGGGTTTTTGCTGTTGCCTAAACACAAAGCTCTGACTGTTGGTAGGGTGAACCTGCTGCTGGGGGGGTCTCAGGTGACTCTGCTGGCCCCCAAGTCCCCACTGCTCCAGGTCTTGTTCTGGGATGTACAGGGGACCCCTGTACACAGGGGATCCCTGTGCTGCTGGTTCTGTTACGGTTGTGAACATGAGATGTTCCTGGCAGCCAGGGTTGGGGCATGAGCTCCAAGCATCAGCCCCTCCTACAGCAGCTGCCTGTAGCATTGTTCTCTCAAGCAGGATAATCTCTTAATTATTTTGGATTATTTCAGATTACATGGTATTTTGCTGTTCCCAGGGAAAAGAGAGAGTCTCCCTGTGTAAGCATAAATGCTCGTCAAACTTACAACTTGACTTTCTTTTTGGTGAGGCTGGTGGTTCTCCCATTCATCTTAGCTTTGCCTTTTAAAGTGCCAAGTGGAGACCAGATTGTGCTGTATCAGCTTGTTTCAGTGTACTTCAAGTGGAAGCTGGGGTTGACGTGAGCCTGGCTTTGTTCAGACTGTTGCTGGAAGCTGTCAAGGTTGGTCTCAATTATTCCAAGAACTTCTGATATAGCCAGAACTGCAGAACTGATAGTGAAGTCTTGAGTTTAGTCATTAAAGCATTAGTAATGAATGGACTTCTCCATGCAAACTGAAGTCTGTCTGTGCCTGTCATTAAGTGTAAATATACCCATGATGACTTTTGGAAAGCACAGGTTTATCTGCTTTCTGGTACAGACAGTGTGATGATCTCTCTCAGGGTTATAGAGAATGGGAAGTGCTGACAATACTGGTGACTGAATGCCATACTTTCATGCAGAATGAATTTACTGCTATTGCTCTTATTTCTGCAATTAGAATCACTTTCTGAAGCTCTGTTCTTATTTACTGGCAGGTTGAAGTCTTTGGGGATGCTTTAAGCTGTGTTTGGCTTGTGGGATCCAGAGCTGAGTGGGGGGGAAGTCATCATGGACCCTTCTCAGGGCACATTGGGCTAGCTCAGTGCAGGGGAAAGCACAGAAGGAATAATAGTGATCCCTGCCAATGTAATTAGGCATTTCCATTGTTCTGGGCCTCCAGATTTGATTTTCAATGTGGAAGCAATGTACACAGCACCAGATCATGGCAAAAAGCAAGTCGGGGTTGCTGGGAATGCTGATGTTCCTGGGAGGGACTGTTTCCTTTGTCCCAGTTGGAAAGACCAATTTATAAGTGAATTATCCTAGCCTAAAATCAGATAACAATAGTAAAGATAATTTATCAGAACAAGATACTTAGCTATGAGAGTAACCTCTCCCTGTTGGAAAAGCAGTAATGATAATAATGAGAAAAAAAAAGCTGAAAGGGTCAGGGGCTGGATCCAAAGTATATTCAAGTTAGTGGGAGTCCCTGCATTGGGCAGGTTTTGGGTCAGACCCTAGATTTAGAAAGGCAGCTTTGTATGTGACTTGTGTACCTGCGAAATACCAAAGGTATTTCCTGGAGAATTCCTGGGTTAAAATTGTGCTCCTTATTTTTCAAACTTAGACTCTGTAGATAATTTAACTGAAAGTGGATGTGGTATACAGCAGGGGTGAGAATCCACAAAGGATGCTTGGATGTATTTGTACCCTTGGAACAAAACCTATTTTTGTGGTGAGTATGTAGACTGTGATGATAAACAGAATAGTTTGCATGTTGAAAGCTTTATCTTGAACTTAATGGAGTTTCCATCTTCCAACTTAACCTTCTTGCATCCTGAAAATCCTTTGTATGTACCTGCTGGACCTTGCCCAGGTCCCTTCAGCTCCCTAAGTGTTGGAGATCTGTGCTGGAGATCCCATTCCAGCCATGTCCCCAGATGCCTTTGTGCGGAAAAAAATGATCAGGCACATGGAAAATCTTCGGACAGTGACTATTCTGCTCTGCCTTGGCAGGACCGAAGATGCATTTGGGAATGGAAACTGTATTTTTAGGGCTTTTTCTATCTGGCAACTATTGAAAGGGCCAAAATGATTCATACAGGGTGGTGACAGCCTTCTCCTTTAAAGGTGTTTATAAAATTCCTGGTGTGGTCTAGTACACAGGCCTGCCAGGGATTGCATGTATATATGTGTACATATATGTATGTACACATGTAATCAGAATACTTTCTGGATTCAAGGCCAGATAAAAGGACAATGCCAGGAATATGCAAAACAGGAGCTACCAAGAGCCTGTCTTCTGATTTCTTGAACCAAAATAAGTTGTCTCTTTAGTTCAAGGATGGTTTTGAGCTTCATTTAATAGGCTTTAATAGGATGAAACTATCTTCTTTTCTATTTATCATTGTACTGTTTCTGAGGATAATTTTGGACAAATACAAATATAAACTTGCCAGGGAATGTGTGTTTGGATTTTTTTCTGTTGTTTGTCTTTTTTTTTTTTTTTTTTTTTTAATTTGTTTCATTGCTTTTTTTGTTTTGTTTAAGGAGTTTGCTTCTTTCTTTGGGATTTTTGTGAGTATTGTTTGTTTGAGGGGGAATAGTTTGGTTTGGGCTTTTTTAAAAGCAATTTAAGTAGTACTTAATTTTCCACTGCAGAGCTGAAGGGAAGACCTGGTCACCCCCTGTCCTGGAAGATGGCAAGGCTCAAGCGTACCGGATCAACATTGAGGCAGACCCACAGGTATGGCATCTGCAGCCCTGCACATCTGCTCCTCTCCCAACTTGCTCTTGAGGAGAGGACATCTGTGTTTGCAACCTGGAAAGCCCTGTGCTCTGCCTGTGGTCCTTCCAGAAGTGAAGAGTCTCCGTGTGTGGTTTTAAAGTTCTGTGCAGGTCTGTCTGTGCTTTTCTTGGGCTTGTACAGCCCTGGTTCCCATGGTGAGCCAGATCTTGAGCAGAACACATAATCCCATCTGTGTCATTGCCTTCCACCCAAGCCAGGCTTTGCTAAATCAGCTTGCTAGGGACACAAGATGGCTGGGCAGTACGTGGAGGGTACCATCCAGCATTGACCCCCATGAGGCCATGTGTTATTTTGGATGGAGCTGTTGGGAGTCCTCTGACTGTCCAGTGCCTGTCCTTCTTGGGGTACAGCATGCCCAGGGTCTGTCTGTATCTGCCTCAGCTGGTGTGCCTCTACCTTGGCTGCCTCCAAAATCTGCTGCACCCTCCCAATCTCATTCACGTCCCATTATGGTGGATTTATTTTTTTTTGTTTTGGGGGGTGGTTTGGGGGGCTGGGGGGGGGTGATTGTAGTGTTCTCATTTTTTTCCTTTGGTTTTTTGTGGTTGGTTTTTTTTTTTCTCTCTCACTCCTCTCTGTTTTGCAGCTTCTCTCCTCCCTCTGTCCTCAGCTCTGTTCCTGGAGTCCTCTGTCTGTATCCTGCCCTGCCTTACTACCCCGTCTCCTGCAGCAGCCAGGTGGTGGATGGAGCTGAGCAGGTCTCCCCATCTTTCCTACCTATCTCTAATGGCTTGTTAGCAGGGTCTGAGGTGACTCTCATTCTCCTTTGGCTTCTCAATGGGAACAGAAATGGGGTTTCTCTTCTCCCTCTCTGCTTATGAGGTACTGGTTTGCTAATTTTTGCATATGCTGGTCCATGTTGTGGAGGTATCTGGGGAACAAGGAGGAGACCAGGGGGATAGATAGGCAGGGGGCAGCCTCTGCTGTCTGGCTCCACCTTGAATGTGTGCTGAGTTGATGCACGTGCTGCCAACTTTCCCAGGGCACCTGAGGTCATGGATGGCAGGGCTCCAGCCTGCTGAGGCTTCTCACTGCTGTAGGTTGGCCACCCCTCCCAGGGCAGTGGTAGAGGCCCTGGGGCTGCCTGCAGCCTTCAGAACATTAAAGTATGTCAGTTCAGGCTGACAGAATCCCCTGTGCTTGCTCCCAAAGTAGATAAGTGCTCTTTGGCTGATGCTGAATGTTCAAATATTGCTCAGATGGTCTCCTTCTCCACAAAGATCGTTTATGTCATACCCTGCTTCATGCTGTTTCTCCAGCCCTTGCAAAATGCCTGTGTGTAGGATCTGCTGGTTCAGCTCAGCTGCTCCTTTCCAGAGAGGCTTTTAGAGTGTCCTGATGAGGGTTCCAGGGTGCCCCCTTAGCCCTCCCTTGGCTCAATTCAGAAGGAATACAAGAGCTGCAGGGGTGGAAGAGAGGGGATGATGCCACAAGGAATGGTATCCCCTTCAGAGGAATGGGGAGAAAGTACAGGCACCAGAGAGCCCACCAAGTGATCAGGACGAGGGTGAGGTCCTCCAAACCCCATGAGAAATGGAGCAGAGTGTGAAGCCATTGAGCCTGTTGGCCATTCCAGTGATGTGGAATTTGCAGACATTCTGCATTTCTGCCCAGGGACAGCAGCAACACTGGCCTCTGCCTTGGTACCACACACTGGCAACACGTGGGGCTGTTTGTCTTTCCTGCCCTGACTTACAGCACAGGGTGATGTGTGAGCTTGGGCCTTGCATTCTGGCCATGTTTGCTTCATTTATCAATTACAGCCATCTTTTCTGACAGACATTTTTTCTTACTAGACTTTACCTATGAATAATATTAAATGAGGAACAAATGTGCAGCAGTTTCACTGCCAGATACAACCTTCTGAGGTTTAATGCAGATTGGATTTGAATATGACTATTAATATATGTTACATATGGATCTTTTTAAAAATTAGACAGTTTTATAGAGTATAATGAAGACAAGTAGGGTTGTACTAGTCTGAATCCAGACCAACACTGAAAATATGTAAATCTGAATTGTGGGTGTGTTAGCAGATGTGTTTGTGGTAAGGCACCAAGAGAGGTGTGTGAATAAGGGTATACAAGTACAGGCAGCAGATTCCTTCTCTTGCTCTTTTGGTTTGTTTTTTTTTGGTGCCTGTATCCATGTGTTGTCTTCCTTAGTGGCTTTTTGGTTTTCCCAGAGAGGAGGTGAAGGTGGTTCCATGCACACCTTCAGGTTGCTCTGCTTGCACCCAAGATGTGTTGGTTGACTCTTCTCCCCAAACCACCTGTGCCTCCCGTGTGGTTCATGTTGACAGCCTGAAATAGATGCCAGCAGCTGTGCTAACCCAAATGTTATCACTGATGTCCTCTGACCTGTGTGTGACTGAGGGTGACCATCAGCAGTGCCCAAAGAGAGCCAACCCTTGCTGCAGGTGTCCAGTTCTTTGGGAGCAGAGCTTCCAGCCATGGCTGGAGTCCCTGTGAAGCAGTGCCGGGTGAGCCAGGGCTGTCCTGTGCTGTGTTCATTCAACCCCTCTAGCAAAGGCCCTTACTAGATTGTGAGAAGGAAAAATCTTTGTAAAGTAGTAACTTGGCTCATTATGTGGAACTTTTAGGTGCACTTCCTTGCATCTGGAAAAAAGCAATCTGCTTTGAAACACAGGGAAAAGCTTCTGCTGGAATTCTGCCCTCAAATCACAAAAAGAAGTCAGGGGCTTGTCCCTGAGAAAGGTTTTGAGAGTTTTACCCCAAGTGGCCTTTGCAGTAATGTGGAGGATATATCCTTTCTTCCTCCAGGTTTTACTCCATTTGCTTTTTCATCATGCTGGGCAAAGATCTGTTGAAAATCTTGACTTATGACTACAGTAACCCTCGTTTTAAACATGTGCAAATACGCAGAATGTCTCAGTCTGAGTGATTTGTAGGAAAATCTGTATTTCTATTATTACAATTTAGGGTTTTTTAGGTGTAAATTTGTAGTTATCATTTGTGCAAGAGAACTTGGAAGGTATGAAGTAGCTGGGGAGTTTTCCTGTCCCCTGTTTCTAAATCTGTTGTGGTTTCTCAGTTGAGCTTTCTGGTAAACCCCTACTCAGAATCCAAGAATGTAATCAATCCTCCTTATTAAAACTTTGATTATTGCCATGACTGAGAAATAGTTGCCCTCAAACTGAAAAAGCTGAAACTGGAGAACTGCTTTTTCACAATTAGCAGGAACAACACTGAACAGGATAAGTGAGTCACTTTTGGGAAATAATTTTATTTTTTTGAAAAGCAGGCTTTGGTTATCAGTTGTTTTTGCTAGACAAGTTTGTCCTTAACAGCAAGGACCTAGAGCGGAGGCCACAAATGCAGTGGCATTCAGACTTGCAACCTAAAGAAGGGGGCTGCCTGTCTGTTGGAGCCATGAGGATGCTGGGGACAGCTCGGAGCTTTGCAGCCAGCAGTCAACATTTCCATCATGCAGACGTGGCATCACCACCATTGCATGTTGGGATCCCCAGTCTCACTTGGCATGGTGTTGGTGTCCCTGTGGGCACCAGCCCCTGCCACTCCTCCCCGGCAGATGGGGCAGTGGGAGCACCCATCCAGCAGTCTCTGGAGATCCCACTGGTTTTGGCTTCCTCTAGCATGAGCTTGCTAGTCAAAATACTGCCATGCAGTGGTAATAAACAAAGAGGATGTTTCTTTTCTTGTTCATTCCCAAACTGCTGGAATTGGCAGCTCTCTGGCCCAGGGTGGGCCATCAGTTACAAATTATTTTTTCTATGTGTTACTCTGTTCTTGACACCCAGGTCCCAGTCCACAGAGATTTGTTGTTAGTTTGCTCTGACTAAAATCAGGTGTAAGGCACCTGGCTTGCTATGTAAAAATGCCAGCCAGAATGGGGTGAAGAGACAAATTGGGACAAACTTGCATCTACTGTAACTGTTTGAGCAGCCTAATCCAGGTAGTGCAGGAAACCAAGGTGGTGCTGGGTGTGAGCCAGGCCAGTGGAAATGCAAACATACCTTTGTTTGCTCTTGTCAGAGGTGCTCAGGTGTGTGTGGTTGCAGGACTGAGGACCTGCCACCTCTCATTGCACATGACATCCAGTCAGTATGGGCTCTGCAGCATCATTCTTGGGAGTTTTCGTACTTTTCCTGACTTCACAAATAGTATCAATGTTGGTGGTGCTTGCTCCTAATTACATAAACAAAATCGCATGTGGGCTGAGGGGAGTCTGAGCCTCTGATGCCCCAGCTCTGGGCACCCAGGGGCAGCAGCAGTGTCCCTCACTAGAGCAGAGAGGGTAGCTTGCTGCTAACCTGTCTCTTAGCACTAATTTTAACACCTTTAAAAATGTCTTAAATATGCTCATATATATTTTTTGCTATATTTTTTTTTTACTAAGAGTGAATGTCTCATTATTTAATTAACTGCATAATGAATTTAATTTAACTTTAATTAAATGGAGTATTTGTTTTAAGTTCTCTGTGGGTTGCTGCCAAGCAGGAAGCTTCTATGTACTTCTTTGCAAAAGCCTGGCATAGGCCATGCTGAGTTCTGTGGGCTGGGGGTTAAAGCCTCCTAGCTGGAGAGGTGGAATTTCCTTTCTGAAGACGACTGACCATCCTTCCTCCCCCGTTTGCCGGGCAGGATGAGCCATGCCTGCTTCTGGGAAAGCCCTTGCTGGGACCTCCCAGCCAGCTGGGCACCAATGCCGCCCTGCTGAAGGAAGGAGGGAAAATGTCTGCCTCATGCTTTGGGGAAAACAAAGGATGAGCTAATGCCCTGGCAAAAACCCAGGTTCCCTTCCATGGGAACTCACAGCTTGTTGTTTGAGGACTGATTTAATAGCAGAAACATGCTGAATCCTGACAGCGACTGTGGATGCATCAGCCATGAGTTCTGGGTGCTCAGGCAACATTTCACACCCAGATATTGGGGTTTCACACTACAAAAAACCACTGATCTAATTTACTGGGTGAAGAGGTTACACACACATAGTGTAACTCGTGTTTACTTTTGCCTCTGATATAATGTTGCATCATTTGAAAGCAGACGAGTTTTGTGAATACCCCTGTAACATCTTGAACCTGTAACCTTTTATGTGAAATTCTCTGTGTATGTCTTAGATAAATTAGCATCTTTAAATGAGTTTTGATAATCCTGGTATATCAAAGAGGCAAAAACAATATTAAGATAAAGGAGGGAAGAATGGGAATGGAAACTTCAAAGTGTGTTTTTTTCTGTCCAGGTAATTTGAATAATTTCTTCTCATTGAAGGTACATAAGAATTATACTGAAATGATAACAGTGGGGATTGGTTTAGGACAAAACAAAATGCTGTTGGATTAAGTGCTAACACAAACGTATACTGTGTTATTTTACCTGATAACATCAGTTTCAGTGAAGACTGTTAACACAGGTAAGGAAACTGCTGCTTGTGTGCTCAGAAGTGCCGAGTGTTTGGAAGCACAGGTGTAGCTCAGTGTTTCTGTTCTTACCCATCAGGAAAAACAGCTATCTCCTTTCATTTTCCTTGTGTCTCACTTAAGAGGAATTAGTTGCTCTTGAAGGTCATTTGAGTGTGGAAAGAGCCATCCCCAGTGGTGTGAAGAGGGATGCTCACTGTGGTCCCTCAGGAGGATCAGGCTGAAGCAGCTGCTTCTATCCCTAAAGCAGCTTGTGCCACAGAGGGCTGGGAAGGACTGAGATCTATTTTTGAATCTACCTGACTTTTTTTTTTTTTTTAATAAATGAGGGAAAAACAAAAGCTTAGGGCATTCCAAAATTAAAAAATATATCATCCTTGCTTGTGCTATGTTTACTGGTGTACCTTACCCTGGCTTTTACAGAAGGAGGTGTTCAGATAAGCCATGCTGGTGAAGTAGGCCCCTCTTGGTTTTAAGCATGTAATATTTTTGAATAGCTTAGTTTGTTGCCAGTGAAGCTTTTAGTTTCAATTAGCTACTGCTAATGATTATGGAAAGAAAATCAGAAAGTGTGATATGGTAACACCTGACAATGCAACAATTCCCCAACTGAGAGAGAGAACAGTGACAGTAAGCTGGAAAACATGAAATCAAGACATAGTCTGTTAGTGTTAAGTTCACTAGGTTTGTCCTAGGAGCCAAACACCGGATGGTGAGTAAAGTGATTCAATGGAAGCATGGACTGAAATGGGAACAGCAGCATCCTCCCTGGGAGAAAGGGGGCAGGCAGGACGGTGGGTGGACACTTGTGATGGTTTCAGTTTTTTCCATCTGTAGTTACTATTTTCTGTTAGCAGCCCGTGCATGGTGGGGGCATCCATCTGACACACCTGCATTGAGCAATGCCCTCCTGTTCCTGGGGCTGGAAGGTGACCCTGAACACTGGGATGTAGAAGGCCTTTCTAGGGTTTAAAATGTTGCTGAGCCTAGCTCTAGTGAGGTAGTCACCTGGCAGGAGCTTGCTGCTGCTGGGCAAAGGAGAAAATTTCAAGGCTCTTCTGCCAAGGTATTCATACAAAGCTCTCCTCTGTCTGTGGGGTAAATACCCCTTGCACACTTGGTTAGAAATGTGCTCTCTGCGCTGCAGCAGGCAAGATAAATGTAAACACATTTTAATCTTGACAGTCTTAGGTAACTTTTTTCCATTGCTGTGGAATTTTAAGAGACTGCTGGGAAGCCAGGTAGGTTAAGGGATAAAGTCCTGGCATTGCAGCTTGAGTCTCTCCTGCACTCTAATTTGCATGAGGGTGCAGCTTCTCCCTGGAGCTGTGGGAGGAAACATCCATCAGAGCCTTGCTCATGGCCATCCCTATGGCTGCTCCACGGTGGAAAAATGTTACTGCTCTTTGATTGTCCCTGGGTTAAATGTGTGCTAGCCTTGTGCTATACAGAGTCACAGAATGGTATGGGTTGAGAGGGACCTTAAAGCTCATCTAGTTCCATCTCCCTGCCCTGGACAGGGACACCTGCTAGGTCAGTTTGCTCCAAGCCCCATCCAACCTGGCCTTGAACACTTCCAGGGATGGGACAGCCACAGCTTCTCTGGACAACCTGTGCCAGGGCCTCACCACCTTCACAGGAAAGAATTTCCTCCTAATATCCCATCTAAACCTGCCCTCTGTCAGTGTGAAGCCATTCCCCCTTGTCCTGTCACTACATGCCCTTGTGCAGTACAGCCTGTCCTGGGAATATGGGCAGGCTGGGGCTCCACCAGGCTGCAGCTTGAGTCATGTGTCCTGTGAACATTCTCTGCAGTCTTTTTTACAGAAAAGATCACCTGATTTTAAGACTTTGGTCTCTTACTTAGAGAGATCTGAAAAACTCATTTGATATTTAGCTGACAGCTGTGAAAGAAGCATAGTGAGAAAGATGTGATGGATAAGGTTTTTCCTTCAGACTGTGGTATACATTTGTTATGATCCAGTTTAAACCCAGAAAAGTGATGAAAGCTAAGTTTCTGTGTATAAGCCAGAAAGAACTTTGAAGGTTCAAAGCCTACCCAAAAACAAGATTAAAACCAAACAAAGTTAGATGTTGCTGCCAAAAAATTGATTTATTTTTTATTTAATAGTAAAAGAGGCAAAGAGGAAAGAAAGAGGGAAAGAGAGAGAGAGAGAAAGAAGTGTGCATGGGGGTGGAGGCGAGGGAGAGAGAGAATGATAGGGGTTAGGTGGAAGTATGTCCCCTATCTGAGGGTCCTAATGATGTCTTGTTGCTCCCTTCAAGTCTGGTCTACTTGATGGTGAATGTCCCACATCACACTGCCACATGCTAAAGAGTATAGAATTCAGTGGATTAATACATGGTTTGGGCCACGTGTAGCTTTGGGAAGGTGGGCAGGCCCAGGTGCCGCCCTTGCAGCGGGCCAGTTTGACACTGTCCCTGTATGTTTGGACACTGAGAGTCTGGTGCATCATCTCTGGTGCTCTGGTCTGGGGACCCCTTTGGGGGACCCTCTCTGCTGTGGATAAGCTTTCCCCGGGTGAAGGGCCCCTCTGCACATCAGAGGGTGGGCATTCACTGCCTCCGACCAGAGGCCTTTACAACACACACTCAAAGCCTCTCTCACCCCACCCTTCCGGTGGGAGGGTCTGTGCGAGGCTGGCAGCTGATAGCCCTGGGTCTGTGGTCTCCTACCCGAAGGTGCTAAGCTTGTGCTTTGTGAATGTCCCCAGTTCCTGAGTTTTATCTTATCTTCATCAGTGAACAGTCCAGGGCCTCCCTCCAAAGGCCTATTCAGAGTGTGGTGGTATTCTGTGCGGCTTTTGTAATACAATTCTAAAAGTCCTTCATGAAAATGTTTAAGTCAAAAACTAATATTTCAGTCTCTGACAATGTTGAAAGGGGGAGCTTGGCAGAATATTTAACATCTGTCTTGTAAAATAACCCACACACTCAGTTTATCCACCATCAGCAAATTAGACCCGACCTTTTTTCCTTATCTCTTGATCTTCTGAGCTGAGCTAAGTAATGGGATCATACTTACTAGAGCTTTTGAAAGTTAGATTGAAGACTGCTTAGTCTGTAAAAGCAGTATATACACAGAACATCTGAACTGTGATTATAGGGAAATGTGTGTTAAACCAAGTGTAGCTTTTAAAATTTATCCTTTTCTCCAAGCTTTGGGAGCAGCCTTTGTCATAAGGGTTCCCCCTGGGACTTCTCCTGAGGTCTTTTGTCAAAAAATCAATCCTTTTCCTGTGGTTGTTTGCCACAGTGTAAATCACTTGTGTTGAAATTAAATCCATGTGATCTGTCCCATATACCCCCCACTGTGGGGTAATAAGATTTCCATTTCTGAGACCTTTGAGCTGGTTCATCAGAGATGAAGCAGTACCTTCACTGTTGAAAACGTGGAGGGAAGGAGAGGAGGGATCTGCAGCATTGCAGTTGTCTTCTGTGCAGAGGTTGAGTCTTGGCTTGAGGCTGTCAGGATGTACTGGGATATGTCTTCAGGCTTAATTGCTTGGCACATTTGCATGATAGAGGACTTGCAGTAATGAAGGCAGTATAACTTCATCCACAGAAAGCCCTCTGCCAGGAGAGGCCAGGATCAGTTGGGACTCAATTACCCAAGCTTGGAGCGAGGGACAAAAGAAGCCAAAGGAGGTGCTGGAGCAGACAGGCTTGTCCTGCTGTTGCTGGCTGATGGTGCAGAAAACCAAACACAGTCACAAGAGGCACTTCTTCCAGGTGACTCTGTGGCTGAGGGATGCTTTACCTCATGATGCATAAATAACAGTGCTTGTGTCTGTAAATTGTGCATTTTGGCAGCAAGCATTCAGCTGACACAGCCCATCCTGTCTGGTTTTGAGAAGAGGGTGAATCTGAAGAACATCAAACAGAAAACTGCTTTGGGCTGAGCCAAGCATGGCCTTTGGCTCTGTTTGAGTCTCTTGAGGTGTGTGAGAACAGGACCAACACCTCCAAGATTAAGAAAATGTAAACAAGGTGCAGGCAATTCCTGTGGGGATGGGTACCCACATTGCAGGGACAGAGCTGCTGCTGGTTCTGTCTGGGCAAATCTCCTACCACCATTGCACAAGTGGGCAGATGGAGGGTGGACTTGGGGCTTGGAGGTGTGATTTAGGAGATATTTTCCAGCTGGTGAGTTTGCTTTCACTGAAGGTTTCTGAAGGTTTCTTAGATACACTGAAGGCATCACTGCTCAAAACCCTTCCTGTCATGGGAGGAGGGGCTTGCTTGGAGGTTCTGGGAGCCAATGCTGGCCTATCAAATGAGCAATCTTCACTTCTAATCTCTGGAAGTCTGGAAAAAGAAGATTAGTTATTTTGTTTGTACTTCTGGTCTTTTAAAAGTCTAATTAATAGCACACTGAAGTAAATGAACTTTAAATGCTTTGGATCAGAATATGAAGTCTGATGATAAGTCTCTGTGGTCTCTAGAGCTAAGGACTTGAAAAAGACTGAGAGGACAAATGGGACATTTTGCAAAATGCATTAAAGAACAGACAAGTGTGAGAAAACAAATTTGGAGTTTCTGGTTTGTAGGCTAAAAGAGTTCTCCTTGGTGAGAGTTTACAGGCCAGCTCTTTAGAAGAGGTTGCAATCTCAGTTTAAGAAAGGCCATAAAAAGCAGGAAGAAAATCCAGGAAAGAAAAAATTTATTTTAGGCCCCGAAGGGGAGAAATTTGAACTGATCTTGAATTTGACAACTGGAAAGAAATCCATCTGGTTCTGGGTTTCTGAGGGTGAATGTGTGAGCGTTTGACACAAAGCAAAGCCTTGCAGAGATCTCACAGCCTTTGAGGAAGAGGAGACCGAGCTCTGGCCCGGGAACAGCTTTTTGTGCTACAGGAGGAGCTTCTTGATCCCTGGGGATGCTGCTGGGTCACCTGTGGCTTTATAAGATGGCTGAGCAGAGGAAAGGTGAGCTGCCACCACCAGGAACATCCTCCTCACACAGGGACAGGGAGCTGATGGCAACTGGGGATGCCAAGCATGCAGGAAGGGCTCTATTTCTCCCTTCCATCAAGGGCCTCCTTTTGGAGAGTGCCCGAGCAATAAGTTTTAGCTTTATAGCAACATTTGGTCTTGATGTACAAATTGCTGAGCTTAACAGGGCTGAAAGGGCAGTGCTTTACAAACTACCTTGGATTTGAGCAAGTCCATGGAGATGGTGGTCTGGAGGTCCTTTGCTGGAGGAGATTTCCATTCTGGAAACAGCCACCAGTCCCATGCTCCCCAGCAAAGGTGTGCATGGCACCAGTGTGCAGGAGCACGTGAGGTCAGAGGAAAGGACCTAGCCCTCTCCTCCAGTCACTCTGGGCTGAGGGTGAATCTGAGTCATGAGGCCCAGATAATTAAAGGTAATGACTTTTGAAAAGCATTGCTCTCAATGCTGCCAGCCATATGGGCCGTTGTTTTTATCCCAAAAAATATTTATGATCCTTCTTTTCCTCTCTGCATCATGGTTGAGTGTTTTCTTTATTTCCCTTGAAATAATAATCTAAATCTGGGAATTGGGAACCCATAGCCTGCTTGTGTATTTTTTTTTTTAAGAGTATAAATTGGGGAACAGTTAAAATTATATTATTCCTGGCAGCAAAATTACTTTTTTAATAGTCAATTTGAAGTTATTATGTTGGAAGCAGTTTTCCCCATATGTTTGTGCATGTGTAGTGTGGAGGAATTGTGCCAAGAGGGCTCTGGGCAGCTTCTAAAGTAGGGAAGCTGCTGGGAGCTTGCTGAAGGCTGCAGGTTTTCAGCTGATGGTAGGAAAAAAAGTCAAAGGCATCATCTTTCAGTTCTTAACTAAGCTTGTTTTTATCAATGGACATTTTGCCTTGGAAGAATTGAAGAATTGTACTTTCAAGATCTTTTTCTACAAGATCTGGTTTTTTACTTCTCTTGTTTGTTCTTGCAAGGTTTGTGAGTGCCAGTGCACTCCCCTGTGCACCAGGGATAGACATTTGTTTCTAATTAGTATTTATTGGATTGTTGTAGTCAAAAGTAAGCTTTATATCAGAGCCTCACAATATGCACTTTGCTACTTGTTCACAGAGTGGTGTTTTCTTTCCCTGTTTGATTTTTCATCAGCTTCAATCTGCTGAAAAGCTGGTAGAAGGCAGCTGTGTTGGGGAGCTGCCCTAGAACAAATTAAACCAGGTTAAACAAATTCCAGCCTCTTACACATCATCTATGTCTTTCATCAGTCCAGGCATGTTTGTGACTCATGTAGCTGGAAATAGCAGCCAACGTGTGTCCATGGGCTGTGTCCAGCTTCCTGCTGCTTTTCCCAATAGGTAGAGTTAGCTCCTCTCCCCATACTGAGTTTTTGCAGGTAAAGCTGGGCTCAGGTGACATTAGCAGTAGGTATTGCTTGGTTTATGGGTGTGAATGGGACTGACTAATAGCACACCCATATGTGTGGAATAACACATAAGTAATGTTTGACATTGGTAAAATGGTAAAATAATGTGGAAAATTTGTGGTTTAATGGCATCCTTAGGTCATATGACAAAAATATTGCCACAGTTTACCTTGGGACTTAAAAAACAAATGGAAGTATGAATACCAAGCTAAATTCTTGACTGATATGTTTCTCTCACTGTAAATGACTGACCTTATTTGGGGAGAAAACCTCCCTAAATGAACGTGGATCTGTTTGGACATGGGTAGCTGCAAATGAAAATCCCAGGAATGGTCCCTTGGCCTGAGGTGTTGCCCAACCTGCACGTGGAGCTGCCTAGCATGGGTTTATCCTGTTTTGCTGATAGGAATGGAAGGGATGGCTCTGAAGTCAGGAGCACAGCAAGTGCCCTCAGAGTGATGGAATGTGGAATAAGCAGACTCACGGCCTTTCTTTTAAAGAAACAGCAAATACGCTTTTATATATAAAATAAGTGCAGGGAAAAATAAATGCAGAACATTTGGCAGTGGCTCACCATGGAGAAACAGCAAATTCATTTGGTTGGGGACCAAGGGGAGCTGTGTAGATTCAGCACAATTTAACTGCAGGTCAAGCCTGAATTTTCCTTTTCCTGCTGCACATCCCTGTTTTCCATAGCACACGTAAAATGTTAATACTGCAAACTGCATGTCCCAACACAGCCTCTCCATGTACATCACACACTATAAATCTCAGGTTTTCTGCTTTCTTTCTCTTCCAGGACAGTGGCCCTGCCCAGAGCAGGAGGTTGATGCCCCATGGATCTGGGGGCAGCCTCATGGACAGCAAGCAGATGCTGAACATGCAGCATCACCAACCAACCCGGCTCTACACGAACAACAACTCCGAGCTGGCACTTCCAGGGCAGCTGAGTGGACTCCACATCACTCCTGCCCACAGGTAGGACCAGGGCAGGACTTGCACTCTGCATCTGCTGCTGTTCCTGCAAACTAAGATTCAGGTTGTGCACAGAAGCTGTGATTCTCCTGATGCTCCAGAGATCATGGAGTCTTAGACTCACTTCAGTTGGAAAGACCTTCAAGATCATCCTCTCTAGCCATTGACCTAACTCAGCCAAGTCCATCAGGGGCTGCACCCCTGCTCTATTGGTCAAGTGTAGGTGGGAGGAAAAAAGTAACTAACCAAATGAACAAAACAAAGCAAAAATAAAAAGGTCTGGAGACACCAATTTCTGAGCAAAATGGCTGCATCTATATAGGTAGCAAGTGCAACATTGAACTGAAGCTTGTGGTGCTGAAGCAATGCTCAGGTATGCTCTTGGTGAAGTTGCTCGTTCTCTAGATCTCTGTTAAGACCATTCTATTGCTGATATGAGTAGGTAGGTTAGTGGCCTCTGGGTATGGTCCCCCAGATAGGATTAATGCCAAGAAAGACAAGAGGAGGAGAGGTTTAAATTGGATATTAGCAAAATTTTCTTCACCAACAAGGTTGTCAAGCCCTGGCAAAGGCTGCCCGGGGCAGTGGTGGAATCGCCACATTTGGAGGGACTTAATGGACTATGTGGCTATTTCTCTTGGGGACACAGTTTAGTGGTGGCCTTGGTAGTGCTGGGGGCATGGTTTGGCTTGATGATCTTGGAGGGCTTTTCTAACCTAAACAATTCCATGGCACTGTGAGTGTCACAGGCAATAATATTTTGTTTTTTCAAAGTGTATCTCCAAGGCAGGATCGAGGGTACTGCCCTCTTAGGAATGGGGCTCACCTTGCCACAGAGCCAGGAGCCAACACTTGCCCTGGAAGCTGGAGATACTGGCTGAAAAGATGAACTCTAGTACCTGGGATGTTGATAAGTGTAAGATCTGCTCAGTGTAGCTGCCTGGGAGGCTGAGAAATAAATAAAGCTTCTAGGAAAGAAAAGGCTTTTGTGTAGCCAAGAACAGTTTGGGTGAATAACTCAGGCTTTGAGACAAGCCAGGTAGGGGGCTTGGATGCTTTCACGTGGCTTATGAGGATCTTGATTTATGTTCCTCCAAACTGGCAAAAAATACTGCAATAAAGTAATGTCTGTATCACGTGCAAAGAGAGTTTCTCTTCAGCTCAAGAACCATGTGTCTGCATGAATCTATTTCAGTGATGCAGCAAGCCAGCTTATTCCCTGTGCAGCTCTGGGAAGGTTATTGAAGTTGCAAAGAGGAGAACTGTACAAAAAATACAGAACAGAATCTGGTGGTTTTTGCAAATAAGGCTAAAGCCAGGACACTTACTTGGGTCTTTGAGTAGAATTGGGGCAGGAGTGCATTTTCTTTGATGAGGTCAGGCTGGTGTCATGGTTTTACACACTGGGCAAACACTAGGCACCACAAAAGTCACTTGTTTACCCTCTTGCTTTCAGCTGGGTAGAGGAGAGGGGGAAAAAATTGACAAAGGGCTCATGAGTTGAGGACTGGACGGAAGCACTCTAAGGGCAGAACAGGTTCAAATTTAAGGGTATAAAATAAATTTATTATTAACAGAGTCAGAGGAAGTTAATGAGAAGCAAAATAAGCGTTTAAATCACCTTTTTCTCCCCAGCCCCTCCCTCCTTCCCACTGACAGCACGGGGAGACAGGGTGTGGGGGTTTTGGTCAGTTTGTCATTCGAGAACTTCTGTTTGCTCAGGGAGAAGAAGTCTGTTCTCTGCTATGCTGTGAGTCCCTCCCACAAACAAACAGTGTTCCCAAAACTGCTGCAGTGTGGGTCACTTCTCCACAAGGTGCAGTCCTCTAAGGATAGGCTGCTCCAGTTAGGGAGCAAGGTCCCTCAGTCTCTGGAAGCAGCAGCCCTCTCTCTGTTCAGTTCTCCCACCATATCACAGCTTTCTCTAGCATCCAGCTCTCCTCCATGAGGACTTTTCCCATGGGCTGTGAGTGGACCTCTCCATCCCTCATGGACTTCCTGCATTACAGGGGGACAGTTTGTTTCATTATATTCTTTACCACAGCTTGCAGAGGAATCTTGGCTCCAACACCTGGAGCATCTCTTTCCCCTCTTTGTTTTTCCACTGACCTTGGTGCCACAATGTCTTCACTCAAATGTCCTCACTTCCTTCTCTTCTCTAACTAGAAGAAAAGCTGCTGCTCCTAGATACCATTGCCAGCAAGTTCCACTAATTCAAAGATTCCTGCAGGATCCTACAGCACCAAGAGGTTTATTTCATGTAGGTTCTGTGTTAGGAGTCACTTGCCATGTTCCCACTGCGGGCCAGGCAGCCCTGCTGTCATCGGGCAGGCAGTGGTGGCTGCCATGGTGCTGGGGCTGTTTAACACCTCTCCTCACTGCAGGGCAGAGGGAAGGAGCAGCAGCAGCTGCCCCTGCCCTTCTGCCCACAGCGTGGCTGCCAGGTGTGGCTGGGCAGGCAGGGCTGGCCTCGGGCTGTGCCGAGATGGCGGCACCTGCAGCCCTCGCCACCCCTGGAAAAAACTGCCTGCACTGTTTAGATTTTCTTCTTAAATATGTTACCAGCCTCTCTGATTGGGCCAGCAGCATGTCTGTCTTCAGAGCCATCAGAGATTGGTTTTGTTGGGCATGGTGGAAGCCTCTAGCAGCCACCCTTTTGCCATCCCCCTCTCCTGTTACCAACAAACCAGGCTGTGCCAAATTAACACAGCTTGTCAAAACCTGCCCTTTCCCAATGAAAATGTGTGAATTAATGTAGGAGTGAACAGTAACAGGGTAAAGAAGCACTTGGACCACAGATGCAGGTGTCATGGGGATGGTTCCATGGCTCTGCACCAGCATGGCTCAGCCCCACCACCCAGGCTGGCCCTCACTTCCCACAGGGAGCAGACCTGCTGGGGAGTTGCTACCACAATATGGAGCTCTAGCCATTCTTTGAAAGTGACTTGTCTGGAGGTTTTTTCTTTTTTCTTTCTTTCTTTCTTTCTTTCTTTCTTTGAAAGTGAATGCTATTTCTTTTGTTTATTTGTTTAAGCAGACATGAATATAATACTGGTGGAGAAAATTATCCAGATGATGGCTAAAGTACGTGAAGCTGATGGAGTTCAGAACTCTTGCTATTTTTATTAGTTTTATAATGACCTTGATGACCTGCTCTATTAAAAGGAAGAGGAGCCCCTTCCCCCAGAGCTGTTCTGTGTGTTGGGGTCTCAGGAGCACAACAGCACTTGCATTCAGTTCTTCTTAGCAGGACATTTAAGCATGTACCTGAAATATTTTTGATTCCAGACCATGTTTTTCATGTTTTGATGTATTGACTGGAATAATGGTTTAAATTGCTGTTTGTTGTCTGTGCATCCCAAATGTTCCTCATACAGACCAGGAGCCGTTCCAGGCTCAAGGCTGGAGATGGGGGTTACTGGGCAGCCCCAGTGTCCCCCTCCGTGGTGAAGTGGTTTTCTCAGTTAAGCTGTGGTCTGTGCTTGTGATGTACCTACAGTAACACCAGCTTCACAGGAGGCTCTTGTGGGTTGTGAGGGATTTTGCTGTCCTGCCTGGCACACACTTAAAAGGGGTGGGTGCATGCCCTGGCCCTACATAGTCAATGAAATGCATGTTTTTCCCATTTTTTCAATTACTTCCATAGGTGGCAAAGCAATTTACAGCATTTGCAAGCAGCTGCCCTCTTTCCTGAAGGCATCTGATAACTGGGCCAGCCCTCACTCTATTGCTCAATTGGAGCCCAACAGGGAACAAGTTTAATCTCCTTGGTTCAGCAACTGTTCCTGGGCCAGACATACCTCCAGGCAGGGAAACACATGGGAACACAGGTGCTTAATTGAATCTGTGGGAATGTGGAGATTTCAGTACCTCCCTGATGAGCTGACAGTAGCTGTTTCTGTTTGACTTTCTTTCTTTGCTTTAAACCAGCACTGAACCCATGAAGTCTCTCCCACGGACCAGAAATGGGATTGATGTGGAGTCAGATGTCTACAAGATGCTTCAGGATTATGAAAAGCCCGTTTCAGAGCCAAAGCAGTCAGGATCCTTCCGGTACTTGCAGGGCATGTTGGAGGCCAGTGAGAATGGTAAGGAGGTTCACACCCAAGCACCCTTCTGTGAGAGACCACTGGGATGGCCGGTTTCAAATCAGTGTTTCACATATTCCTGCTTACCAAATTTTGTGGCTGACTTGAGCACCATGTGATAGCTGGATTTGTAACCAGTGTGGCAGCTGTTTTCTGAGATGGCTTATGAAATGTGATGGCCTTAAGCAGTTGTGTAACATCACTATTGGAGAACCTGGTTGAGTAAATGGCATTTGCATAAGGACATGGGATGGTCCTCAGCAAGGCAGGGATAGAGATCAGGAACTCTTGGCTCTCTTCTGAGGTCTGTCACAGCTTCCTGCCCATGTTGTTCACACATTAAAATAATAAGATCCTCAATCTATACATTTTAGCTTCTTTTTTATTTTTATTTGCCTTTCAACTTTAAGTCTATTGGGGCTTTTATGTTCAAATTTTTAGTCTTTGTCCTCTTTTTGCTTCCTTCCAAGGGCCCCATACTCCAATCATGTGGATCCAGGAATGTATATTTTATGGGAAAATACCAACTGCTGTAAATCTCATTATGGAGCTATGGGAGGTAGCGAGCTGGGCTGTTGCACTTCAGTATCTGTATGTCTAAAATGTTAGAGAAGTCTATTCTTTGACTAGAGGGATGTTGGTTCTTGCTTCACAAGAAGCACAATTGCAGGTAAAGCATGGAATTCCACCAGTATTGGTTTTCTCGGTGGGACTGAGCCATAGATGCAAAGCATGAGATAGGATCAACCTCAGAAGCACTAGGTATATTATTATATTTTATATTAGTATTACAGCCCCTGGATTGGCAGAAAAACTGATGTTAAATACAGGCCCCAGTTGGACCTTCAGATCCTTTAAGAGCAAGGACAAATCTGCTGCTTCCTCAGTCTCCTCATTTGGAAGAAGCAAGTGGGAAGTGACTGTTAATCCCAATTAGTAACATTGCTGCCTTCATCCATTCTCTGTGCCAGGGAAAGGGAAAAAAAATTCAAGCTTTGCTGGTTTGTTCCTGCCTCCCCCTGCATCCTACAGCCCTGGGCTGCAGAAACCCAGTGCAAGGAGGGAGAAAGAAAAGGCTGTGGACTGGGGGAATGGGGAACAAAGAGGTGCCAGGACAAGTCCCTGAATCCTAGGACCATCCAGCCAGTCCTGGATGTGTGCCCATCAGCATTCTCTTGGCACTAGTCCAACACCAGTGCAACCAGTGTTCGACTGGAGCCTGAGAGGCTGCTTTCAGGTACCAGCTAGTATGGGACAGGCTGGAGCAGTCACTGTCACCTGGATTCTACCATTCTCCCTCTCCCTTTCAGTAGTGTGGAGGGGCTGTGTGACTGCCTGCAGGCACAGCCTCATTTATGCCTTGGTCGTTCCAGTGCTGTTTATTTCACAAGGGATGAGAAATTAGGTGAAAAGCATCTCTGCTTGGCATGAAGCTCTGTGATGTTCCAGCATGTTTTCAATCTTAAGTGTTCCTGCTAGGTTTGTTTTACAGCTGCCACCCCTGCTCCTTTTTCCTTCAGCTTAAAATTATACATTTTGACCTGAGCCTGCTCTGCATTGTCCTTTTAAAGTCAAGCTCTCCTCTCCCAAGGAGCTGAGTGTCTTGGACACCAACCTGTTTTATATGGAATGTGTTTCTACTGGAAGCATTTTAGCCCTATCTCACATGCTTAGGGAGCAATGCTTTGTGCTGAGGTGGAAGCTGGAGAAATGGCAGTTCTCACCTTCACAGGCACCCATGACCCAGGAAGGACAAACACTCTAGCCATAACAGGGATGGCATGATTGAGGTTGTGGAGTTAAAGCATTTTGCTGCCCTGCAGAAGACCATAAATCACCATGAGACTGGGCTTGTAAATAGAAGGAAATTATACACAGCTCAAGAAGATGGGAAGCAGCCTTCTCTGCAGGGTTCATTTTGCTGTAAAATCCCTTTTTTTTTTTTGCCCTCTTTCTTTCCTTTTTTAAGCAGCTTATCCAAGCACTCTGCATGAGAGGCAGTGACAGCTTAACTGTTAAATGTTGGCAGATGAGCATTTCTAGTCAAATCACACTGTGTCCCATGCTGGGGGAAGCCAGGAGCTTGCAGTTGTTTCAGTTTATTCCCAGCAAGGCAGCGGAAGAATTTAACAAGGGGCTTGGCTGGAGCCAGCTAAGTTCTGGGGGAACTCCTGGGGTGGAGTAGCCCTCCTCTGCTCTTGGGCAGGCACTCTTGCATGTATGAAAGCTCTTGGCATTGCCAGACACTGTTATATTTTGGGGAGGTGGGGTCTGGTGGGAAGCTGGTCCTTTTGGTTTCACCCACCTGGCTGGAACTGCTGGCAGCATTGGCCTCTGTGTCAGAGCCATGGCTGGAGAGGGGAGCTGTGATGTGAAATGCCTGTGCATCCCAGGGGATGAGTCAGGTGTGCACCCTCCATCCCATCTGGGCCCAAGACAACAAGCACTCCTGAGACACACTAGACAGGGGAGCAGGGGTCTGTCCATGGAAGGAAGCTTTTCCAAGTAATGACGTCAAAAGACGTTCCCTTCAAAATCTGTCTCTCGTGTGACCCTGCCCAGGGTCTGTGGGCAACCAGCAGTGATGAGTTATCAGGCTCCAGGTACCAAAAGTTCCCTTTGGGAAAGGCAGAGATGTTTCTGGATCTGTGGGAGGCACTCACAGTGGATTTTGCTCCGAAGTTGCCAAAACTGGTACAGAGTATGTGCAGATACCTCTGTGAGAAAGTGCTTGTCCCCTACTGAGACCTTCTGGGCATCAGAGCTTGAAGCATATGCTTACAGTGGACCCTGGACTAAAACACCATGGCAGCTCAGAGAGTGTGGCAAATTAGAGCTCTGGAGAACAACTTGTTTGTGCAAGAGCTCCTCTGCTGCTTTTCCAAACTGTGAGCCAACTGGTCCTTCTTGACAGGCTTTTCCTTTATCTGACCTTAGGCATTCACGGATATATGCCAAACAGACCAGCCAGTTGTCAGCTGTGGAAAACCATGAAGTCAGTACTGGAAGCTTTTAAGTATCCCAGTGGTTGGCAACAAGCATGTTGCTGTTGTCTAGAATCAGAGGGCAGATGATCTGTAGGGAGTGGGAGCAGCAACACTGAAAACTCTGCTATGATGTTTTTATATGCACAAAATCTTCATTGCTTTCCCGTTGTTGGACCTTTATGAAAGGAGGCCTGGTGCCTCAGAAGATCTTATCTTCTATCACAGTATTTTGGTTTAGATTATTTTAGCTTAAATGCATGTTCTAGGAAGAAAAGTGCAAGTGATTCTATAATTGTTTGGTTCAATTTTCCTCATTCTCTGAAATGCTTTCATCTGCATCTCTTTGACAGATGGTGGATCTTCCAAGTGTACCTGAAATGTTGATGTGATGAACCTTCTCTTTTATGGGGGAGGAGGGGGGGAGGGATTTTCTGAGCTCTTCACTATTCATAATTCTTAACTCAGTAAGTAGTATTGCAACCAAATTAACTTCTCATCTCTAGATCACAGTTGCTTTGCATTTTGACAAGGTCCATGTCTGTTTAGCTGGTGCTGTCCTGGAACTTCCAAGGAAGTTACAGGTCCTGTTATGACAGGCAGACTCATTTGAGTCCTTAAGAGAAAAGGAAGAAAAAAAAAACAGGAAGAAGAAGAAAAAGAGAGAAAACCCAGCCCTGACAGGCCAAGTTTTCAATTTGTGTCTTTATAATTCTTGACAGGTGAAAAAAACTACAAACTGAGCAATCCCCAAAACATCAAGTCCCCAGTGCCAAAGCTTGGTGGTCCCATGTCTGGGCTGCAGATGCTTCCTGAGTGCACCCGCTGCAGGAATGGGATTGTGTAAGTGTTGTGTGTGACCTGGTGCAGTGGGGACAGTGACACTGGGACATGGCTGGGTTGAGTCCTGCACATGGGTTAGAATTTATAGCAGAGTACCTTGAATCCCTTCCTGGTTTTTTCTAACCATATCTAAACCTGAGCAATACAGTTTGGATTGCCCCTTTTAAGGGAATTTGCAAGAGATGATTTATGGGATGGTTTGTGCCCTACTTATCATAGTAGCTGCCCAGGGACTATGAATAGCACCACAACACCAAGCACTCCTTCACTGCCTTACAAGGGTTGCTGGGAGAAACACCTTGAGTGTTGAGAAGGGAGCTGTTTTGTTTGTTTTTTGAAGAGTTACTCTCTGACAGATGGATGTTTATTTCAGAAAGTATAGTTGTTTTTCTGCTTTGTTCTGTTGTAATTTATGAGCTATTGTAATTTATGCTCTGCTGTAATTTACATCCTGCTCAAGCCAAATTTGATGGCTGAGTGTGAGCTGTGCAAATGCCTGCAACTGTGTTCTTGCTGATGCTGCGAGTTGAGGGTTTCTGCTCCACAAGTCATAGTGCCTGCAAGTGCACAGCTCCAGCCCTTGCAGGATTCTAGCTCCTGATTTACAGGTCAGGCTAAATGTAGATATTTTAGGCTCTGTTTTGCATCAAGCTGTGGAGCGGTGCTGCTGGGTGTGGAGCATCCCTTCCCCCAGAAGCATAGTGAAGCCACACCTGGAGTGAGGTGGCAGCTTTGGGTGGGCTGAGAACCCCTGATAACACCCTTACATGTCCCTGCATGCTGTTTTCCTGCACTTACTCTCTTTTACTTGAGGCAACAGGAAAAGCTGTTCATGCTTGTTGTTTCTGCACCTCACTTGAGCTTTCCCGATCTCTCCCAGGGGCACCATCGTCAAGGCTCGGGACAAACTCTACCACCCCGAGTGCTTCATGTGTGACGACTGTGGCCTCAACCTGAAGCAGAGAGGCTATTTCTTCATTGAGGAGCAGCTGTACTGCGAGACACATGCCAAGGAGAGGGTTAAGCCCCCCGAAGGATATGATGTGGTAGCTGTTTATCCAAATGCTAAAGTTGAACTCGTCTAAGCCTGGGCTGCTCTGGAGAGGTTGGGTGGCCGCCCACCCACATCCTCCTGCTGGCTGTGAGCAGTGGGGCTGTAATCAACTCTGATTACCAAAGCCCAAGTTTAAATGCCTTTTCCTAGATAAAACCGTTTACACTTGGGATCTCCAGGAAATGGTGTTGAAAGCATTCAAACAGGTTTTGCCCTTTTTTTTGACACTCTGCATTTTGCTCTGTTGGATTATTAGTCTATGCTGTAATCTTATCCAAATTCTGTGTAAATATTGATTCATTCTCTACTCTCTTCTATATAAAACCTGTATTCCTTTTTTTTTCTTTTTTTTTTTTTTTCTGTGCCCTCCTTCTACTGAAGATGTTTTAGAAGATGTTTTAAAAGCTCAAAGAAAATAAGGCACTTTAACAAAAGAAGCTGTCTCTTATGTCCTGACCCTAATCTCCTGTCCTGTGGCTGCCCCAGTGATTAAGAACCAACCCCGGAGAGTCAGGACAACACCAGTGGTGCCTCGCTCAGCTGCATCCCAGCAGATGGTCTTTTAAAACAGTAATTACAGTGAAACTCTCTGGACCAGGGCAGTGCACTTTGAGGCTGACAAGGTCTGATTCAAGTTTCCAAGAGATTTCCACACTGAGTGTGTGATGAGGCTTTTTTCTTCCTTCTACTCCTAATTTAGTTGTCCTGTCCTCTAATCACTCAAGCATACTTTGAAAAGGCACTGTAATAGTCTGGAGTACCTTTTGATTATCCCCACTTCCTACATTTCTGCCCACAGCTGCCTTTGCTTTGGCCATTGTGACTATTCACTAGTTTTTGCTAAAATTTTGCAGTCCTTTGTTTCTAGATCCTCAGATTGCTGCTATCTGGGTCTGCCTCCAGCAGGGAGAAGGTGATAAAATCCCTTCAGGCACTTAGGGAATAACTGGAGCTTGGGTGAGCCCCGAGTCCCAGGGCAGCAGGATTGTATTTATACCCATCTCCCAAGGCTGTGCTTTCAGCCAGGTCCATCATCCACTTTATTTGACAGGGAAAAGATTTTGTGGATCTTGAAAAGTTTCTTTGTTAAAGAAATGTTGTTTTCTTTCATGTTAGTACTTAGAGGAAGGAAAGAGAGAGTTGAGTTGCTCAGCTGCTGGATACTGCTGTGCAAGGTGATGGGAGCTGTCCTTGATACTATGAGGTTACTTCAGCCTCACACTTCTTCCTCCATCCTTTGAAAGAGAAAGGATGTGGGAGAGAAAAATAAATGCTTATGCTTGCCTTCCTTCCATGGAAAAGGAAAATAAGAAGTGGGGTGATGGGGAAAGCACCCCTTCCCCTCCTAGCTCTCCATAAGAGAGAAGACGGGGGGTTGGAGGAGGGTTGGGAGCATGATCCTAGCTGGGGCTGAGTAGGTAATTTCTTCCTACAGATTCTGCACCCCAGAAGGGATTTTAGGGTGTTACTGGTCTCCATCTAGACCTCTTCATGCAATGCCTTACAGGGACACAGCAGCTCCTGCCCCATGCCTTGCAGCCTCCCAGCAGCCCCAGGCACCCTCCAGCTGGGTACCACAGGGATGCTGGCTGTGTGCATTCCTGCTAGCAGCAGGACATCCAGCTCTCCCTCATTCTGTCATCAGGATTTTTTAATTAATAAAGTACAAGAAACATGGACATTTTTATCATAGTGCTGAAGCATGTTCTTCTTGTATTTGCATGGCCTTGCTTGGTCAGTTGGACCCTCTGAAGAGCAATATTTGGGACAGGTGTAAATGAGGAGATATGGTAATCAGGTGGGAAGCATTTCTGCCCTGGTATGCAGGGCTTCTTAGGTTGCCTTTGTCAGAAACATTTATTCTGAATTCCTCTGCTATCCTTATACATTGCTGTTTTGAGCTCTGGTGCCTGTAGCTTTACAGTTCAGGCTTCACCCAAATCCAGGACTGAATACCACTTGGCTGCATGATGGAAGACTCACAACATGAATGGCACGGGATCCCTTTCCTTATTTTCCAGGCAGACAATTGGAGCTGCCAGTGGTGCTCCTTGGGACTCTTGTCCCCATTTGACTATACCTGCATGGTGGCCATGTCCTGCAGGATGCCAGGAGTCTGCAGCCCTGATACAGGGAGCACCAAGAAGTTCATAAGTTGGTTCATTGCTCTCATTTTAAACACCCAGCTGAGTGGGCTGCTGCCAGGGCACCCTTGGTGGTCTTGCTTGGCTGCCACACCAGTACAGCACTGGGAATGCTGGGCATGGAGCTGTTCTTTTAATTTTATCCCAAGTTCCCTCAAATCACTATTTCTACATGGCATCTCATGCTACCCTTTCTTAGGAGTAATCGATTCACCTGATCCCCCTGCAGAGCTTGGAGCTGCCTCACAGGCAAATCCCAGGGCACACAGTTTCCTGGCTCAGGCCTCTCTGTTCCCATTGTGAAGCTTGCAGGAGCAGCCACAAGCGAGTTCACCTTCTCTGTCACCAATAATGCTGTTAAATGCTGTAAAATGTGGGGAGGGTGCTGTTTGTATGAAACAAAAAATAAAGTTGTATTATGGGTTTTGTCTCACATCACTTGGCCTTTGCTTGGTACATGTGTGTGGGAGTCCCCTGGCATCCAGGGGAGAAGGACACTGGATAAACTTCAAAAAGCATCTTGGAGATCTGAATTGTATCTCCATGCAAATTACAAATGTGGACTGCTTTTCACATTGAGAGCTTGTTTGAGATTTGACCTGTGGTTTTGGGGGAGTTAGTGTTGGGTTTTTTTAACTTGAGACTTTGCTGGGATCCTACATCCTGTAGGTGTGGAGGTGGTGGGAAAGGCTCCTGTGTCTCTGCCTGTTATGTGATTCCCCCATTAGTGCCTGGCTCCTCTCCACCAGTGTGACCCAGCTCACAATCCTGAGATTGTCCAGAGCTTTGCTGCATCTGTCCCTGCACAAGGCTGATGAATGAGTGGTTTTGGTGCTGTTTAATCAGCCAGAGTGACACTCTGAAGTGTCAGCGAGTCTTCTCCCACCTGATGTCCCAGGCTGACATTAGACTGGGATCCTCAGTTCTGCTGTGCTGGGGATATTACTGCTGTCATTGCTGGAGTGCTCTGGGCCTTCTTGCCGAGGAGAAGTTATTGCTGACCCTTGGAGTACAGAAGTCCACTGGGTGGTGGGAGTGTGGAGGATTGGGAGGTGAGGTCAGGCTGGGGTTAACAGCTGTGTCAGAGGAATGTTTGCTTCTGTAGCTTAATCTCGATGGGTCGTTTTTAATGGTTGGGATTCAAATCACTGGCGTATGGGAAACTTAGAATGGGTGTGAAGTAAGTGCCTCCAATATGTAACCTCAAAGGTTTTATTTGGCAAGTTCATATATGGAAATTGTTGTCTGTATGTGCTTAAAACATTTAAAAGACGAAACCTCTGAGGATCCGCATGTGGCAGAAAATGTTTCCATAGTGTGGATCTGCATAACTCTATGTCTAATTAGTGCACATATTCAAATAATTAATGTGGTTATGACTCTCTAATTAGTGGTTTTTCTATTCACCCTTGAATACACACATGTTGGATGTGTTTCACTGGTTTAGCCACCACTATCCCTGGCCCCCTCCTGCCCTGGGCATTGATGCTGGGGGCCTCCAGGCCCTTAGGGTGATCCCTACTGTGAGACTGCAGAGTACAGAGAGCCTGGGCAGCACTGGGGCCCCCCAGACCCTCTGCTGCCCACACAGCTACTCTAAGCAGCCCAACACTGGGAGCTTTCTCTCTACTTTAGAAAAAAAGAGGTGCAAGCTCCACTGTGATGAAGCACAGCGTTTATTAACTAAATGGGGTGGGACCAGGGCCAGACTGATTCAAGTTTTAATTGTTTAACTTTTTCCATGTATCATCATTAAAGTTTCCTACTTAACCAGGCATTATTTCCACCACCACACCCCTGTTCTGCTGCAGCTTTTGTTTGGAGTTGTTTAACTTTGCTTTTGTTACTGCCTGTCTGCCCCAGGGACTCAGATCTCAGCTTGCCCAGGATAAATGTCCTGTGCTATAGGAGGGAGATTGAGGGAAAGAGGCTCTTTGGAAAAGTTCCCTCTCTTCCCTTTCTCATGTATGAAAAAAGCTATTTTAATTACTTTAGGGAGGAAAAAAACTCTTCCCTACACATACAGTAAAACCCTGAAGACTGTTCCCCATTCGAGAGAAACTTACCTGCTAGTTGTTTGTCTGTGTTTCTCTCAGAGCTCTTCTAGCCAGGACCAGCTTTTCCACCAGGACATTTAAATATTCTGAATTTTTAGGTAGTCCTAAAGCATTTGCTTGTGCAGGAAGCCCCAGTGGGGAGGGCCTGGCCTGAGACCAGTACTGCTTTCAGGGTAGTTAATTACACAGTTGTTACAGCGTCACGCTTCTCTCCGCAAAGATACTGCTCAAGCCTGGCTCAGGCTTTTGGCTTTATTAATGAGAATAACTATTTTCTGAAGAAACACCTTTGTTCTTCCCTCCTGAACGCAAAGGGTTCCAGGAGGCCAGTGATGAGTGTGTCCTCCCCAAACTGATGGACTCTGAGGAGATGCAAGCTGCTGGCACTGTGGGACCATGGGTTAGGGGGGCTTGGGCTCACCAGTGGGACACGGACACCATCACTGGAATACCCAGCTGGAGGGGCTCTTGGGAGACCACTCACACCTTGCCCCTCTCTGCAGGTAGCACCAGCCACCCATGACCCTCCCAAGAGGTGTCTAATCTGTCCTTGGAATGGAGAATCCCAGCTCTCCAGGCAGCATGTCCCTGGGGTTTTCCCAACATCTGGGGGAGTGCAGGGGATGTAAAGGAGGGCATTGGATGCACGATGTGCAGAGGAATGTGTGGGATCCGTAGGGGAGATAGTGGTAAATGGGTGTGCCCGGGATGCAGGGGGCTATAAAGGATGTGTGGGGGCAGATGGGCTGCGGGGGTCTATAAAGGAGGTGGGAAGTGGATGAGGGGAAGAGCTGTCTGGGTACAGGGCTATGGGGCAAGGCAGAGCTCCATCCGAGTGCTGTGCTGTCTCTTGCTCCATCTAGTGATGAAAACTGAAATATCCAGCAGCATGGAGCAGGATGGGACAAGAGCCAGCTCTGTGAGGAGTCCCGGCATGGTGGGGAGGTTCCTGAGCGAGAATCACCCAGATAGCAGTGCTGTGGGAAACTTCTGGCAGGGATCTCTCCGGGACAGATCGTTTTACACTGTAGTGAGGGGCTTGAGCATCTCATCTCTTCTCTGGCAAGACCTATGGCAATCCCTTGCTTTGATGCTGCCCTGACCTATGTCACTGAGCTCTGACCCAAAGGCTGGGGGCCAGGGAATCAGAACATGTTTGCCTCGATGCACCTGCTCCTGCTGCAGAGAAAGATTGTTCTATTTCCTGGCTGGAGCAACATTGCACCAGGCAAAATTACTGAAGTCCTTCGTGAGTGGTGGATAGCCTTGGAAAAGCTGACTGCACTTGAGTAGGTGGGCTCTGGGAGGGTTTATCCCAAATTCTCACACACATGCTAAAGACATCCTTACTCCAGCTCTTTTACAAGATTCCTACCACAAATAAGATGAAAAATCATTCACACCAAATGCTTGTCTGTTGGGCTCTGCATAGGAGGAGAGAAGTTCATTCACCACTACCAGGAACTGGGAAGTGATGGCCATAGTGCCCCTAAAAGCTCCAAGTCCCATAAGTTGGACTCAAGTGGGCATCAGGCAACCCTTGGCACTGCTCTAAGGGGTACTTGCACTATATTGCTGAGAGAGCAGAAATGCTGAGATGAGTCAAAAGCCTTTTTAAAGGCTGCCAAAGATAACTTTTTCCCAGATGCTCTTGGTCCAGGGGGATGGGACCCTCATGGATGTGATCACTCCAGGGTGTGGGCAGCAGGTAGGCAGGAGGGCAAGGCCAGGGCTTTGACCAGAATGGGGCTGTGCCACACTCCAGCAGGGTGGCATGGGAGCTCCAGCATGTGGCACAGAGCCCCTCAGACACACTGCAGGCTCACATACAAAATGGGTGTTGCTTTGCCCTGTTGATAAGCAAGTTTCCACGTGATTCAAGTGCTGTGCAATCCACAGAACTCTAAATTATTGACACAGCCACTGAACACCAGCAGCCACGCCAAGGTGTGTGGAACAGCTCCAGGATAAATTCACCAGGAGCTGAACTTCAGAGCTGCGACTCTACAGTGGGATTAGCTTTACCAGTGTCAGGGAGAAAAGTAAAAGAGTCGACAGATGGTCTCTGCCTGATATTCCAGAAGGTCTTTTAATCCAGAGATTCAGAAGTGAAAGTGAAAGAGAGCAGCTCTGCAGTGGCTTATATACAGGCCAAAACCAGTGGACAGGTGCAAACAGCCAGACAATGGGATAACCTTAAGGGAGGAGTGAGGAGAGTGGTTTACAGAGCCAGTTTCTTAGTGTCAGGAGGCCTGTTAGGGTGTTTGGTGGCATTGGGTTTCACCCTATGTGGGATCCACTGCAGGCCTAGCAGAGAGACACGGGCATACCCACGTCCCCATGTCACCAGTTTATAGGGTCCTTCGATTTGGGATGTGTGCGGGTCCTGGATGAGGATGGGCAGATGTTCCTTTGTATCTGTGATCTCTGTGCAGCACGAGGTGTCTTACCACTGGGGGATTCAGGTTCTCAAAGGAACAGTTTAAGAAGTTAATAGTGAAGAGAGCTTTGCAAAGTTTTTCCTGAGATGTTTGTTTCTTGGTGACCTCCTGTTGACATTCTAGAACCTGTTTGAGCAACCGGTGTTCTCACTCAACCACGCCTTGACCCGTGGGGGAGTGAGAGGTGCCTGTCTTATGTTCAATTCCCCATACTTGCAGAAATTAGTTGAATCCCTTGGAAGTGTAGGCCGGGCCATTGTCTGTCTTAATTGCTTTAGGCACCCCCAACACTGAGAAAGCCTGCAGCAGGTGCTTCTTTGCATGCTCAGCCTTCTCTCTTGCATGGGCGGAGGTGTAGGTTGCCCCAGAGAAAGTGTCAATAGAGACATGCACATATTTCAGCCTGCCAAATTCAGATATGTGGGTGACATCAGTCAGCCACAATTCACAACTGCCCAGCCCCCTGGGGTTAACCCCCTCTCCTAATGATGGAATGGTGGTTGACTGGCAGTTGGGACAGGTCGCCACAATGGCCCTGGCCTCATCTCACTTCAGGTGGAATTGGCAGACCAGCCCTGGCACATTCTGATGGAACATCTGATGGCTCATCTTTGCTTGCTGGAAAATGTCAGGAATCCTCACTAGATCTACAAGGGCTGCAGCCAGGGAATCTGCTCCTTGATTTCCCTCAGCCGCTGGTCCTGGCAGGTTGGTATGTGATCTCACATGCATGATGTAAAATGGATGCTCTCAGTGGGAAACAGCTCAAATTAATTTTGAGAGCATCTCAAAGAGAGCCGGTTCGAGACCTGTTTCAGAATTGCATTACCTGCCCTAACTACTATTTCTGCTACATAAACTGAGTTGGTAACTAAATTGAGTGGCCCAGAAAATCTTTCAAAAGCTTTAAGGACAGCAGCCAACTCAGCTATCTGCAGAGACCCCTCCACATATTCTGCATCTGTTTCCCCCTGCTGAGTTTGAGGATCCTTCCACGTCATTACTGACCTATAGGATGCTCTAGATGCGTCAGTGAAAGCTGTCAGAGCCTTGAGTGGCCTCTGGTTCCTTTTCTCTCTAGGGATCAAATTAAACTTTTCATGAAACAGTTCGTGGGCAGGAGCTTAGACAGAAATCTGTTCTACATAGCTATCCAATGCAATTTGAAGGGTCTCATTTTCTCTTAATAGTTATTCAAACATATCTACCACCAACCTCTCTGGGGACACTATATACTCAGAGAGGCCGATTGGCAGATGAATGTGTGCAAAATCACATCCAGCCAGTTCCAGGATCCTTATTCATGCTTTCCTGACCAGCTGAGCCATCAGCTCTTGTGGCCTTGTTATGCTCTTGGACCAATGGTGACTGAGGAAAACCCACTGTGGCATCCAGCAGCCATTGGTACAGCTTCCTGCTTCCACAAGAACCAAGTGCCTGCACTAGAGGTGGTGTCTCAGCCATTCAGAGATTTGTTCCATCTCCCCCTACAATGAAGTACTCCTCCTTTGCTCTGCTGGCTCCATGGCATCTGACTTTAAAGGAATCTCCTTGACCTCATTTCCCACACACTGCTCTTCATCTAATAGCTGAAAGTGTATTTTATAAGGCTGTGGTAAAATCATAGAATTGTTTTGGTGAAAAAAGTCCCCAGCACTACCAAGCCCACCACTAAAGTGCCACCACTAAAGTGCTATATCTTCATGCGTGTTAAAGCCTTCCAGAGATGGTGACTCCACCACTGCCCGTGCCGGTGTCATTAACACATTTTCATTAATATCCACCCTAAACTTCCCCTGGTACTTGAGGCCATTTCCACTCATCCTATTGCTTGTTCCTTGGGAGAAGAGACCAACCCCCACCTCACTACGTCCTCTTTTCAGGGAGCCGTAGAGACCACGGTCCCCACTGAGCCTCCCATACTCCAGAGCCCCTCCTGCTCCCTCAGCTGCTCCTCATCAGAATTGTGCTCCAGCTCCATTGCCCTTCTCTGGACACATGCACTGACCTCTTTAGGAAAGGTCAGTTGCAAGAACTAGGACTGGTCCTTCCCCTACAGTGAATTTTGCTCTACAACAGTCCAAGCCATTCACTGGCCACTGTTTCCATGTGGTTTTCATAATCTCCATGCTTGGGTTAAAGCATCCCTGATGTTTGATCACAAGTGGGTTTTGCAAGCTGGGGAGCACCCAGCAAAAAGTTCTGGACTGTGGTGATTGCAGCAAGAGCTTGTGGTGCTGTGGCAGAGCTGGCTAGAACACAAGAGATTTCTATAACTGCTAATTTATGCAGGTTCACGATATAAGAGAAAACCCTGTGGTGTTCTCGTGTCAGACATGTGAATTTTTAGTATGTTAAGCATGCATCTGCAAACCAGATAAACCTAAGCACATCGTCTACCACTTACTGAGTCTGTCTACCACTTACTTTTGATATGCTAAATTTGCAGCCTAACCACAGTTATTTTGGAGCTCTGCAAATCAGTCATCTGTAAAAAATTACTGTTGACTGAATAATTACTAAGATTGCATTAACATTAATGCTTAAGACAATACACTCCACATCCTTAATTTCCTCATGGGAGCAGGCATGCATTGAATTTCTTTACTATGGTTCTTGCACAGCCTCAGGGCAGGGCAGGTGGAGGGCTGCTGCCTGCTGCTGCCTGGGAACCCCTGATCTGTCCCAACTCGCCCCCACCCTGCTCTTATCACTGGGGACAGCTTAGCCTGTTCAGTAGCCCAGGCGCGGCATGAGGATGTCCTCTCCAAACAGGAGATATCTGAATCTTCCCATGACATGAGTTCTTCATCCCACATCCGAAGCAGCAGCAGATCGCTGCCTGGCCAGATAAATGTTGCCATATGCTTCTCCTCCCCAAGTACCGCCGAGCCGTCGCTCCCACTCGGTGCTTCCTTCCCGCATTCCCGCGTCTCCCTCTGTGATCTCTGCTGGAGCGATGCTTTCCAGCTTGCCCTAGCACATCGCCGGCACGGGCATCCTCGTCTGACATAGGCACCCTGCTCACGCCTTCAGGGAGCCGAATTGGCCGAGCAGGGCAAGCACTGTGCTTGTTTTAGACACCACTGGGTTTCTGAGTGCTCCCTGAGCTAGCTGTCCACGTATCCGACTGTGGGCAAAGCCAGAGTCACGTGTAGAGCACGAATAGTAAATGGATAAGAGATGGGAATATAAAAAGCTCCTCTCTCCAGGCCAGAGCTGCTACAGGCTCCTTGAGCAGACACTGCTGACCTTGTCTGTTGCCCAGAGTAAACGCTGCTGGGAAAAAACACTGGGCTGTATTATGGACGGGATTTCAGGGGCTGTGAGGACGTTTGACTCTGTATCTGGCCCTTGTTTTCCACTGTGCCAGTGTGTAGCAGGGCTCTCATTACTGACGTCGCTACCCTTCATGGGGTGATCCAGGGAGAGAGCACGCCGGCGCTGGCAGCCCCGCCAGCTCCCAGCTGATGGCTCGCTGTTCCCGTTCCCTGTCCATTAACTACTCTCGTGATGACCGGGAACGGTGCGATGCTGTGCCTCCATCTTGCAGCAGCAATACAGAGGACAGCCTGTTTTGGGTCCCCGAAGGGAGGAATTCAGGGCTCGGGGAAGGCTGGGGGCGGCGAAGCCATTGCCGCGCTCCCACCAGGCGCTGATCTCGCACCGGCAGCTGCTGCCAGGCAGCCGCCCGGTCCCGCCCCGCAGATCCCGCCACCACCCGCCCCGCTCCGGCTGCGGCTGCCTAGGAAAATAAATGGAAAAAAACGGGACACGCCTCCTAAGGAAAGCGCCGGGGCCGGCGGCGGAGCAGCAGCGGTGCCCGGGGGCAGGTTCCAGGGATGCCGCGGGGAGGCGGGGTGGGCAGAGCCCGGGGCTGGCGCAGTGTCCCCCGGTCCCCTCCGGCCGGGACCGCCGGGCCGGGACGCGCCGCCCCGCGGGGGCCGGGCCGGGCGGGGGCGGAGCCGCCCGCACCGCGACCGCGGAACGCGCGGCTCCGCGGGAGAGCCGCGGAGCTCCGCGCTCGTCATGCGCGACTACGATGAGGCCACCGCCTTCCTGGGCGAATGGGGACGCTTCCAGCGCCTCGTCTTCTTTCTGCTCAGCGCCAGCATCATTCCCAATGGCTTCAATGGGATGTCGGTCGTGTTCCTGGCCGGCACGCCCGAGCACCGGTGCGTCGTGCCCCGCGGGGCCAACCTGAGCGGCGAGTGGCGCAACGCCAGCATCCCGCTGGAGCTGCGGGGCGGGCAGGAGGCGCCGAGCCGCTGCCGCCGCTACCGCCTGGCCGCGCTCGCCAACTTCTCGGCGCTGGGGCTGCGACCCGGCTCCGACGTGGAGCTGGAGGCGCTGGAGCAGGAGCCGTGCCTGGACGGCTGGGAGTACAGCCGCGATGTCTATCACTCCACCATCGTCACCGAGGTGCGCGGGAGAGGTGACACCCCTACCCCAGGCCGTGCCGGGGCCGGGGCTGTCATTCTGTCTAGGGAAGGGCGAACAGGGAGCAGGAACCATGGAGTGAAGTGTCAGTGGGAAGGGGTCCGGGTGGGCACGATGCTGCGAGGAGCGGGAGGGATGCGAGAGGTAAAGGTTGACGAAGGAGCCGCGCGCCCTCGCCATTCCATCTGTGTTTTCCAGGCTGTTTTACTCCAAGACAGGTTTGTGTGGAGGGGGAGTCAGAGGCTGAAAATTGAAGCCCGGTGGTTTCCTCCTGCCACACGCTGACCATTCCGGTAAATTTTCTGTGTAACGGAATTGCTCGTCCTCAGTGTAGCATTGCATGGGGACATGGGCACGTTCAGGTAAACACCCACCCAGCCTGTCTGGTTCTAGAGCAGAGCGGACCCTCGTTGGCCCCGCACCCTGGAATGCCAGCGGCTCCCGTGGCCGTCAGCGCTGCAGTTGGTGGGAGGCAGGTGCCATGGTCAGTCCTGCGGGAACCTGACCTGGCTGCAGCCAGGCTGCCCGCTCGGCTTGTAAGGCTCTGCAGTGGCATCATTTGTACAGAGCTTTGTCGTGTGGGAACATCAGCGGTGCCGGCAATGTCAGCACTTGTTTGGGTCCTCCGGCCGTGCCGTGGTGTGGTGGCAGGGACGAGCTGTTCTGTAAGGCTGGCACGGAGTGTGGAGCTCCGTTAGAGAAGGAAAATGATTCCTCTGAAACTGCAGGAGTGGTGGTGCTGTTCTTCGTTATGTAAGGGTTTTAGGGAGCACCAGGCTCACCCTCATGCCAGGCAGTGGCGACTGGCAGGCTCCGTGGTCCTTCAGCCGCGCGTGCCCCGGGTAGCCAAGGGCCACCCTCCCCATGCGCTGCTGGCTCGGAGTGACTGAGAGGGAAAGGGTGTGGAGCCCTCACGAGTCCCTGTGACTCAGCAGCAGCATCTGCCACCAAAAAAACATCGAAGGATGGCACAGCCAGGAAAGGGTTTGATGATGAGGCAAGGAGTCTGTGCCCTGAGGACGCAGCAGGAGGGTCTGTGCTAGGAGTGTGCAGACACAGCTCAGCCACATACCAGGCAGGCAGGGTGTAGGCAGGAGATATCAGCCTCCTGTCACCTGTTCAAAGGGAAGTCACTGGCACACGTGACACTTGCCATTTGTCCTGGCACTCGTACCCAGGCGCTGGAGATCCCTCATAATATCAAATCTAGGCAGGAGTTCAAGGGAAGCTTGCCCTGCTCCTGGCCATGGGTGAACTGAAGCAGGAGCCTGGCTGCTGCCCACATAACCCACAGGCTGGCACGGCTGCATGGCAGGTGCCTGGTGACCACCACTGGCACAGACAACGCCACTCTCACTGCCAGACCCAGGCTGGTTCATCCTGGTGCAATTTCTGTTTTGGAGTAAATTTTCTGTTTTGTAATTTCTGATTGTAATTTCTGTTTTGTTCTGGGAGAGACAGTAAATGAAGCAAAAGGAGAAATGTGATCCTTCTTAATGAACAGTAAATAATTTATGTTGGCAGATGCCAAACAAACATTCTGTGCAGGATTCGGATGGGACACAGCAGTGGGGTTTGCCACGGGGCCTGGGGCATGCCAGAGAGGCAATAGCACATTCAGAGATGGAAACCAAGTGCCAGGTTCCCATCTGTAAGCCAGATGGAAAAGAAGGATACTTGTTTTGTTTCAAAATTGTCATGGACATTTGGAAAAAATTCAGAATTTGGTTTCAAAACAAGGAAAACAGGCACTGATTAAATGCTGGATAGAGGCAGTTCAGACAAATTTGAGATGCTTATTTTTGTGCCCAACATTTTTTTCTGTATTAGGAAAGACAAGCCAGGACGTGCCATCAGAAGAGCTTAGTGAAGAAACAGCTTCAGTTCAAGAACTCAGTTGAAGAACAGAACTTGATGGTACAGGATTAAGTGCTGGAGATCTCATTTGATTCATTCAGTTGCATTAAATCCTGTTATTAGTGCTACTTGAAGGAAAGTGGAAGATGCCAGCTCAGCACCTGTGTTACTTGGGCTGTGAAGACATGATAAATACTGGGAACAGAATCCCAGACTGAGTCATTCTCATGGTCTTAAAATGGAGATGGTGGGGAAAAGTGAATGTGTGCACAGGCGATCTTTGGGCCAGGGTGATGTAAGACAGAGGCTGTAAGTGTAATGGTGAGCAAGTGGAAATGTGAGTCATAGTGGGTCAAGAGTGATCCCTTTGCTAAGATGAAGGGGCTGCAGGGTTTTCTTTTCCTATTGGCAGGCTCATGGGGGCTGGTATTCTTTTCTGAACTTAACTACTTTTCTTTTATTTCCAGATAATGATGCTCAGATCAAACATGAATTAGAGGCTCAAGGACAAGCACTGATTTTGCCCTTAGGCATTAGGATCCAGTTGGTCCCCTTGAGCCAGGCTGGCACCCAGCACTGCTCCCTGGGGACACACTGAGCTGCTCTCCCCCACTGGGGCATGGCATGTCCAGACACCACTTTGAGGCCCCTGTAAAGAGCAGAGTGAGTGCCAGAGGCTCTGCTGGGGCTACTGGTTTGTCACCTGTGTCATCCTGCTCCGTCCCTGTCCCAGCCCTGACACTGATGTTAGTGAAGGCAGAGACCAGAAGCTTTTGGGACTGGCAGAAGCAAGAGACTGGATAGGAATTGCTGTAGTTTGAAGGTATCTGAAGGTCTTTTCTGTTCTGTTCTGTTCTGTTCTAGCTTTTTCTATCAGTGGAGAGCAGCCTTGCCCAGCCCTGGAAGCCCACCCTGTGCTCAGGCATGGAGATGCTTGTGCTTGTCACTTGTGCACTGAGCAGAGCTGGTCTCATTGCTGAACCTGGTTCCCAGGAAGCACGATGGGGCCATCTGTGAATAATTAACACTTCTTGAGTTATTCATCATCAGCTTTATTCTTGGAAACAAATTCAGATTTTCCCTGGTTTGCAGCCCCACCCATTTACACAAAGCTCCACTAGTGTTTTCTCCTCTTATGTGAATGGGTTGTACTCAGGATGTTAATTAGTGATTTCTAATTGGCAGAGGGGGTGCTTTGGGCAGTCAGAACACCTTCTCCAGAAATTTCAGAAAGCTTGTCCATCTACAGTGTTCCTACTAGCACCACCTAGCAGAATTGGCTCTTCCAGTAGCTGGGAGCTTGTCGGAAAGGGTTGTAGGGATTTGATGGGAATAAAGTGATTCAGTAACAGTGTTCATGAGCAGCTCCTATTCCAAGCATTCAGAGTCTTTGCTTGGGATCTTACATGAACTTTGCTCTCCAGTCTGCTTTGCCAGGGACATTACAGAGTTACTTATTTTCTGGTTAATGTATAATTAGCCCAGTAGAGAGAGTTTGGAAGTCCTAGCTGTAGGCAGTCCAGCTGTGGCTGGGCTGTAGCTCCTGTGGCCATGGTGTGCTTGGTGCTGTCTGTGATGGATGTAGCCTCTGAGGAAGAGGTCAAACAAGCTGCATTTCACTTTTCCCTATACACTGAAGCACTAGTGAAGCCTTACCATGTTGATATGTGGTTGATCTCTGTGCAGTGCCATGGCATGATCCTCAGTCAGAGGGGATGTGAGGCTTGAATTTGGGATGATGAGGTGTAGCTGTAGAGTAGGGAAGTATTGCTCAGGTACCTTGTGATATTTAAGCTGAAATAGGTGGATTGTTCACTCAGCAGCTTCAGGTATACTTAAAGTCAGATGGATTTGATGTGTTTGTGTGTTTTCTGCTCAAATGCAGTGAGTTCCTGTAAACAGTAACCCCTCTTTGGAGAGCCAGCTGCTGTGTGCTGATGCTGTTTACACATCCCACAAATATGAAAGACTTGACCCTGTGAGAAAGGGTCAAGTTCTTTCAGGATTCACCCAAATTCAAAAACTCACCCAGTGAATTTTTGCTGGGTGTGCAGTATGTTGTGGGAGAAAATGGAGTGAACACTTGGATAGGAGACATTTGGCACCAAGGAGGTAATGAAGTTTCATGGGCAAGTTATTATTTACCTGGGTTTATCTTACAGCCAAAGTGCCTTTTGCACCATGGAGACATTTTGAAAACACTGATCCTTAACCTCGAGCAACTCAAGTCTGAAGGTCCAGGAGCAGGTGCTGTGCTAGTGGCCCCGGAGCAGGGTGCTCAGCACCCAGATAATTACAATAGTTTGGATGAGCTGCACATTCTGCCATGCTGTTAGTCAACAGTTTTCCGGCGTGGGGAAGGGAAGGTGCAGCAGGATGTGGTAAAAGACCTCTGCAGGGTACTTTGAATGCCATGGTTTTTGTAGATGAATTTTGCTTGGTGTACATATTTGACTTGATTTCTACTGACCTTCTTCACAGAAATCTGTTTTCTTTCACAGGTGAAGCAGATTCCTTCATCTATTTTTCCACAACTAGCATCCTTGAATGTTCCAGAGCCCCACTGACCCACATGCTAAAAACACAAAACACAGTGCAGAGAAGTGCAGATGTGTGCCCAGACAGGCCCACTTCACCACCTCTCCCTTCCCAGCAGGGACAAGAAAATGCCTTACAGAAAATTCTGCCAGAGGGTTTTTTTTTTTTAAATCTTAATCAGATTTAAGTATTGGAGGCACATTTTAGTCCTCAAGTCTCCTTGGGAAGAGGCATGGGCTGTGTTTTTAACCTTAACCTCAACTTTTTTTGTTGTGTAGCTGGTGTTACTTTGCAGGCTGGGCAAAGAGCAGAGGTACTTGACTCCCCTCTGTTGGCAGTGTACTTCTGTTTTGTCTGAAAATAGGCATTAATTGCATCTCTTTCCTAAATTACAGTCCAAAGCAAACTACATCAAACCACACCACCTTCCCCCATGTTTTGGGGTTTGCCTGCCTGCTCTGCAGTAGCAGTGAAGCTCATCCACCCATCCACGGGTGATTTGTTTTTGGCAGGGCTTGTGGTGCCATCAGACAGCACCTGAGTGTCTCTGTAACACTAGAGTTGCTCCTTGTTGCCTGCAGCTGGGTGAGGAGTCTGAGGAGCTCTGATAGCAGGTTTCTGCTCCATCACCAAGCCTTTGCCTGAGCTGGGCCCATCCATTCTCTGAGCAGAGGGTGACTGCTGGTGCTGGCAATGACCTTGCTAACATAGCTAATTATTAAAATTATGCCATACTTTAATCTGTGATCTAACTAGCTTACCATTGTGGTAGAATTATCTGATCTGAGAGTGACATGTTTGAAGCCTCTCCCTAAGTACTCCTGGCAGGCATGCCTTAGCCAGATTAGTCACCAGAAAGGGAGCAAGCCTTGGCAGAGCGGTGCACAGGGACTCATGATGCCATTTAAATTTTTGTAAACCTTGTCTGAGATTATGAGTAGTTTTAGGTGGAACTTTCCACACTGGCTCCTGTCCAGCCAGCTGCAGTCGTGAGGCTGTGAGTGATGGGTGGCAAGTCATTGGTGCAGGTTGTGGGGTGGAACAGAATTTGGTAACATGTCAGTGCAAGAAAAGAGATTTCATTCTGTGCATCTTTTTACATATGCTTTGTCAACCCCAGAAGTTATAGAGATGCAGCAGGTTTTGTGCTGGCAGAGGTAAACTGGAAGCTGTCCTTAGCTGGGGTGGTTCTTTACCCTTCTCCGTTGCTCTGGTTCACTGGTGGAAATATCTTGGACCATGGGGAGCCAGGTCCAGGGCTCTGGTGGGTACATGATGGGAGGATTGCACTGGAAGCAGGTCCAGGGCAGCCCCTGAGCTGCACACATGGGCTCCCATCAGGTTTGGCATTGCTGGCTGCTCACCCCCTTCAGAGGTAATGGGGCTGTATCAGCTGCTGGTGTTTTGGCCTCATGGAGCTGCCTGGGGAGGCAATCACTTTCCCTTCTTTTTCCTGTGCTTTAAGCAGGGTGTCCCAGCAGTGACCTTGACCAAGAAAATAGTGCCAGTATGGGGAAAGAGAATTTCATTGCAGGGAAATGTGTGTGTCTCCAACCAGCAGCCCCTGTGCTGGACAAGGCTGGGTGCAGCATTGTGGCTGTATCTGAGCACAGGCCTTTCTCTTGCAGTGGAACCTTGTGTGTGAGGACGACTGGAAAGCCCCACTGACCACCTCCCTCTTCTTTGTGGGGGTCCTCATCGGCTCCTTCGTCTCGGGGCAGCTCTCAGACAGGTAATGCCATGGGCAGAGCACGACAGACCTGGGGCATTTGTTTTTAAGAGACAAAAGAGTGAAATCTCCAGTACTCTGAATTCTGATCAAAATTAGCTAACTGGCCTGGCTTCTTCACAAATCCCATCGTGGTCTACCCCAGGTGAAGGATTTCTCTTGGGCACATCAGAGCCCAGGGACTGATCTCTACAAGGAGCCCATGTGGCTGCTTTGCAGGATGATGCAGTGGATTTCCCTTCACAACCCACTTCCCATTTGTTTCATAACTCACTTCCCATTTGTTTCTTTATCCAGCCTTTTTAGGAGTTTAAAAAGATGCTGTGTTTTGTTGCACATTAACTGATAGTCCCTTGTCAGAGCTGCAAGATAGAAATTTGCCCTTTGAATGGCATTTCTGCATAGGAGAGATGGTTTGGTGGAAATAGAGTAAGGACATATGAGAGCAAGGAAAAAAGATAACCTGAAAATGATAGCAATTGTCACAGCATCTAACTAAGTAGATATAAATGTAAAAAAAATCATTACAGGCATTTGGTAATTGTCTCAGCAGTGTTGAGGTTTTGGCTTACAAATGTTGAATGCAGAATATGCATTTCCCTCCATACAGCCCTCAGCCCCATGTCCATACCCATATGGTGGGATCTGTGATCCTGCTTTGACTGCTGACTGGGAATGAGGTTGTCATAAGGTAGCAGTGTTCCTCTGGGTGCTTAGTGGAGGGGTTTCAAAACTCATTGGAAGTCTTAATCCAAAAGCCTTCAGCATTAAATTCCATGTGATCTGAATTTAATCGTCTGACTCCTACCCCAGGCAGAAGTCAGTTGGTGTTACTGTTTGAAAGGGAGATGAGATAATCACTAAATCCCAGTGCTGCCATTTGCCCAGTGGGAGCATTTGAGGAAGTGTGTGTGCCCTGCTGCCTGTGGCAGCACAGCTACTGAGAGCTCCCCTTGTGCCTTCTTGCATTGCCTTGGGGATTATTGGGGGGTTTTGTCAGTAAAAGGTTATGGTCTGAGCCTGTAGCTAAGCAGTTTCCCCATGACTACTCCAGAAGCCTTTCCCAAGTGAAGGGTTGCTGCAGGCAGCAGGCAATGCAGCCCATGCAGCATCCGTGCCCACAGGTATGAAAACCTGTATGTGAGCTTGTCCTGCCTCTCCAGGACAACGTGCCATGTAATCCTAATGCAGAGAAACAGGTGAGAGAAAGGGTGTAGTACGTCTGGCAACTCGAGACTGAAACCAATTGACAAAGCTATTTAGCACATTCAAAGCACAATTTTGTTGCAAAGTATAGATGCCAGTAGCCTAAAACCCATCATTTCCTAACTTTCAGGTGTGTAGCTTGCAGTCTGCATGTGTCTCCCTATTGTACTGTTGCCTAGTCTTCTTAATCTCCTCTAGTGGCTCTCTGAATTTTCTGCTCATAGTTTTTCTTTCTGTTTGTCTCATGGGTCCTGGAAATTTTAATATTTTTTAGTGCATAGGAAAATAATAAAATTCTTTAGGATGAACAGAACTTCAGGTTGTGCTAAGATGCATCACTTGGGATTGGATATTTGTTCTCCCTTGTACCCTCTTACAAAGCCCCCACCACAAATACATGCTGTTTCAGTAATAATCTTTTTCTTTACCAAAGGTTTGGCAGGAAGAATATCCTTTTTTTGACAATGGCGGTGCAGACTGGTTTCAGCTTCCTGCAAATCTTTTCCACCAGCTGGGAGATGTTCACAGTGCTCTTTCTCATTGTGGGGATGGGACAGATCTCTAACTACGTGGTGGCCTTCATTTTGGGTATGAATATGTTTGCATTAGATTAAATGTTTGCTTAATATGCTGTTACTTTTCCCCCTCTGAACCTGGATAATTTAATTAGACAGTGGTAAATCTTCACTACTTTAGCCAGTATTAATTTCTTTTCTCTGCAATTGTTCAAGCCTGTACTTTCTGTAGGTTTAAAGAAAAAGGAGAGAATAGGAAGAGTATAAATCAATATCCATTTCATTCCTCTTTGGAGAGGACATTCAAGGAGCGTTCAGGGTTTAGCAGCAGCAGGTCTGAGATACAGAAGGCATTTGGGTTCATCTCTGCCTCCCTCTGCACCCTTTGCAGAGAGGTCAGTGCACACCTGAGGGCAAAGCCTTGGAGCAAACCAGCAATTTCCAGGCACAAGGAGTGTCAGGGGGACCAGAGCAGAGAGCTGGGTGGCTGCCAAAGCCCCATTAACTATAAACTCATTGCTCTCAGTGTTGAGATCAGTAATAAAGTCCTACATTTTGGAAGGTAAGGTTTGCTTTCTTTTCTATGGGGAGTGTAGGGAAGAAGACCCAGCAGCTGCATGGCTACAGTTGCTGCCTAGAGACCCTGCAGGGAGCAAGGGACCCTGTGGGGAAGGGATCCCACAGAGGCTCCCACTGGACATGGGAGTTTCAGGAAAGGCAACTTCATGGGCAAATTATGGGAATGAGTAATGCAGGTCTCAGGGGGGAAACTGGGATTTGCAAGTGCTGTCTTTAAAGTGTGTACATATATATTTATGGTCGTTTTTAAACCCCTGGTGTCAGCATTACAACTTGTAGATTGTAAGTGAGCTAGATTAAAACTGTACATGACTAGTAAATGCTGGTCTCTCCTACCTCATGAGGTTTAACAGGGAAAAAATAGTTCAGAAGAGCATAATATGAAGTCAGTGTTATGAAGAAGATATAGCATTGTGTCCCCAAGCAGTGACAAGTCACTGCTGTCTGTGGTGCAGGGAGGATTACGGTCAAGCTCTCAGCAGGGAGATGCCTTGTTGTCATCATCATTGTAACTGTTCCTGCCATTGCTATCACCGTTGCCACTGTCCTGGTAGTTTAATTCTTGTGTGGAGCTGATGGAGCAGGAGCAAATGCCTGCCATGGGAAGGCTGGGAGGTACAGCACTAGGTAAAGCTGAAAACCCTTGTGGAAACACATGGGTGTTGTGTAGCACAGAAGTGCAGGTTCTGATCAGGCAGGAATTTAGCTTCCAGCTCCTCTGGGAATGTGGGGCACAGCTGGATGTGAATTGAGATGCTGTCTCAGTGCTCAGTGGAAGCAAAGCTGGAAAGGGAGGGCCAGGAACATCACACTGGGCAAATGGTGCTATTGTTGGGAGAGGTCTCCCCTGTTATCATTAGGCTTGTTTAATTGGTTAGGTGTTGTTTGCTGGCCCTTGTCCCATTGTGTTGTCTCTTCTGCCATCCTCTCCTCTGTAGAGTTGTCACAGCAGCGTTGGCTCCCAGGGAGCAGAAGGCAGATTCCTGGGCCCTTGCCAACAGTGCTGGCCATTCCCCAGCAGCTGTGATGCTGGGTCTAAGGGCAGGACTAATCTAAACTAACTTAGACCTTAGCTTCCCCATTTGGGTGAGCTGTCAGCTGACCATCATGGGCAAGGAGGGAGGTACCTACAGAGGGTGGTCCAGCCCACCCTACACTCCATAGCCAGCAAGTCCCCATAAGCACTGTGACTTCTGCCTGTGGCAAGGCAAACCCAGGAGCTTCCAGGAAGCTGCACATGATAGAGGTACTGAATAGGAGAATGAATATACCCATAAAAAGAAAAGTAACTCCTTAAGAAAGCCCATCCCGATTACATGATGTGCTGGAAGTGCTCCCTTGTTCCATTCAAGAGCAGGCAGGGCTGACCTGTGCTTTGGAGGGGAGCAGAGGCACTAGCACCTGTAAAGGTCCCTTTGACCCTGGCTGTGCTGCAGCCCTGGCACCCTCCATCCCCAAGTGCAGTGGGTTTTCTTCCATGTTCAGCGCAGGTTTCTCTCGGCATTCAAACTTTCGATATCCAAACCCCTTTTGCCTCCCCATGTGTAGCTCAGACCCTGTTTCAGCATCCTTAGCCACCCAGCTCATGCTGCCCTTTGCACTATTGCCCACCTTCATGGAAATAGTTCCTTCCTGAGCTGTTGGTGAACTTCTGTAGTCAATGTTAGGGTTTTTTCAACCACATGCTATGAATTTTTTCTCTTAGCTTTAGTTCTCAGTTGTTCTCTGTGCTCAAAACTGTTGTGTTCAGGTTCTGGGACTGTAAAACATTGCAAAGTTTTGTGAAGGTATGTTGGTATTGTCCGTGAGCTGTTGCTCCATGGCTTGGAGAATGAGGGAAGAGGAGAGGCAGGAGAGACCTGATCTCATGCTGGCTTTGAATTGACACAAGTTACAATATACCATTTAACAGGCTAAAACCAATGTTTCAAGTATCAGACCTCTCCCAAGAAAACCCCTCTAAACAAGAGCAAGTCAAAAGGAAGATAGTATCATTTATCCCCACACACTCATTTTAGCCCAGCAAATTCTTATTTTCAGGTTTTTTTACTGTGACTTTATTTAGTTACTCCAGGTTTCTGAAGTGAGAATTCATGTAACTGTCAAATAGGGTTTTCCAGTCTTGGGTATTTTTTTCCATCTTCTCTCCAATAATAAATGTTGAAGTTCTTGCCATGATACAGCTCAAGTACACTCTCCACACTTTGTGACCCTCCTGTTTGCTTAGTGTCATTTGTGTTTTAATTGAGTCCAGATCAAACCCTGGCAGTTATGGACCTTGCAGTGCTCCTAGTGTGAAGGAGAGCTCTGTAGACTAGGGGCTGAGAACTCAAAGAGAAGGGAGGTGGACCTGAGGGCTTCACTGGATTCTATTAAGCAGTGGCTGGGTGGTTTATTGTATAAGAATTTAGCTGCTGTTGAAGGCTTAGAACCGTCTCAGCTTTTATTACTCAATATTAGATTGCTGTGCAATGGCTGTAGGATGCTTTCCCTAACTGCTGCCTGGCTACTGGAATAGTAACATTACTAGAGGCTGGCATCTTCCCTGGTTCTGTCCTTCAGCCCATGATGTGCTGATCCAACATTCCAAACTTTCTTCAGTTCCAAAAAATAGGTGGGAAATTTGTTTCCACCTCACCTCACTGTAAATTCACATCCTTCTATCCCATGTCAGTCTGCTGTGCTCAGACCTTTGCTCTTCCAGAAGTGCTTAGCAGTTAAATCCAGATGGGTTAAGTTAGAGAGCAGGATGTGTTCTAGGTGAGCATGTGGGGAAGGCTCCTGGAAGTCTGCCTGTCCTTATCTGTGTCTGCCAGTGCATTAATCAAAGCAAACAGAAGTAGCTTCTTTATCTGAAGGTTCCCAATACTCCCAGCAGCTTTTCTGTAAAGGCAGGTCTGTGCTGTGCTGCACTATTCTAAGATTATTTAGCTTTTTATGTTTGTTTGTTTGTAAATGCAATAAAGTATTTAGTTATGCTTGAAAACAAAGAGTTAAAATGCTAATCCAACCTCCCTTGTTTTAAACAGGCACAGAAATTCTTGGCAAATCAGTTCGTATTCTATTCTCTACATTAGGAGTTTGCATATTTTTTGCAATTGGCTACATGTTGCTGCCACTGTTTGCTTACTTCATCAGAGACTGGCGGATGCTGCTGCTGGCGCTCACTGTCCCGGGGCTGTTCTGCATCCCACTCTGGTGGTGAGTCCATGCCAAGGCCACCCTTCCCACCTCCCCTCCCGCCTAAAGCTCTTTGTGCTGGGTGCTGGGTAATGGCAGAGGGTCAGGGAGGAGGGACACTCTTCTAGTCACCGTGTGAGAAGGCTTTGCCTTGAGGGCACATTTTTTGTTTGGGCTTTTCTTGCCAATCTTAAGTCGGCTACTGCTGTCTGTGTACTTGAAGCCCTGCTCTTTTTAGCTGGACAGAAGCACTGAAGAAGGGCAGATAGCCCTATTTGATTGCTGCCTTGGACATCTGCTCTTTTCTGAAGGGAAAGGTGTTTGAAAATGGGAAAGGAAAAGCAAGGTATCACTCACACTCTTAAAATAAAGATAATTTATAACAGGAACAGTTCTTTCATATTATTCAGGGAACTCCTCTCCTTTTGCTATCTTGAAAAAGTTATATCTGTGAGTGAGCAATTAGCATCTTTATAACAGTTGAGTGATTTAAACATACTCTTCTATAGTCTAAAAGACCTCCGGAATGTCCCAGTCTTGTTACAAGTATCTGCTGATGGTTTGTTAGTTAGTTTGGGGTTTTTTTTAACCTTAGACTTCAAACCAAACCTTTAAAATGGTTTTCAGCTCCACTTCTGCTCTCATTGGATTTTAAAGACAGTCTGATTCTGTTTAAGGGTAAGTTTGCTCATTTCACTTGAAGTGTTTCAAGCTCCATCACTGCAGCATTTCCCTCTGCACCAAGCAGCTGTTTTCTGGAGAGGCTGGTTGTGGGTGGGAGCCTCTCAGATGTCTGCTATTAAACAGGCACTGTGAGGCACAGGACATTTGTCCCCAAGGCATGGCTTCAGAGTCCTGCTTTGAAATCTATGGGCTGGGAATTCCCAGGCCTTTTGAAAAACTTTTAAGAGCTTAAGCTTAAAAATGCCAAAAACTTCCTCTGGGCACTTTGTCTGGGGCCTGTGTGGGGGTAGATGGGGATCAAGATGCACTGGCAAAGCTCTGCCAAGGCAGGTTGGTGTTAGCTGGCATTTTGGCATGTAGACCCACTGCTTCCACGGGCCATGTGGCTTGCACATCCCTCTGCTCTGCACCATTCTTGCTGTTTTCCCTTCCAAATTCTCCAGAAGGTTTCCTTCATTATCTCTGCAGTCTCAATATCCTCAGCTTTCCCAGTAAGAAGAGCAGTGGAGGCAGCTCATCTTACAGAAAGTCCCATTAGAGATTAATGATCAGAAATAAATCATCATATGTTTGTAATTATTGACCTGGCTTTGAGTCAGTCTTTAGGATTCATCACAAAAAGAGTGTCTGACCTGTTTTTTCCAAGGAGAGGAAAAAGTGCTGCTGGCTAAGGGGAGCAAGATAGCATCTGTTAAGGCCAAAGGATTTAGTTAAGGAAAGTTAAAGTTTTCTGTCCTGCATTTGGTGTTAATTAATTCAACATGTAGCTGTAACTGATTACAAATATCATCAACTCTGCAAGGGGACACTGCCCCTGCCTTCTGCCTGGGAGAATCTGCCTCAGAGCTGTGGTAACATGGTGAGGTTTGTATATAAGATTCCTATGACACAGACCTTTAAATACACGCTGTGCATATTTAAAGCATTTCTACATTGTGTGCAGTTTCCTAAGAATTTTTTTGATTCACACTGGCTAAGCTACCCCCATCCTTTCTGTCTGGTGACACCTGGTGGCATCAATTATTCCTTAGAAAACAACTACTGAGGACAAAGTATCTACTTTAGCATGACAATAGGTCCCATATATTTGAATTACATTGTCCATATGCTTCTGTGCTGGCTGTCTCCTGCTGCAATCAATCTGTGAGAACTGAGTGTAACTCATAAGCACAATAAATATGTTATTTATAACTTATTGCTTTTGGGGAAACATTGAGTCATTTATTCTGAAACTTTTAGGATCATTCCTGAGTCTCCTCGGTGGCTGATCTCCCAGGGAAGATATAAGGAGGCAGAAGCTATTATCCAAAAAGGCTGCAAAAATAAATGGCATTCCAGCCCCAACCGTGGTTTTCGATACTGCAGAGGTATGTTCCACACATCCTGGTACTTTACCTCACTAGCACTTCCCCATTTGGCCGGTTCGCTTGTTGGGAAATGCCAGCAAAGAACTAGTTTGCAGCAGCAGCTCTTGGGCTGGCAGTGACTGTTGGCCTGTGGTAAGTGCTGGGTTACTGAGATCAAAGTGAGAACACAGAGGGAGGTTTTATCTGTTTGCTTTTCACAGTAAAATTCTCTTCCTGAGCAGTGGTTTATTGTGGTTTTCAAAGCAAGGGTGACCCAGATTGCTTCATCCTTTGGGCACTGCAAAGACCCAAGTAAAATGTGTTTGTGCCCATTTCAGTTTCATGCATTACTAGCGGTTTGCAGTTTAGCAACAGCCCTTTGCAGGGGGGCTGTGTGGGGAATCCTAAATAAGCACCCATATGAGCTGGGGCTGTGTGGAGCCTGAGGGACCCTTCAGGTTCCACAAACCAGCAAAAGCACCTGAGTGTTACGAGGGGACTTGAAAACCATGATGCGAGTGAAGACAGTGAAGAACATCAAGCTTTTCTTCAAAACTGTGGTGTTTTTTCTGTATTTCATATCTGTTGGTTGAAAGAAAGAAGTCTAGTGCAAACCTGGCAGCCCACCAAGCCAGGGAGCAGCACAGACACAGTGGGATGGTTCCTGTGCTCATCTCGCCCTCTACTGGCTCTGCCCTCACCGGACCTCCTCACAAAGAGGCACATTTTTCTTGTGCAAAGACACCTCCAGACTTGTGTCAGCAATGACCTTGTGTCTGTAGTCGGATCTTCCTCTACTGCCTTACAAGTTACTGCCTTATACCGCCGCCTGTGTTTTGTGTCTGTGTTTCTGATAGAGCAGAAAGCAAAGCACCATGTGCTCCCCTGCAGTGTCTGCAAGACAAAGATGCTGTGAGTTACCCCTCCCCTGGATAGGATCCATCACTTGGCTGTCACACTTATATATTGGTTGAAGATCTCTTTCCCAAGTGGAAGTTTTAGTGTAAATTGAAGTGCATGCTCCAATTATGGGAAGCTCATTCTACACCAACCATGGAAAAGCACTTCCCTTACTTCACAGACCAGGCCTCGGATATCTTTCATACTGGGGATGAGTTTTTTGGATTGCAGCATTTTATCATTCCTGCACATTTTGTTAAAACAAGGAGACACTCACCTGCTTCATGGAAATTTTGTGTGCAAAAAAGCCTGAGGATGATGTCTGCATGCTAAGTCTTATGTTGGAAGATAATTAACATTAATAGAGAGACACTGCTTGGAAATCCTAATCTGTTCCTAGGAAAGGGTATCTCTTGGATAGTCCTGTAGGGAGAAGCAGGGTGGTTTACTCTTTGGGCCTGAGGGAAGCCTGGCCACAGGTTCTGGCTTTGCCCTAGCAAGAGCAAAGTGTGCAGGCAGAAAGGCACCCTAATGCCACCCAGAAGATTCCTGCCTCAAGCCTCAAAATAGACCCTTCATCTCCAATCTGAGGTGGTGGATGCTCCTATGATGTGCCCTGGCCACCTCAGCAACCTTTCTCATCTGTTCTTCTCCCTGTCAGGGTGCTGGCAGGCAGGAAAACTGGGTGACTTCCTACATTCATTTCACATCACTTAAGAAGGTTTAAGAGAGTTGAATGGACAGTGCACAGAATGGACAGTAAAATACCTCTGGTAGTGAGGTTACATCTGGAAGTACTGTGTGAGATCCTTGAGGAAATGTTAACTCGTCTGTCTGGTCAGCGATTATCCTTTCTAATCAATCATCGTGGTGCAGTGGAAGCTCCCATGAGTGCAGCTGGGTACAGAACAAGCTCCACCTAAGGACTGTGCTTCCCGGTGCACAAGTGGCCCTTGGGCTGACCAGTTATCCCCTGGTAGTCGTAACTTCGTAACTGCCCAGATTTTGGGTAGCAGAGGTTGTTATACTCTTAGGTGTGTGGGAATTTTTTTGGTTTTGTTTTCCTTTTTCCTTCAGATGCAGGATTCGAAGCCTCAGCAGCAGCAGAAGGCTATCCTTCTGGACCTATTTCGAACCCGAAACATTGCAACTATTACTATTATGTCATTACTTTTGTGGTAAGGAAATGTGTATTCCTAAAGTACCCAGGCAATAGAACAGTTTCTGATTTAAGGGCACATGCCACGGGCTTACATAATAAGCCTGAGCCTCGGAGCCGTGCTCCAGTGGTCCTTGGCTGGTACATGGCCCTCAGTGTCTCACACCCACACTGCATTGATACACAAGAATATAGAGACAGTAGCCTTGACTCAGATGTAAAATAGTTAGAAAACTATATGTAACAACTTGTGTATTTTGACAGAAGTTTGGTTGTTGGTTTTTGTTTTTTTTTAATGGTCCCATCTCTGCAATCTCTATTTGAAGAGAAATGTTCTTCTTGAAGCAAAGGCAGCAACTCAGTAACATAACAAGAGCCAGACCCATGGCCAGCATTTCTGTTCTGTACTGTGCCCATCTCAGTGAGATGGTCTCTGCCTGGGCAGCCACAAGAAATAAGGACACAATAATGCCATATAGAAAAACCAGAACTCTTTTCTGTCCATATTCCCCCCAGCAGAAAGGAACTGGCTAGCACATTTGGTAAGGCACTCCTGAGATTTGAAACCTGAACATCCAGCTCTCTGTGAAGATTAAATAAAGTACAACAGAACTGCTGAGGGTGGGAGATCCTGACACTAGCTACAAGTAGGAATGTAGTTGGCTTGGGAAGCTTGCAAGAGTTTCATTGTTGTTGAGTCCATTGCAGTGAAAAGCCTTTGTGAACAACTGCCACAAAGCTTTTTACTTGGTGTAGTGTATGCAGGAAGGACAGAGAAATCTGAGGTGTCTTCAAGCTGCTGTGGATATGATCACTGGATGGGATGACAGAATTAGAAATAGGGGGTTGCCACTGAGACTTTTTTAAGCCACAATGCCTGTGGCGGTGCTTTGCGATATCCTATTTTTGTAACAACATCTGAGGCAACGCTGGAGGCGTTCAGAGACTGCTGTTTCTGGGATAATTTGGTTTTCTTGCTTTTCTCAGGTTTTTCACATCAGTTGGTTACTTTGGCCTGTCCCTCAGCACTCCAGACTGGCATGGAGATGCCTATGTCAACTGTTTCCTCTCGGCTGTTATTGAAGTTCCAGCTTATGTGATCGCCTGGCTTCTCCTCCGCTTCTTCCCACGGCGCTACTCCTTATCTGGCACCTTCTTTTTGGGGGGAAGTGTTGTCCTCTTCATTCAGTTGGTTCCTGCAGGTACAAAATTAAATATGTGATTAAGTATATGAAACATTCAAAATACAGTACCATGTAATAGTTCTGCAAAATTACTGGAAACCAGGATCAAATTTAGAATTTGAGGTCAAGGTTATGCTGATCCCTTGCAAGCTTACGTTTGTTTTTTTTTTCATTTGTATATGCTGAGTCACACTCGACTGCCATTTATTGTGTCAAATTACTGACCTTTATATAGTTCAGGGGGAAGCAGCTTCTAAAATGAAAGCCAAAAGTGTACTGTGATTTATCTGATTGTGCTTCCAGGCTACAAAAACCTGCATCCAGATTCCACTGTGTGTAAATCTCCACAGGATTTTGTAAAAAAGGAAGGGGTTCAAGCTTGTAGTTTATTGCTGTGTAATCCAGAGTTTTGTTCCATTTCAAGTTCGCTGTTTTACTTGAAGACAACCAAAATCTGAAAAATACAAAATAACTTGATTATGCTTAGTGGGGAGTTTGGAGTCATCTAGGTCTGGGATTAATACTTTGCATAGCTAAAAAGCCTAAAGTGCCAACCTCATGACCTTTTGGAAAAACGTAGCATTACAGTCTTTTGGATGTAGAAGTAATACAGATAATAAGCACCGGGTATTGTTTATTCACCTCGATTTTGTTTTTTCTCCTCCAGAACTTGACATCCTCTCTGTTGGACTGGTGATGCTTGGGAAGTTTGGCATCACAGCTGCATTTTCAATGCTCTATGTCTACAATGTGGAGTTGTACCCAACACTAGTACGAAACATGGCAGTGGGAGCGACTTCCACGGCTTCCAGGCTGGGCAGCATCATTGCTCCTTACTTTGTTTACCTGGGTGAGATATCATTTTTCATTCCTTGCACCACAGAACTGCCCAGGGAAGTTGTCTGAGCTTCTGCAGTGCATTCTCAGCTTTAAGTACCTTCACTTGTTGTCTTTTCAGTTCCTTCTCTCAGCTTGGGTGTGAGTTCACTGTCACACATGGTAGAATCTAAGTGGAGTGTCCTGGGCTTCACAGAAGAATCAGGCACTTAATTCCTTTAGGTACCATTCATATATCACTGAAGGGAGTTAGAGCTGGTCCAATACAATGATGATGTTTATAAATTGTGCAAGCAGAGTGGCTGAAATGATAATCACATCTTGGGATGCCAGTTAGTTAGTTTCCCAGGAGAGTGTGACAAGGTGTGGTCTTGCAAGTAAGGAAAGGTAGCAGTAGGAAATTCATTGCATGGTACTGTCCCTGTGCATCCTGAGATGGGTATGTTGGGAGATAATTCAGGTGGGAATCCAAACATTCCCAGGATTTGTACTTTCTAAAATAGCAATGGAAAACATACAGGTTAAGTAGCATGAAAGTGTGTTTACTTGAAGAGATTTTTTTAAAATTTTTTTTAGTTTCTGAACCAATCACCTCAGCATTAATTAATTTTGCTTTTTCTTATTGCTCCGTATTTCTGTAAGCAGAATTATTGATTCCCTCATAGGCTTTTTTGACATTCAATGCCATCACATTCTGACTGATGGGCATGTATTAACTGACAAATATTTTTTCGTTTGTTTTGTTTTTTTGTTTAATGCATAAAAATATTCCTCATGTTGCAGACAGGAAAGAGTGACAGAGGTTAGGGGACTAAGGGTGAAAGTATCTGTGGATAGATACCTACTGTTCAGTTTGGAGTGCTCAATCTCTTTCTTTCAATCACACATGATTTATTTCCTTCTGCCATCACTTGACTCATGTCAACTCTCTCTGCCCCTAACAAGTGTTGCTTCCTGCTGAGATCTTTGATACAACATGAACATGACTTTGCTGGCTCTGACAGAACATTGCTGGTGTAGTGCTGAGGGGTTAGTGCTGATTCTCCCTGCCAGCAAAGTGGAGAGGAGATGACTATCTGTAACTAATCAGTGTTAGTTATGTTAATGCTCCTCTGCATTCCAGTGTGACTGGAACACACTGTGCCAGAAATGATGAAAATACCTTGTTGTAGTTTCATACTTGTACAGTGCAAATGTAGAGTAAAAGGGTCAGCAGCACTGTGACTCTCCTTAAGGTCGTCAGTCTCCATTGCAGCACTAAGAGAAAAATGTAGACAAAATAACATTTTTACTGATTGTTTTTTGTGGGTTTGTGGTTTTTTTTTTCTCCCAGGTATGCATAGACTCAGTCTTTAAGAAATCTTGTTCCAGACATCAAAATAGTTTCTTAAACTCTAAGAGGTTTAGTGAGAAATTTGTCAGCTGCTACTATTTGCTACGGCTAAATTAGGACCTTGCAGTTCACCCAACTTAAAAACACAGAGGAGATCAGATCACAAGCTTCAGCTCTGGGAGACATACCCAGAGGTTCTCTCTTTAATCTGAGTTTATTCCATACATTATAAAGCATATTGCTCTACCCCAGCTATAAAATAAAGCTGTCAAGTCCACTTTGGTACTTTCTCTATCATCAATAATTTAACTCTTAGCTAATCCCTTTTCTGAAAGACTTTTTCATTGCTGTGCTGTTGTGACTTGAAGATCTTGCATCCTGCCTACACAGTTGTAGTGCCAGCTTGAGGCTGCTGGCAGAGGCTGAGGTTTTCAAGTTCAAAATAATTTTCTGAGTAAACTAAGGTCAGAGCCTCATGTGTGTTTTGGGAAGCCTGATGTTCCTTCCTTTTGCAGCAAGGAATGCACAAAAGCATTTCCCCATTAATGAGCTGTTGGTCTATAACTGACCTGTTCAGCTGATTTAGTCTCTTCACTTTTGCATCAGCCCAACAGGAAACATGACCTTAGCCAGTGATGAGTGCTTCATTGCTTACAAGCAATTTTATTCCCTCATATTGTGTTATTTAACAGAGGATTTGGTTCTTGATGGCAGTGTGGTACTGAAGGCTCTAGCAGAGCTATTGTCTTGCAAAGATGTTGATTATTCCAGTTGGAAAATATATTTTTAAAAAAACCAAAACCCAAACAAACAAACGAAAAAAAGTACCCAAACTTTTAGCTGGTACACAAATGGGGGGGTGGCATGAAATTATGGTAGGTGTGGCCATCCAAGAGCACATGTCAAAGCTTTAAAACTGAAAGGTCCCTTTGACTGCTGGCAGGTAATAGATGTAATTCAGCTTTGGCTTCACCTTTGATATTGATGAATCTTTCAGCTAATTATTCCAAAAAAATTCTGCATTATAGCTATGTCTGGAATATAAACTTTACATGTGGGTTTGTCAATTGTGGACATTATTACTGTTGGAATGTTCTGTGTTCTGCCAGGTGCCTATGACAGATTCCTACCATATATCTTGATGGGAAGCCTGACTGTGCTGATTGGGATTCTTACCCTGTTTCTCCCAGAGAGCTATGGCAATCCACTGCCTGAGAGCTTTGAGCAGATGCTGAAGGTGAAATGGTAAGGCAGCTTTCATTCATCCCCATGCTTCACAGGGATTCAGAACACAGTCCCTTTTCACAATCAGGAAACATGTTTCTTCAGGTCCACTGCAAAACTTCAAAGCTTTCAAAGTGCACTTCAGATTGTTTTCTTTTGGGTTATTAATTCAACAGATCATGACATCATAAAATTTCCCCAGAATGTCTTAACCTGAGAGCTGATGTGTGCTGGAAAAGCAAGGCTGACCTTCATAGCACCTTGAGACTGTTGCTTCAGATCTCCAGACACTTTCCATCTTATTATATCATTTAGTCTCCTTAACTCTTTATTTAAACTATTCCTTTAAACTATTTATTTAGTAGGATTATATGCATATCCTTCATTCTTCTAGTGTAATTTCTTTAGGTACTATTCTAAATTAAACATTTAGTAGGATTATATGCATTATGAGACCCTTCATTCTTCCAGTGTAAGTTCTTTAGATACTATCCTAAATTAAACGGAGGATTTCAACATTCTGGCCTCTTTCTGGGCAGCCAGAGACAGGCCAGGATGGATTTTCCTCTGGTTTATATGATTTAGCTGTAAGCAATGACAGTTCTCTTGTCCCACCAACATTGCTATTTAGGATACCCCGAGCAAACATTTCCACTCAAATCTATGCACATCCACTACAGTGTGAGGAAAAGTTCTTAGAGCATTGGAGGGAAATTGAATTAACCAAAGAACAGCTGTATAGCCACTATTCAGCTCAGTGAGACTGGTATTGGAACAGAATTTGCCCCTGTAAGCATAATAGTTTGAAAATCTAGAATTCTCTGCATCTAATTCCTGGTCAGTATAAGGAGTAGTTATTATGCTTTCAAAATAAGAAAAATTCCTAGGCCAGGTTCCTTGAGAAAGGACATGTTGCTCTTATTAGGGACTTCTTACATGTCTCACCTGTGGCTTTTCAGCTTTGCAGTTGACAAACTGTAGCTAGAAATCCTAGAGTCAAACCAGATTCCCCTCAGAGGCTTCTTGCATCAACAGCCTGAAGTAACTGAATTATAGTTGCTGAATGATGTGCGAGTTCCAAGCGTTGCTTGCTGCACTGCTGCTGCCATCCAGCAAGGCACACTGTACAGAGCATTGTATTTCATCTGATGTTTATATTAGCAGTGTAAAATGGTAACTGTAGTGGTGCTTTTAGGAGAAGGAAGTGTCTGATGACACCCTGGAAAATGTTCTCAGTCTTTTACTTGCTTTCAGTTTCAGAAATGGGAAACAAGCCACTGGCAGTAGGAGTTCCAAGGAGAGTCCTAAAAGTCTGATAACACCTTTGTGAAGAAAGATACACCTCTCAGAGAGGCTGAAAGAAGAACAAAATCATCTCAAAATGCATTTTCTGCCAGAGGAAAATGAACAAAACCCAACAGCTACTGCACCATAGTTGTTATCCCCTGTGCTGCTGTCCTCAAATTACATAGTCTACTGATCAGATGCTGTCTACGTGTAGGACTATTAGTCTGTAATTCAGTGTCCTGTTTCCTGGGGTTTGTTGGCAGACAGTCCCCATTTAGAAATGGGGGCCTGCCTGTGCTATACACAAGTAAGCTGGAAGTGAGCCTTAGAAATAATACAGCAGTGACTCCAGGCAGTCAGGTACTTGATGAAAGCTGCTGAAAGGAGAAAAAAATAGCAAATATAATGCTGGTGGTTTTTTTCTCACTTTGTGTGTTGACTGGAGGAAGCTGGGTGTCTGCCTTTCAAAACCTGAAAGAAAGATCCTGGCCTCCTTTGAAATCTTTGACCAAAGCCCATAGACTAAGTGGAGTCAGAATTCATTTGTAGCAGAGCATAGATTTCCCTGTAACAATAGGGGTTTTAAACATAACATCAGAGTGGCTTTAGATGTCACTTGCTTTTCCCAGGACCTGGGATCCCCTATTTCCTGTAAAAGCTGCTGCTTTTTCATAAAGCCTGAGCCCACCCAAACCCCTCAGCTTTGTGAATCTTCAGTGTCTTTGGGGAAGGGGTAAATCTTGAGCACTGAGTAAGGACTATAATTTGCTGACTTTCTGGTGGGACACACCCACTTTCAACAGAAAAGTGAGCTGTAGCAAGTCCATGATTCTGTCCTAACATGCCATGCAAGGTTTAGCTTTCAGGTTTTTCATTGTATATGCGCATAAGCACTTTTTTAGATCTCTTGGGGTGTTGTTTTTTCTTTTTCTCAAAGTATTTAATTTCTCCTTTGAATATATACCACTTTGTTCTGCACCTTCAGAGGACACTTACTGCAGCTGTAAAAGGTTTCACAAAACCTTTGTAGAATTTACAAATTTAAAGGCTATTTGCTGCTCACAAAAATCTGATTTTCGGTACTGGCTATATTCACCTGTTAAAAATGCAAAAGGACTAATTTGGGACCACAGGGTTTTTTTTAAAAAAAACCCTGAACACCAACAAAAACAGTGTTTTGTTTTTCAAATCCTACAGATTATGCATATTTGGTCCTTTGGAGTTTTTTTAGGTTCAGAAATTCTAGATTGGATGAGGACAAATGTTGAGTTCAGAGTTGTGCTACTACTGTTTTATGAACACTACATTGTTTGAAGAGGGTAATTCCTCTTATTTTTGTATTTATTGGCTGTATGTGCATTTCTTGGTCACTTAAAGTCTATCAGACCTGGTAAACTGATTTTTATCCTCCATAAATTCACCTTCTATAAGGGCCAACAAAAGCACAGTGTCTCATCTCTAATGTGTGAGTTCAGGGTAGGTTGTCTTGTGCTGGCTCTTGGCACAAGAATGAGGCTCTCCCTGAAGTTCAAGCACAAATATTAAGCTTTATAACAAATGCAAGGAACTTGTGCAATTAACTCAAGATGCTTTTGGGAATGGAAATACTATTTTTAATTTCCTGCAGTTATGCTTTTGCCATAAATGTAACATGGCATGAGGGAATCAGTGTCCTGTGACTCCTGATTTTATCCTTTTCAATCAATTTATCTATTAACAGCAGTATTTAATCTTGTTTTTACTTTTACAGAGTTAATCTAAAGAAGTACTGTTTAGATGTAACTAAATTTCTCAATAAAGCCCTTTTTATCAGCATAGGACAGGTTTGAGGACTTGAGTTAAATATAGGTGGCCATATTTTTATGAAGATTGTTATTTTGAGACTTATTTTATGTGATTGTAGGCTTGGGTATTTCTAAAAGGTAGATATTTTTGTACTCTTGAACTTTTCAGTATCGTAAAACCTGTTTTTCCTTTTTTAAATAAGAAAAAGTACAGTGTTTTTTAAAATACTGTGTTTTAACCAGTCTCATTTTTCTTACTTAAACCATTGATCTCAAGCTTGTGTCACATTTTAGTATTTTTTTTGCAGCAGATTTAATAATCTTTCAGAGGATGTCTTTCTTAAAAGTGTGTGATGTTGTTATAAGGCCTTATGGAGTCTGAGTATGGTGGAAATGAGGGAAGCCCCAGCTGCACTGTTCTCACTGATGCAGGGGCCATCGTACTGTGCCTCATCTGTAACCTTGTCACCTTTACTGGGGTCTCTCTGTGCAACCTTTGATCCTCAGCTGACTTACTGGATCTGCTAATGCTTATATGAAGCTGTAGTAATTGTCAGACATTGCATTCTGTTTTCACTGTAATAAAAATGTGCACTGACATTGTTTCAACCTGCTTCCTGTGTGGATTCTATTCGAAGAACAAGTCTCTAAACTTAAATACTTGGTGCCAAGAATTTAAAATAAATAATTAATTAAATTTATTTAGTGTGGATCAGGCATGGAAAAAAATGGAAAGTGGAAAATGGAAAAAAAATAAAAAAGTCCTTAAATAAGCTCTTTCACAAATTAAGTTCTTCCACACAGGAAGATTATGATGCTGTGGTACAGTTTTTCTGCCTTTCAGGTGCAAATCCCTGGAAGTTGACCCTGGCCAGGCTCAGGATAACTTTTGTGATTGAACTCCTACTATGTCATTCATTTATCACCTTTGAGATTTTTTTACAGCTGCATGATTCCAACCGGGATAAAAGATTATTTTAAATACAAGTGTTCAAAAAATGCTGTAAAAAGTACACTATTTTTTTTTTTTTCCATCAGTTAGAGGTGGGAAAAATATCAGCCATAAAAAGCCGCTTGAAAATGTGAAATTAGCCTTATGATGAGCAAGACCAAATTTCTGCAGTGATACAATTCAGCTTTTGAACTGACATCTGTGGGACTCTGTGAACTTCCTGACAGTGCCGCTAGGTACTGAACCGGGATTTTGGGCCTAAGACTAGAATACTATTTATTAAATTTACTATTTGTCAAGCATGTAGTACGCATTGCCTGAGAAAATAGTGGCAGGGTCAGGAAAGCTTTTCTACAGCTTTAGCTGAGCCTGCTGAAGGGACAATGGCAGCTGTGGGAAGGTGCCAGAGAGTGAAGCGAGGAGCCCTTTAACTCCTGAACTTGCAGTGACTGCCCTGTTTTGGTGAGCAGAACAATCCGGGAAGGCTCCTGGCTCGTACATGGCACTGAGCCCGAACAAGGTTTTAGTGAAGAACCCCAGGCAGGTTCACACGTGTGGCTTGGAGGCTGCAGGGAGCGCGATTGTCACTCGGCGGGAATGGGCTGCCCGGAGAGGCGGTGGAGTCGCTGCTCCTGGAGGGTTTTAGGGAAAGCCGGGACGTGGCACTCAGTGACATGATGTAAGTTACAAGGTGCTGTTGGACGCGATGATCTGCGAGGTCCTTTCCAACCTCATTGACTATAATTCATCTCCGCCCTGTTTTTTTAATTATTTGGGCAGCAAATACAAGGTCCGATGTCTGTATTAATGCCCGTTCCTGACCACAAGTCACGGAGGGCAGGGGAGCTGAGCCCCAGGCCGGGGAGCGGCAGGCCGGGAGCGCCGAGGGCCGGGAGCAGCGCGCTCCGGGGCCATCTGCAGCCCGTCTGGGACCGACACCCACACCGCTGCGGCTGCCGGCCGGGCCCCCGCCGCGCCTCCGCTCGGAGCTCCGGGCCCGCCCCCGCCGGGCCGGCGCCACCTGCGCGGGCTCGGCCTGCAAACCCCACCCCCGGCCCGGCCCATGGCGCTGGGCCGCGCGGAGCGGGCCGGCCGCTTCCTGCCCGCGCCACACCGACCCGCGGGACGCGGCGGCCGCAGCTCGGCCGCGCCATGCGCGACTACGATGCGGCCACCGCCTTCCTGGGCGAATGGGGACGCTTCCAGCGCCTCGTCTTCTTTCTGCTCAGCGCCAGCATCATTCCCAATGGCTTCAACGGCCTGTCCATCGTGTTCCTGGCCGGCACGCCCGAGCACCGGTGCGTCGTGCCCCGCGGGGCCAACCTGAGCGGCGAGTGGCGCAACGCCAGCATCCCGCTGGAGCTGCGGGGCGGGCAGGAGGCGCCGAGCCGCTGCCGCCGCTACCGCCTGGCCGCGCTCGCCAACTTCTCGGCGCTGGGGCTGCGACCCGGCTCCGACGTGGAGCTGGAGGCGCTGGAGCAGGAGCCGTGCCTGGACGGCTGGGAGTACAGCCGCGATGTCTATCACTCTACCATCGTCACCGAGGTGCGCGGGAGCGGGAGGGACTCTGGGACAGCCCCGGGTGCCGGCAGAGCCGTGGGGTTATCGCGGTACCGGTACAGCGCCGCCGCGTTCCGGGGTTTGTGCCGGCACGTTGGTCTGCTCTTAAACCTGCCGTGCCTGAGTTTATCTTGAGGTCTTCTGTTCACTTTCGTTTGCATAAGAGGGAGAAAGGAAATTTTTGTGGTGGGGGTGGTGAGACACTGGAGCAGGTTGTCCTGGGAGGTTGTGGAACCCCAGTGTTCAAGGCCAGGTTGGATAAGGTCTTGAGCAACCTGGTCTGATGGGAGGAGTCCCTGCTCATGGCAGGGACTAGATGATCTTTAAGGTCTGTCCTAATCCCTTAACATTCTTTGTTTCTATAATGAGCTTCCAAGTGCAACGAAACTGTTTCCTTACGCAGCGAAACTGGTCACTGTGTAAATGCTTCTTGGCTGATCAGGTATCTGTGCAAGGGGCTGGAGCATGGTGAGCACTGGGTTCAGCGTGCTTGGTGTGACACAGATGTCTCTGAACTCTGGAGATCAACAGCATTTGTTTTCTTTCTTTAAAAAAAATAAAGGTGGTATAACTCGTAGAATCACAGTGGTTTAGCTTGGAAGGGGCCTTAAGGAACATCTAGTTCCAGCTCTCTGGCATGGGCAGGAACACCTTCCACTAGACCAGGTTGTTCCAAGCCCTGTCCAACCTTGCCTTGAACTCTTGTAGGGATGGGGTGTTCATAGCTTCTCTGGGCAGCCTGTGCCAATGTGTCACCATTCTCAGTTTAGAGTCATCCTGAGTTGTGCAAAATGCATGGGTTGGGGAGCCCTGTTTTGATGCTTTGTTCAAAGGACCCTGAACTTTGCCGTGTGCCCACAGTGCCTCTGCTTTGGTCTCTGTGCTCACCTGCTGGGATAGGTCGTGTTTTTGTCTGTGCAAGTATACCACTTGAATCGAGTCTGGGCTGTGGGTAGCTAGCCAAAGGTGAAGCTGTGCTTAGTGTCACTCTGGTTTCAGAAGAAAGCTGTCCAGACCCACAAGAGCAGGTTGACTTAAGAAGCAAGGAAATGGATTTTGAGAAGTGCTTTTGAGGAATACTCGAATTTCAGTACAAGCATAGGCCTTTTTCAGAAGTCTTGCAAAGTGTGTATAGTCCCATTGCATGGACATGAATTTTATGAAGCTGGAACTCCATTAAAAGATCTGCCATGATTTCTTGCTTTGCAAACTGGGTTGTGGTGCATATTTGGGTAGTGATGGGTGTGAGTACCAAATGACCATAAGCTGATCTGGGCAGAGAGGACTGAGGTGACTTGGGGAACATGGAAGAAGAGCCATGGCAACACAAGAGAGGATTGGAAATGGGGACACAGGAGTTGTTGGAAACTCAGTCAAGAGTTTGAGTGATTCTGACAAGCAGCGCAAGGCACTGCCTCATCTGTTTCTAAAGAATTGCTGTCTTCCTCGAGAAAAAAGCTGCTCAGTATTTCTCAGCTCCAGTCCGTGCTGAAGTGCACTGTTGTGAAAGGCTGGGTACTCTCAGGGTGGTGTAAGGCACCTTTTTGGCATCTTCCTGGGCAGGCCCCTTTCACAGGCGGACACATGGCTGTTGCTCTGAGTGCTGTGCTCTGTGGTTTTCCTGGCTTAGATTTGGTGCTTTGTCTTTAGAGCTTCACTCAGCTTTGGCTTGATGTTAATTAAAATGTCTTGAGCTGTTGGAGTATCGTCAAGGAATTTTACAATCTATAAGAAAAGGGAGCTGCTCACGCAGCGCAGGCTCCCCAGCCCTGACGCGCTGTGTGTGTGACTTGGCAGATGTCCCGTGTCCGTGGGAGGCAATGTTTGTCTGCCCAGGCATCGTGCACTGAGGCAGCATTTTTTTCTCCTCTAATATTAATGCTTCTGAGGGAGTTTTGCAAGAGCTGTGACCTTTCACACACTTACAGGTTTTCAGTGTTTAACTTGTTTAATTTCTTGTCTTGGTGGTGCTGCTTTTATGATTAACTAATCTGGTGTTTAGTTGCATATCCCTAACTTGTTGAATAATCATGAGGACCTTTGTCCCAGATTTCCATAGCTGACACTGGGAAGGGGGAGGGGGATATTTTTTTTTTAAAGAAAGGTTTTTGCTGAATCATGACTTTAGAGAAACCTTGTTTATGGTTCTGCTTTTCAGGGGAAACTTAAAACATTCAGTTCTCTCCCACTTGAAGAGAGACTTTCTTTTCTCACAGACTGACAACAGAAGGTTGTTATTAACCAGTCTACAGTATTTAACCAGCTCCAGTGTAACAAAATCCCTTTCTATCTTTTACTTTTTGAAATGCTGTAGCTCAGGGCATAAGAAGGGCTTTATTTTGGCTCAAGAACCCAACTGTGTCATTCTAATTCCTCCATAAGTCTTGTAAAAAATTACAGTCAAAGTTCATGCATGGTAGTAAAAGGACTAAACAGGGCATAATTAAGGGAAAAGATTAGCTTTTGCTAGTCATGGCTGTTATGGAGCTATACAGAATAACTGGGAGTAGAATTGAGAAGTGGAGTTAAGGGCATGAGTGCACTAGAAATATGATATAATGAAGTGTTAGATGATACATCAGTCACAACATTTTAGTTCACACAAGAGTAATTCTTAAACAGTGGACCGTAAACAGATGCTGAGTTTTGGTTACACTTATTCATCATCAGCTTCTAAAAAGGTGTTGCATTGTTCATCAGTTTGAAATCGGTGCAGGTAGTGTATGTCACATTTGCATGGCTGTGTCTGTTTTACTATTGGCAAACTTTAGGGCCTATTGGCTTTTGAAGAGGAAGGATGCACATGGTAGGAATTGCCAGGTGTCTAGAGGCTTGACATAGGGCTGGTGCTCCATCCTGTGTGGATGATCAGAGAGAGAAAGTCCTGGACAGAGAGGAGGGCCCAGAGGTTTCCATTCTCTGCACCCCAGGGATTCAAGTGTCCTGCTGTCCTGTCAGACCACAGTCCCTGGAGATGAGTGGCTTATGCCAGGGCTTCAGGAAGCAAGGGGAGACTGCAGCAGTGATATGTGGAGGACACAAATGGGCTCTGTGACACAGCTGGTTATCCAGAGGTTTCAATGTTCACCCTGTTGGAAGGCAGAGGGATGTATTGTTTCACTTTGCCAAAATAAGAACACAAGCTTGTGCTAGACGTTGTAGTTTATAGAGTCATAGAATCATAGAATGGTTTGGGTTGGGAGGGACCTTAAAGATCATCTACTTCCAACTCCTTGGCATGGGCAGGCACACCTTCCCACACTAGACCAGACTGTTGCAGGTGTGGAGCCAGCAGCTGAATTGTAAATTAACCCTGTGTCATCCAGGTTCAGCTTTCACCTAACTATTCATTTATGTTAGTCACCTCCATTATTTATCATCGTTTAAAACAGGTGCTTTTTTTTAATTGTTGTAGGTTAATATCTGCTTATCTTTGTGGCTGAAGTTTTCATAGTCTTAACTTCGCAGCCCCAGGAGCTAAAAAAGCATTTTGCAGTTTTACAAAAGCTTAGTATTACTAGTCTTGTCAGAAGAAGAAAAAGAAACTCTAGTTTTCATTTAATAAGTAAATACAAATGTCTGACAGATACACAAAGATATTTTTTAAGTGCTGGGTTTTTCAAGGTGTGATTTAAAAAGCACATCATGCAGTAGTGTTTGGAATTGTACAAAGAACAGGTAGCACAATATAATGTAAGATTAGTATTGTTCAAGAGTAATAGGCCTGCAGTTGATATTGTTAAATGGAAACAGTGGTGTTTTAGAGGTACTACAGACAGTTAGTGACAAGGTAAAATTCCCTTTATGTCACCTTTACTTTTAAATTCAAACTCACCTCAGGTGATGGCAATGCCCTCTTTCGTTTTCCTTTCCCATGATGTATGGGGAACTGTTCTGTTTCTGCACTGGAATTATAAAATATTTGGCAATTTCCTTCATGTTCTATGCAAATTTTATTTCTGAGAAAATATAAAACAACTAGAGGAGGGAAAATTAAGCAGACCGTTTCTTGAAAAGGACCAAGAAAGACTTCTGTTTGCTTTAGGTAATGTTTCAATGTAACATCTAGAGTTTCTATGTATTTGGAATATACAAATGTGTTTTTAGAGGAAAGGGTGTTTAATAACATTCACTGCTCTCAAGGAAACAAAGAATACTTGTACGGATATAAACAAAATCAGATTCAGAATCAAAGGTTGTCAGTATTTGCCTCTGAGACTGAGATTTTTTGAAGAACCTGCCTCTACTTGCTGAGAGAAGCAAGTGGAAGGAAGGAATACAGGGTACTGGCCTAGCTTCAAAAAGTCTTGCTAAAATGTTGATTTTTAAAAGAGAAAAATATTAATATATGGAACTAGCCACTTAATTTTTCAATTATCCATGTTATTCTCAGCAAGACAGGAAAAGAGCTTAAAAAAATAAAGTAATGGGAAGACAGTACCTTGTAGTTGTAAAAATTGTTTTGCCTATCAGGCTTTTCCTTGTAGGACAGGAGAATAACTGGGTGTGGCTCTTGAAGTTTTGTATTTGTCACAGTCCAGCTTTGTTTAGGGTTCTTGTAATGGCATTAGGGAAAGATCTTGAGTTTGTGGGAGGGAGGAGATCTGATGGAATAGTTTATAGAGTTTTTATTCTTCTCAGTTTTGTCACTGGGCTTGGTTTTCTAGCAAGGGATTTGGAGACATGGTTCTAGGCAGCTGGCATGTAAGAGATTAAGCAGAATTTGGAAAGTGCTCTCCTAGAAGAATGTGTAAGTGATGACTGTAAGTGCCTGGGGCTGTTTAATACTCAGGCCCCAGACCTGTGCTTGAGAAGCAGCTGCTTCAGTCCCTCTCCTTTTTGGTCCCCCTGCCTTTTAACCCAAGCTGTCCACATTCCTGGCCATCTCCATAGCCTGTCCTCTTTCTCCTGTCCCCACTTCCTAGCTGTCTTCACCAGCGACTGGCCTCAGCCAAGAATCTGCTTACAGAAGTGCATAGGCACACCTCGGCCTATGCTGGGTGTGAGGCTGCTGAAAGACATCACCCCAGCCTGATGTGAATTGCCTGGGAAGTAGAAAAATCACAAAGTATCTATAAGATGAGTAAGAAGATAAGTTCAAACTGCAACAGAGGATGTCCTAAAGTTATAACAAAATAGATCAAGAATGCTCTGTTCCACTGCACGCCAGTTGAGCAGCTCGGTGCTTCACAACATCAGCAGCTGCTCTTTGAGAGCAGAGTGGAAATGTTTTTCTCATGTTTGAAGCCCAGGTACCTTGCCGAGGTTGACCTTATCTTGTTCACAAGATTAGGGGCAAAGGCTGTTACAGCTAGCAGGCTAGTTCAAAAGATACTAAGAAGTGAAAATAGCACATGATTTTAGAGCACTAGGTCATGGTATGCTGTGTCCAAACAGCACTGCCAGCAGCAGGGTTTAATTAGTAACTACTCCTGGGACAGCTGCTCTTTGCTATGCTGATTTTCTAGCAGTGATGCCTTGGTGATTTCCTCTTGGATAATGCGCAGTTGAGGGAAGGGTATGGTTGCAAAATGGTTCTGGAAGGATGATGCCATCATCACTGACAAGCAGTATAATAAACTTCAAAGGTGCGTCATTAATAAGTTGAAGACTTTGACATTTATTTACTGGGGCAAAGGGTAGCAGACCTTAAAATCCCTTTGTTCTAATTGTTGTGCTTCTGTGGAGTCTGTAAATAACTGATATTGTACAACCAAGGTAGTTCTACTTTGGAAATTTGATGTTGAAGTTCTCTTTGGTGCCTGGTTCAAGTGATCTTCAGCATGACAGCTCCTCACTGTGCTTTAACAGTGAGAGGCCAGAAAAACAAGCTGGTAATCATTGCCACATTTGAATGCCCAGTATGTTTCCACCTGCCAATGCAAGAAGGTTTTGGCAGAGCTGCACTAAACATTTTAATACCCTGAACTTTTCCAAGAAAGGTCTCCACCTCAGTGATCTGACGAAAATGTTTGTTATGGGACACGAACATGCCAGTGTCTGTAAATCCAAGTGTTGTGCAAGCCTTGTGCCAAAGTGCAGGGTGTAGGACAGATGAATAGAGATGGGGGCCTCAGAGGCACAGGGTGATGGGCTGGAAAGTAATGACCTATTTAGTAATGATAGACTAATCACCAAGACAGATTTTAGTTCTGTTGTTGAGGATGTCTGTCTGCAGTACAAAGATACAAAGATAACTTTTTGTGAGTAGACAAGTCTTTATAACAGCAGGATTTGTATTTGTGGTGTTTGTTTCTCTGGTAGGTGTTATCATATAAAGGCATGTGATAACCACTGAAACCTTTGGCCTGTATAAATTATAAATTTGATAGCAGTCATTTGCTGCTATTTCCAAGTTGCCAGGTGTATTTTACTGAAGCTTCCTAGCTGGCTTAGCCTCTGTGGTCATGACAGAAAGGCTCAAGCTTTCTTTAGTCTATAATAAAGTATAGCTTTTGTTGAATAGTACAGTTTTGACTATAAATGTTAATTATAGTTCATAAGCTAAGTGATGTTGATAACTATAGTAAGTTCAATTCCTTACCGTGAGTGGGATACATTTGTTAACACATTAGTAAGGTGAAGTTCTGGAAGGAACTTCTGCAATGATGCCTAACTGATGGTGTTGGTGGGATGTGCTGGAGCACTGCCTGGAGTGCTGGTACCTGAGCCTCAGGTGCTGTAAGGCTGGAAAGGCCTGGGGGGGAATGTTGAGGGTTGTGAAACCTGATAGAAGGAGAGATTTTTTTCAGACATAAAACCACAAACAGGTTTATCAATGGAGAGGTTATGAAATGACCTGAAGACAGTTACAAATTGGAAAAAAGTGCATATTGGCCTTTAACATAATAATTGTGGTGACTGCCTTATAAGATAATATAAGGGCTGGCAGCTGATGAGAGTGTAGCCTGTGTGAATGACCATAATTCATCTCTGGAACAGTTTCCAGTTCTAATTCAAAACTGGATGTTATTCCATTAAATAAGTGATGCCCAGTTACATTTTGACATGGGAATCTTGCAGTGGAAGGCCATTGCTGGTGTTGTTCATTCTGTGCATAGTTTTAAGTGATCCTCCAGCCTTAAAACGTGGACTAGGATGTAATTGTAGGGTGACTGTTAACAGGCTGAGGGCTGTGAGGTTACTGGAGTCAAAGGTTTAGTGCTGAGGAGATGGGGCTGGTAGACAGTGAAACACCAGCATTCCCACGTGGGGGACTATGGATGAGGTGGGTGGGGGAGCTGGAGCACACAGCAACTGCTGTGTGTTTATTATGAAGCAGATCAAAGCATTGAAGGATGTTCCCTACTTGAAAAAAGTATACTGAATTATTTGTAACTGGGGGACAAGGAGGATTAATTATTCAAATCAGGGTGAATATTTTCATTTTGTCCTTTTTAATACAGATTAAAACCTAAAATTTTCCATTGCTAAAACATTAGAAGGGGCCTTGAGGTGGGGCTGTTTGAATAACTAAGCTCAGGAGGGTTTGGTCTCACATCAGAAGCATCTGCTGCCTTACAGTTCCTCTCCTGCAGGGCTGCAGCACCTGCCCTCTGGCAGCAGGTACTGGGAGAGCTCTGGGAAACTGGCTTTATGTCCTTCAGTCAGAGCATAGCTCTGAAGGAGGGGATGAGGGATTCCCTGCTGGGTTTTGTCCTGTCTTCTAATATTTACACACCCAGATAACCAAAATAGAACTAAAAGTCTTTTAATAATAGTTGTTTATGCAGATGGAAAAATAACATGAGTGCTGTTTCAAAAACATCTGACTGAGCTGGGTAGGATCTTGAAAACTATTGAAGACTTTATATAATAAATATTTTCTTTTATTCCTAATTTTTGTTTTCATTTTGGAAATCTTTGTTTTCTAGGTGTACATTTCAATTTGCATTTCAAAGATTCTAATTGAGGTTAGATTCCCAATGAAGAATGAGCAGTCTCTTGTCTTTCAAAACCCTATTAAAATGTAATAAAGAGGCTTTTTCTTTCTATGTTGTTGTTTCTATAGTTCAACTTTTCTTAAATTAGGAATGTGAATTTTTAATGGGAGACATTACTATATGGAGGGAAATCAGGTTTGGGAACTATTTACAAGGTCATGCAGTGACAGGGAGGAATGGCTTCATACTGACAGAGGGCAGGGTTATATTGGATATCAGGAAGCAATTCTTCCCTGTGAGGGTGGGGAGGCTCTGGTACAGAGTGCCCAGAGAAGCTGTGGCTGTCCCATCCCTGGATTGTTCAAGGCCAGGTCGGATGGGGTTTGGAGCAACCTGGGATAGTGGAAGGTGTCCCTACCCATGGCAAGAGGTTGGAATGAGATTAAGGTCCCTTACAGCCCAAACTATTCTGTAATTCTGTTCTCACTCCTTCCAAACCCAGCTCAGCAGAGTTTAGGAGGGAGGGGAAATCCTGTTTATTAAAAGACTTTCCAATTCTCTCTCCCTGCAGTGGAATCTCGTATGTGCCAACGACTGGAAGGGACCCCTGAGCACCTCCCTGTTCTTTGTGGGTGTCCTGCTGGGATCTTTCATCTCAGGACAGCTCTCAGACAAGTAAAGTATATACACTAGAGCTGCTCTCTCTTTGATGCTCATTTGTAGGCATTTCTTGTATGTCAGCTTTCCTACTAGTGTCTTTCTGCAGCTACTAACATGTCTTTGTTCTGTGACTGGCTAACCTGAGTGTACACAGAGTGTGTAGAGAAATGTGCTGAAATAGAACAGAATTTTAAAACGTTGTTAGTAGGTGTTAGTCACATCTGTTTCTTGCAACGAAATCACTGCAGTAAACTGTTTGGTTTTTTTATGCCAGAAAACAGGTGTAGGTGATAAGTTTTGCCTGGAAAAATCTCATAAATTACATTCTCTTCTATTTATTTTTGGATTCTGTTCAGAGGGATCCCTGAGGCTTGTTTTCCTTTTTTTTTTTTTTTTTTTTTTGGTCAAATTGGGATTTTTTCATCTTATAAACAGCTATAGCTGCTGTTTCTCATCATCAAGTACAGCATTTAAGTCCAATGATCTGTGTTTGTGGAAGCATAAATGCTGTTCAGCTGTACTCCAGAGAAGCAATTCTTGCTAATCAGTACAAACATTAAAAAAAAAGAAGACATCATTAATTTTTGTGATGCCAACAGTTGTTGGCTCAGTTTTTTTTTATTCTCTCCCTGGAATTTTCTGTGCAATGCATTGTGTGCTGTCCTCTGGATTCCCTGAGAGCAATATGTGGTCCTCTAATTTGCTGATACTTGCAAAGTTTCTGTTTCATTGAAACATAATTTTGTGGCATCATTTAGGGCCTTTCCATAGTTTCCTGCCTATCAGGTTGGACCAATCTCAAGCTTAGAGACAGCAATCTTTAAAAATTAACCAGGCCTAGTGTACTTCTCTCCAAAGATACATGCCATGGTTTTTTTCCCAAAAAATCCTTGGGCAGGCCAGTGTTTGCTCTCTCTGTGATCCTGCCTTCTGCCTTGTTCCTCCCCTCACAATCCAGCTCTTTACCACTGCACAGCCTTCACACTCCAGTCACTTCACCCTTGTTTGCAAGAGTGAGGTACAGCAGTTTCTCCCTTCCAGCTCCTCAGCCATCTGTGGTAGGAAGTCATCACTAATGAGCTCCAGAAGCCTCCTGAGTTTTGTCCTTTCAGCGTGTCCTGGTGGTGCCTTTGGACATGAGGAGGTTTCCTGTGGTGCTCTGCAGCAGACTTTTTTGTGTTTGCTTTTTTCTGAGCAGTTGGCTGCAGCAAAACCTACCACCCATGTTGGCCTCCTGGCTAATCCCAACCATGATCTCAGCTGGCTTGTCACTCATCCCCAGGCAGAGCTCCATTCTCTTCTGCTGCCTCCCCATGTGAGGAGTGATTCCCCTCCTCACTGGGGGAGTCTCTCACCACCCTTTCTTGGTGCTGCTGCTTCAGAAGGTTCAGGTGCATCCTTCCAAAGAGCTCCTTGTCTGGTACAAGGATCCTGAGTGTCTCCTGTGGTGACTACCCAGCAGGTGAACCTGGAGCTGGTCTGGTGCCAGAATCCATGAGCTTCCTACCTTCACACTCCTGGAAGTCTCCTGCTGCTCCTTGCCATGGTAGCAAAGATCCTCAGCAGGTGCAGGTGAGGAGCCATCCATGCAGCCCATGCAGTAACCACTGAAGGACAGCAAGCTCATGGTCAAGAGCTCTTTTTCTCCATGAGGAGAACGCTCCAGCAAGGCTGCCCAGAGTTTTGCTGCCTGCAATGAGCCTGAGACATAAAGGTTGACAAAATATTTGGGGGTTTCAAGTGACAGCCTGTTCTTCATGCATTGTGTCCCACCTGATGGCCACGACAGCAGCAGCAGACCTGCAGGTCAGCACGGACTCTGCAGTGGTGAAATCTGCCCTCAGCACATCCCGTCCCAACAGCGTGGGGCTGCCCTGGGCCAGGACACCAGCAACCACTCTTACAGCAGCCTGATGGGTTGAGTTTAGTCTGATTTCTTTTCTCTTTGGTTTTTGGATTTTTAATACTTCATCAGGAGGTCTTCTAGAATCCCTTAATTTTGTTCATTTTTAAATCAAAGGGAATGAATATTGTGGCATGGGATCACTGACTGCCAATAGCATCTTCCAAATCTGGGTTTTACCTCTCTTCCAGAAGCCTTTCTTCTTTTTTTAACATGATCTGTGTGCTTCTTGGAGGAGGAGAAGCATTGGATACTCTTGCACTTTAAGTAACTTGTTCCTGATGATTTGTTTCGTTGCTCATCCTATCAGTAAGAAAGGAATAATGTTCCAGCACATACTTTAAGACAATTTAACTAGCAGCCCTTGGAATAATAATTTCTCTTGGACAGTGATGTTTTTAATGTGTTTAGAATAGTTGTGCCTGTGTTGCATTTCCTGAACCTCTGCTTTTTGCAGAAGTTTTTTATCTCCTTAAGTATGCATATAAGTAATTTTATTTTTCTGTTTCTGTAGATTTCATTCATGATGTTGTTTAATTATATATTTTTCCCCCTCTCTTCTTTTTTTAATCTGTCCATGGAAGGTTTGGCAGGAAGAATGTGCTGTTTGCAACTCTGGCAATGCAGACTGGCTTCAGTTTCATACAGGTCTTCTCTACCAGCTGGGAGATGTTTTCAGTGTTGTTTGTGCTGGTTGGCATGGGACAGATATCTAACTACGTGGCAGCATTTGTTCTTGGTATGAAAGTCCTGCTGGTCACTGCATGTGTCCTTTCATCTTGTGCTTTTCCTGCTCCTTTTCAGTACTGACTTAGGGTTGATTTGTTTTGCCAAGCAACACTGTTAAGAATGTGGCCTCACCATGCATGAATAACTTCTCTTCTCCTTGGAAGCTTCCAGTTGATAGAGATGCAATTTGAACTATGGTTTGCCATCCTAAAGGAGGCAAAACCCTAGAAACTGACTATTTGAAATAAAATCCATCTTCTAGTTGGAGAGATAATATATGTGAGACATGACTTTTTGGGGATTGGAACTAGATGATCTTTAAGGTCCCTTCCAACTCAAACCATTCCATGATTCTATGATTTCTCAGGGGATTTCTGATGTCCATTTTGGGGCATAAATATCTGTTTAATTTAAAAGTTGCAAAAGAACCAAGATATGTAGAGTGATTTTTATAAAGTCTTCTTTAAACAGCCTATAGTAAAAATTTAAATGACTTTTGCTTTGTATACTTTCAATCTAAGACCATATTTAATTACAAATGTGAATGTGAATTACCTCATTAATCTGAGATTTTTTTTAAAAAAATGTTAATGTTTTTTACAGTAACCTCACTGTCCAAAGTACCACATGGTGGCAAGAAATTCTTTTTGAGCCAAGGAAGGCCAGTTCTGGGGTGAAAGCAGTGCTTAGCTAACCTCACTGCACACCGCCTGCTGCAACTGCTGGCATTTTCTTTGATTTCCATGGAAACAAGAAAGATTGTATATTATTTTTTCTCTGTCTCTGGATTTTCAAGTCCCAAAACATTTCAGAGGGGAGCACTGGCCCCTGTTCATGCATTTAATTCCTCTGACAGTAGCCTGGTCTTTGTGATCAACATGAATTTCCTATGTCTACCCCAAGGGACTGTGAGGTTTTTTGGCTAAATAGTCTTTTAGAGGTGATACAGGTTGGAAACTTAGTTTAGGCACCTTTGAATTGTCTGGTCACTCTTCATAAGCTGGAGAGGATTCTGGAGATCAAGCCATGCTTAACTGTTGAGAATGTCAGGTGATTTCAGCTCCTCAAGTAAAATATGGGATTCTAAAAGAATAAAATTACGGAAATATGACCTACATATTGAACTACAGCAATGCTCTGTGGCCCAGTTCTCATTCTTTTACACATATAATTACCTCCATTGATGGCATGGCATGAGCAGCTCTGTGGTGCCTCTCCAACTAGACAGCAGAGTGCTATATCCTGCAACTTTGCAGTGCAGTGCATTTCAAATCCAATTGCTAGGGGTATTTTTATTAACTTACTTGGTTGCTATTAAGTTAAAATGCTAATAATCCCTTTGCTGTTTTGAACAGGCACAGAAATCCTTGGCAAATCAGTCCGTGTGCTGTTCTGCACCCTGGGTGTGTGCATCTTTTATGCATTTGGTTACATGTTGCTGCCTCTGTTTGCTTTCTTCATCCGGGACTGGCGGATGCTGCTGCTGGCTCTCACCCTGCCTGGGCTGCTCTTCATCCCACTCTGGTGGTGAGTATAACTAACTTGCAAGACTTTAGTCTTTAGAGGGTTCTGTCTGCAGATTTTTAAGATGATGAAGCTAATGAAATTCAGGAATGGGTAGGTGAAGAATGAATGTTGTGTCGTTTACTCTTCTAGTTGTTTAGGTGTCAGTCCATGGCATTGTATGTGACTAATGCCCAAAGACCCTACTCTTCATTTTCTATAGACTTCTGTAAAATTAAGTCTTGCACATGCAGAGAGCAAAAAAAAGGTCGATAAAACTCATACTTCTGCACTGAAGTCCACAGGATCTTAAGTATAGGTGTGAACTAAGGGCAGAAGGAAAAACCAGTTGTTCTGGGCATTAATAGGGTGACACAGATATGACAAAACTACAAAACAGTACTTGCACAGCTGTGGCACTTCCCTGTTTTCTTCTGTAGTTGTTAAAATACTACTTTGGAGTGGCATGTAAAGCAGAAATAGTCCACGTGGTGGTGGTGTTCCTTCACTTACGGTAGCAGTTGTGGTTTTGCTTCTATCTCGGTTCTTATGCAATCAAATGACTGGAGAATTCTGTTCTCTGACTTGCCTTTCTGTGACAGAATTTACAGTTACTAATTTTATATGTGTTAGCCTCTAAGCATATACTTCTTAACCTACAGCATGCTACTTGTGTGTTCACATTTCTGAATTTCTTAAATTAATCCCATACTTGGAATGTTTGGATTGCTCTTTTTTCTGAGTCACTGCTAATTCCTTCAGCACTTCTGAAATCAGTAAGGGCATATTAGTCTGGTCTTGTTCCTTACACTAGTCTGCTTTTGTAAATCTGATTTCTGTTGTCATTGCACTAATTCCTGGAAGATGTGGCATGTTTGGAGATCTTCCTGCCTGGAACAATGTGTTGGTCCCTTCAGCAGTGCTTTCTATGGAAATGCAGGCTTGTTATTCTGAACCTTCTCTGCAGGGTCATTCCGGAGTCTCCTCGGTGGCTGATCTCCCAGGGGAGGTTTCAGGAGGCAGAAGACATAATCCGAAAAGCTGCAAAAACTAATGGCATTACAGCCCCAGATGTAATACTTGACCCTAGTGAGGTAAGACTTGTTCAGCAGCCCAAGTCTGGTTACTTGTTTGCTGGACTTTACATAAAGCAATTAATTCCATACAGATGAATGCAGTTATGCCTGCACTGCTTTATGTGCTTCTCAAGTGGGTGAAAGATCATAGTTTTCTGCTGGAAAGCACAATACTCTTTCCCTTCACTGAAATTTGAAGAGCCTTTGTGGTCCCATTCCCATGGGATGCCAGCATGCATTCTAATGTAAACATCTTTTTCATCCAGTTTACAGCCACCGTTTTTCCATTTAAACTCTATTTTTAGGGGAGGATAATAAATTTGAGGTACCTATTGCTTAGGGATTTAAATATTTGCACCAAGCAGATTCAATGCTTATTCAGCCTATAATATAACTCTGTATAAGACTAACACAGGGTTAATCCTGGCCAGTGACATTGGAAATACTGTCATTCTAGTTCATACTCAACTTCAATTTCTAATCCATCAAGGATTGGCTCTGCTGGACATGGTGGAAGCTTCCAGCAGCTTCCCACAGCAACTGTCTTTGTAGCCCCCCCAGGCCATGCCAAACCAATACAGTCATTTAAGTGAAAATACATATCATATATGGGTATAGTATACTCATTTTCTTTACAACACCTCTGTTCTGGGCTAAGGAGACTAAGAAGCCATTGAGCTGTAGGTGTTTGCTACTGAGATTGAAACAACTTCCCTTGTGTTGAAGTCAGTTGAGGTGCAGACAAAGCTCGTTTGTCCAGACTTATTAGTAGATAGTAGGGCAACCATCCTGGTCTTACTGGAACAGAGTAAGAATGCCAAGAAAATACACTCCTTCTGATACCTCTTCCTTGGAATCTTTGTTACAATACATCTTTTCCTTTTTCTTCTTTTTCTTTCTCATGCTGTAGCCATGAAAACTCATCTGTTGCCAGCGCTGCAGCAGCAGAACAGAAAATAAGCTCTGGCTCCAACATCTGTCTAAGATCACTGTTCCTGGAATCTTCTGTCTTGTTCTTAGAAAGAAACAGTGATGTGTTTGCTGTCTCTGAATGGGGTTGGATAGTGAATGAGCAGAAGGCAGGGGCAAGAGTAGGGATTTTGTCCTGGGAAATGCTGGACAAAGGGAAATGCTGATGTTGCAGCAGAGTGAGCTGGAGAATGTGGTGTGTATTTACAGACATTAGCACATCAGCTTTCAAAAACATACTAACTTTCTGACCGTCAAAGGAAAATGAGCTTGATAAACATGCAGAACTCATATCTCTTTGCTTTCTAAGGTAAAAGTAGTATTGTGGCCAAAAGATCTGTGCAAAACTCCTCTGCATCAGCAGTGTGTTTACACTGTTCTTGTGTCTGCTATCTGAAGAGCTGGAAATCAGAAGGCTTACAGCCTCTGAAAGGTTTAGGGAGCATGTTTATGCTGCAGAGATGTTCTGAGAAATCTGCCTGACCCTTTGCCCTCCTGCATTTGGAGTGTGTGTTTTGGATGGAGGAGCCACCCGAACCTGTGCAGCTGGAGAGCAGCGATTTTGACTGCAGGGATTTCAAGCCAGTTGAGATCCAGCATGTGCCAAACCACAAACCAGCTGTCAAGCACAAATAAGATCTGGTTGGTTAAGAGGGGATAGAAATGTTTGGATGATAGGTCTAATTTCAAACTGTCATTTTGGTTTCCCTGTCTGTTTCTCATAGCTTCTTGTTTGAGCCTGTCCTGGTAAAAATTATATTGTCTGCTTATCGAGCTCTTCCAAGGCAAGGACCCTTTTTCTCATCAACTGACTCTGAATTTTTCTCTTCCTGGTTTTGTTTTATGGTTTGCTTGTTTCTTCTTTGTTTTTTCTTCTTTTGTTTTTTTTTCTTCTTGTTTCTTGGCAACAAATAGTAGCAGAACTGGAGAATACTTAGGGAAGATCACGTGATTTATGGGAAAGGGCTGTGAGCTGTGAAGTGACTACAGTTTGTGTGATACAAGTTTGGCTTCAGGCAGAGTGAAAGCTATCAAAGGTAAAGGACTGTTTGCCTTTTGTAGAAAATGGGATTTATGAAAGCAAGTACACAGAAATTTGGTGTATACCAGACTGCTATTTCATTATCCAGATCTTCAGAACCAAGTGTCACTTGGAGAGAATTTTCAATTTATTGCAGAGGTTAGAGAAACTCCAAGTCGCTTTATCAGAGCTGATAGTTTTAATCAATGGAATTTGTCCTCTTAATCACCTTTTCCATATTTTGAGAAGTCTTTCCCTTAGTCCCCTTCTTTAGGAGTCTAAATAATGTCCTAATAAAAAAAAAATTCTTTCTTTTTTTACAGTCTTACCAAGCACAAAACTTGTTCTCATACTTTATGGATGAATACCCTTGCATTGTTTACATGGAAGTGATTTTATGTTAAGGGGCTGGAAAGTTTAATGGGAAAGGGAGATGTGTGTTGTCTTTTTCTTTATATTCTTAGATGATAATCTCAAAAGCAGACTAGATAATGATGGGCACTCTTCAGCTCATTAGCCAGTTTGTTTCAGTTTAAATACATTACTCTTAGGTCCAGCTTGAATAGTAATTTACTAACTCTGCCCTGCTGCAGTTTATTGCAGCAATTCTTGTTAATTGTTGCTGTGTCTACAATGGACTTAAAGGACAGTTTATCACTTTTTTTTCCTGGTATTTGAAGACTGTTCTGTGTCATTTGAGATGTCCTTGGTCTTCTGGCCCTTAGACTAAAGAAACACACTGCTTTTTTTTCAAATGTCTCACCATCCTTGTTACTCTCCTCTCGCCTGAGTGCAGTTGATAGCCTGATTCTCCAGGTGCACTGCTCAAAACTGGTTGTAAGAACCCTTCCAATAGTGAAATATAAATCGTGAATTAATGCTGTTGCTTTTTAACTCAAGTAACAAAAAGCAGTTGTTCTGTGAAGCCTCAGGCAAAGAAAACTATTACTGTAGAATCATAGAATGTGCTGAGCTGGAAGGGACACACACAGATCATCAAATCCAACTCCTGGCCCTGCACAAGACACCCCAAGAGTCACACCATTTGCCTGAGAGCGTTGTCCAGATGCCTCCTGGGCTCTGTCAGGCTTGATGCTGTGACCATTTCCCTATAGGGAAGTTCCAGTGCCCAGCCACCCTCTGGGTGAAGAACCTCTCTCTGATACCCAACATAAATGTTCCCTGACTCAGCTTCAGGCAGTTTCCTTGAGTCCTGTCACTGGTCATGAGAATTAAGGGTTTCAGTTTAAATTTTTAGTGACTTTAAATAAGAGAGGAGCTTCTACTTTCACAAGTAGTTGGCTCTTACATATGTTTTGTTAGAAGTCAGGTATCTGTTTCAGCAAATCAAAATTCTGAGGTATAAGTTGGTGGTAGGACTTAGTTTCATAACAATTATTTTTACAGGAATTTAAAGTTCCCGTGTTTTGTTTGTTGTTTGCTCTTTTACAGCTACAAGATGTGAATTCCCAGAAGCAGCAGACATACACCATTTTGGATCTAATGAAAACCCGAAATATCCTAACTATCACAATTATGTCAGTGCTTCTTTGGTAAGCAAGCATGTTCAGGAGTATGTAACTTTAAATACTAAGGTATTCTGAAGAGATACAGACAAAAGCAGCTCAAAAATCAATGACTAGCTGGCTGAAACAACAAAATTCTGGTTACATAGGTCCTTCATTTTGGTGACAGTGTAGAAACACATCTAGGTTGGTGTTCCTTTCTGAAACAGGCTTATCCTCAACTGAGCAAGAATCTGATCAGCTGGCAGTGGATGTGTGGGAATGCTGCCTGATCCTGGGCCTTGGGGAATGCTCTTCTGACTGTAACAGTCTTTTTAAGAGCAATGAGTCATGCCCTACCCCCAGTCAGAGAACTTCTGCCCAGGGATCTGAACATGATGCCTTACTTAGAGGAGAATCTTTCAATTTCTTTTGCATTGGCTCTTCAAAGGATAATGCTGCCTTTTAACTTCTCATCTGAGATTCCCCTTGTATTTTCCTGCTGTCTGCTTTGTCTACTTGTTATGTTCAGCTTGGTTTTCACTAGCTGAAGCCATGCTTTATGTTCAGTTTGATTAAATGGTTGAGTTTTTTTTCCTTTACTAGAAATCTCAGCAAAGCTGTAAACAGAGGGTAACTTACAACCTGCCAGAGGCTGTACAAATGTGGTTTAATTAGTGCATGTACCTAGTGACCAAACCAAGAAAGTCCCTTGTGCTTGGGAGCCAACTAAGTCTATATACTGTCTTTTTGAACAATGTTCCTGTGCCTTAGTGAGGCAGAGCCTCGGAGTTCAGTCCACTGACCTGCCAGCACATACAAGATGATGTGGCATCCTAGGTCAAAGGATGACTTGGCTTATATTTAAGCCAGATTCTCTGGCCCATCACCAAGCAGAAGGCCACAAACATGCTGAGAAGGGAACTTGTCCAAAAAACAGCTCAAAAAGCAGAGTAATGTTGGTTCCTTGCAGAAATGTCAATAAAGTGTCTGTCTAATATCTTACTGCTCAAGTCCAGTCACTGACTCTCATGTTTGATTGGAAGTGAGGCTGCCCTACTCCTCATCTGCTTGATGTGGGGCAGTAGCTCCTGGGCACAGCCAGTTTCATGTGTGTGGTTGTAGAAATCAAAGGCAAAACCTGTTTGAACAGCATTTCTGGTAGGATGAAGCAGCTGAGAGAAACACTGGTGTGACAGTATGTAATCCATTCTACTGGATTCAGTAACCCATACTGAAGGGCTTTTTACCACATCAAAAATCAAGTTTTATGATAGGCTGGAAGAGTCAATTAGGTACAGTTGACTTGCACAATCTTACCTCCTCCTGCAGAAGAGTATTCGGTTAGGTTGGGCAATGTTTTTCACTGTTCTAATTTGAATGTCAGTGACCTAATCTCCTTTAAATTAATTTCCCAATATGTAAACTCATGGTGTGCTGATGGTATAGTCTGTATCATGAATTAAAAGTTCTCACAAAAACGGCTATAAAAGACGAATAATTGCAGACAGCAATGTATCACCTTTACATAGTGCTGAGTGTTTTGTTACTTTGATTAAGTAACAGGCTGCTAAACTATTCCCTTTGCAGGGTTTGCACCAGCGATGAAGAAGTTTGGCTTCTTGGCATCCTAGGATGTGTAAATGAAGTTTTCCTACAAAATATATAACCATATTAAGGTTTGCCAGTGTAATGAGCTAAGGCAATCTGCTACTAAAAAGGGAGTTCCAGCATTACAGTTTGTATATAAAAATAACTCCAAGGAGCACAGGGTGTGAAAAACACTGCAGAACTACTTCTGAGAAGAATGGCTCAGGGCAGGGCACCACAGCAGCAGGGGCTAACTCACAGCTATGTCACTTCATACCTTCCCAGGTACACTAAGCAGCTTTATTTTAAGTGACTGGACCATGAAGGCTCTTCCAGTATTCAGTGAAGAAGAGGAAGAGCTACTCTCTTGTCAGTGGTGCCCTTGGTGTGGTGCAGTGATTTAGCTCCAGGTTCTGTTATAAGGTAGATGCTGGTGGAGATGAAGTTCCAAGTGTTCTGTGCCTCATGTTTGCACCTGAACATGTCCTAATCCACTGCCCATTATTTCCTTATTTACCACGTAATACCTATTGGTAAAGCTTGACCTTCTCTACCCAGCCTCTTCCAAGACAGGGCAGAGTTTGTCTCCGAGGGGAGTTGTGTATTTCCCTGGCCAGCTCTCATCTGGCAGGAAATTAAGAGGGCAGTGTTCCAGTCACCAAGCTCTGTCCTGATGCACTGACCAGCCCAGGCACCCAGCCATGGCAATGTGATTTGGTTGCTGTCCAGCCAGCTTGGAGCATGACAGAGAAAATCATGGGCTATTTGTCCTGCCAGGATGCCGTACTCCTCCTCTCTGACTTTATACAGAAAGCATGGAGCATAATGACCCAGAAACAATGCTCTCCACCCAGACCTCCCAGTAAACATAATGGAAATCTGCTGTAGGCCTCAGTAAAATTCAGTAATTCAGACTTTCAGGTTAAGGCTATAAACTATAGTAATGGCAACTACTGCATTACTGCAGTGTGAATGATCATTGCTTTCCTCCCAGGGTAATATATTTTTTTATTTGAAATCAAGAGCAGTCTGAAAGATTAAAATCATCCACATGGTTTAATAGTTAACCTGCTGCTTCTGTAGTCAGCACTTCAACTGCTTCAGAGGTGAACTAGTCCACCAGATGCTGAATTTGCCTTACACAGCCATTTCTTGCTTGATGAAAATGTGGAAGAGGTTCGTGGCCAACCTAAGGAAGAAGAGAGATTTGTTTGACGCTGCTATTGTTTCTTTCAGGATGATAATCTCAGTGGGATATTTTGGACTTTCTCTTGACACACCTAACTTGCACGGAGACGTGTATGTGAACTGCTTCCTGTCAGCAGTGATTGAGGTCCCAGCCTACATCATTTCCTGGCTGCTGCTTCGCAGCTTCCCCCGGCGGTACTCAATGGCTGCTGCGCTGTTCTTGGGAGGCTGTGTTCTTCTCTTCATTCAGCTGGTGCCTTCACGTATGCAATCGTTAGTTGATCTCACATACGTATGGTGGGTGACGTGCAGTGCTGTGCACGGGGCAGGTGTGGAGGAAAAGTGTCCCAAGGGGTCTAAATACAGATACTTGAGTCCTGTCTTTGCCCCTCTTCCTTGGCTCTCAGTGCTGCTGCACAAGGAACTGCCACAACACGTCATTTAGATACAGTTTGAAAGGTGGATCATTGGCTTTGTGATCTGCTGGGATTAGAGTTGTAGTCCAGTTTTGCCTCTAAACTACATCTCTGACAGGGTGTCCTGATAAGGTCCAGGTGTAAAACCAGGTCTAGACCAACCAGAATTTGGTAAGTGGATGTTACCAAAGGGCTGCAGAACTCACTTCCCAAACAGATATTGATGACTTTAGAGCTTGTTACTTTCAATGGAGTTTTTGTGGAAGTATTTTTGATCAGCAGAGATGCTTGTACTGAGTTGTTGTTGATAGTTAAAATAATGTGTAGCTACTGGAAAGGTGGGCCAAGTAGCATTTATTGGATCTCAAACCATATGTATTTTTAGTCCAGTTAGATTAATAGAGCTATGGAGTCATTACTGATAGTGAATATAAGGGGAGGTGTTGTTGCCTAGGACTCATTTACAAATCAAAGATATACAAAAGAGAGAATGTGCAAGAACTGCCTTGCTTATTTTATAGGGGTAATGTATGTTCTACATTCCCAGGTTTGGTGGTTTTTTTCCCCTGCTCTTTGAGTCAACTGGACACTGATATGATCTGTTTTGATTTTCAAATCTTAACTGTCCCAGTTTAAGTCAATCTAACTTCCTACAATTAAATTATTATAGCTAAGAGTGTTAATGAAACTAAGAATGTAGCTAAGAATGTTAATGAAAAAACCAGGTTTTTAGGAAACATAAAAAATAATTTGTTTCAAATGTTTTACTTTGTTCACCTTATTAAAAAGGGATATATGGCAGAAGTCTGGCCCCTGAAACCTGAGAGGATGGCTCTATTCTCCTTATTTTTCACTCAGCAGGAAACCCTGATCTCAAAAGAAAATGGAAATGTTGACTTCTAGTAATTTGAAAAAAGGAAAAAAAAGAACATTACACATGTTTGTGAATGTTTACCGGGAAAAAAGACACCAGATACTGGAGTTAATTAGGCAGGAGTTACACAAACACAAAGGAGTTAAGGGATAGAATGAATTGCAAGAGCCTAAGTCCTTACTGTGTTTGGATTTCAGATATCCGTGCCCTGTCCATTCTGCTGGTGATGTTGGGGAAGTTTGGAATCACTTCTGCCTTCTCAATGGTTTATGTTTATACGGCTGAGCTCTACCCAACAGTAGTAAGAAACATGGGAGTTGGAGCAAGTTCCATGGCCTCCAGACTGGGCAGCATCCTCTCCCCTTACTTTGTTTACCTTGGTGAGTTAACTGCTCTGCTGGACAGATGCTCCAGAGACTCAATTCTCTTGCCTCAATAAGGACACTTCTTACAGCTATTTATTGCCACTCTCTTGAGTTCCTACAACCACATTTCTAACAACATATGCTTTGAATGTCAGGCTGTGGTGGGGGTTGGTTGGTTTTGTTTTTAGTGAAAGCACAAATCTTGCACAGGTAAAGCTCTGTACCTTGATAAAACCTTACCACAGAAGCACAGAATGGTTTGGATAGAAAGGGAACCTTAAAGATCATCTCATTCCACCTCCTTGCCATGGGCAAGGACACCTTTCACTAGGTTGCCCCATGCCCTGTCTGACCTGGTCTTGAACACTTCAGAGATGGGGCATCCACAGCTTCCCTGGGCAATTATCAGAGACTTAGAGATGATGCTTTTTCTAGGTGCCTATGATCGATTCTTGCCTTACATCCTGATGGGGAGCCTGACTGTGCTGTCAGGCATTCTCACACTATTTCTGCCTGAAAGCTATGGTATGCCTCTTCCTGACACCATTGATCAAATGCTGCGGGTGAAAGGGTAAGTGCCACCTGATCTTACACTCCTCTGCTCTGAGGAATGGACTTGCCTGGGTATGTCAGAGGGAGAGGCTGGTTTTGGCAGCAAAAGTAGTACTCTGTTGAAAATACAAAAGCTTAGCTGAAGTCTTAGTCCCTCTTCCCAAGTTAAATGTTCATGTGTACATCTCTCAGCTCCAAATTTATCATTTGACTCTGATGACTTAATAAAAGTACATCTGAGGAATGCATTTTAAAAGTATGTTGCTTTATCAAGGTATACAGACACGTTGTAGGTCCTGAAAGTCTCCTAAGTGCTGGGGAAGAGCTGAACTCTTCCAGTTTAGTTCAGCTGATCTAAAAGGCACAGAGAGCATTTGGCCTTTTGCCATGGCTCTGATTGAAGATGACACATGAGCATAGACATGGTGTAAGAAAGGGACCTTTTCAACTGAAGTCAACAGGATATTAAAATTAGGAGGTTGTAATGTCAGACAGGAATCAGATTTTTTTTCCTAAATTCTCTCATCTGTTTTTAAAGATTTTTTTTTTCTTTCTTCAACCCCCAGATTAGAATACAGGCCTCCATCTAGTAGCACAAGGGATTCCAAGGAGGAAGAAGAAAATCCAGAGATTTTAAAAAGCACAGCTTTTTGATGGAACTCTTCTGTATTTCCTGATGGACTGAAAGTTAAATGGACTTTTCTTCTAAAATTTATTCTAGAAAGGGCTAGTGGTAACACTTTATTTTCTGTAATTTTAACCTTATTTATTAATTTAAACACCATGTTCCTTACATTCTCTTTTTATATGAACATAAATACACTGTAGCCTTCAATGAGATTTTTTAAGCCACAGTTGTGTTAATGCAGTAGTACAATGGAGCAGAATCTGATCAATCCTTTGTAACTTTACACCTGTAGTTCAGCTGAAAGATACTTGAAAATTATTTCAAGGGCTGGCAGGGTGCCTGGATTCTTCAGTGAACCTCCTCCAGAGCAAATACTTACATCAAGAGGTAAAAATTGCCTGAAAAAGTTGCTCATTGCTTTTGGTTCCTTGACTTCTGTTTCTGGACAGGAAACTTATTTATTATAGTGAAGGTTTATGAGAATGTGCCTCTCTGTGATCTTACTCAAATGACTTTTCGTGTGCTGAATTTGTTACCAAATTGAGAAAGATACAAAGAAAGATTTTGAGAATTAATTCTAACCTGATATATTTTAACTCAGCATAGACTGAAAGGATTGTCTTGCATAAAATATTTAGCACTGAAATTTTGTTCACAAAATTTACTTGATTCCAATGCTGGATTTCAACTGTACCTTCTTGGTGAAGTCGTTTACATCTGACCTTGGATGTTGCCTTTCTTTGGGCTGAATTTATTCTAAATAATGCAAATGGTTTCACCTATGTGTAAGGGAGAAGTGTTAGTTTGGGATTCTCCCTTTTCAATGCGTGGTGAAAGTTTAATGTGTAAATTGTTTTAATATTTTCTGTGTAGTTTGTATGATGGAAAAAATTCTCCTGTCTTTGTTCTGTGTTTTTCCCACTCATGTACACATGCACACAATTATTATATTTAGTTGTAAATTTTTATGTTAATCATGCCACTGCATTTGAACTCATGGTGGAATGTACTGAGAACAAAATTCAGAATGTATCTCTGACCACTGGTTCTCTATCTTCACTTGTCAACTATATGATTGCTGTGAGGTCTGTTCATTCTAAGTTTCACTTAATGTAATTAGTGAATCGCTTTTAAATTGTTTTTAAAAACCCACAAATCTTGTTGACAGTCTGCCAAGAAATTGTTCCTTGTGCTATGGAAGTCTGGCATTACCTGTGTTTCTTTAAATATACAGTATATATGTGCACAGTCTCATTTGTGCTATGCTGGTTACAGTGTGGTAGATGTGAGTGGTGAAAGGTTTCTCTCTAATGGCACTTGTGTTTTGTTCTGTCTCCTTAAATTTAGACAATAATAATAAACAGCCTAAACCTTTGTAGCCTAAACTCTCAGGGTCCTTACTCTACTTCAGCAGCTGGTTGGAGAAGTTTTGCATTTTCCTATGGGGTTTAAATATACTGGCTGATTCCATTCTTTCATTAATTGATATCCCAAATTCTGATCTGGTAACTCCAGCAATGGGACTGATGTGTACCTTGAACTGTTTGTCACAGAAAGAAAGTAGAAAATGCTGTATAGACTATAAATTTTTCCTAACAGTGTCTGAAGCACTAGGGTTTGCTTCACTTTTCCTGCATTTTATAACCTCTTTATTTAGGATTCTAATTTATGAATGCAGGAGGGAGCTGACCAATGTCACTGGGTCAGAAAATGACACCCACAGTGTTGTCAGATTTTCCAAGGAAAGAAATCCAAAGCTTAGGGCAGGTTCAGTGTGACTCCTGGTTGGTAGGCTGACAAGCCCTGAGCAGGCAGGTTTAAAATGCAGTGTGTGATTTGAGGCTACTGCCAAAATTGAGAATCTGGATTTTACAAGCCTCACTGCACGTCAGAGAGCAGCCTTGACATGAGCAAGTACAGGAGTGCATGTAACAGCCAGTCCCCCTTGCCCAAAAACATGACCTGATTTGTTAGGCTTACAGCCTTTTTGAAATACTCATTGCAAATATAAGAGTATGTTGTAAAATACAGTACAGATAATTTTCTTTGCAAACCTTATGTTTATGAACTGGAACATTAAGAAGCAGCTTTTTTTGTGTGTGTTGTAGAAGAATGATCTGATAACCACAGAAATCTGAGGCAAAACAAATTTAGCTGCAACTTCCTTGTAGTGAATTTGCCAATGTAAACAACCATGTCCCATAAGGCTCTTCCTGTAAACAGCTTCAAAAAAATACTCTGAAATGTAAGATATGTGCTTGCCTGATACATGATTCAGTCCAGAAATTCCAATCCTATAGTGCAGTGTCAGTTTAACATCTAATTTACCTGTATTTTCTTACCCAGTGTTTTATCAAAGTATATGCCTTGAAAGAGAGACTTTTGTTCTTGAATATTTAAATATTTTGATGTTTACTAAAGGTTTTTATGAGGTTTTCTTTTGTTATTGTCAGTTTGATGTTTTTTTTAAAATCCAAATTGGGGAATTTCCTGGTTGTGAGTAATATACACGAATCAATGGCAATCACTTTACGTCAAAAAAAGGTTTTTTCCATTGCTTATGTTTTTAAAAACATAGTCTGAGTCAGAAATGTGGAACATGAATTATTTTGTACTTACTGTTTTATCCTACTCTTTTCAATTTCAGCTCTAAGCCAAAGGATCTTGTTCTAGTGGGTAGGCAGAATCCAGCTAACAGGCATCTCCAAAAGAAACTGAGGGAATATTTTAATAAACAAGATATAGATAAAAGGATCTGATACAGTCACGGGCAAATCTTAAGAGTGCTGGAAGCAGATAAGATTTACAGCATAGAGTGTGACTACAGCTATACCTGCAGAATAGGGGGAAAGGACAGAATTTACCTTTGGAAGAGGAGTTGTGATAAACCTGAGAGCTTGTGCTGTGGAGGAGGAAGGTGAAACAGACTTTGACATTCAGACTGACCTTAACCTGGGAAGTCCTGCATGGTTTGGGTGGCTGTAATCTATATCACAGGAGCAATACATGTCACAGTTACCTGATCAGGGAGGATTCCCTGTTGCCAGAGAACAATCACACTGTATATCCTCATCAAAGGAAACAGCATATGGCCTTGGGGACAAGGATCCCTTCCTTTTCAGCTCAGGCTGACTCCTGTCATCACCTCAGGCATGTGCCTTCAATTTCCTTGCTTTTGAGTGGAAATGCCATTAACTCAAAAGGTACCACAACTACTTGTGATGATCATGCTCCACTATCAATAATTGTTACAATCTCTGACTCCTGTCAGTGAAGGTAATGCTCCCATAAGCATTGTTTAGTATTTCATCTTCCACAATGAGGCAACTTTGGCTGACTTCTGACACTCTTTTGTGAAGAGCTGTGAACTCCTCCTCCCTTTCCAATGAGCATTTAGGATGGGTGGGTAGACAGGAGGGGGTGCATTGCCTGGGGAGCTGGACTGCAATACCTATTTCAGCATTTGCAGAATAAAACCTTAGTCCTGGCAATTACAAATTATTTTCTTAAAACATAGAATTGGCTTAGGGCCATAAGGCCTTACCTAAAAATGCTTTTGGGAGTACCTTAAACCAGTAATGGCCAGAGCCTTGTATATAGAAAGATATATAAATTTTTTCCAAGAATGTAAATATTTCTAGCTGTACCTACATTGATTCTTGCCATAGTTTTTTTTTAATAGAGAAATGCTTGTTATTTGTAAAATTAAAAATAAAATATCTGGAATGATCTTTAAGATAATATATTCTTTTTTTTCCATCTTCATGTTTAGAAATAGATCCTAGTATCTATTGAAAGGCTGTAGGTTTGAAGTTTCATTGTTTAACAGCCAGTCTGAGATGTCTTGGACTGTCTGTACCCTGGATCCTTGTGTAAGAGGTCTCTGTGTACATCCAAATAGTAACAGTCCTGCAGTGCCCAGGAGCCCAGCAGCCCAGAGCCCAGCAAGAGGTTCCAGCAGCACTTGTGCAACCCAGATGTGCTGCCTGGGATCTGAGCAAAACAAAACAAACCCTTTTGGGATAACCAGCAGGGCGAGAGACAAGATTATATCCCTCTACTCTGCTCTTGTGAGACCCCACCTGCTGTGCTGTGTCCAGCTCTTGGGCCCCCAGCATCAGAAGGACATGGAGCTGCTGGAGAGGAGGCCCTAGAGATGCTCCAAGGCTGGAGCCCCTCTGCTCTGGAGCCAGGCTGGGAGAGCTGGGGTTGCTCAGCCTGGAGAAGAGAAGAATCCAGGGAGAACTTAGAGTTCTTCCAGTGACCAAAGGGGCTCCAGGGGAGTGGGAGAGGGGCCCTGGATAAGGGCATGGAGTGAGAGGATAAGGGGAAATGGCTTCAAACTGACAGAAGGCAGGACTAGATTCAATATTGAAAAGAAATTCTCGACTGGAGGGACAAGTAGCTGCTGGAACAGGTTTCCCAAAGAAGCTGTGGCTGGCCCATCTCTGGAAATACTCAAGTCCGGGTTGGATGAGTTTAGAGCAACCTGGTGTAGTGGAAGGTGTCCCTGTCTGTGGCAGGGGTTGGAATGAGATCAGCTTTAATGTCTCTTCCAACTCAAACCAGTCTGTGGTTCGTGTAAAACCCCTGGTGCCTCTAGCAGCCTGTCCACCATGGTTTTTCTTACACTTGGGGTCATTCTTCTGAACAGAGCTTGGGGAGCAGCATTCCACAAGTTCTTGAGCAGAAACAAGTGCTTCTGAGAAGAAAAAAAAAAATCCCCCAAACCAGAGACTGCACCATGCAAACCCAGTATTTTCTGTAGATGGATGTCCATAGCTTCAGGGAGACAATTTTTCTGTCTCACTTGCACTGTAGATCTTTGACCTCTTAGGCCAGCAAGTCTTACCTGTGTCACTTGACTCTTTGCCTGCCTTTTGCCAAACACGTGTGCTGGCTCCTAGGCCAACTTTACTTCGAGGCACAGTAAATAATGAGTGATAAGCAGCAACTGTCCAAGAACACCAGGTAATTGATGAAATTCCTGAAGAAAATACCTTAAAAGCCTGCAGTCATTGAGTGAGCACTCCTGGGAGCAGCTGTTGCCTGTTGAAGTGAGCAGCTGTGCGGGAGGGGTATGGCAGACCAGCTGAGGAAGGATGGTCCTTGTTCCTTCGAATCATTTCTGAGAGCCCCAGCTTTTCTCCCCTTGGCTGTGTCGGTGTTAGCTTTCTGCTAGAAGTGAAACTTCTTGAAGGATCTTAATTGTGACCATCTGGAGGGTTCTTTGCCCCTGGGGTGAACCGACTTAATTCCATGGGGAATGGCATCTCCACATCTAAGGAAATGCGGGCGGCGGGGAAGACGGGGGCACTGTCACTGCTGCTGTCGGTGACCCCCAGCTGCTCACAGAAGACGCGCAGCGGCCGCTCCGGCAGCACAGCCGCCCTTGCCGCTCGCCCCGCTCGCTCGCCTGCCGGCCCCGGTCCTGCGCCAGACGGCACCACCGCGCCGGCCTTGGCTTCCTCCGGCGCCGAGCGGCGCACCTGCCCGCCCGCGGCACCAGCACCCGCATCGCCGCGCAACAGCGCTCCTGCATCCCTGCCGCCGCTGTCCCCGCTCCCCCTGTGCCCGCCGGCCCGGCACGGCTCCGCACGGCTCTGCACCGCTCCGCCTGTGCCCGCCGGCCCGCACGGCTCCGCACCGCTCCCCTGTGCCCGCCGGCCCCGCACGGCTCCGCACCGCTCCCCTGTGCCCCCCGGCCCGCACGGCTCCACACGGCTCCGCACCGCTCCCCTGTGCCCGCCGGCCCGGCACGGCTCCACACGGCTCCGCACCGCTCCCCTGTGCCCCCCGGCCCCGCACGGCTCCGCACCGCTCCCCTGTGCCCGCCGGCCCGGCACGGCACGGCTCCGCACCGCTCCCCTGTGCCCCGCCGGCCCGGCACGGCTCCGCACCGCTCCCCTGTGCCCGCCGGCCCGGCACGGCTCCACACGGCTCCGCACCGCTCCCCTGTGCCCGCCGGCCGGGCACGGCTCCACACGGCTCCGCACCGCTCCCCTGTGCCCGCCGGCCCCGCACGGTTCCACACGGCTCCGCACCGCTCCCCTGTGCCCGCCGGCCCGGCACGGTTCTGCACCGCTCCCCTGTGCCCCGCCGGCCCGGCACGGTTCCACACCGTTCCGCACCGCTCCAGGCCGCCGCCCGGGCGCACCGGCTCCGCTCCCGGCCCGCGCCGCCCCCGCGCTCGCAGCCCGGCTCTCTCTCCGCCGCGCCGGGGCCGAGCGGCCGCTCCTGAGCCTGCAGCGACACCGCGCGCTGCCCCGCCGCCTCGCAGGATCCACATCGCCTGTTCCCCTGCTCCGCCACGGCCTTCCCCTCTGCCGTTTCTTCCTACCGTAGTAGAATTTCTTTTTCTCTTTCTTTGTCCCATTTGTCTTTCCGTCTTCTTGGTTCTTTCTTCCTTCTTTTCTCTTCCTTCTTTAGCCTTCTGTATTTTCTCAGTTATCTCTTCTAGTTTTTTCTTTCTATTTTACTTCCCTTTGTTCTTTCTTCTCTTTGTTCTCGTTTTCGTCCTTGCCTTTTCATGCCCTGTCCTTTACTCCCCTTTCCCTTCTCTTTCGGTCCTTCTCTCTTCCTTACCCCTGCTGGTAGATCGGTCGCTGCCTCCGGCGCTGTGATCATCAAACAGCGGTGGTCAGCACTAACTGGGGACATCCGCGCCGGATGCGGTGCTCTTAGCAAGGGGGATGTTTTACGGACCAATTCCCGTCTGCATCTAGAGGTAATTTCGGTGCGTGTTGGTCATCTCGTCTGCCTCTCTCCGTCCTTTCTCCTTTGCTCATTTACGGATGTATACTCCGTCTTGGCTTTATCCTTTATTCCTGTATTCTTCTGCTATATATTTGGTGCACTGTTGTCATATAATTTATGGTTTCATCCTGTTTTCTTTTTTGCCTCCTTTCTTTCTTTCTGTGTGCAGTAATACCCTCAATTACATGTGTGACAATGTCACTGAAATAGTTCAAGATTTCTTGTGTTCTCTCTCTCTTTCCATTTATTTCTTCATACTTCTTTGCTTCGCTTTTATTTCTGCATTTTTTCTGCCTTCTTCCCCTTCTTTCTCACAGTCTTCTGTTCCCCTGATTCCTTCTCTTCTTCTCTTTTTGCGTCTCCTTTTTCTCTTTAACCAACTGATTTTTCGTGTGATTACATCACTCTCGACGTTGAGTGTGGACGTCTTTTGGCAAGAGATCCCCTTTCTCTTTCCTGCCGACTTTCATCTCTCCAGATGAGAAATAAATTTCTTGCTTTTCTGCAATTTATGCAAGACAGACAGACTGTCCCTTCTCCATCGCTTCCCTCCCGTTTTGGAAGACGGACGCACTCCTGAGCCCGTTCTCTCGATGAAGAGAATCCACCTCGCTCTGATACAGTATCCCAAGCCGCAGATATTTCAACAGCTGTGCGCAAAGCTTTGAGTACACCAAACAACCCAGGGGATGTTTGAGTCTTTCCTTCGGAGATTCAAACCTATGAAAGCCCAGCACACCAATTCTCCAAGAATGCTGAAAAAGCACCACAGCTCCTGTGCACTATTCACACAGGTGAAGAATTGTTCTTGCAGCCTCCTTTTCCACCTGCATGATGAATGGCAAGCTCTTCCTTCTCCTTTCCGACAGGACACAGCAAGAGCTTCTCTGTGCAGGGGCAGAGATCTCCAGCTAGGTAGATATTCTGCAGTTTGTCACCAATGACACAGCCCACGTGCTACACAGCATCTTCTTTCCTCAGCGAAGACCCTTCTCTACTCAAAAAAAAAAAAAAAAAAAAAAAAAAATCGTCTCCTTTTCTCCATCCTGGCAAAGAAAATTTCGTGGCTGTGAATCTTCATTTGAATCTTCAGGGCAAAATTCTCCATATGCCCACACAGCTCTCGCCTACCCTCCTCCACATTCATCACCTGCCCCTGGCAGCACCTCCCTCAGGAGCGCTAGGGACAAGGATAACTTCTGCTGTTACATCTGTAGCTTCTGTCCACAAACCACGGTCAAAACATTATTAAATACGATTGTGCTACTCACCTCTTTGTATTCCTGCTTTATTGGTCTCCGCAGCTCTGCTGGTTCATATAGAAACCTGCTGAAGGCAGTCAGGCTCTCTGAGGATATAAATGATGTCTTGATTCCAGATCCATCCCTTTTTTGTCTGGGCTATGCTATCAATGCAGAGATGAATTCATCCTACTGTGTCATTGTAACTTACCTGCATTTTCGTATCACAACAAGCAACACAGTTTTCTCCCCGAGGAGGAAATTCAGTTTATGTTTCATATCCCAAATCCTGGTGGATTTAGGCTTTGAAGATAAAAGGTGGTCCTCCCCTCCAGCACTTCTCTCGAGCAGAGCAGACCACAGCAAAGAGCAAAAGGAGCCTCTGGCAGGCGCTGCTGCAGCCGAGGATTCAGGTTTATTAAACCAAATAACACATCCTTTTTTCATTCCTAGCACCCACACAGGTTTTGTCCTTCTCTTCCTTGGATTAGGTTTGCAGATTCACACTCTCCTCACCATAGACCACAGGTAAACAGACACAGGCAAATTCATTCTATCAAGTAGAACAGCATTTGTTAACTTTTTCCAGGTGCAGGCAACAGAGTTGATCTTTTTGATAACAAAGGACTGGCGAGAAAATCCTGCGCAGCACAATTTTTTTCTGTTTGATCTGGAGACATGTTCATGAGCTCATGAGTTGCCTGGAGTTCTCTGGCAATTTGTTTCAATTTCTGTAGCAAAAGGAAATAATGGTTTGAGTAGAGATCACTGTCTTGACTCGTGGAAAGGAAGAGATGCTGGGGATGATCTTCTATCAACAAATAGCTCATGTTTGCTCCATGTGAGTCCAGGATGAGAGGTGTTTAAGCAGGACAGATTTTGGCTTGTTTTGGGGTTTTTTTTTTGGGGTTTTTTTTGTTGTTGTTGTTGTTGTTTTTGGTTTTTTTGGTGGTTTTTTTTGTTGTTGTTGTTTTTTGGGGTTTTTTGTTGTTGTTGTTGTTTGATTTTTTGGTTTGGTTTGGTTTTGTTGTTGTCGTTGTTTTGGTCGGGTTTTTTGTTGGTTTTTTGAGTGTTTTGTTTTTTGGGTTTTTTGGGGTTTTTGGGTTTTTTGGGGGTTTTTTGGGTTTTTAGTTTAGTTATGCTTTGGGTTTTTTGTTTGTTCGCTTGGCTTTGGTTTTATTTTTGTGGTGAGTTTGTTTTGGTTGATTGGGGTGGGTTTTTTTCCCTTACTTACCTGTTTGCTAAATCAATTCACTTACCTGGAATAAGTAGGTCTTGTCTGGAGAAATATTTTATGCCGTGCTCATGGAAGTGAAAATGTAATGTCGATGTCAGCAAATTCAATCTACAAGTATCTTAAGAGCCGTACTAAATTAGGATTGCTGTATGTAAAATGTTGTAGGATGTTTTTAATCAATAAAACAGCTGTTAATGAGGTGATAAGTACTGACCTATGTCCTATGTCGAGGACAGAGGACATGGTGTCCTTTGATTTTGGTCTGAACACCTGTCTTTATAATTTTCATACCCACCAAGTAGCAGCCTCACTAAATGGTCCCACAATGCCAGATATCTGAGCTTAGCTAAAAATAAAAATGGTTATAAAGGCAAAGACAGAGCCAAAGACTCCAAGATCACCTACAGGAAGAGTTTTTTCTTGCTTATTCAGATCCAGTCCATGTGGGATTCTCACACTGATGAAATCCAGCTGCTACCTGAGTAGCAGCGGGGTAGTGGGTGACACTGGTGGATCCTTGGGTATTGTAGCATTGCATTACTACCACAGATGGACAGCTAAGTGCTTTTTATACCACCTGCACCTATAAGGAGAATCCACAAAGGTCATTAAAAAAAAGCTGAAACGATCCTGCAAAAAGCACATGAGTTGGTGGAAGGCTTGGTTTAGCTATTTCAACTTTGATCAGCCTCAGAGCTGATTCCCAGTGTTTCTGACCAAGCAGCAAGACGTGAGGAGTGGTGATCCACAGAGACTATCTGTAAAAAAATCTGTATAAACTACTCATCTTAACATCCTGAAAGCCCACCAAGTGCCTGAGCATTACTTTGGGCCTCGTTCATTAGGCAGGAATGGATGAAAGCCTGGTTAAAGTCCTGAAAAATAATAACCACGTGTTTTGACATCCCAAGTTCGGAGCATCCATCAGAGCTCACGGACTGATCTCTGGACTCTTAGAAAAGCAAGTACAGCAAGCAACAAACACAAGTCAAAATGTTCACCTGCTATTGTTCTTTAGAGAGCGGACAGACACTCAGCCTTTTCGAGGGGTGTTTGGGATGCCCTATTTAGACCCGAATTTAGATCTGAAATTAGATCACTGCTCAGCTTACACTTGGAGACAAGAAATGGAGAATCGGCGAGAGAAAGAAAACCGCAGCTCCTACAGAATCGCTCCCAAGTGTCGTACAGGACACTTCCAGCCCAGCACCCCAAGATGGGAAGTATCGCTCAGCAGATCCACATCAGCCGCCTCAGGGCGACTGTCTCCGTCGAGCAGGACCCGGAAAGAAAAGCTCCTTCCCTCCAGAAGGGCAGACGAGTCCCGAACTCGCATCGTCCTATTTGTCTTTGCGTCCTTCTCGGCTCTTGAGCGCAGTTGAGCGTTAGCGCAGGCACAGAAAAGCCGGGTCTGGTTCCAATGCCTTCTGAGGCCAAAAGCTCTTCTACCATTCACGAGTACCCTAAGCACCGAGAAAGGACTGCTCACAGGGTCCCATCGGCCTTTCAGCGAGGCATTCCTCCCCGGACAACGCGAGTGGGGGACGAGGAAGGAGATGCGGTGCTGGCTCAGCGGCTGGAGCCGCTTTAGTCTTCGCTCCTGCACATCACCTCCAGCAGTCACCGAAGAGAAGGGGTCAGGCTCAGAGGGCAGGGAACGCACAACAAACCCGCCCCGTTCCCCCTGTGTCTTGGGACGCTGGCACAGCTGAAATCCCGACCTGCTGGCGATGCAGCGACCCTGTCCCTGTCCCCCGCGGTTCCCAGCGCCTTGTCAGCTCCTCCATTCTCCCCTGCAGCAGCCCCGGGTTTCCACGCCTCAATCCGCACAGGAAGAGAAGAGCGGCACCAGCCGGAAAGCGCGTTAATAAAATATATAAACCAACAGAAAATAGAATAATAGCAAAACAATAACCTCCACTGCCAAGACCCTCCCCAGGCAGCACGGAGGCTCTCCCGGTCCCGGGGCGCTGCGAGCGGAGCCCGTTTCCCTCCGCCTCCCGTGCCCGCCCCGCCCGCGAGCACCCGGCGGCTCCGGGACGGGCAGCGCCGGCGGGAGATGGAGATGGAGATGGAGATGGAGATGGAGATGGAGATGGAGATGGAGATGGAGATTGGAGATGGAGATGGAGCCACCGCCCCGAGCAGGTCCGGGCTCCGCTGGCAGCTGCTCTTCCCTCGCTGTCTCGCTCTCTCTCCTGTCACTCGAGGTGTCGTCCTCCAGCGCCCCTTATTTCGGTTGGAACTCCTCTGTGTGGGGTTTATGGAAGCCAGGATCTTCTCACGTGTTAAGAGTTTTAGGGATGTGGTGCCTGCCTGCTGGCCGCTGCTGGATTCTCCCTCTAAGGGAAGGCACAGACTGTGGGCAGGCAAGAAACATTTTGGCGGCCTATTCCGCCACGAGAGCTCGTGCGATAACCTCCCCAGGCTCCCAGCCTTGCTCAGTTAACATAAGTGACATCCAGACATTGGCCCAGAGAGTCCCGAACGCCGGCACCGAGCCCTGGCCGCGGGCTGAAGATGCTGAAAATCCTCCGAGAAAACACGAGGCACCCTTACAGATGGAGGATAAAACGTGGAGAACAGCATTTATGGGCAGCAAGCAGCACCGACCCGAGGAAAAGCGGGCGAGCTCGGGGTCCCCGAGCAGGGCTGGGGACACAAGGCAGCCCCTGGCAGCGGGGGTTTCTCTGCAGCAGGACCCTTTGGAAAGGGTCTCGAAAAAAGCCTGAGTTGCCAGGCCGAGCCTGTGAGGTTTGGAGAGGTGATGCCCACGCTGGGCCGGGATCCCCGCGGTTCTGTCCCGGGGTGAGGGAACCTCGTGCTGTCCCTCCCTCCCTGGAAAAGATCGGGCGCTCCGGCAGCCAGGCTGGCCGATCCCACTGCTTTTCATTTGTTAAATTCATTCCCCAGACACCATTAGAGCCGCCGCTCGGGAGCAGATGGTTCCCCTCCGTCCCGAGCTTCATCCCGGACAGATTGCATACAATTTATTAATAACCCAACAGATGCTCGGGCACTTTCCAGCTCCGATTATATTTCCTGATTGCTCAAATCCCGGCGGGGGGAGGGAGCTGCTCGTTTATCTTCCACCGCTCCTTTTTGTGCCTTTCCAGCACCGACCCTACAAGAAGGGTGAACTTCTTGTGTGTGTGCCCCTAATTCCGGGTGTAAGTGTCTGATAATTAAACTAAACCCGTGATGCCAGCCTTGCTTCGGCCCTCCCAGCCCCGTGCATTTTTGATTGGTGCTTTTATGTTGTTTACGTGCTTTGCACGAGTTTTTTAGGTATGATGATTGGTAGTTGTTAGGAAGTTTACTGCTTACCTTTATCTTGGGTCTTTTAATTTTGGTGCTCTGTTTTTCCGCTCCTTTTCTCCTGATTTAGTACAATTTATGTTTCAGTGGCTTTGAAGGGTTTCAACAAGTTGCAGAAAAACACTTAAAAATGGCTCATTTAATGCACCTGTTATAAACACTGGTCTAATCTAAGAAATATACAGAAAAACAGCTAAGCATGTGAAGAAACAGCAAAATATGCAGAAAAACAACTATGCAGCAAAATATGGACAAAACCAGCTAAATGTAGTTTGGCTGGTGCATAAGATACAGACTACGGTTTATACTTGCCTAGACATGTTACTGTGGCACAGACTTGCAGGGCTGCCCCGTTTCCCCCAGCACCCACGGACGCCGGCGCTGCTGGTGCAGGGAGAGAAGTGTTGTGATTCCCAGAAAAGCACCAGCCACTTTAATTCCAAGGGTTGTGCTAATTGGGCCGAGAAGAGCCGGTTTTCCCCTCCTGGAGCTGTGGGATTGCTGCACCCAGGTGAAATTAAAACATCTTCATGAAAAAACCATCGACGCGAACTCCCCCCAGCGTCGGGCAGTCCAGTCAGAGAGACTGGCAGAGCTGAGGGCCCAGAACCTCTTCTCCCTCACCAAAACAGGTCTGAAGAGAGGAATATTTGTAATTTAAGGAGGGGGATGTACAAGGAGATATACAGGGCTTGTGCCCTGTGAGACCCCCCCCTGGAACAAGATAAAATGCTCCGAGCTCCAGAAAAAAGCCATCACAGACCTTTCAGCAGTGCTATGTTCAATTTTAATGTATAAAATGGGCTTTTCTTTGCTCTGTAGGGAGAAGCACAAAAGCAGCAGGTTGTTTATCCTACTGAATAAACTAAATGCAGGTCTCTGAGGGATCTTATGCAAACCACTTACCTTGAAACACAACCCCACGGGAAAGTGAGCTATGGAGAGAGGCATAGTTAATGTTTTACATCTTCAAAGCAGCATCCCAGTGCCTGGCTCAGCACCAGCTGCCATCAGGTATCATGGAAGGTAGGGGCTGTGTTAATTAGGAATGCAGGAACACTTTTAAGACATAGGTAACAGGAGGTATTTGGGACTGGGGTTTATTGGAGCCTGAGGCAGGGGTTAACCCTAAAGGCTCAATGCTGAAGTTAAGCCTTGAGGCTGAAGGTTAATTGCTAAAGGGAAATGCATTTACTATTAGGATGCATGCCACAGTGTAGCTTTAAAATAAAAATAGGCAATCATTCCTGCTCAGTGGTAAAAGGCACTTCACTTTCTGTGAATGCAGGTGAGAGACACTCTCAGCAATAACAGCAGAAGAATATTAAAGTCTGTTACATTTTTCATAGCCCTTGACATTTGCAATATAATTCCACTTCCTTGCCTCCACCAAGCCAAACAGATTTAGTGCAGGAGGGAGTTTTCTTCATTTCAGCCTCTGTAAATAAAGTCAGAGAACGATGTTGTTGCAGGAAAAATAGTTCCTCCCTCCTTGCTCTACAGCAAGAGGGAAGAGTGGCATGAAATGATAGGAAAGGAGTATAAAAGCTGAGAGGGATAAAGATGGCCAGAGGAGATGATGCAAAGAGGGGCTGTGGGCTGTGAGAGGCTGAGCTCTTTGCAGCTTCAGGCAGAATCCCTCTAATACATTGCACCTGGAACTTATAGCAATTTCATTTCTTATCCAGAGGTTCCCCTAATACCTCAGGTTCCCTGAAATGTCCACCAGAAAGGAAGTTCAGGGAAATCCCAACACTGGTACAGACTCCCTGGTCAGACAGTAGCCTTTTAAATCCACTTTTTAATGTTTTGTCCATCTTTTTTCCTCGTTTCTATAATAACAACTACAAATATTATCCAATGGAAGAAATTCCTAGAGTTGGTTAAATTAGACAGATATCTACTCATAGTTCTTTTCTTTCACTTTGCTGTACATCAGCTGTGCAGGTCCTGAAAACCATCTCACTTTTCTTTCACAGACCTTCCAAATACTTCCATCCTCAATGAGTTTTCCTAGGTCCCAGAATAAAGCAGAGAATGAGAAAAACCTGCAACAGCAATGGCAACAAATAATTTTTTTGATTGATCAACGTTCTTCAATCACTCACCACTTTCTGTCACTGACAAATTGTCACCACAGTAAGTGAATCTTCTTAAGCCACACATGCATTTTAAGGGAATGTTGTAATGATGTGCTCTGATGCTGTTTTGCTTATTTCTAGTCCTGACCTCCTCATTAATAAACTCAAGAAAAGGAAAATACATGCACAACCAAATATAACAGTGTTGCAAACCAAACTAAAATTATAAGGATTAACTTCCTGCATTTCTCCCCGTTGTTCCCATCACAATTGCTTTGAGAATTAAAAGCTCAGCTGTACTATTCTTCTCTTGGAGGGAAGAAACATCCATAAAGACCAAATGGAAGCATCCTCTGAAAGATCAGCAGGATAAACTAGCAGGAGATAACTCAGTTGGGAACTTCAGGTGTTACCAGAGAAAGGGCATGTGGAAATGTTTGAGGGAAGAGAGAAAGAGATGGGGAGCTGGGACTCATGCAGCAGTTAATCCAAGTTGGAAAAAAAAATCTTCATTATCTGCAGACTGCATCTACCTGTACAGATTTCAGAATAGGCAAAGGCAGTGATGTAGGGCCAGGCTCTGTGGATTGTCCTTGTACAGTTTGACAGGAAGACATTGAAGTTTCTCTGTACAAATCTGGTACAAACCTCTGTCTATATTCTAGACAGAAATGGTTGAATTATAACTGATAAGCAGAGGCTTGGGCAGTTTGGAAAATTGCTATGACCAGTTGGCCCTCTTCCATATGTCTTAAATCACACTGCAGTCTTAGCTAAAACCTCCTCTCCTCTCCTCTCCTCTCCTCTCCTCTCCTCTCCTCTCCTCTCTCTCCTCTCCTCTCCCTCCTCTCCTCTCCTCTCCTCTCCTCTCCTCTCCTCTCCTCTCCTCTCCTCTCCTCCTCTCCTCTCCTCTCCTCTCCTCTCCTCTCCTCTCCTCTCCTCTCTCTCTCCTCTCCTCTCCTCTCCTCTCCTCTCTCTCCTCTCCTCTCCTCTCCTCTCCTCTCCTCTCCTCTCCCCTCCCCTATATTCCCAAAACTTCCACTGTTTAAACTCTGATGAATGGTCCTGGCAGCATCACAGAGATGCTTCTGCTCAAGCAATACCAAAATTACAAGGTTGCCCTATATTTGAGGTGGGAGGCCAAAAATTGGGTCAGTCAGCAGAGCCTGATGGATGTGCAGCTAGTAGGGGGCATGATTGGTGCAGGGCACATCCAGGCTTTGGGAGATTCCAGGGAAGCCTGGCTCCAAATGAAAGAAATAAAAAAGGGTTTTCTTGATAGCCCTGCAGAATGTTGCCCTGGGCTATGTGTTGTACACAAATGTGGTGTAAATATGGAGGTGTCCAAATTGGCTCATTTCTTGCTGTGGTCACAGCAATGTGTTTGGCTCTTTTGGATTAATGAAAGCAAAAATCTGTCATCACAGAATCCCAGAATAGTTGTGTTTAGAAGAGATCTCTGGGCAGTACTTAGTGTGTCATGTTGTGTCCCCTGCCTCTGCTCACAGCAGGTTCCTCATGACTGATTCCATCACTGATTTCACTGTTTGTTTCCTTGGGATCAGCTTTCAGCATTTGAAAGCTGAAAAAAAAGGATTTATTTGAAGGGTTTTGCTTGGTTTGTTTTGGTGATGTGTCCACATCATTCTTGTTTCAGAGGCCTTTCTGTGTACATGAGCTTAAAAATGTTCCCTGTCTTTGTCAAGCCTGCTGCTCTCTGCTCATCTTTAAAGCAACAACCAGCTGTATGTGTGCCAAAAGATTTTACTGGAAAAAAAACCCATAAAGCAGCAAGCAATCCAGTTAAGCCAATGAATGACAGCACCACAGCCCCAGCCTAGAAAGCTCTGAGAGCTGCATCCAGACTGATGCTTAATTTGCCACCAAAATAAATAAATAAATCAAGCCTTAAGCACCCCGAGGTTCATCAGGGAAACAAAAGACAGTGCAGATTAACAGATTCCTCACTAGTAACTGAGAGGAAAGGAAAAAAAAAACTGGAGCCTGACTCACAGGCTCAGCCCTTGCAACAAATCCAGGCATTACTGTCCCCTATACTTTGCAAACTGCAGGATATCAGGGACTGCAAATTTCCACCAGCCACCCCAATCAGACTTGCAGCATGGAAAACTGTCCCCAGCCTTTTTTTTTTTTGTTTTTTTGGTTTTTTTTTCCTCAACATTTTAGTCCCTTTTGGACAAAAGCACACTAAGGTCTGCCCCACAGGAAGATCTGCTGTCTCTTCTCTCTGTCCAGGGCTTCAGTTCCAAAGGGCTCACTAGAAAGCTGCAGCTTGAGGGATTCTGCAGCTGCTTTATTTGTTCTGGAGAATATCATACAATGCTGTTTTCCCCATTTTTTTTACCAATACAAACTTCCTGTCAGGCTTAGTCCACTGTCTTTTTTACCACTTCATGGCTTTTCCACTGAATCCCAGAAAGACAGCAGACATACAATCCTAATGAAAAGCTCAGCATGTAAAGAGAGAAATTATATTTCAGTTCTTGCCTTTGCTATTGGGTTTACAAGTGATTGCTCATCAGAAACCAATTACCCCAGAAAGACTTGGGTTTGGGTCCCTACTGATGTTAGCAGGATGAATAGCCTCATTTGCAGTCTCTCAACTGGAAAACAAAAAAGTAATGATAATAAAAAAAAAAGTATTTTCTAATTCTCTCTGCCTCCATTGTAATTCACAAGAAAATTAAACTAATAACTCTCTCTGTGAGGGTGTTATGCAGATGCCAGGAGTCAGGGATAAATATATGAAACTATCCCAGGGAAAGTCCCCTGGGAAGGAACCTCTGAGCAGACAACTATTACACCTTGCAACACTCAGAGCTTCTCCAGCAATGCAATCTGTGCAGAGAGGAGGCTGGTTCAATTTCCTTTCTTCTCCCTCGCCTCACTTTTTGGTTGAATTCCACTTGCAGGCAGCAAAAACTTCCATGATTTTTTGCTGGGCTTATTTCCTACTCCATCTCCATTTCCCATTTGCATATAGAGGCCCTTTTATGAAAAAAAAAGTCTCCATGCCAACAGAATCAATTCTTCAGAAGTGGCTCCCAGAGTGGTTTTCCTTCCTAATACCTTCAGCAGCCAGGCTTGGGAGGGTGACATGAGAGTCCCCACTGTGTTGCCAAGCTCTGTGCTGTGATTCATCCCTGCAGCTCACATCCAAGTTTTTAATTCATTTTTTAAAATAGTTTTAAAGAAGAGATAACATTAAAAAAAAAAAAAGAATGTGCAATTTGTCTCTGCCCATCTCCAAGAGAGAAGGAGCAGGAACAAACTTTTAGCTCCTCCCTTGCAAAATTGGGGGTGTCTTGCTGGTCCCTGTGATTCCCTGGGTGGTCCAGTCTGGAGTTGGGACACAGCAGGGCTCAGGAGGCACAAGCACAGCAGATGGGATGGTCCTGTCCCCAGGTGGGTGCTGGTGGGGCTGTGCCTCGAGGGTGACATGGAGGGGAGCACCATTTCACCAGGGATTTGGCAGTTTGCAGCCAAATCTTCGTGGATCTTTATGGATGCACAGGAAAAACAGAGCAAAATGGGGATACCTGGAAGTGATTGGCTCAGGCTCCTGCTTAAAGCAGGGTCAGATTTGATTGAAACACACTAGGGAACTACAGCAGATATAAAATTTGGACCCAAAAAGAGGCAGAAAAAAGGCCAGAGGGTGGAGCCTGCAGTGACAGGAGGAGCCTGCTTGATTCTGTTCAGATATCAAAGGAGTGCAGCCAGCAGGCCGTGTGACACTGTGTGGCATTGAGGGGGTTAAATGGTTCATGTCATGTGGCACAAGCAGCCAAGAGGACTCTTGGGGAACATAGGGGAAGGATTCAGTCCCAGACAATCATCCTTTTGATGATCTCCTTACATTCTGGGGCAGCTGTCAGACTATTTTGCAAGGAGAGATAAGAAGAGGAGGTGGTTTAGGTAAGCCACCTAATTAAAACTTTGCATTTTCTGGAACATGGGAAAAACACCTTTTGTTTTAGGAACTAATTTCAGGATTACATTCCTGAAGTTTGGTCTGTTAGGGAATATTCAAAGCAAATGGCAAATCTTTTCCTCTGATCTCTGGTAAAATGTTAATGTCAGAGAGGTGCTGGGCATGTTTCCTCTAAATGATAATAAAGAAAGATCAAGAAGGAAAGTGGGGACAAGATGGAATCCTACAGGTGGGATTCAACCCCAGATTAAACTCCTTACATTTAGATCCTTGTGTGGATATGTTCCATCTGTAGTCTGGGGAGTTTTGGAGATTTAGTCAATAGAGACTGAACAACTGCAGAGAAAGAGCAGTGATAAATTAATCCTAGAGTCCCCAGCCTTCACCCTAGGCAGTATGAAAAAATTCCTGTTAGCTAAAATACCAAGAAATATGGACATGAGCTTAAAAGTAAACTCATCAAACCAGTGAGGCTCCCCTGTGATGCTACAGCCTAAGCTAACCTCTGAATTTCAGATTTTCTTGGACTGAAAAAGTCCCTGTGCAGGGATCTGCGTTATTGTCTGCGCCATGCTGAACTCCAGTGCTCTTCAGAGGAGGATTTGGATACAGAAATTGGGTGACTCACTGCAATAGAACAGAAAAAATTCAGACAGCTCATCTTTTCTCTGGGTTCATGCAGCAGTTTAACCCCAATTTTTCTATTTCCCATGCAGCCTGCTATCAGAGAGTCTCTGCATCCTGGCCTATCAGAAATCCTACAAAAACTTATAATAATTTTCTTGATTGATGGTTGCTTTTCCTGTTTCTATTTCCTTTGTGTGATTTATTTTCTGTGCAGGCAAAATGTATGATAAGGCACTTCTGGAGCTATTCAATGATATTTTCTCTTGTAGGCATTATTGAAATGGGTGGATTGGATATGAAGACCTTAGTGAACCTTCTGGAAATCTTTGTTCTCTCTTAATTTTTTCTGATGCATTATTTTTCACCTGTTCTTGCAGATATTCCTAGCAATGAATTAAAATAAATATCTCATCAGAAATGCCTGCAGATCCTCTGAATGTATTTCTGATAGTTGACTGCACAAATGTTTTATTTTTCAATCTGTTTAACATGAACTTGTTTGCCTTGCTTCCTGGCCCTGGAGAAGCACTCTGAATTCCGAATGCTGAAATAAAAATCCCTGCTATTGTTTAAAACATGCAAAAATGTATCATTTATTCAAATGTAAGATTTGTAAGTCATTGAATTTCATGGGAGACGAATCATTAGTCAAAGTGCAGGCTGCACTAGGGGTCATATTTAATTTATTTTCCAAGCCTTCATTCGTGCTTTTTGGTCCAGTGTGTCATAAGTTATTCAATACACAAAGGTGTCTACTTATGTCTCAAAGTAATTAAGCTGATTAAGTCATATTATCACTAACATGAAGCATTAATTCCACTTGAGTGAATGCTGCAAAACAGAGCCAGTGACATTTCCACCACTTAAACTGAAAACACATTATAAGCTAACAGAGAAGCAAAAGCTTCCCTCAGCCCTGGCCTGTTCTTCCATCTGATCTCTGTGGAGGAGTTGGCAACTGATGTTTTCAGAGCAGTGAAAAAGGAAAAGGTGCAAAGGAGCAGAGAAAATCAGCACGTGACAACCATGCAGACGCTTTTCGGTGCGGCAGAGGCTAAGTTACTATGACAGAAGCTAAAGGATATTTATTTCTACAAAACATCTACTGAGATCAAAAAAAGGAAAGAGGAGGAAGGGCTCCAGCCAGGAACAGGCTGCTCTGTTGGTGACTTCAGGGAGACATTTAAGAGGTAATTTGAAAAGAATTTGAATGGATCTTGACCCAGACTTGAATAAATTAGTGTTTCAGCATCATGGAGAGGAGAGGAGAGGAGAGGGAGAGGAGAGAGAGGAGAAGAGAGGAGAGGAGAGGAGAGGAGAGGAGAGGAGAGGAGAGGAGAGGGAGAGGAGGAGGAGGGAGGAGGAGGGAGAGGAGGAGAGGAGAGGAGGAGGAGGAGGAGGGAGGAGGAGGAGAGGAGAGGAGAGGAGAGGAGAGGAGAGGAGAGGAGAGAGAGGAGAGGAGAGGAGAGGAGAGGAGAGGAGAGGAGGAGAGAGAGAGGAGAGGAGAGAGGGAGGAGAGGAGAGAGGAGAGGAGAGGAGAGGAGAGGAGAGGAGAGATAAATTCCTAAGCGTCTTTGGAGGCTCGTATTAACCACTGAGTGCCAGACTGGGCTGGATCTGAGGTCCATGCAGAGGCTCCAACTGCTCCTCACAGATTTTGGCTCTGTCCTGCCCTCTGGGAGCTGAAACACACCTGTACCCGTGGCTGTCCCCAGCCTGACCCAGCTTGTGCAGAGTGCTGTGTCCATGCTGAGGCTTTCTGGGGAATTTGCTGGCTGCTTCTTGATTCCGTGCCTGGCAGATGGGAGGAGAACTGAGCATCAGCCCCTCTGGGTCTTTCCCTCTGGCCTCTTTTCTCCCTACTGCTGGATCTGTTTTGTCTCTCTGGGATACATTTTCAAGTCGTTACAGAGGTACAAGTGATGTTTCCATCTGAGCAGTCTGTTCAGCAGCAGAGGAGCACAAACCCAGTTTGTGCTGGTGCCCAGAAGCGCTGTGTGCCTGCCTCACATGGCCTGGAGCATTCTGCAGCCAACTGCACCACATGGCAGCTTTCCCACTGCCCTAGAAGCAAATCTCAAGCTGGCTGGCACGTCCCTGAAAGCCAAATTTGCCTCTGGATCTCTGAGAGAGCTGGGACATGTGAGAGGGGCATCCAGAGAGTGTTCTGCTGAGCACATCTCCAAAGGAGCTCTCATGGCCAGTGCATTACCAGGCAAGAGAAACCAGCTAATGCTCATCGGCTGTGCAGGAGTGCTAGCACAGGGAGAGTTGTAAAAATAACTAGTTGTAGGGCAAAGACCTTGCATTTTTAATGAGACCCTGTCCCTGTGGGAGATCTTCAAAGGAGATCTCATCTATCAGATGGACGATTCTGACCAGACATGCCCTTTGAAGAGGGATAGTAATGTGGTTGAATTAGATTTATGCAAGTCCTCTCTTCCCTAAAGCAAGTCCCTTTTTATTGTCCTTTTTATCAATATGGTGATTGAAATGAAAGATTGAAACAGAGTTCTTTTCAGTGCAGGTTTTCCTTCAACTAAGAAAAGCAGATGCTGGAGGAATGTGGGGTGTTGTGGGCTGAGTGCTGTGTTGCTCAAATCCCTTTTGGAAGACGCCTGAACTGAACATGCAAACCTGGGGGTCAGAAATATAGATGTCTCTGTGTGTGTGTGTGTGTGTATCTCATCCCATGGTCAGGAGTAATGGAGAGGACATGGAGGCAATTCAGTGGGCATCAGTGAGCCTTGGTAGTAGGGATTAAATAATGCCAAGAAAATACACTGGACAGTGGCAGGGAGAGGTGTCAAACCTGTCCCCTTGGTTGCTTGACCCCATGATTTTCTGAAGACAGAGATGAAGAATGCCACTGTCAAATGCCTGTGGTTTCTGGGGCATCCTGAGATCAATTTCCCTTTGGCAAGCCACACCTGGGAATCTGATACAGAACACCACTTCCATGTTTTCATGTAGCTCTTGGGTGCCATGAAGGACAGGGTGTGCTGGGTGCTTTTGCTGTGTGAGCTGAAGCACAGGGAGCAGCTCAGCCCTCCTGCAGAGGGGCTCAGCTGAGCCCCCACGGGCTCTCTGCAGAGGGGCTGCAGTCCTCTCCCAGTGCCTGACCAGCACCAGCTAAAAATGCAGAGGGAGATACTGCCAGAGTTAATCCAAGAGGGGAAGATGCTTGCTGCCCTGCAGGGAGTCAGGTCCATTTGATGCTTTTATTACTTCTTGAGGCTGTTATTAATCTTATTGTATCACTTTACATAATTCCCTTGTTCTTTTGAAGCAGTGGAACAGGCTAATGCTGTACAGAGGTCTCAGGCAGTAGCTGTTTGGGGTTCTTTTTTACCCTTAACACTCTCTGGAGACCCTTGAAGAATGCACTTGGCAGCATAAAATCCTTCATCCTGCTGTCTAATTGGGACAGGGAATATTTCATCTACCCGCAGTCAGGCAGATGTGAGCTGGGACTGAAGTCACCAGAAGCAGCCAGGTCCCTTTCATGTCCAAAGCACTGTCCTCCTGGGCCCCTGACTCCCACAGGGCCCCTTTGAGTGCTCCCTGTCCCCTGCTTCCACTCAAAAGCACCTTGCCCACTCGTAGACAAGGACTTTTCTGGGTTAATCCCCAAAGCCGCATTGCAGCCTCCCCAAACCAGCCACCAAGCCAGTCCAGGGTATGAGAAGGACAACGACAGCCTGGCCACCTCAGGACTTCATCTGAAGGCCAAGTGCTTCTCACATGCAGCCAAGACATCCCACCAACACACCCAGGCTTGCCTATCCCCAGGGAGTTGGCCCCTACACCTGGCACAGATCCAGTTTATCTCTGTGGCTCCTGGGGCAAGCTGCTGGGTGCCTATCCAGGGGAAAGGGTAAATGAACCACAGAAAGCAAGGTAACAACCACGAGTTGTTCTGCCATTAGTGCCACACCCAGCCCCTCTCCCCAGCAGCTCCTGGACGCCCACACCATGGTGCAAACTCCCCCCTGCCTGGGCTGGAGCGTGGAGCAAGGAGCTGTGTGACAACTCCAGCTCCCTCTGGCCATGACCCCAAAGTGCTCCTGAGTCCAGGGAAGGAGGGAAGGGACCTTCAGCCCCCAGAATCCAGATGAAGTGAATAAAATGAGCTCTCTGCATAAAAGGACTCTCTGCTCCAGAACTCAGAAGGACAGATGTATTTCCCGGAGCTGGGAGTACTGCTCCAAGAGCTGGACAGCAATCCCTGCTGCTGTGTGCAACTCAGGGACAGCCAGGAGCCAGGAGCCAGGGTGAGCTATTAAAATACAATTTATTGGTACAAATCAGACATAGTGAAACAAACTCAGTTTAGAAAGAGCTGTCATGTTCTGCACAGATGGATTCCAAATGAACTGTCCCATGACCGGAGCAATTGGCAATGCTGACAGACAGACTGGTGGACAGGTGCAGGGTGCACAAGGCAGGGGAGAGACTGTTCTGGGACTGGAGTCCTGCCCTTGGGGGCTCCTGACTGCTAGCTTAAAGTTCTCAAAGAGAAAAAGGGCACACTTGGAGATGTCTGTGCAGGTGGGGCCCCCAGTGCACCAGTCAGTGCAGGGGTTCCTCTAAGCACTCAGGACTTGGGGAAAACAGAGATCAGAGTGAGGGCAGGGGCTGAAGGGAAGAGATGTCACCTGTGCTGGGGTCACTCCAATGCCTGGGAACTGTTTTTCTTTCAGATGATGTCGCCTTGGGCTAGAGAGCTGCCCAGCAGGGCATCACCTTGTGCATCTCTCAGGTGCTTAAGCTAGCAGTTCTGGCCATCCAAGTCCGTGTGTGCACGTGCTGTTCCTGGAACAAAGGCTGTCTCTGCCCTGGACCTGGGCTATGTCCAGCCCTGCAAGTGCTGGGTCAGGGTTTGAAGAGAAGCACTCATGAGCTGAGTTTTGCACTCACTTCCCAGAGAAAACAGGCACCAATTGCTGCTCTAGACATGCAACACATCCCACTGGATCTCAATGACAGAGCTATGGTCACTGTCCCAGTGTGTAAGGTCAGGCTTGGCTGAACCAGGCTTGGTCTGCATACACTTTCCATGGGACAGAGATACAGGCATGCAGCTCAGTACATTCACACAGCCAGACAAGACAAAGAAGTGGCAATGTTTACAGAGATGAATGGTCCCTAAGGGGACATGGGAATGGATAAACTCAAAGGCAGATTTGCTTAAATCTGGTCATATGGACCTCAAACAGCACCTGCTGCCAATACAGCTCTGCAAGATGAGATGGGAGAAATTCCCCCTGCTACCACCTCCCCAATCCCCTGTAATTTTCAGTCTCTCACTCCTTAAATCCTTCCCACGTGCTCTCTTGAGCCACTCTCCCAGTCTCAAAAAGTCTTGAGTGGTCCATACATGGAGGTGTGTGCTGTGGGTGGACCTGGCAGCTGAAATAATGCAGAAGATTCCAAGGATAGAGCCATCCAGGCTATTTCAGGTCGTTGTTGATCACCACACTGTCATGCATATCACAGTAAGTCATCTTCTTCCTCTTGCCAAAGGTGGAGAAGCTGTTTTTGTTCTCCCGGCCTGGGAAGAGGGGCCCATCCTTGCTGGAAAGCAGAGTGGGAGTGCCTGGGATGTAAACATTGTGCTGATAATCCAGGGCTGGGTACAAGGGGCTGTACTGGGGTGTCCAGATGCTGTTGGGACCTGCTGAAGTCTTCTGAAACTCTGGAGAAAAGAAGAACATAAGATTGGCTCAGGTCACATCCACATCCCAGGATGCAAGTCCCATGTCACCAACCTCCATCCTGGTGCCTGGACACCCCTTCCACCCACAAAACTTCACCACTACTAGGATCAGGGATGTGATGCCCCACTGCACCTCTAAAAGTGACTAGAGGGTCTTCCCAGCCCCAGTAATCCAGTACTAACCAGAGACAGGGGTCACCAGTGTGCACAGCCTCTCGTGCTCCTTCTGGAGGGCTCGATGGATTTCTCCCACATCTTCCAGGCTCTGGGAGCTAAAGAGAAGAGACTGGTTCAAAGCTGTGTCAGACATAACCTCCCCATTCCCATATCCCCCTTCCACCTGCTTCCACTGTTCCCCCAATGCTGGATTCAGTACCTTTTCAGGGCAGCTCGCTGTGTGCTTGGAGGCAGCCAGTCTATGTTGGGCTGCTTGGCCTGGAAAACACAGGGAAGAGCAAGGCTGGTTACTGGCACCCTCTGTCAATCACCCCTGGGACCCTTTGTCAAAAAACCCAGCCCTGCCAGCACAAGGCTTAAGCAGGCAAGGGATGCAGCACCACATCTCCACTTTCCCTGGGCCCTTTGTAGAGAAGCAAGCAGCAGAAATATTCCTCTTTTGGGGAAATTGAGATAGCATTGAGTCAGCCTGTTCCCTTCTGGCCCTTCCTCACCCTCCTGAGATATTGGGATGGTTTTGGGCTTCTCTTCTGCCTCTGGGAGTTTTAAGCCTGTCACTCTGGGGAGAGACAGGTGGTTTTCCTATTCCTGCTAATTTTCAAAAGCCTTTTTTGCATGTGCAATATTTACATAGCCCAGGTCTGAGGTACTAAATGATGAGAGACGCAGAAATTGGCTGCATGCTCGATGCCCCGGGAGGGTTGCAAAAGCTACAGGAAAATCTAATTAAGCATTAGGGAAGAGAGTCCAGGGGTGCAAGGAGACACGTGGAGAGACTCTCTTGGCAGAGAGAAGGGAAGGGCTGGTTTATTAAAAGTCAAACGTAAGTGGATTAGACGCCTCATCACTCTCCATCCTTGTAATCGTGTTTTGGAGAGTCTTTCATAGGGAAAATTAGACATTCCTCACTTCAATACCTAACAAATGTTGACATCAAAATCCTGCCCCAAAGACCCCACTCCCTGCTGCTGGCACAGCCTGGTGCAGAGCAGCAGCCAGGCCCGGGACACTGCGGCCCCTGCCAGCACAGAGGGCAGAGCAGAGCAGCAGCGATGCTCAGACTGTCCCAGTGTGAATTCCTTACCCACTCGAAGGAGAAGCCGCCCCCACCATCCCACCGCCCCAGGGCACTGGAGCATCTCTGCTGCCTCTAATGGGTACAAAAGACGGTGAGAAGGGATTTCCTCTCGCCTCAGCCGAGCCTGGCGCTCCCCCGGTAATTAGACCCGTCGGGAAGCTCGGTGGAGATCCCGCTGCCTGACGGCTCCTAATTCCCGCACTGATCAAAGGCTGCGGTTATTCCCTGGGAGGAGCCGTGCCTGGATTCCCTCGTGGCAGAGGCTGAGGGAGGGGGCTGGGGGGACCTGCGGAGTGCTACTAAGCACTGCTGGGCATTGTGTTACCTCTTTGGAGACCTGGAGATGCTGCTCGGGCCGGGATCTCTTCCCGGGATCCTTCTCGTTGTTCCGGGGGGGGCTGCAGGGTTTGAGGAACATGAAGTCGCTCTGAGCAGACTCGGGACCAAGGCAGACCTTGTAGCAGTAGCCTGGGGGGCCGCCCGCAGGCACATCAAGGCAGGTGGCAGCCGTGGTCCCTGCAGGGGGCTGTGCCGTCAGGTTGGAAGTCTTCAGTCCATCAGAGGAAGGTCTGGAGCCGGGACAGCAGTGGCAGCGAGGTGGCGAGCAGCTGCTCCCTTGGCGGGAGCGCCGCTCTCCGCGGCAGCGAATGGCCGTGAGAATGAGGATGGCGAGGAGGAAGGTGAAGGAGATGGAGCCCAGGGAGACGAGGAGATAGAGGGTGAGTGGGGAAGATGAGGAGACCTCTGGAGGGAGGCTGAACTCGCTGAAGTCGGAGAGAGTCTGGGGCATGGTCTCCACCACCGAAAGCAGGAGGGACACGGTGGCAGAGAGGGCTGGCTGCCCTCCATCCCGCACCTGCACCACCAGCTGCTGCCGGCTCGCATCCTGCTCCAGAAAGGAGCGGAGGGTGCGCAGCTCGCCCGTGTCGGGCGCCACGCTGAAGAGAGTGAAGTCGGTAGCCTGGAGGAGCTGGTAGGAGAGGCGAGAGTTCAGCCCCGCATCCGCGTCCACCGCCGACACCGTGCCCACGAGGTAGCCAGGCCGGGCCGATCGCGGCACCAGCTCGGTGGCAACGGAGCCGTTGCGCGGCATGGGGGAAACGATGACCGGAGCGTTGTCATTCTGGTCCAGCACAAAGATGTGGACCGTGACGTTGGCGCTGAGTGGGGGAAATCCCGCGTCCTGCGCTTGCACCTGGATCTGGAAGCTGCGGATCTGCTCGTAGTCGAGGGAGCGCAGCGCGTACATGTGCCCGCTGTCCGAGTTGATGGACACGTAGGTGCCCACGGGCATGCCATGGATGTGCCCATCGGCAATGGAATAGGACAGGTAGGCGTTCTGTTGGCAGTCAGGGTCTAATGCACTGACGGAGCAGATGGAGGCACCCGGTGCGTTGTTCTCCATCACATAGACACTGTAGGAGGGCTGGAGGAAGCGCGGGGCGTTGTCGTTCACATCAGACACGGGGATGGTGAGCGTGCTGCGGGTCAGCAGAGCAGGCGAGCCCATGTCCCGCGCCGTGATGCTGACGTTGTACTCGGGCACGACCTCCCGGTCCAGCGCTTGCGTGGTGACCAGCGTGTAGTAGTTCCGGAAGGAGGAGCGGAGCTCGAATGGCACGTTGGGGCTGACCTCGCAGCTCACACGCCCGTTGTCCCCAGAGTCCCGGTCCAGAACGCTGATGACAGCGATCACAGTGCCTGGGGGGGCATCCTCCAGCACGGGTGTGGACACGGAGGTGAGCGTCACTTCTGGCGCATTATCATTGACATCGAGGAGGTGCACAAGCACCCTGCAGTGCACAGCCACAGCTGAGGGCCCGCGGTCCTTGGCTTGCACGTAGATCTCGTGGATTGCTGGCCCGCTCGTAGTCCAGGCGGCCCTTTAGCAGCACCTGCCCACTGCGGGGCTCTATGTGGAAGAGCTCTCGGACGCGAGGCGGTGCGTGCCCACTGAAGGAGTACTCGATCTCCCCGTTGGGGCCCTCATCCAGGTCAGTGGCATTGAGCTGGATGACCAGAGTGCCAGCAGGAGCATCCTCAGGAAGGCTCACACCGTAGGAGGGCTGGTCGAAGGCGGGCACGTTGTCGTTGGCGTCCAGCACCGTGACGAGGATGTGCGCTGTGCCCGAGCGCTCGGGGACGCCGCCGTCCAGAGCCGTGAGCAGCACCCGGTGCACGCGTTGCTGCTCGCGGTCGAGGGCGCGCTCCAGCACCAGCTCTGCAAACTTGCTGGCATCGCTGCGTGTCTGCACCTCGAGTGAGAAGAAGCCATTGGGGCTGAGGCGGTAGGTGTGCACAGAGTTGGTGCCCACGTCAGGATCCTGGGCGCTCTCCAGTGGGAAGCGAGCACCGAGCACGGCAGACTCGGCCACCTCCAGCACGTACTCTTGCCAGGGGAAGGTAGGTGCGTGGTCGTTGATGTCCAGCACCTCCACCTCGACGCGGTAGAGCTCCAGAGGGCTCTCGACGAGGAGCTGCAGGTGGAGCAGGCAGGTCCCCCCGGCCTCGCACACCTCCTCCCGGTCAATCCGCTCGTTCACGAAGAGGATCCCGTTCTCCAGGTTCACCTCCAGGTGCTGCCTGGCCCCGGCCCGTGATACGATGCGGAACCTCCGCGCTGACAGCGTGGACACATCCAGTCCCAGGTCCTCACCCAGGTTGGCCACGAAGGCTCCGTGCTCCAGCTCCTCCGGCACGGTGTAGCGCAGCTGCCCCCGCGCCGGGGGCCCGGCCAACAGGAGGAAGAGGAGGGTGCGGAGGAAAAGCTGCCCCCGCCCGGAGCCTGCCCCGGTCCCCATGGCCCGCGGCAATCCCGGGGACGAGGAGTCGCACCCGCACCGCCGCCTCCTCCCTCGCCTTCGCTTGCCTCTTGCACTTTCAAAGAGTTTAGAGCTCCCGGGGGCGGCGGAGGAGGGCCTTGCCCGGAGCTGCGGGGCCGAACGGCGGCCACCGGCAGTCGCTTAACCCTTTCTTTGCTGGCCCCCGCAAGGGGCTGCAATCCGGGTCCCGGTGCCACAGCAGAATCTGTTTACCGGAGCCGGACGCACCTGGGGAGAGGATCACCTTCGGGCAGATCCCGTTAACGGCGGTGGGAGCTCCAGCGAGACCGATCTGTGCCCGGGGCAGCGGTATTACCCCGCAGATGCTGCGTTCGTCCCCGCGGTAGATTAAGAGGAGCCCAGATCGCGGCTGCTGCCAAATCCCCCGGCCGCGTCCCCAGCCGTGCCGGTCCTAACCTTTACCAGATGGTTAAGCCCCTCCAGACTTGATTACATTTCCCTGCACACCGTTTTCCTTGTAATGCGGAGTTTTTAATTACAGGAGCAGGGGGATTACAGCCCTGGATAAAGCTGAGCCCATCAGCGCGGAGGCACAGAGACCCCCCCTTTCTTTCCCTGCCTCCTTCCCACCCCCCGACACCCCGCTTTTGCCCACAGCTCCGCGTCCCAAACCCCGCTCCTCCAGCGGGCACCCCAGTATCAGCCCCCTCGGGCTCTCGGGGCGCGATCCTGCCCAGATACCCCGGGATCTGCCTCCCCACACCCCCAGCACTGCCCCCACCGCGGGCACAAACTTTCGGCCCCCCGCGGAAGGCGAGGGGGAGGCGGGAGCAGAGCGAGCCGCGGGTCCCCCGCCGGCACCCGAAGGGCGACAGACGGCGGCCCCTGCGCCCCCCCTTCCCCTCCCCGCCCCGGTACCGCTCACGGTCCCTCCGCTGGCCGATCCGTTCTCCCCGCAGACCCTTCTCCAGCCGCCGCCGCGCCCGGGCAGCTCCGTGAGTCGCCTCCCACCGTCGCCGTCGCCGGGGGTGCTCGGTAACGGGACGGGGCGGCCGCTGCCCCCGCCCCGCGGCTGCTCAGGGTGCGGATAATCCCCTAATGATCCAGTTAAAGGCTCGAAGGGGCTCGGAGCCGCTTTAGCCGGTCACTGATATTTCACCGCCTTTGTCTCTGCTTATCGGTCCCCGTTGGGAAGGGAACCGCCGGCCCCAGCAGCTCCCCCCACCTTGCTCCCCACGGGGACCCGAGTGGGAAGCAGGATCCAGAGCCGACCGGGAGACCGGAGGAAGCAGGAGGCGGCGGAGCTGGTGGGGTTTGTCGGGCTGGGAAAAGGATTTGGTCCCTGGGAGTGCAGCGAAACCCACGCGGGACTTGCCGCGCTCGTGGGGTCGCCGGCCGGGGAGGAGAGCAGGCAGGGGAGGGCAGGTGGAGGGAAGGGAGCGCCTGGGGCACGCGTGGGCTCGGGCCGCTCACGGGGGAATCGGGACGGCTCCCGGTAAGTGAAGCCCAGCCTGCATCGGCAGCGCCGGTCACTGCCAGCCTGTCCCCCGCGCCATCTCCCACACCAAGACCACCCTTGGCGGCGTCGTTGTCCCCCCCGCCCAGATCCGTTTCTTTCTAATCCCCCTCCAATCCCCGATTTGTGCCCCCCTGCCTACTCCCCCTCCTTCCATCACCGCCCAGCCCTCCCGGGGCTGAGACCCCGGCGGTGGGATGGAGCGGGTCGCGCTCCTCCGGGAGCCCCCTCGAGCGCTGCTCAGGCCACAGGGGGATTGAGGGTGGGGGTGAGACGGGACACTGAAAATTTCGGGGGTCTTATTTCATTCTCTCCAGTCCTTCCCCCATCTCCGACCAAACGCATTCTGCAAAATCATTGGAGCGGCTCTGGTCCTATTGTTTGATTTAGAGTAAAATAGTCACCACCACCTCCTGCTCCCCCAGGTGCACCGGCAGGATCCGAGCCCCCCCCGACTCCCGCCTTTCTTCAGCTCTGCTTGGTAATGCAGCCCCCACCCCGCACATCTTCATCACTGCGTCCTTGGGGGGAACTGTGTCATGTCCCCCCTTGCATCCCTCCCCCAAGGGACATCACAGCGTAGTCCCATTCTGTTCCTTTTCCTCATCTCCCTAGACCTTGTAGTCTCTTCTAGCTCCCCTCCCAGACCCCACGATTCCAGGGAGACCAAGGTCAAACGGGGTGGGCGGGTGGGAGGGGTTAGGGAGAACAAACTTGTTCCAAGGATCCCTTTTCTGAACGAAATGGCTCAGGCTGGGAGTGATGATGAGGGGTGAGGAATCCAAAGAAAAGCCTTTTTTGGGGGAACATAGGAGAGGAGGGTGAGCACAGGATGGGGAGGATGCAATGGGGACAGACCACCACTAACACCCCACCTCATACCCTGTAGATTTTAAAGCCCCTCTTGTGGTGCAGAAGAGTGTTCAGCTGCCAGCCCTGTTCTCTCGGGGTAGGGAATCAGGATGCAGCTAGGAGCTTGTTTTTGGAAAATGCTGGAAGCCAGAAGGGTGTATGTCTCTCTGAGATGCCTTGGCACGGGCAGGCGGGTGGCCAGTTGCCGCAGGTCAGCACTGATGTGCCTTGGCAAGGCCAGCTGGAGAGATCAGGGTGGGATGCAGCAGGAGATGCCGCAGGTTGAGCTGCCTTGGAAAAGTCACGCAGAGAGCAAAGAACCGGGGGGGGGACACCATCACTCAGCTGCCTGTGGGCACTAAACCTTGCCCAGCCACCACTGCCATTCCATTTTCCTGCCTGCTGCGTTCTGGGGCAGCAGAAGGGGCTGCAAGAAACGCTGTCCCTGCCAGACCACACAGCCCTTCCCCCAGCTCCCCAGGGCGCCCGTCTGCCCAGCCGTGCATGTGGCTTCCCTGCTCCCTCCTCGCTCCAAGCGGGAGCAGTTACAGATTGTGGTGCCCAAGAGGGCAAACATAGTTGGAAGGGAGGGATCTCCTGCTGGGAATGAGAGCAGCCCTGCCCCTGCAGCTGGGAAGTCACTCCAGGGTTGCTTCTGTAGGGTCAGGTGCTGGGGATTTTGTGAAGCCACAATGCTCTTTGCAGCAGGATGCCTTGATCAGTGCTCCTTCCCTCCAAAGCTTTGGTTCTCTGCCTTCCCTTGGGAGGAAAACCCATGCCCTGAAGGGGATGGTGGCCGTCTTGGCATGTATGTCAGGGCTGGTGGGCACTCTGCCTGCCCTTGTGTGCTGGGATGCAAGATATGACACATGCCCATCTCCTTTCAGAAGTGCACAAGGACAGGATGAGAAAGTAGGGGCATGAACTGGAGAAAAAATCTTATTAAGGAAAAAATCTTTACCATGAGGAACCAGGAACCAGACTGGTGTAGGGGTTGCCATCCTGAAGATGCTCCTGAGCTGCCAAGTCTAATTCTGAGTAGGGATGCCCCAGGGTCCTCCAGATGTCCTGACAGAAAAAATCCCTTGTGAACTTGGAAAGTCCCAGTCACTGAGCAGAGGTGAGTAGGTCTCCAGGGCAAGGGAAAGAGCTGCCCAGAGAGCTCAGGCTTGCAGAGCACAGTCCCAGATTTGTCGGGAGCCACTTGTCTTCCCAGGCACCATGCCCAGGGGTGGATGGAGCAATGAAAGATGCCAGGACTCTATTCCCACTGGAAGTCCTTATCCATGGGCTTTGCTCTGCAAGGTATTGGAGTTGCTTACCACCCTCCTCTTCCTCTGCAGTGGTGCAGGAAGAATGTTTGCACCAATGTGCAAATGTTCATGAAGTTCCAGGAGTTTTGTAGGTGAGATGTCATTGAGGTGATCAACCCAAGGCTCACTTCTGGTTCTCTTGGCCAGCCACACATAAGGAGAACTCCCCCAGTCCCTTTGTCTTGGACAGATGGAAACTGAAAACAGGCTCAGCTCTGAGCAGACCCCCTGTAGCTGTCACCTCCTTTCGAGCAGTTTTAGGACACAGGGCCCAGTCCTGCTCAGCCTCTGAGGGTGGCAGTTCTGATTCCCTATAGGACACAGATTTCAATGGCAGCTCAGCACCCAAGGCTCCCCTCCTGTTCTGGAGGGGGGGAATTTCTATCAAACCCAAGCTGCCAAAGGAGCTGCTGTCATGGCTGGTGTCTTGTTCCACTTGAAGAGACTTGGGACCCAAAGCAAAGGAAGGGGTGTGTCCCCACTATCCTGAGAGCTGGGACTACTCACTTTGCTGTGGGCATCTTCTTAGAGGGTCTTCCTAAACTGAACAGAGGAAATGTCTCTTTTCTGCTGGGAAGGACAAAGGAAGAATGAGCAGGAAAGAAAGGTGGGCAAGAGTGTGATGATTGCCTGGGGGAAGAGCAGAAGCTTTGTGAAAGAGGAGGTGACACCGCTCCTCTGTCAGGCACCAGTGTGATGGGTGTTGGAATATTATGCACAACACTTGTGCCTGAAGTTCTCAAAGGTTATAAAACTGATTTAAAGCTTAGAACAATACCTGACAGGGAGAAGTGTAAGTGAAACTGCCTGAACTCTGTGGAGAAAGAAACCAGAGGAGAAATGATGGTAGGGCCAGGGAGATGTTACCAGGAGGAAATGCTTTGAACAGTTAGAAGGAATGCAGAGCCATGGCTTGAGCCTGACAGCTCCATGTATTGGGCACTGAGAGGGGATCAAGCTGTCAGGACTTTTGATGGAGTCTATGTCTTTTGGTGTCCACAGACCCACGTGGAACAAAAGATTCCCAAGTTCCCCAGTGTTTCCTGATAAAGTGGCAATAATGGGCCTGGGAAGAGTGGCTCTAGTTGATCTCACCTCCTCCAGCAGAGAAACCACTGCAGCTCTTCCACTCATGTTGAAGCTGGGACCCCAGTGAGGAGGCTAAAGGGACAGAAGTAGGAGTGGATGTTTCCTCTTCCTACAGACATCTTGCATCAACACCCAAACAAAAACTGTGTGCCTGCAGTTCATGTTGAAGTCCCACATCCCTGGGGTAGGTTGGTGGTTTCAGAAGGGAAAGGCACAAAAAGGCATGTTCTCCTTTATCCCCATTTCTAAAATTCAAATTCTTCCAGTCCTGGACAGATATGAGGGTGTTTCCTGCTTCTCTGTCCCTTCTTCCATGTCATTTCTCTGTCTTCATTCCCAGGATAGGGACCACCTCTACCCTCCCACTCTCCCCTGGCCTGTGCCAGGGATTTTGTCTCCCTGAGACACGCCCCACCATCCCCATCTTCTCTGGGGAGCTCTGCAGATCCTCCAGGCCTCCCTTTTCTCCCCCACCAGCCCTACTTCTTTCCTCTTTGTCTGAGAGATCAGTCATCGAGGGTGTCAACGCACACGCACCCGACTCCCCCGGGAGGATGGGGAGCTGGAAGCTGGGGGTGGTGTTCTGCTGCGAGAAGGCAAAGCTGCCATCAGCAGCCGCTTTGATCTGGAGACAATTACAGATGAGTGTAGGACCCTGCTCCACTCAGCCAATAAATAATGGAATCTGTGTGTTGACACAGACAGATTTCCCCCAAACTGTCAGAGAAGGGGAGACAGAGTGAGTGAACGGGAGCCCGAGAGGCTGGAGGGAAGGGGAAGGAATGAAGTGGGCCTGTGGGAAAACAGGGAGAAGGGGAAAAAAAAAAGAAGTTTGGGAAGGCAACACTGATGAGAGGAGCTGGGCAGGGAGGAGAAGGAGCCTAAGGAACATATATTTGTAGAGGGGAAGGAAAATCAAGACAGGAACTGTGGGTGGAAAGGAGGGGGGGAGCGCTGCATACGCAGCTGGAAGCAGAGGGGGAAAAAAAATCTGAAGGTGGAAAAGAAAGAGAAGGAGGAACAAAGGCATGGCAGTGTCCCCGGGGCTCCCCGGCTGCCTGGCAGATCACACGCTCTCCGAGCAGGGACCATATTCCCGCAGCCCTCTGCAGAGCGGCCCTGACCCCCCGAGGCGCTCGGCGCTGTGGAGCTGGTCATGGGGAGGCACGCATGACTTGGTGAAACGGTGCCACTGGTGTGCAGCCAACAGCAGAGATTTGCTCTGAGATCACAAGTCCCTGAAAAACCTCCTGCGGATGCCCCTGTCCCCATGCTCCCCCTGCTCCTCCCCATCTCCCTCTCCAGCCTGGAGCTGTTTGTTCGCTGGCTGGTGATGGTTTTGTACTTCACTTACGACAAAGCAAAACCTCCCTTGTGCTCAGGAGCCCCACACTGAGCCCAGCAGAAACCACCCAATCTGGATGTGGCAACAGACCTGTCAGTGATGGGGGAGGCACTGAGGTTGTCTCCTTCCTCCAAGTTTGGAACACTCACTGCCATATTTGTTCCCTCTTGGCCCCATCTGTGGTCTGAGCTGGCTCAGCCCCAGAAATTGAGTGTGTGGAGTATGGCCTAACTTGCCAAGGTCTCCAGGCCAAGCACCACTTCACTGTGGGTGTCTCTGGCTCCCAGCTTGATCCTTTTTGCAAAAGCTGGCATTCAAGTTGGCTCCAAATACCTCCCAGCCCACAGATTCTCTCTTCTGTAAATCTTCACCTTGCCCTATCTCTGCCTCCCACCCCTTCCTCAACCAATGCCCAGAGAAGCTGTGGTTGCCTCTGGATCCCTGGAAGTGCTCAAGGGCAGCTTGGATGGGGCTTGGAGCAACCTGGTCTAGTGGAAACTGTCCCAGCCCATGGCAGGGGTTTAGAACTGGCTGATCTTCAAGGGCTCTTCCAACCCAAACCATTCCAGGATCCTGTGAGTCCTGTTCTCTTTTGCAGCAACCTCAGCTTTAATCAGGAGCTGAAACTTTGCCCTTGCACAGATCAGATTCCCCCTTGAGGACACCTTGTTGTCCCCACTCAAGGAAGGCAGGACAGGATACAGACTGGGCCAAGCATTGACTGATCCAGGAGGCTCTCAGTACACAAGGTCTCCACAGAACTGGGAGGGGCCGGGAATTCTGGCTCTGGAGTTGTATGGGGTGGTGCCACAGCACTGATAGGAGACCCAGGAGCTTTGATAGAGCAGGGGTTGGTGGCAGAGACTCCCAGCACCATTGTACCAGGTCAAAGCCAGGCAGGAGGGGGGTATTCCCAGGGGTATTGCCTATGGATGTTGTTTAGCTTTAGCACTGGCAAATGGCAGAAGTGCCCTAATCTGGGGCAGTAATAGCTTGTGGCCTGAGCAGTGGGAGGACTGGAGCTCCTGCCAAGTGCTTAAATCTTTTTGGATATAAAACTGGTGTAAATGGCTGAAAAAACAAGTCTTTCTGCTAATAAAGTCACAGGGAATGAACCAACTAGCCCAGACAGGGTAACACACAGGGTCAGGCTGGGACCCCTTCTCCAGAATCACTTCAGGTGTCCAGTCCCAGTCATTTACTGGGATGGTGGGAATGCTGCTGCTGCTTGTCTAGTCCAAAACAGAATGTGTAGAGTGTGAGGGGAAGGTGGATCAGCAGGAGAGGGTAGGCTTGAGGAGGTGCCCAGAAGCCTTTCAGGGTGCCCAGGAAGGAAAGGAAGGAGAGCAGCTGGGTATTCGTGCTCAGCCCCTCCATGAAGCCTCAGCCCTTCATCCCAGGATGAGGCCAGAGAAGATGTCTGGGAGAGAGGAAGTGGAGGTAGCAAGACAGATTTATGTTTTTTCTGGGGTCTGCTGTGATGCCCGAGTTCTTCTCCAATTACTGCCATCAATGTTTAGTGGGATAGAGATGAGGGAGGCCAGCTCAAGCTGAGCACAGTCCCCAACCTTCCTCCAGGTCCTCCAAGACACAGGTCACGAGGAACTTGCACCTCTGCTCAGGCACTGGGAACAAGCACCAAGCTGGCTCCAGGCACCTCAAAGCACTTTCACATTGAGAGCAGGCAGGAACATCCCAGCCTTGATGAGCAAACCATGCAAAACATCTCTCCTTACTCCACCAGATCCCAGTTTTAACTTGTGGAAGAGCTAATGAGAACCAGTAGGGACAGAGCACCCTGGCCTTGTTCACTGGTGAGAAGGGGAGCTGCAGAGCTGGGTCTTTTCTCTCTCTCCAAGTAAAACCCCACGTCCTGACTCATATGGGTACATTCAGCACCTTAAATACAACATGGAGATGGCAAATGCTAACAAGGAGTCATGGAGAACCACTGCTCCAGCACTGGGGGCTGAGAGCCAGGGGTTAACATCTCTCTAAGCAGTGGTGGGAGCAAAGGGTTAACATGGCTGGTACAGGGAATGTTATCTGTCTCTTCTCTAAATATTATTTCCTCCCATGAAACCAGCTTTTCATCCTTGGCTAGAGGCAGCTCCCGCTGCTGGGAATCCAGCAGGAGCTTGTATCTGCTGCTGCACACACCACTGCTCCCAGCAAGCTGCCGAGACAAAGAGCTGCGCTCCCCCGGCGCCAGCAGCCCCAGCGTGGGGAGCTGGGGCTGGGGCTCGGGCCCCAGGGTGCAGCTGGCCTCGGGATGGGCTCGGGGAAGACAGGCTTTACACCAAAGAGGAATCTCATTATTGAAAGCACTGCACTGTGGAGGGATTTCCTCCCTGTCTTGCAGGGACAGGCAGGGCCCAGCGGCAGGAGGCTGTGCAAACCTCACCATCACCCCAGGAAGGTTTCTGGGGGGCTGCTCATTTCACACCTCGCTCCTTGGGTGTGCCAGGATGGACAAGAAGATCAGGATATGCCGTGGGAAAACCAAGACAACAGTCACCGGCTCCAAGGTCACAAGCTGGAAAAGACGGGGGTGTGGGGCAGCCTCTGCCCCCTTCTCAGCAGCACCAACTGAACAGCTGCATTGAGGGGCCGGCTGCCTGCAAAGCTGGTGGCTGGAATAAAATGGCTGCTGCTAAATCTTCACTGAAACATCCTAAACTTTTAATGTGTATGAAGCCACGGCAGCATCCCTTTCGCATCCCGGAGGGCACAAAGGCGTGAGCGTCTCCGCTCTCCCATTCAGCCGGAGCCACGTGCTGCAGCCTGAACAGCGCTAGGAACGTGGCTGGAATGAAAGTTGCCCTCCCAGCCCGTGCGCTCAGAGAGCCAAAGTCAAAGGATTGCCAAGTTAAAAGGGTCAAACCTCCAAGGACAGCTGTATCTGACTGGCTATATATCATTTCAATAGCATCTTCAACGGGGATTATAATCTGAATTGAAGCGGAAAGACCTGAGGCAATGAAGCTGTCAGCAGGCTAAGATTAAGGAATTAAAACAGCAGCACAACATTACAGGATTTGTTCTAGATGTATTAGAAAGAGCAGGCTAAACACTGCAGCCTTCCCCAGGCTGGAAATTTCATACAAGCACGGAGAAGGGCAAGCACAAGGATTTCATCAATATACATAAAAAGAGAGAGCGAGACAGAGCTACCAAAATCCAGCCATGCAAAATATAAATCCTAACTGCAGACGGAAATGAGTCACACAAGGTTTGACTGAGGTAAATAAAAGCAGAAATGAAGTGGATTTAAGGGAAGGCAGAGGTGAAAAGACACTGACAGCCAGTAGACAGGAAAAAAATGGCCCTTAATATACTAAGGCTGGTAAAACCTGGAATGCAGCCCAGCCTGTCTTGGATTGCCTGATGGGAATGAAGGTCCCCAGCCCTGAACTCCCTTCCCCTTCCATATTCTTACACCCATCTCCAGAATTACTTTAAAAAGCCAAGAATGATGGCAATGGCCTGCCTAGGGCAGCTGGGAGTTGAGCCAGGAGAGGAGGGCACACACCTCACCTCTGCCAGCACTGGGGTCCCCAGAAGGCCACCCCTGCTCTGTGCTGCTGGGAGACACCAGCAGCTCTTCTCAGTGGGAAACAGAAGCTCTCAAAATAAAGAAGGCATCAAACCCCCACCAAAGGGCCCATTAGAACATTCCATTTATTTCTGGCAAATTGTACACACCTTTCTTTCATTGGCTCTATCCTAGACCAGTCATGGGGAGGAATTTCTCCCCTACCTTAATGATACTGAAATTATGGGATAAAACACAAAGAAAAGGAGGGAAGTCTCCCTTGCAGATAAAACAAACAGAAAAGTTTCAGCAACCCAGACTCCATGCAGCCACCAGCTCTGCTCAGCACAAGCCATAAAGATGCACCTCTCACACTGCTTGCTGTGGCACATTTCCTTCTTTATGAGCCTAAAAGCAACTGAATCCTTCCCAGCATCTCAAACACAGCTTGGGTGACAAGTAGGGCCTGGTTGATAACTAGTTTAAACCTGAACCAGGCCACCTGTGCAGAATGTGCACTTTACTGACAAAAAAATGTACCCAACAGAGCACTTCCCTGCACACACACGGCCACAGAGCAGCTGAGCAGCCAGATCTAGGACACACAAGGAGAAGGGGAGCTAATGAGAGGCAGAGCTTGATCTGCAGCACAGGTAGAGCATGGAATCACTTTTCAACTCTTCCAGCCAACTTTTACTGGGAGATTTACATACAAGTCCTCAAGTCCTTTGAAGAGTTATCCAGAGTTCCCTGGGTAAAAACAAGCTTTTTAGAGAAAGAGGAGAGTCCGGGCTGCTCAGTGGCTCTTTTTGGTTGAGCCAAAACCAGAGAAACCCATCACAGCTGCCATTTCATCATCCTCTTCAAAGGTCAAATCTTCCTCTGCCCGCCTCTTCTTCTCTCTCTGCTTCTCCTTCTTGTAGGCTTTGGCCTTCTCCTCCTGCAGCAAGGGACACAACAGCAAAATAATTTGCATCTCCTGAGATGAAGGAGTTTTGAGACACCAGGTACTGCACAATTAACATCAATCCTGCCCAAAGCAGCCAAGCTGTGCCTGAGGAAATAAACAGCAGAAATCCTGGCCTGCAGTCTTCTAGCAGGAAGCTCATCAGTGAATCCAGACCACCCCATTTCCCAAGCCAAGAGCAGAGCCACACACACGAATAGACAAAATAAAGTGTTATCAAACTCTCTCTTCCTGAGCAAACATCACAAGTTTTGCCTGGAATCAAGGCTGAGACAAGAAGGAGTTGGTTTGAAAGCAGGAGGCCATTCCCTTGTCCGATGCTTCGTGCCAGTGACTGTGATGCCTGCTGGCTCTCAGCCTGGCAGAATGACAGCTGCTCACTGCAACAGAAGCAGAAGCTCTGAGCAGCTTTGAGGGGGGTTTTGGCATCAAAGAGTTTGCGCTGCTCTAATCAAAGTGTTTTTCTCTGTGAGGATCACGAGCCCTGGAACAGAGCCAGGTTTGTACTGGGTGACACCAAAGCATGGCTTCAGTTCCCAACTTAGCAACTGCTCCCACCATTTTCATCACTGTCCACAGTGCTCCTGAACACAGCCATGCCATGGAGAAAGCTACAACCAGGAGTTGCTGCTGATTTCTTTCCTGCCATCCATTGACTGGTGGCAGCTTTTCAACCCACAGCACTCCCTTTGCTGCTGGGGCACCTCCCTCCTATCCCCCAAACAGATGGGGCTCAGCAGCACCACAGCCTGCCTGAGAGCAGAGCATGGGGCTGCTCTGTGAGCTGCCCAAAGAGCTCCCCTGTGGTGAAGCAAACCTCTTGGGCAGGGAGACTCAAACAGGCAGGGATTTGTAACCTTGGGTTATGTGGCTGCTGATAGAGGAGAAGCACCCATAGAAGCTTCTCAGCTGTCAGAACTTTGTTTGCTCTTCAAATAATTGTTTTTCATGTTGACAAACACCTAAGCCCCAGTTTGAGAGAAATTTGCTGTCCTTTATGACCTCCTCACAGATCTTGCACAACAGCATGCTGTCCACAAAGCCCTTCTACACTCGGGGAGGCCACACAGAAGCAGGTGCCCTGTGGAAGGGGATTCCAGCAATCCTAAGGGCTGTGGAAGATAATGGATGAAGATGCAGATCTGCTACCGGACCACACAAGTTCCAATTAGCAGGAGACAAAAAATGGATTTGTGCTGTTCTCAGTGGAAATCTGAACCATCCAAAATTATTCACACATAAAGAGGGGGAAAGGGTTTCCAGGGACAGCAACACACACTTTTGAAAAGCAGAAAAACAAACCCCACTCATAGGAGCAGATGAGAAGCCCATGCTACCAAGAACAATGTTTCTCAGGAACAAGAGTAGGAATCAGGGTTGATTTCCTTCCAAAATATGTTTCTGGGGAGCTTTGCTTCCTCAGTTGTTGCCCAGACTCACCTCCTCACGGAGTTCCTTCATCCTCTCCTCAAAGTCATAATCCTTCTGCTTCTCCTCCATCTTCTTCTTGTTCACTTCAAAGCGTTTCTTCACCTGGTCCAGTGTGGAACGCTCCACCCGCATGGACATGCCCAGATTCCTCTGGTCTGGAGGACACAAGTGGAATCAGCAGTGTTCAGCAACACTTCAGGGTTCTGCACAAAGTCTCCATCTCTGATCCCAATCTAAACAGCACAGCACCACCTTCCTGCCTGACCCCCCCTGAAAGCATGTTCCAGGGCCAGACTAAGGATTTCTTAGGTTGGGGAGGTGGGCTTTAGGGGGATTCCATAACACACACAAGCAGTGGCCATAACAAGCCAAACACTACTTGTAGCAAGACCAAACACTATTCTTTAAAGGTTCCTTATTCGGATACTCCCTGTCATGTTGGTGCTCTGACGCTTCAGGAAATTTAATCTTGGACCAGTGGAATAAAGAAGAGTTGGAGTGTTGAAAAAGGAGCCAGAATAAAACTGACAGGCTGGCATCTCTTAGCTGTGGGCAATGCTACACAAGACATGAGTGGCACTCAGAGATCCTGATTACACAGGACATTCCTAGCTAAAGCACAGAATATAAAGTCAGGCCTGATTCAGTGACTCTTCAGAGCAGATTCACAGTTTTTCACTTGTGGGTAAGCCTATGCTGATGAGGCCACCCCCAGAAATGCCTCCAACCCACATTCCTGAGTGGATCCAAACAGTCACTCCAGCAGCCCTGCACAGGTTTGCCCCAGGGATGCAGCAGCACTTGGAAACTTAAATTAAACACCAGAAATTTGCGAAAGGGGTGCCTAGAACAAGCAGACTTACTGACTGATTTAGAAGTTCCCAGACATACTAAGGTACTGTGCAACCAGCCAAATTCCAATCCCAGCTCAACCCTACAACTCATGCCCATCCACACAGCCATGCCAGGATTTTTGATTCCAGATTCTCTCATATGAACTTCTTGCTCATCTCCCAACACGTCAAACAAGGCACGGCACCTTCCTCCCATTTACATAAAAGCACAGTTTTTTAAACACTGTGTTTTCTTTTCTTAGCTACAGAAAACCAGTCCTCAGGTTTCTTCTGAACCTCCTGCTCTCAAACAGCCCCGTGTGCAGGTCCAGAGCACACACATCCCTGCCTTTTTGTAAAGGGGTGATTTTCTGACTTCCACAAGGAGCCAAAAACATCTTCATGAGCAGGAACAACATTCAAAGTGTGTCAGTCTGTCCTGCTGCTCCTTTACTTTGTCTACATTCCCCACTCTCTGAACAAGGAGAAGCAATATCCACAGTCAGATCAACGAGGGTATAGTCCTGATCCATACTCTGGAGCTCATGCACCAGCAGTTCTGAGCTCTATACTCAACTTCTACAAAGAGAAGTTTCTGATCCAAAAATAGGCCAGACCCAGACCTTTTATTTATCTAAGTACTTTTTTACAGTTTCAGTGCTCTAAAAAGCCTCTCTCCAGATTTACAGAGAAGATATGATGATTTGGGGGGTGATTAGATGACCTCTGAGGGTCCCTTCCAACCCAAACTATTCTAGAATTTTCTGACCCTGGGTTTCTCACAGCATTGACAATATGGATGTGAAAAATATGTCCACCAACCAGAGTACACTAATCACTGCTTCTGCTGGGCTTATTCCACGAAAGTGGTCCAGCACTCCAGAAAGTGTCAGAAGACAAGAGCAGCACCTCCACAGCTCTCATGATGAGCTTCTACATCCTGATCTCCTAAGCCTCCTGATCCATTGGTATGTGTTCAGGCCTCAGACACGGGTGATGCACAAAAGGAACAGTCCCTCCAACTCAATCAACTCTCCAAAATAAGGCAAAGAAATGGTCCTTACGTTTTTTGCCGTTGATGTGATCCAAGAAATTGATGGAATCTTTCACCACACAGTCACATACATTACAGTAATACCTGTCAGGAAAGACAGAAAAAAGCTCAACCCACAGAGCAGCTATTTGAGACAATCTGCATGTCACTGGGGTGCAGGACACTTCTCCAAGACAAGAGGGCCCCAGACAAGAGCAAGGGAAGGGCACACCCAAAGGACACGGATGCCATGGAGGTACTGACGCCTGTACCAACACCCCTCTGATATGACAGAAACCAAATTCTGAGCTGCTCTGCAAGATACCAGCCACAGCCCCTCCCCCTTCCAGTGACACCCTACCAGGTGGGATGGACTTTGTGACACAGCCTGTCCTCCCCCAAGGCAGGGCTGGCCAGCAGCCCAGGTTTCCACTCCCCAGCCTCTCACCTGGCTGCAATATAAATGCTACCATCCCAATCACCCCACAGTGCAACTCACAGCTTTGCTTTCTGCCCATTTTAAGAGCTGCTGCAAAAGTCCAGCCAGGGGCTGAACTGCCATCCTTGGATGCTAGTCAGGGCTGCACATCTCCCTGGCACTACTGCCCAGGGAGACACTAACAGGTTCACTCCTGAGGTGACACCAACTCAACACATTCTTTTCATGCTTTTGATGGCTTAGGGTGAGCTCAGAACCCTTTCAGACTTTGGTAGAACACAAGTCTCACAAACAGTGGCCAAACACTGTTCCTAAGAACAGCTATCTGGATGTTTCTCCAATTCCCAGTGCACAGATACCAAATTAGCAGCAGTCCTGGTCTCAGTGCAAGTAGGCCTGGTTAAAGACACCCAAGCAGGCAGCAGAGATCTGCCTCTGTTGGTCCTGCAGGTGGACACTGATACCAAGGAATAATGTCCAAAGGGGCTCAGCCTGCTGGGTCTCTTCCAAATGTTACTCCAGAAGACACAGTTTAGGTGTAGAAAAATGCAACCCCACCCTCTCAGGCTTCAAATACAGGACAGCTGCTCCTGGTCCCCTGAGAGGGGTTCCTGCTATGTCACAGCTTCCCAGTCTAACCAGCATGACTCTGAGACTTCAAAAAGACCACAACCTACCCTCCCATCTCTGACTGAGGGGTAGTTTTGGTGATGACAATGGTTTTCCCCAGCTTGGATTCCAGGTCCACTTTGTAGTCTCGGTGCCGGAGTAGTTCCCTTTTGACGGGCTGAGCTGGTTTGCCTAAAACATAAACAAAAGGTTAAGCCTGACATGCTGGATTTCATGTTCCCCTGGGTACAGAGGGACCTGCTGGGTATCTGGGACTACCTGATCCATGCAGAAAATGCACCTTTGCTTTTAAATCAGTAAAGGATATAATTTCCTCCTCACTGTTTCCTGGTTCCTATTAGCACCAGGTACATCCCTGACTTGAGTGATATTCTGAGATCTTGTTTCCAGCAACTGTTCCCCTCCTTCCCCAAAAAGTCAGCCCTGGAAAGGTTCTCAGTGATTTCTTTTGTCAAAAAAAAAAAAAACATACTCAGTGGCAAACAAAGGAGAAAGGGTAGGAGCAAGCCAGCTCTTTCCCTTTGGGATTCAACTTCTCACTGCTCTCTCCCTCCCAAATTCCAAGGGTTTGGAAGCCTCACTGCCAATGCTGCACAGCTTGCCTGGAGCCAGCACACTACTCACCATCTTTCTTTTCCCTCTCCTCTGTGAGCCGCTTCTCTGCGAGTTTCTCATATTCATCCTTGTCCCACTTCCGGCGGAAGTCCAGGTTCTTGGTCTGGGAGGGAAACAAAGTTCATGAACATCTATTAAACAGTCTGATCACCTCTGAGGGGGTAAAGAGGAGGAATCACTTGGCCTGTGAGACCAGTGCAGCAAATTAGAATTATATCTCTCTGTCCTCTGTTTTCCATCCAGGAATTAGGGATGTGGTTTAAGATAATCACTCTCAGTATGCCTCTAGCTACTACTAGAATAATTTCAGAGCACTTAAAGAAGAAATGAGTTGATCTTAACAGCTCCTGAGATGATCATCCAGGCTTTTGCCTTGAAAAATCAGACTCAAATGGGACTGAAACTGATGGATCTCGGACCTGGGAAATGTCCCCTGACAAACACAGCAGGGGGATTACACCTCCTTCTTCCAGAAGTCAGAAGAATCCAAGCTGCAATGTCAGACAAGGAAGCTGCAAAACACAGCCCAAGCTACAGAGAGTTTGATTACACTGCTGGAGCAGGGAAGGCTGTGCCTGTCTGCTCTCAGCAGTGTCTCTATATGTTGCAGCCATCAAAGTGCCGAGTTTGCCATGAAATCACAAGCACCACTGTGGGATTTCCAGATGAGCCCATGTACAAGCTCTGAAACCCTGTCTATCAAGGCAGTGCTTGGAGGTACCAGGGAAGCACCCGTACAAAATACAGGTTTTGCTGTTCTGCTCCTGCAGTTTCACATAGGGAAGGGCAGAAACACCTCCAAGGCATGCTGGCCTTTTGGGAGCTCCACAGAACTATCTGGCAGTGACAGGATACTTTAATGGAATCCTGGAAGGGTTTGGGTTAAGGGACCCTAAAGATCACCTTGTTCCACATCCCCTGCCATGGGCAGGGACATCTTTCACTATCCCAGGTTGCTCCAAACCCTGTCCTACCTGGTCTTGAACACTTTCAGGGATGGGGCAATCATAGCTTCTCTGTGCAACCTGTCCCAGGGTCTCATCACCCTCACAGGGAAGAATTTCTTCCCAGTACTCAATCTACTGCTGCCCTCTGGCAGTGGGAAGCCATTGCCCTTGTCCTGTCACTCCATGCCCTTGTTCAAAGTCCTTATCCAGCTCTCTTGGAGCCCCTTTAGGCACTGGAAGGTGCTCAAGGTCTCTCTGGACAGAGATTGGTGTTCAGTCTTCCCCAGGCAGAACAGCCTTAGCTCTCTGTCCCCACAGCAGAGGGGCAGCAGCCCTTGGAGCATATCCATGGCCTCCTCCGGGCTCACTCCAACAGGTCCATGTCTTATGCTGGGGCCCTGGAGCTGGACACAGCATGTGCATGAAGACAGGCTGAATTCAAGTGAAGCTGGCATTGAAGAATACAAAGAATACTTTATTTGGGTGGATTTCACTCAGCCCCCAATGCTGAGGGCAGAAGTGATCAGACAAGAATCCCTATTCCACTCACATCCACTCTGAGCTCAAGCTCTTCCCAGCATTTGCCCCATCTGCAGCTCAGGCCCCTACACCTGGGATCAGTCACGGTTTCACTCATCCATTCCTGAATTTCCTGAGCAGATAACCCTCCTCTGGATAGAGCTGCATTTCCCTCAGCATGGCAGGGAGAGCCTCTCAGTTTCACATTAAAGAAAGGACAAGATGTATTTAAAAACACCTCTGGGGGAGAACGACCCCCCCGACTCCCACCCCACCGCCTTCTCCGTTCAGCCAAATCAAGAATCCAATCACAATCCAAAGGACACAAATCCCATTTGGAGCTAAAGCAGCAGCACAGCCATTTAAAGTTCTCTCCTCTGGCAATCCTTCAAATGGAACGAACAACTACTGATAGGGATGAAAATGCCTTGGGGAGGCGTAGAAAAATTCTCATTTATTCCCAGAGCTTCTTAAGCACTTTAAGGATGTCGTAACAGGTTTTATTAACCACCCTGAGCAAAAGAAAAGAAAATATCACTGAGTGTAAATTAACGTTTGGGGGTATTTTCCAGACTCTCCTGCATGCCAGGCATTATCACAAATTGTAGCTGGTGGGAGCCTGCAGAGGGGGAGGTTTATTAGCTGCTTCTCTCTCCTGTTGCAATAAAAGGAAAAGAGTCTTTTGCAGCTCTTTTACCAATCTGCCTCATGCAGGCGTGGGGAAAGAAATTAAACTAAACTGCGTGACAAGATCTTGGTTGGACAATATTTGAAGGGATGTTTCTGAATTGCTCTGGTGGAGGCAAGGGGGCTGCAAGCCTCCAAAATCTTAATCTCAGAGCTGTTTTGGGTGACAAAATTAATAACAGAAAATTAATAACAAATATTAATAACCAGAAGTGCCCCACAATCTCCTGTTCCCTCTGGAGATGGACACCACATGTGCCCAGTATCAGTACCAGGGCCTGTTAAACAACACAGGCTCAACTCAAGCCAGGCTCAATCCAACAGCCTCAGCTGACAATAAGTTACAGGCTGACATTCTGCTCCTGACCTCCCCCACTTCATGGAATCAATCCTGGAATGGTTTGGATTGGAAGGAACCTTGAAGATCAGCCAGTCCCACCCTCCTGCCATGGGCAGGGACACCTTTCACTATCCCAGGTTTCTCCAAGCCCCATCCAACTTGGCCTTGAACATTTCAATGGCTGGGGCAGCTACAGCTTCTCTAGGCAGTGCCAGTGCCTCACCTCTCAGTAAGTGGCTTCAAGGAAGGAAAAACGGGTCAAATTCCCTCAAAAGCACAGCCCCTGTGCTGCTGACAGCTTTGGGATGTCACTGGAGGTGTTCAAACAGCCTGACTCTCCAGTCAGGCTACAACTGCAGCACCTACCTTATCCATCCCATTTTAACACTCACAGAATCACTGAGGTTGGAAAAAACCTCCCAAATCATCAAATCCAAGCCATGACAGATCCCCACCTTGTTACCCACTCCAGAGCACTGAGTGACACATCCAGTCAGACCTTGAATACCCCCAGGAATGGTGACCACCAGCTCCCTGGACAGTCCTTTCCAAGGCTGAACAGCCCCTTCTGGGTAAAAATCCTTCCTGATTTCCATCCTAAATCTCCCCTACTGCAACCTTTGAGGCTGTTTCCTCTCATCCTGTCGCTGGGTGTCTGAGAGCAGAGCCCAACACACAGCTGGCTGCACTCTCCTGTCAGGGAGTTGCAGAGATGTTTCTCCATCGGGACAGGAAAAAGGCAACGCTTTGGAGCCACCTGCACGGCGGGGGTCCCTCCCAGGGGGCTGAGGCAGCTCAATCTCCTCCTGCTCCCTGGCAAGGACAGGCGGAGCTCTGGCCCTCGGATGGGAGGATCACAGCACCACTGCCATTGGAAAAGTCCTCTGAGATCATCGAGTCCCTCCTGAGACCCAACACCACCATGTGAACTAGACCAGGGCACTGAGTGCCACGTTCTGTCGTGTCTTAAACACCTCCAGGGACGGTGACTCCACGACTTCGCTGGCGGGCGGGATCGCGCTGGGGCCTGCCCTGAAAGTATCGGGGCGTCCCAGGAGAACCCCAGCCTCCCACCGCCCATACGAAAAGGTGTAAAGAGCAGGGATGAGCCCCCTCCCACCCCACACACACCCGCCCACCGCGGCACCCCTGCCCCGCCACATCCCTCATCCCGCGGCCTGGCAGCGGCCCCGAGCGCGGCGGGGCCCTGCCCCCGGCCCTGCCGAGCCCGGTACGAGCAGCAGGGGCGGCCGAGGGCACAGTCCGAGGGCACAGTCCGAGGGCAGCCCCGGCCCAGAGGGCGGCCCCGGCGGCAGCACCTACCCCGCTGCCCGACGCCATGGCGAGCTCAGGGCACAGCACCGGGAACTGTCGCGCGGCGCCGTAAAGCGCGGCCTCCCGCGCAGTCACGTGTGCGCCGCGGTCACGTGCTGGCGCTCCCGGTGTCCCGGTGCCGGCCATGCTGCGCCTCGCTCCCCTCGCCGCCGCCGCTGCCGCCCGGTGCCTGCCGGCGGGGCCCCGCCTCGGGCCGCCGTGCCTCGCTGGGAGCCGCGGCAGCTTCGCCCGGTCCCAGCTGCCGGCCGGTGATCGCGGCCCGCTGTCCCGGCAGGTGCGGGCGGCGGCGGGCGGCGAGCGGGTGCCGGTGCTGAAGACACCCAAGGTAAGGGCGGGGAGTGGGGAGTGGGTACTGGGTGTTTCCCCGCGCCCTGTGCCTCTGACGGCCGCTCTCTGTCCCGGGCAGGGCACCCGCGACCACGCACCGGCGCAGGCGGCGCTCCGTGAGCGGCTCCTGAGCGCCGTGGTGTCCTGCTTCAAGCGGCACGGCGCGGCCGCCATCGACACCCCCGTGCTGGAGCTGCGGGTGAGGCGCGGCGGGGGCTCTGTCCCCCCGTGCTGAGGGCTGTGGGCTCCCCTCTGCTCCCTCCTGTGGGACTGAGCAGTGCCCCCTTCCCCCGGGGCTCCAGGGCAGGTTTGGGAGCTCCGTCTGAGTGGGGCGCGGCCAGGTGGAGAGGGCAGCTGCACGTTCACTCTTGGTTCTCTTTGGGAGGGATGGAAAGGCGGACTCAGGTCCGAGGGGGCTGGAGGGGGGATATGTGTAATGCCCGGTGTGTGGGGAGCTCTGTGACCCATCTCGGGGGACCCTTCACCCCAGAGCCACCCCGCTCACCAGCCCCTTTGCCCTTCTGCAGGAGATGCTGGTGGGGAAGTATGGGGAGGGCTCGAAGCTCATCTACGAGCTGCAGGACCAAGGAGGAGAGCTGCTGGCCCTGCGCTACGACCTCACCGTATCCTATGCTCCCAAGGGGATGGTGGCACCCTGAGGGAACTGGTGGCACACCAAGGTAGTGGCCACCTCTGCGTTGAGGGATTCCCTCTTACCCTGGCCTTTCTGCAGGTCACGTTGGGATGATGACAGCTCCCTTGGCCATCCCAGCTGGTCTGGCTGTCATTGTCATGACTCCACACCATCCCCCAGCCAGGCGGGGGCCCACAGAAGTCCATTCCTGCTGTGGACATGCACCAGTATGCTCCACTGTACTGCTTTTATCTCCTCCCAGTTACAGTCCCCAGCTTTGCTGTGCCCATCTGGAAAGGTGTTTGCTGCAGATGTCCATCCCAGGCCTTCTCAACCTCCACATCTCAACAAAATCTCTTTCCTTCAATGTCCATATAGCTGTGCCATGCATTGAATCACACTGTGAGAGGCTGGAATGATGAGAGAGGGTTCTTGTGTGTGTGATGTTGTCACACTGTGGGTCAGGAGGAGGAAATGGAGCTGTTGTATTGTTGAAGGAGCTCGGGTGGTTCATTTTACTCATCCTCAGTCTGGGGGATGATCTCCCCAGGGGTTGTAGTTATAGAATATCACAAGTTGGAAGGGATCCACAGGAATCATTGAAGTCCAGCTCATGACCCTGCACAGGACACCCCAAGAGTCTTCCCCATGATTGTGACAAAAATTGGGAAATGACTAGCAAAGGGAATGGGCAGTGGGAGGCTTTGAGGTTCAGCTTCTACAGCGCTGGGGATCTCCATGTTCCATCCTTAACTCCTCGGGCCCAGGTGCCCTTTTGCTCGCTACCTGGCCATGAACAAGATCACCAACATGAAGCGCTACCACGTCGCCAAGGTGTACAGGAGGGACAACCCTGCCACAACCCGGGGCCGCTACCGCGAGTTCTACCAGTGCGTGAGTGTTGTGGTGGCCAGTGCTGCCAGCAAGGCCACAATGCCAGGAGGGTTTTCCCAGCTGGAGGGCCTCCAGCTGCTGCAGAGCAGCAGGGTGTGCCTGGCTAAGGCCTCTTGGCTCAGCCAGGAGCTCCCATCACTTCTGCCCCCAGGACTTCGACATTGCTGGGCAGTTTGACCCCATGATTCCTGACGCTGAGTGCCTGAAGATCGTTCACGAGATCCTGAGTGACCTGCAGCTCGGGGACTTTGTCATCAAGGTGAGACTGGGTGGGTTCTCTGTGCCACAGTGGAAAGAAGGTCATTGTTCTGTGGGTTTACACAGCAGTAGCTCTGCGCGCTGTGAGGCCTGACCTCTCTGCCTCCTCATGGTGTATGTGCAAAGGGTGGACTTCAGCTTGGACATGCCTTGAGCTGGGAATACTGAGGCTGCAGTCAGCAGAGTTCTGTCCAGACTGTGTTCTCTAACCACAGTCTTCTGCAGAATTCCAGCAGCTGACTAGATTCATAGAGTCACAGGACGGTTTTAATACCTCTACAACTCCTCTTCCCATGGAATTTGGGTGCTGGGAAAAAGGCACAAGGAATTGCCAATAACTGCAGCTTCCCACACACTAGGAAAAAATGAATGACATCAGGGGGTGCCCCTAAGGTCAGTGTGCCTCTGCCAACTCCAGGTCAACGACCGTCGGATTTTGAATGGTGTGTTTGCTGTCTGTGGTGTTCCAGAGAGCAAGTTCATACCTGCCTGCTCCACCGTGGATAAGCTGGACAAGGTCAGCATTGGGCTCATGGGGAGACACTTTGCTCTTGGAGTGGATATCTTAGGCTGGGCAGTCTTGCTGTGAAGAGTTTCACAGCAGCTAAGATGGGGTGTGTGAAGAATTTGAGGAGTGCTTGGGCCTGGTTAAGAATAAAGCCTAGTGATTTGTTAAAAATTCCTGTGAGAGAGAGGCATGATTAGTGAGATTGCTGACTGTTGCTCCACACAAGTTGTGCACATCTGGGCTGATGGAGGCAGCAGGTGAGCAGCAACTGATGCCCTTCTCTCCCCTACAGATGCCATGGGAAGAAGTGAGGAGTGAGATGGTGGGAGAGAAGGGGCTCTCTCCCGAAGCTGCAGATTGCATTGGGGAGTATGTCCAGCTCCATGGTGAGCACCATAGGGTCGTGCCCTTGGCCTTGTTCTGGGCTGGGGATGGAAGGTGCAGGGCACCAGGTGCTGCTGCCCTGGCACACCTGAGGCATGGCTGGTCCCCACAGGTGGGCTGGACCTGATCGAGCAGCTTCTCCAGGACCCAAAGCTATCCCAGAACAAGCTGGCCAAGGAAGGGCTGGGGGACATGAAGCTGCTGTTTGAGTACCTGACCCTGTTTGGCATCACAGGCAAGGTGAGGAGCTGTGGGGCAGGAGGGGGGCTGCCCCCGTGGGCCCCGAGCAGCCGGTGACGGGGCCGCCCTGTGCCCTGCAGATCTCCTTCGACCTGAGCCTGGCGCGGGGCCTGGACTATTACACAGGGGTGATCTTTGAGGCTGTGCTGCTGCAGCAGGACAACGAGCGCGGGGAGGAGCCGGTCGGCGTTGGGAGCGTGGCTGGGGGCGGCCGCTACGACGGGCTGGTGGGGATGTTTGATCCCAAGGGCAGGAAGGTGCCCTGTGTGGGGGTCAGCATTGGCATCGAGCGGATCTTCTCCATCCTGGAACAGAGACTAGAGGTAGGTGATGCAGGCAGTGCGCTGGGGAAGGCTCTAGGTAGCAAAATACTGTTTATTAGTGGTCTCCAGCTCCACAGTAATCAAGGGAAAATAATTTTGGGGGAGAGGGTGGCTCTTCCCGTGCCTAAATACTGATGAACAGACTACAGAGTCCTTTTCTGCAGCCCATTGGGATGCAGGTGTGGGCAGCTGAGGGCAGCATTCCCTAGGAGATGTCAAGGAAATGTTAAGAGACAGCCTTGAGCTCTGGGCCTGGCTCTGAGCTTTTTGCCCCAGTTACTTTTTTCTTGTGTCTTGCCTCTGAAGTTTTCTGTCCTGGGGATTCTGAAGTAATGAATTTGGTAACAGTCGTGAAGTCACTTGAATAAACCCCAAGAGAGCCTCTGTGGAGATTCATCATTCTGTATTTGGTCCAAGCCTGTGATTCCTAGCAAGTGAAGCTGAGGCAAAGTGTTTCAACCTGAAGAATCAAAGGAGACATTGGAAAGCTGTCCTGGTCTCATCCAGGAGGTTGGCCAGGGTCCCCTAGGAACAGCAGCACACAATTAAGTAGTGTGACACAATGCAGAATCTCTGAGGGGCTCATTAAAGGTGCCCAGGTTGTCACTGACTGAGTTAAGGTCTGGAGATAGATGAGGTGAAGTGTTGTGAGCTGCAGATTGCTATGGAGTCACCCCCATGGATGTCCCATGTCTGTCCCTTCAGGCTTCTGGGGAGAAACTTCGAACAACTGAGACCCAAGTGCTGGTGGCTACACCGCAGAAACACCTGCTTGCTGCCAGACTGAAGCTCATCTCTGAGCTGTGGGATGCAGGGATCAAGGTAAAGGAATGACTTGGGCTTGCCAGTGTCCCAGGTGAGGGACAAGACCAACTCCATTAGTTGTGTTTCCCCAAGATCTGGGCCTATCTGAGATCACAGTCATTCAGGTTGAAAAAAGACCTGCAAGATCATCAAGTCCAACCTTTAGAGTTAGGCAGGCAGAAAAGAGCCCAGAGCAGTAAAAGTGGTTGCTGCAGGGTTTGCTATTGGTGCTTTACTGCAGCATTCATCACAGCAAAGTCAGATTAGTGATTCACCCTTCCCACTCCCTCCTAGGCAGAGATGCTGTACAAGAAGGATCCTAAATTGCTGAAGCAGCTGCAGTACTGTGAGGACACAGGGATCCCCCTTGCTGCCATTGTGGGAGAGCAGGAGCTGGCAGACGGAGTCGTCAAGCTGCGAGATGTTGCAACAAGACAGGAGGTGAGAATGCCCTTTTACACCAGTTTTCCAAACTCTAGAGATTGCTGAAGAGCTCTGGGTTTTCCCTCAGCATTCCTTTGGGAGACCATAGCACCAATCCATTGTGACTCCAGAAAACCAGTCACAAACTGCATTGGTATCCTCACTTAGTCCTTAAAAATGCTCTTCTCTAATGCTGCTCTGTTTGCTTTGCAGGTTGATATACCCAGAGAAAAGCTCATTGATGAGATCAGGAGAAGGCTGGAGCCCTGAGGACTTCTCCGGCTGGAGCTGGTTGGCTGAACTGCTGCAGAGCTGAAACCCTCCTCCAGCACCTCAGCCATTCACTGCCAGCTGCAGTCTGGGTAACATCCACCAGCCTAGGGCTCATTGCCTCGGCTAAGGCAGTGAGAACAGAGGAGTAAGAGGGATTTAAAAGCTATGGAGGGTGCAGTCACCAGGTTAACCTTGTGGTTAGCTTGTCTGAAGGTCGAGTTTGTGAGTTCCTGCATTCCCTGTACCTGTACAGCCGTTTCCATCACTGTAGGTAGTGGTGGCACAGATGGATGTGGTGCGGCTCAACAGGATCAGGTGGAACTCCAGATTTGGGAGGGGGAATCCGTGGTGTGTGGGGCACTTGCCAGCTCAGGACGTGGGGCGAGGGGGCAGTGGAAGGGACCCCCGCCCTGTTCGGGCTGCGGGCCGCTCCCAACCGGCGGGCGGGAGGGCGGAGCTGCGGGAGCGCCCTGGAGGAAGCACGTGTCCCATCACCGAGGGACACAACGAGCGGCTGGAGCAGCTGCGCAGGCTGGGGCGCGCGTGGAGACGCCGTATTTTTATATATTAAACAAAACCCATAATAATAAACCCCAGAAATAAACCCAAACCGCAGCCTCCGGCTTTTACTTTCCCGCGGTGGCGGCGGCGCTGCGCGTGCGCGGTGCCGGCGCGGGAGTTGCGCGTGCGCGGCGCGGGCGGGACTCACCATGGCGGCGGAGGAGGCGGCGGTGCGGGCCCAGGCGGACACCGTGCGGAGGCTCAAACAGGACAAGGCCGATCCTGACGAGGTGCGGGGCTGCGGTACCGCTGGAAATGGCGTGCGGGGAGAGCAGCAGTAGGACTGGCAGCGGCGCGCTGGGACCGGCTGGGAATGAGAACTGGGGCGCCGGCGGTGTGAGGGGCTTGAGAGAGCTGAGGGCACCGGGGCTGCGCTGGGAGAGCAGCTGGGCGGTGGGAGGGGAACTGGGAGTACTGGTGTAAAGGTTACTGGGCTGGGGGCATCGGGAAGAGGGGTGTCGGGAAGGGCTCAGGGTGCAGGGGGGAACTCGTCGTGGTGATAGCGGTGTTAGATTGAAGGGAAAGATGCTTGAGAGAGTTAGGATTGGGAGGAGGATGCTGGTAACTCCTGGTGCATGGTGCAGGAGCTGCTGGTAGTGGAGATAGCTATGGATGGTAATGGAGGTCGTGGGAGTCAGGGAATGGTGGGGGTGTTTGCTTTCTGCAATAGAGGTGCTTGTATGAGAAGGGGGAAGTACTGGAGAGAGGCAGGGAATGTCCTCTGGTTGCTGAGAAACTGGGAATAGTGGGTGTGTTGAGGTTGTGGAGTCCAGTGCGCTGGGAATGCTGAGGTTGAAGGTATTGGGGAAGGCAGTGGGCTGAGCCTGGTGAGTGGTTTTATCTCCAGCTCCCTCCTTGCTCCATCCCCAGATTGCAAAGGAAGTGACAAAGCTGCTCGAGATGAAGGCACAGCTGGGGACAGATGAGGGGAAACACAAGTTTGTGCTCAAGACCCCGAAGGTAACTCCCCAAAGCACACTCCTGTGCCCCTCTCTGTGCATTTCCTCCCCCCATACACACACCCAGCACCTCACATCTGTGGGCAAAAGTCCAGCATGGCCACACCTGTCTTTGTTCACATTTCTGTTTCCACTTTCGGTTTTAACAGCAAGGGGGAGAGGGATGAAAACATCCCCTGACAGCATTTAACCCAGATACTCACCACCTTAGAGGCTTCTGGGTTCCAACCACTGCTGGTGTGGTCAGGAAATTCCCTTCTTATCAAGCATTATTGTAGCTGCCCAGTGTGAGAGGGCTCATATCTACCCTTAGTCTGAGCGGCTGAATAATCCCATCTACTGAACAGGTCTGGCCAGCTGCTGGAATTTCTGTGTCCTCTTGTGGATGGACCATTCCTTTACAAGTAGTTTTTCAGTCTCCAAGCCCCTAAGAATTGTGTCCATAATGCAATTTCTGCTGAAATGCTTTGTAACTGGGATGCTTCATCACTGGCAGCTGATCAGAGACCATTTGCTTCCATGCTCTGGCATGGAGACAGTTATGAATATGTTCACAAACCAGGCTATGTTGATGCCACTGACACAGGAAATCATAGAAATATGGAATGGTTTGGGTTGAAAGGACCTTAAAGCTCATCTCGTTCCATGGGCAGGGACACCTTATGCTATCCCAGGTTGCTCCAAGCCCCATCCAGCCTGGCCTTGGACACTTCCAGGGATGGGGCAGCCTCAGCTTCTCTGGGCAACCTCACAGGGAAGAATTTATTCCCAATGTTTAAATGTCTCCTTTGTCCATTTCCTTTATGATATATCTTGTTGAATGTAATTGCAGTGTGATACCTGGAAAGTGGAAGGGTGTTTCACTGTTTAAAAGTGTGGAGAAGGGGATTTTGCAGCCCTGCTGAGTGCCAGAGAAACTCAGTTGAGTTTCCAGCCCATCTCAGGCTTATCATTGACAGCTGAAGGCCCCCTGAGTGATCTGTGGGTGGGGGTGCTTCCTCCTTCCTAACTGGGTTTATAAAGTGGAAGTTGGAGGTCTAGCTAATTAACAATGATTTATGCATTACTGAGAACGTAAAGGTGGTCACAGAAATAATTCAGTGATCCATGACACCAAAGAAATGGAAAGGGTGCATGGCCCTGTGAATTATAGACATTTCACAGGTGCAGCATTTTGAAAAATTATTTGTCTCTATGTTTGGAAATTGCAGAGCTGATGGCTGTTCCACAGTTTCAGAGCGTGTCTGTCCTCTGCTTCCACCTTTGGGGTGGCTCCTTGGGCAGGGGTCTGCCAAATAGGTCTGAATCAGACCTGAGGACAGGTCCTGGTTGCACTGTCAGGCTCTGAACTCTGACTGCTGGATCTGTTTTATCTCGTTTGTTTCCTGTACTGTGAGACTCCTGACTTAGGTTTTGCTCTGCAGACCTTGGCAGACTCTGTCTGAGCTGTGTCCTGGTGTTTTCCAATACTTTCAGTGCTGTTTACCAATATCTGGTGTCTGGACCTGGTCTCTCTGGCTCTGTTAACAGTATGGCACCTTCTTCATATTGCTTCTGGCATTTTTCTCATTTCGTGCCTCTAACCCAAAGTGTCCTTTGCTCCTTTTCTTCCCCCATCCCAGGGCACACGGGATTTTGGCCCCAAGGAAATGGCCATCCGTGAGAGAGCCTTCAAAGCCATCATCTCGTGCTTCAAGCGCCACGGAGCCGAGGTCATCGACACGCCGGTGTTCGAGCTGAAGGTGGGTGAGGACACAGCAGGGTGGCTGAGCTGGTGAGGATCCTGCAGCTCAGAGTGTTGAGGGATTGAGTTTCCTTCTTCTGTTCCTAGGCATTCTCCCTTTCTCTCCTCGTTTTCTCTGTGCTCTAGTGCTGATCCGCTGTCACTGAAGGCGCTGTTTGTTCATTTGTTGTTTTGTTGTAGGAGACACTGACAGGGAAATATGGTGAAGACTCGAAGCTCATCTATGATCTAAAAGATCAGGGAGGAGAGCTGCTGTCCCTGCGCTATGACCTGACAGTATCCTGCCACAGCTGGTGCTGAGGGGCCTTGTCTGTTCTTTTGGGGCAGTGCTGTTATGAGAGGGAGGAGGACCCCAAGCTGATAAGGAGAGCATGAGCAGGCGGTGTGGTTCAGTGGGCGCAGAACTCTTGCTTGATTATTTACTCTGCATTGCTTCTGTTCAGTGAAGGAATGTTTAGAATCATGGGCTATCCTGAGTTGGAAGTGACCCCAAGGATCTTTAAGTCCAGCTCCTGACCCTGCACAGGACACTCCAGAGGGTTTTCCCAATGCTCCTTGAGCTCTGTAAGGCCTGGTGCCACAACCACTTCCTTGGGGAGCCTGTGCCCATGCCAAACAACCCTCTCAGGGAAGAACCTTTTCCTGATAACCAACCTGACCCTCCCCTGGCACAGCTTCATGCCCATTTGTTTGGAAGTACAGAAGATCTGTACTGAGTGTGGTTTCTCCCAGGAAGGGTTCCCAGGCCAGGCTGCTGCAGCACACAGCCCACATGAGTCTGAGATCCAGCCTAAGGTGCTGCTGGAAGAAGCCTGCAGGGACACTTGGAGGCAGCATGTGTGGAGACCCTGGGGAGCTGTGATAAGTCCAGCTGTCTCTTGGCAGTTCTTTGCCCCAGGGAGACAGTGAGGACTCAGCACTGCCTGTGACTGATAACTGGGGGGATGATCCCTTCTTGTTGCCATCCTTAACTCTCTGTCTCAGGTGCCCTTTGCTCGCTACCTGGCCATGAACAAGATCACCAACATCAAGCGCTACCACATTGCCAAGGTGTACAGGAGGGACAACCCAGCCATGACCAGGGGCCGCTACCGCGAGTTCTACCAGTGTGTGAGTCTGGCTGGGGGCAGGACACTGCTGGGACAGCCTGTAGGCTGGGCAGCACCTGTGGATGCATAGCACTGTCAAAATAACAGCTGTGTTACCCTTCCCCGTGGCTATGGAAAGCTTTGAAGGATCCACTCATCTCCTTAATGTGTCCTTATGAGTGTGAAGAAGAACAGGAGAGTGGGCGTGACACCTGTGACACAGGGCTGGCATGGTGTGAAACTTTGTCGTAGAGCCCCCAGGTGTCACCTCCTTTGCCCTGTATGGGGGGGCAGCTCCTTGCTCCACCCCACAGTGCATGTTGGATGGGTGGTGGGGAAGAATTTCCTTCTGATCCCAAATCTGGCAACAGTTCAGCTCTGGGTGTGTTAGCAGGACATACAAACCAGTAGCATACGATACTTCCCTTCCATGTTTAGTCAATTTTGACTTCAAAGGAAGGGAAAACCCAGAGGCCAAGTTATAGAACAAGTAACAAAGTAATTTCCTTCCTGGCTTTCGTGTAGGAGCCCCAAGGAACAGCTTTGCTCTGCTTTGCTGATGCAGTCCCCAGGGACTCTTATTGCAAACAATTTTTTTTGTTGTTTGAGAATATTCCCACTTCATTATACAACCCCTAGGAATACCTTCTTCCAGTTTTGGATTGGTGATTCTTGTTTCCAGATGACTTCAGGTCATTCCCTCCTGTCTCATCTCCTCCTCCAAGATCTCACTCCTAGGATAGCTAGAAATGGTCTTGTAATATCCAGGCTAAACTTATTTGTACCTGATTGTTTTCTTCCTCTCATTTTAAAAGTTCAGCTCTTAAAATAGTAGCTGTCTTGTATTTTTCCCCTTTCCCAGGTAAACATATGGGAAATGTTTAGAGAAATCTTCCCCTCCTTAAACCACGTAAATCAAGCTCTGTTACCTTTTTCACTTTCTCTTCTTGGAGATGTTTTCATTCTTTTCTCAGCCTAGCACCTTTTCTTGTAGCTTTTCCTCAAAATAATTCACCAGCCCCTGTTTTTTTTCAGTGAGATTCCACCTGTGCCATTTACAGCGATATCATCACTTTCCTGACTTCCTGTACACTTCCTGTGCTTCCTCACCCAACTTTCCCAGGGATTGCATCAGCCCTTCTTGCACTCAGCTGATCAGGAATTAACTATGTGATCCCATCTCTTCCCGGACTTCCCCAGTTTATTTTGAGAACTTGGTGAAGCCCAGTTGAAATATATCCACATAATGAAAATTATTCTTGTACCTAAAATCTCACTGAAGACTTTGAAATTGGGGGTTCCTAAACAGGAGTTGAACAAGGGCTCTCTTGCTGCTTCTTTGTTTTATTTCTCTCTGAACACTGATGTTTCCAGTTGTGGGAGACCAGCCTATTAAAGGATCATAATGTTGGGCTTTGCTTCTTCTACATGCTAGTTCTGGTGGTCCCTGGTGGGGACCACTCAGGGTTCCTGATTCCTTTTTCTTTCTTAGCAGTTGAAGCTCTGGTTTTGCTTCTCTTGCCTTCCCTAATCATTAACTTGATTGGCATGTGTATTAAAAAAGCACCCTAAGAATCAAGGTGAAACATTTGACATTTAGTAAATATAATAGTAAATTTAGCAAATGAGAAGCAGTTTTTTCCTCCCCTTCCTGGTTCTGTTTATTTACTGCTGCTCCTCTTTTCTGTTGTTTTTTGAGGATCTCTGTTTTAGAGTGTCACACGGCAACTGCTGGGTCAGGGGAGCAGGTCAGAGTGTACAAACTCTTTGAAATGCAGTGGACATGAGAGCACTGCTGCCTTCCATGGTAGAGGTCCTAACCCACATCCTGTCCCTTCTGGATTGAATCTGTAAGGGATAGTGCTCCTTCACATCCCAATTCTGTTGGGTTTTGTGTATAAACTGCTGTTACCAGTTGTGTATTGAACCTGTTTTTCTGCAGCTGTGCTGTGGTGCTGAATTGCTCACTGTCTTTTCCTCTGCCCCCAGGACTTCGACATTGCTGGGCAGTTTGACCCGATGATTCCTGACGCTGAGTGCCTGAAGATTGTGCACGAGATCCTGAGTGACCTGCAGCTCGGGGACTTTGTCATCAAGGTGAGACTGGGTGGGTTCTCTGTGCCATGGTGGGAAGCAGTGGTCATTGTTCTGTGGTTTTACACAGTAGCACCTCTTCCCACTCTAAGGCTTACCCAGAAGTTTGTCCTTCCTCTCTGCCTGGAAGCAAATGTGCTTCTCCTTTTGCTAAAGATTGGATCTCCACTTGGATTTGCTTTGAGCTGGGAATGACAGGAGTTTTCCTGAGGCTGCACCTGATAGTGTTCTCTCCAGAACTATGATCCCTTGCAAAATTCCAACAGCCAGCTAGAATGATAGAATGGTCTGGGTTGGAAGGGACCTTAAATATAATCCAGTTCCATTACCCTGCCATGGGCAGGGACACCTTCCACTAGACCAGGCTGCTCCAAGCCTTGTCCAGCCTGGTCCTGAATACTTGTAGGAATTGGGCAGTTACAGCTTCTCTGGACAACCTGTGCCAGGGCCTCACTGCCCCAATAATAAAAAATAACTTCCTAATATCTGTCTAAGTAGTGATTGTCATATTCACTGCCTGCAGTAAAACAGGTTCTGTTCCAGGATTCCTGCCCTTATCCCACCTTCTGATGTCTCCTTAGCAGGCATCTGCTCAGTGGGTGTGGTGTTGCCTGCAGACTCCTGCCTTTCCACCAAGTCCTTTTTAGAACTGAAGCATTTCTAGACCAGGAGTTGTGCCCTGCTGTAGGCTGAGCTTGCTATTTGCTTTCAGACACCTCTGTTCCCTTGGGATGGCAGCAAATGGTGCTCAGATGTATAAGTGAGGCAGGATGGGAAGGGTGCACAGGAGCAGGAGAACAGTGGGTAGGAGTGCTGGATGCACAGGAAGCCAGTGGGATCTATCAGGGACCTGGAGCTGGGCCATTCCTGGGCACTGCAGGCTGGATGCTGTGTTCCTGTTGCAGCCCCATGGGGCAGGGGTTGGGTGCTTCCCCTGGAACCTGTCTGGGTGAGATGAAGGAACTGGGTGTTTGGGCAATGGTAAAAGTTGGGCCTGTGAGGATGAAGACACTCCTGCAGCAGGGAGCAACAGAATAACTTGCCTGTGGTTATTCTTGTCTCTCACAAGGCACTTTCTGGTTCATGTTGATGGTGGATTCCAAATTCCTGTACAGTTGCTTTGTTTCTGACTAATTGTAGATATTCTCATTACCCATGGAAATGTTGAATCCAGCTGAGTCTTTGGCCTTAGTTACGTACTCTTACAGAGCATAATTGAGCTACACAATTCACTATACTGTCATTAAAAAAATCCTCTTTGAGGATTTAACATAATCAGATGTCTCTTATGCTGATAACGTAGGGTAATACTCAGAATTCATCTCTTTGGCAGTATGTCCACATGAGGGGACTCATAGGCCATGATGGTTTTTTTTTCTCTGTTGAGTGGAGGTATCTGTGGGTCTAGAATGAAATTTGATGGCTCTGTCCAGGCTTGGTAGATGTCAGTTGTGCTACTTGATCTGTTCTGGGAAGCTCAGCTCCCCAAGAATGGGAAATAGAATTACAAATAGCAAGAAAACACCCTTGACAGACATCTCTTATGTTCTCTTCCATGCTTAAAACTACAGGAGAATGAAGCAGGGCACTGCTGAAGTATCTGCTTGAGTTGATAATTCCTGATGTGCTGCTCCCTTTCCCCCAGGTCAACGACCGCCGCATCCTTGATGGGATGTTTGCAGTTTGTGGGGTCCCAGACAGCAAATTCCGAACCATCTGCTCCAGCGTTGACAAACTGGATAAGGTATGGGCTGGAGCTCCAGGCTGCATCTGCTGCTGCTGGAGTCTCAGGGAATGAAACATGGTCCATGAGAATTAGCTGGAAAATGCTGCTTATACTGGGTTTTTTCCGTTGCCCAAGCAATACCTCACACTTCCAGGTGATTCCATGACCAGCAGCACTTTCCTGAGTCGGTGTTTATGACTAAGTACCTAACCCAGGAAACCACAGCAGCAAGATGGCTGTCAGACTTGGTGGTTATACAATGCTAATATTTGATTCTGGCCAGAAATGAAACTAAAAGTATTTTTATAGGGTTGGGATACAAACAGGCTGTGGAGAGGTACAAGAAAATGAGTTACGCACACATGAATGTGCTCTGAGAGCGCTGCTTCTCTCATGCACCTTCTAACTATGAGGATGGGATTCTGCCATGCAGAGGAGAGCCTGTATCCCTGGTGCAGCAACTGATGCCCTTCTCTCCCCTACAGATGCCATGGGAAGAAGTGAGGAGTGAGATGGTGGGAGAGAAGGGGCTCTCTCCCGAAGCTGCAGATTGCATCGGGGAGTATGTCCAGCTCCATGGTGAGCACCATGGGGTCGTGCCCTTGGCCTTGTTCTGGGCTGGGGATGGAAGGTGCAGGGCACCAGGTGCTGCTGCCCTGGCACACCTGAGGCATGGCTGGTCCCCACAGGTGGGCTGGACCTGATCGAGCAGCTTCTCCAGGACCCAAAGCTATCCCAGAACAAGCTGGCCAAGGAAGGGCTGGGGGACATGAAGCTGCTGTTTGAGTACCTGACCCTGTTTGGCATCACAGGCAAGGTGAGGAGCTGTGGGGCAGGAGGGGGGCTGCCCCGTGGGCCCCGAGCAGCCGGTGACGGGGCCGCCCTGTGCCCTGCAGATCTCCTTCGACCTGAGCCTGGCGCGGGGCCTGGACTATTACACAGGGGTGATCTTTGAGGCTGTGCTGCTGCAGCAGGACAACGAGCGCGGGGAGGAGCCGGTCGGCGTTGGGAGCGTGGCTGGGGGCGGCCGCTACGACGGGCTGGTGGGGATGTTTGATCCCAAGGGCAGGAAGGTGCCCTGTGTGGGGGTCAGCATTGGCATCGAGCGGATCTTCTCCATCCTGGAACAGAGACTAGAGGTAGGTATTAGTGGCTAGCTTTTTTTTTTTTCCTCTGCCTTCTATCAGAGTTAGGATTGAAGCACAAGAGACAGGATTTTCATGTTCAGAGTTAGTTGTTCAAAGGCAAACAGTCCAATTAAAACTAACGTATTATTTATACTTTTGACCCAATGGCCAAACACGCATGACCCACACTGCAGTAGTTTCTATCCAACCGAAAACTACTACTTAAAACCAAGAAGAAGCAACAAGAAGGAAGAAAAAGACACTCTTCTAGAACTTCCATCTTGTCCCATACCTATTACTATATTCTAAACCCCCAAATTCCAAACCCTTCATGTGATATTACACACTTTTATCCAAACTATACACCAGTGATCCCAACTCCATCACTCAATTTTGGAAGCCTTCTGCAAGGCCTCAAGTCAAAAGCAGTGTTCTTTTGGGGATCAGTGCCAGAAGGCACTGAAAGTTGAAAACTCTCAGGCTTCAGGGTTCCAATGAGTAGGTGCCTTTGGTGCTCAGCTAAGCATGGTTAATCCCCCACTCCAGCAGATGCTGAAGTGAGTGTTCCTTGCCCAAGGCTTTGGAGAAGCCAGCCAAGCCTCTGCTGTGCTCTGCATCAGGAATCAGAACCAGGATATAACCTCCAGTTCTCTCACCTGGCCTGGTGATATCTGGGGCTCCCACTGGAGACAAGACCCTTTCTTCCCACAGCCCTCAGACATGGCTTCTCCAGCTGCAGCTTTAATCCTTAGCACAGGCAGGTACCTAGGGCAGGTACCTTAGTGTTCCCCACTACATTGCGCAACCATGCGAGCCCATGTCCTCCTTGGTGAGGCAGCATTGTTCTGCAAGGGAGGCAGTAGCCTCACACATCTATTCATCCTGCCTATGGCACTACAGAGAGCAGACAGGGATGATATGTTCCAGGGCAGGAGCCACAGTGCTTCTAGGGGTTTACCAGATAGCTTTTTCCTCTCCCCCCTCCTCAAAGTTGTACTGTTCTCCATCCCAATCCAATACCCAATGGGCATTTAAATAGCTCTTTGTTAGCTCCCAAAATGTGGCTACACGTTCCCCTTCCCAGAAGTCTGCTGTTCTCTCTTGGCAGCCAGACACAACTGGAATTTCTAAATAGAGGCTGAATTCCTCCCCCACCACTTTCAGTCTTGGCCAGGTTTGTTCCTTTGCAGGTGACCTTTTAAAGGCTGCTCCCTTCAGCAAGGCAGCAGGGAAATGCCACATGGAGTATGCACATCTGCCAGAGGGGCTGGTGGAGTGTTCAGCTTGCTGCTGTTTAACCCATAGTTAGAATCTCAGTTGTAGAGCAGGCAGCTGCCTGTGTCCACCACCTCCTGGGTGTGTTGCTTCTGAGCTGCTCAGAGCAGATATTTAGGAGGCCCTTGGGTGTGGAGAAACATGGGGGAAGCTGTGTTAAGCACGCATCATGGAAAATTGATTCTGCTGTAGGATGGGATCTGTGGGATCTCCCTGACTCTGAGTTAATGCTGTTGATCCCTCTGAGCCCAGTCTCCTCTTCACTGCTAGATTGATGGAGCTGAGTGGTGACCCATCCTGGTAGAATCTCAGGTGTCTGTGGCATCTTTTGGGTCTTGTCCCCACTCTAGGCCTCTGAGGAAAAGGTCAGGACAACAGAGACACAAGTGCTGGTGGCTTCTGCCCAAAAGAAGCTCCTTGAAGAGCGACTGAAGCTCATCTCTGAGCTGTGGGATGCTGGAATCAAGGTATGACTGGGTGATGGCAAAGTCAAGAACTGCCTGGTTCACTCTGTCCAGGCATGGACCAGATCTGGCTTTGCTTAGGGAAGGAGGTGCGGGGAGCAGACTGCCTTCATGAATAGACCTTCCTTTTCTCAGTATCCCGAATGATGGGCTCTCCAGGAAGGGCTGGGCAGCAGTACTTGGTTAGCCCTATAACTGCAACACCTTGTTGAACCTGCAGTTCAAGATGGAACTGTGCCCAGCCTTCTCCATGAGTCTATCCTATCTCCACCACACAACCCCACACTCAGCAGACCAGTCCAGCGGTGCCTGGTAGAAGGGGTCCAGTGAAACTTCCCAGTTTGGTGATGGTGTTGTGTTCTGCCTTTTTCCCAGGCAGAGATGCTGTACAAGAAGAATCCCAAGCTGCTGAATCAGCTGCAGTACTGTGAGGATACAGGCATCCCTCTTGTGGCCATTGTGGGTGAGCAGGAGCTCAAAGATGGAGTCGTCAAGCTGCGGATCGTGGCAACCAGGGAGGAGGTATGGCCTGTGGCATGCTGGGGTTGGCTATGTGACCCTTCAGCCCAGCTCAAACCAGCTCCAGACCCAGTGGTGTTTCCAGCAGCTTCTGTAACACCCCAGTTCCTTGCCCCATGCAGATTCCTGGAGTCATGAAGTGCTGTTGTCTGTAGCTTTGGAGTGTTTCCCATCCTGTGAACCCCTCAGTTCAGGAGCCTGGAGCATGGAAGGGTGATTCAGTGGTGCTCTTGGAATGAGTGAGACTTAACAGAACTTAGTTAGCACTGAACTGCAGGGCTGCTCTGTGCCTGTTGTCTCAGGACAGATTCCAAAAACAGGCAGCACTGGAATCAGTGCATAGGTCACTGGCTAAGATCACTGCATAGATCACCTAGATCAGTAGCTTTGGAACCAAGTGTGGGAAGAGCATTGTTCTCATAACCATTATGCAGGAAAGGGCTTATTGGGGTTGCTGGTGCATGCCTGCTCTTAAAGGTGGCTGCTGCAGCCCACTCAGTCCCTGTAGAGAGACTGGTGACACCTATGTGTGACCTCCTGAGACACAGGGCCACCACTGTGGTGACATGTCAAGCTGCTGGACTATATTAAAGCAACTTTTTGCTCCCCCTGTGTAGGTGAATGTTCGCAGGGAGAGCCTGGTGGAGGAGATCAGGATACGAAGTCAGTGTTAACCCATTCAGGCACATCTACTCCTTTGTTGGATTCCAGCTGGCAGATTTCCTTCCGTAAATGCCTTCAGCAGGCTGTGCGGCAGTGGGTGGGGTGTCAAGGTGACTTTGAAAGCTGTATTTATTCTTGTCTTATGCCCTTCATTCCCTGGTGGGAACTAAGAGGCTGCACTGACTCCTGTGCCGTACCCTGGCTCTTGGGAATGTTGCTGGAAAGATGTTTTGTGGAAGTGGCTCTGGCAGACACCAACCACACGTCTGCCACAGTGACCCACGGAGCTCTGTGTTGGCAGCAGATCCCGGGGGTTTGGCTGCAGCTCCTTCCCGTCTCTTTGAATAACCATCCCACCCCATCTATCTGCTCTGGCTGCAGGGGGTGACCTTATCCCCAGCACAATGTAATGGCGCTGCTCCCAGAAACATAATAAATCTGTCTGTCCCCTGCTGTGACTCCTGTCTCTCCTTGCTGCTCTGGGCAGGGATTTGCTCACCTGCCTCGTTAAGCCAGAGCTGTTCTTTAAAGGTCATTGTGGATGTTTCTGCAGCTGTGATGTTTCCTTCTCCCTCTGGGTACTCCTGGTGCTGCCAACCCCTGTGACAGGTGCAGAGCCAAGCCCCTACAGCCGGGTGGAGCTCCATGAGTGACCTCCCAGTCACCGGTGTGACAGCTCCCCCAGTCTCCTGTGTGTGGCTTGGGGTTCCCCCAGCCCTCTTTGCTACTGAGCCACACATTTTGCTGGATGTCCACAAACCAGGTCAGTTTTTTGAACATGTGGCTCCCTAAACAAGGGTTAGGCATGAATAAAGAAGCTATACATCTTTTCTGTGCATAAAAGGGCAAGATAAGACAGGGGCGTGGCAGGGAAAGCAAGGTAAGAAAGGGCTAGGAAAAGGTAGAGCAAGGAGGAGGCAGAACAAGGTAAGGGGAGGAAAACTAAGGCAAGGAAGGTGTCTAGAAGGCCCTCCTTGTCATACCTGGCCAACCCCTCCCTTGTCCTGTGAGCCGATGGGTTCTGAGGGGCCTTGGCGCGGCGCAGCAGCTCCCGCCGCACCAGCCGTAGCTGTACACCGTATTTACAGCCTCCTGCCAGCGCAGCGCCGCCCGCCCAGCCCATCCCAGTCCGAGGGCATGTCCGGCCCAGCCAAATCCCGGCCCGTCCTTTCCGCCCCGCTCCGCCCTCAGGCGCTGCTCCCGCCGCCGCTCCGGGAGCCGATCGCGCCCGCTCCCCGCCGTCCCCTCCTGTCCGGGGGAGAACTCCCGGCCGGGACCTGAACGGGGAGCCCCCGCCGGCCCTTCCCGGGCCCCAGAAGCATCTGCGGCGCGCTGCCTCTGCGAAGCCGCCGCTCCGCCGCCTCCCGGAGCGGCGCCTCAGGCGAACGGGGCGGCGGGGCCGCGACTGCGCGGGCAGAGCTTGGCGGGACAGGGGCCAAATTGAAAGGGCGGCTGTGATTGGGCAGGGCGGAGAAAGGCGCGCCGGGATTGGCGGGGCCGGGCGCTGCCTCAGCCCGGGATGGGCGGGGCTGGCGGGCTGTGGGGACAGCGGGGGGAAGCGGAGCTGCTGAGGCGGGGGCGAGTCCAGGCACCCTTCCCCTGGGTCCGAGCACCTCCAGGCGAGGCCAGGAAGGGCTCGGGGAAACAAAGAACAGGCTGGCAAGGGAAGGAAATCAAGGCCAGGGAAGGGGTAGGGAGGAGAAGGCACGTGAGGCATAATCAATGGAGGGACAAGGTACACGAGGGAGTGGTTGAAAGGCAAGGTAAGGCAGTGTGGGGGAGCGGCACAAGCTGCGGGCAGCACGGCTGGAAAGCTGCCCTGTTGGAAAAGGTCTTGGGAGTGCTGGTGCCCAGTGGCTGAACGTGAGCCAGAGTGTGCCGAGAGGGTCGGGAGCCAAGGCCGTCCTGTACCTGCTGTGGTGTCACCAGCAGGACCAGTGACCTCCTCTCTCTCCAGGGTGAGACACACCTCGAGTGCTGCATCCAATTTCTGAGCCTCTCAAAGAAAGACTTTGAGGGGCTGTTGGATATCCAGAGAAAGGAACGAGGGCTGGGGAAGGGTCTGCAGTGCCAGTCCTCTGAGGAGCAGCTGAGGGGGCTCAGGTTGGATCAAAGGAGACTCAGAGGGACCTTCTTGCTGTCTTCAGCTCCCTGAGAGGAGGGTGGAGATCAGATTCTTCTCCCAGGGGACAAGGAATAGAGAAAGAAGAAATGACTTCAAGCTGCACCAGTAGAGGTTCAGGTTGGACATCAGGAAGAATTTTTTCATGGGAAGGGTGGATAAGGCTGGAACAGGCTGCCCAGGACAGGAGTGAAGTCGCTGTCTCTGGAGCTGTGCAAAAAACAACTGGGCCCAGCACTCAGTGCTCCCCTCTGGTTGACAAGGTGGTGATTGGTCACAGGTTGGATGATTTTGGAGGTATTTTTCAACCTTAATGACTCCATGATAAAAAGGGCAAAGAAGAGCATTGAAAATCACCTTTGCTGATCTTTTTCATTTAGAATGTTTAATTACATTTTTAGACATTAATTTCTGTTTGCAATTACTCTTTTCTAAAGGTTGTGCATGTCAGCCTGAGGCTGTTGAAATAAAAGCTTCCAGCAGGGGTTAAAACTGAGAGCAGAGATAGTAAATATGAATTGAACCTTTTTAGTAAATTAAGCATCTATTTTCATCATTAAAAAGAAAACAAACCCAGATTTTTTTGTTGTTTGATGGCTCTCATAGTAATCAAAGAAAAAAGAACAAACCTAGTGCAACACAAAATATGAAACCATACAGTGATTTCAGATATTGTCTCGGTGGGCTGTTTGCAAATGCTTAAATTTGTAGAAATTTAGGTGATAATGTGTTTTATCTTCACAATAAAGCCAGTGGAGCTTCTTCTTCATAAACTGCTGAATATAAATGTATAGTCTTCAACTTAGAAAATTAAAATTAAATAGTGTCCTTATTAAAAACTAAGTAGTAACACCAAACATTAATTCTTATCTGGCTTAAATCAAGACAAAAGATATTTCTGTAGTTGAAGTTTGATGCTGATTTCCCCCCGCATATTTATACAGCTTAAGGTTTACATGTTTCCTTGTGATGCTTTTTAGCAGTGGAGGTCATTTAGATTTTAGTTTAAAGCAGCAAAAATATGCTTAGAACCTCTTGATACCATTTCACATCACTAGAAGGAATCCTGTGAATTAGCAAAGGAAAGCAGCCAATTAGTGCTGGTGATCCAGAGGTTAAAGAGTTGCAAAGTTCTGATTAATTCCCTCACTAATGAGGTATCTACAGCTGTGTGGTGGCCTGAGCTGCTGGTTCTGGGAAGCATCAGAACTGTCTCCAAGAAATTAGATGAAGCCAAGAGCAGCATTTACTCATACTAACACTCAACATTTTAGCTGCTGATTTTAAGTTCCTTGGAGAAGTACTGGTTCCTCATTAATTGTTTGTGCTCCAGTGTGTGTGCGCTTCAAACTGGCAGGGAATTGATTTCCTCATCCTCAATCTCCACCCCCAGGCTCTCTGAGATGACAGCAAAATTTAAATGTGTTATCTGTGTGTGAAGCAGCTTGAGAAATTGAAACTATGGATACTTCTGCACTCTGTGCAGAAGAGAAGTGTGAAATGATCAGAGGATATTAACAGCATTTCTTAAAAAAAAACCTTACAGAAGAGGCAGTGCTCCAGAGAACTCTGTGGGATATGGGATGGAACTGCATGTACCAATTAAATCCATAGTGCCAATAGCTCACAGCAGTTCTGCAAATCAGTGCTGTTTACAGGAACCAGACAGTAAAACAGAAAAGAAAGGGGGGAAAAAAGGCTTATTGGAATTACAGTTTCAAATATGATACTCTGGGATTTTTTTTCTGCTTTTCAAAGTCTTGATTCCATAGATTTAGGGGGTTGATTTGGACCTGTCTTATTTCGTCTTGTGGCCTCTTCCTTTTGTCTCTGCTTGACTTGCACAGCTGAGGTGGAAGTAAGTGATGGTGTAAGCACAGAAACAGCTTAAACTGTGTTTTTTTCTGCCAGGTGGGGTGTTGGGACAGGGATATTTGATAACTACAGATAACTGAATCTGGGCTGCATAGCATGATCTTGGTTTTCCAATAGCTGGGAAGAAGGTAGTGGAAGAGTAGAATTGCTACCTAATATTTCACTTGATTTCTTGTATGAAGGGTTTTCATAATCTGAAAATTATTGATATGTCACATCAGAAACCTCCTCCAGAATGAATGAACACATGAACCAGAAAAACTACCTGATGGAAAGTGGTTATTTTCTTTGAAGGATATTGTCTTTTGTCTTAGGAGCAGTACAGAGAGAAACCTGATATGTTTGTCCCCTGGAAATATGGCATATACAAAATATCTACTTAAGAGTCAAGTTTTCCATTTTGTTATCTTAGGTAAAACTGAGCTGGACCTGCTGAGATCTGAATCTGATTTCAGCTGTGGAGTGTTTTCATGACATGTAATGAGCTCCTTTAGGAATTTTTTGATCTGCAATTGAAAGATCTGAGAACCCAAACTGCTCCAAGGAAGCCATGTGAGTTTTGTCTTTTTGAGGGAAGTGTCAGAGAGGCTGAGAGATCCCCCTTATATTGTGAAGAAATCTAGCTGATGATTGTACTAGGAAGATAAAATTCAATCTTTGCAAGGAGAAATCTTACTCCCCCTGTCCAGGATTTCGTTACTCAGGCCAGAAGAGAGTTTTGGTTTCTAACCCAGCACCAAAAATGACACTTGTCACTGTACTTCTACTTCAAGCACAAACCAAATCAAACCAAACCCAGATCTCTCACTCTTCAAGGCCAACACCAGAAAATTATGAAAGTTGTAGGATTACAAGATACCTTTCCCTGAAAAGTAGAATGGGCATAGGCTTTCCTTATCCTTATCCTTACACTTTCCTTATCTTTTCCCTCTTGTGAACCACCAAAGTCTTCCCCACGCTCACCCAGGCAGTTCTGAACAGGGAGCACCACTGCTCAGAAGAAATATTGTTTAATGAGGGTCTAAGACAGCCTGCAGTGCTGAAACATGCTGCTGAGGCAGGCAAGCATATCTACCACTGCCTACACACTACCAGAACATTTTCTCTCTTTTCTTTCTATCTGCCTATGCTTTTTCCTCCCCTAGTCCTTCCCTTTCCCCTTCCCATGGAACATCCCATATGCCATTTCATACAATCCATAGGTTCTGCTCTGCACCATCCCCAAATTCTCCTCCCTTGCTGTAAGTCTTATATCACCAGGGCTATCATCATCTTTAAGCTTCATGACATTGCTAGGAGAGAGTTTGCCTTCACCTTGGTGGGCTTGGAAGGGCCAGAAGAGGAGTGGGACAGTTTGTGTTGGGGTTGTTGTCTCCCATCTGATCAGCTGAGTGTGATTTTTGGAAGTGAAATGTGTGTTAAGGACAAGGAGAGAAGTGCAGCAGAGGATACCACAGCAGTACCTGTCACTGTAATAAACTGGTTTGCGGTAGGGGGGAGCTCACTCCTGGAAACTGGAGAAGGTGGAAGTCTGGGGAAAGCAGAAGTCAGGGTGAGACCTGCGACCTCTCAGACACATCTGAACACAGGGAGCCACAAACCTCCTCTGTTCTGCTGTGTAGGGTTGGGTTAGGTAAAAAATGGCCCAAGGACAGAGTGCTTGAAGCAGCTGTTAGAAATCTGAGTAGCTCTGGACAGATGCAGAAGAAAAAGCCTGTATCCAAAAAAGCAGCTGCCATCAGGAGACAGAAATTATGGTGGACAACTGCAAAACTGGATTATGGAGCTGGTGCAATTCTCAGGCCAGGTGAGTAAGATTAAAATGCATAAAGGAGAGTGTCTCTCAAAATCAAGGGCATGTTATCCCATGGAATGCATGAATGAGGCCAAGCAAAGAGGCAATGCCTCACTGAAAGAGAGGGACCAAACATGGAAAATTTATTCTGCATGTCCAAAAACTGCTCTGAAGAAGAAAAGGTGAAGAGGCCATGATGGACTGACTGGGCAAGCCACCTATAGCCACCCATCTTGGAATATTTTATTAGGCACCTGTAACTTGGAAGAATTTTTTTCCTGAACAGTACTCAAGCAGTTCCATGGGGAATTCAGGTGTACAACAAATGCCTCCAGAGCTTCTGTCCCTGTGTGCTGAGCATTAACCAGGATAGAATGGTAAAACGTCTCCAACAGGAGATGCAAAAGTCTTGGCCCCTGGAGAGAAAGGGAAGGTAACCAGCACGGACACCTGGGTGCCTTCAGCACTGACTGATGGAGGCTGGACACAGGTGGAGGGGAATGGGCAGACCTGGGCATGAATGGAGAATGAACATGGGATAAGTGTGGGTGGAGAGGAATGATGGTGATCTGTGGGAACAGGGAAGGGAATGGAGGAACCCTTGGAGTCGGTGCAGGGGAAGGGAACGAACCTGAGGGCACAAGGGGCTGACCTGGCTCTGCTGTCTATCGCACTCAGAAACCTTTCCAGCCCCAAAAGCCCCTTCCCTCCCCAGGAACACCCCAAGGGCCCCGGACACCCGCGCCCCTTCCCCAGCTCCGTCCCGGCGATCCCCCGCGCCCCCCCGGCTCTCTCCAGCCCCGCCCCCGGCCCGCCCCGGTCCCGGTCCCGCCCCTCCCGCCGCAGCCGCCGCGGCTCCGGGGCTGGGCAGGCGGCGGCGGGGGCGCCGCGCCGGGCGGGCGGCGGGGCCATGCTGGGCAAGGACTACATGCTGGCCATCGTCCTGGTCAACTGCGACGGTCAGCGCGGCGGGCAGGGCGGGCGCGGGCACGGGCACGGGCACAGCCCCCGTGGTCAGGGACGGCTTGCAGGACCGGGGATGAGTTGCGGGGTTGGGGTCGCGTTGCGGGGCCGGGGTCGCGGTCGGGGGGTGGGGCCGGGGCCGGGTTACGGGGCCGGGCCCCGTGGGTGGGAGCGGCAGCCGCGCCCGGAGCTGTCCGCGGTGCTGATCGGGGCCCTCGGCGCCCGGCCCGGCCCGGCCCGGCCCCGCCGCTCCCCGCCCCGCCAAGGTCGCCGGGAGCCCACCCGCTCCGGGGGCACCTCCATATCTCCCCACCCCTGGAGCATCCCCACCCTGCCACCACCCGGGACCCCCATCCCGCGGGAACCCCGCCCGGCCCCACAGCCCTGGCCGCTCGCAGCGCGCCGCCCCCGCGGGCCCGGGCTCCCTCCGGCCGTGCTGCGCCACGGGCTCGAGTCGGTGCCCGCAGAGGGCTGGGGGTGCGGGGGCCACGGCTACGGCACCCTCCAGCTGCAGCCCGCGGGGTACAATCCGCTGCCCGGGCCCTTTCCCGGCCGAGGCCAGGGGAGCACTGGGCTGGCGGCCGCGGGCCAAGCCCAAGCCTGGGCGCCCCGCAGGGTTCCCAGCCTGGCAGGCCCGGGCAGCCCCTGCCCTCTGTGCCCTGCCGGGGTCCCGCTGTGCCTCCGGGAGCCAGCGAGGCAGTTCCCTGCACTGGGTCTGCCACCGCTGCAGCCACGCTGGCATCGTGCCATGCTCCCTTGCCAGGCTCCTCTCCCAGCCCATGTGTCCAGCCACCCACCCGGAGGCCGCTGCAAAACCCTTCTGCTGCTGGGCAAAGCTGTTGGCTCCTCAGGACAGCTGGGGAATCTTCCTCTCTACCCCGTATCTCACACACTCTCTCTGCACAGACAACCTCTGGAGCGACCAGAGCCTGGAGACAGACCCTGACCTTCCCCCAAGCTGGAGGAAAATCTGTGACTCTCTGGGTACCTATTACTGGCATGTGCCAACAGGCACGACACAATGGCAGCACCCTGCACGCACCACTGGCCCAGGAGGGCACATGGAGGCTGATGGAGAGGAGACACTCCAGGGAAGGGTAGGGAATGTGGTCAGGGATGTGAGGGCTGGTGTTGGATTCCCTCTGGACTGGTCCAGCCTCCCCTTGGAGCATCCTGTCTGTGTGACCCTGAAGTCCTGCTCAGCCCCATTCTGGGGTTAAGTCCTTTGAAAGGCTCCAGCAGGCCCCATCCTAGGGCTCATCCTAGTTGGACTCATATTGACTACCCAAGATGCTCACAAGCTTGTTGCTGTCCTGGGAGGGGGGGCTCCTACATGGTGCCTCCTGACTGCCTCTCTTGCAGCTGTCACCCCTTTCTTCTTCTCTCCCAGGAATGCCAGGGTCCTGCAGCGAAGCACTCGGCAAAGGATCGGCCTATTCCCAGCCCCATGGCTTCACTGTCCCGGAGGTAGGGCTATCCTTGTGCATTGCTGGCTTGTTTGTGGGGTACCATTGATCCTTGACCAGTGCTGGGTGCTGGGCCCTGGTGCTTCCCCCCAGTGCAGCTGAAACCAGCAGGACCTTGCTGGGCACCCCCATGGGATGCTTCCCAGCTGCTGGTTCCAGGGCATCCTGATGCTTCCCTGGGTACTCCAGGAGCACGCGGAGGGAGCTTGCCCTGACTGCCCCATCCCTCTGCAGGCACTCTCTGTCCTGGCATGGAGATGACTTCCAGCACAGTGCAGAGCCCGGCTCCAAGGTACTGCACCCGCCAGCTTCACTGCCGCATCGTGGGCTGTGCTGGCACAAGAGGAGGAGGATGGCAGCTGGCAGGGACGTGGATGGGGGCCAGAGCAGGGGTGACCACTCTGGCACAGCGAGGTGTGCAGGACGGAGGTGACTGTGCCAGTGGCACTGGACCCTCTCGTGTCTCTGCTCAGTGCTTTGCTGTGCGCTCTCTGGGCTGGGTGGAGATCCCCGAGGAGGACCTGGCACCTGGCAAGAGCAGCATCGCTGTCAACAACTGCATCCAGCAGCTCTCCAACAGCAAGGGCCAGGGCTCTGCGGAGAACCAGGGTGAGGTAAGAGCCTGGGATGGTGCTGCCAGGCAGGGTCCCACCCCAGGGCTGCTGCTACTGGGGCTGGAGGGGAGCAGGTGGTAGAGTCAACTCTACACAGAGCATCCATCTGATGATCCCACATGTAGAGCACGTGGGTCTGACAGGTCTGTTTCTTGGGAACAGTGCGTGGGTGGGTCCCCTACACATGGGAATGGTAGCTGGGAAGGGCAGGGGAGGAACAGGGCTGACCCCACAGCTGGGGTGGAGCAGGCTGCTGGTGAAGGGCTTTGCCTCCACAGAGATTGGGTGCTGGGGATGCTCAGGCTGTCTGTCAGGCTGAAGGAACCACTGCCCTCTGCAGGGCCAGGACCTAGTGATGATTCTGAAGAAAGACACCATGAGCCTGGTGGACCCCCTCGACCACAGCCTGATCCACCGCCAGCCCATCCTCAACATCCGTGTCTGGGGTGTTGGCTGCAACAACGGCAGGTGCCAGGGGCGAGGGCAGAGCAGTGCAGGGGCCAGGGGGGTGGCTCTGCCCTCTTGGGGGGAGGCAGGCCAGCAGTGACCTGTCCCCTCTCCTCCCTCCCGACTGCCACCATGACTGCAGGGACAGGTAAGGGGGCACAAGGCTGGGGGCAGTACAGGCAGGGGGCTGCCTCTCTTGGCATCTCACTGCCTTGCTCGTGGCCTTGCAGAGACTTCGCCTTTGTGGCCAGTGACAAGGACACCTGTGTCCTCAAGTGTCACGTCTTCCACTGCAATGTGCCTGCCAAGGGCATCGCCAAGGCTCTGCATGAGATGTGCTCCAAGGTGGGATGCAGGGCCCCGAAGGGTGTGAGCATGGCTCGGGGATCTCGGGGGTGGGGGGAGGCTCCGGGACCCCCGTCTCTTGCAGATCGTGGCCGAACGAGCTGTAGCGAGCAGCAGGCTGCCCCGTGCCGCCACGCTGGAGCCCATTTCTGCCGAGGACCTGCCACTGCAAGGTAGTGGCATTTCTGCCACGGTCCGCCTTTGAGCCAGAGCCCTCTGGCTTGTCCGGCTGTTTCCCCTGAGGTCCTTGGGGATGGGGGACATAGTGAGGGACACAGGTGTAGCCCCACCTCTCTCGTCCTGGCAGTGGATATCCTAGAAGCGGTGCGGCAGTCGATGCAGACCTACGAGGCGCTGTACATCGGCAGCCTGCCCGTGCCCAGGGCCATGGGTAAGCGCTGCTGCTCCCCCGAAGCTGGGGGACGCCCAGGAAGCCCCTCCGTGCCCTGGGGCCGGACGACCCCTGCCCGCACCATGCCCGCAGCCGGGGCCGATGCGATGGGGTGTCCCTCTCGCCCAGGGATGGATGTGTTGAACGACGCCATCGAGAAGCTGACGAGGCGCCCTGGGCGGGAGAACTGGACGCCCTCCCTCATCTACGTGTCCGACACGGCCATGAGGGTGCACCCGGCGCAGGTGGGGAGGGGACGGGGGGCTGTGGCCGGAGCGGGCACGGCGCTGCCCCCGGCAGAGCGCACCTGGGGGCGGCAGGGCTGGACGGGCCCGCGGGGTCCCCGCAGGAGCCCGAGGAGGCGGCGCACATCTGGGAGTGCCAGGTGCGGTACGTGACTTTCCTGGGCGTGGGCCGGGACGCGCACACCTTCGCGCTCATCGTGGACACGGGGCGACGCTTCCAGTGCGCGGCCTTCTGGTGCGAGCCCGACGCCGGCACCATCTCGGAGGCGGTGCAGGCCGCCTGCATGGTGAGCGCCGCTGGAGACGCGCGGCCCCGGGGCGGGCGGGGTGACCCCGGGGCCGAGTGCCCCCGCGCTGCCTCTCGTGTCCCCGCAGGTGCAGTACCAGAAGTGCCTCGTGGCCGCCGCGCCGGGGGCGAAGGCGAAGAGCGCGGCTGGCCGGGGCCGGGCCGGGCCGGCGGCCGCGGGGGACGCTGCCCGCGGGGCGGCCAAGGCGGGGGCTGGCGGCGGCGGCGCGGGGCCCGGGGCCCGCAAGCGGGGACTCTTCTCCTTCCTGGAGGTGTTCCGCCTCCGGCGGGCCCTCCTGCACAGCCCGTAGCGGGCCAGGCCGGGCCGGGGCCGGGGCCGGAGCCAGAGGGGAGGAGCCCACGGCCCCTACCCCGACCCGGCCCCGGCCCCGGCCCCCGCCCCGAGCGCGGCCCCCGGCGGGGCGGGACAGGCGCGGCCCCGCCCCTCCCGCCCTGCCCCGCCTCACGGCCCGGAAGGGGCGGGGCCGGGCGTGACGTGGCGGGATGGCGGAGTCCTACGTGAAGCCGGGTGAGGGGGCGCGGGGCGCGCGCGCGTTACTTCCGGTGCGGGGGGGTCCCGGTGCGGGACAGTGCCGGGTCTGCCCGGGTGGGGCCGCGCCCGGCATCGGCTCCTCCGGGGGTCCGTGTGCGGGCGGCCGCCGGGGCCGTACCGGCTGTGGGGAGCGCCGGGAGGGACGTGCCCGGGGGTCCCGCCTGGCGCGGGTGCTCCCCGGTCTCCTCCGGTCTCACCGCGCCCTTCACTGCTGCAGGGAACCAGGAGCGCGGCTGGAACGACCCCCCCCAGTTCTCGTACGGGCTGCAGGCGCAAGCCGGGGGCTCCCGCCGGACCCCGCTCACCCGCCGGGCCCCCGCCCCGCCCGCGGGGGCACCCCCAGGTCAGCACCGCGGAGCCCCCGCCTGCCCCTCACCCTGCCCGGCCTCCCTCTGCGGCCCCGGCCGAGCTCCAGGGGCCGCTCCCCGCCGGGACCCGCAGGGAGCTGCGGCCCGGCTCCCGCAGCGGCGGTGCGGCTCTGGGTCCCCGTTCCGCGGGGTCCGATGTGACGGGCTCGGCGCTTCTGCCCCGCAGGTGCCCCCCCGGAGCCGCCCAGTGTCCCCGCAGACCCCGCAGCGCCGCCGCCCCGGGCGCTGGGGCCGCCCCCGCAGGGTTCTGGCGCTGCCCCGCGGGCCGAGGCCCGGCCGAGCGCGGCGCGCCCGGAGCAGGAGGAGTGCAGCGTGTCCGCCGACACCGTCCTCGCCCCGCTGCGGGCAGCCCTGGACTCCTGCCGGGCCACGGTGCAGGTGAGGCTGCGGCCCCTCCCGCCGCCTCTGACCCACGGGGCACGAGGCACAGGGGCGACAGCCGGGGCAGCCAGGCAGGGGCTGCCGGCTTCCAGGAGACCTCAGGGGTGAAGAGAGCAGCCCCAGAGCTGGTGGGGGCACATCCCTCTCACTCCCAGCTCACTTCTGCTTCCAGAAACAAGTGTGCAATGACATCGGGCGGCGGCTGACAGTGCTGGAGGACGCGTGGGCTCAGGGAAAGCTGTCGGCACCAGTGAGGAAGAGGATGAGCCTCCTGGTGCAAGGTACGGGGTTGAAGGGGGCTGCAGGCGCCCCAGCAGCAGGCACTGGGGCAGAGGCACCCGTGGGACAGTGGATGCTGCGCCCCTGATGGGGTCCCCTGTCCTGGCAGAGCTTCAGCAGAAGCACTGGGATGCAGCTGATGAGATCCACCGCTCGCTTATGGTGGACCACGTGAACGAGGTGAGCCAGTGGATGGTGGGCGTGAAGCGCCTCATCGCTGAGACGCGGGACCTGCCCACCGGAGAGACGGACGGCAGCGCTGACACCGAGCCCGCGACTGAGCCTGCGACTGAGCCAGAGCAGGAGGAGCCCTGACACCAGGGGCGGGGCTGTGGACTGTGAGCGGGGCAGCCCCTGCTCAGGGCCACCGGCGGGAACAGGGCCTCTGCTGCTGGGGCACCCCCTCTGCCTCCCAATCCTCATCCAGGAAAAGGGGATTTTAATCATTGCGACATTTTAGTGGCGATTCATTATGTTTAATAAACAGCACCAACCTGCCCCCTCCCACAGTGTCCCTGAGGGTTCTGGCACTGACAGGTCCTGGGGCTCCCAGGGTCAGCAGGAGATGGGGGATTGCTAGGTGAGTCCATAGGGCTCTGGCCTTGGCAGGATGCTCTTGGCCAACAAGATGTCAAGGGAAGAATTGGCAGCATCTGGGTGGAGCAGGCAGTACTGTGTGTCCATGCTGCACTGGCTGGCAAAGCTTGGCCCCTCATCAGGCAGTGGGGGGCCTACAGCAGACCCAGAGCCCAGCCCTGCTGCAGGAGGGGGCCAGGCTGGCCAGGGAGGCCAACATGTCAACAGCCCCTGGCATGACCAGGGTTTGTGCTGCAGCCACAGCCCTGGCTCCCTATCTGGGCTCCTGCTGTTCTGACACAGCTCAGAGTTGAGTCTGGAACCCAAGAGACCTGTGTGACCTCAGGGACAGGGAGGGACAGGGACAGACACATGCCCAGTCAGGTGTTAACTGTGCTGTTCTCCCCCTGTTCACGGGATGGCCTCACCAGTTGCCTCCATCACAGCTGAGAACACAGCTCCCAGGCCCTCACCTGCAGTGTCACCCTCTGCACCCTCCTGGTGCTGCTTACCTCCCCTCCCTGGGGATGAGGACCGTGCTGAGCCCCAACAAAGACACACACCATGTTAGCACAGGGGTTTCACGGTGTTTATTGATCAAGCATGAGCTCCTAGGCAATTGCACCAGCCACTTGTGCTAGAGCCTGAGGTGTCACACGTCCATCCCCAGCATCAGAGAGGGCTGCAGCCAGCTGGTCACGGTGCCAGCACCTCCACGAGGCCCAGGAACAGGCCCAGCCATGGCCTGGAGACAGGGAGATGGAAACTCAGATGTCCATCTCAAACTGGTCTTGATCTGCAAGGGCATGGATGGATATAGGACCAGGGTTAGGATGGGGCTGGCTTGGCACACACAGGCAGGCAAAGGGAGCAGGAGCTGGAAGTGGGGCCAGGCTGGGATCTGGCCCCAGGCAGGTGGTCCGTGGCCTTGGCTGCTCACCTGGCATGGCCTCTTGGCTCTCATTCCGCTCCTTGAGCTCCTCCAGCTTGACGAGGCTGGACTGGGCCAGGGATGTGACACCGGGGGTCTGGGGCAGGCAGCAGGGAGGGGTCCTGGCCGCGGGTGAACTCTTGCACTCCAGCAGGAACTTGCGGTCGCAGATGATGCGGGTACCTGCCAAAAGCGGGGGCTGTCAGGCACTGCTGGCCCTGGCCACCCCCCGAGCACCTCAGCCCAGAGCAGGGGTGGGACCCAGTGCTCGGCCATGGCTCACGGACACATCTGCCTCTGGAGCCACCACATCTGGCTTCCCCCAAGGCAGCCTGTGACACCCATCCTGCCCAGCAGCTATTCCCCACATTATTCCTCCCCTTCAGGCTCCTGGAGCTCTGCAGGGTGCAGCACATGGGGTCGAGCCTGCCAAGGGCTATGCCATGGTGGACAACATAGGCCACCCCTGTGTTGCCTGCAGGGCAGGGCCAGTCCTGGCCTGCTGGCCAGGCAGCAACAGCTTTGTGTGGTGCTCTGTTCCAGGGTGGAGCAGCAAGGGCTGGGTATCCCATGGTGGGCACCCTGGGCACCTGTTCCCATTGTCTCAGCCAGCCACCTGCTGCTTCCTGCAAGAGGACAACAGCTGGGTTCCATGGGACGTCTCCTCCTCCAGCCTGCTGGGTGTGCAGTGTCCACCCAGGGCACACACTGCCTCCTCCCCATGCTCCAACTGCCTGCCAGCAATGCCTGAGGTCACACCAGCCTGTGTGCCACGTCTGCAGCCCAGGGTTCCAGGGAACCCAGAGCTGCTGCCTGAGGTGCCAGTGAGCCCAGAGCTCCTGCTGGGCACTGCAAATATCTTACACAGCCCACGCCTGCCACAGCCCCCTAGCACCGGGCTGGGCTCTCTTACCCCAGAGGAGCTTAACTGAAGGCACATGATGGAGCCAGTGCCCACAGGACAAGCACCTGTGGCTCCACCCAAACATGGACAGCTCAGGAATGAGGCACATGCGTCCCTGAGGACAGACAACAAAGAAAAGGACCTGCTCATGGCTGACCCAGGGGTCAGAAAGGGGAAGGAGGACAGGTCTGGGGGAGCCCTGCCACTCAGGACTGGTGAACTCAAGTGGGTACAGACTCTGGTGTTACCCTCATTCATTTCCGGGATCCAGCCAGCCCGCCCTGAGGGACCAACACTGTACTCACCAGTCCCTGGCACTGCCATCAGCCTGCTCCCCAGAAGCACAAGGCCCTGCCTCTGCCTGTGCCCCCCTGTAACCATGGGGCAGTGATGGTCCAAACTTCGAGCAGAATCTTCCTACAAAACTTTGTGATTCCCTTTTCCACTTTAATGGAGGCTGCTGGGGCCACTTGGATCTCATGCCCAGAGCAAGTGCCCATGTCCTCAGGGAAGGAGCTGTGTTGGGGAGAACCCAACAAGGGACCTGTGCAGGAAGGGCTGGGGTGGCCAAGGCTGTTCCAGGGACAGTCCCTTCCCCATCCTGGGTCTTACCCCCTTGGTGTCAGAGAGGAGACTGTGCCACCTGCCCTGGAACTGCAGCCCTCCAGGATGGGGAGACAGTGGCTCCCCAGGATGCGGCAGGAGGAGGTGGCACAGAAATGGACACTCCACCCCTCCCCTGCACCTCCCCCTCAGAGCACACACCTATTGCACCACAAGACTGCTTGTTTGAAACACAATTGCTGCTGACACCCTGCCCAGGGCAGGGCATGAGACTGGGGTGATCTTAAGGTGACTTCCAATACAAACCTTTCTGTGTCTCTGATTCTATGTGTATCTCCTTTGGTGTTGGCACTACCACTGCGGCAACAGCAGTTCAAATTTTTTTGCATTTAGTCCTCAAATAACAAGAAAATATCTGAATGTGCCATCCAGTAGTGCTTCTGAGGTTGATTTGCCTGTCGTACGTGGTTAATGCTTGTGCAGTTTGGGTTTTCAGTACTTCTTTTTGCTTTTACTGGGTAAACTCTGTTGCTTCAAGTAAGGATTTGTCTGGATAAGGTGGAAGAAGGTGAAGTCTCCACCTGGTCTGACATTGATTCATTGGATTAGACATTATGTGCTGTGGAGTTTCCTGCTTAAGGAATGGATCCAACATTCCATGCAGTTACTGCATTGCTTAGGAGCAAAAGCAGAACTAAGCACAGTCCAAGTGCAGAAGGTGGAGAACTGGGTCAGGAGTTAATGTTCATCTTAAGCAGTGTGCAAAAATCTCTTCTTCCTCATAGAAAGGACTCGAGGAGCTCTTAGCAGATTTACAGCATTACAAGAAGCTTAGAACTGAACCTATTACATTTTCCTCTGATGGGAAGCACTTTTCTAAGATCTGTTTCTGGACACGTGAAGGAACCCTGCATTCACCCGTCACTGTTGTCAGCCCTTCTCTGCAGCCAGAGCAAAACCTGATCTCTCAGGTGACCACCTGCCAGAAGCAGCAGAACTAACCCAGAAGGTAAAAAACCGTAACACAGAAGCAGGTTCACACCAATAAAAGGCTCACAAGTGGCAGGGGCAAGGACTCTGCAGACATCTGTGGCTCCAAACCCTCCCAAACCTGCCTGCATCCAGGTGCTCAGTACGTGACCCTGGGGAGATCACCAGGCACAGCAGCAGCTACTGAGGACAAGAACATACAGCCCTTTCAAAATTCTCACACACAACCTAGAAATGCTGTTTGCCTTTTATTGAGTATTCAGGTAAATAGTTCACATTAATACAGGCTACATAAAGTAGAGCCACTATACGACATGAAATTTACTCAGCTTTTCCTTTTAAGTCTGTAAACAATCATACAGGTATTTACCACCCTAAAAGGTCAAAATCATGTCATCAACTAGTTCTCTGCTGCATACAAGGAGTATTCAGTAGTGTTTAGCCAAAAGCACTAGTTTTGTCTGATTTTTAAGTTTGAAGTGGCTAAACTAACTGGAGAATAGAATCAGTTTGTATAGGTAAGTCAATTTGTTCTTATACAATGGGCAATCGAGATTCCATTGTTACAGCCCACAGAAAATCATTTAGTTAGGCACATGAAAAAAATCCCCAGGGTTCTTCAAGGTCATAAAGATTCCCAAACCAGGCTAAAAAAGGACAGACCCCCTTAAATCAGTTGACGTACTTGAGATGCATGTTTCCAATGTGAGGTGCCCAGGTGCCAGGCCAAATCTACAGCAAGAAATAAAAAGACAAATCTATTATAAAAACAAATAAAGGTTCCTTTAACAGTGTTTTACCACTGAGGGCAAGCATAAGGCTTCCCTCAAAATATAACCAGACTGTCCAAAGACAGGAGCTCTCCAACTCTGGCCAAGGTCTGACTGACAACCTGCAAGGTGCCGAGTATGGATATAAACCCTCTCACTTGTAACAGTCCATTACCTGGCTGAGCAGTCTTGAAATGCTGCTTGTTTTACCTGGAAGTTTTGGTACCAATAGCACCATGGATATTTTATGAATACACACACACATACACACACACACAGACTGTAGGGAAAAGTCATGCAAACAATTTTAATCCTAGTTTAAAAAAACCTGAAAAAAACAAATGTGTCACCCAAACTGGGTATCATAGCACCTTATAAAGCCCCAGGGAAAGCACAGGTAGGAAAAGGCAGCCACACTACCTGCTGAGCATCAGTACATTCTGTTGAGTTCTGGACAACTTTGATCATGGGATTCCAGGCAGGATCTGGAGTATGGAGCCCGTTAAAGAGGGGCCCTCCTGGGCCATCTGCCAGCTGGGGGTGCGAGGGTATCAGAGTGCCACCATACATGGAGATGGGCAGGCCCTGAGGGGACAAGAGAGCACTGGTGAAGGACATGGGGAAGGGGGGCCTGTAGGACTACAGAGAGCCACAGGTAATGTTCCACTACTGGCAGGAATCTCAGCACTGTCAGGAAACACTGTGGCAGAGTATGGAACACAGTGACTTCAGAGCTGGAGGTTCAGCCAGCTTAGCCATTTTTCTGAACTTACACATAGCCGAGGCTGCAGCACACACAGTTTTCAGATAGGCCCACTAAGCCAGGCCAGCAGCTGAACACTGTGACCTCAGTGTTCCCTCCTCTCTGCAGCACAGGATAGCTGCAGTGCACACAGGGCTGCACTGAGCCAACCAGTCTTTGTTGAAGATTTTCTCTAATTCCTAATGGCCTTCTAAAATAATTCTGCCTGTTTAGAAAGAACAAGTTATGGAGCAGCTTTTTGCAATTAGAAGAATTCTTTTTCTATGCATGAATGGCGCTGCTTTGCCATGCAGATGTGGCTCTTTCTGAAATACGCTGGGAGTCCTCTCCTCCTGCCACTTCCCTAAGGAAGGTATGTGGTATTGTGGCCATGATTTGTGCTGAAAGCATTAAGCAAACTTGCAATCACCCTCAATAGCTGGACAAGCTTTGTGAAACATTTCCAAGAGACTGAACTTCTGAGAGAAGAAACACTGCAGAGTGATGAAGACCTTCAGCTACTGACCAGAGAATATCTGCAACCTACAAACTCTGGCTTTGTTTAGACCTGCCTCCAAGCTTGGGCACCTATTTTAGTCAGTTCTGGGATGAAAGAAGGTTCAGAACTGGGTTGACAAGCAGTGGCAGCAGAGGCACACACACATACACAGGGTGAACAGGTAGAACAGGAGGATGCAATAAAGTCAGACCCTGGTCATTTCATAAATCCAACTCTCTGTAACTTACTTTAGAAAAATCCACAAAACTATTTGGCATAGGTTGGTGGAAAATATTCGAGGGAGCCACTATTCCAGAATCATCTCTCTCCATTGGCTGATGCTGAGAAAACGTGCCCGGGTCTGACAGCTGCTGATGCATTGGATGACTTCCCATGACAGGCTGAGACCAACCCGACAAACCTTCTGCAAACAGATTAAAAACGGCTGATTAAATTCACTGCAGACACTCCAGTAGAACTCAGCAGCTGCACACACCTAAGCACCCAAAGTGCCACCCAAAGGCACCCTGAAAACACACAGCCACAGAGGGATCTCAGGTATCCAGACAAGGGTGGAGAAGATGGGGACTACCACGACTGTGAGTTCCACATGTCCACTGCAAAATGGCTAAAATCCAACAGAGCTCCCAACACTACCTGTAAGCACATACAAGCTTTTCTTGAAAACACACAGCAATGCTGAGACATGAATTAACCAGAGTGTGGAGGGCTTCACTGAAGCATGTAACAAATGCAGGACTCAAACATTTGTATTGACAGTTACCAATGGAAACACTCTACACCTCAAATGCTGCACCTCCTCCTTTCCACAAAATCCAACTACCAGGAAACTGAACGTAAAACTTCAGCTGTTTCAAAGTCATTCTTTGGGAACCAAGGCTGCCTGGAACAGAAGTTATCCCATACTGTTCAAAAGTCATGAGGAAATCAATGCAAAACCCAGCATCCACAGCTCTGTGTCCCGGGGTGCATCAGCTGCACCTCAGCTGACACTGTAAAATTTGAGTGGAAAACAAGAGAGAAACCTGGACAGAGGGAGCCAACAGTCAGGGCTGGAAACAGCCACCTTAGCAGATATAAATTGTTTACTCTAAGCTCTGCATCACAGGACTCTGTACGAGGTCTCTGCACCATTTCAGGCTCCCATTGACCCAGGCTGGGTGAGAACCACCAGCATCAGGAGGGGGAACCACAGTGCTTCCACTGACCTGTGCTGTCCCACCACTGCCACCAGCTCTCCCTCAGGATGTTCTCCACAGACCGTGGAGCTTTCCTCCTCCTCTCCACCCCAGTCCTGCTGAGAGGCAGTTTCCCTGCAGCACAGGGACTCACCAGACACACTGTTGACCCCGAAGGACCAGATGCCGCTGTGGCCCACGGGGGCTGTGAAGTTGGTTCCCAGGGGCGTGGGCGTGACGGAGCCTCCCTGGCGGATCCTGGCGAGCCGCTCGGTCCCGATGGGAGGCGGCACCTTGCGGTCCTGGCTGGCGTTACCCGTTTTTGGCTGGCCCAGGTTAGCAGGTGCAGAAGCAGCTGAGAGGGGCGAAGATGATCCTGAGGAAACTGATGGAATAGGAGATTCACCTGCTGAAAAGAGTATTTCTCTTGCTTAATTACACACAAAGTAGCAAGAGTAAATGCCATCCCATTTATTTCCCCAAAGCAAATGATAAAATGTTTTAAAGGCTTTTTTTGGCAAGCATTCTTCAAGTCTTTCACAGAAATTCTGTCTAGGAATTATTTTAATTCTAAAATCAACATTATAACACAAATGCTTTCAGCCATCAGAATTATGATATTCTCATGACGTAGCAAAGTATCTAAATTAATTACAAGAAAGAATAAGAAACATGGAAGAGTTTCAGGAAGAGGTGAAAACATCAGCCAAAATACCATAAATATCCAAACAGCCTGGTTTTGGTATCCACCACTTCCAGCAGAAGAGAAATCAGACAGCTTTCCCAAAGCCACAGGTGTGACCCAAGAGCATAAAGTCCCGCCAACTTCAGAAGTGTCACTGACTCTCCCTGGGAAATCCCAACTTCCTTTGAGCACTCATTTAAACATTTTGGTTATTAAACTCAGAGTGGCAATGAAGTTGCATGCAGTGACATGAAAAACCTCTTCAGCTAAGATTCTAAATCAAAGACCCATATTTTCTGTAAAGCTACTTCCATGTTCTTTCCATTAGGAGGAAAACCCACTGTTACCTTGGATGATGCTTAGAGATTTTGGAACATCTTAAATATATTTCCAGATCCCAATTAAAAAAAAAAAAAAAAAAAGAAATAAAGAAAGAAAGAAAGAAAGAAAAAAAAAGAAAAAAGGCAACTATAACTTTAAGCCACAGCAAACATGACATTTTCACCTAATATTGCACTCGTACTACTTAGAGAGGAATCTTTAGCTTGGTGTAATCACCTCCACTCCCCCACAGCTTCATGCCCTCTACTCTCAAGAGCTTACAATGACTCATTTTTTTGCCCAAATACGCCTCTAGTAATGCTACCAGAACTAGTGGCATGGGAAAAACCCCACAAAATAGCACAGCTTGGGATTTGCACACCATCCTCACAGCTGCTAAAAGCAATTGGAAAGCATTTTGTGCATTACTGGGCAAGTTCCCCTCAAGTTAAAAATCTACTAAAGACAATAGCTATGAATTTATAGTTAACTAAGACAGACCCATGAAGTTCCTACATGAATTTGTTGCGCTTGTCCAAGGATGTGGTGAAAAATGCTGTCTGTTAAAGCTGGGAGTCCCAACAGGCGCTGGCCCTTGAAGGTAAACCCGTGCTCCTTGTATGTTTGCTGAAAAGCCTGTCAAAGGACCTGAAGAAGAAGTTGTAGAGCTGTTGGATGGATCTAGAGAGGGTAAGCCTGAAATAAACATAAATTTGATTAAATATCTCTCTTTGGGAAATTAGCTTCAAAGCACCAGAGAAAGCTAGTGCTCCAAATATAATTAAAGCATCTCATCACCTTTGGGGGCATCTGCACATGGTAAGGTCATTTTACAGGTGCACGATTCTCCCTTAGAAACCAGAGAGGCATCTCTGATTTGGCCTCAAGTTTTAACAAAAACAGCCATCCCTTTGGCCACTGAAAGAAAATTATCTTAGCAGGGAGAGCAGAGCAGGAAAGTTGGGAGTGGCCACGATCTTTGCTTACAAAAAGCCACACAAATCCAACAGAGATCCAGGGCTGTGTGAAAGCCCCAGGGGAATCCAGCACCAGGGAAGCAGTTCTCTGCAGGATGGGCTTTGCCATCCCACAGGTACCTTCATATAGAGATCAGTCAGAGCACACTGTGGCCACAGAGACAGGGCTGGTGTGGCACAGCACCACTGGGGAGGGGGCTGCTTCCTCCAGGGACGTGTGAGAGGAAGAGAGAGATGGAGAAAGAGTTCAAAGTCCCACAAAAATTACTAGCAAGGGTGAATTACAGCTTTTTTTAATAAGCCAAAGCTTTTAAGTACTTTTCCAAAATGTTGTAAAAGCTCTTTTCATACGTTATTACCTGAAAGCAGAAATGGGCATGGCGGTATGTTCACCTGAGTTTAGGGTTTAGTTTCAAGGGCCTATTAAACAAGATTAGTTTCAAAACCATTTAAACATTTCAAAATGACCACAACCAGGACCAGCCTATGTTGCTGCAGAGTGAGGTTGAAGGTTGCATGTACACACACCCCACCACAAAACAGCAGTGCTGCCAGGCAGAACCTTAGGCCAGAAACTAGAGAGGCACCTTCCAGTGCCTGGATAGTTCCTGAAAGCCAGGTCTTTTCCCCCAGTATTATCAACTGAGTCAACCTGATTTACTCCTTCCAGAACTGCCAGATCCAGCCTGCTCACATGGACAGAAATGATTTGTTGGAGTTGAAGGAGGTGCTTTTCTCACTAACCCAAAGGTTAAAAAGAGAAGTCTCCCTTATAGCCAAGGAGAAACACATCTCCCTGCTGCTGGAACATGGGGTGCCCAGCTGAGGGACTCCCAGCATGGGAGGACATTCCTGGGTTTGTCACAGCACAACTCCATGGCTCTGAGGAGGATGCCAGTGCCTGTGGCTGCAGTGTGGTTGAGCTGGCAAACCACACAAGGTCTGCCCCAGACAGAAGGGTAACAGAGCTGCCCATGGTGCTGCTGGGTTCTCAGTCAGAGAACAAGGCAGGGATTGTGACAAAAGCAGCTCTCCTGCCCGAGAGGGATGTCCAGCTGTCTTTTGATGGCTCAGGAGGCTGATGGGTACACAGCTTTTGGATACACAGCCTGTAAAGTGCAATGGCTGGACAGTCAGACCGCTTCAGCACAGCTGGATATGCTCCATGGGCTGAAGGGAATGTGACAGCCAGAGATGCACAAATTCAGGAGCCAGGTCACAAAGAACACTTCTTAACATTATCTTGTCTTCCATAAAAGTGGATGAAAACCTTCACTTGATATTAAAAATGGCTATTCTGAACAGCAACTTACCAAATCCTGACTGCTATGAGCTACCTATTTGTATACTTACCAACAAAATCAGGTTTTCTAATACTAAAATCTTCTGCAATACCTTACTCTGCACTTACCTGGGCTACAAACACTAACTCCTCATTGTGCTCTGAATGCATAACTGAGCTTTTGAGAGGAATGTATTGATCTCACACAAACTCTGCTCAAAATTCAGTTTATCAAAGACTCTAGGCAGATGTTGGTTACTGAAATGTTACTTGCACCTTTAGAGAAAGTGCCTCAACACTTGGTCACTCTGTGTGAAAGACTCCAACCATTTCATGCTGTTCCATACTCATGTTCTGCTTCCTAAGCTGGCATATTTCAAGTTTGTGACCCCTTTTAAGAAGCAAGGTCTCCAACTCCTTAAAATACAGAGGACAGAAGTAACAAGTAGATTTGTTTTGGTCCTCTCCTCTCATGGTTGGGCTAAGCCTGCCCTCAACTGCAAACTGCCAGGACAAGAGACCTAAAAATGTGAGACAAATAGGCCATTTCCAGAATGGATCCACAGCCAATGAGATCTGCAGAGATATCTGTGTCTGATACCTGATATGTGCAGAGATAGCTGTGTGATATTCACCAAAGGAACTGGTAGATCAGAGAAGACTTGAGCTGCACCTGAGCTCATCCATGAACAGGAAAAGCAGACTACCTGAACTTGACCCTGAGGTGAAAACTTGTTAAGAAAAAGCTAGTTTAGTGCACAGCCAAACTATATTAAATCTTCACCAAATAAGTTTAGACATAATCCCTTAGAAATGCTGATTTGTGGAAAAATTTGCCATGGGCCAATTATACAAGAGAGGCACAAAATGCAAACCTCTGTTCCCTCAGGTGTAGTCACGGCTGAGATCAGAGGATGCTCCGAGGCCATTACCAACCCCTCTGACCACAGTATTGCCAGGCCAGGCTCTGGCTGCTCCCTGTCCATTGTGCTGCTGCCGGCCAGAGCATGAGCAGTGATCAGTCCTTCTTCCCAACCCCCCCCCCTCCTCAAAATCTCATTAATCCTGTCACCAAACCCTGTGGAAATAGCCATGCAAGTCCCCAGTTCTGCCAACTCTTGGGACAAGGTGAATGAGAGGGGTGGACAGACCCTACTTAGCTCTGACAGAAGGCAACAGAGAAGTCCTCAGCCTACTGTGCTCACTCCTTTCCTCTCTATCACTCCTTCCAAACATCCTCAAGCTCCCTTAACTCCCCTACTCCTAGACTCTGGAAATAAAGGTGATCAAAAGCAGGATGTAGTAAAATGACATTAAATGCATCAACTAAGGACCTGACTAACCACCTCCTGCCAGACACAATTTTAGCAGGACACTACCTATTTGCAGTTTTTCTTCACTTTGCAATATCCTAATCAGATCCTAACTCAGGAAAAGTGTGTTCTGTCCAAATATTTTTGAATTCCAGTTGAGAACTTCACACACATCTCCCCCAAAGTCAACTGTGAGGGTTTTCCATGGCTATCTACCTAACCTTTCTAAGGGCAGAAACAGATTTACACTGTTTTTAAAACACCTACAGTCATTTAAAGATATATAAAGTATATAAAGTAGAAATATAAGAAGTTTTCTCCCATTACAAACAGATGATCTTAACATAAGGGAACAGCAAAATACTTTGCTGCTGTAGGAAGTCTCAGTCATCCATGTTTGCACATGCAGGATGCCATCATCAGGGAAATCAGCAGGTCCCATTTGCCATAAGTTTCCTTTCCCAGGAATTATAATTTAGAGCACTGCAGAGGAAAAGCTGAGCCATTGTCAAGTGTTTCTGGAGCCTGTTGGGGGTCTGGCAGTTCTTTATTAACTGTCTCTGATGAATAAGGTCCAGTTACTTCATCTTACCCACCTAGTTCTGCTTACTTCACTGAGCCTGGATGTGGCACAGAGTTCTAGGTGTGCCCTCAGTTTGCAGAGCTATACAACCCAAATTTAACAACTGAGAAAACTACAGTCATAGCAAATACCCCAGTTTTGTGGTTAAAGCCAGTCAGAAAGAAGTGTTCTGGTTTGCAGGTCCTGCACATTTGTCAAGCAACTGAAAGGAAAGGGAATGCTGAAGATCTTCTTTCCTTACCATCACATCTTCCAAAAGCTCCTTCTCCTTTAATCTGAAAGTCAAACTACTTGACTTGTCCCAGCCCAGCATTCAAGTCGTGAAGCTTTAGCCCAAATACCCAACACACACTGTGTGGGCAAGGATGACTCCAGAGCAAGGCTCTCCAGACACCCAGCTCCAGGGCACCCCACAGCCACCATGGCAAGGACAAAAGGGTGGCACAGAATAGATCTCTTGAGGGTCCCTTCCAACCAAATGGGAACTCTTGGTTGTTTGCAACATAGTTTGAACACTGAGAAGATAGAAGTCCTGCAGGCAGAGCACAGCACAGGCAAGGAGCTCAATGTCAGTGCTCCTAACACATTTCAAACAAATCCAGATGTGCTAATATAGCTATACTGAACTTCTGAATAAAACACTCCACACAGTAGCATACCAATAAGCTTCACAAAGCAAGCTTATTAAAATCCCAGAGCCACATCAAGAACGAAAAGGCACAGAGAGTTTTCCCTCACCAAGTCAAGCTGGAGTCTCACATACAATATGGAGCACCTGCATGCAGTCACTGCTGCAGCTGGAACCTCCAGGAGTCCTAAGGTTTGGTGTCACCCCACACTGTGCTCTATTCCAACCCAAAACCTAAAATCAGTGCTACACTACAGGCAAGTGGGAGCATTCCTGTCTCACACAGAGGACAAGCAATGCAACATTTGCAATCTTCCCAACACCTAATAGCTTAGAAGAGCTGAAGAAAAAAAACCATCCACATTTTAAAGAGCATTTGGAAAAAACAGGCCATCCTCATTACATGAGCATTCTCCAACTGTCATTTGTAGATTACTTCTCCATCAGTATGATGATCAAAGTGCAATGATTGAAGAAATAATTTTGTCCAGAACATGACCTTAATGACTTACCTACAGGACTAGTTGAAACCCGTTGGGAAGGTGGCCTGAAACCAGGAGCCTTGGAGTTGTCGGGATGGACGTTTTCCACATGTCCTAGCACAGAATTATTCAGAAAGGTAGACTGAACAGTGAAAGATGGGTCAGCTGCTGCTCGGGTAGAGAGTGGACAGTCTCCCCATGCTTGGTTAGCTGGCACCTGGTTGCTATCAAAAAGACTACTAAAGTGATTGAAGAGCGTTGCTGGCCCAAAGGCAGGAGGCAATGATTTGTTTGCTGGGTTAATGTGCATCTGAGAACCGTTCATAACGTTCATGGCTGACGAAAGCTGCACTGCAGCAGGTGGACCTTGAGAAGGTGTTAAAGGAACTTGATTTGTAACAAAAATAGACTGAGGATCTTGATGGAGGTTTGCATTTGGTACCACTGAATAGAAAGAACCTCTGGACTGCATCCTGTGAGTAACTCGAGGTGCTGGTACAGCTGCTTGAGGTAAGTTACTGTTGTCCTGATTATCTGCAACAACGGACCTGGGCGACGCTAAGCTTAACGGAGCAGTTTCTGAGCTGGATGAAAAAGGCATCGACATGGAAGGGCTGATCTCAGACATGCTGGTTGGCAGAACTTCATCTTGGGCGTTGCTGAGCGGTGCGGGGCTGCTCGCCGGGCGCGCCTCGGTGCCCCCCGAGCTGCTGCTGGCTGACACGCTGCAAGTGCTTGCGGCTGAAGCTGGCGGGCACGCGCTCGTGGGCGGCTGCTCGGGGGCCGACACCTTCTCCTTGGGCGCGGAGACGGCCGAGAACGAGTCTGCTTTCAGGGCAGAATGCTGCGCTTGCGGAGCAGGAGGTGGCAGAAACGCTGCGGGCGCTTGCCCATTGTTTGTGGGGGCAGAGGAAGCTGAGGGCAGAGTGCTACAGGTGCTCGTCACAGTTGAGATGGCTGTCGCTGCAGCACTCGTCTTGGGGACGCACGTAGCAAAGAGCTGCTTCCTGACCGAGGAGGGAGTCCGGTTACTGGTCACACACAGAGGCTGGCTGGAAGCAGCGACAGACGAGGCCGTGACGGGACAGCTGGACGTAGCTAAGCCAGGAGACTCCGTCTGCAGAACGTTTCCATTCTGACTACCTGCACGACTCGAACTGTTATGCTTTGGAGAGCTGTTCGTGCTGCCAGGGTTAACTGGTCTCACTGGGAATGGTCCCCAAGTGTTTGGTGAAGGTGAAAAGGTTCCTCCAAATTGGGCCATAGGTAAGCGAGGGTGCCGGATCTGTTGCATAGTTTGGGCAGCCAGCAAGGCAAAATGAGGGTGAGAATAAGCGAGAGGAAGAGACACCGGAAAAGATGAGCGCACATTGGCTGGGACATTCTTGTTTAATTTGTTAGGAGGCTGGAAAGTAGATAGTGTTGATGACTGCGATGTGACCAGGGGCGGGGCTCCGAGAGGAAACGAGTTCTTGTTGGAAGCAGTCGCAGTGCTGACTCCAGATGAAAAGTTTGAGTGGATTGATTTGGTACTCGAAGCAGGTGTTCTTATATGAGTTTTAGGAATCAAGTCTTCCAGTTCCTTGGCAGGATCTTGAATAAGGGCATTGATGAGTTGCACTGCGTATCGCGTGGACTCTGTACCTCCCCTAGATTAAACACAAACAGATTTATCTTTTGCAAAAGGAAACCCCACTTTGCAAAACGCTCCGGAGCTTCAATCTTACACTGATCTGTAAGTCTATTGTAAGTTTACTGCAGTAAATTCCTTCTTGACTTCTGTGTATCTTAAGGATTATCTCTGAAGTCAACTGTCAGCATATCTTGGCAGCAGAAATGTATGTTCTATTCTAGAACAATGAAACTAAATAGATCCTGCCTTAGAAAGCAAACAAACTTTTCAATAAATGACACTGTGAACTAACTCAAGACTTTCATTTTGAGATACTGTACCTTATAGTGATCATTCTCTCTCCATTCTTATCTTTTTGCTTATCCACATCAATGTGGGCACCAGTGACATCTTGAATTGCTGTGATGTTGCACCCACCTCTTCCCATTATTCTAGAGACGACAGAAGCTGGGACTGATAATTTCTTTGACCTGTATCACAAAGATCAGAAATCTGTGAAATGCATTCAAACTTCAAAGACACACAAAACCCCTCTGCTGTCTGACAATGGTTGAAGCAATATTCTTAGGGTCAGCAGAAAACCACTTACTGCCCTTTTCTTCACCCTTCGGAGCTTCTCTTGAAATCCCCCACTCGAATTACTCATCATCCTCAGTACCTGACAAGGATTCTCCAGTAGCATTTATTCCACCACTATTGTAACATAGATATATGAGCCTCACAGTACTTCAGAACCCTCTAGGATTTTATCTAATCTTGGGTACCTCTCCAAAGTGACACAAATCCTTATCAACCTGAATCTACACAAGCAGCATTGCTTCAAATGTAAAAGCCCATGGCTTAACTACTTTGACTGTTTATAGCAAGGAGAAGGTGGCTTTCCATTGTTTTCCCAGTGATGAGCTCTGTAACACCACCTACATCCACAACCTTTTAGTATCCACTTCTTTCAGATCTCAAGATCTGGAAGTGCAGCATCACCAATAAACAATGGTGGGTCAAAGCAGGTGAAGCTGTGTGGTGCTGGGATTTAGGGAGCTGCTGGAAAGCCCCTGTGATGGCAGACTGGAATTGCAGAAGCAGGCTCACTGTGAGACCACAATGCTGTCACCAAAGTCACTCAGTTCAGGGTTTTCCTGATTCCCATGGTACTGGTGGGTCAGAGCAAGCACATGCTATTGGGAAATGTCTGAACACAAGCTCTGCTTGCACACAGACCTCAGCTGAGGTCTCTGGGCCACCACTGCCCCCAGACTTCAGGGTGTGCCTGACCTCTTGCACCCATAAACTGCTTTTAGGCGTGCTACTGACGTGCACTAGCTTGATGCTGAACAGTCAGAGAGAATTCAAAGGGGTTTCAGAAATCACAGCAGGGACAGGTGCCCACCACCCTATGGAAAGGCTGCCAACTTCACCTAGCTATTCCACTCTTGGAAATTTTTAAGTAACTGGATCCTCAGGGAATTGTTTGCCACTTAACAGGACTTAGAGGAAATCTGTTTAATTTTAAACATCTAAACACATGGAAATGTTCTAAAGCAACACCTCACGTTGCCAAGGTGTTATTTCTCTCCCCCATTCCTGCCAGGACAACACACTACAACACTTTCCATCCCCAGAACCCCCAGTGCATGTGCCCTGTTCTATCCCAAGGCTGTTTCATGCTTTGGGTTTTCTTCCCCATCTCCAAGGCTCCCCTCTCAAGAGGGACATCACAGCTACTCCCTCCCCAAAGCTCCATCATCACCTCAGTTTCAAGAACACCTGTACTGCTCACAGAGCTCCTGACTGCACCTTGGTCTGCTTCCACCCCTGCCCACTGGGGACCTCTGGCAACCACTCAAGGAGGCATTTCTCTTCCAGGAGAGCCCACCCTAATGCCCAGACCCCTCCCACCCATCATCCACAGCCATTTCCCTCCCTCCCTCCCAAGGCTGATGACCTAGAGAAGTGCCCCAAAAGTACCTTTTTGCTCCAGAACAGCAGCGCCCTCCTCTCTGCAGCTGAAATTGCTCAATTGGTGTTGGCTGCAGAGTGTTGCTGGGAGGAGGGTCTTTCAAAACTCTGCCCACTTGCCTGTCAGGGGCAGAAGGGATGCTTGCATTGGTTACTTTGATAGACATCCCTTCAAGCTGAGGGGTCACTCACAGGGAGAGGGAAGAAGAATTCTTGTTGAGACCAGAAGAGGCTTTAGCAGAGGGAGTTCCTGGGCACTGCACCCACACATCTATGGTCACCAACAATGCTCTCTGGCAGGACATGCTTCCATCAGTCAGGGCACAGCAAACACCAATGCAGAACACTAATGGAATGTTCCCTATGGCATTCCTCAGGAAATAGGATAGGGCAGGTTCTGGATGCATGTCTAGAACACTGCCAAGGCCAACAAAAGAGCAGACAACACCCACGTGAACATTTGGGCTGAGGCAAGGAGACTCAGAAATCCCAGGTCAGAGGGGGGTCAGGACTGTCTGAGGGGTTCCTGCCTGCACCATTCCCCAGGTGGTGGCCAGGCTGCCACCATACACCCAGCAAGATCACTGTGGAGAGCTTCATTGGTGACCGCATCAAACGGCAGAGACCAAACGAACTATAAGAGTTCAAACACATGAATTTTCATATTGAACTGCCTTTTCAACATTTATTAAGAACACTCTGTGGCTTCCACTAATCCAAATGCACTAAGCCCCCTGTATAATTATGTTCTTTGCACACAGCCTAAAATTCTCCAAAATGGGCACATCTGCCACTGCAGTCATTGCCACTGCAGAACACAAAAGCAGGAGGGTTTCCTAAGAGCACCCAAAGCATCTGACACTGGTATGTTCCTGCTATATTCTTTTTTGATAAAGAACAAAAAAAGCGAAGCCAGATCATTCTAGTTCCAAGCAGTAGACAACATAAAGGTTACTGAAGAGATACTGGGGTGTTAATGGTCATACAGTAAAACCCAGTACATTTTCAAAGGAAAAGATTGCATTATAGTAAAACTTTAAATCTCACTGTATCTCTAAGCACTCACTGTCAGGTTACAATTTTCCACTGAGTCAGTGATCAAGGTCACTTCAAAGTACAATGAATTCTAGCCTTGAAGTGGCCATTTGCCTCTCGTCTACTCACATCCATTCTGCCTTTAGCTCACAGGCAATCATCTGCTGTAGGGCTTTTCACTGCCCTCTGCTCCCTTCCTCCACTAAAGTCACAGGTTTTCTTTATTTTCTCATGCCAAATACAATGTTTATGCCATGTTCACATTAGGTTAGTGAGGAGTTACTACAAATTAGGGCTGCAGTTGGTTTTCCCAGCACTGCAAGAGAAAGTGGGGTAGATTCTTCTATAAGCTAATTCTTCAGTTATATAATCTTGCTGGACATTCTGTATTTGAGAATAATGTACAAGCTAAAAAGCTCACAGACAGTCTTAAAACATAGTAATAAAATCTTTACCTTCTAACCACTTCTTTCCAGCCTTCTTCTCTTTTCTGGCCTCTTTTTGGACTGGTCAGATTCAGCTTTACATTTGGAGAGGTCAGAGGCAGGGAAACAGCCTTATAAGTAGTCGACAAAGAATTCGAATGACCTTCACCATCAAGTCTGGGAATAGAAATGGGCTAATTACAAATTACAGAATAAAATGTATCTTAGCATACAGTTTACATTCCTGCAGCTTAAAACTAGTAGCATGAACTGTTTCCAGAAGAACCACCTCTAAAAAGGAGTTAGAAGGATGCATTTAGCTTGTCCTGCTGCAGTGAACTGCAGCAAACCTTGGATTAACGGTTCAAGGTTGAAACAATCTATGTTTGAAGAACACAGCAGAGACAAATTCCAATTTCTAACACTCCTAATGGGAGCCCAAAACAACACCCTCTAACCACAAGGGTTGATGAATCTACTCATTCTGCCTCTGACTCGAATCTGGGGAAAAATAGGAAAAAGAAAAATATCCTCTCTTCCCACTCCCAGACAAGTGTCTCGATCAGTCTGACAACAGCCCTGTCTCACTGCCCTTCTTGATGTTCACAATGTCTGTGCTCTTATTGAAGCTGGCCTCTCTGTCAGCCCAGTGTCCTGCAGATCAACCTCCCTGCCCTCTCCCCTCCCTTAGTGCAGAAAATGGAAAGAGAGAACAAAACTATGGGGGAACTGATTTGTATCACTTAGATGTAAAAACAAACAAACACTACAGACCCACATGGGATCTAAATTTTCTGATTCAGACCAATGACCTCTTCAGAAAGTGCTGTTGTAAAAGTTATCAGCACATTCCCAGGCAATTGCATGACCTTTTGAACCATTCATGTGGCCCCAGGAAGTTCCCTGAGTTGTTCTGACTCTCACCTCTGGCTTGACAAGGTTATATCAAACTGGCCATCAACCTGGCAGGTGAAATGCTCAGAGTCATCAACTTCTTCTCTCCTTAAAAGAAAGAAATTGCAAGTCAAATGAGTTAATGATGAAACCATAAAATAATCAAAAGGTAAAAAAAACACTTCTGTATGTGGATGATAAGCAAAGCTGGCACTTCCTTAAAAAATTCCCAGCATATTCACTTTTAAGATCTATTAAAACAAAGCTGACAATGCAACATGGATACATAAAAAGTGCAGAGACAAAAGGCCATTTGGCCCAAGTAATATTAAAAACTAGCCAACAATGCCAAAAAATCTTGTTCAAGATTTTAAAGAGATTGTGTTCAACAAACTTAACACAGCTATGCAAATGAAGCAGCCTCAGTCTCTCTAGGCTCTGGGAATGTAGGTGCAGAGCTTAAGATACAGAAAACTGACACAGGCATAGGTGGAACCTTGTGAAACCACAGGGAAGGAACAGTCTCACCTTGTTGGTGTTTTGGAAGCAGAGGTGCTGTTTTTTTCTTCCTGAGAGGGGATGAGCAGTGAGGCATAGCGCCGCTCCGAGGAGTTCGTATCCATTGTGAAGTTCAGCTCTTGGCTTTTCCCTCCACTGCTGCTTTCACTATTGCAATCTGTGCTATCCAAGTTATCTGAATCGCTGTTCCCACTTGCACCACCACCTCTTGGCTCTCCATTTATTTTGTTTTTATCTGCTTTCTGCTGTGCTAGAGATATATGCTGATCTGGCAAAATTATCTGCATATTCTGAGGAGTCTCTTTCGTTTTATTTTTCTTATTTTTTCTATTTGTGCTGGGGGTAGTCACCACATTAGCTCTCTTCTTCCCAAAGGCATTTGTGAAGGTAGTTGAAGTTGCAGAAATTCCAATTGTAGTTGTAGTAGTTGCACTTGGAGGCTCTATAGGAACTTCTTGCTCCACTGAAAGAAAAGTAGTTTATATACAATCAGAACCCACAAAATAGAGAAATAAGTGCCTCACTGAATACACTACAGCTAAAGTTGTTCCTTGCTGACCATCTTTCAAACAGATTCCTTTACCTTGAAGGTTAAAGGTGGCATTCCCACAACTGCATTGTTCATAAAAACATTAGTTCTTTACCTTCATCATCGTTTTCTTCTTCATCATCATCCTCTTGTAGTTCCAGAGTTTCCTTAGGTTTGTTTTCTTCATCTTCTTCTTGTTTTCTTTTTTGTTCCTCTTTCTTCTTCTTTCTCTTTTCCTTTCTTTTCTCCCTTTTGGCTGCAAGAGCTTGTTTTCTGCTCTCCTCTCTTGACTATGTAGGAGAAAAGAATCCAAATTTAAACATTTCACACAGACTAAATTATACGTATAATTCAGATCTTCCCTAGAAATCTGGGAGGAAGAAGAAAGGAGAGAACCTAGTGAACTAGAACGACTTTGGCAAATACTGAATCATTACACAGAAACCAGACAGAGCTTTTGCAACAATAGGACTAGCTGATCCCAAAACTTCTAAGGAATGATAACAAAGTAATAACCAAAAAAGAAGTACTAAAAACATACAGTTTTGCTGGAAGATCTTTCCCTCTCGGTCCTTTCTCAAACATTTAATTAACTCAGTGATATTTTTGGTGTGATGTTCATATCTTTGATTCAAAAGCCAGTACTTAATGGCTCTAGTTTTAACCTTTTTTTTCTTAAATATATGGAATCAGTCATCTGCTGCACTTTTTGTGCACAGCAACTGATGTGTGCTTAACAAGTCCACAACTTAGAAAATCTAATAAACTAATGTGGAACTTGTCAAAAACTGTAAGAACCTCAATTAAGAGAGCCCACTCAAGAGTGTCTTACTCTAGAACAATTTGCAGTATTCTCAGCAGAGGAAGAAGGGGATTTTCTCCACTATCTGCTCAACTCCAAGTCCATAAAATGCTTATGGTCTATGGTCTACACCCATAGAAACACAGCATGAGACTGGAGACCTCCCCTACTCACACATCCTCTGTGCTGAGTAGCTCCCAGAGAGCTACTGCCTAAGGAACTATTGGTAAGTCCAAGCTTTCCTAAATAGGACAATGGAGTGGTTGAAGCAAAGTCAGTTCTAATTTGCCACCCTCACTTGTATGATAGATTGGGGGAGGAACAGAGACAGTCAGAGCATGAAGACAGCCCCAAGAAGCACCAAATGCAGCCTAGAGATTCACACACAGTTCAAACACTGTTACACAAAAGCAATTATCTACTCACTTTTTCCAGGTCTAGCTCCTTCAGCAGTATAGTTGCATTTTTATTGGCTTCTGCAGCCTGCTGGTCTTTAGCTTTCACAATTGTCTCTACACACTGGTGACACTTCTTCAACAGGTCCTGAAATGCAAATTTGTCTTATTACCACCATAATAACAACTGAGGAGTGAGACTTGCTCTACAAACATGAGATTAGCTTCCCTGTACTCACAAACATACAAACTATTTCACAGAATGGGATCAAATGCTGATTTACTTTTTAAGTGCTGTATTAAAAAGGAGACATGCACAAATCCAAAACAGACATATGTGAGCAAACACATACATTCAGTTTTGAACACTGAAGAATTTCCCATGGATATTTTTTCTGGAAATTCAGGCCAGACTCTTGTCCCCAAGTCCAACTCACCTTGTCCGTGATGGTCGCTATGTAGCGCATGCACTCAATGTCTGAAGGAAACTGGTTCACTTCTTTCACCAGGAACTGAACTACTTTCACATGCCCCTAGAACACCAAAGAAAATTCTCATCTTTTGTTTACAATTGTCAACATTCATAATCAAAAATACAAGTTTGATATTTCTTAGTTCAATGCAAAACACTGAAAATAAGCAAGAACATTTCTGGTAAACTGCTGTTTGGGAAGAAGGGCAGTTTCTGCTTGCTCAGTGCTGACAGCACAGCCACTGCTCTGCTTCGAGGTGGCAAAGACAAGCTCTTCCACAAGTTACTTTTTATTTTAAACTACAAGGACCAGAGGCAGATCTTCATGGTTTTAGTAGCAACCAAGACACAAGACACCATTTGTCACCCAGTGCACTCTCTTACCACTCACCCCATGGAGTTGACTTAAGACTGTTCAATTTCAGCCTAAGTCAGATCAGGAAACTGAGCCACCTGAATGCTATCCTAGCAAGCACATTCCTCTGCTCCAAGGGTACACTGTGCAACCACACAAAGCACCCAACTATTGCTTCTGAAGTTATGTGAAAGCAAGGCAGTGTCACAACAAGGGCAAGCTCAGCAGTTTTGTTTGTCAAAAAAGCCACACATTTATTTGCTATTTTGTTAAAGGCAAAGCAGCTACAGCTAATGAATTCCTCTGCTTATGCTCCTTGCATCCAACACCATAACTGATGGAACCATCCCAAAGCAATGCTCTTCCTGCCAAGAAGAGGCAGTGGGTGACAGAAGAGCTGACTACACAGTGTCCCATCACAACAGATTAGGAACAGAATGAGAGAAGCACAAAGGAATCAGGACAGCTTATTGCAGACTGGTATTGTGTTCACCTCCAAAGCAGGACTGAAACAAGCAGTACAGACTGCAGAAATATGGAAATCTCAAACAGTCGAAGATTTTGCACAGTGTACAACAGGAAATGAAAATGCTAAAATCATTTATGGAACCAAGTTTTTCAACTCTCAAAAACTAGATCTTTGTGAAGTACAGTAATTATGACTTTGAAGTAGGTATTTTATCAAAGTAGTAATTTTGCCATGTTATATTTGATTCTTCCAAAACCAAGCACTCAGACCCAAGATGAAATGAGAGGCATTGTTTTGAAAACATAAAAAAGTTGGTCTCCTACCTTGCGAAATGCTGACATAAGAGGGGTGATTTTCCTGTTATCTGCAGCATCCACATCTGCCCCTGCTTGCACAAGCAGCTGCACCACGTCATAGTGCCCCCCATTGGCTGCCAGCCACAGTGGGGTGTTTCCTTTCTTGTTGCGAACATCAATGTGTGCCCCTCTGAAAACACAAATCCAGGAATGGCGTGAGTAAAGGTGGAAGTCAGAGAGCAAATTCACAAAATATCAGAGTACAGCTGGATAAAGAACTTTCATAACTGAAATACAGGGGCAAGATATGAGAAATTTTGCCCCTGAATGTTGCTGTTTCATCTGCAGGGTAGTGACAAGGGGAATATTTAAAGTTCCCTGACAGAAATGAACACTCATTTATGTCACCTACAGTACCAGAGACAGGTTGCAACCAGCAACCTTTAAATTATCAGTCTGGTGACTACTCACAGTCCCTTGAGATTTTAGCAGCACACTGAGTTATGCTTGAAAAGCTGAAGAGCTACTTCCAGGCTTTGCCCCCCCAAGTGACAGTGAGGAAATTCTCACATGGGAGTTGCTGGATTCATACACAAACAAGCTGTCCAAGCCAGACACTGTCTGCCTGCCTTTGGTCCCAGCTGCCTGCTTTGCTTAATTAACACTGCAATAGTGAGATATTCCAGGATAACACTGAAGAGTAGGGGACAGATTTAACATCCTATTTCCAAAGCTTTCCATTCCCTTTGCTCTCAGGTGCATGAGGTAATGCGAACAAGAGCAGCGTTGCCACAGAGGAATACAGAACAAACGTGCCACTAATCATTAGTCGTAACTGCTTTGGGTTGGAAGGGACCTGAAAGCTCATGTTGTTTCAATCCCTGGTCAGGGAAGCCACCCAGGAGATCAGGTTGCTCAGAGCCCCACCCACTCTGGCCTTAAGCACTTAATGAGAAGAAATGATTTACCGATTAATGAGGAGCTCGCAGAACTTGTAGTGACCCTTATCGGCTGCAATCGTTAAAGCCGTATCTCTTGAGGAAGGCACAGGTGGGGCATTCACATCTGCTCCTTTATCAAGGAGAACCCTTCCAACCTCTGCATAGCCTCCTGAAGCTGCTTCCATCAGAGGTGTGAGACCAGTCTGTGCAAAGAGAATGAGTTACTCTGTGAAATCTGCGCAATATACTTCAGACAATACATAAATGATTCCTACAAAAAGAAATTGGATTTTTATTTAGCTGCTTATATTTCGTTTAGGAGCCTAACTTCAAGCAGTCTTTTCCTCAAAAATGACCCCAAAAACCCAGACAAAAAAATCCCCAACAACAAAACAAAACGCCCACACACAAACCAACCAAACAAAACCAACCCAAAACCAAACACTCTTGGGCTTTGACTTATACAAACCCAAGCAAACTGTTGACTAAGCACCACCAGATACCTGTCTCAACAGCAAATGCAAAGTTTATAACAAGATCTCTACAACAGAGGTTAGAACAGATTCAAATGAAGACACAAGTGTTTCTACAAAAATACTCAGAAACTGGCTTTATAGCTTTTCTCTAGCCTCCCTTGGCACTGAGACTGATCTGGGCCCAACTTAGTTGCCAGGTCAGACTGTTATTAAAAACTTACACCAGCTGCTAACATGCCCAACTGACCATTTGAGAGCTGGCTTTTATCCATATCCCCTTTTCTCCAGCCACAGTCATTCCAGAAGCAGGCGGGGTAGACAGACACAGCAATTATTTCAGCAGCCTTAGGAGTTACCAAAAATTCCTTTGTGCTGGGGAAATCAGTCTGGCTGTCTACACAAGCTTTAAGCTTGCTTTATGGCAGGAGACACAAAGCTGTCCCAGAGCACCAAAGGATGGGACCTGTGGAGCATTTCAGAGGCACAGAAGGTCACAGTACTGAAGCCACGGGTTCTACAGCAACGTAAAAGCTTTACAAAGTTTGACTGCACTACTTTGGTTGTAGACAAGAAGTCTGTTCTATATGAGAATCACAAGCAACACTATTCTCTTCCTGCCTAGACTTCACTTGCATGTAAAAATATCTGTATCTGTTCTGTTACTGAGTATCACGTCAAGTTTAAACCTGAAAAAGTCTAGACAAGAGTCAATCTAAGTTTCATTATAAACTCAGAAGGACCACTCAGCTTTTCCCTAATGCAAAAAATACATCATCACTGATGCTGTTTTTATTTTTTAAAAGAAACCACACTTATTTCAGAACATTTAAGTGCTCTGATATAATAACTCCTCTAAGCCCAGAGATGCTCAAAGTTACAGGAAAATTTGAAGAAACTTGATGACTCAGAGGCAATAAGGAAAGGCAAGTCCCCCACTTACCTTTGCCCTGTGCTCGACATTGGCCTTCCTGTCCAAAAGCAGACTGACCACCTCTGCCCGGCCCTGGAAGCAGGCCAGGGTGAGGGCTGTGTTGCGGTTGGTCTCGATTTGGGCGTTAATATCAGAGCCCATATCAAGCAGCAGCTTCACGGCAGGGACGTGGCCATTCATAGCAGCCAACATCAGAGGAGAAATCCCCAGCTTGCTGCCAGTCCTAAGGGGAAAAAACCAAAACTGCAGTGCCCACGGCTGAAGAAAAGCTCTGGGCAATATAAGTGTATCCAAGAGCAATAAAATGTTTTGTTGGAAGTCAGAAAGGAACATATAACCCACATAAAATATGGGCACTGACTTAAATAGTAGTATTTTTAATTGATTAGGAGAAACTGCCAGAGGAACTATATGCAATAGACAATTGCAATTTATAAACAAGCAAAATACATTTCAGCTGTTAGACATTCTGATGGCCAAAGCAGACATAAGCCTTAAGCTACATTTGACTTTTTCAAATAAAAACTTGCTTCTAGCACAGCTGCAGCTTGAACTTTCCCTAGTTAAGAGTTTTCTTGCTCTGTCTAGTGTTAGAATAGATATAAGTTTTTCATTAAAATGAATAGAGAGCAGGCTTAAGAGAACTGCTGTGTAAATTTCTTCCTCTGCCTGAAAGACATCTTCAAACACACAGAGCTGCCCTGAGCACTTGGCTGCTTCTCTGACATGGTTCTCTTGCAAATAGTTTGACTTCCACACCTCAAAATGGTGGGAAAGGGAAAGAACAGGTTTGCAAACTAAAATCCATTAAAATTTAGGTTTAAGCCAGATGAAGTTTGTGATAGTAAAGGATTTAAAAGCACTAAGATAACATGAACATAGAAGATGTTATCAGTGTAAAAAGATTGTTGCAAGGAGGTCTGAAAACACCTGAGATTCCAACCTGTGCATCAGGATAGAGGCAACAGGGAGCGCCTGTGCCACACTGCAGCTCAGCTGGTCACATGGTACATTACCTGGAATTAATTTCTGCCCCAGCATTGAGAAGAATCTTGATGATATTAACATAGCCACCAGATGCAGCAAGGCTTAACGGCGTGTAATCAGACACATTCCTGTGTTCTTTATTTGCTCCCCGGGCCAAGAGCAAATCAACAACCTGAAAAGACAGGAGAAGCATTAACAGACAGATTGTGGCCTTTGCTATTACCCAGGGAGTGAGAGGATGTCATCACAATCTTTCCAATGTGCGACCAGTTTCCTCTGTCAACGGATAAGATTCCATAGGAAAATCTCCACCCTCTTCTGCTTGACCTTTCCCTATCTCTGTACAGCCCCCACAGCCCATGACCCCAGCAGTTGAGGACTTGTCTGAAAGATTGTTTTACCTAAATAAAACTGCAAGGCTTTAAAGTGAAGTCTTCCTGGGAATCCTAAGTCTAAAAACAATAAATCTGCCCTATTCCCATAATGCCTCACAACGTTTGAGCATCTCTTTCAGAAAAAATCATCTCACAACTTGAATTCCAATGACACTTGAGCCAAGTTTGACCATCTGTATTATATGAACTTTCCAAAAAAAAACCATGTGGTAAAAATAAGAGTGACTGATGTTAATGGAACCAGGATGAGGAAGGACTCCTCTATCAGAAGTTGCTTAAGAGAAATAAAAGGGGAGAAAATGAAAACATTTCGTGATGTACTGTACTTAAATGGGTCTCAATTTACTGTTAACATAAGCTAGGTGATTTCCAAACAAACTAGAAAATAAGGCTCTCTTGCTAAGCCAGAAATATAAGAGGTAGATTTTGGCATAAAGAAAAAAAATAAAGAGGAAGAAGAGAAGACTTCAGTTGTTCAATATATAATGCTACTACTAGCGGCCACGCTGATCTTGCCTTTTCTTATGAGAAATACTTTTGGTGTTAAAGACCTGCAATTCAAAAGTAAAATGGAAACTTTCCAATTTTGGCCAACTATTTTAATCCTTATATTAATCTACTACAGAGCTCTTGGCCATCTCCATGCCATCTTCTAAGGTACTATATACATGACTGAAATACGAAGGATTTCACAAATCTTATTTGGACAACAAGACACACACACACAAATCTGACAGAAGTCTGAAACAACCTTAAAAGACAAGCACAATGTGTCCTGCATTGAATCTGCACTTATCAGCCCTGTGCATTGTCACTAAAGCCACTACTGCCCACACAAAATCCCAGTTTTTCTCCTTGAGTGCCTGCACCAGCTTATTTCAGGTTTGAGAACAGGGAAGGTGGGTAAGGGAAGTGCTCCGTGAATACAGTTATTCAAGAAATATCTGCCTCCCTCACAGAAGTACTTACCATGTGAGGAAATACTGACTGAAGAAAGACCACAAGTTATCACAAGTGACCATGACCACTAACTAACCAAACTGGGATAGGCAAGGGAGAGAAGAAAAAAGTCTTAAATTTCTTCTTCTTTTCTTGGAAGAGGAAAAACCTTAAATTGGCTACACTGAAACAGGTAAAAAACCTTCCAGAAAAAAAAAAATCAGATGTAACAACAGCAGAAGAAACCCAATACTGTACAAAAAAAGCCCTGAAGCCCTCTGAGGGCAGGTCTGTACCTCCTGGCGTCCACCGGAGCATGCCAAGGAAAGCGGAGTGTCCTTCGTGCGCTCCGACTGCGCCTCTATATCCCCACCTTTGTCCAGAAGGATTTCCACAACACCAACATGTCCAGCAGTTGCAGCCAGAATCAAAGGTGTAAAACCTAGTAACAGGAGATTGCATTAAAAAGCAACCTTGAGTATCTCATAAGTATTATTAAGGAGCAGAAATGCACAAATGGGTGGATTCACAATGACTTCTACTGATCACATCTCTTCCTCAGACTGGGGGCTTCCTGCTAGATGCCACAATCTCAGAGACTTTCTCAACCCTCTTCTGACCCTGGTCACATTGAGGCTCTGATTCCAGCCAAAGGCTATTCAAAAAAAATTTAAACAGCACTTGCAGTAATCAGTTTGGATTAAGTTCTGACTAACTCCTCTCCTTGGAGAAGTCACAGCTTTCTGCAATATTACTGTTAAATTAAGCTCAAACCAGTGACCACATCTGCCTTGCATGTGATGCTGACAGCCAGTGGTTAATGTGAACTACACGTGGCATGGTGGTTTAGCTCTCTCAGCTCTACAAGATGTGAGATTTTGCTGAGCTCTATTCCTGAGAAAAATGATACCCAAGCTGACAACTGCCACCACTCAGCTCTGACAGCCAAGACTGGCTGGTTACCCCCATCAGCTCCTCCATCCAGCTTGCTGAGCTCACTTGTAGAGGGTGAGTAAGGACAGAAGTGCCTCACATTTCACAAATCTGCTTAAGATTCCATTCAGGTGCAGACAGCAGCTCACTGGCTGTGTATGACCAAAGTTACTACGTGAAGTGCAAGAATGCAGTTCACATTTTGAAATTCACTATTTCAAGGTGTAGTTCAGGGTCAAACTGTGTTATTTCACTTACCCTTCTTGTCTCTGTGTTCAATATTGGCCCCACGGGCGATCAGCACAGACACGAGCTCCTCGTGCCCCCCTGCACACGCCAGGGTCAGTGCAGTGTCGTGATTACTTTCAGTCTTCACGCACAGGAAAGAAAAAGAAACAGATGTTCAGAAATACAAAATAAAGCAACTTTAGCATTTCTACAACAGTACTAGACTTTTTTAAAGCAAATCCACTCCAAGCTAACCTCAACTACTCACATGTGCATCGATGTCCACTGATGGATACATGGGGAGCACAGACTGTGGGGGCGCATTGCTGGCTGCCTGCGGGCACGGCTCGGGCGTCGGCGACTCTGTAGTGTGCGAGGAGCTGGTGGAGCCACTGGGCACTCTGCTATTCACAGCTGAAAATGAACACCAGGTTATTAATCCACTCTTAGGAATGTCCTATTTTATATGAAAAATATTAAGTTCCACAAAAGTACAATGATCTAATAATAAAACAGTAATGGGGGAAACAAATTAAATGTTCCTAAAAACAAAAAGCAGCTTTGAGGCAGTTAAACAGTGTAAGCATTGTCTCCAAACTGTGATAAGTTAGAAAATAATTTTATGAATTAGTCTGTATGCATTACAAGTAAGAATTATGAAGGTGATTAGTTACCCTTTCCTAATTGTAACTTTCAATGTTAAAAGGAGTTCAATCATATGCTCAGTTTAAGCAGGCGAATTATTTATCACTAACACACAAAACTAATGTTCAAAAATATAGTCTTATTCTGCAATCCCAAATTTTTTCACATAAAGGTTAGTGCACACTTAGTCTCCAGAGAAAGTTTTCAGAGCAAGATGACTGACAGAAACTCACACTATTAATCATGTCTCAGAGTTAAACCAACCCAGGAAAGTAGAAGGGAAGCAGACAGAAGGGGGCAGTCAACAAAAATAAGAAAGCTGAAAACTGTCTGTGCTCCCTAAAATTTATTCTGATTGATGCACAGCCTGTAAAAGATGTCATCTTGAAGATCCAGCATTGCTCAGGGTCACAAGGAATGCACTTTATCTTATATATTTTTTTAAAATATAAAACAAGCAAAAAAATTAATAATTGAGAACAAGATTTTTTCCACCTAGTTTTAAATCAACAATCAGAGAAATCTCCCTGGACATCCACTGCAGGGCCAGGACTCCTGCCTGCCTCTGCAACCTGATGAGAGTCCAAGTGGAGCCCAGATCTCTGTAATCAGCTGGCATTACCTCCAGGAAGGTGTAACACACCTACACACTGACTCCCTGTGTGCTTTAGCCTCAGTAATCCCTGCTGATAGAGCAGCTGGATTTGACAAGAATTGTCACTGCTGGATTGCCCAATGTCTCTATTGTGTAGCCTCATCAGCTGGAACACCTGGTGAGCTTTAGTTACTCCAAAACACACAGGATTTAGCAGCATTCCTGGAAGAAGCAACTAAAGGAAAACACTAACAGCTACAGGTAAGAAACAAGCAGCAGCAGCATTTTGCTTTTGTCCAAGTGTTAAGGGAAGATGAAGGATGAACTCAAACCTGTGTATGACTCAAGAGAAAAAATTTTGCAAACCAGTTCAACATTCCTCATTCCATTGACAGATTACATACCATCAATTATGTAGATGTACCAGTATAATGGTGTAGATGGAAAAGTTTTAGAAAAAGCCCCAACATGATCATTAACAGCACTAATTCAGCCTATAGAGCTGCCAGTGCCTGACAAAGGAAACAGACTGAAGCAGGGCAGGATGGGTCACTTCCACTGGCTTCTGGAAACATGGCAGGGGGGTTCACTGAAATTTGGGGGAGGTTCCATTTTCAGATGTATTTTTTAAGCAAACACTTCTCCTTGGTGCACAAGCAAAACCAGCAATAACATTTGGTCACCACATTTAAGCAATGAAATACCAGATCTGAAATCCTGCTAAAATCTTCATGAGCAAACCAGATCTGTATTAAAAGTTTGAAATACAAAAGCTCACTAAGGATTATCACTTACAGCAGCAAATGAGCATTAATTAAGATAACATGATTCTTTTCTTGCTTAATGCATTGAAGGGCAAGATAATAACTAGATTTCTACAGATTACTCCTTCCAAAATACAGACACCATATCACCCTGTTAAGGATTTACATTAAATCAAGCTGGTCCTTCCTAGTGGAAGATACTGGCTTAATTTTTTCAGCTACACATAAAACCACATGCATGTGCTGTGCATGCAGAGCAAGGTGTGCAAAGGGACTCCACTGGAGCAAGAGTAAGGGTCTTAAAGTAATTAAAGGAATATATTCAGTGTTGCTTTCAAAAGGTTCCACAAATTCTCTGTATTTCACAACCATGACTGAAAATATCAAAGTATTTCTTGCATACTTTAGATTTTCATCATGTGTTTGAAACATACGAGTATGCACTAAGCACTTCATGTGCACAGTAATAATATTAAACATGAGAGAGAACACCAAAGGCAGTAGAAATGAAGATAAACCCTGCACTGATAGTCTAAAATCTGGTTTAAAATAAAATCTAACAAATAGTCCTACAACACCCACCAATTATTCATTCCCTGTATAACTGCTGAGTTTGCAAAATGGCAGGAATTTAAAAAATGCTGTGTTTTATTTCCTCAGTGTAGCTGGCAAGCTGGAGCCATGGAGCAGCAGTATAATTTGCAGTCTGTGGAGCAGAAAATGCCTGAGAACTTCTGCCTCCAGTTTCATGGGGCTGGTTTATCTCAGCTCTAGTTACACAGCAGAATACAGATTTTAAACTTGAAAATGACCTTGCAGCAATGGTTCCAACATGGCATTAACACAGAACATCTGTGGTACCACAGCTTAGCAGCACTGACACTGCTTGCCCTTTACTCCAGGGAAATACGAATGTTGTGACAGAAGTTTTAGATGTGTCCATAGACTTCAATACTCAAAAGACTTCCTTACAGAAAAAAAATTATCCTACACTTGACAAAACCCAGGTTTCTCATGTCCTACAAAGGGTTTGCAATGTTCCAAAGGGTCTGTGTTTGTATGAGTTGGAAGCTGAATGCTGGTCCTTAAATACATGGATGACTATTTTCAAAGTTATGAAAAAATATTAAAGGAGTAAAACAAAAAGTAAGAACTTGGTATTTTATCCAAATACAACTCTGGAGCATTGACAGCACCTGGAGCAAGCAGCTCTGGACGAGATTTCAGCTGCAGGCTGAAACTGTCGCTACCCAACCGCTGTCATGACAGAGCCTTGGCATTCAGGAATGCTGGACTTAGATTTCAGTTCCTCTTTCCTCAAAGGAACTGGGATTTTCAGGACAGAGAGAATCATCCTTTTTCAAGCCTGAGCAGCCTTTCAGCCTGTCCAGGCACTTCTCAGTAACTGCTACTGCAGAGGCTTGTGCACATTGGTAACTGCAGCTCCCTTCATGGCTCAACATTCCCCAGTCCAGTTTGTCCCAGTAACCAGTTTTAATCCAAACACCAATGCTCAACACAGTAACTCAGATGTCACCTTCCAAATCCTTACCTTAAAATACCATAATTCTGTATCACCAACTACAAACAGAATGCCAGAACCAAACAACAAAGTTTCTCAGAACACACTTGAAATTTCAGTTTGGAAACATCAGCTCACAGGACGAGAGTGGGACAGAAAAGCACAGTCACTTGACTAAAAATACCAGTTAAGCAGAACAAAGAGAAACAAAAATATTCCAACTAGAGACAAACCCCAGCAACACAGAAAAGTTTCTCATCTTTAATAACCTAAACCAGAAGAAAGCCTCAATTCAGATACTACAACTAAAAAATTTACAATGGAAAATGCAGAAGGTGAACTGAAATGAAACTCCAAATATGCAAGACAAGAGGCTCCAAGAAACCAGATAGATACTGAGTAATGAAAATGATAGCTGTGTTCCGAATTAATATACTGGTTTCCCACTCTAAGCTGCACCAAGTCTGTCTCTTTTGTAAACCTGGTTAAAATTTTGACTGCAGTAAGTCACACTTTTAATGTACTATTAGGTGCAAGATTTTTGCAGTAGAGCATCAAAATAAATGCCATTACAAACAAAACATTCTGGAGTGAAAAGAGCTGCTTCATTTTTAGGTATTAGCTGACTTTCCAAAAGGTATTTGGTTAATTCTGTATAGTTTTATGAAAGAGAGGATGTGTGCCATGACTCACTTTGCACCTTGACATCCACCACCTAAACACCTCACAGCTGACACACCCTGCCAGCAAAATTGTAAGATAAATACACAATTTATGTATGTTGTCACTGTTAAGTTGGTCAGCAAAATACAAATTTGTAGCTTTATAGAAATCACAGAATCCCAGAATGGTTTGGGTTGGAAGGAACCTTAAAGCTCATCTCATTCCACCCCTGCCATGGGCAGAGACAACTTCCACCATGCCAGGTTCCTCCAAGCCCTGTCCAACCTGGCCTTGGACACTTCCAGAGATCCAGGAGCAGCCAAAGCTTCTCTGGGCAACCTCAGGGCCTCATCACCCTCACAGGGAGGGATTTCTTTCCAATATCCCATCTAACCCTGCCTGTGGCAGTGGGAAGCCATTCCCTCTTGTCCTGTCCCTCCAGACCCTTGTCCCAAGTCCCTCTCCTGGAGCCGCTTTAGACACTGGAGGAGCTCTGAGGTCTCCCGCTGAGCCTTCTCTTCTGCAAATGAGCACCCCCAGATATCTCAGCCTGACTCCAGAGCAGAGGGGCTCAAGCCCCTGGAGCATCTCTGTGGTCTCCTCTGGATATCACCACTGCTAAGAGCAACACTAAAATGTATTTCAGGGCAGAGGGAAAAATAATTTCTGTTCTGAAGCAGTCCTCACCCAAACTGAAATACTCAGAAGGAATAAAAATGCTCATACCTCTTCTAAACCCAGAGTCACCCACTAACACCACTGCAACTCCAGCAGTGGGATCAAGGGTAGCCTTCAATGACATCATGACTGTGGGACACAAGCTCCCTAAAACTCAGGCTTCCCATGCACCAGGCACAAGCTCTGAACTATTTTACCTGGCATCTATAAGTGGGCATGTAAAAACAGATCTTGTAATAGTTTTTATTGCTCAAAATTCTCTATAAAATTAAGGACTAATGGGTAAGTTTGTGGGAAAAGTGCATTTTATATATGGATCAAAGAGTTCAGCGTATGAGTAGATTAATGTATAGTTTGTTTTTACATGGCTATAAATCTGAGATATAGTAGGATTATAATTTACATGGAGGCCACTTTTATACAGTCTGGATTTACAAAGTGAGAAAGATATCTATCTTCTGACAATTTTTTTTGGAGGGGAGGGAAGTGAAAGAAACTTATGAATTTCAGAAGAAAATATATTTCAATAAAGCAATATCAACACATTTTTGCAGAAGCTTCTGGAACTCAATAGCTAAAGACTCCTCAAGTTGCATTTCTGTAAATGTAATTTCTAATGCAGAAGAAGGTGCTATTTTTAGTGATTTTTCAAGTAAATCTCATGTCTTAGCAAAAAATGCCTAATTGCTTAGCAAAACCCATAGCTGTTTTCAGAAAGCAAACCAATGTCTATTCAACAATGTCTATTGCAATCTTTTTTCCCACAGCACAGTTCTCACACTCAGCTGGACTGCAGCACTTTTCACAGTGGGGACACTGAGTCTGTGGCTGCAGAATGAGCTGCTGACCACGAGAGGGTACAGACTCCATGGCCAAGTGCCAGACATGTTCAACTCTCAGCAACAGCAACTCTCTAAAGATCAATCCCTTGCTGATTAAGTTTTGCGTTCAAATTTTCCTCCTTATACACTCCAGCAATAAAATTTTGAGAAAAACTGAGAAAGTTTTAATGTTGGCCGAGTGTTCTGAAGAGCACCACAGAGCAGGGAGGGAGGCTTGCCATGCCAGAACAGGGGGAACTAAAACTGATGCTCTATAAAATAAGTGGAATTACAGTGAGGAGAAGATGGGAGCTGGTACAACCACCCCAGTACTCCACCAACTCTGGGCTCCATGGGAGGTTGCAAAGTCACAAGTAGTCTCGACTTGCATGAGCTTGATGCAATTACCATTCCAAAGGCTCCCAGGAATGGCTGGCCAAAGATCTCACTGCACACTTCTACAAGCCTTGACATCAGAGGACACGGCAGTGACTACGAAACGGGAGGGCAGGGGCAGACAGACAGGAAAATAATGGGCAGGGGTACAGCCACAAGGTACAAAGAAAAGTTGAAAAACACTGAATAAAAAAAACCAAAACTACATACCAAACAACACTGTCTATATCCTACATACCTCCAGCAGCAAACCTCAATCCTACTCAAGTCCACGAAATGAAGTGACCCAAAGAGATCCCTGTTTCTGCACAAGGGGACTCACACAACCTGATGTGTGGGCATTCCCATTCCTCTTCGCACCAACACGTGGAAGGATGTTGGGGTTTCTGCTTTTCATCCATCTAACAGAACATGTTTTTGCCATGTGGAACATCTAACCAGCAGATATTCCTGTACAACACCTGGGATTTAGCAGGGATTCTGCAAACACAAGCCATCACAGAACGGAGCGGTTGTGCATGGATTCCAGGCTGTGCTTAAGCTCCAGCAGGAAGGAGAGGGACGTGTTTGTTCATAAAAGTGACAACAATTTGGCTCTTTCTAGAGATGGCTACCACATTGAAGAAAGTCACTGATAAGCCTACACAGAAAATTCTACAGAAGATATAAATCTGTCGTGCTTTTGGGTTTCCTAATGGGCACTACTAATTACTCATGATGAGGCTTTTTAAGGAAGCACAGAAAAAGATGAGGCCAAAGGGGCTAAAATAGGTGTCCAGTACAGGAAGTTTTGCACTTTGGAAAAAAAAAGATATTTAAAAGTATCATGTTAGAATTGGAAGTCACTGTTAGGATTAATAGCACTAATCAGGAATTTTATTCCCAAGCAAGTATTCCCAAACTGGAAAACCCCAAGACGTATTTGGAGGGAAGGAGAGAGAGGGAAACTGAGCACACAAATTAATGCAAAAATAGGTATATTTCTTAACCCACCTGCTATTAGGTCATCAAGAGTGTCGGTAAGCGTCTGTGCTGGAGTGGCAACCATTAATCCGTCTGGTTCTTGAACTAAGAGCCCCTGCCCAGCAATTTGCTGCTGCTGTCCTACATTCTGCTGATTCCCTAATGCTTTCTGAAGTTCAAGAGACTCTGTCCCATTATAACCTAAGTTACCAGAAAAATTACATTGCGGTGCTGGCAAAGGCTGGATAGGGACAAACTCTATTTGTTCAGCAGGTGGTGGAGACTGGTGTTGCTCATCATCTTTAGACAAGACTGTGTCAACCTGAGGTAACCCTGAAAAGTTATCCTCTGGCAGACCCTTATCAGCTTCCACTTCTGGGAAGACCCCTGAAAGTGAGCACTGCTGCTGCAGGGCAGGTGGTGTGTCTGTCTGACCTTTGGTCTCCAAATATTCTTTGGTAAACTGCTGTTGGGTTTTCATCTGCAACTGCCTTTCCACCTTCTGCAGCTCCTTCAATATTTTCTTCTTCTTCTGTACTTGTTCTTCTCTGTTCTTTTTAAGTTCTTCAATCTTATCTTTATTTAAAGGTTCACCTTGAATTAATTCCAATGATTTAAGTTGTGCTTTTTCAATAGCACTAATTCTCTGTCCAAGTTCATTCAGCTTGCCTTCAGTCTCTTCTACTATGCATTCCAAAGGCTGGTATGGGTGAAAAGGTGGCAGTAGGTCCTTATCTGCTACCTGCAGGGAACTTGACTTCTGCTTGGATGCACCTAAGCACATGAAAAATGTTTGAAAAAATGCCATGCTGAAGATACCCCAAACCTCCCCTCTCACCCACCAAAAATAATAATAATAATAAAAAAAAATAAAATAAAAAAATCTTTACAACTAACACTGCACATCTGTCAAAGCACAGAAAGGTAAACCCTACACTCCATGTTAAGAAAGGACAAAGCAGATAGATGGAATTTTCAATATTTGATCCTCATATCCCTTTGAGCACAGCTATTTTAATGTTACAAGGAATCTTGACAATTTCTGACATACGTGACAATGCACTTAGGAAGGGGAATCAGCAAGAACAGCAAGGCAATTTACATGATTTACTGAGTTCCCAAAGTTCTTCTGTGTGTGCTGCAGAGCTTAAAGTAAGAGTATTTTCCAGAGGCTGACTTCCAACAGCAAGTTTAGGAGCAGAAAGACTCTATGGTTGAGAGCAGACTAACCTGACAGTAAGATGATATTTTGAATTAGGATTTCTCCAAACATTCACATTACAAGCAGAATCCTGCCACTGCAAACTTAGTACTTTCAAGTGGAATGTGAAGTTTTAACACCTTTTAAAAAATTCTGGGACCAAACTAACAACATGCTAACTTCCTCTTCCAGTAACAAATGAACAATTCTGTTCACTAAAAAGACTTTACAAATAACCTTCACCAAAGGTCCACCAAACCTGGGCAGCCCTGCCCCAATTGCTGACTGCCCTTAAGCAACCCATGGCTGCTTTCCCAAAAGCCACATCTGGGAAACTCTAGTCACAGCTTACTGAACGGAATCTATTAAGTGCTGAAATTTTAATTATTACTTCAATGTCAGAACTTTAATTAAAATTGTGAAAGGTTTTAGCCTGATTAAATAATTTTCTACAATAATATTCATTTGCTTTATCCAAACACTGATATATAAAGCCTTCCAAAAAAAAAAAAGGGAGGAAAACTTGAAGTTTTACAAAGCAGACTCACATAATTAATCTTTAAAAGGGGAACTAAAATTATATACAGTTTGAGCCATGGTTTAATAAAGTTACCTAAACATTACACAGTTAAGTGAAAGTCTGGATGCAAGAACTAAGTTGTGGATCAGCCACCAGCTCTGGAAGGATTAGGTTTTCTGAAACACAGATTTATTTCTCTCTGGGCCATCTTTCACCAATACATTAATTCACAAACAACTTCACTTTGCATTGTTGTCAAAACAAGAGTCACATACACCTCACGTCGAAACAAATCCTTTTTGGAGGAATTAATTGCAAACCACACAAACATGAGATTTTTCTCTTATAAAGAGAAAGAATAAACATGAAAATAGAATTGAACCAACTCTGTACTGTATACCTTCAGCAGACTCCTGGGAAAGCAAACCATGTCTAATTATATGAGGAAGAACATGAATTCTGCTAATCCCAGGGAACAGCCCAGAATCCCACAGCCACCCTTCAACAAGCCCAGGAGACAGCCCAGCACCCCAGAGCCCCTGGAGCCACCCTTCAGGATGCTCCTCCTGCAGCTCCATCCTCTGTGCAGGTCAGCAGCTCCAGCTGAGCACCTCTCCCCACCACTGCTGTTACTTTGCCTATGAACCATAAGTGAGTCCCCAGCAAATTTCTGAGCAGAGGAATTTGGGGGAAGTTCAGTATTCCCAAAACCCAGCAGCTCTGGACACCTATCACTCTAGGAAAGAAAAGCTGCAGTTCAAGGAGCCTCCCAAGTAATAAAGTATCAATGTTGTCCTCATCAATTAAGTCTGAGCTGGGGAAAAAACAAGCCTGCCATGGGAAAGCTTTCCCAGGAACACAAGATGAAGAAAAGAGCAGGAGCACAACCCCACCTGGAGAGCTGGGCTGGGCTGAGGAGCCATGGCTGGGCTCAGACAGCAGCCCCAACCAGGAATCATCACAGAAAGGTGGCACAGTTTCTGAAGACAGGTGCTAGGAGACCAGCTGGGCTCCCAAGTTCCAGAAAAGGTACAGAAATTTACACTAATCAGCTGCTAATCAGATAGCAGGGCCACTTTTCAGGTTCCAGATCACCCTTTCTATGCCATGAAACAGTTGCAACCTGCAACTGGAGATACTGGGAGAGGACAAGGGGTAGGAAGAAAGATCTGCTAAACCTGACATGTTCACCAAAACAATCAAACCAGAGGTGGAGAAGCTACACTGTTGGTAGCTTTGAGTATGCAAATATTGGATATAAAAAGTAGCATTTCCTGGTTTATCCAAATCTCCTCAATATTACATTATCCTGAAAAATACCGTGCCCATTTTACTACATAATTATGAACACACGCTTTACACTTTCACTTCTGAAATACATAAATACAGTAAGATTTAAGAATCCAATCACAGGCCAGATCTTAATCATATCAACCTTTCTAAAAATTTATTTTGTACATTTATCTTTTGGGGGCAGCATCAGTCATCTACATAATCAACCTGCTACCAAATTCCACCTAGCAACATTAAGCTGTCAATCTGGCCTCTAAAGAAACTATTTTCATCACTTTCAGAAGACTTGTTTAATATGAAAGTAAGTTATTTAGACTTGGAAGTCTATTAGAAGTTATTTAGAAGATGACTGAAATCCAGATGTTGCTACACAGATGTGACCTGCCATCCAGTACCATGATCATAGGAAAAAAATGATCAGCAAACCCAGAGTAGTTCTGGGCATGCCAGGAAAGCCACAGAGTAGAGAAGGGACTGATTCCCCAATTATTTTGTGAACAGTATCACCAACTGCTCTTTTATTTGCATTTCCATGTTCCTACAAGTTCTGGTTCCTACCGTGTCCAACTCGGCCTTCACCACAATTCCTGCAGAGCATGCACAGATCTTCAGCCAGGTTTGTGACCACCATTTATGATTCAGGGTAAGACCTACTCTGCCCAAACACAGCTTCCCATCCACTTCTCTCATCTCCATTTCTCTCCAGGAAGTGACAGCTGTTTCCTATGCAAATTTCCTGTAATTCTCCCACACATTTAAGATCATCTCCCACAGACCTGAGTTGCAACAGCCCACTCACCCCAGTGAGCCTCCCCCAGGCATTACTCCTGGTCTCTTGAGCAGGCAGTAACAAGCAGAGAGGACACTATGACCAGGTTTTAATGCTTCTGGCTGCAAATAACATTTAAAGTCCCTAAACACTGTGAGCAAGAACCTGGAAAAATATCTTTCAGTTCTGTAGTCCTCAGGTGGCTTTCTCAAGCAATTGTGCTCTTCTAATTTAATTTTTCTTAGAACACATTCTGTATTTATACACTTGCTGCCAACGAACAAGTCTGATACCGTATTTCCTCACGAGTGGTTATGATTCTCAAGGAAGTTGCTCTTCTTGCTCTGATTTATAATCCGTAGGATGTCACTTCTCCCAGGAAAGAACTAATTTCTATGCCTTTCAGTTGTATTATACTTTATATTTTATTAGACAAAATTCTGAGATTTGTTAACATCTCCTTAATTTCTATTGTCATTGTCAAATGAAAACAAAAAGTGGATTGAAATCCAAATAGTAAAGTCCAAAACATTTTTTCCAGCATAAAAAAAATGACATTAACAAAAAAGTCAGCTGTGTGATACACATTTGTATATTCAAATACATCTTCTATGCTGGAGACCCTGTTACATAAATCTGTGTGAATCACCACGTCATTTGTGTGCTCTGTAACACAATTGCTTGTCCGTTGTTCTTGTACTTGAGATTTCTTTTTGTAAATCTGATTTCACTCAGAAGCTGAGAGTCCAATTTGCAGCCTGCAATTAAAACTCACCAGCCTCACCAACATGAACAAAATGAACTTAATACTGAATTTTCATAAATATTCTCTGTTTAAATATTATTTGTATTAGTAAGAAACTCATCTCTAAGGACCTGGAGAAATAATCAGTTGCTCCATACACACACAATTGCAAAGTATAATATTACATAATCTTGCTAATTTGGAAAAAAACATAAGCCTACATTTCCCAAACAAATTCATCTGCTGCACGATTTTTCATATATACTGAATTCTTCTTTATAAAGAAGAGGTTAATTGGTAGAAGGCTGAATGATGAGTTTGAGTATGTTCACAGTATCCCTCCTGGAACCATGGAGTCATTTTGGCATGTCTTTATCACTCCTGCAGCTGTTTCTATGGAAAATTGCAGGGAATAGGTGCAGTGCTATCAAACAGGCAATGACTACACAGCTGAAACCAAGCCAAGCTGACCTCCATTTTCAGCCATTCAAAATTTGAGTTTCTTTCCAATCTTAAGTCTTCTTCCCAAGTTTCCTCTGGTGGGTTCATGGTATGTAACTGGAAAATTGCTAAGATGTAATTGAGTTAGTTGGTGGCAAGCAGGTGAAGGAAGCTTCAAAGGAGCAGAATTTCACAAACCACCATGAAAAGATTGTTACACATTTGTGCTCCTGGGGACCTACATGTGTCAAATTACCTGCCTGCACTGCTGAGGATTTGCAGAAAAAAAACCAGACTTTAAGCCTACAAAGAAAGTATTAGTAAAGTTCAGAAGTCAGGAGACATGGATTGTGAAATCTCCCTTGGGAACGCATCCCAGATACCTGGGCTAACTGCTGACCCAGACAGAAAGTTGCCAGGAGGAAATGGCAAGAGTTGATCAGAAGATGTAGAAGCACTTTAAACAATGAACAGGCAGCTGGGACTGTGCAGTAGAAAAATCTGGTGAAAATCAGAATGCAAAAACTGGAAAAGCAGGAATATAAATTTGTCTTATTAATGTTTTTATCTTCATTAAAGTCATTTAACTTCCTAGTTTTACTGTTAACTTGGCCCCTATTTTTATTAAATCACACAATGAATGAGATCTCTGCTGGGATATAACACTCAGTATCAGGCACAGAAGTCAGATATCAGAGCAAAAATAGTTATTGAATTTGTATCTATTGAAGTTACATTGTTTTTCTTCCCCTTCTCCACGCCATCAGATTGTTAGATTTAGTGTGGGGATCCAGGAAATACCATATGTTGAATATCTGAGAAAGCTTAGAGATTCCAAAAGTACCACAACTTCAGGGGAACTCTGGTCTCCTTCACAGGGACCAAAGGCAAATGTGGGCAGCTTTCACCTGAGTAAGCCTACTTGGTCTTGAGTAATTCTAAAAAAAGCCCCGCACCCCAAATGAAAATTACTGCAAGTTACTGCCCACTTAAAAATGACACTAGAAAAGTCTAATGACAGCACATTGACAGGTTTTAAGTACTCACTTTAGGCCAATGAGTTCATTTGTAAGCATAATTTCAGAGTAAGTATGAAGTAAAACAAATCTGGAGAAAAGTTTACTGAAAACCTGATATATCATTCTCCAAAACCAGACTACTTTGAACTTTGACACGTTTAAAAACAATTTAAACAATTTAAATATTTTAGTAAAAATACTTTGACTAAGCAAACAACCCTGCTGCTTTCCACAGGCTCCCTGAGCATCCCTTGCTGTCCCAGCATGTTTGATGAGGATCTAGAGCATGCTCTGTGCTTCTGCACATTGCACAAGGCTCTGAAGGAACCATCCACTTGCATTTACAAAATAGAGGGGATTATCAACAGCTGATTTCCTGAAGAAATCCAGCAGCATTGCATTGGGCTGGGCTCCAAGCCCCTCAGCCCACGTGGAGCTGCATTGGACAGACCCTTGGGCCTGTGCAAACAGCACACTGGGGTAGTTTTGTACCCAAAAACCTCTTTGTGCTGAGCTGCTGCACCACAGCTGCTGCTGAGCAATGTTGTCCCTGTTCAGCAAGGGCAGAATTCACCAAGGAAGGGATCTCCTGCCTCTCCCTATGGAAGGAAAAAGAGCTGAACTGGGATTTCTTTTACATGGACACAACAGACACACGTGAAATGGAATGCACTGAGAACAATCCTTCCTAAGAAAGTAGGAGCTGAGGTCGGCTCAATCCCATAACTAATTCTGCTCTTTTTTTCATCTGATTTTTCTTTAGTTCTTTCCAAGTTACTGTCTTGGTGGGTCATCTTTATCTAAGCCTCTCTAGATCCACTGTTACCTCTGAAATGTTTCTCTTTTCAGTTGCTAAACATCGATATGAAATCCTCTGCCAAAGCAATTATCCAAATTGTAATGAACCCATGTGCTTCCATGCTTTACTGAAGAATAATAATAATAAAATTCAAAATTAGACCATAAATTCCTCTTGAAAAACCTCATGTCATATCTGAATTTTAATAGGAACACTTAAATGTGTTCAAATTTTCCATTTGGCTTTCCAAGAAGTCCTCAGGAAACAAAGTGTCACTATTGCATTTCTTGCAAAACTCCACAGGTCCATCAAAAAAATCTTATTGTGCTAAGGTTAATGAGGCAAGATACTTCTCTCCTGCCTCCCAGTAGTTCACAGCTCATACAAAAACTCAGGGGCTACTTCTAATTGAAGGCAAGTAATTGTTCTGCCCCAGATAAACAATTTTGTTATGCAAGAACCTGACTGCTCTCCTGCCTCAGAAATAATGAACACCTCCATTCACCCCCTCTTTTGCCCCTCCTCTCCAAGAAGTTTAGTGATAGAAATCTGGTGAATTAAAGCCACATGTGTGCAACAAGTCACAAATGGCAGTTCAGCATAGCACACCAACTCTGCACTGCAATGAGCATACAGCATTTAGCATAAAAACACTATTTTCCCCTAAAGATCTGAGAGATACAAGAGTTTTGGGGAATGCTTCATCAGCCTGATGACACATTTGGGATTGCTGCATCTCCTGCAACACAGCACAGATGAGTTTTGCTGACATGCATGAAGCATGTCCTAAACCCCTGTAACAATGAAATCTTCCTGTGCCAGTCCCAACATCACAGAATTGCAAAAAACACACTTAAGGATGTGCTGACATTGGCAATAAGGTGTTAGTAATGAGAGCTGTTTCCTAAACTACAGTCAATTATTTGCTTTTCATAATTGGATTAAATAAAACAAAACTTTTAGCTTTTAACTTCAGTCTTCTGACTCAGCATCAACTAATCCCTAACTGATTCCCATGCACCACAAAACATGCTCCCAGAACACTCCCACTCTGCAGTGTTAACAGGCATTGAACTGGAAGGGCACACATGCTGGTATGTAGCTTTTTGGTGGGTTATTTGAACCAGAAGTTGTATATCCTTTTCATCTGTTTGGTATTCATTTTTCTGAAATCCAAAATATCAAATGTTTCACATCCTAGGAAATTGAGACACCAAGTGCATCTGAAAGGTCACACACATGGCACACGCATGGAGAGGGGCACAGCTGCACATTCAGACACCAGCAGGTACATGATGCTTTTCCCTCTTTATTTGTGCCCCTAAGGGGTTTATGTTTGTTGGTTTGCCCTGGAAGTACTCAGTGCTTCCTCAAACAAAGGATTCAAGCAGATCCAGCCATCAGAGCTCTGGATACTGAAGATCATTAGGAGCTGCAGTTTTTAAGTTTGCACTTGAGAATCTGTTTCTGAGGTGACTTAGCTTTTAGGAAGATTTTGTTACAGAATCCATAGCTGGAAACAAACTCCCTACTTGCAATTTAATACCTGCAAGGAGTTTTAACCAATCAGTTTGACCATGTTCAAAGCAAAAACTGATGTTATGATTACTTGCAAGAGAACTATTACTAATACAACAAAAACTCTCCTGTAAGTAGATCTGCACTGGTATTTTATAGTGCCAACGTGTCTGCATTGCTACTGATGGAACAGAAAAAGTTGGTGCATCAAGCTCATGGATAATAGCTGCAACTATTCTAGAAGACCAATGTACAGTATTCAAAAGTGAACACCACACCTAGGGTACCTGAATGTTTTTATCTGTCTGCACTAGGGCAGTTACCACAAGTATTTTCTTCCACAAAAAAATGGAATAAGCATATCTCTAATAAATGAGAATAAGCACAATAAGGTTAGAACAACCAGTGTTGCTATACTGTAGAATGCAAGAAAATAAGAAAAAAACTGTGAACTATATAAAATAGTTTTAAGTTATACTTCATTAGAAGTGTTCAAGAACTGATGGAATTGACTACACTATGCATAAGCTCCAATAAAATGGTCCCCATTCTATCCATTTCCAAACCACATATATTCTCTGAGTGGCTACATACTGACCTTTCACCACTCCCAAGAGAGGTGGGGAGTTCTCTTGAGGGGTCCTGTCAGGCTCCTGGGGAGGTACAACCATAGCGAGCGTATGCACCGGGACACGGGGAACCTTGAAACAAAGGCACAGACACACACTCAGGTAAAAATACCTTCTGGCACACCAGATCTTCAAGTGTTAATACAAAGGTACAGAACTACAGCACTCCTGTTCACTCCTCCCAACTGTGTATTCTACGCTACCTCTTGATATGACCCTTGCTTTTTTACTGGGGACAATATGCCAAAGTTAACTGTGCTACTCTGTGCAAGATCCTAGGCTGTGTTGGCTGGGAAAGTGTTTATTCCTCTAGGCTTTTGATCAGCTAACTCCTCTGGAGCTGCCTCTTCAGACTATGAAATTCTGAATTTACACAATACATTTTCTTTTCTATAACAAACAGAATCACTAACACCATGTAAGGGGTACTACCACAAGGCTTTAGAACTGTTGAACCAGAATACCAAGTAAATGCAGGAAAGAAAACAACATCCTTTTGAAATCCTAGGTTTGGGACTATCCTGTCCAGGGAGCAGAAAAGGGAACAAAGCTCATGTGTTCTTCAGGTCTCTGCAGGTAGTACCAACCAATTCTCTCACTCTATCATTCTCATGTGTGCAGGGTTTTTAACATTTCTTCCACTATCTATGTTAATTTTGAAATTAATTACTATGTAAGTATTTCTTCCCAACACTGATGGTGCTGTTTAAAAAAAACTCCTTTTGCCTTACCTGAGACTGATCCTGAGATGGAGGTGTGAGCTGGGACAAGTCTGCTGCAGGAACCGACAGAACATTGTTTGGGTAATCCAGCAAGTAAGAAACAACATTTGTGTGTCCTCCCTTGGCAGCTTCAATGAGCATTGTTGAGCCATCCTGAAGTGAGATTTTGGAAACAAAAGCCAGAAGATGAGTTTTGCTCCCCCGTGTAGCAACCCCATATAAGATACAATTTTATGACTTAGATTTACTATTTCACAAATCAGCCAGGTGGTTCTTTCAGAACCTATGAAACATAACAGCTGCAAGTGAATACCTTGAGCCGATGAGTAGGATCTGCCCCGTGAGCCAGGAGAAGCTCAACCACGGCCAGGTGACCTCCAGCACAGGCCAGGGACACCACTGTGTGATCATTGTTGGCTGTAGCTCTGTTCACATTGGCACCTAGTAAGAGATGAGCTTAAAATTAGGCACAGAGAAATTCTTTCTAGAATAAAGTATCAACAAGTACGGTATTTTGTGGAACAGAGACAAATTTTACTCCTGTAATCCAATTACCTCCTACACACTTCTAGGGAAAGAGCAAAAGGGATTTTGACTAAGTGATTGACTTCTACACATCCTCCTCCTCACCTTGTAAAGACAAGGCAGTTGCAACAGCACCAGTGGGCTTGTAAGTGTTAAGTAAGGGAACACATGGTGTAAGAAGCACAATTCCAAATGTTCACTCTGAGCAGCATCACTGTGGTGCAGTTGCTACTGTTTCAGACAGTACTTGATGTGCTTTTCTGAAGGAGGAAGTGCTTTTTTCAAGAAACTGAAAATATCTGCTGTACTTCAAATTAATCTATACAACAGAGTAGGAAAAGTAACCAGCAAAATATTTTGTAATTCATTCTATCATAAACTAAATTAAATTTAAAAAAATCCTTAGGAGTTCGACAAATGCTCATATAACCAGAATAATTTTGAATATGAACATGAAGCATTGTAAAGTGGTATTTTAAGCTTCTTAATTAGTTATGCAAACTAGCATTTACCTTTGCTAATAAGGAATTGCACGGTGCATAAGTGACCAGCTCGTGCAGCCTTCATTAGTGGGGTTCTCCCACCTTCAGATTCATGCTCCTAGAGAAGAAATAACAGATGTATAAATGGGCAAAAATTGTACCATTGTTTCAGCTTCTGAAGTATCTTGTGATGGGACCAGAATTAACCATCTGAGTAGATCTATCTCATAAGCAGCCTGTAATAAACTGACAAGTGTCAATTTTGATGTTACCTAAAGTACTAAATCACACTGTTAAGAAGGACCAGGACCACATCCATACTGGTATCACACCAAGAAGTTTCATATGAACATCCCCCTTTTTTATATTAGTGTTCAAATGCATAACATACACGAGACCAGTAAGACCTTGCTTCCCTCCTCAGAAAGAGTGGAAGATTTAACAGAAATGTCACCCAGGAAGTTCACAATAACCATGAACTGTGGTGCCACAGTCCAGTGAGCTGCCACACCTCAAAACTGCAATAATACCTTGAATGCACACAACATTTATAAAACATACTGAAGAGGATCAGAAATAAAAATGAGACAAATCACTGCAAGTCATAAGAAGTCTCTAAGAGGATTGGAGAATACAGCAGAAAGCTGAGAAAAGGATGATACCAACAAAAAGGGAATGAGTATCAAGAACAATTTTCTAATTTAAAAAGTTTCTGAATACTGGAAAGATGTGGTTGAATACAACTGTGTTAGAGCAGTTACAGAACTAGACAATGTGCCTGCTATGTAGACATGATCAATACCACAAAGAATGCTGAGCAATGATATCAGAACAAGAGAAGAGAACATCATCTTCCTGGGAGTGTTTGTATGTGCTCGTTATATTCAGTATTATCCTATTTAAATTCCATTCAGTCCGATCAATAATATACTAGGAATATGTGGTTTTTAATCAAATATCTGGGAAGCCAAGCTCGAAATTCATTCTTTACTTTGTAACTGCATGTATACCTGATAGTGAAAGCTAACATTTAGTACTGACAGTGGATAACACGGCTACTTACAAATACACTCAGACAAGAAGAGATTTGACAGTACAACTCAATTCCTTCCTTCATAGTTTCTGTATTCCTGAAAACTCTGCATATGTCCTTTGACATATGGCTTGCTTCAGTTGCAAGCTGCATGTTAAGTTAGATTTTGTTCATATATTTGGAGAAGAAACCTCTTGACTGGATCTTCTGTTGGAGACTGGCTCCCAATCCAACCCCATCCTTCACTATAAGAGGCTACACTGCCTCTCTCCTGCTCTGCTCCGCAGCCTTCACAAGAGCTCTGTGTTACTTACTGTCCACCACTGCTTTAACCCACAGTTACAGACTTACTACTGAAGTAAATGATTATTTTTTTTTAAATTTAATAGATTCTTCTCACAGGGCAATGACTGCTTAGATGTCAATAAACACCTGCTTCTGGACTGTCTTCGTGACAGAAACATTTGCAGGACATGTAAAGCTAATTATGTTAACATGGGGCTCTATGATCGTAATAATTAGCAGCGTGCCCTTGAGTCCTGATGCTTACTTTGGTATTTGGCATAGGTTTTCCTTCCACAGCCACTGCCAAGAGATCCCAAAAAGCCAGAAGCTGCTGCGTGCCTGAAGCAAAGCAAACCCCTGGTTCCACCAGCACATCACTCCCAAAGCAGCTGTGGATGCAAAGAATTCTTGACCAGGATCTGAACACTGCTGCTGAACTATTTCACACCTAGTTCTAAATCCTTACTGATACAAAGATGGCAAGATGCAAAATTTATTTTAGGTTACCCTAACTATACTCAAGGTAGTGAAAAGCATCCTATATTGCACTGAGATGTAGCAGATAACTGGCAGTAAGGAATAATTATTTGCAACATTCTGCCTTCCTAACAGATTTCACTGTTGGAAGTCTCAAACACGGACGCCAGGAGGTTTCCTCATTTAAATGCAATGCAGTGATTCTGCCCAGTTTAACCAACTGTCACTTCCTCAAGCAGGCAGAGCTTGATCCTCCAGCTACTACACACTTCCAAACCCTGCAGCACCATGCACACCATCAGTCCAGCCAAACCAAACCATTTGGGTGCCCACCTGCTGTAGATCTTTAAAACTCAAGGCATTTTGATGGTATTTTTCACATTGGAAGATAGAAACGCATGTTTTATTTTAAGACAAAATTAATTCTGACTTCAGCACTCTCTATAGCCCTAATAATGGCTATCAAGCAGCATCAACTCAAGCTTTATGGGAAGATATCTAGGACAAGCCAAAATAAGAAGCTAAGACAGTGCAGCGCCTTTGTCTCCTCACATCCTGTCTTTTTACCTAGAATAATCATAAATTTCAAAGATTGTATCTATCTATATCTATCTCTTTTTCAGCTGCATTAGATAATCAAAATCAGGACAGAGAAAATAAAAGTTGTCCCAAAGCATCCCCATTCCTTTCCAATGTGTTTTTCCCTTTTATTTATAGGAAGGGCACACAAATGTTTATTCTGTTACATATAAACCCAGTAAATTGTCTCCAAACACAATCCCCTTGCCTCTCTGCACTGTAGGGCTCACCACAGCATTCTGTCTCTTGTCACTGCTCCAGCCCTGAGGAATGTGGAAATGAGTGCAATGAGGAAGGAAGGAGAACACCTCTGCCACATCTGGGAAGCCATTCTCTAAACCCCTAGGTGATGTGCTCTCCTGCTGATTCTGCTGGGATAGAAAGAACATCTGAAAAGAATTTTCTGTGGGTTTGGGTAACAGATAGGAAGGGAGGGGAAAGTGTTACCCAAATCAGGTAGGAGTTTACACTGTCTGCACCTTTTCTACTGGACTCAAGGAGGAGATGAGATTCCAGTCAGCAATAATTTATTTCCTTTCTAGACAAATCAATACTTCCAAGAGCAGAGCAGAAGCAGAGTCATCAGAAGCATCTAATGACAATCACTGGTATTTTTTAATTCTTCCTTTTGAGTTCTCTGATTTAGGCAACTTGAAAATCAGCTACATAAAGGCTTTCCCCACACACAATTCTTCTTGGTTCACAAATATTTATGATTATATTAATCTTTAGGAGAGTCCTTTCTCCCCAATGTCATATGTTATTTAAACATTCAGGAAGAAAACCTGTATTTCAAAGTAAAGCTCCAACCTTTTAGCTCTTTAACAAGCCTCCTTCATCCATGACAACAGTGAATATTTAACAGAAATCTAATTATTATTCCGAACAAAATGATCTACAGAAAGCTTCTGATGCAAAAAAATACACTCCCTAACACTTTGCTGATTTTCAAGACTGAACTCCTATTCCAGTAGCCACCAACCTACCACTCCCAAATAACCTTCCTGAAAACTTAACTAGGCCTCTAGTTTAAAGTAAACACTTAAAAATGGAAGATCATAGAGGAAACAGATTTATGAGGGCTGCCATCAATGAGATAACCTGCTGCATTTGGGAAGGTTGGGATATTATTTTTGAAACCAGTTTTAGAAAACCCAACAGAAGGGAAAATACAGAATAAGAATGCCCCATCTAGTCTGCACAGTGAGTCTCTAGATCTTTGAAGAGACTGAGATGCTTGAAGTCATGCTTATCCTCAGCCTGTATCCTGAGGCAGCTAACAAGTATCAAAGGCCAACCTCACCTGCCCAGCTCTATGACCTCCAAAACTGATTTCCTAAAGTCCTCCTGCTTGTCCTGCAGAAGGAAAAAGAAGAACGCACTGCTCTTGCTCTACAAACAAATGCTCCTGGTCATGAAGACCTGGAATGTGAACTTAAATTGGATGAGATCCACCAGCTGAAAACTGGTTTACTGGCATCAGGCAGGCAAGAACAATGGTAGACCAAGCAATGAAGCCCTTGTGAATTCAGACTCCTACCATGAGCCATTCAGATCCACAAAGAGAGCACAAAGGTCAGACACAGGATCTTTTTGTTTGTTAATGGCAAAACAAAGAATTTCATTGTACTTTGCATGATCCAGAGACTGCAACAGCCAAAAAGTGTGACTACAAAAATGATGAAAAATGTAACACCACCTTGGATTCCTCACTGTAACTGCAACACAGCAACCTCCAGAGTAGCTGAATTCAAATCCAAGAAGACTGGCTGCTTTTGTAGATTTTTAAATGGTGCCTCATATACAATGCATAAACCCCCAGTCTGCCACACACATCGAGGAAAGTGAGTTTTTAATTTAGGAGTCACATTAGTGTGAAGGATGCTATCACCTGAAGGCAAAACAATGATCCTTGCCATGACAGAAACATGTCTGTAAAAGCATTGTGTCATAGGAGAAGAATTAAGAGGTAGTCTGGCATGCATGTTTGGGGGGATTTTGCAATTAGAATTACGTGGATGCCAGATAGTCAGTTTTCTAAGCAAAGAAAGATATGAAATCTTAACAAGTATTGAAAAGTTTTGGGGAAACCCTAACAGTGTAAAATGAGAAAAATACAAGGATGAAGCTGTCTTCACAGGTTCTCTTCCATCTCTTAATTTCTGCACAAAAGCTCCCATATATTTTGTAGGAGAAAGGTAAACTCCATCACTAGATCAACTCCCTGTAGCACAACCTCATGTATAGCTACAAGAGAGTCCAGGTTAAAAAATCCCAATTTAAAACTCTTGTCTGTATTTCTCAGCTGAGAAAAAAAATTTCTTTTGTTTGCAGCTACATTGAAACAGACAAAGATGCAACTGCCTTGTCAAGAGCAGTGTTGCATTCAAAAGGGACACCAGAATCTCCTTTAATCCAGGTGTGATTCTACATCAAGAGGGAACAGGCACCCAAAAAGGTCCTTTTAGTTTATTGAAAGGTAAGCTTAAAAGCAGGATATCACCTCTCATAAAATACCATCAATACTCATTGTGAGAATTTACAGTCTTTAACCTGGTTCCTGTGGGAACATTTATGTACCTCCCACGTCTCACCTTAGACAACCCTTGAGATGAAGGTAACTACTGGGAAAGACACAAAAAAGAAACAGGGAAGAATAAAAAAAGAAATCTTATAGGAAAAATTATCCTCTCACCTTTGAAATCAGACAATCCTTGCCACGCTGATAAATAGATCTATTACCAAAATGCCGGATATTTTTTCCTGAAGTTACTAAACCATATTTCTGCTTTCAAAGAATGCTTTTATTAGTTTGCATCTCAGAATTCCAATCTCCAAACTTTTACTCACATAGATCACAAAATCTAAACTAGATTAGATTTTGTGCCCTAACCTATTTTTTTTTTCCTGTTCTGCCCCCATAAAGGTTGCAAACAAGTAAAATTTACATTTGATCCAGTGGTAGGAGCTCAAGCTGAGACCCTGGAAGTCCCTGCTCCTGAAGGGGATGGGAGAACTAGAATGTAACTATGGCACAGATGGGCTCACAGGCTGAAGGCTTCAGATGTGCCTCAGATTCAGTCACTCATACACTTGGCAGAAGTGAGCTGATTTCAAAATGCATACATTAACAAGAAAAGGTGCAGGCCTGCCAGATAGCTTTGCTACAGATTTTGACAGGCTAACTTTGTAAGGACATGGAAAAGATCCCTTAAAGAAGGGCATCAGAAAAGCACAGAGGAATTGTTAGCACACCAGACTTGATAAACAATTAGTCACAAGGAGACAAATCCATCAAAGTACTACAGAGGGCTGAGCAGTTCTCCAGCAGATGAGCACACTGCCACTGCTCATTTCTAGTACTACTTGTCACTGCAGAGCTTGAAGAAGAAATGAACCACAAGCTGAAGAAAGTTCATCCCAGCCATCATTTTTAAAAAATTTTTTCTGGTGCTAACAAAGCCACATTGCTTAATGAATATAACAAAGCTCTCAAGATCTTCACTGGTGCCTGAACCGAATGGCATATTTGATATCTAGGCCAGAGAATCAGTCCCTGAGAAGCACCAGCTCCTGTTTTCACTTGCCACAACAACACTAGTTTGTGCTGAGAGGTGTTGGTAATGGTAACTCCCAGTTCAGACAAAACTCTATAGGGACTAGAATAACTTTTCATAAAACAATCTCAGAAGGGTCTGGGTTGAACAGAACTTTTCAAGACCATCCCACCCAACATCCCTGCCATGGACCAGGACACCTTCCTGGCTCCTCCTGTTTGATTTTACTGTTTAGGACATAACCAGTATCTTCCTCAAAAAGAGCTGCTTTCCAACAGAAAAAAGATGTTGCATGTCTTGCTCCTCAGTGACTCTGAATGAAACCTCAGGGATAATGGAAGTTTCTAGGAAAACAATGAAGCATCAGTGCAAGCAATCCCAGGAAAGAGGGACTCTGCAGGATGAAAAAGGAAGGAACGAAAAGCAACAAGAGATGTATTTTCTTTTGCTGTGTATGAACACCAGCAGTAAAGCAAAATTAACTGGACAAATGTAGACAGACCAGCTAAATGACTAAGTCCAGATATTCATTCAATTCTGGACTCCCTGGGACAACTTAAAGGAATCATCTAAACTCATTTGAATGAAAATTGAAATCTAGAAGAATAGTCTCCCATGGTACTGGCAAAGAAGATTTTTCATACCCAGCAGTAAGGTAACAGCCTTCAGAGCCCTCCCTCAGCCCATGACAAACATAACAAATCTATTTGAAACACCTCCCCACTTCAAATAAATCAAAACAACACAAGAGTTTGAGCAGAAGCTGCTTCAAACCAGAGGCACCTGCTATCAGCATTGGTACCATTCTGTAGGCACTTCCCAATTAACTTATAATCAGAATTCAAAACTGGCAGATTTACACTGCAGGTCTTCCTTTCAAAGCAATTTTTCTTTGCTCCCTTACTCTCTTTTCCTTGCCTCTTCCACATTTTCACTGGCAGTACAAGGAAATGCAGTGAAAAAAAGCTTTACTTTAGAAAGGACAAAGACTGTTTTCTGCATTACTAAGAAGTTGATGCTCTGCTCACAAGCACTGCTCACCTTACTGATGGGAGAGGGGAAAATGACAACTCTAAAAATTTGGACTGACACTTAAGCAGCAACTCCTGCATGTTTTATAAAGTTTATGCACAGCAATTATTTTTAAATTTTTTTTTCTTTTCAGGCTTTGCTTCCCACAATGAGATACTCCATAGGTTTTACCTTTATATAACCAAGTATTTTAATATTTAAAAAAATATATCCAATAAAACCCCCCAGACCTATCCTGCCTCTATTGGAGCAGCTGGTTGATGTTTGGTACCCAACACTGAATTGAGCTAAATGCAGTAGGCATGCCAAAATTCCCATAATCCCCCCAAAAATATGACTTTTCTCCCCAGATAAGAGCAAATTAAGCAGAACACTACTGACATTACTGCAGAAGAATTAATAAGCCCCCCAAAAAAGTAAAGTCTCAAAGAAGAATGGAAAGTAGTAACCTCATTAGTATGCTGATTTATCAGGTTCCATGATAAATTTTTCTGGCAATCTTGGTTTTTTAAAAGGAACAAAAATTTCAGAATATTCAACCAAAATCCCCAATCTACCCCCTAAGCAAAATAAAACACTGAGCAGTGAGTACATAGGGGGAAAAAAAAGGAGAACACTCCTCCTAGGCAACCAAAATAAAAATATCTTTTCCAGCTTGAGCCTTGTTTGACATAAAGCTCCTAAACTTTTGAAGACTAAAGTATCAATTGTTTTTACTAATTACAAGTCAAATATTATATCCCTGTAGCTGGTTTTGGTTTTCCTTCTACATAATAAGAAAAGACAATTATATAAACAACTTAGTTTACATTACAAAAAATAAACATGAGGAAAGCAATGTGCTAAACTCAAGAGTTATAAGAAAGAAAAGACATCAGATTATGCTGATCATTTAAAAGACACTGCTTTGTTTGGGGTTTTTGTGCAGCAGCTTGCATAAGTTAGGAGACTAACAGTGTTCAAAGACCAACATTGATATAGAGAAGCAGGAGTTCCCAATACTAAAACATTTTAAATTCAGACCAGATTACCCATAACTTTTATTTTGTAGACCAAACAGAATGTGGAGGCTTTAATAAAACCTTCTTTCATGCTTCTTTTCAGACCACATATGAATCTCTGTTCCTAAGCTCATCACTCTGTTCTCTAAGCACACAGGCTTTGCTTTTTGGTGCCAAAGACCAAAGCACTTTGCCCACAAGATGCAGCAGAAGCCTTACCAGATCAGCACCAGCCTGAAGCAACACATCTGCCACATCTGTGTGTCCATTTTCACAGGCGTAGGTCAAAGCTGTATCTCCCGTTGCTGTAGTGGCATGAACATTAGCTCCTACAAACACAACATTTTTTTCATATTGGATATGTCCTTATCAAGGATTTCACATCAGATAAACATGAAAATCTCTAATAACAGCTGTATCCTACTGACCAACAACCTCCACAGTCCAAGGGCACTGCTCGCATGGCAAAAATTGCTCTCATAGTGAACATACTCCGAGGAGAGGGGGTAAGCCAAGGCTTGGACAAAGCATGAGTGACAATCTAAGCAGCTAAACCTGTATGCTCACTTATTCCTACAGTCCCTCTACAGCAAGAAGGATTTCAGTTATTACATCAAGAGAATCCAGACAGTTTTGCAGATTATCCATTTGACCTGGAGCTGTATGCCAAGGGAAACCAGACAAAATGCACATCACTGAATTAGTATTAATACAACAAACCCATATACTTCCACAAATTTCCTTTCTTTCCTGCTCTTTAAAATAATTTTGTTGAAATAATTTGTCTAGCTTCATATCCACCAGCTCTGTGAAAACTATGCACTGACTCTTGATACGTAACACATTATCCTTAAATAAAGAAATGCCAATGTGATTAGCCATTTTCTTATTTATAAGGTGTGAGGTATAATTAGAGACTCTCTGATGCCAAAACAAGGCTCCTTAATCAACTTTCTATACTATCAGCAGTGAAGTGCAGGCAGTGAGCGTTCCAAGGGAGCTGGTGACAGGTGTCACAGGCTGGTGTCATTGCACCAAGTGGCACAGTTGTTACTGTCCCTCGATGAGCAGGGATCTTTACTTTCTAAAATTACAAATCTAGCCAATTTTATGTTTATTCTTAGAAAAGAGCATACAAATAAATCATCTTCCACAACAGGAAGATACCCCAAATACAGCTCCTTTTTCTTTATTATTTTAAGCAGAACACTTTAGACTCTACCAACTTTATAAACTGAAAGATGAACATCGAAGCATCATTTTATCCCAAACTCCAGCAAGACTTAATTGTTATTACTGCATAATGTAGCAGTAAAGCTCATTTATCACAGAAATTCAGCAGATTCCAGAATCTGTCTTCACACTTGTTGCCCCAGCACACCATTCCTAAAGAACTGGTTATTCAGGGAGACTGAATGCAGATAACCAGGCTTAGTCAAAGCTGGAGTAGCACGCAAAACCAAGCATTATCTGTATTAAAATTTTGTCCTAGATGCAGATAGCTGGGAACAATGTTTCTAATGAATGTAGATGCTTTCTAGATACAGAACAGGATCACCTGCTCCAGGAGGCACTTTTCTCTGTTAACAGTATCAAACAACACTAAGGTGCAACATATGCCTGTTCCTTCTTGCTAAGTTATGTGAGGATATTGTTTCTTGTTACAAACTGCTACTACCAAAAGCTCAGGCATCTTCCATTATCACACAAAACACATCAATTCCATGGTATCTGTGGGCTTAATCACTTGCTCTGAACACATACCTGCTGCCAGCAAGTATTTCACCAGTTCAAGATGACCTTCTTGAGCAGCTTCCATCAAAGGTGTTGAGCAACCAAGCTCTATATCAGCTCCTGCCTTAATAAGGAAGTCAGCGACTTCAGAAAAGCCTCCACAGCAGGCCAGGGTCAGGGCTGTTTCCTGCGTTTCCTCTGTCTGTGCGTTAATATTTGCCCCTGGGGAACAAAACAGCCATCACTGACCTGGCCACACTCTGGCTGGGGAGGTGAATGCTCATCACCCCCACAGCAGTTTGGGTGTTTGAGCTCTGCCCTGTGGGTACAGCAGAGCAACCTGCACAGAACACCTGCTGGCCACGGATCACAGCGTGTCCTTCTGAGCGCTCCATCGCCACGGGATCTCACCTTGTGCCAGCAGCAAGGCCACCATCTCTTCGTGGCCTTCCCGGGCAGCTTCCATCAGAGGTGTGTACCCTTCATCATTGACCTCCTCCAGGTTGGCTCCTCGCTCGATCAGAAGCGCTGCCAGCTCCACGTGCCCTCCACAAGCAGCCAGGGTGAGCGGGGATTCGAAGGAATCCGCGGGCATGTTCACCTGGGCACCGCTGTCCAACAGCAGCCGTGCCACCTCCACGTGGCCATCCTGCAAGCAAAGGGCAACCCAGGAGTCAACACAACTGAATCACCTGATGCTGTACTTGCAACCAACCCCTATCACACTGAAAATGAGCCTACAAAGACAGACTTTTTTTACTTATTGTGGTTTAATTACGACAGTTATGGTAACACTTGGACCCAACCTGCATCTAAGTCAGGTTTAAATGCATGAGGAAAAAAGAGCTAGATATATGTTGGTGTTTCTATTTCTTGAGGGAAAAAGACTTATGACACAAGACTTAATTGTCCAGCACAATCTTTGAGACATAAAATACTAGAGATGGCAAACAAGTGCCATAAGCAATCAATCCACTCGACGACTAAACCTCAAAACAAACATCAGAAAAAACTATTTTCTTATTCTTTGTAGTAGTAGTTGATTCATGACTTCTACAGACAAAAAACCAAAAAAGCCCCAGTTGGCAAGTTCTAGACCCTGGGAAACATACCTGCAGAGAAACTGAAGTGGGTAACAAAAAGCCAGGTAACAGGAGGAGAGAAGACTTGGAAAAACCCTTAAAGGTGAACTGAAAAATGCCTTGAGGTAAAGCCATAGAAGAAGAGAATTAGGATTGCCAGAGCAGTCTCAATCCTTACCAATCAAAGCACATAGATGTATCTGTCAGCTTCTCAAGAAAGTACTGTTAAACTTCTCAGTTACTTGAAACAGACAAAGAACCTAAAATCCACATTTCACCTAAGGTGTAGTTGGTAGAGACCCACAACATCAGCAAAAGGGGAAAGCTTAAGCTGCCCCTGAAGCAGGTCTTGGGTAACCTGAGAAGGACAGCAATCAGGGGTGCACATTAAATACAGGCTGTTGTTCTCAGAGGGTTGGCTAGAAGCCAACAGCTACCTCGTTAGAGGCATTACCCTAAATGTGGCACTGTCCCGACCAAAACAAACTCTGAGGCACTTACAAAAGAATTGGTGATCAGACACCAGACATCCCAGCAACCTGTACCTGCTGCATTCCTTAGATGGAAAGAGATGAAGACTGGGAACAGTCACAACAATTTGGTGGAACAGCTCCCTTGTGCAAGGGTGCAGCTGAATGACAGCAAGAAACAAATTCCTTGTTATGGAGTTGGGACTTCAAAGGCTCATCTTCCTTTCTGCTGCTTTCAAATGCCAATACACACTCTGCAATGTCAGAACACCTAGTCTGAAAAACCAAAGAGCTGAAAGAATGAAGGCAAACCTCACAACTCTATCCCCTAAGTGAGGTGCTTCACAGCATCCAAATCAAGGCAGCCCTTGGATTGTTTCACCAGGAAACTAAGAAAAAGCAAAAAAAAACAAAAAACAACCCAGCCTAAACAGAACAGTGGGGCTAATTAACCTCTAGCCGGCAGTTGTGCTGCAATCTCCTTTAGGTGACAGCACGCACCCATTGTCCTTCTGAATTCCTTATTGGCACCAGGCTCTCCTGCAGGGAAGGCTATTCAAGGATACAATTACCAGCTCACTATCTGAAGGCTTGGACACAGCTCCCCACGTTACAACCTGACCTTGGGCGCTTGCATCATCACCTCACAACTGCACTGAAAGAACACTTGATTCTCCAGCTCTCAGCAGACTGGAGGAACACTGCAGCTATCTTCCAAGGATTATAGGCTACTGGGAGAAAATTCAGTTTCTCTCTTTTTGCTGTTCTTCCTATGGAAACAAGGTCCCTGCTCTTTCTTCAAAGAAGCTCCCCAGCTTGAAGAAGAGAGAAAAGGTCACCCAAGATCTGTACAGAAATGGTTGTAGATATGCTTTGACACAATAGCACACTCTCTATTAAGATGATGCTCTTAGATAGGGAAGTTTCCCTCAATGGCTGCATTGAAATTACAGGGACAGCTGCTAGAGAACTAAGGACTACATTATTTATCAAAATAAAATGGTAGGTCAAAAGAAAAACCTCACAATCTCATTTACAGAAACCCAGAAGAGAGCAAGTCATCTGTCCATGCAAAGCACTTCCGGCAGTGATGAACAGACAATTGTAATGCATGAATCATCCAGCTCAGTGCACTTCTGGAAGGCTCATTCCACGACACATGAGAGATCTTATTTATAAAAACAAAGGTGGAAAACACACTAAAAAAATAAAACCCCAAACTAGTGACTTGTACTACGTCACTGCACTGCAGATTAGTCACTCCTAAACTTCAACCAGGGAGCATTTAAAACACATCACCCCTCCAAAATAAGGGTATTTTTTCTTTTTGAGCAGTTAGACTGAGAAGCTGGTGGGAGCTGCAGTAAGCACTTTTTTACAATAACAACACACACATTTACTTGCAGCCCCCAAGCAGCTCTTACCCAAGGCTCACTCTATTTTATCACCTCCTGCATTCCTCTCTCCCCGAGGAGGGAGCAGTACAAACAAAAGTATTTACCATGCAGGCCTCCATCAGCGCCGTGTGCATCTCATCTGTTTTGTGCTCTTGATCAGCTCCAGCTTCAAGCAAAAAACGAACCATATCTAAATGGCCTTCAAATGAAACAGATCAAAATAAATAAGCATTCCACATCATCAACTTTTAGCAGTACAGACAATACACTTAAAGAAATAATTCGTATTTTCACAGTTTGCTATTAGAATCTTTACAAGTTACAATTGGCAAACATGGCTTTTTAAAGTATTCTTTAAAAAATACCAATGCAAAGGAGTCAGCACCCTTCAGAAAGCCTTTCCCAAAGACACTGCTCAACTGTGGGATGGAGACAGACCTGTCTAATTCAAGTTTCCACAAGAACCTTTCTTTGTGACTTCAAGCTACAAAACTGTGCTTATTCCCTACTGAACTGTACAGTGACAGATCATTTAAGAGTTCCAAGGCAGCATACAACTGGGGGGATTATCTTTTAGGGATGGGCCCATGTAGATCTGATCTTAACTTTAAGCTTTCTAATAACACTCACAGAGATATTTCTCAGAACTAAGGTACACACATTATATCATATCATCTGACATTATTTTTAAAAGCTTCTACTGAGCTTTACCAAAACTTGATTTAAACTCTATTACAGTTTCTGTCATTTTAGAAATTGCCCCTTCTAAGTTTTTAGCCTCTTGATGAGCATTCTTCTCTGAAGGAAGACCTAGTCTTACATAAACTGACAAGAAAACAATCAACCATCTTGTCAAAAATTATACAGGACATCTCTGTCATTCAAGGTTCTACATTCCATGACTCAATTAGGTCCTGGGTCAAAAGAAATAAGAATGACCCTCCAACACATTCAGGGGTACTATTATTGGCATTTCCCTGAAAGGAACTACCATATGCTGTAAGAAATCCATGACAAATCCTCATACAAGTCCTCAGATAGGTTATACATAGTATGTATCCTCAATCCTAACCACAGAGGCAAACCCTAGAGTTACTGTGACAATAAATCCACATCCTTAGTTTCTATTTGTAGAAAAACAAAGGTTGCAAAACAAACAGTAGAAGCACAGTGGATCATGGATCACCACTGCATTGTTAATTTACATAGAAGCTTTAAAGAGCAGAAGAAATTAAGTGGAAAGTCCCTAAAAGTTCATCATACTTAAGAATTCATATATGTTCTCCCAAATTACACTGAAGGAAAAGAATTCAGTAATAATGGAGGCATTGCCTCTCCATCAGATATTATAGAAACACACACTCCAACTCTGCATTTTCTGAAGAACCAACAGAGATGTTTTCAGAATTCACAGACAGCTGGTGAGGGAACTGGGAATGAAATAGGGAATGTGGTAGTGGGTAGAAGCAGAGAATGGTTGTGTGTCAAAGCACAAGTCTGGGCATAGCCAGTTACAAGTTTTCATCTGCAACATGTCAAACACATCCACCACATCCAGCCACAAACACAGACTTAATACCACTACACCACAGAGAAGCATTTTGTGACATTGAGTTTAAAACCAAAATCCAGTTTTACAAAACTCTTAGGAAGATATTTCAAAATATTACTGGAAGTTTTGATCAGATAAATCCAAGCAACCAAATTTAAACAAAAATACAGAACAAGAGACAATACCTTTATAGCATGCGAGTGTAAGTGCACTTTCTTTGAACTCGTTGGAGTGAGTGTTGATTCCTGCACCATATTCCAGCAATACTCTTGCAACCTCAACATGCCCTGCACTGGCTGCTTCCATCAGGGGAGTATGTCCATTCTCATTGTGGTCTTCTATGTTAGCACCAGCTTTCAGTAGCACCTTCACCACATCCACAAAGCCCCCAGCACAGGCATACGTGAGAGCTGTGTTCCCTGCAGAGGAGAGGTTGCATGAGAGCCCTTCCCATCACCCACTACTAACATAGGGAAGGGGACCAGTGTTAACAGCTCAGAATAAACCCAAGTACATCACCAAAGCAGCTGCCTTTCACTTCACAGCAATGTTACTCCAGCCCATCATTCCAGGCTGGGTAAAAAATCCCAAATAACTGTAACATAAAAGCTTTAATGCCAAGCTAGTATTACAAATCAGGTTTTTTTAAAGTTTGAATGTTGTGTTTCCTACTTTAGCAAACAAAATTAGTTCAAATATGCACACACAAAAAGATCAATGAGTAATTTTTACTGTAGTGTTGGGGGGTGTTTTTTTGTTTTGTCTTTCTTTTTTATGCTGAAGATTCTTTCCTGTAATTCCTTGAAAACCCTCTACTGGCTGGCTGAGAATAAATTTATAATTTAAAACTCTGGTACTGCAAGTGACAGACACTCACATATGGCTCCTGTTTTAAATGCTACAGTCAATTTTAAGGTAACTTTGCTTAACATGGCTAAACCGAAAGAAAAGAGTATCTCATAGTTTGGACACATTACTTGTTTGAACATTTGAACAAAGCTTAAATTCTGTCTTAATAAACAGAATCCAGCTGCAGGATAACGCTGTCAGTGAGGTTAGTTAAGCTGTGGTCAAGAACCAGCAATATAGAAAACATTTAATGCACTGAAAGAATTTTAAGTCCTCTTTGGTAAAAAGGGACAGACAGAAATAACCGGTGTTGATGGGATGTGTCCTGTGGTCATTACCCAATCACTGGGTAATGTGGATTATACCAATGAGAAAAGATAAACTTAATGTATTTTTCTTGTCCTCTAATACCAGAGTGGTTTTTAGAGGAATAATGCTTTCCATTAGAATTTGTATTAAAACCTATCTTTAATAATGGCCAGTTAAGACTCCAAATACATTTGCTACAGATCTGGTCTATTCCTAACAGCTCCTGTCACGTTTTCTTGTGAATGGAAGTGTTAGACAAAAACACAGATGTTCAGAAGAGCTGTGTGCCTTATGTGCCAGCCTTACTAACTGTGCTGCTGCTCCCCAGTTACCTGTGGAGGACTGTGCATTGACATCTGCACAATGGACAAGGAGGAGTTTAACAATATCCACGTAGCCTCCGCTGGCTGCTGCCATCAAGGGTGTGATGTCGCCTTTATTCCCTCGATCTTCAACGTTGGCATGCATGGCTAGAAGAACCTAGGGGAAAAGTTCACTACAGTGAGTAAATTGTAACACCTAGTCTTTTGTTTTTAGCTCAGTGGGGCTTGTGAGACTCACAGCCCATTGCCAGCCTCAGGACCATTCACTGTTACAGCCTGCACTGGGTTCTGCTGCAGAAAATCATGAGTTTCTACATTTGTTCATATCTAAGTTCCAGTAAAATATTGACATTTTTCAAAAATCACAGGGCAACTCATTGAGCAGAATGACAGCACAGAAACTGCCACCTGCAATAATGACCAGGGCACCCACAGGTCAAGCTCACAGGTCAGAAGTTCTCTCCCTATCCTGTGTTTTCACACTAAAATGTGAAGTTGGGTAATTCTGAGAATTATCATCTAACCATTTCAAAGCAGCTGCTCTTAGACGCAGAAGCAATATAGCTCAAAATTAACAGAAATTAATGCACTGCTGATACAAAGGTGATATTTTCAAAAAGAATTGTGTGACTGAGACATGAGCTTTTAGAAAGTAACCAATTGTATATTTGGGTTTGCTGCTATTTTAGATCCTCTCGCTTGGCAGAACTACGCCAGAAAAGATGTTACATCACAAAACATAGATTCCTTCCTCAAACAAATGCCTTCAACCTAAAGGCATACATGAGAGCATTTTCCATTACAGAAACCCAAACAATAATTGGAAACCCACATTAAACTGTATTCAGTGATATTATATTGAAATAATAAAAAATTATAACAACCACAATAGCTAAAAAGTTTACCTATCAAAGAAGCCCCTCAACCAATGCTTCACAAATGTTTAGTTCTAACTGTATTTGTTACTTACTTGTGCCAATTCATAATATCCTGCTGAGCAGGCCAAGCAAAGCAGACTCTCCCCTTCTTCAGTGTGTTCATTTACGCTCCGTCCTTCATCCAGCAGCTTCCTGACAGCATTCACATCCCCATCGGAGCATGCTTCTGCCAAGCTGCGACTGCAAAAACAGTTACAACTCAAAATCAGTGAGCTCAAAACACACCTGCAACAGCTGGGCAGCTTCCATACAGGGACTTCAGTGCTAAGCTTTACTTGAAAATACACCTTGCATACATATATTTTTCCAAGTGTATTTCCATAGGTGAAATGGAGATAGATGCTTTTCTTATTGTCTAAATTAGCTTGTTCTTGTCAGTTGCTAACTTGTAGTATGCTCTCATACAGACCAGACGCAGAGAGGAGTGCTCAAAGCTGGTTTTTGTGGTGTTTGCAAGACAGGAGCAAACCTCACTGATGCTGTCCCCACTTCAGGCAATGCCAGATACACAGAGGCTGTGACCATGACAAACTGCTGACTGCAGGTGCCAAGGTAAATGCGTATTGTAGACAAAGCCAAAAAGTCAGCAGTCAAGTATCACAGAAATCACTAATATAAATACTGCAACCATACAAACTTCAGTAATTAAGAGAGTAATCACCTACTCTCCCACAGCTAAGAACTTCACCTTTCTTGAAGGGAACCAACTCTTTGGTACACAGAGCAGCAGATTAGAAAGGAATTTCTTCTTTTTTTTTTTATTTTTCTCTTACGCTGTGAAGCCAATAATCTGATGGGACAGTAGTTATACCTTCAGATGCAATCAGCTTCTGCAGCTAGCCGTAGAACAGCTCCATGACCAAATATTACTATAAAATTACCAGAATATGAAATAGAATCCCGCTCCACAGTTGGGGAACCGGGGATGGTCAGTACATACAATTAACCGAGTCTGAAATAAAAACCCATTTGGTAGTTGTGGATCCAGGGGGTGGTCAGCACGTACAATGAACTGCATTTGAAATAATATCCCATTTGTAGTTGGGGAACCAGGGATGGTCAGTACATACAATTAACTGAATTTGAATGTAAAAATGCCATTGCCCAGGAGGGGAAGCAGGGGTGCTCAGTACGTACTTGTCCACCTGCCCGTTGTTGTGATTGTTCTCGGCTCTCATGCGTGTCAGCGCTGCGGCCGCCTCGTCCAGCGCGCAGCTGACGGACGACGTCAGTCTCCGGAGAACCTCGGGATCTGCGAAGGCTTTGCCATCGGCAGTGGACAATTTACCAATTCCTTCAGTTCATCAGTCGGGTTAGTATGAAAGTCACACAAAAGAAATGCAAAGACACTATTTTAGAGTTCAGCCACATGCACTATTAGTTCAGAATAATTTGCAAACATGCCAGATAATTAGCTACTTAAAACTAAACTATCTGCTAACATTTGCCCATGACCTGAATATCTAAGTAACCATAATACAGCAGTAAAAACCCCATATCTTTCAACTGGCAGCTTTGTTATTTGTGCCAAAGTCTCAACTCATACCTTTGAAGAACCTTAAAAACTCCCAAAAAACATCATATTGGAAGAATAAGGATAAATCCAGACACTGAAGCCAAAACCAAAGTGTGGGAAACAAGCTTGATTTAATATTTTCTGAATGTGAAGAATTTTTCATCTTAAAACACTTAATACCCCTTTTCCATCCAAACCAAAGAAGACCGAGCTCTAATACATCCTCTTTTTTAAGAGTAGAAAAAAACTTCCAAGTTTATTAGTTTAAATTCCCAGTAATTTACTACTCTAAGCTGCCCAGATCTAGTAACAGGAACAAAAGTTATGAAATGAAATTTCAAATATTTTAAGTATACTTGAAATCAATGCCTTTCCTTCACGGACATAACATAGTAGAAATGCTTAGATTCAAGGAACTTCCTTACCAGTTTCTTTTTTTTATAAGAGTTTCTTTGCTCAAGTTTTACTCCACACAGGTTTTACTCCTCATAGTTAAGCACAGCCTATTTAACATGTGCCAACAATCACTGCAGTGTGGGCAAGGCATGTATCTTCATGTACAAATGTGCAAACAGCACAAACACCTCCCAGCCACCCACAAAAAAAAACCCCAAACATAAAACAATCGATTTCATGTGCTACAAAAAGCGAATAGTTACTGGTTTATAGATCAGCCACCTTCACCAGTCATAAATCAGTAGCTTTTCAATTCCTTAGCTGCTAAAAAGGATCAAATTAGATAGGAATATCTGGAAATAAGGCACCTTATCCCTCAGAAGATTTGCTCTTTGGTATGTGCATATCTCTGCAGGTTTGATTTACACCACATTTCACATAATCCACCTTGTAATTATTACAGAATAAATCATATTTTAAGTTTGAACATTGTCTTCAGATAACGTATTTCCCCAGTTTGAGAACATCCAATTTGTTCCTTGATAATGTGAGAATCAATACTTACCAAATTTCTCACCCTAAACCTCTTTATGCCAGCACACACCAGGCACACAGTGACTTTACCCTGCACAGCTGGTGCAGTGCTCTAAGTGCTGGCTGACCACTGGAACGTGGTGCTGGCCATGATGGAGAATGCCTCTCCTGCCATTGAGATACACCTCCCCTGAGGTGCAGCAGCTTACTTGGCTGATGGAAATGAGCTATGGAGGTTCAATGAGCTGCTTAAGAGACTTGTGCACCTCCTCCCTGGCTCCAACATCCCAACATCTGGATTCCTTCAGCACTGTCAAGGAGCTATGAAAACAAATTTATAACTAATTGCCCACACTGCAATGAAATCAGAAATCACACCTTGACCTGTCTGAGTTGGAAGCCTGGCTAGTCCAGGGCAATCAGAGCACAAAAAATGAGGGGCCATAGACTCTTGGGAGGCCACTGATCACATGACCCCTTTCACCTCTAAACTGTGGAGGCCACCCCTGTGGCCATTGCTGTTAAATATAGTAAGGTTATAAACAAGCCCCAAATGCCACAGCTCACATTTGTGTATTCCTGTAAACTGGATTGCTGGTGGTGTAAAAGGGTTTAAAAGGAGCTGTCATCTCTGCAGCTGAAGCAGGTGGGACAGTGGGTGACAGCCACTGAAAAACTGGGTCAGGAGCATCAATTTAGTACCAAATACACCAAGAAAGTGAGAGTTTTTCCACAGCTCTGCTTCCCAGGATGGCTCAGGGAGTAACTGCTGAGATGTTTACACACACTATTTCTGGTGGCAGTGCTGGCTTACACTGCATTGCAGTGTACATAAAGCACTGCTGAAGGAAACACAAAAGAATTAAGTCTTCACAACTCAGGACTGAGGCCTCATCTGGGACTGCTGCTACCAAAGCTGGTAAACAACATGGAAAAGCACTCGGAGAAATCCACAGGACCCCTAAGCAAAGGCTAAAAATGCACAGATTTAGCTTACAACACAACTGCAGTTTCCTTCCACTTTAAAAAGGTCTAATTGAAGGAGCTGTTAACAGCTCTACTGTTGACAAATAAAAAGGAAAATACAAAGTCCAGCCAAAAGCAACCAACCCAAAAAACTACCAAAACACCACCAGCAAAACCCAAAAGCCCACGCGACCTGACTGTCTGCAACTACACTGGATATCTCCATCATTTCAGCTCACTAAGGCAGTAGAACTGACAGGTTACCTGGACAAGCAGGACCTACACTTGATACCTTCTCTGTTTGAAAAGCTTTGTTGTGGCATTCATGCCTGGGATTTCTGAAGACAGAAGTCACACCATAGATCTCCAGTGCCTGGCAAAGACAAGCGAAGCTTGACCCACTACAGCTCTCCTATTCCCAAGTATCTGTTTCCATGGATTATAGCTGGTGGTCTCCTTGGAGGACTCACCAACCACAGGTCACTGGCTCTTCCTTCTGGACAAAGTCTGCTTACAGCTCACTCCAGTTTCTGACTTTGTTCCAAAAACTGAGCTATAACCACACCAAGGCCTTTCAGAGGGTAAGTGGAAGGTGCCTTTTGTTTACCTCACCAGCTAAAGCTCAACCCAGGTGCCATCCCCAGCTCTTAATTTCTTATTTTTATATTTCACATGCCAAAACTAAACAACAGCCACAGAAGACATCAGAGCTGACACTTGTTTGGCTGGCTGGAGTCAAAGGAAGACAAACTACAAGAATTACTACTGCAGGACACACATTCATTCACTCCCCTTTTGCACACTACACTCAATAGTTTACTATATAATAACAATTTGAAGTTTTTATTTTGCTATGATTTAGGATGACTATGGCAGAATCTCAATTGCTGTAATGCTCATGTGTCTTTTAATCTCCAATTTACTTAATTTTGTGCCCAAACCACTTGTTCTTGTGTCACTTTCATACACACAGGGACTCCAGCAGTCTGATTTACTTGCAGGATCTTGGCCAAAACTCTTTTTGCCTCCTCCCATCCAACAAATACTGAATGTATCCTCAGAACCATTCTTTGCACTCCTGCACAAGAGTGATCACAATTTTTCACATTATTACAGTCTCTCTAATATGTTACTGATCTGACACTACCTGAATTGACCCCAAGGTTAGATATTCTGTACTTCCTGGAATATTACACACAAGCCTCTATAGAGGCCATCCTTTGCATTTTTTCATGGACTGACCACTGTTGCAGGTTTAAGTTTGAAAAGAGAATATGGGACCCGTTGTTTTGTATTGAGAACAGTCCACAATCATTAATTGTACAGAGGATCTTTCTAATGCAAGGTTACAGCTTAACACTAAAATTATGAAGAGTATGTTCTTAAGCAAGCCAAAAGGAAGTGTCTTCATCCAACATAAGCTGCCATGCAAAGACCAAAAAGTTGAATTCAAAAATAGCTTGGATAGAATTACTGTAAAGCTTGTGCCTTCTACCAAACCTAAGAACAGTGGCCCTGAAAGTCACTATTTAAGGATATTCCTTAACAATAGACAACTGGAAGAATAGAGAGTGGAGACACTTTCACCTGTACTGTGATGTTCCTGCTTTTCCCTCTGCAGAGAAAAGCAGGGCCTCTGCAGGGCCCACACATCTTCAGATAAGAGCCAGACACATCTTCACCTCTTCTGTAGTGGGCAGTTGTTCATCTGAACACCTGCTGCTGGAGCCATGTGCCAGCTGCTCACAAACCTGGCAGAACAAGGCCAGCAGCACTACCCAACAATGGAAGAGGTCGATGACTGAACTCGGGGCCAGATATTCCACACCTTAATGCCATATTACTGAACCATTATTTAAATTAGCCCAAAGTTGATTACAGAGGTATATTAGAACAAGGAACTCACCTTTCAAGGGAAAAGTTTGCTCATCAGATACACACTAACTATCAACTAACACTCCAATTTCCTTGTTGACTTTCAGACTCATCAGGGTATTCCCACCTTGTAACTACCAAGGTTAGAGTTTCAAGGCAACCTGAAATGAGCTGGTAACTTCTCAGATCTGAGTTTAACAAGTCAGAGATACAGATATTGCCTCAAAAAAAAAACCCACAAAAAAACAAAACAACAAAAAACCAATAGGTTTGTGCCTTTGGAAAACACAGTTAAGTCTCTCATAGGACACACAGCTGGTGTCACCATATACTTTGAGCATCAAAGGAGACTACTCCAAAAAGATCAACATATCCAAGAGATAATGTCTGATAACCCTCACAAAGCCTTGCAGGTTCATTGGTGATTGTGTGCTTTCCCTGTCAGCTCCAGCACACTTGCATGTTCTAAGACACAATGGAAGACATTTACTTGTAACCCATTCAATTTATGCCCTCATGTTCATCACAAAGCCTAAACCCAACTTCAGCTTGTACAGAATCAGCTGGGGGTCCTTAAGGGCTCACACAATCTAAGGACAGCTTGTGATGGAAATGTGGACAGCATTAAAAGGCCCAAAGAAGTAAAAAATGAGAACCATGGTGCAGAAATGTGTCCCTTATCTTTTTACCAGTATGTCAGGAATCTGCTCTAATCAGCCTGGTGTACAAGTAGCACCTCAAACAAGGTGAAGAGGGTTCAAGGAAGGAGAGGGGAGGAACTTTTAGGTTCTTTACTGGAATCTCCATTCAGAGGAATGGAGAAGTTCTAGACTGTCCAAAGCCTCATGCCAACAAGCAGTGACCCTCCCAGAACAGGATTGACTCCAGCACATCACACAGCTGCTACCAGACAAGAAGGCAACAAGGAGAACTGAACAAACGCTGCTCTGTAAGGTCTGGGGTGGCTGAGTGGCAAAGTTACACATTGCCTGTGTGGCTAACAAAAAAGTGTGCACTTGGCTCCTCTCTGATAATGTCAAAATATTTTCCCCCAACACAATTTTCATATTACATCAGTTCCAGAACCAGTAAATCAAACAAAAGCATCCTCCAGTTGCTTGTAAAGAACAGTCCAAAGGCAAGCAAACCAAAAGAAACAACCATTAGCAATTTTCACTGCATTAAGATATCTAATTTGCAGCACTAGAATGAAGGACATAAATATATTTACAATTTTTTGAATGTATTTTAAATATTTACATGGAGCTTATGGTATACTGATTGCTCAGGCTAAAGTCCTCCAAGCAAAAGCCACATATTGAGTAGTGCTCTTCAGGTAAAGAAATCAGAAAATACTAATAATTCATTTAAGTGCACTTATCATTTAAAATTCACATGCTTTTAAAATCTTACATATAAAGTGTTGTTAAAAAATCTAATTCACACTAAGCTAAAGAACATTAGAATTACAAGGAAAGCCTACTTGTAGCATAAGGAGAATAACTATTATAAGTGAGAGTACAACCTGAGCAATGCCAATTGGGATTTTTGGGCTTTTTTTTTTGAAGGAAAGCATTATCTAGAATGCTTCTCCATTTTTCAGTGGGTCATTTCAACACTACTATTCCCAGGCATGGAACAGTTTGATCTGGTAGGGATTATTTTAGCTTTGTTTTCTAAAACACTAAAAAAACTACATTGAGGCTTTCAGTGTTTCCAAGCCAAGCACACGCCTTTGGAATCACTACCACTGAAAATCCCAGTTATGGTCTGAGCTCAGCTCAGTTCCAGAGCAATGAAAACTCACTGTACCTCCATCAGCCCTGATGTATCTGCACTTCACACATCCTTTTATTTATACATGGTACAAATTTTCACTATAAAACTATTTTCCCATCTCACCAAGTGCATGGCACAAACAGAACTCACTGGCTGCAATTTTAATTTTTCTTCTTCTCAATTAGTATTTGGACATGCTAAATAAAATTCATTTAGCATGAAATTAAGAGCTACAGCTTTAGGGAGTTTTAAAAATTGTTTAAATTAGCATTTTACAATATTTAATGTGTCACCATCACAGTTCCCCATAGATTTCAAGAGCAGCTGAGTTCTCAATTGCTACAAATCATATTCCTGACAGCAAACTGTGACACCCAAAAATGATATTTTCACTGCAATCTGAAAAATCATGTTCAGATCATCTGTTAAGCATTTTCTGGCAAAAGCAGAAATTTATTCTCCTGGACTGCATTTCATGGTCCTTATCTTCACAAATCCACACTCTTAAACATAATAGGAAATCACCCACAATATCCATCAGCAATATTTACAAGTGAAAGGGGATGTCTGAAAAAACCTAAAAGGCCACTACAACATACACACACCTTCAGAGAAAACTTCCCCTAATTCCAGCTCCCAATTTTCACTTACTTGACACTAGAAACTTTTAGTATTACACTTGCATTTATATCTATTTCAATGCACTTGTGGGAACAGGAGCCAGCAATCTCCACCACATTCTCTCCTCTTTCCAGCACAGCAGCTGTAGCAGCAAGATTTTCCTTTTCCAGAATCAAAAGCCAGGAAGTACTTCTCCAGCCACAATTAGTTCTTACTGTTATTTCAGTAACATTTTGATGGCAAGGGTTCCTTTTTGAGATTATCTCCTTTTACATTACTGTGCTCAAATACCTCACACTCTGAAAACTAATTTTGAATTCCACACAAACACAAATCCTTGATTAGCTAGTCAATATTCATTAACATTTCTTTTGAGAAATTAGATTAATTAAGTTTCAGTTTATAAATTTAGATTTCTATTAGTCTCAACGTCACTTCAATAAGGATTACCTAGTCAGGGAATTCACTACCTCAGCCACCAACTTCCATTTTTAGTAAAGTTTGGAAGCCCAGTAAGCAAATTCAGCAATGAAAAACAGCTTTACATAGACTTAAGGATGTTTCTAGAAAAATCCCAATCTTCCCAAAGAGTCTGCAATTTCATTTAATTCCTCTCCACTAAATCAATCTACCCCATTCCTTTGTTTTTAGAATGCAAGGAAGAATACAGGTATTTGACAGAAATGGAATACCAGACATATTTTAGCTAGGAACACTGAAATAAAAGAGTGGTTTAAACCTTGTAGCAGAGATTTGTTAACATGAGAGGTCAAATAGGACAGAACAATACCAGAAAAATTACCTGCAAAACTACCTCCTCAAAAGTCCTCATCTTATTTAAAATCCTGACCATGTCAGATTTTGCTACAGCAGAACTCTCATTTTTTCTGTTAGTTTGATTTTTTTTCCAAGCTTTCATTAGGCATCCATTTTCTCCCAGGTATGAACATTAAGTTACCTTTTCTAAGGCTAAAATAACATGAGCTTTTCTGTGCCAAACTAACATTTGGCGACATCCAGAAGGATGACTTTGTGCTCCTTCTGTCCTCTTGTTTCCCCCACTGCCCTCACACTGGGGGAAAGAAGAGGAAGTTTTGTCTCAGCACAGGAAAATAAGTCTAAGTCTGACCAGCAAAGGATCTTTCTAGCCACTACCAGAACTGGTGAGAGAAAACCATGCAGGAACAACAGATTACTGCCTGACTATGACAGCAAACAGCCACTAAAACATCTTACCCTCCTCACACACCTGCCCATCACTAATTCACAATGTTTGTTTCCTAATCCAGAGTCTTTATAAAGAAAGTCAAACTTTCATTTTTTTCAAGATTTTGTTTCTATCAAATCTCTATCAAAGAAATATCTGCCTTAATACAAGGCAACAAGTTCCCAGATGCAAACCTCAACATTGCTGACTCTTTACAGGAACCATGACTTCTAGACACACTCATAACACTCATCACATATGTGCAGAAAATCAAGCTGCTCATTCAAACACATGCACTTTGATCCATATATATCACATGTAGTTTATATGGAAGCATCATGAATTACTTTGGTGTCATAATTACAGATGTATTTCAGCAGCAGCAAACAGCTTTTCCACCCATCTCACTGCAGGTGAACATTTGGGAGAGAACTCCAACTCTTGGGTCACCTTGGGTTTTAAAAGAGCAACTACAAATCAGGACAGAAGCAATATTAGAATGGAAACAACTGCCAGTTCTGTCTGAGAATAACTATTTCCACCAGCTCCACTAAATTGTTTGGCTTTGTTCTGGTTTTTATTTTTTAAAGGAAAAAGCACTCCTCCCCACTGGTTACTAATTCCTTCTTCCCAATTTGTTTTTGATTGCAAGAAAATATAAGATTTGAGAAAAATATTTAAAACACAGTACTAACTTTAATTCAAATTATAAAGGAAAAGAATGGGATTAAACAGTGGTTTATCTATGTGACTCTGAAAAATCTGAATTTGTTTTGGTGCTTTGCTGGGATTTAATGGGAGTTACATGGATATCACAATTAAACAGGAGCTTAGCACTTCGTTTTAAAATTTTTTTGAATGACCAAGTCAGGGATTTTTTTTTCCCCACCCTTAACACAGATAAAAGCCAGCAATACACATCCACAATGATTTGCCACAGCAGCAAAACCACAGTGAGCTACTTGGGTGCCCAAAGCCTTTTCCCTTGCCAGTCTTCTCTTCCCTCCCTTGCTATCTCCTCCCGCCACAAACCCTCCACACCTCCCCCAGGGCTGCAGCACCAGAGTGTATTCAACTCCATTTTATACTTATAGACTTAAAACAAATGCTCTTGTGGTTGTATCATGCCTGCCAGCCTTGCTTTGATTAGCTAAGGGAAAACTTCAGCCACGGGCGGAATTGTTCGCCTGGCTTTGTTTGGCTTTGAACTGGACACAGTTAAACGGCAGAGTCAGCACATCTCCCGAGCCGGGCAGTCACCTGCTCCCAGCCTGCCCAGCAGAGCGTGAGCACACACATCCCAGCACATCCCAGCCCATCCTGGTGCAGCCCAGCAGCACAGCACTAGGCATGGGGAGCTGCTGCCACTCAGCCACAATCACAGGAGCTCCCCTCAAATCCCAAGCTTTGGACACCAGCTCAGACACTCCTGTATGTCAAGGAAGTGAAGAAAGGATTTGATCGCTGCTGGGTGCTTATACAAAGTAGTTTTAAACCCCTAAGTCAGTCCTATGGAATTTATTTTAAGCTAGGATTGTAGTGCATACAATATGTACCCATACAACTACAAAGGTGGCAACTTGCTAAATGATCCAGAAGCAGAAATTATGACCTCTGTAAAGAAAGTTACAAGTTCTTTACTTTGTGCCATCAAATATGGAAAAATGTACACAGTTTATTTAATTATTTTATAGAGAAATATCACAGCTAATGGTTGGCAATTATTCTTCATTTCCTGGTTCCTCCTTTCATGGCTTATCAGAGAGAACTATTTTCTCATTTCAGGTCTGACAACTTCTTGGCTCCAAGAATCTTAAAGATACATGTCAAAGAGCTGAGACTGCTACTGAAACAAGGGAAGGAGGAACATGGAAATGGCACTGTCCACTGTGAGAGGCTAGGGAGCAAAGAAAAACCTCACATATCCCTGAGAAACATCAAGAGAAAAAAAATATTCACACTGAGAAAGGTGCACAGAATTCCTGTTCTTGACTTCTAGCATTGTAACTCAGCTCAGTATTGCACAGCTCATCCTCTTTAGGGTTTGTGTCCTTTGAAAACAAGTTAATTTACAGACTCCCACCACTGGGATAAGGGGAAGAGAGTGGAATTACTTTCTGCTTGTTGAGTAACCTAAAGGAAGGGAAAGTATCCCATCCCTGTGGAGACTGATTCCAGGATATGAGCCCCCCTGCACAATAGAGATGCAGGAAGGCAAGAACTCAAGTAACCTTTGAGTGCTATTTATAGACAAACAGCCCACTTGAACTCTTGTCAAAGTTTCTGAATCACAAAGCAATTTTGACTCAGTACTGTGTTCAGTGACTACCTGGGAGAAAGACATTTGAAAATACTACTACATTTTCAAGCAAAGATCTAAAAGCAAACTGAGTGCCAGTAACATCACTGAGCTAACTCAGAATCCAGAGTTTTAGCCTCCAGTTTATGCTAATTATGTATGGCAAAGCAAGCCAAAATACTGTGTATTTTCAGAGAGTGATGAAGTGCACCACTTGTTTAAAAAAAAATCACAACACTAATGGTGTATAGCACAAACTAGTGTATAAATTCATGTCTCAAACTGAACATTTGAGAAACACTTCATAAAACCCTCTTCTCTGACTAAAATGATCCACAGCCTTTCAGTGTAGTCATCATTATTACATGCTGCATAACCAAAGATCCTGAAAGTAAGATGTCCAAGAACACCACAGTAGATTGGAGTACCAAACTACCAAAAACCAGGATATTACAATATTCAGAAAGAAAGTAGGGAATTTATTTAACTATGACCCACCTTTAAGAAAGAACACACCCATCCACTGCTAACACCCCTCTACAAGAACTTCCCGGGTGGGGGGGTCATGCCACCTATTTAATTTTTGCAGCATCCCCTTGCAGTTTTAAAAACAAAAGGGAAGAGATGCACTTTCACCCAGCTCCATGTCTCTGAAGCTCTGGTGCTTCAGATGGCAGATTTTGTCCATCAGAGGTCACAGAATCCAACATGTGCTACCACACAGAGAAGTTATACTGAGCTTCTTCAGAGCACAATGCAGAAACTATAACAAGCATGAATCCAGTGAAGGGAGTTGCTTCCAATAGTGAGTATGGGAAAGTCCAGTCAATTAAGGATTTACCATAGCAAACTTCTTCTCCAGGTCTTTGCTCTTAATCTGTGTAAAGACTAAAATAAAGTTGTTCTATCTCTTGCTGTGTTTCTAGAGCTGGGGAGGATCAGGTACTGGGTGCTCTCACTGTAAGTGAAGGCTAACAGCCAAAAGAACAGCCAACAGTGCAAGTTTATCCTTTTTTTCATTAGCAAATCTTCCTACTTTCTGTCTAGAGACTTCCAAAACATGATGCTTATTTGGTTTTGGCAATACTAGACAAAACCAGCTGGAAGTCAGGCCAGGTTGGTTAGAACATTCTTGCTTGCTGGGGTCTTCTTGCTACTCAAAAGCCAACCAATTCTTCAAAAGCAAAGACACAATTTTAGCCTTTCTAATGATTTTGAGTCTAGAAAGTTTTTTTTAAAGGACATATTCAAACATGGGTGTCAGAAAAAAATACATAATACACACACACAGGAATAATCAAATGCACAAACATGGAATATTTTACAGAAGCCCTTCAGAAAAGTAGTGGTAGATTTAAAGACTAATTCAACTTGCAAGCCAAAGACAAAAGACAGACAACAAATGGATGTATAAACAAAACACAGCTTGCAGGACAGATGAAATAACACTCCTCTCTCCATGCATCAGTAGAGCTCAGCTTCAGTAACACGACTCATTTGGGGCATAAAGTTATGAAGAGCAGAGATCACGTACAGAGACTCCAGAGGAGAACAAGAGCAGATGAAAGCCTAAAGAACATCAGCTGAGGGCAGAGGAAGGTTAGATGTTATTTAGCCAAAAAAAAAAAATAAAACAACCCCAAAAACCCAAAAATACCCAAAACAACAAAAAAACCCCAAAACCAAAAAAAACACTCACCCAAAAAAAAAAAGCCCCTAAGATAACTGAGGGTGATATCAGTCTGCAAATCAGCTGCACTGGAAAAGGGAAACTGAACCTGGATAGATGGATTAAACAAGCACTCAAAGCCACTAAAAAGCATTGACTGCTTTAACTACATCTTCCTTCTCTCAAAGCTCTCCCAAAGGCAGTGCTCCCTTCACCCTTCAGTTACATATTTCAGTACATAACACTGAGGACTGGCAGTCCAAAAAACCCTCTCATCCCAAGGACTGCAATGGGCTTGGCATGCTCTGGAGCTTCCAGCACTGGAGACTGTCTGTCTAACCAGTTCCTAAAGCCACCCATCAGGAATGGCACAAGCACAGCTGAATTTGCCTGGGGAGAAGGAAGAGAAGATAAAACTGAATCTACTGAGACCTTTTCAGCCAAATTTTTGAAAAAACTTCCAAGAAGCTGTACAGAATTTCAGAGAAAGGTGATGCCTAAATGATAAGTTAACAATTCTTGGTTTGTAGGTAAGTTTTATTACATGGGGAGGAAAGTCCTTGAAGAACAGCACTGTACATTTTGCTCCCACAGCAACTTCTTTCCTGATAAATACAACCAGGATAACTTTATGCAATGCAATAATTTTTTTAACATATCCCAGCACGTATTGAATCTTCAAGTATTTAAATAATTCATAGTCACAAAGAATACAACCTGCCTTTTCATGCAAGGTGTTTAACGTATTACAGCTCATTTTAAATAACGAGATTTAAGTTCTTAGCTTTCAAAGTAAGGTCTGTAAAACAGCACAAATTTATAGCAGCAAATGCTGATGCTCATACCCACTGTAAAAAAAGCCACTTGTTTCCATAAGCAGAATCAAAGATGAGTGGCAGTATATTTCATACATTTTGTTTTTCATTAATCTGGTAAAAACTAGCTTGACTTTCTAGAAATAAGTAGAACTTAATCATTCATGTTATGCATATACTGTATTTCCACTTTTTTTCTTAGAAACTTGCTTATAATTACTTCCTAAATATACAACAGAAACATTTTGTCAAAGTTGAGTAAACAATTAAAAAACTCAACTAATTCATGTATCACACTATAAAGTTTTGATGACTCAGTAAATCTGATGCTTCTGACACTTTAAAAGACCCCAAATACTTGACGAGAGTACAGAACTGACAGAAGTGTTATAGACAGATGTGTTCCAGCCCACTCCAAGAGGGTGCCCCCAGACACCGAACATGACCAGGCTGCTTTGGCAGCAAACAGCCCTTCTCCAATGCAATGACTCCTCACAGGACACTTCCCTCAGCTCCAGGGGGAGTGGCTCCACATCCAGACTGCCAACCTGATTTACCAGTTAGTCCAGTATGGAGCTAAGTGGCTGGCACTGGTTACTGCCACCATGCTTGAATATTAAGCTACAGAACATTAAAAAAAAAAATCCCAAAAAGGGAAATCTGATTGACTGAATCAGATCCCATCATCTACACAACCCCAAAGCATCCAGCCAATACTCAAACCCTCTTTTGAACATTTCTAAACTCTGATTTTATCACCATATGCTAAGGAAATTACATGACTGACAAATGCAGACAACAAAAAAAGGAAACATAGATTTCAAGTCAGTGTAATTGAGGTTTTTTTAAAATAAACTACTAAGATTCTTCTTGCAGAAGATACAAGCAAGAGATTGAAGCTTGTCTCCCTCCTCACTCCCTTCCTCACTCTCTCCTGACACATTTCAGGAGGAGAGTCACATTCTGGTGAACTCAAACTCCCAACAGCAGTAACTGCTTCTTTTCCCACTGCTCCCTCCCAGCACACCGAGGACAGCACCACACCACAGCCATCTGCCAAGAGAGGAGCAGGGACAGGGACCAAAGAGAACAACTCTGCACTGGGCACATCCCATCTCAATTCAGGCACTGCACAGGACTGTCAATAAAGCTGCCTTTATTATTTTCTCCTGCCCAAACTCTCCCTACATTCCTTTTGGCTGAGGCTACTTCAAGTACTTATATAAAAGTCCATCCTGAAATCAATACTGAATGGAAAAAAAAATTTAAGGAGCAATAATATGTTCCCCATATTGGAATAAGAGAGCAAAGGGTCTTTTATCTTAGAGAAGAATCCAGTTTGCATGAAAAATAAAATACAGCAGAATGAAAATAAAAAGGAGAAGCTGTGTTAATAAAAACTATATCCAGAACTGAAAAAAATCTTGTTAAAAGGAGGATTGCACAAATTGTTTATGGTACAATCATGAAGATTACTTATGACTACCTCTGACATACATAGATATATAGAAATACGTAGGCAACTTGAGAAATTGAGGAGAACCCTGGCCAATTTTTATACTTCACAAAATAAAACTGGTAAGTTTAACTTGTCTCTTCCCATTCCCCATCCCCTCTGAAGAAAGGTTAAAATCATCTTTGCCAAAGAACTCCAGAAGTAAAGCTCTCAGAGCTGGTAAGGTAACTTAGCCATCTGATACCTAAAGGCAGCAATTTAAGTGTTATGACAATGAGACTGTTCTTCACAGCAAAATCCATCTGGAAAACAGCTAAAAAATATGAAGCTGATACATTTAACACACTGTCAAAGCATGGAAGTTAATTTGACTAAGAGCAGGATTAGAATAGACTTTCTCTAATCTAAAAGCCTACTAGAACAGAAAAAATATTTAAATCATGCAAAATCTCAGAGAGATATTATTAATAATTCAATTACATGCACACAATCTCATTTATCCAACTTACTCAAAAGCACAACAAATCTGTACATTTCACATACCATTTACTCCTTCCCACTCTGAATCTTTAGATGGTGAAGAAAGAAAATGAGTAAATCATTGTAATGTGCCAATATCTCAAAAGGCAGAAGCTTTTCAGTTAACAAGACACTGATTTCAGTGGCAGGGCAGCTTTGATCTCTAAAGAAACACCTACAATGAAGCCTATTCAAACTGTACTAATGAAAACTGTTTCCCTTATTTGGTCTGTATACCATGTCCATATAACACCAAGTATTTTAGATCAGATCAAATTATGGTGAAAAGCCTTTCTTTGTTTACAATCAGTGACAATAACTGGACCAAGGTAAGATTCTGGCCATATTGAAGGAGGCTAAAACACACTTCAAATTTGAAATTGCAATGTTTTTACAATAAAGTTATATCTTTGCTCAAATTCCAGCAATCCTCTCTGATTTCATCCCCAAAAAAGACCCTGCTTCTCTTTCTTTATTTCATAGCACCAATGCATACTAAATATGCATTTGCTGTATTCCACAAGCACAGAGGTGCAACCAATAATTGACAAACACGAATCTGTTTTCTGCAGACCTCCACTTCTATAGCTTCGAGTGGAGCTTGGACAACCCTTCAGCCATTCGGTTTCTAATGCCCACCTTCATTTAAATCACAGCTTAGTTACTCATCAGCCCTAAGAAAAGAAACACCAAGTCCACACATGAATCTTAATCACCGCAAAAAACATGATCAAAGAATTTCTCTAGCCCAGTCCCTGACACTTTCTGAGGGTTCCCTTGGATGCAGGATGAAAGCAAGCTGTGCCTCTCTGGCACTGCTCTTTTAGACTACAGCTCACTCCCTGGTAACCCCTGTTGTTGGTGAATAATGAATGGGTTTCATCACATCAGAAGAAAAAAAAAAGGTTTGGTTAATAGGTTGGCAAGTGAGTAAATAGAAATACACATACACAGAGGAAAGCACTCCATTTCACAATTGCTGAATCTATTCTAACCTTTCAGTTTATCTTAAAGCAGGTAGATTTCATTTGGGCTCATTCATATTATGATCTGTGTTCTATATTTCTGCCAAGCAGGTGATCACTTCTACTTTTTGCCTTTCCCAGTCCCAAAATACACAATCTATCCTACCAGCTTTTCCAAAGTGCAGTGTCAGGCCTGAATGAACTGTTTAAATTCACAGGTATTAACAGACACACAGTATCAGAAGTCAATTTCTCTTTCACCATTTACACTACAATTAATCCCTCAAAGTCTCAAAAACACCAAACCATTTGTGAGGGTCTTCATCCTTTCTCCTCCTTTCATCAGAAAAGAAGGATGCATAACTCTGCTCCCTGTTTGAATATAAGGATGGACTATTCACATGTTTCATTAAACAAACCTTTGACTCAATATCCTCCCTCTCAAAATATTTTCCTCACAAGCCTCTTTGCAAACAATACTGTGAGTCCTGAAGAACTCACTGCTCACAGAACTCCCTGTGTAGATACTCAACAGGAACATCATGTCCTCGAAAGGCAGCTAAAGTTTCTTTACCACTTTCTTCTGCACCTTTTTTTTTTTTTGATGCTTCACTGTCAAAGTGTTTCAATGTGCAGAATGATAAGGAACATACTTAAAATTTCTGCTGGGGACACAGACACTCAAGCTATTTCCTCAAGTCAAAAAGCAGTTCAGTAACACTATGCCATTTCCCAGAAAACTCAGCCAAACCATGCTGAAACACTATCAACAGGGTATTTTAACTGCAGGGATTAATATTTTGACATTTCACAACTTTCTGCAGAAATCTGTGTTTTCAGTGCAGAATACACCAAATGGGCATCTAGGATTTTTATCTGGCCATGTGCCTGAACCAATACCTTTCTCTATCCTCTAAAACAACCTCCAGAAAGAAGACTACTCAACACAAGCGAGTCATTTCCTCTTCCTGATGCTGAGACAAGTTGGGAACAGAAAATGAAACAGGTTTAACCTGTTGGAATTTTCCCACTTTGCCCTTTTACCAACACATGTTGAGGATCCAAAAGGAACCCTCCAAGAAGAGCAAGAGTTCTCACCACATTAACCATTCATTCCCAGTAGCAAAGAGCTTTCATCTCCAGCTGTCAACTACTGCCCCTAAAAAGAGCATTTAATAGACTTTCTTACTGAAGATCCACACAAGAATCATTACTCTTCAGAGCTGAAATATTATTTTAAGGAATCAACAGTACCCTAATTAACAGTGGAGTGAAATGTTTCTAGTGCAGAACAGGACTCCACTCTCAGAATACTAATAATCTGTTTAATTACAGCTTGAAAAATGGAAAAGTCCTCCAAGCAGGATGGTTCTCATTCCATAGGTTATTTTACCTATAAGTCCCTTCTCTCCTAAAAGGAGTTAAACTGAAGGAAGATATACAAGACTTGGTCTGCTTAGGTTAAAACTTGCCAAACAACAGGATTCAATTGTTTTAATTTATTTTCAGTTTCTGAAGCTGGAAACAACTGATATTTTACAATGATCTCTTGGTCTTCACATTGCAGAATGATTTTTTGTGAAATAATGCAAACACTGACACTTGTTTAAAGATAGTTGTTCATTAATAAAGTGCTTGTTCTTCCACTGAATAAAGTATGGTTGTCTAAATTGAAGCTAATCAGGCAGGTTTTCAGAGAAAAACAAGAAATCTGTGTTTGTGTGCACATGGATATGTACATGTGTGCAATTGTTGCTATGCCAAGGGGGGTGAGACACAACCCTCTTGCTAGATAGAAATTTCACTTAAGTCTCTCACCTTCAACATCCACAATCCTTGAAACAGAATAAGCAAGTCCAACAAGCAAGTGAAAAAATATCCAGCACTCTCATGGTGGGCATACAACCTATAGAAACATTTTCAAGCAGTTCAAATGACCTCTGGCTTCTACACTCTCCTGTGCAGCAGCTCTCAAATCAAGACAGCTACTTACAAACAAAACACAACTCCTACAAATCCTACAGAACACAATAGCTAAAAACCACTTCTGCACTTCTGTGTGGAAGGACAATATCCCATGTGGCTGCAGCAGTAGAACTTACCTTCCAGAACCAATAAACAACATGTCCAGGTGAGATCCGAGCATTAAAGGATTCAGGAAGAATGAGCAAAACTTGTTTTGCAAGTCATGCTCATTAAGATCCTAATGACACAGCCACAAACCTGGCATGTGAGAAACCCAAAGAAACCCAAGACACTGAACAGAAGATTGATTTTTCTCTAGGCTGTAAAGTAGAATCAAGCCATCACAAGGGGATCATCACAACCAGGGCCAAGGTATGCCTGGAAACTACAGACAAGGTTTTAAATGTGTTTGAGCCATAGTTCTGCCATCTACTTTTCCAAGTCGTCCTTAATGCTGAGGAATGAGCTGTGACTAAAAAGAAGAAATCATTTGCTTTTGCCAAACTGCAAAAGAATACAAAGGTCCAATACTAGGCTGCCATGATGGAAGCCTACAAGCCCATTTAGAGTTAAAAAGGGATATTTTCAGCAAATCCAGTGAAGATATTAAAACATCTCCCAAAACTACTATCTTCTTTTTCAATCACTGTCAAATTATGGCTTTTATTAGTGAACTATCAGATTTGGAGCATCTTCTTTAGGTTAGCCTGATATTTTTAGTGTTCCAATCCACAGTGGGAAAGACAAGCACAACTTAACTAGAGAACTTTCCCCAGAGTAATTTTACTCTTGATCTCACACATTCATCAAGTGGCATTAAATTTTGTCCAGTCTTTTTAGAGAGAGAGAGATGAAGTCCTCAAACAAGGGCACTCCTTTTTTTATTTGCTCTTCTTTCCAGATTCATTCCACTCTGCTCATGTACTCAGGAAAACCAAGACATGGAAACCTCAGCTAAAAACCAAATTATCTAATCCGGGGGACAAATACCCAACTATTGCCTAGAAGTCTGAAGACAGCATTCTCTCAGGTGTTACAAGCAGCAAAGGTACCTCCTGCATATGTCAAATACTGTGAGATCCCTGTAAGCACTGCAGCCCCAGCATTGCCCCGTAACACCAGCCAGACCCACTAGCAATTTATAAAGCCAGAAATAGACTTTGGGACACAGCAGCTACCAGGTACATGAGAGGAACTGATTTTCATTTTTAAAAGGGATTAAATTATTCAAATTCCCTTAGTGCATGGAGTATCCCAGGAAAAGCCTGTCTTTCTGCAAAACAAAGTTTGGTCCTCAAGAGTTGCACTTTGTGTTCCAAAGTAAGGTCTGAAAACTCCAATTTCAGCACACCACTACAAGTCTGAGTACACAGCTGGCATGATCAAATGGGATTTGTTTCAAAGCAGGGGGTTTATATCTTTTTGCCCTTGGAATTTTGAAACTAACAAATAATTTCCAAATCCATTACAAACACCCCAGTCACAAATTGTAGGAGGATTTGAATTAGTCAAGCTTTCACTCTTAAGATAATAAATGTGGAGGCAACTACGTTCATTAGGTCTGGTTCCAAAACAGGAATGTTTAATATGTATTTTACAACAGTAATATCTCAGAACTACAGAATGTGAAAATGCTTTTGTAAAAGTTAAAACAGTGAAAAAAGTATTTTACCTGTAAATTTCTGGAATAATGAATTAATAATTATATATTGACCAAAGCAGCAGAAAAAAAAATCATTTTAGCAAGTCTACTTCCTTCTATTCTTTCCCCACTAATTCTCCCTCTGGTAACATATATAACCTCAAGTCAATGAAACACCATTTAATTCAAAATAATTTTTCTAACTTTGTATGTACAGAAAGAGTGGACCAAGCAACCTGCAACACATGGAAGAGTTACGAGCTTCTTATCCATATTCTGCTCATCACGGGAAATTTCCACGAACATTTCACTCCTGTTAAAATTTACGTGCTGCCACGTCTGTTTACAAGTCAGGCTCAGAAAAAGAACTGTACAAGGAAAGTACCTGCTGCCTCTAGTAAGGCTTCAAGTCTTGCTTGTGTTTCTGGATCCACAGTTCTCAAGTCCGCACCTTCTGCAGCACTTGATAAGAATAACTCCGATGTGGTTTTAAGTACTGGGTTATCAAGATCTTCTTGGTCCAAAATAAATGATTCGACCTGTTTGCCAAGTTAGAAAAAACAATTTTACCATTTTTGAAGCTTTAAAGTAAATCTAAAATATTATCCAAAAAATCTACATGAAACTAATCTAACTGTACTATCATAATTGTGTTTTAACTGCCAAGAACATAGAACAAAACTACAAAAAAAAAAATCACTGAAGAAGTAGTTAAAATCACAAAACAACAGCAACAAAAAAACCTGCATAAAAAAATTAATGCAAAAATTACAATTTTAAACATTTTAAATACAGCAAGGTCAAGTCAGATTAAATACTGAATAAGTGTTACGCACATTAGCACAGTTAACCACCCAAGCAGGCAGTCACAAGAGGCTGTAACATCTTTGCCACCAGAAGCTCATCTGCCATGTTTCTAATAAAAGCCACCAGAGGCTGTAACATCTTTGTAACTAGAAGCTCATCCACCATGTTATTTATAAAAGCCACCGGTAATGATTTTGGTACAGCTGGACCTATCTGAGTGCCAGGGAAAGATGGAATGTTTTCCCAAAATGCCTTTCACTACTCTTTTAAAGGTAATTTCAACCGACGTAGCACAAAGATTTTGTTTGTTTTGAGCAGGAACACAAGAGTTGACCAAAACTCAACACCAAAACATCTGTCTCCAAGCTGGCACTCGGCATTACCCCAGTCTGCTCCGCTTTGTGGACAAGAACAGATCTGCAGAACGATTAAGTAGGCAGGTATTCCCAACTGAGCAGCAATAATGCTGTCCCATCAGTGCCCCACGTGACCTCCAAACACAAGTCCATGGAATTTCTCAACATAACACACTGCAGTTTTATGACAGCTTGCCAGTGTAAACAAGGAGGATACCTGACTCACACTCTAATGAGAGCAGAGCTACATTTCAGAATCTCCCAAGCTCAGACATAATTTCCTCTATTTTCAGTAATATTTTAAGGCAAAAACATTATTTCATAATTAGATGCTGTCTGTTGTCTGTACCAACACTATTGGTACCTTAGATTTGCCGTAGAAATTAGATATTCCTGTTACTCAGCCACTGCTGCCCTCTCCCACTTCATACCCCAGTCTCATCTTCCTTTTTCAGTTTTCCCTAAAATACTTTCCCCTATTTTTCTCACTCCAGCAGAAAACTACCATCTTGTTTCCCCTTGGAAAAGGAAAATTAATACTTCAAAAAAAAATCAAATCAGGCCATCTGCAAATTCATTAAGTGCTCTCCATTGTATGAACAATGTTAACAGGATCTGGGAGCAGCACAGCTATTCAAGAGCAACTTGGGTTTGCTCATTTCTTCCCCTTTTTGATATGTAAATGGCTGTAACACTATCCCCTGGTGTCCAAGCCAGCTCTGTGTGACAAGGAAATGTTAACATAGAAATAGAATGGGAATCAGGGAGCAAGTGTGACTTTTTAGGAACACATGAGGCCCACATTTCAATGGGCATTTGACATCCTGGCCAGCTTACAGACAGTAGATCTTGTGTGCCAGACACAGATATTAAAGGTAAGGCAGCAGGCTCTCATTTGGTGCTCAGAGAAGCAAGATTTCTAGTTTAGCCCAAGCAACGGGCCTAAAATAAGGAATTGTCATTGCAACAAAGAGCTGAACATTAAACAAGTAGAAAACCAGTGACCTAAACTAGTGATACATATTTGTACTACAAACAAAGAACTATTTACAACTCACAGAAAATGCATCCCTACAGTAAGAGTCCCCACAGCACAAACTCAAATTCCATCTTAGTCCATAGCTTAAGGACTCCCTGCTTTCATGAGCTCTGATGCAAAATTGACTTCTGGGAAAATTCACTCTTACCTACATGAGCACTCCAGGGCTTTTCATTTTTTCCCACAAGACTACACCAGGCATTAATATAAAGGAAATATTGTGCCTATTGCAACATGTTTGTGTGATCTGGTGAAGGGCAGAAATTCCCACAGTGTGTACATGACCATTCATTATATACAATTAAGAACTAGATACAAAGAAATTTTATTAGATGCTTACTTTTCTTTGTCAACTACACCACTACATTTAACAGCAGTCCTCCCTTTTGAGGACATACCAAAAGGAGTAAAAATGTCACCCAGCACTGAAGCAACTGCACTAGAGAACAACAAACACTGCAGAAACACTCAGTGGCTCCTGGCAAGCCTTAGGGTTCAGCCTTGGGAAGAGCCAGGCAATGCTCAGCCAAGGGAAGCACAGCAGCCTTGCAGCAGCCTGCCAGAAGCTGTCCTGCTGCAAACTCTAAAACTTCATGGTTTTGACACTTTGGGAAAGATATGGACCATTTTCTCCCTGACTGCTGCCAGCTCAAGCTCACTGGGATATATGTACTGGATATTACAGGCAGCAATGCACCTCTTGAACCTAAATCAGTGTTAATTCCCACCACTCACAAATAGTCCCTCAGCTTGCAAGGAACCTCTCTCCCCCCAACAGGGAATACATTTGGCGTACAGGAACCTCTGAACAAGACTGTCTCTTTAACAATGATTGTGCAAACACTACTAATTAGAGTAAATTACACACACAGTTTTTACTTAAGAATACAAGCTGGGTAGTACTGGTGCATTCTGCTCTTTTCACTACTCTTTTTAACTCTTCCTGCCTTTCAACTTTTCTTTACATCAGCAACTGTACTTCCAGAGGCCTTGCACATCTAAAATCTCACAAAAAATCTTGCTTCATATACAATATTTTCATCATAGTTTTGCATCACAGGAAGGCAGATGCTTTCATTATTACTGCACATGTTGAGCATCAGTTTTTAGGCTTTTGTTTTGATTTTTAGTAAGAACTTAATAACATACTCACAATACAAATATAATTTGAGTGTGAAAATACTGAAAATCCATATGCAAAATGTTGAAATAGCTGCACTGCCAATCTTCCAGAATAAACTTCAATGTATTTTCAAGTCAGATTGTCTGACATTCCCGTAAATCAATGCAGTTTCTCATACACTTAGACAAAACTAGAGAGAATGAACAGTTGGATATCTTATCACTAATAGCAGAGTGAGAAATTATCTAATTGATCAGATGTCTCTTGTGAATGGAATTGACCTACAATGATCACTATTAATAATGATATTTAAAAAAAAAATAAATCAAACTATCACAAATATACCAAACAAATCTAGCCTTTTTAAACAAAAAATAAACTTCATTAAAAATCAAAAGAAGCAAGTAAAAAAATCCAAACATTTCATGTCAGCATTCATGGAAGACATAACACACTGTTCATGTGGCAAAATTTAGGAACTCTGCTCTATTCTAATCAGATCTGCAGCAAAGTTATAAAGTAACCAGTCACTGTGCTATTTTTGGATTATTTTGCGAGCTGCTTTGGGCAGTTAATAAGCATCTTACTTGGGAAGGCTCATTAGGAACACATGGAGTCAAGATATTGTTCTAACTGCCAAAACAATTTCACCTTCCCAGTCAAAACCTAAGAAGCTGCACGGGACTCCAGGGCAGGGCTTCACCACACTGTGTGTCTTCGTGCTCTTCCACAGCAAGGATGGACCTTGCCTGAAGTTCTGCCAAGGACTGCAGCAGCCTCACAGCTCTACAGATCCAGTTACACCCCTGGTTCCTCCCTCCAGAGCAGCTACATCACAGCAATGTGGCCTCAGCTCCATCAGTGTTTATGTGTTTACAGCAGAACTGAGTTTACTGCAGGTCAGGGGGATGCAGAGGGACTTTGCAGGCACCAACATCACCACTAACACTGGTAATTCTGGTGAGATGGACAATGACGGGCAGGGTTACAACACATTTCTAATATTAAATCTAAACTGATCTTCCTTATGTTGCACCACTGCAAAGTACTTTTCCCAGAATAGCCTGGACCTGCTCACAAATAGCCTGCTGACAGGCTACAGAGGATGGAAAAGCTTCCTGGGTAGCTGTAAAGCACCGTTCTCTCCTCCTCCTGCAGAGACAGCTCCTTCTACCTTCTCCTTCCATTTGTGCCACACCAGTGCTCCTGGGAACACTGAATTTACAAAAAGTGTTGATAGGAAAGAGAAAGGTGCTGTTAAATTCTTTATTTGAATTTGCATTTTTCAGGAACTGCTTGAACTAGGAACACTTTTTTTGGGGGTAACAATATCCAATGCTCTATTTGTGAAGTGTTTACAAATAATGAGGACCTAAGCTCTTGACTGGGACTCCTAAACTCCTATTTTTTATGCAAATAAATGATTGCCTGAATTTCTCTTTTGTTAGGAAACCCCTTCCTAATTACTTCTATAATTCCATTTGGACATTTTCACTCCATAATTAACAACATGTGCAATGCAGTATTAGGATCACAGTAGAAATTCTTGTGGATATTTCTGATAAACTCCATTTCTAAAAGTTTATGTTGTCATGTTCTTTATTAAAGCTGAATGCCAATATTGGATTAATACTTGTAATCCTGCTCTAAAAGTTTTGGGGAATAATGATAGGACACAGCACTAAATTAAGACTCAAAAATCAGTTTGTATTTCAAATTTGACATCAAACCCCTTTAAATTCCACATATAAAGGATGTCAGCTATCAAAACCACTAAAAATAATTATTCCAAGGAGAAAGTAAAGTGAAGGACTTTGTCCCTGACATGACACTCTTAGGTGCTCCCTGCAACAATTAAGTGCAGCACTATTCCCTTGGTGTGGACTTACCACCACCAAAAAGCCTCGTTTTGATTTACCAGAAAATGCACTTTCCAACACTCCTCCCCTGCCAGCCCAGCCAAACATTTTTGCAGCTGCTTAAGGTGCCTTGCTGCACAATCATTTCAGTTTCAAGAGATGGAGTAAAGGAAGAGAAAAAAAAAACCACACAATAATGTGGGCATTTTCACAAAACCTTTCAATGGGGTCTCAGGACACTGTCCTATCTTGGCACTTGAAAGCTACTGAAAGAAAACAAACATTTTGGGGAAGTACTCTAGAGTCAGTACCTAGAAACAACATACAATCAATGGGAACATCAATTCAGACATAATTAATGATATAAAACCACACCCACTCTGTTTGGCTTGAGTTGTAATTTCTGAAAACAGTTTCTTCTATTAAAAATCAGAATTTTCAGCCCATTAGGACAGCAGCCACCAAGACCTGTGAATCACCAAGAGAGCATTGTCCAGCACTATGGATGCTGTGTATCCTGCCAGCCTGGGAGGTACAGGGTGCTCAATGGGGACCATGAAGTACCTAAAATATCCTTTCCAGCCACTGCTCACCTTGTGACAAGTCAGGCAGCTGTCAGACACTTTCATAGATTGCCTTAACACATCAAAAAGGGAGAAAACTCAGGGGAGGAAACAATTTTCTACCACTTTACTGAATTTCACGGACTTACAAAGGGGTCTGACAAGCTGGAAGATGATTCTTCTGGGAACAGAAAGGCATTAGACCACCTCAGCTCCCTGTGAGCCATAAACCTGACCATGGCTCCACCTTTAAGTGGAGCTGTCAGTGCTCAGAACCTGCAGCAGCAGCTCTGTAGGCAGGGCATTAATTGGGAGGGTGGGGAGAAAAGGGGTGCAAATCCGTTTAGCTCTGATTGCAATAGGAAGCTGACTGACTGCAGGCAGGATTATCTAAAGGACAGCCTTTATTCCCATAGATATTAAGCAATTACCAGCTAATGAAACAAGCAGCTATAGGATCTGGGCTGTGATGAGCTCATTTCAGAGCACAGGTTCATGTTGCAGAGGCTGCTATAGATACAGTGTAAATACAGGTGGCCACAACCTCAGGATTTGTTGCTGCAGGAAAGGAAAGGCCCTCACACACAGAGTGTGGGCCATGAGTCCAACATCCATACACAAAAAACAATGTCCTTGATGTTTGTGAGACAGCAGGCAGTGAGCAGGGACTGACATCTTAATGGCTGTTTTGCCACAGGGTCTCAAGCCTGGCACCCCAAGTCAGTCAGTTCTCAAAATTACAGCTGCCATTTGAAACATTCAGATAAAACATTAAATCAGAATTAATGTTTTATACTACTACTCTTCCTTTCCAGAGATTGCTGATCCTTGTTTTCAATTTTCTTGCATTCATACCTAACCATAAGCGGAACCTGGACAAGCAGCTGTCAAATGGTTCATGTCAGTTTAACCACTTACCTGATTTCTCTCTTAAGCAGACAACTGACACTACGTGATTGAAGTAGTTCTGAATACTACAAACTACACCCTAGCACAAGGCTCTGGAAAAGAGCTGTCTGATCTATGGATCTTCCAGAACCAAGAACACTACGATTTATTTTTATTAGGACACTGTTTCACAATAAACAACATGATTGCACCCTGTTAACCCTCACAGAATTAAGGTACAGAACACACAGGTTGACTCCTCTCGGTACAACAAACTGGCAATATTATAAATTTTCTCTGTATAGCAGAAAAGAACCATCTACTCATCTCAATAACCACTGAAAAAAAACCAAAGAACTGCTAAAACCAGCCTGTAGATCTCACATACTCAATGTCTGATAAACAAAAATAATTATGACTGTATTTCCCTATGTACAAAACAATCTCTTGCAGCAAGGAGCTGTCATGTACAGAACTGGAACTGACAACTGAAGCTTGCTCAAAATTCACATCAATCCCAGTAAATCAAGTGCCAATTCTTGACATGTACTTCATACCAAAGAAAACCAGACCAGGAAACTTGACTAAAATAAGCATCACCTGCACCAAGCACTCCTTATTTTCACATATCCTGTCTCAGTCCACTCTAAATCATGTTTTCAGTGTTCCATCTTCCCCATGTGCTCTAGGATTCCCTCCTCACCTGGTTTTTATACCTAATATTCCCATAGAAAGAGCCTCTCTTCTTTCCTTACCTCAAACCAAGAAACAGCTGGCATAATTCAGTATTTGATTTATTAGAATATAAAACAGAATTGGTGCATCAATTTAGCCAGGGCTTTCAGGATGGTGTCCTTACTCAAGTCTTAAATTCCACACATTAAAACAAAGTGAAAGCACCTTTTAAGACAGAAGATGAATAGATGCATTTGTCTGCTGATGTAAAAGCTCACACCCAACCAAGATGGGAAGCATTCAATGCCACCTTCTTGGAAATGACCTTTTAAAATCTCTTTTCCATCCAAGGGGACAATGCCATAGAAAAAAAAATTATACAAGTGGATCTTGAATACAATAGTAATTCAATAGTCTATTTCCAGGCCAACCTATACATTTCAGACAGAGGAGTCTCAACATTTAAAGTGACTAAGTTATCCAGAGGCTTATAGCAAACCGAAAATCATCCTGGGCTTTCTGCCCTCAAAGCCCAAGCCAGTGGCAGCTATTCTTTTCAAGACCTGGATAAACAGGTCTGTGCACGCTGTCCTGCTGCCAAAGCAGCAGAAACCCCAATGCAACTACTGAGCCATCACTTAGTCATTTCAAAGAAACTATCAGAGAGCCCTGGCTAAGCTCTGATCCACTGAAAAGTCAAGATGTAGCACTACAAGGGCTTAAAAAATTAACTATTTTATAAAAACAACCAAAAGAGAGACATTTATCTAAGCTGTTGGATTTATCCTAAGAAATCCTAAATGCCAAATATCCAGGTGAGACTCCCTTTTCCCCTGGCTCCCTTTCAGGCAGTGGAGGAACATCTATTCTGAAGAGGTGATGCTCAAAAGCCACCATGACCAAAGACCACATTTTGGAAGCAGATCATTCAGCCCCAAATGCTGATGTCCCATCTTCCCTTGGTTTGAAATATGACTGACTCACTACCTACCTGCCATGTGACACTGTTAATTTAATTCATGATTTTGGAAAGGGAAAAGTTCAACAGGTTTAGGGATTTTCCTAAAAGAAAATCTTAGTTAATTAGTAATGCCTATGTTTTATTGAAGGTAAGGGAGAATAACACTCAGGGACCTAGCTAAAACCTAATGCTAAAACATGAAATGTTAAAAACATGAGAGATGACTTTCTGCTGGCCCACTGGTCCACCAGCCAATAAAACATCCTCTTTTTTTTAATTTTTTTTTTTTTTATTAGGGAGTGTTTTCTGCAGAATGGGTATGCAAGAAGGTTCCTTTGAAAAGCAGTCCTGGCCAGAAGGGCCCGTCACACTTGTCTCTTCTCAGCTACCACCAGTATTTGGACAAACACATCATCATAATTCAACTGTTGGTAACCCCTCTCAGTCTACAGCACTTTTTCTACACATTCTGGGATGCTTTGGAAGAGTCAAAGATGAAAATAATTTTGAAAAAAAAAAATCTCAACTCCATCTTGAAAGCAAAGGACCAAAGTGAGTAAGAGTTCTCATCACACAAAAAGCAGGAAAGAAGCAACAGGATCCAACACAGGACCAATTCTTTTATATTTATATTTTATCATAGTAAGTGTTTTTTATCTGCACTTGAGCAGAAGATACAAAATACTGCAAAAACTAAGAAAATTTTCTAGTATCTTATAAAACTCTCAAATACTCAACATTATGTAAGAAAAAAATTCTTAACTAATGAGTTGCAAGAATAAAAAAGATACTATCCTACAACAGGATGTATTTCCATAAATTTCACTTGCTCAGCATTCTTCCAAAGATATGCAAAGTAAAACCTCTGCACTTTCACAACAAAAAGGGATAGCTACTTGTTGAGGGAAAAAACCCAAACTATCTGCATTCTATTACAATATATATTGGCATATATTAAGAACTATAGCACATCATCCCAATTAAATTAGCTCCTAAATCCAATCCTGTGCCCCACTCTGCTAGACGTAGCATGGGTTTATAACAAAGGTTGCAACCTTGTTACTGCAGTCTGTTGCTACAAAAAAGGAGTACATGTATCATGTCAAAATAATCACTAGTTTATCACAGCCCAAGGTCATATGAGGTATCAGTGAGAAAGTTTCTATTTGAGATAACCTCTGAGGCCAGGCACTGCTCAAAAACCTCCTAAATTTACCTAAGCACTTGCAGAAATCACTGATTTCTGAGGTTTGCTTACAGTATCCCATTGCAGCAGAAGGCCATTCCCAGTAGGAAGATAAGATTTACACGAGGCCTTTGGTTGGTGTTTGCATGGCACCTGAGCTGCTGCTAAGGAAGAAAGCATCTGCAGGAGACAAATGAAAGAGAGAGGCTTCCAAGCTTCACTTAAACAGTGCTGCAAAGAGTCCTCAAACAAGATGCAGGAGTTCTTTTTCTTGCTTTGTGAAATTTTCAGTGGGAAAGAAACTTAAGGTTCCTTTTCCTTGTAAGTCAAGACCTGCCTCTGTTTTAAATCCAAGAATCACTTTTATTCCCCAAAAACAGCTTAATGCTTTAAGGTAATCTTCATATATGTTACAAGAACTCAAAATTACCTACTAAGATTGAAGCCCTGCAGCCTCCTCACCTGCAGGGTCTGAGCCCCAGCTGTGGACTCCAACAAACACAATTCAGTCCTGGAGCTGCTCCCAGTTTTAAAGGTCAGGCCACATGTGAGCACAGAAAAAGGAGTGCCTGTGTATTCCCCTTCCCTCAACACTGACCCTTCTGTCAAGTGAATGTTGCAGGGATGGTTTGAGCTCTGAGCAGAGGACAATGTCCCCATGGCACCATCCAGCTGTCCTTACAGCTGCATTTCAGCATCCTCCAAGGCAAGTAAAGAACACAGAAGAGCTGCCCAATATCAAACCCACAGAGGAGCAGCTGGGTAGCCCCAATTTAAATCAGAACACAAGAACTCATGATTCAGCACTAATGCCCAAGCAAACCCTTCCCACCCCCCACCAGACTGTAACTAGTTGACTGGTGAAACCTATGTGCAAATTTGTACCTAAATATAGATGTTCTGCTAAATTTGGCAAATCTCTCCTTACCAAGGGGTTGCACTGCATATTTATGTAATTATACAGTAGTATTTCACATCTTTACTTTCTACACCTATCATTAGAAAACAGTTGCTGACATTTATTTTAGGTCATGTACTCAACTGGGTCAAGATGCACTAAGGGAAGACCCAAGTTCTGCAAGAAACCTTAAAAATCAGTTCACTGTAAAATGTTATTGAATAGGATTAACCATAGCTACACTGCTTCTTTCTGGTTACCACAGGCCAGACTTGCAAAGTTATTGAGATATGTACCATAATTTTTCTGGAAGTTAAATGCCTAATCAGACTGGGAATAAATGAACAACCTACTAACCAGCTCTCTGCATCCTGAAGAGTCACCTCAATACTTCTGGAAACCTGAACATGTTATCTTTTGATGTTTTCTAATCAGTGAATAATTCCTGGAAGAAAATTTTACATTTTCTTCTATCTCTTACCTCCTCAACTTTGAAAGAGCTTGTCAAAAGAAAAACATCAACTGCTAAACTGAAACCTACATTTTTCAGGGAAAAGGCTTTTCTGCTTAATACTAACTACCTGAATTTGCATCCACTTTTTGAATTTCTATTCCTTATGGTAAAGAAAATGCTGCTACTTTCATTGTTTCTAATACAGTGAAAATTAAAGTGCCTGAGAGGTACATTAACCTCAAAAGTCAAAAGATGCATTGTGCACACCATTTACAAAGCAGATCCATGTTAGGAAGATTCAACAATGCAGCAATGACTTCAATAGACAACACTGCTAATTTGAAACAAATTACATATTTACTCTGAATTTCAAACCCAGTTTAAAAATTAAGAGACCTCAGATTGCAGGGAGGGGGGCCCCAAACAAAATCTCCAGGTACTGAACTGCTCTGGAGTGCATGCCATTCAACTACTCATCCTACTCCTTGTAGGAGGTATGTTATGTCTGATTTTTAATTATGCTTTATGTAAATATCCCCAGAGGCTTATGCAATAGGTACAGGCTTAAGTAAGGCGAGCTGGTGGAGGCAGCTCAGGAGAGGGAAGCCGAGAGCTGAGCTGACTCCATAGCCAAGGGCTGGGTGAGCTCCAGTTGCCATTGAAGGCCTCCAAAGCCCTGAATTACAGAATATGAGAGATTTGCTACATTTGTACACTCATTGCCAAAAGCCACTTACTGAACCAAGCTCCCAGATGCCCTGGTATTTCTGGGGGCATCGCCAGCTTCTGCTGCTTGATTTACAACAGCTCAGCAAACACATTGACCCCCAAGCACTGACACAGCCACGTTTATCACCTGCCTCAACTACTGCCTTCCACACTCAGCTGCTGGGAGGGTTTTTGATGAGGATCTGCATTTTCTGTGGCCACCAAAGACCCCGTGGACATCAGCACTGGCCTCCCAGCACACCTTCACCTTGACCTACAGCCCTCCCAGCCAGGGTGGAGGAGGCTGTTTAATGCTTGTGCCTTTGGCACCACTGTAAGTGCCAGCAAAATTCACAAGGAGTGGTAATAATACACTTAAAGTCACACCAAAAATCTCACTTTAAACAAGTTGCAGGCTGTGTTCACACCCTGATCAAGCTTAGAAGGCAACTAAGCAACTATTTGCACTGAGGTCAAAACCACCTCATTTCTCAGGCTGCAGCCAGCGGTGGAAGTTTCTCTGAGCACGCAGGAGATCCACAGCAGCATTCCAGTTTTACACAGGAATAGCACAAACCTCCTGGCCTCATCCCTCCATGCCCAAAGACGTGCTTCAGCTTGCAATTGTTTCTATTTGCATGTGATAATTTTAACTGGTAATTCTAGAAAATATTCTGCACAGCTGCATTCAAATTTTACCTTGTGGACCTAATACAACTCATCTGTATAGGATCCACTTTAGACCTTGGTTTCCCAGCCAAGAGCCTGGTCACTATCATAGGCAAGCACTGAGCTAAGAAACCAGAAAGCTTCAATTTTCTCCCAGTTCTGCAAGCCAGGAAAAATGGGGCACACCCTCTTGACCTGTAAAATGGGGACAGTACTCTCCATTGTAAAGTACTTGGAGATCTGATCTAAGAAATGCAATATATTTTTCAAAAAGGTTAGGTTAAAATATATTGCTCTTCTCATTCTCTAGATAAAAGCTTCATTATACTGGTTGTCCTGCACTTCCCTGATGATTTTCTTTTTTAACTAACTTGCCATTTTGACCAGTCCAATTATTTTAGCATATCAGACTAATACAAGGATACAAAACCTAAATACTACTGCAGACATGCAGCAGAGCCTATAGAATATTGCACCATGATTTTTACAGCTTCAAAAGTAGAAGCCATGAAGAAGAGAACAAATCAAGGTAGCATGGCAAAAACTTGGGGTTTTTTATTTTTTAATTCTCCCTTTTAGTTCTCACTAATTCCACCCACTGGTAATAGCTGAAGGCATACACCCAAATCAGTGACTCATGGCACAAGACCACAGTCCAAACAGTGACTGACTGGCTTCTCAAAGCAGCACTGTTCAAGAATTGCACTGTTCTATCCCTGGACCTTAACTGCCTTTTCTTTGCTCAAAAAAGAAAAGAAAACAAACAAGCAAGGAGAAATACCCACCACTGACAACAGGTGCTTCCTTAGTTCTCAGGAAAAAAAAAAAATTAAGAAAAAAAAAAAACTCCCCCTTGGTGCTCCCAGCCATGCAGCCCAGCCTAGGCACATTCTTCCCACCCATGCTTCTTCCCCAGGTAACTCTCCACAACCAGAAACACAAGACAAAATAATTCCCCAGGCAATTTCAGCTTTGAGATTAGCCCACCTCCTCTGTGTGTGCTGGAAATCTTCAAATATTTCAATTCCAATTAATTTCTTCTATTCTGTATTTTAAATAATGTACTTTTCCCCAGGTTTTTCAAACGAATCAATTAAGAGCTGTTTGGGAACCTTTATTTTTTTGACCTGAATGGCAACCTCCCAGACACATTATTTATAATAGGCTGTCTTTCTTAATACTTGCTATTAGTCAAAAGAGTGCTTAGTAAACATCCTAGCTGTCCAATCTTCACATCCCTTAAATAATGGGGTGGGTTCAAAAGGGATAAGCTTTCAAAGTAGGACTCTACTCACCTTGTAAAGAGCCACAACCACCCTGATATAGCCCATTTCCCACGTTCTGTAGCTACTGCTTTGTATCTTCAAAGATACATTAAAATGTGACATAAAAGACCCCCTAGTGAGCAGACACACACGGATTACTTGTGCCCTGCTCTATCTATGGTAGGTCTTCCAGCTCCCCCAAACAGGTATGTACTGATTCCATATGGGACTGAACACGGATGTCCAGGACACCAATCACACAAGGAACATTCACATACAAGTGCTCATCTGCCTGATCATTAGATTTTAAGTTGAGTTAAACGTCCTGCTGTTAGCACCACTCCTAATGTAGCTTAGGTGGTCATGAGCAAAATGCAAATGTAGATTTTCATCAGTTTAATCACTTTTTTTATTCAGGTAAGACCTGGTTCAGGTTTTAGAAGGGCTGGAGAAAAGGTGGTCATCAATAAAAGGCAAAAAATTCAGCCACGGGAGGATGAGTGCAGGCTCTCCTCCTTCCCATCTCTCCAGAAGGAACAAGGACACATCCTAAGTACTCTTGTTTGGCCTCCAAATTAAAAATGTTATGTATCACCTAGGCTATTTTCTTCCTTCGGCAGAAGCCCAAAGGAACTGCAAAAAACCTGCAGGCAGTAAGTAGCCACTTTCTCCTACTTTCCAGTAAAACTATGTAAGGGCTGTGATCCAGCTGTGATCCCATCTTTTGTTAAGAAACTACTAAGGAATGAAGATTCACCCTTTGGTGCAGCAGTGACAGATAAAAGCCTTCATCAACCTTCTCTCCCTAGGCTACATAAAGCAGCATTAAATGCCAGTTTACAGGTCCAACAACGCTCCATTTGGGTTGGGATAAGGCCCCCGTCCCTTCTCCACACCCTCCCTTTAAACCTCTCCGCAGGTTTGGAAGATCAAAGGAAGACACCTCCACTACCCTCTTCCATTTTGTTGAGTAAGAAATATTCCTATTGCATAAAAGAGCGTGTGTATAGCTATATCTACAGGAATTTATCCATTTCTGGGAACCCCGAGTCCAGGGCAGCAACAGTGGGGCTGACGGCTTCACATTGTTCTCCATCGGGTGCAGGATCTCGCCTCCCCCGCCAAACCTGCTCCCAGGTGGAAGCGGCTCCTTGAGGTCAGGACACATCCTCACCGCGCTCCGCGGCCGCTGCGCGCAGAGGGCCCGGCCGCCCCCGGCCCTTCCCCGGGGCCGCCGGGAGGCGCGGCGGGGCGAGACCCCCGCGCTCGCTGCCTCCTGCCCGGCCCCGGGCCGCGCTGCCGTGCGGGGACCCGCCCATGGCGGCGGGAGGCCCGGGACGAGCGGGTGCGGTGCGAGCGGTGCGGCCGGCGCTGCGCGGCGAGCGGGAGGGCGGGCGGGCCCCGGCCGGGCCTGTCAGGAAGCGGCGGAGAGGAAGGAGGGCGGGCCAGGATCGCTCACCTCGGACACCTCGTCCTCGTCGCTGCCGGAGCCGCCGCCGCCCCCGCTCCGCAGCACGGCGGCCGCCAGCTTGAAGTCGAGGGCGGCCTCACCGGCCGCGGGCGCGCCGGGGCCTCCCGGCCCGCCGGGCCCGGCCTCCCCGAAGAGGCGCACGGCCCGCAGGCCCAGCGGGGAGGGCCCGGCCGCGGCGGGCGGCTCGGCAGCGGCGGGCGGCGCGCGGGGCGCGACCGAGTCGATCTCCTCGTCGGCGGCAGCGGCGGCGGTGCCGTCCGTGAGCATCGCGCTGGTCCGGGCCCGGCCGTCTCCGTCCCCTCACGGCACCGCGGCAGCGCCACTAACTTCTCACACCCTACCCGGCCGCGGCCGCCGCGCCGCCCCCCCGCCGCTCCGCGCACGCCTATTGGGCGCGCTCGGCCGAGGGCGGCGCGCTATTGGCCGCGGCGCCCGCCACTCAGGAGCGCGTCACGCGCTCCCAGCATGCTGCCCTGAGAGCGCACGCCGAGGCGGTAAGAGTGCGCCGCCCCGCCTCGCCCGCCCGGCCTCGCTTCCTGAAATTTCCGCGCTACGATTGGTTCTCCCGAACATCAATCATGCGCCTTGGTGGAGCTGCGGACGCCGATAGGGCAAAGGGGCTGTCCATCAAAGCGCATCCAGGAATCACGGTTTTGATTGGTCGAAAAGCACATCGCTCACAACGCACGGCGTCTGGCGTCTCTCGATTGGCTCCTGTGTTCCCTGGGCCCGCCTCCGCTTCGAAGCTCTCTGAAGGACTCCGTCAGCGCGAGACATCGTCACACGCCCGCCTGTCCCGAGCGGTGATTGGGTCGCGGAGCTGCCAATCTAAGGGAATGACACACCTCCTCCATGGCCCCGCCCCCTCCCGGGTGCGGGCCTCCATAGGCTGGGCTCTCTGCTCAGTCGGCCACGCCCACTGTGATGTCACCGCGCGGCCACGTGGCCCGGGGGGTTTCGGGCCCCCCGGGGGTCTCGGGCCCGGACCCCCGGCCCGGGGCGATGGCCCCGCGCAGCCCCGGCCCCGCCCCGGCCTAGTTCACGGACAGGTTGATCTGCGGTCCCGGGTGCTGCAGCGGCTGGCACTGTGGGGGGAGCAGAGGTTTCGGGGCTGGCACCGCGCCCACGCGGGTCCCCCCGTGCCAGCGGCTCGGCCCCGGGCGGCTCTCAGGACAGCACCGACCTCCTCGGCTCTGCTCCCCTGCTCCGGCCGCTCCCGGGGCTGTGTCCCCGCCGCCCCCGGCCCGGGCAGGGGCCCGTCCAGCCAGCTCAGGTCGTGCGGGGAGAAGATGCGCTCCAGCCCCTTGCGGATCCCCACCAGCGCCAGCAGCTGCGGCCGGGCAGGCAGGGGTCAGCCTCGCTGGGGCCGGGGGACAGGCGGCATCTCGCTGTCATGTCCCTCTGTCACCCCGGGGGATGCAATGGTGGTGGCCTGTCACCTCTCCGGGCTCTGTGCCAGGGGACCGTACTTACCCGACAGTGACACTCAGCCTGTGGTGACAGCCCTGCGGCCCCAGACCAGAGGGGAAGGCTGGTGGCAAAGCCACGCAGTGGCCCCGGAGGGCCCCTGCCAGCCCTCGGGTCTGAGCACCCCCTGCAGCACCCTGCAGCGCTCATGTCCCCTCCAATGATGCTCAGGGCAGGGTGGACAGCGCCCAGCCCAGCACCAAAGCAGTGCTGCCGCTTCAAGGGGTGTCATACCATCACTGGGAAAATAATAGCGGCCACGGTGGACTTGAGAACCCAGAGCAGGGCCAGGCAGAGCAGCTGGATGAGGGTGAACAGGTGCACGCGGTGCAGGGGCACGTGGCGGAGGTAGGCAAGGTCTGGCTGGTGCTTGGCTGGCATCAGGAGCAGCCGCACACGGTCCATGAGCTGCAGGGAGAGGATGGCAGGTGGGTCACACCTCTCCAGCTACTGGGCAGTTCTCACTCACCTCCCTGTAGAGACCAGGGCCAGCAGGGATGGAGTTTCACCATCATTTCTGCACTTCAGCCCTCCTGCCCACTGTGCTGATCCCCAGCTGATGCCTGGGCCAGTGAGTTTGTCTGCAAGGCCAGGGGTCCTGGTGCCACTGTCACCCAAGCCAGGGGAGTGCTTTCCAGGCAGACCTCTAGAAAGGACTAGCTGCCCTTACAGGGTTAATTGAGAGATAACACCCCTTGGTCCCCCTCACTTCACAGGAAGCTGCTGCAGCCTCCTCCAGAGAACAGCTCCGGGTTTCCCAGGCGGAGGGAGGGTGGGAGTTTCCCAGCCTGTCATTTAAAGCAGGGTAATTGCAAGGAAACTGTACTATTTAGAGGAAAAAGTGGTGTATATAAATCTGGAATAGGGATTTTTTTTTCCCCCTCCACTGGTTTCTCGGGAAAAGAACAGAACTGGCACACAAGCAGCAATGCCAGAACCAAAGGATTGTCATGTCTCCCCTCTGCCTGCAGCTCCCAGGTGGGGAAATCCCTGTGGCTCTGAGAGGAAGTCTGTGTTATCCACTCCTACTTCTCCCAAACCACCTGATCCATCAGTGCAAAAGTCTCTCCTGCTCCTCAGCATCCCAGAGCCCTCCTTTGCCCTAGAAAGGTCCCTCTCTCTGTCCTTGTCCTATGCCTGGTGGGACACAGCTCCATGCCAGGCTGTACACCACAGAGAGGTGAAATCCAGGCTCTGCTGTGCAGTGGCAGCTGTTGCTGAGCAAACCTTCTCCTTCCCAGCAGCAGCCCCTCCCAGTGCAGCCCTCCCTCACCTGGATGCTGTTCAGGGCTGTCACCCCCATGTGCAGGAACACTCCGTACAGCACCGGCATTGGGATGTGCTGCAAGACAGTGGGGTGGGAGATCAGCAGTGCTGTACTTGGAGATCCTGCTCAGTGTCCTCTCATGTAAAAGCCTACATGTGTGTCCACAGCCTTTGCCTCCTTTTTCCCTAACAGCCCACCCTGGCCTTATGGAACCACTTGAGGTTCACGTGAGTCCACATTCCCCCATGATCACTTTGGGTGGCATCTCATCCCCAGGTGTGTCACTGCAACTCAGCTTGGTGCCATCTGCAGATGTGCTCCATCCTGCTGTTTATGTCTTTGTGAAGATATTAAACAGTACTTATCCAGTAGGAACACTTGGAAGACACCACTTGTTACTCATTTCCATTTGGACATTGGGCTAGTGACTGTAAATCTCTGGACATGACCATCCAACCAATTCCTGATCCATCTAACAGTTCTTCCATCAAATCCAGTTTGGAAATGAGGGTACTGGGATTGTCCCATATGTATGAGAACAGCGTCAAAGGTGAGAAAAGATCTCAAGGAAAAGAGACCTGCCTGCCCACAGGTAATCCAGGGCCACTGGAGAGGTTTTTCCATGGCAGTGGCAGCAGGTGAAGCCAAAAGCAGCCAGGTCATCCACATGGCAGTATGGAGAGGAGGTGGTGGGGTGTGTTTGGGGGGCACAAGGACCCCGATACACATGGAGAAGATGGACAGATGACATGGGGCCACAAGTGCCTTGTGTGCCAGCCCTCCCAAGACACTGGAGACAACCTTTGGTGAAGTCCACACCCAACACAGGGCACAGCTCTCTACCTGCCAGACAGGCTTCCTGTGCTGCTTCAATGGGCCACGGTGAGGAACCTCCAGCCCTGCAGAGTACAGCCACCCCCTGCCTGGGAAAAGAGGCCACCCCAGCCAGGCTTCCTACCTTGAGCACAGGGGCCATGAAGACAGAGACTCCTGTCAGGATGAAGACAGCCAGGCCTGTCAGCCTCTGCTCCCTGTGGGTGGTAGCACAGGTGTCACAGGTGCCTGGGGTCTCTTGGGAGCCCACCACCCTACCTGCCCTCCTGGCCCCCAAGGTCTCTGCTCTTTGCACTTTTGAAGGCTACAGGGAAAGGGGCCAGCTGTGGGGAGAGCCCCAAAGCCAGGTCAGATGGACAGCGTGGGCATGTCCATGTCCCTGGCCCCTGACCCCACAGCCGTAGGCAAGGGGCTCCCCAGAGCAGGGCCAGGCTTGTTGTTTACCTGATGCCCAGGAACTCGGGGTGCTCGCCGGGGGCTGAGGTTGCACTCTCCTTCCTCAGGCTCTCCATGTGCGCCAGGGAGATGACAGTAGCTGAGACATACCAGGGGAGGCCGGTGACAGAGGTGACAACCATCAGGAGAGAGACACAGAGGAGGTCCAGGTGGAAGCCTGCTCCTTTCTGCAGGGGAAGAGCCAGCAGGCATGGGGGCATCTTCCCACTTTCCTGGCCAGTTTGGGGTTCTCCTCTCCCCTGGCTGCTTCCATGGGGCCCAGCCAGGACCTGGGTTCACCGTCCCCTGCTCACCTGCAGCTTGTACTCCCTGCGGTTAAGAATGACAGCTGTGATCTGCTGGTCCATGAAAATGAGGATGGTGACAAGGACAGCAGGCACTGCAGACACCAGGCAAACCCACCATGGGTTGGCTCCGAAGGGGAAAATGATCCAGCCCCGTGCTGGGTTTGTGGGCTGCAGAGAGCAGAAGGGTCAGTGCAGCTGCCACCCACTTTTGGGGTGTGTGGCACAGCTGGGTGATGGGACCAGCCCCAGGTGCCCAGGCTGGAGCCCTACAGGCACCCAGCGATGCCCCACCTCAGGAGCGGAAGAGCACTCTCACTCATCCTGGGGATGTTGCTGGGCAGAGTGACCCACCAGCCCCCCACAAGGACACCCTGGCTGTGGCAGAGCAGGGTGTTGTTCCTGGATACCACAAGCCAGGGGCCGGGCATGTGACAGCAGATGGAAGAGGTGGCATTGTGCAGCGATGATGGTGAGCCTGAGAAGGTGGTGGTGAACACTGGCTGCTCTGGGGCACTGCCAGCCTTGCTCTACAGCCAGGGTGAGAAGCCCAAGCCCAGAGCTAAGCTTGTGGCTCTTGCTTCAGTGGGATCTGTATAGTCCAGGATGAGTCAGGTTATTTACAGTGCATGGGACCAGCTGTGTTCAGCCCTTTCACACTTTCCCATTTGCTGGGGTGCAGCCTGCACCCCCGTAGGGCTGGAGCCAGTGATGAGAAGGACAGTGACAGCATAGTGGGATGGCTACAGACCCACACCCTGACAGTGCTGAGCCCACCCTGCTGGCACCTTCAGCTCACTGGGGACAAGGAGCTTGGGGGTCTCCAGGCCCAGGACAGCATCGACTGCACAGGAGGCGAGGATGGCCAGGATGACAGCGAAGTCGCTCACCAGCTTCCGCACCTGCAGATGGACAGGGCTTGGCCCAGGCTGGCAGGGGTGGGGGCTGCTCCAGGAGCTGCCTTGGGGTGCAGCACCCCCAGAACCATCCCCACACCAGTGGGACAGGTGCCATGCACTGAGGTGGCTGAAAGATGCTCACCCCCACAGGGAAGTAGCGGCTGCTCCTGAAGTGCTTGAGTGCAGTGCAGAAGAGGAAGGTGCCCCCAAAGAGCAGGAAAGAGATGAGGGTGACATCGGGTACATACTGGCAGCTGGTCCCCAGGAGATGCCCCCCTCGATCCAGGCACTGGGTCCTGCTCAGCCCTGCTGAGGTAGCAGGAGGCTGCAGGGGCAAGGTGGGTGGTGAGGAGGGGTCCCACATGGACACCTTGGGCCCACCCCAGTGCCTCACCTGCCTGCCTGGAGCAGGGGCTGTACCTGCTGGGTGGCCAGGGATGAGGGCAGCAACGTGTCATTCTCTGCAGAGCTGTGACCTGCAAAGTGACAGGGATCAGATTGGTGCTGGTTTCATCAGGATGACTGGGATGATGCTGCCATTAGGCTGAGTCCTCAAGCTCTTCCTGAGGGCTCAGGGTGCTGGATGGTGCCCCATGGCACCTCTGAGGCCCGGGCTCTGGCTGATGCCCAGGGTGCACCAAGGTACAGGGATGTTCCCTGTGAAGGGCTTGGCTAAAGCACTCAGGGGCACCACTGGCACCACCCCAGGCTGGCCAGCACTGATGGTTTTTTTGGCACATGATGTTGGTCCAGGGTCATGTGTTCAAGCCCCAGAAGACAGCCCCTGGTTTACAGACTGGGCTGGAAATAGCAGAGCAAACCCATACAGGTTCCCCTTTCCAGCCTCTGACATCCCCCATCCTGGAGACACAGGAGATAGGCCAAGGCTCTCCTTGCTCCCTGTAGAGCCCTGCCTGGTTCCTGGGCACTTCTGGGAGGCAGGAATAGATGGACATACTGTATGGAGGGAAGTGGAGGACTTGATGTGATCAGGTAGGTGAGGAAAGGATTAAACAGCCTCCTCCTCCAGTGCCTTCCCCTATCCAGGCAGGAAACAGGTTCCCAGTGGGATCCTGGGGCAGCAGCTTCCTGCTCCCCGCACACCCACGGCTGCTTGGGCTCACCAGGGCTGGACAAGTTGCAGGTGCAGCTGTAGGAGGTGACGTTGTCCAGCCGGTACTGCCAGTTGATGGGGAAGGCATCTGCCAGGCTCAGCATCTTCTTCAGGGAGTCGTAGATGAATATCAGGCTGATGAGAGCACAGAAGCCTTCCTCGGTGAAGCGGGTGAAGTACCTCACCAGGTGACTGGCCTCGGTGGCCACCAGCACCACGCCAAAAAAGGCCACCCAGAGCCCAATCCAGAGGCGGAACTCCAGGTAGTCCAGGCTGTGATCCCTGGGGGAAAGGGTGACTCAAAGCCTCACCAACGACACCTGCCTGGAGTGATGGTGGCCCATGCCCCAGCCAGGGGACAGTGGGCTGAGGATCCATCCCTGACAGTGAACTCACTGGCTGAAGGAGAAGAGGAGGCGCTCAAAGACGAGCACGGGGCCGGTGCTGCTCAGGATGGTCAGGGGCTGGCCCGAAAAGAGGCAGAAGATGAAGCCAGCAAAGGCTGTGCCCAGGAAACTCTCCAGCACCCCCTGAAATGCAGGGAAGGGGTGCTAGGTGCCAGGCACAATGCAGGGAGGAGGGCTGAGAGCCTGTCCCCCCCAGCAACACAGGAGAATACAGGGTCAGTGCTGGGGGGAAGGAGGCAGAACTCAGACAATGCTCAGGATGTGCTGGGGATGCTGGCAGGGTGTGGGCACCCGGGTGGGCAGTCTGGGCTGGGCTGAGTGGGGCTGGTTCCAGGCACCCCACGGCCACACTGACCTGCATGTTGGCAGTTGCGTCCCCCAGCATGCCCCCGAAGGTGATGGCGTTGGTGACTGTCGCCAGGTAGATGTAGAGCACTGCTGAGAGGCACTGAGGGTGCAGGGCATCGGAGAAGTCGCTGCCGTACCACGGTGCCTTCCTCCGGATGTCTCGCAGCAGCCCCCCAAAAAGCCTGGGGCAGAGGCAGAGGAGGGAGGTCTCAGAGCAGACCCATACAGCAAGGGATTGTCCCTTCCCCTGGATACAGCAGCTCAGAGGGGCTTGGGCGTGGTGGCCCCACGAGAACCAGTGACCTGCCCCAAATTCAGCACCCTGCTGCACCTCCCACTGTCCTTCCAGACACTGACCTGCCTGTCCTCTCCAGCTCCTCCCCAGAGTGTGGGTGCCCTGGGCTGCCTCTGTCCCCAGCTGCTGTCATGTGCCCATTACCATGTGGCTGCTGGTCCAGTGGGTCCACAGCAGTCCTGTGGCAGAGCAGAGTCTGAGACAATAGGCTACAGGTTGGGATCCTCAGGATCTTGCTGCATTTAAGGGTCACTAGGACGGGAAAGAGAGAATGGAGAGAGGACAGGGGTGCAAACAGAGCTTGTGTATCCCCTTATAATGGAGAGGAGAAAGAGCAGGAAGAGGAGGAGGCATGGCAGATGGTGACCTTCAAAGTCTTCTGCCAACTTAACCATTTCCTCTGGTAAGCTCTAGAGGCTGCCCTTGCAGGACTGGTTTTAGTGGAGGAGCTGGGCAGAGCCTAGGGTGTCCTGTTCAGAGGTTAAGTTTCACCTCTGAGTGCTGAATCCCAATGTTCCCATCAGCTCCCTTTGGAGGGGATTTGCCATCCACTGCCAAGTGGGACAGCAGGACTAACAACAGGGGAACCAAAGCAGGGACCTGTGGAGGGGCTTGGCTGGGAGGACACCCCTGGCTCCTGGGCAATTTCATCCCCATGGAGATGGAACTTCAAGTGCCACAGACAGAGGTATCCCTGCAGGACCCTGCAGAGGGGCTGGCAGGGGTTGGGGTGCCCTCCCTGCAGCCCACCTCCTGCGTGGAGATGGCAGATGGCTGGGCGGAGGAATTCGGGCACTGGGGTCCCATTTCCCAGGAGGAAGCACAATCAGCTCGTCCAGGAACGCCTCTATCCCTGTGATGAGGTCCTCTCGGTGCTCAGCCTGCCAGGCAACCTTTTGGAAGAGCTGTGGGGAGATGCCATGGTTTAGCCACCATGTCCCCGCATTCATCCACTTGGAACCTTCTTCCCAGGCCGCAGCCATCACCAGGAAACAAACCCACCCACTTCAGGGCAACAGGAGCCCTACATCCTGCAAACCCACCCAAGCTTTTGCTTTTTCTCCTGACCAAGGGATGCCACCAGCTTGCCCCTGTGCTCTGCAGCCTACAGAGGAGTCCTGGTGTCCCCATTCCAGGCCCATGGGTGCTCACCTCATCTGCCAGCAGTGTGCCCATGGCCCTGCCGACCTCAAAGTGGTAAGCTTTCACTTTGGGGGGGCCCAGCAGGATGAAGAGGAACCTGTGGGAAGACAGCACATCTCCAGAGCAGCTCTCTCCCCCCACAGGGAATGCTTCTCTGGGGGGGGAACCACGGGGATGTGGGGATGCTGGGGATAGTGGCTGGGCAGGCTTGGGGGGCTTTTGCCACCCTAAAAGTGTGGTTGGGGGCAGAAGGCAAGACATATATCTGTAGTGCCTGCTGCCACTGCATGGCAACCTCACAGAGACCATGGGACACCAGGACCCTGGCTGGATCACAAGGATCTGCAGAAATCCAGACTGGGGAGCTGTGGGGGAACAGGTCTTTGGGACAGAGGATGAGAAGTCCTCAGCTAGATGTCTGTGGCATCATTTTCCTGGGAATGTTTCTCACAAGCAGGATCCTGGTGTGTTAGGGAAGAAGAGTTTGCCAGCAGCACGGGCAGCAGGTTTGACAGGACTCTGGGGACATGGGAGGAGACTGGAAAGAGAGTTCAGAGCCCTTGATAAAATATGGTAAAAATCCCACACTTGAGAGGATGGTGCAAAATCTCCAGAGGGACAATCCATACAAATGTTTGAGTCCTCCACACTTTTCCAAAGTTGGCAGGAATGAAAGCCTGAGATTGTCAAGCAGTTCTAGTAACTGTACCCTGAGCAAACCTGCAGAGAGGGGGCAGGGAAACTTCTCTGGCCGTGCAAGTGGGATTGATAGAACCCTCAGAGGCTGGAGCCTCCTCCAAAGGGATGAGAGGTGAGAGTTGCCACATGGGATTGCTTTCACCTGGGCATCTGCACTAAGGCAGTGGGAAAACCTTAAGACCCTAGAGATGGATCTGGATGACAGACAACCCTGAGGCAGTGGCTGCAACTGTGGAACAGCCTGGCAAGGCCACAAAGGGGAGGGCACCGTGGAAACGGGATGGGTAGGGACAAGATTTGGGGGAGGAGCAGGGCAAAGGGTTATCATGAAACCCTTGAGACCCAGGGGCATTCAAGAGGACTTGCCACCCAACTGCAGCGGAGAAGAGAGCAGCAGGTGCGTGGATGTCTGTCCTGCTCCCCCCAGCTCCTGGGGACGGGTGTTCTGGGCAGAGTGACCAGGAGGTGGCAATGTCCCTCCTGATCCCCGCCTGCTTCCTCCGCGCACTTCCTAAGGAAGTCCTCAGCTGAAGGCGCCCTGCTTGTTTTCCCTCACTTAGAGGATGCATTCCTCATCCACGGGGAAACCATGGGGACCTCCTGCCTTGCTCCTCTCCCCCCAGCTCATCTCACCACTCAGGATATCAGCAGGACAGCAACAGTCTCCTAAAAACCTGCATCCCGCCCCCGCCGCCAGGCCCCGCGCTCCCAGCGGTCAGTGGAGAGCGTCCAGAACCAGCTAAGGACAGGGAATGCAGAGCCCAGTGGGAATGACCCCGGGGATGTCCCTTCCAGGCTGCCCAAAAGATGCTCCACACTCAGCCCGTTCTGGAGTGCTCCTAAGAAACTGGGAAAAGCAGGAGGGGAAGCAGTGAGACAGGATTCTGGGACTGCACGTGGCACTGGGTGCCATTCCCTTTGCTTTGGACAAGCAAAGACTTGTCTGGTGTGGGAGGAAATAGGGACACCGGGCCAGGGGAGGGCACAGGGCCATCGGCCGTGCTCTGTTACCTGCTTGGAAGAGAAACCTCAGCCAGTGAGCCAAGGGACACCCCACGCCTGAGGCGAATGAAGGCAGCAAAGGGCTTTTCCAGGAATTCAACTTCCCCGACAGCAACATGGGCTGCTTCAGCCCCCGGTGGGACCTTCTTCTTAAATCTGTTTCTCAGCTGAAAGGAAAGGGATGCAGCAGCTCCGGATGCCGTGGCTGGGCATTCAGGACGGAGTAGCTGCTCCCAGCCCAGCTCCATGTTGTAATACCTGCTCCTTAAGAGGTGTTCTGGAGACCTGGATTCTGGGCTCAGACCTGCCTTTGGCTTTCCCTGCAAAGTAAGAGAGGGAGCAGAAAAATCCATGTGCAGGCGAACGGCCATCATGGTGCTGGAGGCAGTGGGAGGATGCCTGGTGGGACAGCCAGGTTTCCTACCTCGACAGGGAGAGAGGCCAAGCTCAGCAAGGAGCTGCAGCAGGGATTTTGTGGGCTGGTGCTGTGGCTGGAGGAGCAGGAGGGCTGCCAGGCGCTCCCTCAGTGCAGGCTGCAGCTCTGCTTCTTCAGGCTGCTCAGAAAGTGCTTTGTCTGCATCAGGGACAGGGACAGCTCTGAGTCCCCCTGGTTCACTGCCCACTGGGGAGCTGCCCAGGGAAAACCCCCCTGAGATGGAAAGAGCAGACAGCCCCCACAGGTACCCAGCTGTCATTCATCAGTGCTGTTCTATAGGCACCTCCTGGTGGCCTGTCCCTCTCTGGTGACCAGCATCCCAGGAAACCACCTTTGCATTACCCATGTACCGATTATTTCCTTGAAACTGGTGGCATCCAGATCCAGGAGCATCGACCCCTTCTGCAGACACATCCTCAGCTGGAACAGGCTGTGCAGGGGCAGAGCTGGGACATGGGGTGCACTCCAGCGCTCCCCACCATCCTCCACCTTCTCCTCAAACTTTATCCACCTGCCCAGGGAGATGTGTGGGGTCAGTGGCGGGGTAAGCCCTGTGCCTCGTGCCAGGCAGTGGGAGCTGGAGCCTGGGTCCATCTTTGAGCTTAGCATGGGGCTGGCACAGGCAGGGAGGGGTTTGGGTGGCTCAGGGGGCCTGCAGTTGGTTCATGCTGTAGGAGCAGCTGGGCAGACAAAGTGGTGATGCCCCCATTCCTGCAGACCCACACCTCTCTAAGATCTGATCAGAGGAATTCCAATCATAATGAGGTGACAGGATGGTTCAGGTTTGAAGGGACATTAAGGCTCATCTTATTCCAAGCCCTCTACCATGGGCAGGGACACCTTCCACTAGACAAGACTGCTCCAAGTCACATCCAACCTGGCCTTGGACACTTCCAGGGATGAGGCAGCCACAGCTCCTCTGGGTAACCTGTGCCAGGGCCTCACCATCCTCACAATATCTTCCCAATATCCCATCTAATACTCATCTCTGGCAGTGGGAAGTAATTTCCACTTGTCCTGTCATTCCAGTCCTCTATCCAAAGTCCCTCCTTATCTCTCTTGGAGCCCATTTAGGCACTGAAAGGGTCTCTAAGGTCTCCCCTGAGCTTTGTCTGTCCAGGCTAAACAACACCCCACCTCTGTCATCCTGTCTCCATAGCAGAGCTGTCCCAACAGAGCTGTTCCAGCCTTTGAATCATTTCCATGGTTTCCTTTGGATGTGCTTCAACAGGAGCTGGATGTGGTGCCCCAGGGCAATCTCACACAAAGCAGAACAGAGGGAGAAGCCCCTCCTCACTCTCCTGCCCATGATACGCTCGGCTTTCTGGGCTGCAAGTGCACAGTGCTGGCTCATGTCCCATCTGTCACTCACCAGCACCCCCAGCCATTTTCTGCAGGGCTGCTCCCAGCCCACCCATTTCCCCAGCTGTGCTGGGGCTGGGGTGGCCTTGCCATTAGCAGCGCTTGCTGGAGTCAGAACAGAAGTGTCTTGAGCTGTTTCCACGCTCAGGCCATGCCAAGTATGTTAACGCGGGGCACAGACAGAGCTTCCCTTTGTCCCGTGGGTGGGCGCGCAGCCGCGGGGCGCTGCTCGTGCTGCACGGGCAGAGCGTGCCCCGGCACCGCGGGCTCCTGACAGCGGGGCTGGCTGCCGGGGACAGCCACGCCCGGCGCTCTGGTCCCCACAGACCCTCTGCCCCCGGGGGAAGACCCACTGCTACCCCCAGACCCCTGTGGGCCCCGTCCCCGTGAGCCTGCCGGGGGGTGGAGGGGTGCTGTGGAACATCCCAGCACCGCCGTAGCTCCTGGAGCCTTGGAGAGGCAGCAGAGAGGAGCAGGAGGAAGGGCGCTGTGCCTGGCCTGCCTGACATCCTACCCGCTCCCCTGAAATTAAGTCAGCCCAGCAGAGGCAGAGCCTTGCCTTGGGGCTGAGGCTGAAGCACGGCCAGCCTCGGGACATGCCCTGGGCTCCCAAAGCGTGGCCCGGCAGCCTGGCTCTCGCAGGAGCGCCTACCTGGCCATCTCCCTCCACTCCAGCCCCGCCGGGGTGCTGACGAGCTGGTTGAGCTGGATGAAGAGCAGCGGGCAGGTGACGTCCCCCCTCTCCTCCCGCTGCAGGGCGGCACCAGCTCCCCGGGCCGCTGTGGCCGTGCTGGACGGGAAGATGCTACAGCCGAAAGCCTGTGAGGGAGCTCCAGGGTTGCTGCACTCCAGTCTGGGCTGTGAGCGGTTGTCTGCTGCCCGGAGAGCCGTGGCACTCATCCTGGGCATGTGGGATCGCATGGCCGCTGGAGCAGCAGCTGCAGGCGTGAGTTCCCCTCCAGCACTCACAGGATCCCACTCATCCCACACCTTATAACAGCTGAGAACTGGTTTAAACTGGCCACAAACCAATACACAGGAGCCAAGCCCAAAACAACCATCTCAAAATAACAGGGTCAGCCCCACAGATCCCAGTATGGTTGTGTCCTGCCACATCCAGCTGCCCACATGGGCCAGGGACCAGGGGACCCACCTGCCTCCTGCAGATGACCTGTGTGAACAAGGATGTTCATGGGGACCAGTGTGCTCCCAGTACTGTCTGCACCCTGCAAGGCGTTGGTGAGGGGGTGGCAGGGCCAGCCCTGAGAGCTGGTGGCAATATCAGTGCCGGTGCAAGGGTGCTGAGCCCATGGCAGCTCTTCCTGGGAAAGTGGATATGGGGACATGCTCTGGGGAAGGATGTGGCACCGCTGAGCAATTCCAAAGTGGGGAAATGAAGGGCTGCCAGTGGCAGGGCTGAGGGCAAGGGCTGGGAGGGGTTCAGGGCTGTGCCGGTTTTCAGGAGGCTTCTGTGCGAGCTGCAGACGGTGAGTGGATGGAGGGGGAAGGACATGGGCACAGCAGGAGCACCCTGCAGGGACAGGGACATGGCAGAGCCTGCACTGCGCTGCCAGCAGGGAGCAGCCACGGTGCTCGCTGTGCCCATGCCATGCCCACCGCCCCGCCACCACGCTTGGCCCCCGCAAACAAACCGCGGGGCTGTGTGCACTGCAAACACGGCGGCGAGACCGCAAACACCGCGGCTCCGGCACGGGCCGGCTCTGCTGGAGCCCGCTGGAGCCGACAGGATCCAGCCCAGGAGCAGCTGGAGCACAGCCAGGCACCACCACGGCAGAGCCACATTTTGGGAAGGTGTGGGTTCCTGAGGTCCTGCCTCGCAGGAACTGAAGCCGAGGATCTCCAGAGTGTCCAGACTGTTTGCTCTGTGATACCAGAGGGTATCAGGGTGTGGGGAGGGGTGCCCTTAGCTGGGGTGGGGACCATGGGGAGACCCGTGGCAGAAGGACCCATGCATAAGGAGCATCAGGGATGCCTTGAGGTACCCAAACCTTCCCCGGGTTCCCTCCTCCTCCTGTGGAGGCTGCCTCAGCAGCAGGAGGTGGGGCATGAGCGGCAGCAGGCGCAGGCAGGGAGGCTGGGAGGGGCTGCAGGGGTCGTGGGAGGCTGTGGCAGGCAGAGGGGAAGAGGCAGCAGGAACCAGAGGCAGGCAGGATCAGCAGCCTGCACACATCCCCCTCACCCCTGACCTCTGCCAATCCTCTGTGCCAGCAGCCTCCCTGGCAGCTGACGTGAGCTGGTACCTCCCGCTCCCGAGGTGCCAGGGCAGCTGGCAAATGCTGCCCTCACACACTGCCCGCACACGCCCGGTCTTGGGAACGTGGTGGGGGACTGGCAGGGGCAAAAAATTCCATCCCAACATGGGGATCTCACCAGGAGCCAGTGTGCAGGACTGTCCAGGGACACAGCCCCTCGCCCGTGCCACCATTTCACTCCACTGCCAAAGACTTTGGGCTCCTGATGGCCGGAGGAGGCAGAAGGAAAAACATCCAGCAGACAATTGCAAAAGTCAAGTCTGAGCAAGAAGGAGGGTGTGAGCGGGGGGGTGCCAGATCCGGTGGTATTCCTTGGAGACGGCAACAACAATGGCAGGAATATTTGCTCATGCCTAGCCGAGCCCAAACCAGTCATGGGCTGGGGGATCGGGACCTCGAGGAAACAGCCAGGGGCCTCTGCTGGCCCGAAGGAGAGAGGGGCAGGACCCTGCACTCGCCCGGCGCTGACGTCAGTGACATTTTTTGCACTGTCACCTGTGCTGAGTATGGGGCCAAACACAGCACACGGTTGGCAGCATGGTGAAAGGGATTGGGAAGCTCTGGCAGTGCCCAAGCACAGCAGGCTGGGACAGGGACAAGGGACAGTGGCTGGCAGGGGGGTGTTGTGAGATGAGGCTGTGGCTAGATCACTTGGGCTGCATAGGGGCACAAAGGGTCTCTGCTGCCTTCTGTCCGCTGAGTGTCACCCCATTCCCAGAGCCAGGAAGAGGTGCAGCCCTGACTCCTGAGGTCCTGCCTCTCAGCTGATGCTCCTCTTGTGAGTTGTACTCGCTCCCCCAGCACGCTCGGGCCACCTTAAGCACCTGCCAGCCGGGGCCTGGGGCCACGGGGACCATAGGGATCCCCCTCCTCTCCCTCTGACTGGGGCCACACTTCCCCCTGGCTCCACACCCTGCAGAGACCCTTTTCTCCCCGGGCTCATCGCCCAGCCCAGCCGGCAGCGCGGAGCCTCGCCGGGCGGCGGTGGCTGTCGGGTTCCTGGCTGGCCTCCTGAGGGGGAGAACCCACCGGGCCCAGACCAGCGTCTCTGGACCTGGACCCGATCCCGGTCGGCGGGACGCCCCCGGGGGGCGGCGGGGAAGCCCTTGCCGGGGGCGGGGCGGTCGGTCAGCCCCTCCTCGCCCCGCCCCGCGGTCCGCAGCTTTCTACCCGAGGAGGGGCCGCTGTGCCGGAGAACGGGCATCGCTGCGACACCGAGCGGAGCACGGCAGCGGCTGGACGTGTATGCCCGTGGGTCATGGACGGGCGAGCAGTGCTGATCCAAGCGCTGCTGGCGGCAGGTACGGGCTCATGTGAGGAGGGTCCCGGGTGCAGGCAACACATCCCAGCGCTGTGCTCGACTGGAGGGTCCCGAACACGTGGGGGGAATGGTCTTGGGCAATGAAGGCTAGGCGGTCCTGGGTGTGGGCAGACGGGGAGATTGGCCCCGTCCCGCATGGGGGATGCCGGGCAGGGCAATGTCAGCCCCTAGTCCTGACCGCTCTCTCCGCAGTGTGCTCAGCGGCGGCGGGCGGGCTGCGCCGGGACGAGCTGCACAACGAGGTTCTGCACAAGGGCGGCGACGGAGTGCCCGTGCCAGCCACGGCTCCCGCTGCTCGGTGGCAGCCCAGAGAAAGAGGGCGGCGGAGCAGCCTCGGGGGACGACTTCAGCGAGCTGCCGAGAGGTATGGACGGGATAAAGGGTCTCAGGGCGGGGCCGGGGTCGCGGGATGGGCTGGGGGCAGCTGGAGCCGGAGAGGTCGCGAAGGTGCCAGGCTGATCTCGGCTCAGTCCCGCGAGTGCCCCGGCAGCAGCTCTGGTTCCGCTTCGGAGGGACTTGCAGTGGTGGGTGGGAGCAGTCCCCAGGTACCGAGCCCCGGCGGCAGCAGACCCGAGTGGGAATAGCCCGTGGGAATAGCACCAGCACGGGGCAGTGGCGCTCCTGGCAGGGTCTGTCTGTGCTTCCGAAGTCCCCTGCAGGGCGGCTTCCAGGGAGTCCGGGCTCTTAGCCGCTTGGCCGGGAGCGGACAGAGCCCTCGTGGCGGGGTTGCCGTGTCCGGGACCCGCGCTGGCCGGCCGGTGGTGGCCGCGGCGCGGGGACCGCCGTGAGTCACCGCCGCCCACGCGCGGCTGCTCCTCATTCCGCGGCAGGGCTCGTCAGCCGGCGGCCCCGCCACGGAGGCGGTGGGGCACTGCCGCTCTCTGGGGCTCCCGAGCACCCACGCCGGGCTCCTTGCCCCGGGCTGGCACCAGAGAGCGTCCCGGGGTTTCTCATGGGGGTTGGACGGGGAGCCGTGGCGGGCTGAGAGGGTGACATGTCCCTGGTGCCTCGCACACGCTCCGTGCCGAGGGCAGTACCTGGCACCAGGAGCGTGCTCTGCTCCCTACAGCTCACCCTCCCATTTTTCCGTGTTTTCTTTTTCTTTCTGACTGTGCCAGCAGACTGTGACATAAAGGTAGCAAAACCGGGCTGAGCTACTCAGCCCCCGAGAAACGCAGCAGTGTGGGTCGGCTGGCTGTGGCTGGGAGATAACCCTCAGGGCAGGGGACGGAGCTGCTGTTAGACTTATCCGGGGGTTTCTCCCGAGCCGCAGAGTTTCCTGGAGTATCGGTTTTCTCCAGGCACAGGAGGATGTTGAAATAACTTTGTTAGGTGTGCAAGTGGTGTGTGCCAGCGTGAGAGGCACTGGTTCTGTCAGGAAGTGGCTGAGAAGGAACTGGGCAGGTTACAACTTGTCAGGTTGGACTCTGCTGTGCTCTCCTCCCCGAGCAGCCCGGGGCTTAATTCACCGGGGTTACTGGGCACCATAGCTCGGAAGGAACTAAAAAATCCCCCTTGCAGCAGTGAATGCTCTCCAACACCTCAGCACCTAGTGAGATCAAGCTGGGAGCTGATTTTTTTGGCATCTGCACACTTTAAAAACCATTTCGATACCCTTGCTAGTGTTGGGCTGTGTCTGGGTGAGGAGCTTGGTGCTCTGGTTCCCACCAACCCAGCAGGGGACTGGCCTGGCACCAAAAGCCGCTGGTTACTGTGCTGCAATTAAAACATCCCGTTGTAATTCATGGGAACGATGCCTCACCATCTCCTTGGCACTACAAAACCAAAACTTAAGGCAGGCTTGCTCGTTTAATCCTGCCTTGGGGTGAGTAAGGCATCCTTGTGCCCACGGGAAGCAGAGTCCACCAGAGCCATGAATAGGGTCTTAGAAAAGCTTGTGCTTGTCAGGGAAATAAAGGCCAGATAAAGGGGCAATTAGCAGTGTTCTGTATTCAGTGGAAACTGGTGCATATAATAGCAGCATTTGAGATGTATAAAGCTCTGTTCCCCCTGCCCGACTCCCTTCTTTCCTTGAGAATTGTTCTTGTGAATTGGAAAGGCCATGATATTTGTGAGGAACTGGAAAAAAAAAAGCCCCCCCACCCCAGGCTCGGGGGCAGCTCCCAGCACAAAGGGCTGTGGGAGCCAGGGCTGAGCAGTTGTGGCAGCCCTGGGATGTAGCTTTGCTTTCCCGTTGGTTGGCACGTGGAGCTGATCTGACTGCTGTTGTCTCCTTCCCAAATTGTTTTTCAGTTGCCTTCCTGTCAAAGCCTCAAGGCCTCGTTACTCCCAAGAAAAAAGGGAACGGCAATAAAAGAAGAAAAGGCAAAGGCCTGGGGAAGAAGAGAGACCCGTGTCTGAGGAAGTACAAGGATTTCTGTATTCACGGCGAGTGCAAGTACATCCGAGAGCTGGGGGCTCCCTCTTGCATGTGAGTTGCTGGTGTGTGCCTGTGCAGGGGGAGACTTAGTCATGGTCCTTTCAATTCTCCAGGCCAGGCAGAGGAAAAGCAGGGATATTTTTAGTGCATGTTCCCTACCCGTGCAGGGACAGCTCTGACTTGGCCTCTTCCTTGTACTTCTGGAAGTGTCCACCCCTCCCCCAAAACCTGTCATGGCCTCAGAGCCAGGGTTCCCTGCCAGCGTGGTGGGCTCTGGCTGAGCTGGGGTCTGCAGAATGGTGTGTAGGGCTGGGGTCTGGCAGCTGAGGGCTTCTGCAAGTCTGATGTGGGAAACCTCTTCCTGACCCTATCACTGTAAGTCCCCCAGTCTGAGATCTCGGGGCTCCTGCATCTGTCAGGGCACATCAGTGCAGGTGGGAGGAGCGTCTCTGCCACACTCCCATCAAAGCAGACTGGAGGCAGCACCTTTGAGGACATGCTGCCAAAGCTGAGCTGTCCTTTGGCCTGATGAGAGACAGGGCTGTGTAACCCTCCTTGCCCATCCCTCTTGGGTGCAGGGCAAGCAGGGAGATGAGGCAAGTGGAGGAGAAAGTGTTTGCCTGCTGCTGGGGTATCTTGATACAGTACGCTACTGCAGGAAGTACCCCGGGGTGCATATTTGATCCCTGCTGACGTGGGCAGGACTTGAGCTGGCAGATATGTAAGAGGCTTTGTTCTTCACTATCAATCCTCTGAGCCACCCAGCCTTGAGCCCAGGGAAGATAATAGCTCCTTGGCTTATGGTGCCCACAGGATCTGCAATCTGCAGGGATCAAGCTCCACAGAGCTCCTCTAATTCCCTAGTTTCTCACTGTTCAAGCTGAGGCTTGTACAGGGGCTCAGGACTGCCAGTGAGGGAACATCTTTGCAGGCTCAGTTTGGGTTGGTGACCTAGCACAATGTGGGTTGCAACACCTCAGCTTAGGACTGGGACAGCCAGGTGTCCCCTACCCAGATCCCTGGGGCTGGGAGAGAACCTGGGACACAGGCAAGCAGCAGGGGCTTGGAGGCTGGCTACATCTCTTCAGCACAGTGGTCCATCCCTGGGTGGCATCTCTCAGAGCCATCAGAGCTTTTAGTAACGGTGGCCAACTGCCCCAGTCTCCTCTGGTAAAGAGGCTTGTGCTGCCTGGTGTCACCCCTGTTGTGGCTGTTCTTGGTGGTTGGCTGTGCCTCTGTCACAGGGTTTTCCTGGAGTGCTGCTTCCTGGGGCACAGGGTAGAATGAGATGCTGCTGGGCTGGGTCCTGCACCTTTGCCTTGTGCCCAGCCTTGCTGCTTTGCCTGGAAGGTGATGCTGGCATGTGGCATTGTGAGCCCAGGAGGAGGGCTGGACTGAGTCTGCCTTGGAGATCAGCCTGAGGGTCAGTGGTGCTGGATATAGAGGGATATAATTATCTGGTTGCATCAGTGCGATGTAGCTCAGAGAGGGTTGGAAGCCTCCCAGCCTGTGTGGAGCGTTATTTCTGTTACATGAGCAACCTCCCAAGTCTCCAGGGATGGGACACCTCTGAGCTGGCAGGGTGTGCAGGGACATCCTGCTCCATGGGAAATGCTGGGCCACTTGCCTCACTGCTCCCTTACAACTTCCAGAGGTGGTCTGGGCAACCAGTGTCTGCCTGGTGGTGACTGGGAAGAGCACAGACCCCAGTGCCTTCTACTGGGAGAGAGCTCAACCTTTCTGGGAGCCTTCACTAGGTGCAGGAGAAGCTAAATTTAACAGTACAACAGAGATAATGGTAACATCAGACCTCCCAGCTCAAGGGTGTGGGGACTGAGGGGAACAAGCAGGTTGCTGGTTAAGGCTGAGCACAGAGGCATTGCCTTCCTATGGGGTATGGGAGACATGAAGACCTCCAGTCCCTTTTCCCCCTGACCTTTATGGGTTTCCTCCTTTCCCAGATGCCAGCCAGGCTATCATGGAGAGCGCTGCCACGGCCTTTTGCTGCCGGTGGAGCACCCACCCAGCGCGTACGACCACACCACAGCCCTGGCTGTCGTTGCTGTTGTCCTGTCCTCCCTGTGTCTCGTCATCATCGCAGCCCTGCTGATGCTCAGGTGAGTGGGGTGGCACCGAGCTCTCACATCTGTGTCCCTGGGAAGTGTCTTGGCTGCAAGAGGAGGGTGGCAGGGGTTTCTCCATGCCCTGAGCATCCCTTTGCTTGGCCTCACAGGTGTCACAAGAGGGGTGGCTACGATGTAGAGAACGAAGAGAAAATCAAGCTGGGCATCTCTGTGAATCACTGAGGATGCCAGGTGCTGGCGAGGTGAGCCCCTGGCTGGGCATGGGGCAGCAGTGGGGCTGGTGGGCATCTGGGATCTCTGCTGTTTGTGCTGGCTGGGACTGCTGTGTGCTATCTGGCTCCTATGCCAGAGCTAGGCAGGAGCTGAAGGCAGCCTGAGTCTGGAGAAGCAGCTGGCTGAGAGTCTGGGCTGCCCTGTAGGGCTCCAGTCTTCTTTTCTCCTCTTTCTGCTGAAACCCTGTCCCCTGGCACCTCTATCATTCCTACATCCTTCTTTCTAACCCTAAGTCCCTGCTCTGTGCTGGTGTTCCATGCTTTGGGGATGTTTTGTAGTAGGGAAGCTGCTTCTGTTTGGTTTAGTTTTTTTCCCCCACTCATTCTGCTCCCTCTCTGACCCTCTGAGTCACTTCCCCTCCTTAGATATTGCCTCTATTTATATACATGTGTAAAAAACCCCTTTCCTTTTCATTCCAACTCTGCTTATTACTTGCACAGAAGCAGTGCCTATCAGCTTGGCACGGGGGATCTTGCTGCCAGCCCATGTCATGTTCCTCTGGCTGGGCTGGGGTGTGTACTCTGCCGCAGGGGTGGCTGCGGGGCCGGGTGCTGAACATCTGTCAAACTTCCTCTGATCTGATCTAAATCCTGACGTTAGATGTGGTCATACATATTACAGCTACTTCTCTTCTTTAAAGAAAAAAAAAAAAAGAAAAGTCATTGTTCTCTGTGAGGATGAAGTAATGCCTTCTGAGAATTTTGGTCATGTTCATCACGGTGTTGGGGGTGGGAATTTGAGCTGTTTTGGAGCTGAATTTTCAGGAAGGATATTTGGCACTTTCCTCACTGTCCCCTTTACCCTGGGGATTACTGGGATGGATGTGTCCAGGGTATGTGCTGTGGTCCTTGGAAAGGGACACCTGACGGAGCACCTTTGCTCCAATCCTCTCAGGTCCAGTCCCGAGGGGCGGCGAGTTGCTGCTGGCCTTGGGTGGCCACGAGGGCTCTCCTCATGGGATGGGCGGGTCGGCTCCTCCATCCCACCACGCCGGGAGCTCAGAGCAGCCCAGGATCGCGGTGTGAGCTCTCCCGCCTCTCTCTTGCAGGGGTCGGCACTAATGCACTTCTACCTCCTGGAAGAGGCGAGACCGCGGCGCCAGCGGCGGGGGCTGCGGCACGCTGGGGGCTCGCTGGAGCGCCAGGGCGGCACCGGCGGGGCTGCGCGGCCAGGGGCGGCACCGCGGCAGCTCCGTGGCCACCCCGGGACGGAACGCGGCGCTGGCCGGGGCACAGGGACTCTCCGTCCACTGCAGTGTGTGCCGAGGAACAAGCTGTGAAAGGGAGGAGACCGGGCTCGGGGCTTCCTTCGCCGCAGGAGTGGGGGGAGGGTAACAGCTATTTAACAAGATATTTTTCATTTTAAATTATATATTTATTTTAGATAAACTGTACATAGTATTTATATTTATTGTAGGTCTGGCCCTGCATCCTTCATGTATGTCAAGATGACAGGGTCAGACCTCACTTATTTTTTAAGTGCAATGTAATATTCTAATAAATAACACTTTGTAACAAACACTTGGGTTGTTAATTTAATCGTGGAGGTGGGAAGGAATCAGAATTCTGCTTTCAGCACCAATTCCATGCTGGTGGGGGTACTGCCAACAGCAATAGAGATCCTGAGTTTGTGGTCAGGGCTTGTGCCATCCTTATGGAGCAGCGTGTTGTAAGGGGCTGGGGGCCAGATCCATCCCAGCTTGGCCCCATGTGGATTATTTTGGAGACTTTCTTTGTCTTTGCCAGCTGGTGCTTTGGGAGGGGTATGATGTCTGTTCATCAAGCAAATCTGCAACTGGTATGGCCAAAGCCACTCTGGCCACTGATCCATTCAAACGGGAATGGTCCTTGGTTTTAAGGCAGCATTTGGCATTTAGACACTGGCACAGGTTGCCCAGAGAAGCTGTTGCTGCCCCATACCTGTAGATATTCAGGTCCATACTGAACGTGGCTTTGAGCAACCTGGTCCATTGGAAGGTGGATTTGTGACCAAATCATCTTATGCTGGTTCAATGCTTTGGCAAAAAAAAAAAAAAACAACCCCAAAAAAACCCCCAAAAAAACCAACAACAACAAAACCTGAAGTGGGCTTATACCTCTCTTGAGAAGAATCCCAGCTGTTCTTTGGGTGATTGCAGGTTCCTGGAGCTGAGCAAGTAGCACTTTATACAGTGGGTCAGGAATGATTCCTTACTTTGCAGTAAAAATAACCTCCAAACCAGTTCTTTCCTCTTCCCTTGGGGGGAAGTGAGAGCGGGGGAGTTGCTGGCTCTGCTGGAGAGCCTTGAGGCAGAGAGAAGCCAACAGGATCCTGGGCTGCATCCAAAGAATCATGGCCAGCAGGTCAAAGGTGATTCTCCCCCTGCATCATGTACAGTTCTGCTGTTACCAGCATAAGAAAAACATGGAACTGCTGGAGCAAGTGCAGAGGAAGCCACAAAGTTGGTAAGAGGAGAGTGGAGGATCTTCTCTATGAAGACAGATTGAGAGAGCTGGGGCTCTTCTGCTGGAGAAGGAAAGGTTGAGTGGAGAACTCATTGCAACCTTTCAGTGTCTCAGGAGGCCTCCAAGGAAGCCAGAGAGGGACTCTTCACCAGGAGCTGTAGTGACAGGACAAGGAGTAATAAGCACAAATTGAAAGAAGGAAAATTTGGGTTACATATGTGGAAGAAATTCTTTATTTTGAGGGTGGTGAGGGATGGGAACAGGTTGCTTAGAGAAGCTGTGGCTGCCCCATCCCTGGGAATGTCCAAGGCAAGGTTGGATGGGGGTTTAGAGCAGCCTGGGATTGGGGAAGGTGCCCTGCCCAAGGCAGGGGGGACTTGGGATGAGATGATGAGCTTTCCAGCTTGTTAACATTCTGTGATTCCCAGCTAAGGCAGGGATGGTTCTCACCCTCCAGCCGCTCCGGGCCTTCACCAACCCAGGCGGGGTCGGCCCGACCGGGCACCGCAGGACGAGGCCTGGTGCGAGGAGCCCTCACGGGAGCCCCAGCCCGGTTGGTGCCGGTCCCACAGCATCCCCCGGCCGGTGCCGGTGCCGGTCCCACAGCATCCCCCGGCCCGGCCGGTGCCGGTGCCGGTCCCACAGCGCCTTCCGCCCGCGGGTGGAGCCCTGACTGTCCCCGCCCCTCCGCGCATGCGCCGTGCGCGGACAAGATGGCGGCGCCCGTGGATCTGGAGCTCAAGAAGGTACGAGACCCCCGCCTGTGCGTCCCTCTTTCATCACCTCCCTCCTTGTGTCCCACCCTTCCAACGTGTGTCCTCTCCACTGTGTGTCCCCCTCCGTGTCCCGGCGGCGCCGGCCGGCCGGTCCCCTCGTGCCCGCAGCCCGGGGGACGTTGTGCCCCCGCGCTCCTCACCCGGCGCTCTCCCCTGGCCAGGCGTTCTCGGAGCTGCAGGCCAAGGTGATGGACACGCAGCAGAAGGTGAAGCTGGCCGACCTGCAGATCGAACAGCTCACCAAGACCAAGAAGCACGCACATCTCACCGACACGGAGGTGATGATGCTGGTGGACGAGACCCGCATGTATGAGGGCGTGGGGCGGATGTGAGTATCGGCCGGAGCGGGACACCCGGCTCTGTGCGCCGCGAGAGGGGCCCTGAGCTCAGGAGGGACGGCGAGGGGCTGGAGCGTGTCCAGAGAAGGACAGTGCCGCTGAGGAAAGGTCTGGAGCACAAGGACTGGCTGGAGGAGCTGTGGGGGCTCAGTCTGGAGAAGAAGGGGCCTGAGGGGAATGTTCTTGCTTTCTTTAACTTTCTGACTGGAGAGTGGAGTGAAGTGGTTGTCAGGCTCTTCTCCCAGATGACAAATGATGAGAGAACATAGTATTAAACTGCACCAGGGGAGGTTTAGGTAGGTCGTTAGGGAGAATTTCTTCACAGAAGGGTTGATTAAACATTGGAAGGGGCTGCCCAGGGAGATGGTGAAGTCACCATCCCTGGAGGTGTTTAAGGACAGACTGGACATAGCACTTAATGCCATGATCTAGTTGACAAGGTGGTGTTGGGTCATAGGTTGCACTCAGTGACCTCAGAGGTGTTTTACAACCTGATTGATTCTCTGATTCTGAGACCCCCAGCCTGAGTCTCTGTGAAGCCCCCAGGCTGTTGCCCTGGGCAGGAGCCTCTCCCCCTCACAAAGAGCATGTCAGCTTTCTGTCAGCACATTTACTTGTTTCCTTTTTCTCATTCTCTTTAATTTTTAATTTCACCAATCTGCCTGCGAATGCAGCGAGGCTTGTTTCTTTACCTCTTGGGGTTAGGCACTGACTGCCTGGAAGAGGGGCTGTTACAAATTACATTGGCATTGGCTGGTTGTGCTTGCTGGCTCAGCTCCTGGCCCCAGTGCTGTCCTCTGGCACCTCTGGGGAGTTTGTAATTTCAACTAGCAGAGCTGTACTCTAATGCCAAATGGCATTTGTGAGAAGGCCCTCACAAATCTGCCCAGTGTCAGTCATTTCCAGTGTAGTTTATGTCCAACTCCTTGAAAACCCCCTGTGCATAGTTCCTGTGCTCAGGGTTTTTCTGGCACAGATGTTTTACAGAAATGTCCTTTGCAATGTCATGCCAGGGAATTGATTTAATGTCATTGTTTGGATTTTTTTCAAACCCTTGGAAGCCACCATAAAGCTGGTATGGATAGTCCCCATGCACTCTTAAAAATATGCTTCTGTGTGTTGGATGGCTGCCAAAAGAAACACCTTAAACCAGACTGAGGTATTTTGATTGATTTCTGAAATGCACTTTGGTGAGATTTCACCAGCCTCTGATAGAAGCCCCTATAAAGTGGTCTTTATACTGAGAGGTTTCACCACATAGAGTGGTTTCAAATCTGAAACACGTGCTTGCTTGGCAAATATCACACTAGATTTCTGCGTTTCTGATTTGAGAAATAGGATTTTGTCTCATGTGAGTTGGGTAACAGTGATGACAGCCCAACTCGGGATGTGGTTTGTGAAATACTGGATCTGCTCTGACTGCTGCCAAAAGGGGTGATTGTATCAACCTCTTCCCTACCCTGTTTACCCCACCTTCTTTGTGTCAAAGTGGGTGATCACAGGACTGAGCAGTTAGCCAGGTCAGGCTTCAAGTGCCCTCATCCATCAGCCCACACAATCTCCAGGCTGAGTTGTAGGGAGGTGGCAGGAGTGGGAAGCTAGGAATGGTGTGTACTTTGTATTTTGCTGAGAGTTTTCAGGGGATTTGTACCCAGGCTGTTCAAAGTGGCTGGGTTCCTGCTAAATAAACTTTTCCAAGTAGGTTTGGTGAGGATGCTGGTGACATCAAAAAGAGACAGATTCTGGTCTCTTGGAAGACTGATTGACCCAGGCAGGCTGTAGATGTAGCAAACACTTGTGTTTGGAGTAGTCATGAGATGTCTCAAAAGGCTTTTTTTTTTCTGTTTGCGTTTGTCACAGAGCAGACAGATGAAGAGTAAAAGATAATTCTGTAGTCAACATGTTTTTCTAAAGCTTTTTCGAAATTTGAAAGTCCAGAGTGCCTTTGTACTGGAGAAGTCCCTCAAGGTACTTTAGAAATGCGAGAGTGTCAGTCTTTATTGGTAAATGATTTTGCCTGTGAATCAGATGGAGGAAGCAGATGTCATTTCATCACTGTCTGAAGTGCATTTCTGCTTCTGTCTCCTCCTTAGGAGTAAGACACCTTCTTGATGTGCTAAACCATTTACCCTTGCTGTGTGCAGGAGCCCCAGTCTTCTGGGGAGTCCTGTCTTCCTTCCCTTTCCAGACAGGTGTGAGGCTCCTCGGGGATGGCAGAGGCGCCAGCAGGAAAATATTTGCTTTGTGATATTGTTTAAAAACCGAACTCTTCATGGGCTTTGTTGTATTAGTCGCTATGCAAATACAGATTAAGAGAGTGCTCTTCTTCTGAATGCTACTCATTCATTCTTTTTTTTTTTCTCTCTTTTTTTCTTTTTTTTTCCCTGCCTAAGCTGGATAAGGTATTTCTTTGAGCCCTGCCTGTCCTGGCTTCGGGGCTAATGCTGCCCTGCCAATTGGCAGGGATGCTCTGATGTGATTTGTGTCACTTCTTGGTGCAGAGAGCTTGCACCAAGTACACAAGGAACTTCCTGGAGCCCACTCCAACCCCTAGCAGAGAATTTATTGCTGAAATTTGGGCTTTTGGCAAAACAGACTAAAGCAACCCTTGAGCAGGAGTTAAAATCCAAGGGCAGTCTGGCATCTTGTGTTTCACTGGAGACCAAAGGAAGTGGTCACTGTGGGTCTTCTGGACACAGAGCCACGTTCTGTGAAGTAGATTAGCAGATGTCCTGCATGGACATGAGTTTGGCCACCAAAGGCATTATTTGTGCTGTCTTAATTTCATTTGCATAGTCCAGCATGGAAATACTGGAGCTCTAAAGGGTTTCAGCTATCCAGGAAGGGTGGAGGTTTGTGTCACTGTTAACTCTGATTATCAGGGTTCTTCTGCTTGAATAACTAAATGCTTGAAGTAAGTTTTGTGCTTCTATTCCTGTCCTTAACTTTTTTTTTTTTTTTTAAATTTTCTTTTTTTCCCCTCTGACGTATCTAAGCTGCTACTTAGAATTTGGCCTCTGATAGGGTTTCTGTGTTTTTCTGCCAGCTTGGGTGGATGGACTGTATGCAAAGGGCTAGCATGTACCTTTCTGTAGGACAAGATACTCCAGGTCTTCGTGGAATTTGAAGGCTTGAGGAACTGTGGTGACCTGCTGCATCCTGGGAGGAAGCCTGCCTGCTTGGGTACTTCCTTTTGCACTACTTGGAAAGCAGTTGTGTGGTTTTTATTTTCTGAACCCCTATCCTGAGTCTCCTTCCTTCCCAGAAGGCTTTTCCCTTCACTGCTGATGAATGTGAAAGTTTCATTTGTTGTTCCACAACTCGGGTTTGTTTTTTTTTTTTTTCTTTTTTTTGGTGAAATATTTCAGTTTGTGTAACATGCTGAGTGCTGAGGCCTTACTGAGCTCCACATGTGGGGCTCAATTAACTTTTGCTGAAGCTATTTTTGGTTTGACAGAAGAAGTGTCAGTGCCACATAGTATGAGCTGATGAATTGCTGTGTACTGTACTGTGTATCTGTGAGGCTGGGATCTCATCTGGGTGGTGGCATCTTGCCAAATACATTTCAGTTCTGTTACTTCATACTCCTTTGAAAGGCCCGTTACGTAGCTTGAGACAGCTACCACTGGACTTCTGCTTAAGCTATTTGTGAACTGATATCATCGTGTTGCTTTGAGAACTATGCTGAATGTTTAAGCTTCAGAATTCTGTCTGAATATTTCAAACCTTTCCCTTTGCATTTTTCTAGCCCATAACCTGGGCAAGATCCTTATTTACAGAAGAAAAATGTCTGGCACTTGGTGTGGGGCACAGTGAGGAGAGTGCTGCAGTTTTTCATGCCGTGCCAAAATAGACAGTCAGTTTTGGTTTGATATTGCTTTATCATCAGTTTACTTGTGCAGCTAATGGGAGAACACTTAAAAGAGAAAATATAAGTAAAAATCAAGCAAATACTGTAGCACAACTTTTGGCTCAAGATTTTCTGCAAGCATAATATATTATTGCAGCTGTCCCTATAAAACAACTTTGTGCCATTACAGTATTTTATGGGACAGCTGTAATAACATGATTTTGAATTTTAAAATTTTTTTGAAAGAGTGGTTCAGATTTTTGGTGGCTGAACCATATGCAGGTGAAACCTGAGAGAATTAAATGTTCTTGATGATTCCTTGGATTTAAATGTGTTCTTGTTTTTACTGTGATTCATGGTTTTGTTTGTAGATGAGGTCAGTGACTACACACTCTTTGGTGAAGCCCAAAGGCAGCAGTCCCTGTTGCACATCACTGGGTAAAGCTGCAGGAGCTGCCTTTTCACTGTTTGTGTGTGTGAGGTGTGTGTACCAGCACAGAACTTGGCAGCTGCCCTGTGCTCCCTGCTCACATGTCAAAAATCTCACAAAGAGCTGAAGGACACCCAAGGCTTAACCTTGGTGGTTGAGTTGCTAACTATAGGCTGGTGTGTGAAATCCGAGTGGCTTCTCCATGGCCCGGCTCCGTGGGGAGGGCTCGGTGCGGGCTGGGCGCTGGAGCCCGGCTGCCCAGGAGCTGACAGGTGCTGACACCAGTCCCAGGGACCAGCATGCTGCTTTCTAATATGTGCTTTATAAACTTAAAGTTCCTGCATGTAGCTATTGGAAAAGGGAGGATTTATTTTCCACAGTAAGTCTGGTGTGTAGAGAAGTTCAATCAGTCACTGAGCTGTGAAGAAAACAAAATTTGTGTTCAGCTGCTTGACCACTGCATGTTGAACAAGCTATTGGGAGCTGGTGCACGAGGAACCAAAGGCTATATGGGCATAAGCCAAAAGGTTTTCCATTACACAGTTGGTATTTAGTTCAGGTTTTTCCTGATTTTTGAACAACTCACTTTTGTTGCAGCCCGAACAATGATCTTCACAGTGCTGTTAGGTGTGAGTGGGCCTGTAAAAGTTTGGAAGATCTTTTTAGAGAGCTGTTATAGAAAGCAAAAATGAGAATGATGCATGTGGGGTGATGCAGTAGTTTTCTGTGCTGCTGCCTGTGAAGTAAGGGGCAGGAGTTGGTTGTAGTCCCTTTCCTGGTTAATTAGGAGCATGAGAGGAGCAGAACTGGTTCATGGACTTTGTGGTTACTGCTGACAGTAGTGAGATACTGGGAATCTGGACTCCTGGATTTGGTTCCAGCTCAGAAAGGGACCTTGTTCTCTTGGGCACAGGCTCCTTTTCCAACTGACTGATTTCCAAACACATTCCCTCCCCACTGCCCTGCCCCCTCTTAGTTCTTGATCTTATTCCTGCTGCCCAGGGCTGCTCATTTGTAATCTCCTGGATATTTTGGTCCAGTTATAGCTGTTCTGCCTTGCTGCTCTACATAATTTCTCCATGCAATACTGAAACGTCAGAGAAGAAAAGATTTCCATGGCTTGTGTGCAAGATGTCTATCTACCCTATTCTAGGAAACAGCTGCATTTCTTTAAAGAATCAGCTTTAGGCAGAGAACTTGGACATGTCAGATAAGTCAGTGTTTGTGAAATACATAAGCAGAAGAAACAAGGGTATTACAATAAAAATACTAGCTAATTTAAAATAAAAATAGATCTTTTACTTATCCCTACTGGAAATAAATCTGTTGGTTATAGTCCCCCACCTACTGCGTGGGTGTTCTGATAGAAGATTAGCAATACAGCTTTTCCTCTAGCTTGTCTCCCTTGCCTGAGGACATTTAACTCTTAAGGAACATTTTTCTATTGGGACTAGGACTATGATAGTCACAGAAGTATGTTCCATTCTTATCTTTATACCTAACTTTTTCCCTACCTGTTACCCGGACAACACAGAGGAAGGAGCTACTGAGTAAACCTGAGATGAAATCTAAACTGAGAAGAATAAGGGTCAGAAGGGAGACTGAGTGCTCCTGCAGGCTGCTCTTGCTGTTAGAAGAGGGAGTTTGATGTGCTGTGAGCCAGAGGCAGTGTGCTGTCATGGAAATGCCAGAGCCTTCAGGAAACTCTCAAGACAGCGTTTGCAGGTTGGCCTCCTGTGGATTGAGGGCTGTTGCCTTTCGTCCCTGCCAAAGAGACAGGGAAGCTGAGCTCTCTTGCAAATATAACCCATCTCTTGCTTCAGTGGCTCAGAGTTCTCTTTGGATGTATGCTAGACAAGTATTAAATATTCTGAGGAGCTTATACTGCTCCTGCTTTTGTGACTTGCTGTGCCATATGACTGCAAAACCGTTATGGAACCTGACTGGCTGATTTCTGAAGTTCTCCAAGCAATTAAAATGTCACTCTAGTATTCTGAAACAGCAAGCAACTTCAATTTATTTTAATATTTAGTGGATTTAAAGTACTGTATTTTGAAACTTTTCCCCCATTTCCTGAAGAAAATTTTGGAATCAGGGGTGAGAGTCCTTGGAGAAATACAGAATTCTAGAGCACTTCTTTCAGAATACAGGGCTCTTTGGTTTAGCACAGAGGATGGGCTTTCCTGCAGCAGAGAAGGATGGCCAGATCACTGGCCCAAAGAAATACTGAGAGGTCCCTGCTGTACTCCTGTCTTGCTTGGAGATGCCCTTCCAGATGTGGAGCCAGTGGATATTTAGCCAGCAGGACAGGATGTGACAGGATATTCAGGACCCACAGCTGCCTGGTCAGTCTGAGTTGGGATGTGAATGCCAGCATAATATATAAATTTTAGGTGGAACAGCCTTAAAAGAAATAAGAAATCTAAGTCTGAATATCATGGCCTTGTCACCTGTTCAAAGCCTGAAAAAAGGAGAGGTTCATTCATGACCCCTGCATTAAAAATCTGAATTAAATATGAAGAAACCAGTCCCATGGCATGAGAACTCCATTTTACACAAGTTTAATTCAGAGATGCAGAAACGAACCAAAGTGCTGCATCAAATCTTAAACCAAGTGCAAGACAACTTCTGTCTTGAATTCTTACTTTGTTTTCTTGAAAAATATTTGCTGAATTAATGGAATGTTTCAGCCAATTTAGCAAAAAAAAACCCCAAAAAACCCACAAAACTTGCTGATTAGGACACAGCAGTGTGATTGTTTTAGTGCTAGCTAATTTAACTCCAGAGTCCAGAAATATCTGTCTATTAGTGTTATACTTGAATTCTTTTGGCTCGGTTTTCTTTGTGTCCACTGCTGTGAAGTTTTCTGTAGTGCTTTGATGCTTTGTTGTAGCAGGATTTGGGAAGTGCAGAAGCCAAGATTGTGCTGTTTATCCACAAGTTGAGTTTTCCTCCTCACTTTGCATTTCAAAGGTTTCCTCCCAGGCAAAGCAGAAATCCTTTTTTCTTTTTTTTTTTTTTTTTTTCATTTTTTTTTCTTTTCCCCTCTTGCAACTGTGGATGGATTTGCTTTTCAAAAAAATAGGATCCTGATTTTACCTGTTTTCCTGTACAGGTTCTTAGGGAGGAGCTGCTGCTGAGAAGGGCATAAGTTTGTCTATCAGAGTATAGCAGTGTCTTCATGTCACTTCATTTGCTACTGTGAAATTCACCTTTTTGATCACAGAATGTCTATCAATAAGAAAAAAATTAAGATAGAAATGTCTTTAGGATTATTTACCAGGGTGCTTACACCAGCATTTCCTTGTTTATGTTTTCCTTGATGTATATCCATGTGGTGTTGTAGTTTTAATTTTTTTTTAGCATTCTTCCGTAGGAATTTGTGGAGAATTCTTAAAAAATAGAGCAGATTTTAGAAATGGATCTTGACTTCCTATTATTGAAAGAATTGTTTCTGTTTTCTGCTTCTTGCGACTTTTAAATCTGGTACAATGCAGACTGCAAAAAATCTATTTGAGGTGCATGTGTGGTTGGCATGTTGTAGTCATCTGAGTTCCCTTGGCTTAAATAAGCCACAGCTCATCATTGCTGCATACTAACAACTTATATGAAAACAAAATTAGAAGACAAAACCACTAAATCGGAAATATAGTGAGGAAGAACCACTCATGGAGATTTCAATTGCATGAACTGCTGTTGTTCTTGCAGTGTTTTCCCATATGGATTTAATCTCAAATGTTATGAATTCCTCTATGATAGAGAGGAAGAATTTGCTTGCTTTTTTTTTTTTTAAATTCCATTTATGCCAATTGAGCCTTCAAAAAGAATTTATGATGCTCATTAAAAGCAGACCACAGTACTATTTTCTTATTTTGGATTGTGCTATATTTAATCCACACTTCGAGGTATATTCCTGATGTCTTTTTTTAAAGAACCAAACATGAACAATGGTATAAATCTACCATCTAGTTAAGTGTCTGGCAATGCAGAAACTGCTGTTTGCAAGCTGTGTTACTATCTTGGCTTGAGGTAATGTAATATGCTGGAGCTATTGAGAGATGCCCCCCAAAAAAAGTGAAAGCTCAATGTAAACATGGCCTGAAGTGCAGCCCAAACCCCTCTGTGGGGCTGGGTGCACTCCTGCCGAGCTTTGAGGAAGCAAAGGGCGTGGAATTCTTTGTTCAAATCCTTTAGCTCCTTAGAGTAAATAGGTTTATGGCTTACAAATGTTCATCTGAGTAAAAGTTACCCTTGTTGGGGCCAATGTAAACCCAGTTTGGCCGATGTCCAGCTCGGCTAATCCCAGTCTCTGCGTGCTCCGGTGTGTCAGGCTGGCTTTGCACAAGTTGTGCTGCCCACTGGGGATGTCTGCTGCCCAAACAGCTCCTGGTGCTCACCCACCTCTCCAGAGCAGCAGTAAAATGTCATGTGAGCTATAAACTGCTGCTCCTTGGATTGTATTCGTGTATGATCCTCCCAACACAAGCTGCGGGATTTGTTTTGATTTAAGGTATGTGGGAGGAATAGTTAGGGTCAGCTATATTGAGGTGACCCTGTGAGACAACTGACCACTAAAATAAATGCAAACATAGGAAAAGTTTCAACACATCTGTTCAAACTCCATCTGTTCTGAACCAGCTCCAGTTAAGGCATATGATCTGTTGATGGGAAATTCAAAATCAGGCTGAAAAAATCTGAAACCCTTAGACATGAAGGGTGGCAGCACAAGCTATAATTAGTAATGATTTTTCTTCTTTTTTTTTTTTTAATATTGCTTCCTTGTCTTGTTTGCAACTGAGTAATTCATCTAGAGTGACTAAAACTGGAACTTGGAAAGGTATAAACTGTGCCTGGTATGAACTGCATAAAGAATAATTTACAGAAGCACCAGCAAGTCCTGGGAGAGTAGAAGAGGACTGTTGGGTGCTGGCAGTTCTGCACAGCTGGTTCTGGCTCAATCAAGCTAGATTGCTTGGGATCAGCTCCTTGGAAGCCTTTCTTCCACTGGCTTTGAACAGTACTTAAAAAGCAGTAATCCCCTACTGAGTCTGCTGAAAGCTTGAGTAGCAGTGCAAGTTCAGAATTAAAAAGCATCTTTAAATAGAAAAATGCATGACTGGGCTAAGCCAGGCTTTTCTCAGAGTGGTCTAATGCAAGCACTTGGTTTCAAGGAGCAGGACATTCCATGTAAACACTGCTGTGATATACCACAACATGTTAAGTTGTTTAGAAATCCAGTAAACATGTTAAAATAATGTCACGGCTTTGCACTGAATTGTTTGTTTTCTGTTCAGTTTTTGTAGAGGGTTTCCCAAATGGAATGAGAACCATGTAGCTGAAGTTACAGTGACTCTTTGTGTGAGCTGGGAGCCAGGTGCATGGACTTATAGATCTGCCATTCATCATTATTCTGGCAAAATAACACTGGACATATGTACCTGTAAAATTGTGTCTGTCTGGAATTAGGCAGAAAGCCGCATACCCATCTTGGCAGGGGAAAAGCTGGGGCTTCTCTTGCTACCCTGATTCTTGGAGGGATCTATGTGGAGCCAAGTGGAAAGAGCTTCTTTGCAGACTGTTTTTGAGGGTGTCCTGTGGCCTGTTGTGGGGCTCCTTCCCTCCTGGTTTGAATACTTGGACATCTTCCACAGGCAAGCCAGGCAGGAGAAACACTCGGACCACATTTCCTAACTCTGAGGGCAGAGGAGAGAGAGGCTGCTGATGCTCAGGACAGCTGCCTGCTGCTGAAAGCTCCAGCTGTAAAGGCTGAAGTTTGTTGCAGTTGCAAGTAATTGAAAGTAGGGATTCTTCATGGAAAACCTGAACTATGAGCATCACTGTGACTCCACCTTTAATAACTTTAATGACTTGTATGTCATAATGAAGAGTGGCATGTGTTGAACAAATATCTCCATAACCTCATTCATTAAGAGGCAAATCTTTCAGAATCTAATATTATGTCTCAAAGTCAAGTAAACAGCACATTTTGGTGCAAACAGGCTGAGTTATGGAATTACTTACACTGGACATTCATCAGTTTGTGGGTGTGTATGTGTGACACAAAGGAGCAGACAGATGATGAAGTGGGCAGCACTGCTGACCTTAACAGAGTCTGAAGGCCATTTAGGCCAGAGCATCAGAGGGTGCAATATAAACACTCATCAAATGAAAATTATAATAGAAAAGTAGAATTGTGAGGGGGTAAGAGATCCCTTCCCTAAAAAGAAACTAGTAGTGTGCTTCAGAGAGTGTATATAAACCACTTTCTCTGCCTTAAGGAAACAAAATTCCTGGTGTGGAGCTAGCAAAGGGAAGAAAATAGAAACAAGTGGGAATATTTAGAGTGAGTTTTCTCTTTCAGTTCCCTTGTGCTCTATTTTTGTTCTCATATTGCATTTGAGAACCAGCAGTCACTGGGAGGCCGAGCATGTAGGTGCAGTCGATTGGCAACCACTTGGCTCTGCTCCACGGAGCTGTTCTTGTTGGCAGCCCAGGTTTGGCTGAACACTACTGTCCTCAGGGACCCCCCCTCTCCTCTGCAGCTTTCATTTCTAATTTTCTTGAGGGTTTTTTGAGTTTTCACCATAATCTATGGACACTGGAAAAGTTATAAGCAACTCCTGTTTTTACTAGCCATTCTCTTTGAGTGGCCAGGTGAGATGGGACAAACTTGTCCATTCTGACCCAGATATTTCTGGTGTTAATGTAACAACAGTGGAAAAGTTTCTCTGTGAAGAGGTGAGTGTTACTAAACTTTGTAATTGCCACTGTGGTGCTGAGTATGTTTCTGAATCACTGTTTCATGTTTGATAGTGTAGGTGTCATGTTTGACAGGTCTCTGAGTGCGTGCTGTGACTCTTCGCTGAGAGCAGGCGGATACAGGGGAGCTTTCATATCTGGGAGAAGGATTTGGTTTGCTGCTTGTCTTCTGTGGATTAGCTCCATACCAGTTTAACACACAAACTCTGGGGGCTTGGAGCCTCCCATGAACTCCAGCAGAGCTGTGAAAGCAGCTCTTGGGTCTGTATAAGCTGTGTCACCTACTGGGCTCTGCACCACTGAGCAGAAAGGTTCTCCTCGGCTCGCTGACTCTCATGTGGGGCCAGCTCTCAGCTGGTGGTGAACCTCCAGGCATGGAGTTTGAATGGCTTGTTTACAAATTCACTCAGGGAAGAATTAAGTCATCAGAATGTACCGTGCTTCTTTCACGAGCTCGAAAATCTGTACATAATATAACTACATCTAACTGAAACCAGGTAGCAGAATGACACTGCCCTGTTTCTCCAGCTTGGTAAGGAAAAAGCCTAAAAATCATCAGGTTGATGTATTACTTATGGTAATTGGAAAAATGAAACTTAGATTCAATTTAAATTCTGGTTTATTAGAAGTGCCCTGCAGCACTCCTTACCTAATGAGCAGAACAAACTTCTGTTTCCATGTGCTGCCATAAACCACATTATTTCCTTAGGTAAAAACGTTGGCCGAAATCTCCATAATGTGTGTATCCAAACTAGATGCTAAAAACCTGCGTTTTTTTGTGTCCTGCTTATGTTGGAAAGCAAAGCCACAGATTTAAACAGTTAACTGTGGATGTGGATTTATAGTTCAGTTTTCAAAAACCTGGCTTTGGCAGCTTCCAGGGTGGCACCTGAGCACCTGAGACCAAGAACTCTGCAGTCTTGCAGCAGGCAACTCAACCAGGTGGCTTTAAGCAGTGCTGGTGAAGACCTGCAGGATGCTGCTGCCCAAGTCAGGGACATCTGGTCTGCTTCTGAGCAAGTTTTTGAATGGATACAGGTTCCAGCCCACTATTTTATAGCAGGCAAAATTGGGGTGGTTGTATCTGTGCCCAGCTGCCCAAATAAGTCTCGTCAGTGCTAATTTCAGCCATCCAATTTTAATTTGCTGTCGCTTGTCTGCCAGAGCATTGCAGGAGGGTGGGAGGGAGGATATTTTCCCTGATGACTGCTGTTGACATTTGCAGAATAAAAGTGAAGTCAGCTAGTTGTTTGTTGGAGGTTTTGGTGCCTGTAGCAGTTCTGAGCCAGCCAGGATCACCCAGTGCCTGTCACCCAGCAGGGACCTTCCCAGCTGCAGCATGGGGAAAATTACTCAAGCTGTGTTGCTGTTGAACTTTGTTTTTCAGACCAGGGACGTCAGGGAAACCAAAATGATCAATCTTCCTGTGCAATTTGGGGAAGCAAATGAGAAGGGATTGTATTCTTCTTTGCTGCCCCCACAAAAAAAGGAAATAATTCAGGAAACGTTCACATACACAGGCAGGCTCAGGGAAGCAGTGACGTGGGAAGGGACTGATGGCTTTGTGTACAGAAGGCATCTTGCAGCTCTGGTTTTCACTAATGGCAGCTACTGCAGAAGCAAGGCAAAATTTGAGTTTACAGGGGTTGTGTGTGAAGGCTGGTGTTTTTTATTCTGGTGTTGTATGCCTGAGGTAAGAACATCAGGATGATGTGTTTACTGGTCGTCCTGAAAAGTACCTGTTCTCTGGCTGGATCCAGGCTCTGTATCTAACAGCAATTAAAATAACTTCTTTTCTAGAAGGGTGGTCTTGAACTTGATTTTTCACAAATCACCTGTGTTGTTGTTTCAGCAGTCTGCTGTATGCCAGAACCCCAGACTATCCCCTCTGTGTGCAAGTGAATAGTGGGGACACCTCCCAGTGGGAAGGGGGGTTGAAGGGACAAAGAGAGTCTGAGTGAGCTGTGTTGGTAAGAACAGGAGTAGACAGAGAGGAAAGATGATGCCAGCAATAAGCATGAGCCAAGACTGGGGAAAAAAATGAGAAAGATTTGAGAAAATTGCAACATAAAAGATGTAGCGGAAGTTCCTGTGGAGAAGAGGAGGTGAAGCAGAACAGGGGAAGAAGTGGGAGGAGGAGGAGGCGCTTTCGTGTGCAGTTAATAGCAGCCCCAAAGAGAGTTTTAATTGGAAACCTATTATAATTATCCACGGTTTTCCTCCCATGCATTTCAGGAATGCTTGTGGCAGGTACTTTTCCTTTTGGCTGGGTTACTGATGCAGAGGGCACTGGGTTTGCAGCCAAGTGGCAGATCCGTGTTTGTGTTTACCAGGCGCTGAGCAAACACTTTAATAATGTCATTTGTCGTGGGAGATGACTCTGCAAACTGATTTCAGGTTTTTCTGTAGCAGACGGGGAATGCACTCTGATTCTGCCCTGTCTAAAGCTGCTCATTTTAACTGCTGAAGCATGAGCTGTTGTCACCTGGCAGGAAGACTGACCCTAGTTGGTGCTAGAGGAGACCTTGACCTCGTTGGTATGACCCATGGAGGCTCCTTCTAAATCCCCTGAGGGACTTTCTAAGTAGGGAAGGGGGTGAATCTGCAGCTTACATACTGCAGTTGCATACTTTATGTCTGGAAGTATGGAAAGCAACCATGGAAGGTTCCTAAAATTTGTTTGAACTTAGTTGTCCTTTACCTCGTTGTGGGATGCCAGTGCCACGTGCTGGAGAGCTGCTTTGAATGCTGGTGCTCCTTCAGGGGCTGCTCTGAGCGAGGCAGGCACCTTTCTGCATGTTGGCAAGCAGGACTCAGATGTTATGGATGCATCTTTCAAATCCCTTTTGCAATTGAAAGCAGAGCAAGTGGAAACCCATGGCCACAACTTCAGTTAAAAGCAGCCACGTCCCACCTGACAGAAGAACCCTTTGGCTGGTGAAAGTGTAGAAATTTGGTGATCAGTGAGGGGCTGGGTTAAAGCCAAGGCTTGGGAAGTGGGAGCTGTGAAAGTTCCATAGCTTCTGCTGAAAGCACTGTCTCTGTTTTGTCAAATCACAGACGGGTGTGGGTTGGAAAGGTTCTTCACAGACTTCTTCCAGTCCCACCCCCTGCCATGGGCAGGGACACCTTCCACTAGACCAGGTTGCTCCAAGCTGTGTCCAACCTGACCTTGGACACTTCCAGGGATGGGGCAGCCACAGCTTCTCTGGACAATCTGTGCCAGCACCTCACCATCCTCAGTCGAGAACATTGCTTCTCTGTGTCCAACCTAACCCTGCCCTGTTGCAGTTTAAAACTGTTGCCTCTGGCCTGGCGTGACAGACCCTGGTAAAAAGCCTCTCTCTGTCTTTCATGTATTCACTTTTATGCATTTGAAAGCTACAGTAAGGTCTCCCTGGAGCCTGTTCTTCTCCAGGCTGTACAACCTCAACTCCCTCAGCCTTTCCCTGTGGAAAGCTTTGGTTTTATTGTGTGGGTTTGTTTACATTGTGAGCTCTTACCTGTCAAGAGACTTCCTTAACTCTGTGCCATCAACTGATTTAAATCCCTTTGAAGGGAAGGTGCTGACAGACTCCCCTTGATGGCTCTGTGCCAGAACTGCTTCCACATCATTCAAGGACACTGAATGATAGAGAGAGATCTCTGTGTGTCCATGTTCATCCTCCCAGAGCATGGGTGAGACTGGTGAGCCTTTGGGGCCAGCCTGGTGGGCTCTGGGAGCTGTCAGAGCTGTCATTGTCTCTGTCCAGAACATGGGAGTGAAGATGAACACTTAGCAGAGGTGGCTCTGGTTTGACTTGGTGCACAGCTGGTGAGCACTGATGTAAAAAGCACCCAACTTTTTGTCTCTTCTTTTCTATTTGTAGGTTTATTCTTCAGCCTAAAGGAGTGATTCATAATCAGCTCTTAGAAAAACAGAGAATAGCCGAAGAGAAAATTAAGGAGTTAGAGGTAAGTTTTCAACAAGTGATGATGAAAGTTAAACATGAAAGGTCAACAAGATACTCCTTGCTACATCTCTTGTTTCTATCTGACCCTTTTCATGCTGAAGGATTGTAACTAGATGAAACAGCCTGTTGCAAGTAACCTCCAGGAAGCTCAAGTTACTTGGTTCCTTTCCTAGATCTACAGACCAGTAGGGATTGATTGTTTGCTCTATGCCCTGGTATGAAAACTGGGAGCGAGGGATTCAAATGAGATTAGTAAGAGCAAGGTCTAAACCAAGCAAAATGATATTTGTGTGCTTATTTGCAGCAGATAAGTGATGCAAATTTTCGCCAGTGTTGTGGGTATTTAAAGGTTACACTGGCTCAGAACAATTACACAAATTCATGGAAGAGAAATCCATCGAGAATTACCAAATATGTAGAAATGGCATCCTGCTCAGGAAGTCCCTGAGCTAAAAATGCCTGGAGGGTGGGAAAGTATGAGGAGGAAGTACCGTATAGGCCTGCCCTGTCCTTACACTCTGCCCTTAAGCATCTGCCTGGGACTGCTGTTGAAGAGCAGATCTGAGGGGAGATGGGGCTTTGTTTTGACAGTGTGGTCAGAGCACTTCTGTGTTCTTGTGTTTATCTGGTTGGAGTATTCAAGGCAGAGAAGGATATCTAGGAAATAGAAAGTAGTGTCTGCACAAGTTCCAGTGTTCAAACAGGCTATCTGGAGAATCTTGACTATCTGCTTGTGGCTGCGTCTACAGCTTGCAGTTCTTCTGAGAAGAAGTGCAAAATGTACTTTTCCAAGGCTGCTAGTGTGTAATTTTTTTTTCACCTAAAATATTGATAGAAACCCCTGTTTCTTGTTTTTTGAGGAATGACAGAGGAAGCATAGACCAGCTGTGTCAAGCTGCTTTTCCCATCTGTTACTGTTTTGGAGAAAGTGATGTGGACATCAAATAAGTAAGGACAAGCAGGAATAGGAAGTCTGTGTTCAAACTCACTCACGCAGTTCCTTCTCTGTTGTCTCCTACTTACTTGCAGTAAGCAGCAGTTGAGTCTATGTTTTTTTAATCCCTTCTTAAAATTCAGTCTGCCTGAGGAGCTGTGGAGCAAGTCCATCCCCAGATGTTGTGTTGCCTGTGCCTCTAAGGAGGTTTCTGTTTCTGCCCACAAAAACTCTTTTTGCACAGGTCAAATGAGTGGACAGGCTGTGTATCTAAGGGGGTGTGCAGGCAAGGCATAGTCATTTTTATGGTTGTGGGGTAAAAGCAGTTGTATCTTTGCTCCTTTGGAACCATCCCAGATGCCAGTGGCTTTATGCAAAGACAGCCCTGCAATTGGGTTGGAGGACTTCATGGCAGCACCTCTGGGTTTAGAGGCAGGTGGAATGTGGCTGGCAGCACCTCTGGGTTTGGAGGCAGGTGGAATGTGGCTGGCAGCACCTCTGGGTTTGGAGGCAGGGGGAATGTGGCTGGCAGCACCTCTGGGTTTGGGACCAGGTGGAATGTGGCTGGCAGCACCTCTGGGTTTAGAGGCAGGTGGAATGTGGCTGGCAGCACCTCTGGGTTTGGGACCAGGTGGAATGTGACTGGCAGCACCTCTGGGTTTGGAGGCAGGGGAACATGGATGGCAGCCTGTTTACAAACTGCCTCTGGGGTCCCTTGCTGCCAGCTCCAGTGGGCTGTGGTCAGCTTTTTGGCTACTGTGCCCTTCAGCTGTGCCATCTGGGTTTCTTCCTGTTCCTGGTGGGGAATTATCTTACCTCCTGAACTTCCCGATCACTGAGTTCAGCAGAATGGGTGGAATTTCCCACAAATTATAACTTTTGCTGTTCTTACACAAAGCCTCAGAACTGGCTGCTTCACAAATGTGTTTTCTGCTTCGTTGCTGAATCTCTGGTTATGGTCATTGAGTTGAAGTTTCCGGCAATAGTGACGGTCTCAAAAGGTGGTTGGAGTGAAAAGGTGGCTGCCACATGGGTTGGTTTTTCTTTTCAATCATGAGTAGTAAGGCTCAGAATGCCAGCACATTCAAAAGTTTATGTTAAGAAAACATTCAAGTCATCTTTTAACTGATCTCATTCCAGTTGGCTGTGGCAGTTTTGTGAAGAGGGTTTTCCTTAGGCCTGGGATTCCCCCTTGAAGAGGACAAGCACTTAGGCTGACAACTGCTGGAAACTGAGATTTCAGGGGAAGTACCTGAGTCCAACTCAGCGAGCACTTATCACAGGAGCAGGGGATTTTGGTGTCCTGAAAACAAGTTGTGACCAAAGCAGGAAGGAATGTGAAACTTTGTGACCTTGTGCTTCCACTGCATCGTTGTAAAATAAATATCAAACCAAGAAAGGTTAAACATCTCTCCATTCATTATTAAAACTGGAAGGGTTTTAAAGCTTAGGTTTATATTTTACATTGTTAACTACCTTATGACTTACTCACATTTCTCACTTTGCACAGCTGAATCAGGCTGATCAGAGTAATCCCCCAGTACCCTATGGTGTGGCTGATCTCATTGCACATGTAGCTGAGCTTGAGGCAATTGTGCTTTGCTATGATGACATTATTGCCAAGGGATTGTGAAATGTGTATTTTTTGATACATGCCTGAATCTGAGAAATGCTCTCTCCTCTACCTTGGTGCTGTTTGCAGAGGAGCACAGCACAGAGGGCTGGGTTCACTGCTGAGCTCTTCTGGAAATTCATCCAGCTGTGTAGCAAGGAGATTTTCATCTGCCTGTTGTTGAAACTGTGTCTTTAACTCACTTCAGAGGTGTGAGCTGGTTTTGCTGACATTCACAGCTGCCAGTGGACTTTGAAAACTGTGAGGAGTTTTGTGCCTTTTCTCCCTCTGACATTCTCCACTGCAGTACATGATTGCAGTCATTGCCTTTCCCTCCCTTCCCTCTCATGGGTTTCTCCACTGAACTCCATTGTATTTTTCTAAGACAGCATCACAAAATTGATGGGATGCTCCTGGTTTGGGCCTCCTTGCAGCAAGGACAGCCAGACCTTTCCTTGTTAAGGGCTGGAACAAGCATTAAGGGCTGGGAAAATAAGCACCAAGGGTGTGGATGAGGGGGCAGCTAGTTATTCTGCAGAAGTTCTTGGAAGAAAACCAAAGGTAGCTTTACCTTGCTTGTTAAAGCTGCGTGTATCTGTGGTCATTAATGTATCTAAGTATATGTATGAAATCATAGAATGGTTTTGGTTGGAAAGGTTTGGATGACTTTAAGATCATCTCACTCCACCCCTCTGACATGGGCAGGGACACGTTCCACTAGACCAGGTTGTTCCAGGTATGGGGCAGCCACAGCTTCTTTGGGCTACCTGTGCCAGGGCCTCACCAGCCTCAGCTAGTAAAGAATTTATTTCTAATTTCCCATCTAAATTTTCCCTCTTTCAGTTTGAACCCATTGTTCCTTGTTGTGTCACTCCAGTTCTTGATAGAGAGTATATCTCTGGCTTCCCTGTAGGGCCCTCCAGGTCCTAGAAGGTTCTGTGAGGTTTCCACACAACCTTGTAGTCTCCATGCTGGAGAGCCCCAATGTTCTCAGCCTGTAAACTCCATATGCACCTGTGTGGCATTCTGAACTTCACAACTTGTATCTAATCCTTTGGAATCCAAACACACTGGCCAGGCTTGCTGGCACAATAGCTGTGCCTGCTGGCTTACCCAAAACTCCAGAGATTGGTGCCATCAGCTCCCTCACACACCAGCACGGGACCCGTCCTGCTTCACAGGAGCCATTGGATTTTTCCAGTCCTGATACTATCAAATTCTTGTTGTGTTTCACGGTGCAAGGGGTATGTGTTAAATCTATTTTGAAAGCATTCTAAAGGGATGAGCACAGACTCTTTTTAGCTCAGCAATGTTTGTGCAGTATTAGGAGAAAAACCAAGTAATGTTTTTCTTCCCTTGTTTTTAAGGAAACATGATATGTGAGGGGTGGAACAATGCTTTGTTTCAGGAAATGTTATCCGTTTCCATTGTAGGGCTAGATGGATTCTGTTTTTAAATGTGGCATTTTAAAAAGAACAAACTCTATGATGTTATAAAGACATGGAAAATTGATTCTTCATTAGGGGTGGAGAAAGTGATTATCACTGTGTGCTTTCTCTGATAATATCTGATAGTCCCCTTCTCTCCTGCTATATTCAGCTTGTTTAGTTGTCAGGCGTTGTCAGACTAAATTGCTAAAAATAACAAATAAGGGGGAGGCTCTGCTGGGCAGCTCCGTCTGCTGCCACTGAATTTAGCTCCTTCGGGAAAAGGGCAAAAGCAACCTGCAGCTTTCTGGGTGAATTGGATTTTGGTTTCCAACTCTGACCACGACATAGCTGTGTGCTTCTTTCCCAGGCAATTCTTTCACATGCCTGTGGGAGACTGAAAGTTTACTGCTGCTGAGATAAAGGGTTGGTTGGTTTCTTCTCTGGCTGCCTGGAGTAGAAAATACAATCAAGAAAGCTGTACCTAAAGGCTTGATTTCTAATTCAGAAATCCTTCATGCGAGCCCTAAAACACCATGTCCAGTTTCCCTGTCTCATGCAGAAAATGTCTTTGCTCTCCTTCCTGGTGGGGGAAGGAACACTGTGCTCTCAAACGCTGCCGTGCTCCATGTTTGAAGCCTCAGGTGATGTTTGCAAAGCTGGTGAAGTTACACAGTGACTGCACTGAAATGCCTTGAGGTGATCACTGACTTCTTCCCCTGTGCTGCCTGAGCATAGTGGCTTCCATTTCTCTAATCTTCTTTTTCTGGGAGCTTTAAAATGGCTTTGCTGTAGCCCTGAGGCAGAGAGGTGGTGCTCCCCCCGTGATGAGTCGGCTCTGACAGTTGCCACAGCAGTATTTTCTTCCCCTGTGGGAGCAAAGATTTGGGCAGGTGAGGTGTGGCTGGGGAGAAGCACTGGAGCCTGGGGCAGGTATGGCTGGGATGGATGGACCTGCTCCCCTGGCCTCCGACGTGCTCCGGTGGCAACTCGCCTTCATTTTTTACTGAAACCCTCAGCATGGAGGCCAATTCTGTGGGTGGCTTTAACGATGTGAAAACAAGTCTCTTGAGATTTGTGGTGCTCTTTGCAGACCACAAAGCGCTCATCAGAAGGTAGCAATTGTTAGGCTGTTCCCAAGTTAGACCAATTTCTTCCAGGGATTTACAGCGCAGAAGTTCTCATAGCATGGTTTGCTTTGGGGTAGGCCAGTGCCCAGGAATGTGTGGTGGGCTTTTTAACTAAACAGGGGGAAATAAGGAATGCTTCTGTTTGCTTTGGAGAGGGGAAGCCTCAAGAATAACTCTCTGTGCATCAGCCTGGAGCAGATTCGACTTTGGATGAGGGTGCTGTTCCTTCATTCCATAGCTGGCATGTGTGCACGTAGAAGGGGCAGGATTTTAAATACAAGTTGTCACTGAAGTTGTCCCTTATTTCTCTGTGTGTGCATAGGCAAGGTCAGTCCCTCTGCTTGCTGTAGACGGAGGCAGGACACCTAATGTGGGGACAGGTGGAGTATGGAAGTGAGTTTACTATGTAGGATTAGTGTCTGGGCTTGTGGACATTTGTAATCGTGGATATTTTAGGAGGAAGCTATGGGATCTCTACAAATGATGGATGTTAGGATGAAGATGAGGTGCAGACCCTCAACAGACCTTTGGTAGGGACCAGGCAATATCCAGCATCTTGCATGGCTTTGGATGTTGGAAGCAGCTGTGGGTGTCTGGGCAGGTCCTTCTGGACACACATTTGGACTTGGTGACGTTCCTGGGAAATATGTTTCATCTTGACTCTTGGCTGGTGTCATCCCACATCTGAGTCTGTGCCCTCACTGAGGGTTGGTTGCTCCTGTATTTCAGGCTGCAAAGCTGCAGGCTTAGCTTGCTTTTTGAGGACATGGGTGGTCCAGCTGCTTGCCTGTCAGCTGTGGAGCATCAACAGGCACTCCTGTGGGAGAGCAGAGCGCAGCCTGCATGGGCAGAGCTGTTACCAGCGGTCTGCCCTCCATCAGAGCCTTGTTTGGAGGAAGGGAGTAGCCAAAGCTCAATTTTTTCGCCCCTATAATTCTGTCTGTCTTACAGGGAGGAGAATCTGTGTTCTCATTCCTGGTATTTTGAAATGAAAGCTATACTGAGCAATGAGGAAAATGGGCTTCAAAATGACAAAACATTGAGGAGGTTGAGAGTGTAATGGACACAGAGTTAACGTTACCAGCACAAAATCCTGCTTTGTGGAGAGGCCCTTTGACATTGGACTGGGGCCACACAATTTAAGGTAAATGCTGGAGGAACTGGGGCATAGCTAATGCTGCTCTAATTCTTTCTGTTCCCAAAACTGACTCTGCTGATGGTTACATGAAGAACAGGCCTTCACAGCTGTGAGGAATCATTCACTTCACTTCTTTTTAATGTTTAGAGCCTCAAGGCCTGTCTTGTTTGTCAAAAATGAGGGTGGCAAAAAGATTGTGTTCTTACAGCTGAACTTCATGGGTGTTTCTCTGTTGTGTGACTGTCACCTTTCATCAGACAGATGGAAATCTGTGTGCAGCCAGCACCTTGCAGATTTTAAAGGCAGCAAGTGCTCCTCAGTATCTGCAGGGAAGAAGGTGGATCTGTTTAAAAGCTGGCTCTTAGTCCTGTGTTAAATTTGTTAGATAAAGATCAAATAACAGTATGTTCTGCTTTGAAAATTGTGTAAGAAGCTTGTCATGTGTTAAATAGTGCACAAGTCACTGGTTGCAAAACATAATGTTGGAATCTTAGAGGCACATGGGAAAGAAATTCTCACATTTCAAAGCAGAGAGGGTGGAGGGGTCATCTGCCACCTTAGACCTGGGATGGCTTGTAAAAACTAATGTCTCACCACATTTTTGTGAAGAATGGTTGTGGATAATGTTGATTTGAGTGCAATGACATTTATTTATATCATCACACGTGTGTGGGTATGCAGTGGCAAGGCTGGATCTCTTATTTGGAGCAATCATTCACTGCAACAGGTTTTCAAACTCCCAGATTTTTGCAAACAGTTGTTTAATTAGTAATTCTTTGTTAGTCTTCCCTGTACTGCAGACTGCAAAGTAAGCACACAAACCAACTGAGAGGGCAAAGGCTTTATGAAGGAAGAACTGGAATTTGATGACTTAGCTTTCACTGTTCCTACCTTTATTTTTAGGCTGAATAATTGTAGATTTTAAAAGCAAGAGAATAATTAACATGGGGTTGTTTGCTTCCTTTTAAAGTCCTTTAGAGGCTAGTTGTAGACATGCTTTCAAAATAAAGGCATCTCAGAACTTGGTTTTAGGGTTTTTTTGGAGGGAGGGAATTACTCTTGATTAAAAAAACCCTAACAACCTAACAGAGAACTTTTCAAGCAACTCTTGCCAGTACACTCACATTCCTTTGTAATTCAGAGGAAAGTGAAACACATTGTGCATTAATAAAAACCCACTTCTGCTGCTGTGTCTGAATGGTTTTGTCCATCCAGGAACCTACATTTAGTCATCTGAGCCTGAAAGCATCTCTTGTTTCCTCTGATTAGCATTAAGCTGCCTGTATGGTTACACTGAAATCATTTTAACACCAAGTTGGTTGATAAAGTGTCATTTTAGAGCAGGGTCTGATTCATTGTCAAAGCTCTCCTTTGTGCTTATGGCTGCAGAAGTATCCAAAGCAACGAGCTGAGCTGGATGTGGGTCCCTCTCCAAATTCCTCCTTGCATGAGTAATAATTAGTCACCAACCCAGCACTGCTGTCCCTGCCTTAGTCACCAGGCCCCTGCAGTGGCTCCTGGCTGCTTTGTGCCAAGCAGCTCTGGGGAGGGGGATTATCTGTGCCCGATAAACCTCCATCCTGCTTCCATCTCCTCCTCCATCTCGCCTGGGGAGAACAGGAAACGATTATTTGGAAAGCGTGCTCCTGCCTGTTGGAGGCCTGACCCAGCCCTGAGTCAGCTGAACAAAGCCACACCTTGCTCCCAGGTATGCGGGGCAGCCCTCACGTCACGCTTCCTGCTGTCCCCGCTGCCTGGGCCACCCCCTGCTCCATCCCTCATGCCTTGCTGGTGGGCATGCAGCTGCTCTGGCTTCAGGGCTGTCTGACCTGGGTGGGGATGCTGCCTGCTTGGGAGTTGACACCATCTTTTTGTTGCTGATTTGTCTTTGAAATTTATGGAAATGATTTTTCTTTTTAAAGTGGCTTTGTTTGGCCAGGACTGCAAGAGCTGAAAGGTGTGGTGTGGTTTTGCAAAAGTCCTCCTGCCAGGAGGAATCCCGATGAGCCACAGCAGCTCTGTGGGACCACAGAAACTGAGGCTCTGGGTGAGGGAACTTACCACATTTTGCAAGAGGCAGTTTGGTGAGGGACATTTCCGCCGAAACAGAACGTGGGGGTTTTCAGGATCTGTGTGAGTTTCCCCTCCCTGAGTTCTCTGTTTGACCTGACTCTGCTGTCATAGCCTGGTTAGGGCACAGTATCTGACCTGGAGCAATGTGCTCCTGGAAACTGCTCTAAATGGGGAATTGTGCCAAGAAGGGGTGTCCCTAAAGGAATCCTTTGGGTTGATAATATATTTCTGCTGCCACCTACTGAAAGGTTCCCATCGACTTGCTTTTGTAGCAGTTCACATCAGGCTAGGGTGCAGGAGTTCACTGGAATAATCTGGCATTTCCCACTCACCAAGAGGAACTGTCTCCATCTCTTCTGTTGGAAGTGCTGTCCTGTGCCTCACACAGTGAAGTGCTGCTGCCATGAGGCTGGGCTTGGGCACAAAGGCTGACAGGCAGCCTGGCTTTCTGCCCCTTACCTTGCCTCTTCTTCTCTTGAAGGCACCAAGTATGGAAGTTAATGGGGGCTTTTCCAGCTTAGCTTTTTCACAGTATGTTCATCGAAGTGCTTCAGTAATGATGGGAGGAGCTCAGCTGGTTGTGCTGTGGTAGGATCAATACATGATGATGGTGGATTTGCACCAGCAGTTCTTTAGGCAGGTGCTTTTAAGTTGGCAAATTTAGTTGTGTGCTTGATGTTTTCTCTTCTGCATTCTAACCCAGGTAGTTCTGAAGTGACTGTGGGTCCCCGTTACCTTGTGGAAGGAAGAGATGAGAGAACACCCAAGGGTCTGAATCATCACTTCTCCTCTTAGGTGTATGGCATCACACTTCTGTCAGCAGCTGTCGTCAGAAACCAGCTGGGCTCCCTTCCTATTCCAGGTCATTCATTCTTGAGCAAACTCTGGGCAACTTCCTAAGGCAATAACTGCTTGGAAAGTCTTGAAGTATATCTAAATATTTGGCGGTTGCTGTAGAGTAGTAATTCCCAATGTGTACATGTGCCACAGTGTTGAACTGGGTGAGGACCAGTGCTGGGTGGACCCATCAGGGCGTAGGGCTGCCTGCAGACCTACCCCACCCCATTGCTGGTGTCCACTGTTGCAGCTTCTCCTGGAGCAGGAGCAGCTGGGTGCTGTTCAGCAGGTCTACCTTCTTCCTTCAGGGGTTCCAAGTGAAATCCCCTTAAACAGAGCACACGTCCTCAGCACATCATCTTCCATGAGTCTGACCAAAATGTTTGCCTTGCCCAGGGTGTGTGTGCCAGGACTTGGAGTGCTGATCTGCACAGGGAGTTTGGGCACTGGCAACCCTTGAACAGCAGTGGTGGCCCCAAGAGTGAGGGCAGCTTGGGCTGCTGCTGCCTGGCCCCCAGTGCACGGGCAGCACAGTTTGCCATCCTCCCAGGGAAGATCCTTCTCCAGTCAACCACGTGCTCCCAACTCTAGCTCAGGATCTGCTGATTATTTTCCCACAGAGCCCTCAGGGAATGCCAAAAATGGTTTGAGTTAACTTTGGGGGATAAAGAAGCTCTTGGCTAGCCACAGGTTTACTGTGGTGTCACAGGATGAGTTGTCTCAGGGCTGCTGTCACTGCATCATGCCTGAAGACTGCAGCCTTCCTCAATGGAAGCCTTCTGAGTGTGAGAGTGGGATGCCAGAATCTGGTGGCTGGTAGCCAAGCATGCTGAGAGCCATGGGAAGGGAGGCATTCTCTGGGAAGGGAGGCATTCTCTGGGAAGGGGCCTGCCAGCTTGTTTTGTCCTCACAAGTTGGGTGTAAAACAAATTCATAGAAAAACAGTTTAGAAAACAAAAAAGGGAGAAAAAAGAATGGGCTGAAATGAATAGGCATGTTCCAATACTAGATCCTTAAATTTCCATGGAAACATTTTTGTTTGGGTTTAAGCAAATCTGTGTTTGCAGGTCAGAGGTTGAAGCTCTTTCATTTGCTGAGGTGATGTGAGAGGAGTGGAATTTGAAGAGCAAAAGTCAGTGTTGAATGATAAAACATGACTTGACACAGGAAACTCACCTGTGAGGGGGAGGGTATGGCAGCATGGATGGGCAGGGCTGCCCTGTCTGTTCCCTCTGGGAGCACAGGGCTGTTTGGGCTCTTGGAGTGGGTGGGACTGCTGTGCCCTGTCCACTGAACCACAGGCTCCAGCCAAGGCCCTGCCACATGCAGGGCTCTCCCTATCTGAATCATAGTGCTGGGGGGAGGACAGTGCTTTGATCATCAAAAGCCCATCCAAGAAAAGCTGATTAATAGTTTTTTCTTGCTGTGGAATCTGTGGATGCTGGCTCTTTAATCTGCCAGGAATGCCAGGTCGGGGTGTGTCATCTCGAGCAGCCCGAGCTCTCTGGCAGCGTGATGCAATGGGAGGAGGTGGGAGGCTGGAGCAGGAGGTGACTTCCCGCCGTGTCAAAAGGCCACGGGCCACTTCTGTTAACCACAGCTCCTTGTCTTCTTTGGGGTGTGAGCTGTAATTGTATTTGCCTTCAATCTAGTCTTTCCACAGCTGCTGCCAAAAGCAAACAGCGCGGAGCTGCTCGGGGAGCAGGCACTGCTGTGATGGGGAGTGAAGGGCAAGGGAGAGCCCAGGAACAGGGTGGTGCCAGGGGTGAGTCCTGGGTGGTGTTTGGCTGCAGCCACCCGTGCCAGGGTGCAGGCTGGCCACACCAGCACACTTGGGCAGGAGCCTGCACAGCCAGGGCTGGCTCCTGGTGGAGTCTGCACTTCCTATGCCAGCAAACACAGAGGCAGCTGGGGCTGATGGAACCCCCAAAGCCATTGCCCCCACAGATGCCTGGGGATGTGTTGGCAGTGGGCATTGCATCCCCCCAGGCCCATTGTGTATCAATGCCCTGACCTCCCTTCTCCTCCTCGAAGGCAGGGCTGGGGCTGGTGGTGCCTTCCCTGCCAGGCCCTGCAGCTCTGTCTGTGCAGCTGTCAGCTGGGAAGGGTTCCTGGGAGATGGATGTGCTTTGCCTGTCGGATGGGGCTGTGTGAGTGGTCAGTCCCATTTTCGGCTGCACCTCCACCTGTGGGAGATGGGAGATGGTGGTTTTAGTCCATGTAGGTGTGCTGCACCTCTTGCCCCACACACCTTTTTAAGGAAGGCTTCAGGAAGTCCTGGAGGTGGAGAAAGCACCTGAGAGCTGGCAGGGGAGAAAATGGGCCAGGTTGATGATAAATCTATACTCAGGGGTAGGAGAGGTGCAAAGTCTAGTTTCTGAGTCCTCCAGGATGTGCTGGGAGGCCCAGCTGGTGGCATTGGCTCTGCTGCCCAAGGAGGGATCTTCTTGCCCTCCATCCTGGTGCCAGACAGCTATTAGCATGGCAATTCTGTTTCCAGAGAGCAGATTTAGGTGAGAACACTTCCTTTGGGGCTAGTTTTGAGACAGATCATCAAGGCTGTGGTTTGTCTTGTTCCCAAGTGCTGCAGCCCTTCCTGCCTGGGGAAGGAACTGTTGTTGGGAATGGTATTAGTTTCAAGGAATTAGGAAACCAGGCTGGGAGGCACTGGTTGCACTGGCTTTTGGGGGTATCCTCTGTGGGTTTGCACCTTGTCAGTGTTCTGCAGGTGGCCCAGACCTCACTGGGCTGTGGCAGCAGCCTGTGTTGGTCTCGTGTCACAGTGCAGGTGGCAGAGCCCTTTCTCTGTGGGGCAGAAGGGGGATCAGGGGGCTGTCACCACAGAGGAGAGGGTGGATGAGAACGAGTGGATGGCCTGTGGTAGGAAGAAGTGAGGATGCAAGAGCATGCCCTGGGCTGGAGCAGGTCAGCTGGCTCAGTTTTGGAGTGCATGTGAAGCATGCTGTTCACCTGGAAACCTGTAGCTGCAAATCCTGCTACCTTCTCATGTGCCCTCTTCCATGCAGCCTCCAGCTCCCCTTCCTTGCTGTGTGGGGGAGAAGCTCCTCCAGTGATGCTGGGCTTGCAGCCCTGGGTGATCCCTCCCTGTGAGTGAGCTGTGCCTGGGTCATGGGAACGCTCTGGCCTTTCTCTGGCAGTGGTGGGGGCTGGCAGGGCCTGGCACTGCGGATCAGAGGCTGTTCCTCTGAAATCAGTCTCAGTAACATCCCACAAGACAACTTTGTAAAATTATTCTCTAGCAAGTGGCTGTGGGAGTTGTGACCCAGGAGGAGGAACCGGCCCCTTGGCTGACACAGCAGCTGCTTCCTGCCGTGCCCTCCAGGTTTCCTTGTTGCTGCCTTGCCACACTCCTGGCGAGACTGCAGGGGGACAACAGCACACCAGGGTCACTGCTGGCCTCCTGGGCAGCCTGGCCCTGCTTGTCAGCTGGAAGATGGGGCTTTTCTGGGACCTCAGTGTCATGTGTAACTTGCCCCTGCTGCCTTCTCAAAGCCAGTCTCCTTTCTCTGTTATTCCCTGGAGCTCTGTGGCTCAGGCAGGGGCATCTGGGGCTGGTTTGAACACCCACCTTACTTGTCCAGGGGCCCACAGGAGCTGGGGGAGAGTGGGGCAGTTTAGGGCACTGGTATGGTGAGTGAGTAGGAGCTCTGGGTCAGCAGCTTGCAGGTCATGCAGCCACCAAAGCCGGAGGTGCAGAGCCAGTGTGCTGCTTGTCCCCTTGGGCTGCTGCTCTGTCCCCTTGGGCTGCTGACTGGTGAGCACTGGAGCTACAGCTGTAGAAGTGAAACCAGAGGCTTCAGAGAGCAGCAGCCACCTTTGGTTTCATGAAGCGCAGTTTTGACGTTGCCCTGGGAGTTCCCACAAGCTGCACTTGCCATGGCACAGGTAGCAGAGGGTGATCTCCTGGAGCAGCAGACACATTTTCCCAGGGAAATAGATCAGCTCAGTGGGTGCTGAGGTGAAGCCCAGCAGCCCCAGGCTGGCCCAGACCAGGGGCTCAGAGGACATAGGGTTAACTCTGGCTGTGAGTGCAAATGAAAGCTGTGAGCTGGAAGCTGGAGGTGGGGTTGGGGATGCAGGGTGGTGTTCAGGGAACAGATACCACGAGCCTGGCAGGGCTGGCTGGACCGGAACAGCCTCCAGCATGAGTTCAGAGCTGTGCTGCCGTGTCTCCGGGCTCTGTGTGAGTAGGCAGAGCGTGTGTCAGCCGCTCGCTCGGCGCTGCTCCCTGCGAGAGACGGAGTTTCCTGTCTAGACCCCGGTAATCGCCGGGAGGAGGGGTTTGCACGCGGGCTCCCGCTCCTGCTCCCGTGATTACCGCAGCAGGAGCCGGGCTGCATTCCCCCTTCCTGGGGAAGAAACACCTCGCTCCTGCCACGAGTCTCGGAAATGTGGCGCCCGTCTGCTGCTCGCCTGCCTGGGATCCGGGCTGTGGGCTGCAGTGGGAGGCAGCTCGGGGAGGCTGCAGCCCCCTGGCTGTGGGTGCAGGGCTCCCCTTGATGCTCGAAGGATGCTCCTGGAGCCTAGACATGGGACTCCCTGGAAACTGCTTCTGGGAGGGAGTAGCCTGGATTCTTGTGCCTCAAAAGTTAGGTGATCAAGGAGAGTGATTGAGAGAAAGAATTCCCTGAATCCTGCCCTACCTGGGACTGCAGGTGCTGCCTAAGTGCAGAAATGGCCTTAAACCCAGGCCCTTTGCCACAGGGAGGGCAGAGCATGTCACTGTGCAGGGTGGGCATTGTGGGTTCACATGTGGGCCATGTGGGTGCTCCTCTGCTGCATCAGGGTCCCTTGTCCTCATGGGAGTGGGGCCTGCACAGCACCAGGAAGATTTCCTGATGGATATCTGAAATTCTGACTCTCCCAGTCCTGCTGGACAGTGTGCCTGTGGAGAGCTGCTCGCTGGAGCTGTGCCCTGCTGCCTGCTGGGAGCAGGAGACAGAGGCAAAGGAGAGGACAGGAGGGCAGGACCATTTCATGCACTATCTTAATGGTGTTAAGAAAAAGCTTTAGTAAAAAATGCTGCCCTAGAAGTCCAGCTCTACTGCTGCCACTCTCCTCTGGTCAGCTTTGAGCTACAAGGGTTTTTGGGCCTGGCTCCTTTTGCTGCCCTCAGACTCAGTTCCCTGTGTGTGAAATCCCTCGACGTCTGTGCGGGCAGCGTGGGGACAGTGACAGTCCTGCTCGTGTGTCACTGAGTCACTGGCACTGGGAACCTGTGGCTGCTCTTCTTCTCCCTGTGGTTTCCTCAAAAGCAGTTCCTGTAAGCGAAAGGACCCCACGTGCCTGGGGAGAGGGACAGGAACCCTGGGCCATAACCCTGGCCCTGGCTGTCAGGAGCAGTCTTTAGTAGTTAAATACAAACCCTTCAGCCTTTAGCAGCAGGGCTGGGAGAGATGTTCTCATGGCAGGGACATCCAGCTGAGTATGCAGCTGTGTCATGGCAAGGGGACAGAGGGGCAGTGGTGGCAACAGGACTGCTCCATGGGCTAATGGATTTTCAGCATTACAAGTGCCATGGGCTCACACAAGTCAGGGGGAGGCTCTCAGGGCAGCAGCACCTCTCTTGGGTTTGGGTGGGCTTTGGGGGCCACTGCTGCTGTACTGGGCTCCTGGCACTGGGGAGGTGACTGGTAGAGCCTCTGGCAGGATGCTCTGGGCAGAGGCCTGGACTCCTGGAATTTAATACCAGTCCTGCCAGTGCTTACTGGGAGCTGGCATGGCCCAGAGCAGGGCTCTGCATGGGCAGCACGGGAGCCTGTGCTCTCAGCAACGCCAAAGGAGACTGTTGTGTCTGTTGTTTGGAAACCCAGAGAAAATAGTCAAAAGAGCCAAGCACTGATTTTTCCAGCCACAGAGGAGCACCCAGACTAGCAGGAAAAAACGCTGCATGCTGAATTCCTATCTTGGGATGCATGGCTTGGGGCTGCTTCCCTGCCAAGCCCAGCCTAATTACAGATGATTAAGGAAGCATGTATTTGGTGACGATGCCAGGGAATTGCTGATAGAAAGGAGGATATAGGGTTAGAAAATGGCCCAGTTGGGAAAAATAACCTTTTGTGCCCAAGGAGTGGGTTTTGCTGTGTCTCCATAAGGAGGCTTTGGCATGTCAGTCAGTCCCTCTCTAGGCTCCAAGAGTTATAGAATCTGCTTTGATTTCCTTCCTTGCTGAGGTTCATGACTCCCACTTTTTGCAGTGCCACTGTTGCAACAGCTCTGAGAAGGTTTCAGGGGGGAACAAAATTTAGTCTGTGTAAACACTGCCCTGCCCCTGTGCCTCTGGGAATGCTGTCTCCACATGGGACACCTGCAGTGTGGTGGGTGCCCCACCCAGCTCTGCCTGGGTGGCTTTGGGCCCTGGTACCCAGGTTTGTGCTGGCAGGGCTGGGGGGATCCTGACTTACCTCTAGTTTTTGCCTTGCAGCAGAAGAAGTCGTACCTGGAGCGGAGCGTGAAGGAAGCAGAAGACAACATCCGGGAGATGCTGATGGCCCGCCGGGCGCAGTAGTGGCAGCCCTGGGTGGCACCCCTGGCTGCTCTGGGCTGATCCCCATTGCCTGACCCCCCACCCCCACCCCACTTTAATAAAACAGTGCTGTGGCACACAGCACGTGTCTCTGTGCCTGCTCTCCCTGCATGGGTGTGATGGAGAAATGGGGTAGTGGGAGGAGTTGGGGTGAGGGGCCTGCAGAGCGTCTCTGCTGTACATCCCTGCTACCCTGTGGACACCCACTGCCTGGTGTGGCACTGGGGAGCGCCCTGCTGGAGAAGGGTGGTGGGGGAAGAGGGAGGTGGGCAGGGCTGGCACAGACACAACCATGAACATGGACACAGGCACAGACATGGGAATGGGAACTGGCTCAGGCCCAGCCAGCCTGTGCCAGGAGGTCATTCCCACTGCTCCAGGTCACTCTCGCAGCCCTGGATCATTCCCTGTGTCCCGTTCCATTCTCCGTGTCCCGTTCCATTCCCTGGGTCCCATTCCATTCCCTGTGTCCCGTTCCATTCCCCGTGTCCCGTTCCACTCCCTGTGTCCCGTTCCACTCCCGCTGTCCCATTCCATTCCCTGTGTCCTGTTCCACTCCCGCTGTCCTGTTCCATTCGTTGTGTCCCTTTCCATTCCCACTGTCCATTCCATTCCCTGTGTTCCGTTCCATTCCGGTGTCCCTTTCCATTCCCCGTGTCCCGTTCCATTCCCGGTGTCCCGTTCCATTCCCCGTGTCCGTTCCATTCCGGTGTCCCGTTCCATTCCCTGTGTCCCGTTCCATTCTCCGTGTCCTCGGTTCCATTCTCTGTGTCCCGGTTCCATTCCCGTGTCCCGGTTCCATTCCCGCTGTCCTGTTCCATTCCCGCTGTCCCGTTCCACTCCCGCTGTCCCGTTCCATTCCCGCTGTCCTGTTCCATTCCCGCTGTCCCGTTCCACTCCGCTGTCCGGTTCCATTCCCCGTGTCCCGGTTCCATTCCCGCTGTCCTGTTCCATTCCCGCTGTCCTGTTCCACTCCCGCTGTCTCGTCCCATTCCGGTGTCCCGTTCCATTCCCTGTCCCGTTCCATTCCCCGTGTCCCGTTCCATTCCCTGTGTCCCGTTCCATTCCCGCTGTCCCGTTCCACTCCCGCTGTCCCGTTCCATTCCCGCTGTCCCGTTCCATTCCCTGTGTCCCGTTCCATTCCCGCTGTCCCGTTCCATTCCCGTGTCCCGTTCCATTCTCCCGTGTCCCGTTCCTTCCGCTGTCCCGTTCCATTCTCCGTGTCCCGTTCCCTTCCCGCTGTCCCGTCCCATTCCGGTCTCCCGTTCCATTCTCCGTGTCCCGTTCCATTCCCTGTGTCCCGTTCCCTTCCCGCTGTCCCGTTCCATTCCTCGTGTCCCGTTCCATTCTCCGTGTCCCGTTCCCTTCCCGCTGTCCCGTTCCATTCTCCGTGTCCCGTTCCATTCCCGCTGTCCCGTTCCATTCCCCGTGTCCCGTTCCCTTCCCGCTGTCCCGTTCCATTCTCCGTGTCCCGTTCCATTCCCGCTGTCCCGTTCCATTCTCCGTGTCCCGCTCCATTCCCTGTGTCCCGTTCCCTTCCCGCTGTCCCGCTCCATTCCCGCCCGGCAGTGCCGGCGCTGCGCGGTCGGACATCGCCCCCGTGTGGCCGTTGCGGGCAGTGCACCAGCCCGGCCCCGCCGCTCTCCCAGCGCTTCCAGCGGCTCCCGGGATCTCGGAGCTCGGAGTTTCCAGGTCCCGCTGCGCCCCCCACGTGCTGTCACCCCATAGACACACTCTGGGCTGTCCCTTCTCTGTCCCCAGGCTCCAATCCCACCTCCTTCCCCCCACCATGGAGGGTGACCCAAGGACTCCACTCCTGATTCCAGCTGCCGAGCTGGTGACAGTGACAGGAAGGTGACAGCACTCATTCCCAGGGCAGGGACCTCTGCGAACCAGGTCGCAGACCTGAGCTTACGGCTGCCGAGGGGCAGCCCCCAGAAGAAAGCTCCTGCGGTCAGGGAATTGCATCAGCCCCAAGCACATGAGCTTGCCCCAGAGCAGAACCCTGAACTGGCCTGCTGAGCCCAGAATGGAGCTGTGCAGAGGCCCCAGGCTGCACAACCAAGGCACAGCGACTGCAGTGCCCTCTGCATCCCTGGGTGGTCTCCGGGCAGAGCCGGTGTGTGTCTGGGCACCAGGCTGGGGGAGCAGCAGGGTGGGACACACCCCATGGAACCAGCAGCAGGTTTTCCCCATTTTCTGCAGATAAAAGCTTTTTATCCCTTTTCTGGCCAGGCATGCCATGGAACAGCTTCAGATCTAAATCCTCAGCACTAGATTAATCCATGGCTTTTCTCTTCTTACCCATTAATTTACCTCCCACAAGCCTCTGCTCTGCAGCACAGGATGATGGATCACAGCCTGGGACCAGCCCTGCCCCAGCAGCTGCTGGTGCACACACACAGCAGCTCAGCCCGTGCTTCTCCCACCTCTGCTGTCCCACAAGCTGCTGGAGAGAGCCCTGGCTCCAGAAGGGGAAAAAAACCAAGGATAAAAACCTGACTGTGCTGCCCTGTGTGGAATGAGGAGGTGCCACACCAAGGACTCCCACCTACAGAGTCAGTGCCCACAGGAGACCAAAGACAGCACCAGAGGGGATGCTCACCCTGCAGACAGATTTACTGAAACAGCCGGGACCTAGTGAAGAAAATCAACTGTTGGCTTTAATTATTGCGTACATCTTCATCTCTAGGGCTAGGAAAATCTCAACTGGTAAATATACATTTCATCAGAATGCCTTTGGCTGAAATACACCATTAGCACATTCTTCAAAGTTACAACAAAAGTCTTAGAAACGTTAAAAAGGGATTATTTTTCCTTTACTAAAATAAAGGAGTGCACCCCCCACCCCGACAAGGCGCTAGGACGGACAGACGGGAACTCTTGGCTGTGCAAAGCAGAGCGTTGATTACAGTAACAGAAAGAAGTCGGGACAGGAGTGGGGAGGCTGCTTAGCGCTCGGTGAGGGCGGGCTCAGGTCAGCATGTCCCAGAGGCAGCAGCAGCAGAGCGCGGTCCAGCACGCCGTCAGGCAGGCACTCTCGCCCGAGTCGTCCCTCCGCCGCTCCTCCACGACGTACACTGCGGGACAGAGGGGCAGGTGGGGCGGGGCAGCGGCACCGCCGGCACAGCGCACACGGAGGGGACAGGAACCGGGTGCGCTGTGCTGTGGCCCGGCCCAGGCCAGGGGTGCAGGCGGGGCCAGCTGCCCCAGCTGCCAGCACATCTGCAGCCCGGCCGTGCAGACCGGCACGGCTCAGCCCGCTTCAAGGAGGGGCTGCTCCCAGCGCTGCTCCATCCCCAGCACACAGAACTGCCTCCTTCCCTGGGTGACAGGGCAGGGAGCAGCCCTGCACATGCGGGGACTCCAGCTCTGCAGCTCAGCACCGAGGCCCAGGCGAGGGGGGGCAGTGCAGTGACCCCCCACTGGCCAAGGAGCTCCAGGTGTCACCTCATGGACAGAAACCATCTCTGCCCAGAAGCTGCTGGGATTTACTGCACACTGCTTGAGCACACAGGAGGGAGCCCCAGGTTTGTGTGGAGCTCTCCAGGCAGGGTGTCCCACCTGAGGCCAGCGTGCTGCTTGCTCTGTGCAGCTCCTGAGGCCCACCAGGACAGAGGAGCAGTTTAGGTGTGTTTCCTCCTTGCTGAGTGCTGTCACACCCAGAACTGCACCAGGCTGAGGGCAGGCAGGTGTTTGTCCTTCCTGACAGCTTTCTTGGCTCTGATTGTTGTGACCTGTGTGGGAAACGTGCCCTCACACAGGAGCCCAAGCCAGGCTGGACACACGGTGCTGGCAGGCAGAAGTCTGGGCAGGACACAGCTCACAGCATTGGCCTGGCCCTCCCATGGGCTTCTTTGTGCCTAGGAAACCATTCCCCAATCACTACTTCAGCTCTGCAGAGCAATGGGTGGAGGATGTGCTCCAGCTTACATTATACCAAAACCCTGACAACACCGAGGCAGAGAGGGGGAATCCAGTACCCCCCAAATGTCTGTGCTTGGGGACAGCCTGTGCCTGAGCCTCAGGCAGTCTCCCTCTCATCAAGGGGAATAAAGGAGAAGAGGCATCCTCTGCCCAGGCACAGCCCAGCTCCAGGGGAGCCCCTGCACAGCCTCAGCACAGCACTGCTGTCCCCCTTCCTCTCACCATTCAGTCACAGTGCCTGCAGCCCTTGCTCCAGCAATGTCAGCATGGAGGCCCCTTCTCCCTTCAGCCCAGGAGGAGATGGCAGTGCTGTGACAGGCTGTGCTGGAGCAGGAGAGGTGCACACACTCTCCTCCCTCAGGAGCTGCTGCCCCTGCAGAGCCCAGGCTGGCACCTCCCACAGGAGCAGAGCAGGGCCCGATGGAAGCCTGGCTGCCTGTGCTGCTGCCCGGGGGAGGCTGCACCACCTCCTGTGCCCAGGGCCAGCCTGGGGCCACCCACGAGGAGTGCAGAACAAGGGCTGTGATTTGCGACCCCGCACCTGGCTGCCTCCTTCATCCCCCTCAGCCCCAGACCTGCACCCAAAGCCACGCCTGGAAGACTTGCAAAGAGAACATGGAGGCTTGTGAGCCCTGACCTTACAGAGCAGCATGTCAGCAGCTCTGCCCACTGCCTGCTCTCCACGGACAGTGACCCAGGGGCTTGGTCTGGGCTTTATTTTCCGGGTGGATCCAGGAGTTCTAAACAAGCAGCTCTGGTGTGTTTATTCGTTCTAAGAAGGTCCTGTTGCAATCAGTGGAGGCAAAACACAAACCAGCTGCTCTGAGAGTCCTGTGTAGATGGTGACATCCCTGTGCTGGAGCCCTGACACAGCCCTGGATCCCAGCCAGCTGCCAGGTTGTCATTCAAGCTGTCCCACCTCTGAGCCATGGGGAGCTGGATTGCTGCTGCCACAGCATTGCCATACCCAAAACTGAGGGCCCCAGTGCCCTGAGACATCCTGATCCACACCACAGAAGGAGGCTGCCCTTTACCAGTTACAATCAGCTGTCCAGGACTGCAAGAAGCATTTGCCCGAAGTATTTATGATTAATCCATTAGAAGTTTCAAACCAAGTGTCAGGGACATGCCAACGAAGCGTGTTCAAGGCATGTACAAAGTGCTGTTATGAAACACTTGCTGAAATATTAAACAAAATGGCTTTCCCTAGCTTGGGGCTGTGCAGAGGGAGCTGGGTGCTCTCACCAGGGCTGCTCAGCTGACTGATGCTGCCCCTCTGCACAAGTGGGTCACTGTGTCCATGGGCATCACCCTGTCCCCATCCCTGCCAGCCAGTCCTCTGGCACTGCTGCTATGGCTTGTGCTGGAAGAGAGACAGCCAGCCCTCCTCACAGTTTGTGAAGCTTTCTTTGAAGCCACATCAGTGCTTCAGGAGTTGCAGCTTTGTTGCTGTCACCACACAAATTGCCAGAGAGATTTTAACCACAGATATACAGCATTAACACTAAACAGCTTTTCTGATCTGAGTGTGGGGCTTGCAGAGGAGCAGGACAGCTGAAGGGTGGTCAGCTGTTCAGCTGCAGCTACCAAAGCACACAGGCTGAAAACCAGCTCAAAGCCAGGCTGGATGAACTGCTCCCAGCCCAGCCTCTCACCAGCCTAGACACCCTACACCAATCTGCTCATTTTGGGCACCTGACCATTGGCTTCAGGGCACTTACAGAGTGACACAAGTACCCAAGGATGGTAGCAGCCTCACCCACTCCTCCCAGCCCATGCACTAGTGCTGTACAAACACAGTGTCTAACCCCCAAACACCATCCCCAAATCCCTGAAAGCATTTAGTTGGGAAGTCTTGCACAGCCCATTACTGTTAGCAAGTCCCCCCACAGCTTTCCAACTGACAGCAGGACTCCACTGACAGACACCAAATTTTCTAATGGGATACCTTTGCCAACAAAACCCAGAATCTCCCAATGAAGGGAACTGCAGCTTTTGTGAGATTCCTCAGTGCCTGAGTGCCTCCAAGCTAAAACCACACAGTTTTCTATGGTGAGCCTTACTGGGGACCTCACCACTTGCTTTGTGCCTCTCTTTTGGCCAAGGTTGGGCACTCCAACCACCTCCTAACAGCACAAAGGGTCCTCATCACTACAGAACAGAACAGAAGCCTGGTGGTCCCAAAAAGAAGAGAAGCAAGGGTGATTTCTCTTGGAGGCACTAGACAGCACGGAGTTCTAGGCTCCAGTTTTGAGGGTTTCATTGTTTTTCCTAAAACAGGATGGGAGAAGGTATAAACTGAGAGACCCTCCCACCTCCTAATCAGCCTTAAAGAGCATAGAGCACAATGAATCATGCCTACCCTGAAAATGCTATCACTCCCTGTAATCACACAGCAGTGGCCTGCACAAACCAGTGCAAATAACTCCCACTTTGTTTTTAAAACAAATACTACAATACCTTCTTATTTCATGTACAGTCTACTTTATCTTAAGTATATACATTTTGTTTCTTCTCATACCTTATTGATAGGTTAATCATTACCTCCATGAGGGAAAGGAATGAGCTGTACTTTTCACCTGGTTTGGCATAAATTAAAATCATGACCTTAGACTGCAATGCCCCTTATTGCAGTGCTTTAGTGGGTTTACTAGGATTGCAGTACAAGGGCACTGGCTTTGATGCCAGAATCAGTCCCAGGATCCAGATACAGACATCACTGTCAAGGTACCAACTTACCTACATGGGGGTAATGATGGTGCCTGAGAGCCCCTGAGCTCCACAGGCTCTTCCAGGAATCTGCTGCACACCCCAGGGGCCAGGCCCTTGCCTGGGTATCTCAGCTATGACAGGAATGACAAGCAGGCAGAGAAGGCAGCAAGGAGCAGGCTCAGTGCCTGGGGAGCAGGATGTGGAGAGCACAGCCTTGCACCCACCACCCTCTTAGGGTGGGAGGCTCCCATCCCACTGCCCTGCAACAGACTCTCCTTTAGCTCCTTTGGCTGTGAGGCAAGGCCTGGGGCACATGAGAGGAAGCAGCAGTAAGTAATTTATCAATCCCTGTCTCTGCAGCCCCAAAATCCTGCCTGTGGTACCAGAATGGCTGTTTGCCATGGTAACAGCTGGTCAGAGCAGAGTATTAATACCAGAGTCTCATCTGGGAGGGAGTGCACAGCAGAGAAGGGACCCATAAGCCTTTTCCCACTTGTCAATTAAGTGGGCTTTATCACAAGCCACTTCCTGCACGAAGAGCTTTGTTTTCTCTTTTTCAGTGAGCAAGAAGTCTTGCTCACCACCACTCAGAATGATCCTGTGCTGCCTGAAGCAGATTGCTAAGTCAGGTCAACATGTGCATCTGCTTTTACCTTCAAACCATTCTCACCCAGCCAGGTCCTTGGAAAACTTTTCTATTCAGGATGGAGGCCAGAGAAGGGAAAGTCAGCACAAGTGCATCTAAGGGATGCAGAAGTGACAGCAACAGGAAATCAAATGTCCCTGAGCCCCTCTTGGAGATGCACACTCTGGTCTGCAGACCCAGAGCTGCAGGAGGAAGGCAGCTGTGACCTCCCAGACATCCACTTCTCCTGAAATAAACCCTTCACAGGCAGCAAGTGCAGAAGAAGAGATTGCAGGACTGGGGAACAGGGACTAAACTTTCATGTGAGTTGCTACCAAGGCTGCTCTCTGCATGAGGCCACAAGGGCACAGCCTGGGCACAGATGAGATCCAACTCTCTTGGCAAGGAAGGCATTTAACTTTTCTTTCTCCTCTCTGGGGGTATTTGCTCATGCCTAACAGCTTCAGGCCTGTTATTTCCCAGCCCCCCCAACTCCTTCCTGCCCAGAGGCTTTCACTGTGCACAGTCTCTACCGACACCCCACTCAGATTTCAGAAAATACTTCAGTACACTCCTGGAACAGATACCAGAGCCAGATGGAAATTCAATAGCCCAATTCTAAGCAAAAATCTTCCAAAGCTGCAAAATGCTCAGAACAAGTTTCACAACTCCCAGGTCCAAACACAAACGGCTACTGCCAGAGCCACCTGAGCAGAAACCACAGAGTACAGGCAGTTCCACCTGCAAATCCCCTCTGCCACCCACCCTCTGGGCTGAGCCAGCCTGGGCTCAAGCAGAAACAACTGATCTACAGGTACTCACCCAGGTATCAGAGCTGCCCTCTGCGGTGGGCTCAGCAGGTTTGGAAAATTCCTGCCTTTCTGTTCCCGTAAGGCTGGCAGCTCTGACGCTCACCCTGGGGAGCTGCTTCAGCTTTCAGGAAGCTGAACAGGCCACACATTTCAGGGAAATCACTGTGCAGGCGAGCCAAGCCAGCACTTTCCAGAGCCAACGCTGCACTGGGCAAAGCTGTTCCCCTCTCACACACCAGCTTGGGTGCCAGGCACGGGTTAGGGCTCAGCAGGAACACTAAGATTTTCCTGCAGCTGACCTCAGGGCTGGAAAAGATATTGTTTCCTCACCTGAACACACAGGGATGAGATTAAGAGATCCTGGGGATAACGGCAGTGATACTAATCAGCATTTATGGTGTATCAGTGTGCCTGGGAAGGATTCAAGCTCTCTAAAAGGCACAAGCATTCCTTACAGGAGTCAGCACACCTTCTGTAGAGTGCTCAATGTCAGCAGCCATCAGCCAGCTCTCCAATGCACATAACCCCCAGCACACAGGTTAAAAAGTGTACAAGAGACATGTCATATGAGAAACAAAGTTTCCCTCAGCTCAAATGTACAATAATTTAGGGCTTCAGATCCTTCAGCTGGCTTCTAGACTACAGTAAACGAGAGACATCTCCCAAAACTACAGATTTTGAGAACTTCCTCTAACATTTTTTAAAATCAGTAAAATCTTAATTTAGTGTTAAAGCAAGATGTTTTTAACCTAGTCAGCTGCAGGGCTAAGAACAGCACAGTCCTCAGCCTCAGTGTCAGTGCTCATACTGAAAATCAGCATCTGTTCTAGGGTTAAACAAGATCTGGCTTGGAGGGATTTACACAGCACAAACTTCACCTTACAAGGGTCTTGCAAGTGTGTTCTGGGTGATTGACCAGAGGAGGGACAAAGCCCAATTTAAAGCAAAGGGAACAGGCCCCAGTGAGATCCTCCTTGTGCAGCCCCAAGCACCACAGTCTGTGCAGTGCTGGGAAAAGGCTGTGCTTGATTTTCTCCTTACCCAGCCTGGTGCCCAGCTGACAAGGACTGGAACAGCAGCCTCGTTAAAATCACCCCACACTGGAGCCTTCTTGGCCTCCTGAGACCAGTTTGTCTGAAGCATGTTTTCAGATACTGGACCTGAACTGGGAATAATATTCTTTGCATCAGGTTTTTATCAGATGACTCCCTCCTTGGGGGTGAAAAGCAGTGAAGGTGAGGTGAGACAGCAGCCCCAGGACTGCACTGTCTGCCAGCCAACAGCCCCTGCTGTTTGTGCAGCCAGGGACAGAGGGAGGGATGATACAGCAGTCCTGGAGGAGGGAACGCTGGGTTTTAAAGCACACTAAAGACAAGAAGCAGATAAGGGCGCAACTGCCAGGTAAGACTTATTTTTTTTTTTTGGCCAGACTCCAGCATCTGTAGTTGCAGCTCCTGAAGGTACAGGAACAGGTAAACTAAATGCTCTGACAGACTACTTAAAAAGGGCCAACAGACAGAGAGAAAGCCTGTCCTCCAAATTAATTCCTGCTGGAGAAGGCTCAGCTCCACATGGTTTGGGAAGCAAGGGGATAACCACTGAAAGGCACTGGAGAGCCTCACCAGAATGATTCTGATCCCCTCCCTTCCACACAGAGACAGGTAAAGAGGGAAAAAACCATCCACCCCTGCAGCAGCAGGCAGTGCCTGTATCTAGGTGACCTGTTTATTCTGTAGCTGGACAAACATTAGGAGGCAGACAGCATCACTGTGACTATAACTCTTATCACAGCCGGCTTTGCTACAAGTAATCAACTTCCAGAAATAAGATTTCCACCCTGTGTGTACAATGGCTCAGAGGCAATCCTGAGCTCTGTTTACCCTCAGTGCCTGCTGACAGAGCCTGGTTCCCTTTGGCACAGCATGGAATAGCCTCATCCATTATGTTGGCACGTATCAACAGGGAGTGGGGGTAGAAATAAAAGTGGTGAAATTGCTAGCGTCACCTTCTGCTTTTAAAAAGAGTACATCACTTTGTACTTTGGCTCATTCCACTTCTTTTTAAGGCATGCCATTATCAGCTGCATTACATTTCACCTCTCATTTACATAGACAAGAAAGCACCAGCTGACTAGTCAGCAGTGACTGTGGTTTCCTTTGATAACAAATAATGAAAATACTGGTGGGGAAATGAGATATCTTCTGGAATGAAGTATTTTCTTCCCCCTAAGCAAGCCCCTGCTGTAAAGAAGAACCTGCTCCCTACACAATGCTGCACACAGGAACCACATTGTAAAGCTGTGTGTTTCCCAGCTTTGTTCTGGTGCAGGCAGGTTCCCTCTAGCCACACCAAGCACTGTGTGGCACATCTACCCTGCTCCAGGAACTCACACCCGCATGGGCTTTGTGTGGATGGACATGGAGCCAGCCCTCAGCCTTTGCAGCAGGAAAACTGCAGCCAGGGATCAGCACATCAGCTCCCAGAGCTGGGAAACTGAATCAGACACCCTAAAGGATAATGTCCCTCAGGTTCAGCATACACAATATCATCCCTAAAGGCAAAGGGCAAGTTGCTTATTTCTAATGAACAACAGCCAAGTCAGTTGCCAGCCCTCACAAAACGTCAGACGAAGTTTCTTTGGAGACTTTGGTATCACTAACATTGTTGAGCCTAAAAGCCATCCATCCAAAAAACCAAAACTATGAGGGTTTCTGTGCCACCTCAGCTAGTCATCAGTGAAGCTCCAGCTTGCTGCTCCTTCAGGTGGAGGAAAAAAAACATGTTTTGATGTGTTTCACACCTTTTTGAGGTAGCTGGGGTGACTCTGAGGAGGTGCAAGCTTGTACCACATCCCCTCTGGGAGAAGGGGCCAAGGAACACTGGGATCAGCTGACAGGGAGACTTCCCTGCCCCACAGTGCCCTATGGGGGTGGCCACATGGCAGTCATATGGCCACCACCACTGAGTCTTAACACATAACCACAAGCTGATTTCTGCAGCCCAGACACCCTTGTGGCTGGCTAATCCTCAATAGTCCAGAGGGGAACACACGTGTTCTCCTTGCTCAGAGCTGTTCTGGGCTGCAGTGTCCTCCAATAAGCCTTTAGGCTTGTCCCCCTATTTAATGGCATATTGAAAAGGTGCCTTTCTCATCTATTTGTTGCAGAGTCCCTCCTCACTGAACAGCAAGAACTTTATCTTTCCTACCCTTAGCAGCACTCAGGTTAAGCTGCTTCCCTGTTACAGCTCAGATGCAGTTTCAATACAGAGATTGAGGCATGTGAGGTTTTTTTTCTTCTCCAAGGGCCAGGTGGACAGGCTGTATCCACTGCTACTCCTGACAGGCTACAAATTAAGATGAAAAAACACCATCACCACAAACTGCTACTTTACCATCAGATTCTGAGAGCTCAATAGTAATTACTTCCATCTGTGTGATCCACTCAAGACCAAAATATGATACATAATTACTTCCACACATTAACATTAGCACATTGGCTAAGATCTACAGCATAAGAGCCTGCTTTGCAGCTTGCCCACACAGTAAAATAATCTAAAGCACAGATTTTAAAGTATAGCAAACTTCCTAGTTTTCACTGTGGACATACATTCGCTCAGAAAAACTAATGTACTACTTGGAGTAGCTTAATTGATTAGATTAAGCAAAGTCACGTAGGAGAGCAAAACATCTGCTCTGAAAGGAAAGCATCACACAGTAGCTCTTCACAGATAATTGTTTGGAAACACCACAGGAACTGACAAGCCACACTAGACCAGCTAGGCTGACTGCAATGCCTTGATTAAATTTAGATGTCAATTTTTTATATTAGAAGTTCAGCCACACCACCAGATACACAGCACTAGTGCAGCACATTTACAAAAAATTAGCTTTTTTAGAGACATCCACTCTAAACTAGACACTCCTGGGACTCTTAAACAAAGCCTCATTGAAAGCTCTTTTACAGTGTCAGAGGACAAAGATCAGGTTGCAGTTTGACAGACTGGCCAAAAAAGGAGAAAGGGGGCGGGGTGGGGAAGGGTGTGTAACAGAAGGTGAATGAAGAAAAATAAAGCTTTTGCAGACAAATGCGAAGTTATAGCCCTGACTTCACTTTGCAGACATTAATAAGTGTGTTTAAAATAAATGGGGCAGAGCTAGATGGATATTGTGAAGAAATTCTTCCCTGTGAGGTGGGGAGGCTCTGTCACAGGGTGCCCAGAGAAGCTGTGGCTGCCCCATCCCTGGAAGTGCCCAAGGCCAAGTTGGATAGAGCTTGAAGCAACCTGGGATAGTGGAAGGTGTCCCTGCTCATGGCAGGGGGTTGGAACAGGCTGATCTTTAAGTTCCTTCCAACTCAAACCATTCTGTAATTCTATCACTTTGTTTTTCTGCAAAAGCAGAGCAAATTAGACACTCCCAAGGTGGGTTCAGAGATCACCTGTAGCTGCAGGAAGCCAGTTCAAGAACAAGGTTTACCAGAAGGTTTTTGATTTATAGGTTAGAGTGCTGCTTTGCAGAGGTGAAGCTGTGTTAGCTTAGGCTTAACAAAGTTAAACCTCCTCCAGAACAAGCCTGGGCTCTCTATGAAAGATACTCAAATACTTCACTGCTTGTCCCTTCCCATTTCCCAGCCTATTCTTTGTGCTGTCCACAGGTTTGTGAGCAGAGCAGAGGACATTCAGTGTCATCAGTTCCCTGATCCAGTTTGACATGAGATCCTTCAAGCTTCCAAGGCAGCAGAATTGCTCTCAAAGCCAGCCTGTCCAAAGCCACAGGCTGTCTCCCTTCAGCCTCTGCCAGCACATCCCTTTCTGTGGCCATAGCAAAAATGCAACACTGGCACCAACCAAAGGTGTTCAACATGGGAGACAAGGAGTTTTTCCCTGCTCAGTACTAAGGAACATCTCTTGGTCACCTCAAAACTCCAGGGAAAACCCTGATTACACTTTGAGTCCATGTGGTGGAAGTGGTGGGAAGCAGCATCACCATGCTGCTGCCTCCTCCTCCTCCTCAAAGGCAGGGTTCTCACTCTGTTACAGAGGAAGTTGAACTCATGATTTGCCCTCAATTCAGTTTCTTATTCACTCACATCAATTGTTCATTGCTTAAATTTGGGCCCTCCTGATAGACCCACACCAGACTGTTCAAACCCACTGAACAGTCCCACCTCTCTCAGCTTCTCCTCACAGAAAGTAGGAGAAGCTCTGGTCCTTTAATCATCCTCTCTGCCTCTGCTCTGACAATCTGAGCCTGCAGCAAGCCCCAGGAGAGCTGTGGGTGCAGGGCATACCAAAGTGCCATATTGTGGGGATACAGCACACAGACGGACCAGCCAGCTGCCAGAGGCAAGGTGCACCATCCTCCCTTCCCCAGAAATCTGGTTTTTTCCAGAGAATGATAGTAACTTCAGAAAACACCAAAATGCCCAGGAATGAGTAGATCACTTGGACAGATACTGATGGGCTCAAGAAAACCAATAGCCATTAATTCAGCATGAATTGTACATTTGAATATTATAAACTTTAACTGTGCAGCTTTGGGCTGAGACTTATCAACGAAGAGACAGGTGGAATAAGGGTTATGGCAAATCCAAAGCCTGTGCAGCAACCTCAGCATAAGGATTCCCTTGAGGAATCAGCACTAAGGATGCTCAGCAGTATTCTCCAACAACCAGAGAGAGGACTGTGACAGACACTGCAGCAAAACAAAGCAGGAAAACAAGCTGTAAACAAAATCACCACTCCAAACAAATCTCCACCTCCTCCAAGGCCATTAGGGCCAGGTGCTGGTGAACACATTACTCCAAGGTCAGTGTGCACTCGTGAGGCAAACGAGTGTCCCTGCAGCTGCTGAGGCATACCTGTGTTTTTGGGCCCATCTGCGTACACGGGTCCCGGCGGCGGTGGAGGAGCGTTCTGCCATCCATACTGGGGGTATCCTTGGTAGCCTGGCTGGCCTGGCTGGTAGGGCCCGGGGGGGTAGCCAGGGTAGGGGCCAGGAGGGGCCCCTGGCTGCTGTGCATAGGGTGGGTACGGGGCGGTCGGGCCCGGGCCAGGGTACGGTGGAGGATTATCGTAGCTCATGTGGGATGCAGAATCTGTCCTGCAAAAGAGGGAAACAAACAGGACAACTGGTTTGCTTTTGTCTGCTCCTCCATGACCATATGAGTTCCATTTCAGACTGCTCTCCAGAGTGTGAGAAACAGACTTCAAAGTACCTGGTCAAGTAGCAAATTTATTTTTAACCCTATCACAGGGGCAGGGATGGAGTTGAAGTGATTTCTTTAAAGGGCACAAATTTAGCTGAGCAGGAGTAACATGCTGCTTTCCAGTCATGCATCAGCTATTCACCCTATGACCTAAGTCTTGCAGCAGAAAAGGAAAATCCTCTGCTTCCACTTACAATTAAAACACTTTTAAGAGAGATTTAGAAGCGATTACTTCATGTTTCTGTCAATACTGGAAAGGAACATGATGGAAAAATGCAGCCTGTTCCAGGCATATTTGATAGCTTTGACAGAAGGAGTGAACACAAATGTCCACTACACTTCTGCTAATTGTTAAAGCCTCCAGACCAGCACTCTGGAGCAAGGCTGTATGTGAATAATTTCCTGATGACTCTGTACCCCAGCACGCTGTGTAGTCTTCCAGTCATACACAACTGAATCATTAAGCAGCCACAAAGAATTAGGGCCTTGGGCTCAGCCTCATTCAAAAAGCAACATTAAAGACACTTCAGAGAGCTGCTGCTCATAAAACCCATGTCATGTTCTACTCATGGCACAGCCATCTAAGATGAGACTGTCACAATACTGCAACTTTAATGAACCTCTGAGCAGCATGACTAAGCAAACCATTTCTTACATTAGGCTGGTGGAGCTTCCCCGTCTGAGAAACAGAAGTTTATGTTAATATCCTATATGCTCAGGAGTCTTTCTGCCTGAAGCAGCTGCACCCTGCTATTTCCTTCCCCTATTACAGGGTGCAGACAGTTCCCCTTTGCTACACACCTCCCACATGCCACAGGGAGAAATACCAGGAGCATCATTTGCCTTGGCCAGGCTGGGCTTGCAGCAGGCGAGGCTGGCCAGCAGGATCCCCTTTGGATGGCATTGGGATGGGCATGAAGCTGGGCTGGGCTGGCAGCTCAGCACTGCCTTCCCACTCTGGGGGACAGGCAGCAGAAACCACGGGGGCACATCCAGGGCAGCAGAAACCACGGGGGCACCCAGCGAGCCGTGCCTGACGCAGCCGGAGAACTTTCACCTTCGCGCTGCCAGCGGAGCCCAGCGCGGTGCGGGGGCAGAGGCCGGCCGGGCCCAGCCCTGGGGCTGTGTTTGGCTGCCGCAGTCCCTGGCAGTGAGAGCGAGCTGTTTGTTTACAGCCTGCTGCTCCAGCCGCCTGTCCCTCCCCGAGGAAGGATCCCAAGGCTCTCGCTTGCTGACACGTTGCTCCTGCTCGAAGGTCGCCAGCACGACGATGATGATGCCAAGTGGCACCGCGGGATTCTGCCGCACACATGCCCGGCTGATCCCACCCCATGCCCGAGATCCAGGCGCTGCTCCAAGGGGACAGGGCTGTGGTCCCGCCCAGGAGGACACTGAGAAGCCCTTGAGGCTCACAGGCTGCAGCTGTCATTCACCTGAATTCATCCTAGCGCTCCTCTTGGCTCCAGGCACAGACACAGAATCACAAACATCCTGAGCTGGACAAGGATCATCCATTTCAATGCCTGGTGCTGCACAGACACCCCAACAATCCCACCCTCTAACTGGCAGCACTGTCCAAACGCTCCTGGAGCTCTGGCAGCCCTGGGGCTGTGACCATTCCCTGGGGGGAAGAACCTTTCCCTGACATCCAACCTAACCCTGCCCTGACACAGCTCCGCCATTCCCTGGGTCCTGTCACTGGTCACCAGAGTGAAGAGATCAGTGTCTATCTCTCCTCTTTCCCTCACAAAGAAGTTGTCCCAGCTAACTGTTAGGGCAGTGCAGTACCCTGCAGATGACGTTTTTAATGGCTTTGTCTAGAGTTTTAACTGCTTAACCAATGCCAGGGATTACAGGAATTTTATTTATGGTTTGTTTTTTTTCCCCCACTGCTAGGCCAGCCAAACCACTTTTTCTGCTCCCTTTAAAACTGACAAGCACAACATACACTTAACTCAATGCTCTTTAACCACTGCATTGCAATGCAATGGCCCTACCAAGGAAATTCTTCCTTCAGGGAGGCAGGGAAAGGCAGGCAGCAAGCCCTACAACTCACTTCAATGCAATCAATTAAGAGAACTGGGACACACCAGGCCACTAACGTTCATCTTACCCAGAAAATCGTCCCAAAATAACACCCAAAAGCAAATTTCCAGGGAAGAACAAGGCCAGAGCAAGTGTGTGTATACCCACAGACCACTGCATGTGGCAGAGTAACCATTTGGTGCCCAGACATGGCACAGGCAACCCTGTGAACCCCCTGGTTTGCTCAGCTTCCTTGACCCAATGTACAGCTACTGTGCCTGCTCCTAGCACAAGGGGATCCACTGCTGCCTGCCTTGTAGAAAACTGCCTCTTGCCCCACCAGGGTCACCCTCCTGAATTCAGCGATTCACCAAGCCAAGGAAGTGGCACGTGGGAATGCAAAGAGCCCCAGCCCATGGTCTGCTCCTTGGGCATGTGACAACCTCTCCATCCACGCCCCCCTTCTCTGTTCAAGGGTGTAATTTCACACCCTAGGTACAAATATTTGTGTTTTTATATACACACACAAGGCATTCAAAGGCAGCAAACAACAGACCATGTTTTGTTCATAAACTTTAAGAACCTCCTGGGCTTAGCTTGTTTTGATGAATACTGTCCAGCTCCAGCAAACTCACCTGGATTTCTTCAGTTTTTCAAAGTCTTTCTGCCCAAGATGATCATCGACTCAGCCCACCCTTTCCAGGGAAGGTCAGTCTTCCCTTCTGTCCCTTCATATGCATCAATTAATTTATCTACATTCAATATCATTGATATTTTTAGTGCTGAAGGAAGGTTTAACAGATGCTGTGATTCTTCAGCTGGCTGTGAACTCAAATTCAGTCAGTAGATAAACTCAGCCATCCCACTGCTTCCCTACCACAGGGACTCATGCTGAGACTGCTGGGGGCCACCCTTTTCCATCAGGACTGGCCATCCATTCCCTTTGGTAGCCAAGCACCCAGCATGGGAACATGCCAGAATCTTTTTGGAGCCAGTGGAACCACACAGGTAACAAAGCACCTCTGCAGAAAGGGCTGATGGGGATCAGGTGTACCTGGCAAAGCTCAGGAACCCCTGAAAGAGTACGGTTAGAAGAGAGCCTAGTTAAAACCAACAGCCATGGGGATGAACAAAAAAAACTTGCACACCAGCAGCTCTGGAGAAATGCCTGTGAAATGGTCAGAAAGAGTTAACAATCCGATGGCTTGAGCAAACAGGGAAGTGGCAGCATAGGGAACAAGAAACAACTACTAGTGCTCTTTGTTTACCAGCTTGTGTTAGCCATGTCAAAACAGTTTTTGAAGAGAAGGCAGGTTTGGAGTGGAGGCAGTAACTGAGATTCCACCTGCTGATATGGGAGAGGTACCGAGGGGAAAACTGGTCAGAACCTACTGACAGCTGTATAGGTGCCTGGGCAGAGAGAGCAGAACAAGAGAACAGAGGAGAAGATGGAAATTAAAAAGAGCATATTCCACAATTGAGGGTAAAGTAACATAACTGAGATTAGGTAAGTGAGAAAAGAGTGTCCAGCAGGAACAACTTCAGCAGTCACTGGAGATTGGTCTGTGATGAGTGAGGAAACTCCTGAAGAATTCATCAATGCATTCAGCAAAGCCAGGTGGTGGTTGTGGAACCTAAGTCCTCGGGAAGAATCGTTCCTTGTCCCCCAGTTTCACTGCCAGTCATTGCTACCCATACACACATCCCTACTTGCCCTTTTTGAGCTGTGTGACAACACTGAAATTTCTTTCAGTCTCATGACCTCATAGATGATTTGACACACTTCCTAGCCCTATTTACTCACATGGGTATGTGTTTGCATGGCAGGGCTGTGAATCATGAAGCAGATACTTTTCAGAGACCTACCTGAGCTCTAGTTAAACATACCACCAAGCTTTCCTGTAGGTCCTCACCCCAACCAGTAATTCTGTGTGAGCTGCAACCAGGCCCAACCCCTGTGAGGTTGCATCAGAACTGGTATCTGTGGCTCTCCTTGCAAAGCTCAAAAGAAAGAAGCTAACCATCAGTAATGCCCTTTGTTTTCCATGGCACTGCAGGAGGTCCAGCAGGAAGAGCCACTAGAGAGCTCAATAGTCCCTGTACAGCCTCATGAAGAGATTTCCTTGCAAACAAAAAGATTTCCTGGACTGTCACTAAGCATTTGCCCTGTCTGTTGCTGCTTAACAACAGAGAAATTGCTAATCCATCTGAAGAGAATGGCAAACCATGTCCTGTTCCACCTCCCCATGCATCAGTACCTTTGCTAAGGGGCAAGTTCATTAGAACATCATTGTTTCCTTAAGCTATGGTCAAACGCCTTTGTCCCACACTGCTGAGTAAACACTATTTCCCCTACCCCAAAAGCAGGGTTTCATTTTTAAACAAGCTGCTTATCATACCCCAGGAGGCTGCACCATTGCTCAAAAGGTCTGAAGTCACTGAATTATGGTGTTGTATAGAAAATGCACATGACACCAACAGGTGTCAACAGGCAAGAACCACCATCTTATGGGAGAATATCAGTCCCTCTATAGCTGTAACCTGGCTCTGGCTAAGGCTCAGCAAAAGGTGCAAGTATAGAACTATAATGCTTTGCATTCACTACACATGTATGTATATTTAGCTTGTCCATTTTAGCAACCCAATCCTTCGAGAAACAAATTTCACCATTAGGCTTTGAAAAAAACTTCTGATTGCTTCACACTTACTGCCTTGTACAAGGCCAGCAAACCAAGGCAGCTGCTACAGAACTAGTCAGTCACTGCTCCTGATCCTCCTCTTCCAGCACACTCACGAATTCATTATCTTTTTCTTTCTTCAGTCATCTCTCCTGAGCTGAAGACTGTCTGCTTCAACAGAGCCTGCAACATTCTTTGATTATTCTTTGCAGCCATTGCTGTGCCTTTTAGTGTCACCATTTGTCTAGGAGGAAGCAGGCAGAGCCTCTCTGCACAGTGCCACAGCTGTCTCCTGCTTCCCACCCCTTTCCCAGGGCAGCTCTTGCCATCCATCAAGCTAAAAACAGAGCTCAAGTTGCACTGCATGTAATTGCAATTGCAAGATCCTTCCAAGTGGGAATAGCTCCTGTAGAGCCTGTCACTGCACACGTACAGCTCACCACACTGCTCACCCAAGTGACAACACAGTTTCTTCCACAAGTCTCTGAAAACAGCCTCAGTTTCAACCTGGGAAAGTCTCACCATCCACAAGTTGCCACTTCTAAAACTAGGAAAAAAAGAACAGGAAGCCTAATTTAGATGGCTGTTGGCTACGTCACTCCACAGGTGAAGCTCTGTGGCACAGCCTGGGGGCCTGGACAGGGAGGACTTTCGGTCAGAAGGTAACATGATGCACAAAAACCACCAAGAATGAAGAGAATCAGGGAAAAACGCTTTTCTGTCAGCACAAGGGGTGTCCAAACAAAGATCCTTCAGAGCCTGCCAAGATGACCCAGTTTCACCCTTTTCCCTCCCCCAAAAGGCCACGTACAAGGCTGGTGCTCCCAAACATCTCTTGAGGTCAGACTAATTATGGCCACCATAATTATTGCCCAAGTGACTGCAGAGCAGTAGGAATCTGCTTCTACCTGTTGGCTCCCTTATTACCTTGGCAAAACTGAGGAGAGCACACATAAAGCCATTTGTACTTTTACACAGTAGGTGGTCACAGCTAATCCACCTGCAAAGAAAGACCAATCTGTATGGACAGCTGCCTGCAAGTCAGATCCTTCAAATGCAATCCCCAGTGCAAGCAAATCCATTAAGTAAAGAACTCTGCATGTGGAGTGAGAGGATAATCTAACCAGGGTGAAACGTCTTCTCTTGCATGGGACCAGTGCAAGAAACAGCCCTACGAAAACAAATGGGGGATTAGTAAATTAAACAAACAAACAAACCAAAGAAAATCAGCAGTCTGGAACACAGAAGCAAAAAAACCCACAGGACCCAAAAGCAATCAGTAGATTTCTGGAATTTAAAGGCGAGAAGTTGGTTGATTTTAGGACAGCAGAACAAGCATTGCACCTTGTGCTGCTGAAGTCAGGAGGAATCACGTTGTGGGTATGGCAGGTATTGATTCAGCTGGTTTTGCAGAGATGAAGATGGAGGGCAGGAGAGAGGCCAGACCCTGAGAAGGACAACTGGGGCACCCTGATGTAACCCACCCCTTGCAATGCCTGCAGCGCTAGGAAGTAGTTTTCCAATACAGAGCTCTAATGGAAAGTACATTTAACATCAACAATCCAGCTCCTGGCAACCAGCCTAACATTTAAATTACATTTCATATGAACAGTATCCAAATGAAAAAGAGCACAAGTGGCTTTTAAATGGCACTGGCTCCGTGTTTCCCTCTTACCAGCTTATTTGTCAGCTCCATTTAGTAATTGTATGAAAGGTATGTTGAAGGATAAATTGTAAGAGATTCCATTCTTGCTCACTTTGCTTCCAGGAAAAGCTTCCTCCCTGGTTTGCCCTCCCACTTCACCAGGTAGCTCCATCAGCCTAGATTAATAGCTGAGGGAGAACAAGAGCTGCCCCCACCTTTTCAGACAAAAGCTGTTTGAAACCACTTTAATTTCCAAAATGCAGATCTAGGTAAAAGCAAAAGCCCAGCTTTGTGCTGTAAAAGGAAAAGCAGCAAAAACCCCACTCCTCTGCTCAAGCCCATTTCCCTAAGAGGTGTCCTGGACTGCAGGAACTCCACAGTCCTTGGGAAGAAGAGCATTTCCTCATGTTTACTTGAGTGGCTGCCAGGCATCTCCTGCACAAAACAACTGCTGCTGCTCATGTGGCAGATCAGGCAGCTCTGTGCACTGAACAGTGGTTTGTATGAATGAGCATTTCACCTTCCTGAGCCAGGTATTCCCTCCTCCTGGTACCCTCCAAGCCCAAGAGATCTGAATTCTGCCCATGTGTGAAAATGAAAGTGCAGTGATGTTTGAGGCTGATGCTGGTGTCCCTACAAACTGCCCCAGATCCCAGTCCCATTGTCTGACCTGCCTTCTTGGCAAAACCATAATGGATATGCACATTTCCAGGTGATTTTGGTTTCAGAAACCAGGATTGGATCAGCTCTAAAAAGCTGTCATGCCAATAGTTTTTGCCTCAGAGGCAACCTCCCTTGTGGAGCTTCACAGTCACAGATCTCCACAGAACTCTCACCAATGCACCCTCACACCTACACAGGACTGTATGCCAGGATTTTCCTTCTTCAGACAGATTTCAATGTCTCATCAATTGCTGCCAACACACAAACCTCTTCAGGAACACTACCCATCACTTAATGCCTGCCCACTGTCTATCTACATGTTCTGCATGGCAGAAGGAAAGTATGAAGCTGACATTGATCCTACAATAAATTAGTGGAAAAAAACCAAAACCGAACAAATCCAATGCCCTGCTACTCTTATTGCATTAATAATTACACAAATGGCAACATTATGGGGGAAAATAGACCAGTTTTTCAGAGGTTTTAGAAAACCTTTAGATTAAATGTACTTTAACACCAGGAAATAACAATTATAAAGATGGAAAGCATCACTTCACAGCTCCTCAGGAGGTGTCAGCCATGGTACTTGCTGCTGATACACGAGGTGAGGCTGTCCAGGTACAGCAGTGCCTTTGGCAAAACACACCAAAAAGCAAAGTCATTTACACAGAAATAATTTCAGAGAGAAGCATCAACATCTTGATTCCAGGTTTTCAATGTTTTTGCACGCACTGCTCTTGTTCAGATCTTTGTATAATGTGTTGCCTTAGATAATTCCAGAAATGCATGACTACAGTTTGCTGTTAAAATGGTGAACAGACTGTTTTAAGGTGCAACAAATACCAAAACAACAAAAATCTCAATGAAAACATCTGATTGTCAGGTAGAAACTACACCTGCAAATAACAGTTAAAGCAAGCAGCTTTGTTGGTCTAACTGAGAAGAGAATGGGAAGCAAATAGTATGACTGGCAAGAAATTAATAAGCACAGATAATATATTTGTATGTTATTCAGATGGTATTTCTGGCAGCATTCCAGCCATGGAACAGCAGCAGTCTTTTAGGATAACTTCTCCAACTCTGAAACATTGGTGGATTAAGTGGAAGATACTACCCAGAGCACATGATGATTTTCTAGCACTTCAAGCAGAAGCTCACTGGCAGCAGCACAGCTCCCAAGGCATGGTTTGTTGCTGTGTGCAGACAGAAATACAGGCATTTTCTACAGCTGGGATCTCATTACTCAGAAAGAGATTTCCATGATAGGCTGGAAAATTGAATGAGACTGAGATTTTTCTGCCCTCTCCGTATTTTCTCACTTTTTCTGCTTTTCCATATCTTTCATGTGGATCTAACTAACATGATGCTTTACCTTGCCTGTAGGGCATATGCAAGAATCCTCTTTGATGTCTGCTTGTCACGGGCTACTCCCAGATTCTCCCAGTGGTCACCAAACCAAGAAAGCCTTTGCCTTGCCCTGTCAGGGACTGAAAAATTTCCACACATCAGGGGGACCAAGCAGTACCTCAGGAATACATTATAATCCTAGTGTGGAAATATCTCTGATATTTTACAGACAGAAACAGCAGCTTTTGTCCAGCAGTGGTGCTGCCTGGCATAAGCAATACAACAGCCCAGATCCTTCCAAGGAGATGCATTCCCCAAAGCCCTCTGCAATCCCAGCCAGCTGTGGGCAGGCACTGGAGCACAGCAGGGTGATGGCACTTCCACACGAGGGGCTCCCAGCCAGGAAGAGCTCCCAGGATACAGCTGTGAGGGTAGCGCAGCATTTGCCAGCCCCTGAGCAGGGATGTGAGGCCAAGCACTTCCCCAAATCCTGGGGAAGCAGCCTTGGAGGCTCCCAGGCTGCCTGCCGGCAGGATGCCAGGCCTGGCAATACTGACTGTCTGCCTGAATGACTTGGGCTCCTTCCTATCTTTCCCTATTCCCAGAAATGACGGTGCTATTTTCTACTCATTGAGCCATTGGGTTTGAGGTCAGCAGCAGGAAGTTGAGAAAGGCAGGATATGCAACCCAGAGAGTAGAAAATATCAATACTAAAAGCAAAGAATGAGTAAACCTGCTCATTCAAGGCTCCAGCTCCCACGAGAAGTTTTCAGAGACCTCTGATAAGCTTCCAGCTGTGCCACAGGGAGATCACAAACATCTCTGCTTACACTTACTGAACACCTCTGGTTTTCTGGGCACTGCCAGTTTTAAGTGTAACATGGATCTGGGGGCACAGGGCAGCAGAAGAGCCGAGCTCTCTGCTCTGGCTGACACCAGGGCACCGCCTCGCAGGGTCTGCTCAGCACACACAGAGCCCCCACCCATGTCACAGCCACTCCTTCACAGGACAGTCTCCTCTCCGACCTCTGCTGCAAGGACACCCACCAGCCTCTGCAGATTATCAGTTACAGCTCTCACACCACTCAGGGAATGACAAATCAGTATTTAACAAAGATGGCCTTTATAGCACATGAATAAGGGGCAGAGCGTAGCAGACTTTGTGCTGCAGGAGTTCCTGGTAAAACCACTATTCTGCGCAATGGAAGATTATTATCTAACATGCACATTAATCCCTGACTGTCCCCAAAAAGCACTGAAATACAATCAGAAAAAATTTATAAAGTCTCAGCATTTTCAGCCTCCTCCTCAGTCTACCTGATATAGTAATATTATTATTATCATCATCAAAATTTTGTACGAAGAGTTACTTATTATTTAAGCAAGTGATGAGAAATTCCCCATCGCTAGCACAGCAGCACTTCCCACACCTTGGTATCCTACCACTGTATTTACACAGCACAAGGAGAAGGCAGCTGCTCAGCACAGTCATTATAACTCACCCACACTCACTACCTTACCCAGACTTACCCTATTTACAAGCAGGTTGTTCACACACGAGGTATCAAAAGCAAAAGGCATCTCTTTCTTTCTTTTCAGATAAAGCTAGACAGGAACCTGGGCTGAGCGGGGCAGATCGTGGCACTAGCCCGGACAGAGCGCGGCTGCCCACTGCCATCAGAAGAGGCGGCAGATCCATGCAGCAGAGACAGGAGACAAGTGCTCTCCTTCCCTCATTCTCCTATTTCACCATGACATTTAATTATCCAAATGAGGCCGTCCTCAGCTACAGGAACAGTAAACATAAATCCACAACCACAACGGCTTTTAAACACACGATTCAGCGCTATTATTTTTACTGCGAGTGCTGCCATAGCTCTTGCTCTACACGAAGCAAGCCCAGCATCGGTACCACCCGCGGTCGGTTCTCGCACAACCCCAGCCGGGCAGCCCCGCGCCCCGGGCAGCGCCGGAGCCGCAGCCCCGCCAGCCTGGAACTGTTCCGGGCACCTTTGGGACAAAACCCGCATGGCCGGCGCTGCCGGGCAGGGCGGGACGCCCGGGCTGAGGGGGCCCCGACCCCTCCGCAGCGCTGTGCCCAGGGCGGGCTCCGGCCCTTCACCCGGGGAGCCTTCCTCCTCATCCTCACGAGTCCTGCGCGGCCCCGCTCCCCCCACCCGCGCCGAGCCGAGCCGAGCCGAGCCGAGCCGAGCCGAGCCCAGCCCAGGCCAGCCCAGGCCCCCCGGCCCCTCACGGAGCCCCGGTACCTGCGCCCTGCGCGTCTCGCGCCGCCGCCCGCACCTGCTGCGCACCCCGCGGACGGTGACGTCACGGGGGACACAGGCCACGCCCAGTCCGAGCGGGGCGGACACGTCACTGCCAGGCCCCGCCCAAAAACAAAGGGCGTGGTCACGAGGGGGCGTGGCCGGAGGGAGCGAGCGGGGCGGACCTGGGCCCTGTCCCACTTACCGCTGCTGTCCTTGTCCCTGTCCCTGTCCCAGCTACTGCTCTTGTCTCTCTGTCCCTTTCCCAGTTATTGCCCCTGTGCCTCTCGTTATCCCTGTCCCAGCTACTGTTCTTGTCCCTTTCCCAGCTATTGCCCCGTCCCTGTCGTTGTCCCTGTCACAGCTACTGCCCTTGTCTCTGTCCGTGCCCTGTCCCTGTCTCTGACCCAGCTGCTGCCACTGCCCCTGTCCCTGCCTCCATTCCTGCTCCTGTTCCTCACCCAGCTGCTGTCACTAGCTCTGCTCCTCTACCTGTCCCTGCCTGTGTCTGAGGAGCTGAAGCTGGAAGGACCCGCAGGCTCCCGGCCGTGCTCTGGGGAGGGGGATCCCGTCCGTGCCGCTGGTCGGGGCCGGGCAGGGTTAAACCAAGAATGGACAGCGGGGTCAGGGTGGGCACGGGGGGCTCGGGGCGCAGCCTCACCTGCTGGGGACCGAGGCCAGCAGCAGTGGGACCCGGGGAGCCTTGGCCCCACCAGGGACCCCCGGGCATGGCAGGGGCTGGGCTGGGCCGGGCCCCCCGGCACCGCCGCTGTCGCTGCCCTTCCCTGCGGGGGCTGGACGGGACACGCGGCTGGTGACCGGGACCTTTGCACGGGCGCTGTCGCCTTCTGCTGATAACGGGACACGTGCGCAGGAGAAGGTCCAAGCACAGAGCCTGGGAAAGCAATTACGGGTTTGCCCAGATAAAACAGGTCAAGGACGCAGGTTGGAGTGCGCAGTCACCATCCCTGCCCCGGCACATGACACTGACTCACGATGGTGGCCAGAGGCGAGGGGACAGCAGTGGCCACCTGTGGAGTGACGCTGTGCCGGGGAGGTGAGGTGGGCTTGGGGACAGTGGTGGTCCCCAGCATGATCCTGCTCCTGTGCTGCCGTGTGTGCTGAAACCAGCTTCTTTTTATCCACCATCGATTAGTAGATCTAATCAGGCCAGCTTAATGCTGGGTCCCTAATGAGGCTCAACCAGGAAGAAATTATTTAAATTAGTTACATGACATGCTATATTCTTGGGCAAGAGAAAAGCAGGATACACAGCTGCCCCTGCTCTGTCTGAAGAGCTCAGCCAGTGCCCGAAGTGTACCCCAAACGAAACCTGTGGGCTGATGAGAGGTGTGGGAGATGTTTGAGAGCCCTTCCAGGGCACCAAGAAGAGGCTGCCATTCCCTGGATGCAGGCAGTGAAGCACCTTCATTCCCCAGCCGTGCTGCCCTCCTCACACCGAAATCACAGAATCATTTAAAGCTGGAAAAACCCTCTGAGATCACTGAATTCAACCATTCCTCCAGCACTGCCAAGGCCACCATTATACCCTGTCCCCAAGTGCCACATCTACACATCTGTTAAACCTCTCTAAGGATGGTGACCCCATCTACTGTGAGCAGCCTGTTCCAATGCCTGAACACCCTTCTGATGAAGAAATTTTCCTCAATATCCAGCTTAAACCTCCTCTGGTGCAGCTCAAAACCATCTCCTCTCATCCTGCCACTTGTTGCCTGGTAGAAGAGGCAAACTCCCATCTTGCTACAATCTCCTTTCAGGGGGCTGTAGAGTGGGAGAAGGTCTCCCCTGAGCTTCTTTTTGACCAGGTTGAGCTCCCTGAGCTCTCTCAGTTGCTCCCCATCAGACCTGTGTTTCAGATCCTTCCCCAGCTCCATTCCCTTCTCTGGGCACGCTGCAGCACTCCAACATCTGGCAGTCTCCACAGAATGGGAAAAAAACCTAAGCAACCAAGCAAGCAAACAGCTAGAAAAATCCTCTGGATCCTTTTGTGGTACACCAGGGGGTCCATGTGGCTCATTGTGAAGGGTGTGAGGAAGAGGAGGGCTGGCATGGGGGGGGCAGGGGAAGGCTCTGCACACATGGGCACGAGCTGGGGCTGCTGCTCCACTGCCCTGGAGCTGCAGACAATTCCATCCCGCCCAGTTTCCTCACCCTACAATGTCATTTCCATGTGCCCTTGGAAATGAAACTGCCCAGCCAGGACCTCAGAGCAGAAGCAATGTAAATTGTTCTGCTGAGCAGCACTGAGCTTGTCTTGGGTTCTTGACTCCAGTGCCAGTGGGCACACACTGTTGTCCTGTTAAACATTAACTGGGAAAGCAGCTTGAAAAACATTGCTTGGCTTCATTAAAATCTTCAAATGGCACTTGATACTTACATATCCTTATGAGCATTTTGCACATACTTTAAATACTGGTGCAGGCCAGGCTTTAGGGTTCTTATGACTGCTCCAGCAAAAATTATACACTAATTTCTAGGTGCAGCTGTCTTTACCCCAGGCAGCAAGGCTGGTAGGGAATACCATACAACAAATTGGGGCTTAGCTCCTACAAAGAGAAGACAAGCCTGCTCTCCCATGGAAAAAGGAGAGGCAGGACACTGAGCAAGGACCTGTGGAAGGTCCATTCACCCAATTTCCATCAGGTGTGTTAGCACATCCCCAGAAACCACCTGAGAGGCGTGGGAGAAGCCTGGAGGTGTTACACATGTTCAGCTGATGGGTTCACATGAGCTCCCACTCAGGCTTCACTGTCACGTGTGGTGTGGCTGCAGCAGAGGGCAGGGAACTCCTGAGACACAGGAATGGAGTTGTTTGAAGGTGGTGTCTGAGATGGTGGAGGACAGACCAGGTTTTGCACCCTTTGCATTTTTACTAGTGTTTTTTCCCTTTCCTTTCTCCTGTTCCCTGACATGACCCACTGTTATTAGCAGATGTGGGAAGGGAGGTGTGAATACTGTTTGCTGGAAAGCCTGTGCTGCCTGGAAACTCTGGTTTAGCAACGTTTATCTCCCCCCAGCCCTCCCCGTGCCTGGCAAACTCAGCAGCTCTATAATCAAAGCTTTTGTCTTTGTTGTTTACTTTTTTTCTTTCTGATCGCTTGAACACCACCAGCCAGAGGGAAGGAGTTGACCTTGCCAAGGACGAGGGCAGGAGCTGGACCCAGACAGCACAACAGGCTGTGGAGAGCAGGTGAACAGGAGCAGCAGAGTGCAAAGCCATTGCAGTGACTACCCCCATTCCTGCTGGTTTCACACCTCTTTCCACACAGTAATTTGGTAAAGCCCGTTTCAAAAGCCTTGTGAAACACCCCACTGTCTTTGCAAGAGGGTTCTGTGAGACTACAGGTTGCAGGCAGGGCTGGCTTTGTTGGTGGTTGGCTTTGGTGGAGGTGTCTGCAGGGCAGAAGGGATCAGAGAGGAGATGCCCCTGTCCTTGTCTTTGTGACAGTGCCAGCTGAAGAGGTCCTGCTCCATCCCCAGACTCCCACCAGCCTGTGCCTTCCTTCCTACTACGTGCCAGTGCCTCCACCAAAACACTGTTCAGGACCTTGTGAGCAGATCCAGGATCTATGCAACGCCTCAAAAGGAAAATGCTGCCCAGGAAGGATAAAATCCCTGGATCTGCACTCTCTGTGCTGGAATCCCAAGCCCTGCCTGGGACAAAAATCTTTCTTATCCATCACCTTCACTATTGGGAAATTTTCCTGACTTGCTTGATCAAAATTAATGGTTTGAAAGTTCAGATCTGCAGTGATTTGTGGCACAGATCTGTTGAACAGATTCAATGTCCCTTTGCATCCGTCCAAGCTTATCTGGGTGAACCTGAGCCCTGCACTCTGAAAACTGGCTCTGTGAGAGAGAAGTGGTGGCTGTTCTTCCCTCCTTAGGATGAGTTCTGCTGTGCCTCCCACTGGCTTACAAAACCCTCCAAGTGCTCCTGGTCTCAGCTGTCCTGTCTGCAGGTGAAATGGAGTGTTACTGGAGCCCTCCCCTCTTCACAGGGCTGGGAAGCTCCTGTGCAGGATGGTCCTGAAGCTGATCTGCTCTTCTGCTCAGAGGTCCCAGGGCTTTGGTGCTGGCTCATTCTGGAGGTTTGGGTTTCTGCTCTTCATAACACTCAGTGTCCTTTGATCTTTACCTGCTTCATCCTTATCTCTCCCACTCAGTAAAGTAAGATTTATGCTGGTAGATAAGATAGGAAGTTTGATATATTTGGGTATGGGAAAACAACTTCATCAAGAGCCAGGCTGAGCATGATTAGAAAGAGATCACCTGGCAAGATCCAAGGCTCAAGGACCCCTTTATGTGTGCAGGGGGAGCTGGAGCCATTGCTCTCCTCCTCTCCTCCCCCCCAGGCTAAGAGAGGCCTGGGATGTATCTCAAATCCACGGATGCTCCTTGCACTCCAGTGTGGCTGGTAGAATTGGGATGTGCTCCACTGAATTTGCAGCTCTCAGTGCTGTTTAGCTGGCACTGAGCAGGCTCCTGTGCTTGCCATGGGGGTCAGTTCCCTGACTGTATGTTAGAGTCTAGTGCTTGTTGGCGGCTGTTTTTGCTTTCACTGCTGCTCGGGTGCTTATCACCCCCCTGGATCATGCCTGGGAGCACTGATAACAGCCATGGCCATGGGCCTGGCTGGCAGGTGGCCAGGCTGTGTCTGTGCTGTGCTGTGCTGCCCAGCCCAGGCTGGAACTCCAGTCTGAACCTGGGACGTGTGAGTGAGTCCACAAAGGAGCACAGACCCACCTGCAGGCTGTGGAGGAGCCCATGCCATAGTAGGGGGATGCCTGGAAGAGAATGAACCCGGTGGGGCCTGTGCTGGAGCAGGTTTGCTGCAGAACCTGTGACCCCAGATCCAAGCTGGAGCAGCTGGTGAGGAACTGCAGGCCATGGGAAGGATTCAAGCTGGAGAAATTCAGGGAGAGCTGTCTCCAGGGATTGGACCCCAGGCTGGAGCAGGGGCAGCAAAGATTCCCTGCAGCCCATGGAGCAGCCCTTGGTGGGGCAGCTGTGTCCTGCTGCCTGTGGAGAACTGGGATGTGACCACACTCATGGGGACTCTGGCAGGAGCCCCTTGGTGGGGCCAGGCTGGGGACAGAGGCAGGAGTTCAGTGCTGTGTTAAATCAGGTAACCTGGCCCAAAAGGACCAGGGATGGAGATTGCAATGGATCTGTAAATTGTTGTAAGCCATGATTTGAGTTGTATGGCTCAACCAAAAACCAGAAGCCTCCCAAGAAGTTTTTCCAAGGCAGCAGTGACCTGACCTGAGCTGCCTTTGTTGCCAAATGGCTCCCCCAACCCAGCACCTTTGCTGTCCTGAGTGACCACCAGAACGGAGGGAGCTCAAAGTCATGGACTAAATGAATTTTACAGGCTTTTTTTCTAATGCTTTATAAACATTTTCCAGAGTGGCCCATAGACTAAGGGAATGATACCTGTGTGTTATATTGGAGACTGGTAAGGGGGTATTGAATGGTTGGTATTGAAGTTGTACTGAATAATGTGGAACCTGGAATGGTGTACATGGCATGGAATATGAGGTGGAATGTCCTGAGTTTGGCTGGAGTAGAGTAATTTTCTTCCCAGTGGCTGCAGTGGCAATATTTTCTACTTGTGCTGAACACAGGGTTGATAATATAGAGATGTTTTTGTTATTGCTGAGCAGAGCTTGCACAGAGCCAAGGTCTTTTCTGCTTCTCATACTGCTTTGCTGCCAAGGAAGTTTGGTTTGTGGTGGAGGTGGGGAGGAGACACAGGCAGCACAAGTGATCCCAGCTGACCAAAGGAATATTCCATATCCCATATCCCATATTGCAATTCCATATTCCATTTGGGGTGGCCTGGGTGGCCAGTGCAGAGTGGGATGTGCGTGGAGGATGGCACACGTCCATGTGGATGGGAAGGGGAGCAGATGAGTTTACACAGAGGGAATTGGATTTCAGTGTCTGAAGTTTTCTGCTGCCAGCAGGCAAATCACCAGCCTTACAGGAAAGGTGGGGCAAGGCTATTTACAAGAGCATGTAGTGACAAGACAAGGGGGAGTGGGTTCAGATTCAAAGAGATTAGGTTTAGATTAGATATTAGGAAAATATTCTTTGCTGTGAGGGTGGTCAGGCCCTGGCACAGGGTGCCCAGAGAAGCTGTGACTGCTCCTGGAACCCTGGAAGTGTCCAAGGCCAGGCTGGTAAGGGCTTGGAGCAACCTGGGATAGTGGAAGATGTCCCTGCCCATGGCAGAGGGTTGGAACTGGATGATCTTCAAGGTCCCCTTCCAACACAAACCATTTTGTGATTCTAGCATCCTTTAGAGCAGACAGCTGCAGGTGTCCTGTGGTACCCAGGAGCCCTTGGCTCCCACAAAGCAGATTGAAAAGCATTGGAGGGAAGACAAAACCATTAATGCTTTCATAACAGTGCCTTGTGCTTCCTACAAAGCATTTTATCCCAAGAATGCCAAGTGTTTTGCAAGATCTTAAATAATTATGCCTTAGAGCAGTGCCACACAGGACAGAAATATCTCCCTCCCTCAAATTCATCTGTCTGGGATGGCCCACACTGGGAGCCAATGGGCAGGAAAGGAAAGGAACAATTTCCCAAAGCCCCACTGCTCAAGCTCCGAGGAAATCCTGAGCTGGGGCTTCCCTGGGACACCCCCAGTGCTGCAAGGGGGGATATGAGCTGTTCAACAGCAGCTCTCTTCGGACCTTAATTTTGTTTGGGGTTTTGCTGGAATGATCCTGGGTTTTGGCCCTGGTCCTGGGAGAGCTGGGCATGGCCCATACCTGGAGAACAGTCCTCCTCTGTCCAAGGGCTGTAAATTGCATGAGTGAGCTGCCTCGAGCCCTGTGACTGATGTTGGAAGCCCACTGTGTCATTAATTGAGGGATTTGGACTCAAGCAATCCCAAACTCCACAGGACAGCCACATGATCCTCCCCCAGCCCTCCTCTGGCTCTGCCCCACAGCCAGCCCCGACCCCCAGGACCTGCTAAAATCAGACCCTTGTGGAATTGTACCCTGGTCGCTGGCAGGGCCCTTCCCTTGCCCTTGTGAATCCTATTCCTGTGCTGTACATCCCATGGGACAGCATGTAGGAATTGTTCTTTGTGATCAAGGGCTGTGCCAGCCCCTCCCAGGCAGCCCCCGTGCTGCAGACTGACCTTACTGCCTCAGCAGCAATGTAGCAGCTCGAGGGCTCAGGAAAAGCCCACCTCTGCCTTTGTAGGTGTTTAGGTTTGTCTCCAGCACGGGCTTTCCACCTCCAGCAGCAGGACCCTGGTCATTTCAGCCTTGTCTGTGCTGGAGGGATTTGTCACAGCAGCTTCTGTGCTTAAACTCCCCTTTTCTGGTGGGAGCAGCATTGCTGCCATGCTCCAAAGAGCTCAGAAAAACCTCCTGCTGCTTAAGACACAGGCACAGAAAGGTGGTGGAGGGAGGGAAGTGTAGGCTGAAATCACTAAGTGGCAGCTGAGCTTTTCATCTGCTGCTCCAGTCCTGTGGCTCTGCAGCTGGGTGAGCTCTGGAGTTTAAACTTCCCAAGAAGGAATTTGGATGTGCAATCCTGACAGCATCCCACAGCCACAGGAGCCCCTGTGTCCCTGCTGGGACAGGTAAGGGGACAGGCCAGCTCTGCAGCAATGCACTGGCACCCTCTAATGACACAGCTGTGAATGTTCGGGGGGACCTGGGATTGCTCCTGCAGCCCGTCCTGCGTGCTGGAGCTGCTCTGCTCACAGCCCTCTGGAGCCCTTGGTGGGGCAGGGCTCTCTCTTCACCACCTGCTCTGCTCCAAATCCACGCCTCAGCTCTCCTTTGGTGCTGCAGATCCCCAGGGTGCAGACAGCAGGGAGGGTTTGTGGCTGTGCACTGCTGTGCCGGGTGAGCTCCAGCGAGCACTCTGCCCCCATCCCTCTGCCCCAGGAGCAAAGCCAGCTGTGGCTGCCCCTACACCACTGCAGCAGGAGGGCTGGCGAGCCTGTGGCCACGTCCTGCCAGCCCAGTTTTGGCCACACTGCCCAGGCTGGCTCAGGAAGCCTCTTTACTCCCCTTTGTGCTGTCTCAGAGACACTGGTACAGTTTGCCTGCTTGGTTACATAGGCTCCAATCTCTCCTATCCAGCCCACTCTGTGGCAAAGACGTGAAAAACACGGTTCACTGTTTTGGGAGAATTAAGAGGTTTAATAAAACGACAATAGGAGACATACATAAAGCAAAGGGTTAAAACGGCCGGGTGCTTGGCATGCTGCCAACCCCTTTAAATAGTTTTACCAGCCATCCATTTGTTACATATTCATAGACCTTCATGCATAGTCAACTGTTTTTGGGAACTGTTTAGCACGGCCACTGCTTGGGTCCGCCTTTTTAGAGCATGTGTGTTTTTTGGCTTGTGGTTTCATTCTTCACCTTCTTCCTTTTAATTTGGGGTGGTGGTCCAGCCAGTGCAGGTTGATAATTTTCTTGTCCCCATCACATGTTCACGGGCTGTTGTCTTTGACTAAGCAGGTAGTTTAAATATACTATCTCTAAAAAAAACTTATGTCTAACTTTTACTATTACCCAAGACTATATTCATATAGAAATGCTATTTTAACATTATATATATAGCATTTATCCAATACTTGTGAAGAGCCAACAACATTTTATGCATTCATAACAGAGAGAGAATGTGTCACTGAAATGGGATCACAGAATCATGGAACAGCTTGGATTGAAGGTAGAATTAAAGTTCATCTTGTTCCACTCCCCTGCCATGGCAGGAACAGCTTCCACTAGATCAGTTTGCTCCAAGCCCTGTCCAATGTGACCTTGAGCACTTCCAGGGATGGGACAACCACAGCTCCTCTGGGCCTCACCACCCTCACAGGGGAGAATTTCCCCCCAATATCTAACCCAAATCTCTCCTCTCTTAGTTTAAAACCATTCCCCCATTTCCTATCACTCTGTGCCTATGTGAAAAGCCACTCTCCTTTTTTTTATCAGCCCCTTTAAGTACTGGAAGGTGACAATGAGGCCTCAGCTCAATTTTATTCTAAATGCTGCTGAACCTGATGAGGACCTGAGCTGCACAATTGTGTTCTTGGTGACATTGTGCCATGGCCAACAGTCTGGGTGGGCTTCAGACATGCACAGCAGGGCACTGCAGGCTCCCCTCCAGCTGCCCCAGACCCACCCAGACCCTGCTGCCTGACTCTGGGGGCCCAGAGGAGTTCAATCTGCTCAGCAAGGAGGCTTCAGCCATGCTCAGCATCTCACAGGGCCTGATGGCAGAGCCTGCCACGATGGCAAACACAGTCAGCTCTTCCCTGGATGTTGTGCTGGCTGGTAAAAGGTTTTGGTGCTCTGGAATTGAGGTTTGCCATGGGTCCCAGTGCTGCCTGCCAAACTCATGACCAAAGTCAGCATCTTTCTATCTCAGCTGGGAGAAAGGGAAAAAGGGTGGGAATGGCCTAGCAAAACCAGGATTGTGGATCCTTGTACAAACAGGCCAGTGGGATCTTGAATGGTGAACCAACAGCCTGAGAGTACCAGGGCCAAGAGCTGCGAGGGAAGCCTTTGTCTCCTCTGACAGACATGAGGACTGAGCTCTGGTCCATGTGCCAGGGCACTCCTCCTCTCCTGCAGGAGCTGCCCAGTGCTGTCATCCTCCCAGTTGTGCCCAGAAACCTCTCCCCTCCAGAGTGGGTGGTTGTGGGGAGGCTGGGTAAAGCTCTGGGGACTCTCTACAAACAGGAGCAGATGGGCTGGGAATGGGGATGAGAGAGGAACAGAGTGGGATGGGGTTAGGGATAGGGAGGAGGATGTGCAAGGAGTGGAGCGGGATGGGAATGGGGTGGGATGAAAGGGATGGGGACTGAGTGGGGTTAGATGGGATAGGGAAAGGGATGAGATTAAGATGGGGAGTGGATCAGGATGGGGAGGAAAAGGGAAAGGGGAGGTGGGAAAGGGAAGGAATAGGGTTGAGATAGAGCTGAGGAAAGGAGCTGTGCTAGAGCTGGGGAGAAAAAGGGGATGGGAAAGGGGAAAGGGGAGAATCAGCTCTTGTTCAGACAGCACACGTTCAGGCAGCAGCTCATGCTAGCTCAGCCACTCAGTCACAGCAGCTTTGGAGAGCACTGAATGCCTTTCTCTTCTGCTGCTGTCCCAAGGGGCTGTGCTGCTCCACCAGCCAACTGTACCAGCAGGTTTTTATTTTACATTTATTTTCCTAATGGCTTGGGTGGCCTGAAAACTTGAGCAGTGAATTGTGACTGCTCAAGATTGGGTAAAAATCCACACAATGGCTGTGCACTGCAGTGTGGCACCAGGGATGAGTCACTGAAATTGCAATTAGGAAAGAAAATAACAGTGGGGTTACAAGCTCCTTTCCAGGAGCATTGCATTTCTCAGGAATTACAACGATTCCTTGGAGTGGTTCATGAGACATTACTCCATGTCAAGAAATACATGGAGCTGGAGGAAGTGGTAGCTGATGTAAAACAGTTTAACAGCTTTAATCTTCACAGTGACAGCATAAATGCTTTGGGAAGGGCTGTGGGGTGAGCAGAGGAAACCACAGCAAACCCCAGGGATGTGGGACAATGGAGTTGTGCCCTGACCTGGAGCCCAAGGTGATGCAGGTAATCTGGGCAGAAAGAGCACAGGGAAGGAGGCCCTGGGAGTGACAGGGGTCCCACTGGTGTCCCCTCCTCAGCTTGCAGAACCTTGCTGGAGTGAATCTCACAGCAGAGTGCAGCAAACAAGGAAGATGCATCACCCCTGAATTGCTGGAGTCCTGGAAAGCAATAGTCAATCTTCTGTTTGTCTCCCAACAGCTTTATTTTGTCTTTTGTCTGAAAGGTACAGACTGCTCTGCAGTGAGCAGCCATACAGCCAGTCCAAAATGTTATTAGTCCTCTCTGTCCCAGGACTCCCAGGAGTAAGACCTGATCCCTTGTTATATCCTGGCTTCTTGGGGGCAAGGCAAGGGTGCTTGGTCTCTTCAGCTTTATTGGCACAAGGGAAGAACCCAGTCCTGGTCAGCACGGGGTGGGATTCTGGGAACAGCTGCCCTTTGGCTCTGGGAGGTGAAAACACAAAGGGTCTGCAGCTGGTTAGACAGGTTTGGGCTAAAAGCTAAAAGCTAAACTGAACTTTGTGAGAGCAGACTTCAGCCTCTTCCTGGGTCTGGTTGTAAGAGTCCCATTGGATAAGGTAGAGGAGTACCCAAAGCCTGCAGGAAAGCAAATGTCACTCCTGTCTTTAAGAAGGGCAAGAAGGAGGATTCAGGTAACGACAGGCTGGTCAGCCTCAACTCCATCCCTGGAAAGGGCACAGCTAATCCTGGATGTCATTTCCAGGCACAGGAACAAGAAAACCATCACTGTTTGATTCTCCACATGCAAAGTCACACCTGGAGTGCTGTGCCCAGTGTTGGTCTTCCCCAGCACAAAAGGAGACTGGAGAAACTGGAGGCAGTCCAGAGGAGAGAGCCACAGAGTGGGTTCTCATGAGAGAACTGGGACTGTCCAGCGTGGAGAAGGGAGGACTCAGGGGGACCTTACCTGTGTGTATAAATACCTGAAGGGAGGGTGGAAAGAGGGAGGGAGGGCCCAGGATCTCATCAGTGGTGCCCAGTGACAGGACAAGAGACAATGGGCACAAATGGAAACACTGGAGGATCCATCTAAGTAGCCAGGAGTGATGGAGTCTCATCCTTGGAGGTATTCAAAAGCCACCTGGACAAGGTCATGGTCAAGGGGCTCTCATGGTTGAGTGGGGTCAGAGTAGGTGGCCTGCAAAGGTCCCTGCCAACCCAGGGACCCAGAATCACCCAGTCTGTGGGTGTGTGATTCTGTGACATGGCACAGAAATGCCAGGGTGAGCTTTGGGGCAGGTGGGACAAGGTGGGCTGGAGCAGGTGCTGCCAGGTGTCCATGTAAAGGACAGGCAACCCACAGAAATCCCAACTGTCCCTGGAGGTGGCACAGTCACAGAGCTGCCCAATTTGCTGGTTTTGGTGTTGAGCCAGGACACAAAAGTGTGTTTCTTCTGTCACACTATAAGCATTCACCACGTGCACACCAAGGGGTGTCCTGTCTCCATCACCTGCCTGACACTTGGACAGTGAACACCAGGACTGAGCAAAGAGCAAGGTCAGAGCAGCACAGTTTGCAGAATAAGCTGATTTATTGTATGAGCCAGAAGAAATACTTAAACAACTGTTTTAGACTATATTAAAAATGCTACACAGCTCCTTTGAATTTTCAAAAACTGCTGTGAGCTGAGCTACTCCTGTGGGACACAGGGAGTTTGTTGAGCTGGCTGAAAGACAAATTAGAAGTCAGCTTCAGGCAACTTTATTTTGCAGTCCTGGGCTGGTACTTCACACACAGACACAAATTTCATGTGAGCATCTCATCTGAGTGCCAGCAGCAGAGCACACAGAAATGGAGCATTGTCAGCCTTGCCCATAATTTATGAGGCTTTCAGGCAGCCAATTCCTTCCTGCAGAGTGAAAGCTCCTGGCAGAGCAGAGGTGGGCAGGAAGGGTCACCCCTCCTTTTGCTGTCAAACCAAGCCACAGTGATGTGACACACAGGTGACAGCTCTGCACCCTCCTGAGCCGAGGCTTGGGTGGCCACTGCCACCTAGGGGGCTGAGCTGGGGAGGTGAGGAATTCCCGTAGGGATTGGGATGAGAGGGGAGGGATGTGCACAGGGGCTTGGATTGTGGGTTCAAACGTGTGCAGCCCATGCGTGGGGGTGAGTGAAGGGACTGGGGGTCTCTGTGCCTGGCTGCAGCCCCTCTGTGCCCCTCTGTCCTGCTCCATCCCACCAGCACACCTCCAACATCTGCCCAGGGTCTGCAGAGGGCATATTCCCCTAGCCTCAATCTTGATTTGCATTTCCTCTTTGTGCCTCTCTTGTGGAAGTCACTGTAGATGTGCCAGGGGAGCTGAGTGGCACAACCTCATCATTAAAATGCCTACTTCATGCTCAAGGAAAAAAGCCTGGCTTTTGATCCAGCTGTGGACATGGCAGATATTTTCGGTCATATTCCCCTTCTCCCTCCCCCCCAGCAGGTGAAGCTACTGCACAGGTATTTATAAGATGCCTTTTTCTAAGGAAAATATAATGGCACTGTAAGGTATTTTATAGCAATTAAATAGAGCAGTGAGTTGCAGAAGGAGTTTCAGGAAAAGCAGTGTTATAAAACCATTTTTCTGCGGTGCCTCTGGGGGTTTGTACCTTGGCTGAACTGTCACTGCAGCCCTTCCGTGCTGGGGGAGCAGCTTTAGGGGTCGTTCTCCTGCCGGGCCACCGCTTTTCATTCAGCACAGGGGAACTGAATCACTCTGAGATCTCACATTGCGGGTTTTGACTCCGGCAGAAATGCCCGGGCCGGTGGGGAAGGGCAGGGCGGTGAGAGCGCCGAGCATCCCCAGCCCCGGCAGAGCTGCGGGCGCTGAGCTGACGCGGGGCAGCGAACCGGGCCGGGCGCTCAGCCCCAGGGACGGACCAGGGACACGCCGAGGGCTCGGCGGCAGGAGGGATGGGAACGGCGGTGAGCGACAGCGCAGGGGCTGTCCTGCCGCCGCACGGGGATGCCGGGCAGAAGGGAGAGCAGGAGAGCCCAACAGCGGCACGGGGAGTTACCACCAGAGGGCACTTAAATATTGCTCTTGCTGGATAAATGGTGTTTCCTAGCTAGACGCCAGCTCCGGATTGCCTGACAATGCACATCTAAGCCTGAGTCATTGCTGGCACAGAAAGCAAAGGAAAGCACTCAAAAGGCATTTGAGAAGTCATGCATGAATGGGAGTTTACTCGCAGGGCACAGAGGACTGAGCGTTTCTTTCAGACCCGTTCGGAGGGGTCTGCCAAGGGGTCTGCACCCTGCTGAGTGCAGCGAGGTGAGCAGTGCATCAGCAGCCCCTGCCCCGTGTGTGCCCGCAGCCCTGGCACAGGGCAGAGAGGCTGCTCACGCTCCCCCTGCTCGCTGCAGATGTGTCCTGGCTGCTCCTCAGGGCAAGTGCTGACACAAGAGTCACAGCCCTGGCAGATCCTGCCTCAGCACCTGCTGTGCTGCTCGCCTGGTGCATCTGTGCCCTGCTTTGTATTCCAGAGCTGGGCAGAGATAGGAACATTATGTGTCTTCTGGGAAAATTTGCAGGGAATGTGTAGGATTTGGATAGGGGCCAAATAAAACCTGCAGGAGTGAAGACAGCCATGGACTGCAGGTGTGAGGACAGCCAGGTAATGAGGATGGAGAACCACTTCCATCCTGGCGTTGAGAGGCAGCCACAGCACCCTGTGCATGACCCTGGATGTCTCAGAGAGGCACCTTGGGGCTCAGGGTAGAACGTGGGAAGTGGGGGCTCATCCAGGGCTGCAGGTCTTGGTGCTGTCCTTGGAGATCTGCTCTGACCTCAAAGAGCTTCATGAGGATCCTGGGGCCACCAAAGGAATGGAAGCTGGGAGTGCTGCAGGTGTAGATGATGGAGAACTGAAGGAGGGGGGCCTCTAGGGAGGAAAAGCTGACTGCAGACAACAGAAACCTTGTGTAGTATTAGTAATGTTACTGACTCCTCAAATACCTAGAGAAAATGGGTTTACCCTGCAGGGAGAAAAGGGGCCCCAAGGTCTCACAGGAGGATCCCTATGCCCTGAGAATCTCATCTGGGTGAGCCCAGGGTGGTGGGAGGACAGGGACAAGGCTTGCTTTATGATGTGGCATCTCCCAGCATCTCCTGGGATCACCTTCCTGCTGATTCTCCTGCCTTTGGAGCAGCCAGAGGCCCACCCTGGGCTTTGCAACAGGGTTTCCCAGGATGAGCAATATAACTCTCAGTCTTTGGGAATTGCTTCCAGGGGACATGGGAGAGCAGTCTCAGGAGCCCTGTGTGCTGCAGTGTGTGGGGACTTCTGACTGCTGGGGTATGGGAAGAGCAGTGATGGTGTGGGGTGGCAGTGGAGTCCCCATCTGTGGGATTCTCCCATCATGACCTCCCTGGCACGTGCCCTCCTCACTCCAGCCAGGGCTCCTGCCTGTGCCAGGACTGGGCTCCCTCATGCTCTTAGCTGATTATTTGCAATTAGCACTAATTAGTGTCTCTTTGACAGTGCCCTGTCTCTGCTTTCTCCTGCCTTGTCCTCCCATCACGCTGTGTGCTGGGCCCATTTCCTGCTGAGGCATCTCCACTGGTCTGGCAGTGAAGTCAGAGGGTGTATTTGGGGCTCCAGCCTTCTGTCCTGGGGGACCTGCCCGTAGGGGCTTCAATTTTGGGGGTGTCTGGTGCTTTCCTGGGGGCTCTCTGCTTTGCTCCAGGTGTGCTGCCCACACAGTTGTGGTTGTTCCCTAGAAGCAGATGTTGATATTGTGGGGTGTCTTTGATCACTGCAGGCAGAATGGAACTGTGGGGGCAGCCCTGCCCTTTCCCAGCCCCAGAGCATCCCAAGCCCTGTCAGGGGGCTGAAGCCATAAGGCTGGTGGGCACAGAGTGACTGGCACTGCCTGCCCCTGCTCCTGGCTCTGCAGGTCCTCAGGGTGTTAAACCCTGCTGGGAATTGGTACCAGAGAGACCTCAGCAGACAGAAACATTTAAAGCTGTCCTGCCCTCTGGAAGAGGGAGCTGGGGTGGCAGTGAAAGGGACGGGGTGCTCCTGGGAGAGATGCCCTGCTTCCCTGGAAGCAAGCCCAGGAGAGACAGAGAGGAGTCCTCAGCCAGCAAGGATGTAAAAAAAAAAAATTGTGAAAATAGTACATCAACGAATCATAGAATCACAGAACAGACTGAGTTGGAAGGGACCCACAAGGATCATCAAATCCAGCTCCTGGCCTTGCACAGGACACACCAACAATGCCACCCTGTGCCTGACAGTGTTGTCCCAGAGCTCCTTGAACTCTGTCAGGCTTGGGGTGGTGACCACTGCCCTGGGGAGCTTGTTCAGTACCCCACCACCCTCTGGGAGAAGAAGCTGCTTTTTTGAATGCCAGTGCAATCCTTAGAGAATTGTCCACTAAACCCACAGTATTTTATAGCTGATTAATCTAATAGGCTGCACAGGAAAGTATTATCACCTCCACCTCCTGAGGCTTGGAGCCTGATTGCACCAAACATAAATCTTGTAAATGGATTTGTACTTTTCTCTGGCATTTATTTAAAAAAAGGAGCATTTTATTTAATCTCACAACCATTCAATGTGTCAGGGAGAGGTTGAAGCTCTGGGCAGAATTAAAGTGCATTGCATTTGGGCAGGGGTCATTTTGATGGGCTGAAGCCTTCACAGCAGGTGTGATGTTCATGCACGGACAAGAAACCTCTGTGCCAGCCAAAATCAGCTGGGAAACAACAGGAAGATCCCACTCCTGTCAGGAGGTGCTGGCAAACCAGGCTCAGGGAAGGTGTGGTGATGGTTTTATTTGGGTGTTGTTGGATCTTTGCACTCAGGGTTTTGTATGCCTGGGTGGAAGAAAAGCTCAGGACTGCCCAGGAACTGCTGAAATCCCCAAATCCTTTGTGCTTGGCTGGATTAGAGACCTGAAAAGCTCTGATATGTATTTTTTCAATACTCACAACAGTGTGGTTTGGTGCTTAGTAAATAGCTGTTTGACAGCAGAACTCACAGCAGTTGGCTTCACTCATCCTTTAGAGATGCTGAAATTGGAGAAAAAGATTTAAAAGGCAGAAAAAAGAAAAGGATTAAATAAAAGCTGAAAGGGGGCAGAGTCAGAAAAGACACAGGCACCTTAGGGAAGCCAAATCCAGCTGCCAAAGGTCAGGAGGTGAGGGCAGGGAACCCTGCAGGCTGTCAGGGGTTGGAGGCAAAACCTGCTGTTCATCTCTTCCCTTCTCTGATATTTGGGAGAGCCAAAGCCCTGACTGGCCTCCATCTCCTCTTACCCCCCAACCCAAACCTTTTCTTTCCTCTCCACACCTTCCTGGGGCACCCTGTGCTGAGATTAGGAGTGCTGGGTTTGCACATGGCTTGCTCAGAATTACCTACTAAAGTGAGTGGAAAACCAGCTTTCAAACTAATTTCAAAACTGTTTAAGCCAAATGTTCCTCACGTTAGGTGAGAATCACCACATTGTTTTGAGCAGGAACTCAGCTTTTCTAGAATAGAGAGAAGCATTTTGTAGGCAGGCTTTTTTTTGTCAGATACTGGGATGTGGCTCCACCCTGGGAAAATGGGCTGGAGGGATAGTCCCTGAGCCCCAGCATTGCCCTGGAGACCTCTCAGGTGAAGGGAAGGTGCTGAGCAAAGGCTTGGCTGGTGAAGTACAGGTATGGAGAGCCAGGGCAGAGGCAGAGCTGCTCCCTGGGCTGACATCAGTGGGTGTCCCCTCCTGCCACTGGCTGCTGTCAGAGGGGCTGCAATTAATTACTATTAATATTCTACTTGAGCTCAAAACCCACGTGCTGGGCATGCACAGGAAGCAATTCTTATTATTATTGTATGAGTTATTAATTTCAAAATAGCAGTGTCATTAAAAAAAATGCAGCTAACTGTGCTTTTCCCCAAGGAGCAGGTCTGTTGAGGGCTCACACGTGTGAAGTAGTCTCTGCCATGATGTTGCTCCACAGATGGTTTGTATTTTTCTGAATCATTGGTTCCCATTTTGTGTCAAGGATCTGTCTGGGCAGAAAGACTTCAAGAAGCACAACTGGGAGGTGAAAAAGGCAAAAAGCCAGGTCTGTTCTGACTGAAGTGGGGCCCCAACCCAGCTCTACACCAGAGGGGCCCAGCACTGCACTGCCTTCCTCATCCTCCTCTTCTCAGGCACAACTTTCTGAAGAGGCTGAGAGGTGCATCCAGCTTCACCTAGCAGTGGTGGTCTGGGTCCCCTCCCTCAGGTGCCAGTTCCAGGCAGTGTCTGTGTGTATGCCCATCACCAGGGCTCAGGCTGCACCTTTTCCAACCACCTGCGGGGGAGTTTGGGAGCCACCCACTCTGCACATCTGACCTGCACATGCTCCTGGCAGGACTGGGCTGAGGCGTTGAGGTGAGCTGGGTGAGCTGGCCCAGGAGCTCACATCTGTGGTATGAAGTGAAAAAGAGCACTAGAAATTTATCCTTAATCTGGCTTCCTGACCCATCCCTGGCACACTGAGATTTCCCTTTCAGTAGGGGCTGAACAATTGGGAGACACACAGGTCACCAGTTCCCTAGTCCAGGATTCATTCTCCCCCTCCCCAGAGGGGCTTGGGTAGCAGGTGAGATCTAAGAAGCTCATCAGGCATCCCACTACCCATCATGGCCAAAAACAGGGCAGAAGACAGTTTTTTAGGGAGTGAGTCTGTGTGAAGGCCAGCATAGCTCAGGATATCCTGCCCAGCACACAGTTCTGTGGCACTGGGAGCTGGTGGGCTGCAAGCAGACCAAGAGACCATGGGAGTTGAGGTCTCTCTCCTGCCTGGTCCTCGTGGTATCTCCTGGCAGGACCAGGAGTGGTGGCAGCTTTCTGCCAACACACAGGCAGGAGGATCTGGTGGCTGTAAAGGACAAATGGGGCAGTGGTGCTGCCACCAGCAGTTCCATATCCAGAGGACATGTGTGCACAGCTGTTTTGGGAGATGGACTGGGTAATCCCTCCCTCTTCCCAAAAAGCCATGGAAGGGCTGCTCTTGCAGCCAGGGGCTGCAGAGGCCATGCCAGGGATCCTTGTGTCCTTGGACAGGGTCACCACAGCCCACGCAGGCTGTGACACCAGCAGGGCTCAAGGGCTCATGTCCTGGTTCCAAACTGGATCCTTCACTCACTGAGACACTTCCTGGGGCTTCTCCTTCCTTGATCATCTTTCTGCTTTCTGTTTTGCTATTGCCCAAATGTTGGTGCTTCAGGAGCTTCTTTAGGTTCATGGCTCTTAGTAGAGCCATGGATTTTTAAAATCAAAAGGTCATTTCTAGGTCACTGAATAATTACTATTGCTGTCCCCACTGTCACTAATTCCATCACAGAGAAGCAGCAGCTTGCTGAGAAATCCTTGAGCTGCAGGCTGAAAATGAAGGGAAATTCGTGACAGAAAATACAAGATTAGTAGCACTTAGTGCCATGGGCTATTGGAAGGAGAAGCAGGACCAGGAGCCATCAAAGCTGGGCACAGGGATTCCCTCCATCCCTGCTGCTCCCCACATGGGACTCAGCTCATCCTGCACACAATGTTACTTCCAGAGTGCTTAGCACAGTGAGGAGGTGCCTGCAGCACCTTCGTGCTGTGCCTCCACCACAGGTCTGGGCTCTGGGGTTTTGGGTGCAAACTCCTTTATTGCACCCAAAGCCTGCGGGGGTGTCAGTGTTTGCTGTGAGCCAGGACAAACCCTCACAGGTCAGGGGGAGCCACCAGCTGGAGGGAAAGCTGCTGTTCATGGAATGGTTTGGGTTTGGAATGAACCTTAAACCCATCTTGCTCCTGGGCAGGACACCAACCTAGCTTGGAGCACTCCCAGGTATGGGGCAGCCAGAACTGCTCTATTGCTGCTAGAGGTTATTTTTTTTTGGGAGAAATAGGATCTTTCAGCTGCATGGGATTATCTTGGGATAGATTCACTGGTTGGTAAAGTGAGGGAGAGCATGACCAACTGGTGGGGGCAAATCTGACTTCCCTCACTCAGAAAAGCTTAAGGGTCCTCTAAGAGGAGGAATTGCTCACTTTAGGGTGGAGCAGGTCCTCCTGCCTATGGGAGCCCAGCACTACACTGGGCCATGGACTACCCTTGTGATGGTCAGGAGGTCATTCCACCCTCAGCCAGTGCAGCATGCAAAGCATGACAAGGTGCTTTTCCACGACCATTCCTGGGAGATACACTGCAGGTTCATCCCATGAGCAAGATGAACAGCCTCAGCTGGGAATCCTTGTGGGCTCTGAAGTGTGCTGGTTGTTACAGCTGTTGTCACTGTCCCTCTCACACGGCAGGGCAGGGAGAGGCACTTTGGGCATCTCCTGCTCCCAGTTTTAACATTCAGTCCTTCTGGTCAGTCCTGGAAATACTTGCTCTGGCTGTGATGGATGCAGGCTGGCTCAGGGAGACCCTCCTGGGAGGAAGAGCAAAGGGAGGCACAGGGAAACAAGCGCCTGTGGTAGGGTCAGTAGGGCTGACCTGGGTTCTGCTGCTCAAAACCAGTGCTCTCCTCTTCCCACTGTGTTTATGGCTCTCCCAGGGCATCCTTGTCAAGGTCAAGCTCTTCCAGGCATCCCCTGGCACAGAGCTTTGGCTTCCTCATGGAGAGTTTCCCCAGCAGTCCCAGCCTGGGGACAGGCAGCTGCCTCTGAAGGCTCTGGAGCAGCCGGCCCCATCTGTGTCCCAGCTTGCCCAGGGGGTGCAGAGCAGTGGCTCCCCAAGAGTCAGCCTGCCTTCCTCCTTGCCTAGCAGCAGAAATCACCCTCTGGCCTTGCCTCAGCTTTTGATTCCCAGGCCAACTTGAATGTAAGTATGTTATAAAATTCTCCACTTTCAGCATCTCCATATTTTAGACTTGGAGAAATAAATGCAGGACAAAATAATCAAAGTCCTTTCACAGATCCCATTCTCTGCTGGGTTGAAAGGGAAGCTCTTAGGAGGTGGATCAAGTTCATGTCTATGACTCTTCATTGCAAATATGCATTCATGGAAATCCAGAGCAGTCTCTATTACCAACACCTGCATGGCAGGACTGGGAAGGATTGGGCAGCTACCAGTTGGCTTTTGAGTCACTTCTTCATGTGAGCAGCAGTGGTGGAAGAAGCAAAAATACCTTCTCTGTTTCCCTAGGTCAGGAACACCATCCTGGGGCATTTCTTTTTATCTTGAATAACCCACTTCAGCCAATTCCCAGAAAAGTCACAGGTTCTCTGCAATGCCAACCAGACCAGCATGGAAGGAATTGCTTTGGTTGGGAGCCATCCTGTGAGGCAAGGCCAGCTCAGGATGCTCCATATCTGAGTTACTGGAGCACTACCCCATCCACTGAAAACAAATTTGAGCAATTACTAACCCCAAAACTTTGTGACCAGAATTTTTGTCTGATGTTTCAGTTTGGTTTTTGCTTTAAGCATTAAAATGAGCAGTGGAGAAATGAGAGGCAGCAGGATCAATGCTGAGGGCTGTTCCCATGTGCTGTAAAGAGAGTGTTGGGTTTGGAGTGGGAAATTAAGCTAAAGAGGAAGTGTTTTCTTCCAAAATAAGGGCCTTTCATGGTTTGGCAAGGTGTAGAGCAGCTGTTTTCTGCTTCTTCTCAAGCACCAACCATTGCCCAGTGGGTACCAGCTTGGAGAAGCCTCTGGCCCAGGTAAGTTTCCAGATGTTACTCAGAGAAATGGAGCCATTTCATCAGTGTGCTCAATTGCCCCCAAATCAGAAAGCGAATTTCTGCTCATGACCATGGAAGATATGTGTAAATATGCTATTCAGAGGAGTAAGTGAGAGCAGAATAATTTCCAGTGGAAACAGTGTGGTCTAATGGGTGAGCTGCTGCAGTGAAAGGCCCAGGCAGAGCTGGGGTGGTGCTGCAGGGCCCAGGGATGGATGTCTCAAACCTTTCCAAACCAGTGAGGGAAAGAGGAGAGGGAAGGGGCAGGGGAAGGCTGGGGGACACACTGTCCTTGTACATGAAACAGGGTCTGGGCTCATCCCTCCCCAGCCCAGTGGAGTGGGATGGGAATCCTGCCCTGAACACCAAGCGTGAAATCCACGTCCAACAAAAATTTCAGCTAGTGCATAATGCAAGCACTGGATGGGTTTGTAGCCAGGGCTCTGGCGCTGAGAGCATTGAATTAAACATGGGGTGACTCAGCTCTCGTCTGTGCCAGCCTGGGAGTGGGGAATGCAGGGACAGGTGCATTATTGATAGTTTCATTTTGCCCAGGTTTGAATCCGGGGAGAAAAGCAGCGTCTGCGGCGCTTAGAGGGGGACACGGTGTGGCCATGCTCAGCATTTGCAACGCCTGCCTGCTCTTCTGCTGCTCCTGCTGCAGGGATTTCAGCATCCAGCCTCTCCCTCCTGCTGCTCTCCCTCCTGCAGCCCCTCCACCCTGGGGGGGTAGCCCCAGGGCAGGGCAGCATCCTCCAGCCCTGGAGCTCCAGGGAGCTTTGGGGGCTGCACAGCCGGCTCCTCCATGTCAGAGAGCGGGGCTTGGAGGGGGTGAGAGCCCCTGAATTTGCCTTTGGCCTTGCTGATGATCCAAAACTCTCATCTGCTCCAGCCCCTGGTGACTGTCTGCAGACCTATGGGGCCTGAGCAGCATGTTCCAGCAGCCTTGGAACAGCAGGAAGCAGGACCAAGCCGCACTGGAACTGAGTGTGACAACTCATTACCTCACAGGAGGATGTTCTACTTCTATCCCAAAGCTTTCTGCTAAAAAAACCCCACCCTGTGTGTCTCCAGGCCCCAGCCCTGGTGAGAACTGCAGGGCTTTGGGCTCAGAGCATCCTGCTCTGTCTCAGCTGCTTGGGATGTGAAGGGAAAGCCTCATGGAAGGGGTTGGAAAACGTGAGCTAGCACTCCTGTCAGGCCTTGCAGGGAGAGGCGTGGTTTGCCTCTTCCCCAGAACCTAATTTGAACCACAAGGATGCAGTGAAAAAAATAACAAAACCTGCTTTGTGAGATTTTAAAGAACAGCACGAACTAAAAAAGCAGCTGCCAAACCGAATTTCCATTATTAAAAATCAGCACTGATAAGAGCCATCTTAGATCAAATAATTTATTTAGTAATTCCATGTAAACACTTCAGATTTACTAGCAAATACAATGCTTGCTGTTCTTTTAAATAGATCATTCAAAAAATAAGAATCTATTATTAATGGCAGGTTGACTAGAGATCTCCATACTACTGTACAATAAGGAATTTGTTTTCTAATGGATTTAACATCTCGATTTTTCTTATTCTGCATTTGCTTTACACAAAGCCCAAAGGACACAGGTTTGAACTGCTCCCTGACGATGCCACTGCGGCCCGGGGTGTTTGGGGAAGGTATGCAGGCAACTCCTCCCATCCTGGCCTTGGTGTGAGCTGAGGTGAGGGTGGGATGGCAGAGCTGGCGTGAGCACTGTTCACAAACACACGCCTTTTCGGTCAGAAAACAGACAGTGAACGGTGGAGAACTTCTCTTTGGGATGTATAAAAGCAACGAACTCCATCGTTGGCATTTACTTATCAACACAGCAGTACACATACACGTATCCACAGTCTGGAAAAGCATCCTATGAGCTGGAGAAAGCAGTGGTTCTGAGGCTTGGTACACCAGTGCACTAAAACCAAAAGAATGATACCTTCTTACATAGTCAAATGAAAAATAAATATCTTTATTTTCTGCCTACTTTATTTCAGTTTTCAAATAAATTTTAAATAAATCTGTACAAAGTATACTGTTACAGTATATATTTGTAAGTGAACTGAAATGCCTAAGTGTAACAACACTACAGGAAAGCAGTAAAGATTGGCACATCTCTAATCAAGATTAACTTTTACACTCAAAAAATACCAACGCCTGTGAAAACCCTCAAGATATTTTTGGTATTTTTATGCAAGTTGTGTTGCAAACACATGACAGACCAATTCTCCCCTGCCTTGAAAAGAAAATCACTTCTCATGCTTTTCAGAGAACATGAACATCTTTATGATGCTAAAGGGACACCATCAGGTGAAAAGAGAGAGAGAGATTTCAATTTTTAAAAAGCAAATGCTTTGGTCAAAAATGGTCAGGTTTGAGACTCTGCCCATCTCCCCAAGCTCCGGGGTGAAGGTGCTCTGGCCAGGGACCCAAAGCCTCAGGAGAGGAGCTATTCCCCTGCAATCCAAAAAGAATGAACACACAAGCCACAAGGCTTCATTTTTTCTTTTTCCCCCCAAAAGCAAGAAACTAAAATTGATCTGACAGTGTCCCTTTGCTCAAAATAAAGACTTCTGTGCTAGAGGTAAGGTGCTGAAACAAACTTTTACACAGGGTCAAAGAGTCAGATACATCTCAAAAATCAAGTTTTCAAATCCAGCTGCAGTTATTAGATTTGTAAGCTCTCAGAACCTCCTAATATTTTGTTAAATAATTCCCAACTGGGAACTGGGGATAAATACTACAGATTAAGAGTGAGAATTTTCTCTCTTAATTTTTCCAAAGATATATTCACTCCAAGTTTACATGCTGAAAGTTAATCTTACATTAGAATGTAATTGGCTGCAACATAAACCTATAAATAAATCAACTACCATAGATTAAACTCTGTTAAATATTTCTAAGATAATAAAATATTGACAATATTATAAAATTACAGTATATACAATAAGAAAAATCTAGACTAATATATACCTTTAACAGATCTCTTCTCCAATTTGGGATTGCAACGGAATTATGAATATATGAACAATTTATTAGAAAGTTGCATTGTGATTATCAGGTTTCCATTAGAGCTAGAGAGGGTGAGCTATCACTGCCTTTGGAAAAAAACCAAAAAGTGACTTCTGATGGTGGGGTGTAGCTTTTGAGTACCAAACTGGCAACAGGAGTCCTCCGCAAGACGTCTGAAGATAAGGTAGGACCAGCCTCAACTGCTCAGATTAAGGTTGTATTACAGAACTGCCAGCAATCAGAACCACCCAGGCTGCAAAAGGGGAGGAAAGGTAGTTTTCAGCTCAAAGTGCACAGCTGGAAGGGCTCCCCTCATTCTGGATTCCAACTAAGGCTGCAGGAGCTTCGATCTGCTCTCAGGAACGGCAAAACCCTCAGCTCAGGGGTTCGTGAGGAGGAAACGAGCCACGGTGCTCCTTAAAGGGACATTGTAGGGCTGCAGCTATGCCAAAAACACCCTTGTCAACCATGTACAACAAAACCAGACTGGGCATTTGAGATCCTCTTTGACTTGCTTTTTTAGGAGGCCTTTTTGGGGGAGGGGCTTTGGTTTGGAGTTTTTTAAATTTTTTTTTTTGCATTTTGTTTGCTTGGGAGAAAAAAAATATTGGCCAGGGACCATGCAGTCAACTCATTTTCTATCCCTCATCAGGTTCTCTGTCTCTGGGGCATTAACAAAACGTGCAGTGTTTGGGTGGCAAATACTTATGAAGAAAAAGGAAGCTTCAACACTCCCAAGAAGTCAGTTTGTCTTGGGATAAACCAAAAGCAATTTGAGTCCTTAAAATTCGCCAGCTGCTTTTGGGGTCTCAGACACCCAGTGATGTCCTTTTAAGGATCAGATCTTTCACTTGCCCTTTTTCCCAGCCTCGGAGGAGGAGTTTACAATGAGTTTAGGAAGGGCCACGTTCACATTCTCTCCCTCCTCCCCATGTCACATTTGCTTTCTAGGAAAAAAGGGGGAGAAAAGTAAGTTTCAAACTCCTTTCCCGCCCTTCCCTCCCCCAGTCCTGCTCACAGTAAACCAGAAATGGCAGTTTTTAGTGTACATTTTGGGATAAATTATTTTCTCAGCCCCAAGGCTGAAGATGCCAGTGAGAGACCTACCCGCAGGCTTCAGAGAGGAGGAGCAATTTAGGGGTTTCTACCAGTTCCCATGGTGGGCAGGCAGGAACACCTCTGTCCTTAAAAGCAGGATTTAAAATGGTAAAAGAATAATTTGTAAACTCGGATCTACATTACCAACAGAAGGCTCTAGGTCCTGCGGGCTCCAGTTCCCAGAGATGCAGAGCAGGAAAACTAGAAAGAGAACTCGGTACCTTTCAACCACCTGCTGGGTTGTACTGGGGGGGAGTGGGGAATGAGAGAGACAAAATGCCAACTGACCTTATAAACAAAGGTATGTTTAGGGCTTCTGGTTTCAGGAATAAACCGATATTTACTGGTAAAAGTCTGCCAAAAAACAAAAACAGAAACACAGGATTACTGGTAAATATTGGTTTATATGGAGAATTAAAAAAAAAAAAAAAAAAAAAAGATGTCATCGTGCTCCTGATCTCCACATGCTCCCAGGCAGGAGCTGAGAACCGACCCATGGCATCCCTGCAGTGTCTGGCACCTGGACACCTCAAACCAGAAGCCTTGTGTTGAGAGGAAAGTCGTGTTTGCTTCCTTTACTCCCCTTAAACCACGTGTTTCTGCATTCCCCCCTCCCTCCTCCTCAAGGCTGGTCCTACGGGGGTTTGGCTCAGGAGATGGGAAGTCTGCTTCCAAAAGCACTTGGAAGTGAATTTGTACATAATATGGTATCTCAGCACAAGGCTGCTTGTGCCTGAGCCTCTGCTGTTCCCTGAGATACCATAAAATATACAAGACTGAATGTATATTTTAAATAAAGCATTTTCTTGTAAGTGGCATAAACCCATTCATTTTATTTACATGCTTATTTATTTCCAAAAATAGAGTTGGTCCACATTGGACAAGAGAAATCAAGAAGCCATACAGTAGAAGAGTTAAAAGTCCAACATTTAACCAAAGTACAATGAAATTCCAGAAGTCTGTGGCTGACTTGAACCACAGAAACATACACATGAGCCACACAGACATTTGTACATAGAGCATTATATTACCAATAATATTTGCAAACATGAGGTCAAGATGGCTAAAAACCCAGCAGGACTGACCCGGGCGTCCTGGCTGAACAGAAGTGGGTGCTGAGGGGCCATCACTGCTGTGAGGAAACACAACTCTCAGGGAGATTTTGCTTCACTTTTGTTTTTTTTTTTTTTTTTTCCTTTAACTGAGAAAGTCCTAATTTTTCTGCCCTGGGGATCCAAATTGAGGACATGGTGAAAGCCAACCCCTAAATGCCGGGGTGCCGGGGGCTCAGACCTGCGGGACAGCGCGGATGCCACACGGCACCGGAACCCCACTGGAGGGCAAACCCTGCCCTCTGCTACTTGGCCTTAAAGATCACCTGGAAAAGAAAAAGTCGGGATTTATACCCTTGTGGTGTGCTGAAAAAAGTCTGGATGGGGTTTGCCTTGAAAACAAGGATTTTCCTCCCTTGCCATGAGCACTTTTTTGGCATTAGTTGTTCCAGTCCTGTCTACCTTCCTGGAAGATCATAAATATCCTAGAGGATGTTGCACTGACACATGAGGGAATAACTATTTTACTTTAAAAACAAACAAACAAAAAAGCCCCAAAAACTTGGAGGATGACAGCAGAAGGGAAAAAAAATCAACCAACAAATGGAAATGATGCCTTATCTCTGTGTGAGGGCCCAGCTTGTCTGGGTATTTCCATGGACCTCACCATGATAATATCTCAGTGTCTCCAAAGGATGGAAAAACAGACTTCAATCTGTATGTTCTGCTGCAGAAAATAACAGCAAGTAAAAGGGGGAAGACATTTGTAGCACTTTTGGTACTTCCACAAACCACCCACTACATGGGGTAGAACCACACGAAAAGGGTATAAATTAATTTTCCTTTTTCAAGTCATCTTTGACACTCACGCTATTAAGCCTAGTCCAATGTGAATGCTAGTACAGAGCTAATGTACAGAATACCAGCAATAATTATAGGTACCTAGGAGGATTGAAAGGTGAGTATACTCAGTACATTTATTAAAAAACACTATTACCAGAAGGCCAGAGCTCTGACAGCAGTTACACCAAGCAGCCGTGCAGGTCTCTACGAGGACGGAGCCTTTAGCACAAGTCGCTATGATCATCTGAGCCTGTGACAGACGACTCGATCTCCTAATTTATTTCCTAGAACATTTCTAATCACAGATGTGAAATACATTTTAAAACAGAGATGGGCCTGATCCTGTGCAGTTGGGTACATACAACACACCCCAGTGAAACTCAAAGCCCAAACTCCTAAAGAGAGAGCACAAGAAATTGTTGTCTTACATCAAATAACTATCATGCAAGCATACCACGATGGTTTTATATTGAGTACTTCAAAGTCAGCTGGTATAATTTAACTAGAAGTGAGCAATCTAATGGATTTCTAGGGGTAGGGACAAAGGTTGTGCCAGTGACAACCACCTGATTACCAGGGGGAGCAGCACAGGGGATCTAACAAGCTGTGGTACAGAGGAGCACCTGCTCAGCAGCCTCACAGACCTGCACCTACACCTGGAATGTGCAGGATTCCTGTGGCAGGCTACACACCTTCACTTCATTTGCTCTGCTACCAGAATCTGAGTTCTTCCTGAATGAACAATTCACCTACAGACTGGGATACTGGCAGAGCATTAAAAACTTGTTTTTTTGGTTTTTTTTTCCCTGTTGCCTCCTAAGTCCCAGGGTCAGCCCCATACTCACAGCACCAAACCTTATGCTCTTCTCAATTTTCCAGCCACAGCCAGGCTGGGGTGACTCCTCCAGTCTAACCCAACCACTTTGCTCCTTGTCTTTAAACATAAACTCTGACTGAAAGCCTCGTGGTGCTTGCAGTTATCCTGCTTCTATTGCAGACTCCAATGACTTACCAAAGCACTCACTCTTTGCTACCATGATATACTGGAGACAGGGAAGGTGGGGGAAGCCAGGGTATTTGCCATGATCCCTAGACTTTTAAGAAGCCTAAAACTAAGCCAGAGCAGCAAAAGCTTGTTCTGGCTGACACCAGTGACCTGTGGGTTCTCCTGGGTCTCTTGGGAAGACAGGTAACACAGGTCTGCACGTGCACATACCAACAATCCTCCCTCAAGGACAGACCTAGGCAAGAGCTGTAAGATGCTGCCCAGACCTGCTTCCCTTTCTGCCCATTATAAAAATCAAGACCTTTGAGTTTTTTCCTTGCAAAAAGAAAAGAAAACAGAACATACCCACAATATCTGCTGCTGAGGCACACTCTGGGATCTGGCAGACCTGCAAGTCCAGCTCAAGGCAGGAATTTGAACTGGGGGTGTTGCTTTACAGCAGAAATCTAGATGCCATACTACCTAGTATTCCAGGCTTGCTTCTCCCCTCAGACCAGACTTTGCAACCTGGACCTAGTGGTGTCCATCACGAAAGTTTCATGAAAATCAACCCTTCTCCAGCCAGCAACTTTGGGTTTAATGAAACCATTGAATGGAACTCATTTGCTCAAAGGCTGAAGATGCAGGCTTGGAAGCCTTTAATCACCTTCTCTAATTGACTTTAGTCTACCTTTTGCTTCCTAAGCAACAAATATCAACTGCAACCAAAGAGGGACTCTGTGGTATTTCTCTTCTTATTACAAGCCCATTTTTTATCCTGCTCTTTGTCAATGTGTTCAGACATTCTGGTAGGTGCCCCAGCAAACCAGACTGATCATAGAATCAAAGAATAGATTGGGTTGGAAGGGATCACCTTGTCCAACCTCCTTTCTCTGCAGAAAGTGTGCTGCTTTCCACCTCTCACACACTGAAGAGCCACAGCACTTCAGCTTCTCTCTTTCAAACTGGAGTTCAGGGTTGCTTATCTGCAATTCCCAGTGCCCCGATTAATACTTTAATTAAAAAAAAGAATAACCTGATCAGGACGTAATCTAGTCATGGAGAATACTAAGCTGTTTTTTGACAGCCCTGTTTTTGTTAATACCTTTAAGTGTTACAGTCCCAAGCTTTTTCAAACTCCTTGATACACCTGTTGCTCCTCCACTTGAATTTCCTACTTTGCTCCAGCATCTCTGCCTCACTTGAGTTTCAGAGGAAGGCTCCTTATCCCACCCAAAAGGCTGAGGAGATGGACAGCATCTCAAACATGCCTTGTGCTGCAGAATGACATGGAGAAGTGGCGCCAGTGGTATGTAGTAGTGCAGGAAATGAATTCTGTCCTCAATCCTGAATAGCCAGATTTTTTCCCCAGCCCTGTGTCTGATGTCCCTCAGACAGCATTGGCTTCCCAAGGCCCCCAACTCTGCAAAGCCCCTCCTAAACTGCTTCATTTTCAGATCATGGTTACCTGCCCTACCACATGGTTCTTCCAGTCTGCTCCTCAAGAGCTGGACTGTCCTTTGGAGGAATCTTCCTGAACTCCAGAAATCCCTTCCTTTATAACTATTTTAAACAACAGTTTTAGGGTTGCTCGCTCTTTCATGACAGAGTTCTGCCTCACCTAAATACCAGTAATCTTCCCAGGTATCTATGGTAAGTCTAGTAACTTCATTTTTCTGATCTTCTCCCCTACAATATTTTGGAACACAAGAGTCACTTTTAGTCCAGCACCTTCTACCCCTGAGAATCCTGAACCTGCAGTTCAGTGACCTCAGGTGGTCACTGCTACTTAAGAACTCAACAATAATTGTATCTTGGATCAGTTCTTATGTTTTAGTCCTAAACAAAGGCTTACTCTAGACCAAGCTGTTACAAGAAATTATTCTTTGAGTAACTCAAGATGTTTGCTCACCAAAATGTTAGCCAGTTCCTTGCCAAACAATCTGGCCAGATAGCACAAGTCATAATGGAACTTGCTTTTTCTAACAGGTTTATGAAGATGCATGAGCCTGTTTTCTTCCCAAGGCTCATGAAATCCTCAACTTTCCTTTTGTCTGGAATAGAAAACTTCCTAATATCTCCATGTCATTAAAATACAGAATTTATATCCAACATAAATGTGGCTGTTTGGTTGTCAGTACTCCAATTTCCTCAGATTTTACAGCAACCTTTTAGATGTAGTGTTCCTCTTTTATGACCTAACACACCTGCTACAATGGCAGGTAATGCAGGATATTGATTTCCATCACCCCCACCATGTTTCAATCAGACCAGTGTGCTGAGGTCTTTTTTCACCACCAAGCAGTCCACAACAACTATTTTTGTCTCCTGTTTCCACTCTGTTGTGCAGATGTGCCCATTCCTTACTCCAGCCCAGTCCCTCCTGTGCACACAACTCTGCTCCCAAGCTCCACGCACGCCCCAGCCCCGACAGCCTCAGCCTCCCACCAGTCTGTCCTCCCCAAGCCCTGCCCACTTCCCGTGCCACCAGTCTGGGGACCCCTGGGCTGAAGTGGAATTGCTGTGAAGTCACAGCTCCTCATGTCACTTCCCTGTCACAGCCTTTTCCCAGGCACACACACTGACTTTAGGGAAGAGGTACTGCCATGTCCCAAATTGTCTCCTCTCTGGACACCCAGTTTAGCTTCCCAGGTATCTCAGCTTCAAGAATGACAGCCTCAGGCCTGCCCCAAGCACTCTGATACCTTTCAAGGTCTATGTGTCCAATCAACAGGGAAATAGTTTGATGGATTTCCTAATCACTGGGAGCTTGTATTTTCCATCACCAAATCCTCTGCCATTCAAACCTCCCACAGCTGCTTTTCCAGCTTCTGGAGGCATCTCCAGAACACAAATCAACTCCTCAACCAAGGCTTTGGTTATAAATCACTCCTTTAATCCCATCCAGTTTCAACTCTCCACAAATACAAGGCAGGGCAGCCAGTGCTGTGGTGGGAATGAACCCAGACCACCTGCAGAGGATTTGGTGCCATCTCTCCTCCAGCAGCTCAGTAGTTCTGGCCTCAGGATGCTTTCTGGAGCCTGGAATGCCCCCACTTGTTGCTCCATATAGTATTTTATCAGCAGGTAATTGCTCATAAAGCGTGTCCTCTCTGCACTCTTGTGTGCAGTTCTTTGTGCAATTAAGCCAATGTACTTTGATTCCCATAATTAAGCTAGGAATTTTACTTTATGACCATATAAAGTCCATCTTTAAACTAAAAATAGACCGTTAACAGATCCTTTTTTAAAAATTACTTTAAACAGCCAATTAGAGACTTGCATCGGACAAGATAAGTTACATATGGCCTTGCAGAAGCCTGCAAGGACTCATTTTGCACGACTTTTATTGACAGGTGAAGCTCAGAAGCCAACCTTTTTTTTTTTCAAGATAGAATGAACTTCTGATCATAGCAGATCTATCCACAAACCAGACTGTTCACATGCATGAAAGCAGAGATGGCTTTAAAATGAATTTGCAGTGCTTAGCTGAGAGTTATTAATGACAGAAAATAATTCAAAGCCTTTAGTCCCTACTTTGCTCAGATCTGCCTGGTTGCCCTTCAGGAGCCCCTGGCAACGGTGAACATACTATCATTTATTATTTAAATAAAACAATCTTTTTAATAAAAAGAAATTCTGACCCCATTTAAACTCTGTACCTGACAAGACACTGGCTTCTTCTTTCCTTCACCTCTGGTGCTACTCACACAACATTTTTTTTTAAGCTGACCTGCCCACACAGCTCCTGATAAGCCAATGCTACATTGCCAGCTCTCCTCAGCATCACTCGAGTGGGAGGTTTAAATACCAGATTTCACAAAACCCTTCCCTCCATGATTCCTAGCCCTGGCATTTCTTGTAGTATTGACTGATCGGCAAGCCTTCCCAGCTTGCCCAAAAGTGAGCCAGCTGGACCTGCTTCTGCTGGACTGATGCAGAGAGAAGAGCTGGTTCCTGAAATCCCAGCGCTCACCTCTCGAGCCCTAGGTGAGTTCTGAGGAGCCTGGACCGGCTGGCACCGCTGTGCCGATGCAGACTCACTCCCCAGGAGCTGCTGGGCTGAGCTCCCCTGCCCATGTGAGATGCCTGGGCAAAAGATGAGCCCAGGCAAGTTCCAAACCTCAGGAGACTGCAGGCAATAAAGCCAGCAGCCTACATTGTGCTCACTGTTGTGCAACTAGGATGGAGGACAGAGAAATAAAATGCATTCCCTAGGGAGACACTAGAGCAAGCACAAGCTGGGGGACAGAGACACCCAAACCAAGGTGGCTGCCTTTCAAATGACAGTGCTGCTCCCACACCTCCCAACAGACAGGTCCTGCCTGATGCACAACCACTGTCCTGCCCTCTGACAGCTGCCTTTCTACCCAGAGTGAGAACAAAACCCCCCAAACCTCTAATGTCCCAACCTCGATGGGCGCACAGCAATTTGAGCCTGAGTCATACCCGTAACAGAAAAAACGACCACTGCTCATTTACTGACTCTCAACTCCCAGCAACAGGAACTATCCAGGTCTGTGTGATACGGACACAGCCTCATCTCAACACTGGCTACATCAGCACAAACCACACTGGGGGGGCAGCCCTGCAGCAGAGCCCCCGCAGCCACCTCAAAACACCCCAGGGCTGGCCCAATCCAGTGCATCGATCCAGAGCAGGTGGTGATGATGTCTGAGAGCCCATGCTCAGTTTCCAGACCTTCCTGCAAGCATGACAGTGACAGCTCCCAGCCCAGCCCACTGACATGTGTCAGTAAGATACGATCTCCTGCACCAAGGCTGCACTCATGGGGCTGCTGCAGGGTGACTGCACCGCGTTCAGTAACAGCCAAACCCACTGGGGTCAGCACGGTCACAGGGCTTCAGATGAAGCTTGCAAGCCACTTTCACAAGCAATTCTCCATTGAAATCATCAGGACTGGGATGACATTTCAACACAAGGAGGTTTTTCCCAAAAAGCTGTCTAAATCTCTCCAAGTCATGCACTTGCTGTCCCAGAGGCATGCACTGGATCAGCTCCCACAACAGCCACCTCCCTCCGAAGTCCCCCCAGCCAAGAGGGGCACATCCCTCCTTGCTTCAGATGTAAATCCACACCTCTCACCTCTCCAATCTCCAACAGAAAGAATGAAGCTGGTTTTTCTTGCTTCCTGCATATTTCAAGATAGAGTTTCAAGAAAAAAATGCTTCAATGCCACAGCCAGGGAGACTCAGCAGAAACTCTCACTGCCAATGTTGCAGCCAATCCTCTTTGAACTTCAGTCTGCTACGTGGCCCAAGACTCAGAAAGGGCTAAGGTGAATATTTTTGCAAAGCTAATGTCAGGATGGACAGCAAACCAACTGATCACCAACAGAACCAAAGAATTGTCTGAGTTAAGACTGAGTTCCTGCTGGGGAGATCCAGCAGATTCGTGTTCAAACCAAACACCCTCCCAGCTGACGGCTGATCCAGAAAGGAGAACAGGTTCACCACGTGTCATGAGCTCAAGACTAAAGAGAAGGTTTAGAAATGGCCAGGGTCACCAAATTCAACAGCAAAGTCATCCCTGCTCAGGACCTGACAGCTCTGTTACCTGTGTTTTGGATATTTCACTCTCCTACCAGCTCTTGCTTGGCCTGATAAACCTAATGCCCACTGGTTGCTAAAACTTGTCTTAGTCAAACCCAAATTGTATCAGGTCTTGTTCTCTTAGGCTGCTCCAAGGTACATTGAACAGGGACAGCAGAACTTCCCCACAAAACCCCATGCCCAACTCGAGCTGCAGGGATAGTGCCACCATCCAGGTGATGTCTGGTCACCCAAAACAAGACAGCATCCACATGCAGGCAAAATCTACAGCCAGTCTGAGCAGGCTCCATCTTGGCTGGCCACGGTGCCTCCCAGAGCAAAAAGCTCAGAACCAGATCCCCTGTCTGGGTGAAGGAGTTCCAGCAGTATTGATCTGCAGAGGGACTGTGAAGCATTGTTCAGGGATATCCAGCCATTCACTCTGTCTTGCTTTTAATCAGTCAACATTCAAAAGACAGATAGTGGAGCCAAAAGTCCTCTATCTTTATCTTTTTTCACTTAATCTCCAGCTGACATTTTTTTCTGTGAAAACACGCCTCGTTTCTTGCTGTATGACTTCAATTCTCCCTTTCCTGTGATATTTTGCTTCAAACAGGCTACACAACCGGTTACTACTTTTATAGAGGTGGGAGTGACATGCTTTGACTCTTCCAAAACACAAAATGCTCATCTGGCTTCAGCCACCAAACTGCAACGATGGGGAACCAGCAGAGCTACTCCAGCTAGGGAGCTCAGTGCCCACTGCTCCACAATCCCTTGGGACCAGCTGCCTGGCACCCCTCAGCTGCCTGGGGCAAAGAGCCACTGCCACAGGCTCTCATGGGCTTCTCTGAGTGCCATACCTGTGCTGATGCTGAAGCACTTGCATGGCAGCCCAAGGTGTCCCTTGGCTATCCATCTCTGCCATATCCCATCTTCCACCTTTCTCCAAAAATCTTTTTCCACCCTCCAGACAGACAACACCTTTGCTGTGATTGCTGGGAGCTCCTCCCCCAGACAAACTCTTTTCACCCAGCCTGAGTCTGCCGGCTCAGGGAATGCCTTTGTTAGTGACAGCACCATGCTTGCCCAAACACCAACCCGCTCATCCTTTCCCTTCCAATGTACTCCTCCAACAGCAACTTCTATGCCAACCAAACTGCACTAAAATATCCAGAATGCCATTGGAAAAGTAACACTGTGAAACCCCTGCAAACTGATGATTTGGCCTTTACTTCCCCCTGCTACCTGCAGCTGTTCTGCACTAAGCAACACACAGCCCAGTAAAGCCAAGTGGCCCACGTGTCATTCACAAGTGGGATGGCTGCAGACCCTGATGTGAGCTGCCTTTCTCCCAGACTGCAGTGCCCTCAGGAACTGAAACACTTTGGGAAGATAACAAGCAAAGAAGGAGAGACAGGCTAAGAGAAAGCCCCAGAGCAGACCCAGGGCCATCTGGCACCAACAGGAATGGGAAGGCAGCCTCTGCTGGGAGCAGAGCAGAGCAGCCAGTGGCTCCAGCTGTGGAGCTTCCGGAGAGCTGCCACGCGAGAGGAGCATCCTTCCTGTGCCATCACCCTCAGCCATCCCAACACAACACACACCACTTCAGAGAAGGAAAAACTTCAAAAAAAAAAAGCTGAACTTCAGGCCCAAAGATTAGGCTCTGGGGAATTCGAGCTTTTAAAAAAGGGTAGAGTTTTGGAAGTCCATTTAAATTAACCTTAACTAGCTCTAAACTCTATATACGTATCTCCTTGCCACGCTCACAACCCACGCACATTTTGTGGTGCCAGTGAGCTAAATCATGTGCAAGTGAGCAGAGTAAAAGGAACCACAAAAAAAAAAAGGCTCTGGGCAGAAACTCTATTTCATTGTTTCAATCGGCAAAGGAGATGGCAACAGCAGAAGGAATCAGGAATAAAAATGGAACTCGCTTGTTTACCTTGTCGGTTTTGTCAAAACATTGTGACAACTCTTTGCGTGCAGCCCGTTTCTCTGTTCTGCCACCAAAAATTCAGAGCCCTTCACCTTTCTTCACGCATTACAGGAGAAAGCCAAGAAGAGTAAAACTTTCAGGGAGAGAAATGAGTGTGTGAAAGATATAAAAAAGCCCAGCATGAGAATTTCAAACTACTGGGCTCCTCTTCCAGATAGTCCAAACACCACCGGGAACAGTGACCCTCCAGCTGCACAAGCTGAGTTAATAAGGAGCAGGCAGCCAACGAAGGAGGAGAGTAAGACAATAAAGGGAAAGTTTGGGTAAGCCTGACAAAAACCAAAAGAAAAAAAAAAAAGTTAAAAAAAGAAAAAAAAAAAAACCAAACAAGCTGCAAACTGGGTTCCTAAAAAAAGAAAAATTCTTGACAGTGTCTTTTTAAAAGAGAAACTCACAGTGCTTCAGGCAGAGCCCTACCTCTCCAAAAGCCACCCAATCCAGTAGGAAGCAGCAGGTTTTGAAGGAGCAAATTGCACAGCTGTGGAAGAATTTGCCTTTACTGCTTTCTTTCCAATTCAACTGAGAGACTCACTGTCTACCTGGAGGACTAGCAAAACGGAGGAAATTGGTTGGTTCTAGTTATACTTTAGAGGTTTTCATGCTTGACGAGAGCCCCTAAAATGTAAACCTGTTTTAGCATTCTTGTACATTAATGTCATCGTTCTCCCTGCTGACTCCCACAACTTCTGCCACAGACAAGTCAATCAGATTTGGTATATGCCCCGGGACAGGGAAGGGGAGGGCTGGGTTTAAAGCAAACAAGCAACCAAAAAATAATTATGTCAGTGCTCTGCAAGGTGTTGGATCCAAGCTCGGTGGATCTGCTGAAGTCTTCGATCCAAAACACTTGGCAATTTTACTTAAAAAAATGAAACAAAAAAACCTTTGACCTGTTGAACTTAGAGAAAAGCAAGTGGCAGACCTTGGAGGAAGTGTGTGAGGGTGCAAAAACATCATGTGCTGTAGTTCACCACTTTAGAAGAAATCAGAGTTTTGCTTTGGTTGGTTTTGCTTTTTCTGAAGTGCCAGGGGAAAGGCGCTTCCCAAAGGGCGACTTTAGAGTTTATGGGCGCCAAGGTGGAAGCGTGAAGTGAAGACATGCCAAAAACGTCAGGTTTGCATAAACCCTTCTGGAAAAAGTGCACCGTGGTTTTAGGAAAAATGCATAATTACCAAATCTCCACTGACCAGGGGCCACTTGCACACGCAAAGTTGCATCAATTGGCAGCATCACTGCTGACATTTTTGCCTTCTCCTTCCACCCCCCTCCCCAATTTTTTTCCTTGGGAGACATAACAGCGCCACTGCATTAGAACGTACAAGAAATGAAAACAGTGAGTACGACTGATATAGATCCATTGACTTTTTATTACAAATGTACTTGATCACTTGGCTTCAAAAAAGTTTAAATCAACCCCTATTTTCTGTACGCCAGTACAAAGTAAAATCTATTTTACAAATTAAATACCTAAAAATTTGACAAAAATATTAAAGTTTGATGGAAAAAACAGTTATAAAAATCTTAAATCCCCTTTTAAGAAGATAAGAGATAACATTCCCTCCCAACCCCCACAGTCCTGTTATACAATATTAATAGTCATTTTTTTAGAATAGGTAGGTATGTTATATCTTGCTGTTAGCATACAAGTCACTCTAATAGCTTTATCTTTATATACTCCAGTTAGTGCATGAATGTCATCTGATTGAATATAATCATCTATCTTTAACTGATCCCTAATTTACATTTCATAGCTTGCATAGTTTGAAGGGACAAAGGTTACACTACAGCTAATCATAAAAAAAGGTGGTTACAGTGCTATTTTTAAAGGCAACAAAGTAATTGCTCCCAAAAAAAACCCCAAAACCAAACCCAAAACAAAAACCAAAACGAGAAGTTACCGGTCGGCTCTGAGCAGGGGTTAAATCCCCGGCAGCAGCTCTGCCTGGCTTACGGGGTCTGCCCGCTGCCCCCGGGGCAGCCCCTCCGCGCTTCCCCCGCTCCCGGGACAGCTCGGGAGCCGCTCTCCCGGCAGCGCTGCGCCCAGCGCATTTCAACCCCTGCGAGGGATACGCACAAAGTGACACTGTCAAGTATTTATTTCCTTTTTTGTTTTTTTTTTTAATTTTTCCAATTGAATTTAAAAAAAACCAAAACACCAAAACCCAAAAACAAAGCGAAAAGCCCTCTGCTTACGGGCGCGCCTGGCTGGGAGCTCGGAGCGCTCCGAGCACCCGCGGCCGGGCTCTGCCCGCCCGCCGATCCCGCCCGGCCCAACCCGGCGGCTCCCGGGACCGGGGCTCGGGGGGAACCCCGCAGGGTCCGGCCAAGCCCCCCGGAGGGTCCGGCCAAGCCCCTCGGAGGGTCTGGCCAAGCCCCCCGGCTCCCGCCGCAGCATCGTCAGCGGGACCGCAAAGAAGAAGCAGAAAAGAATTAGAAGAAGAAGAAGAAGAAGAAGAAGAAGAAGAAGAAGAAGAAGAAGAAGAAGAAGAAGAAGAAGGAGGAGGAGGAGAGTCAGGAATCAACAGCGGCTCGTGCTGTTTCTTTTTTTATTATTATTTATTTAAATTCTCAAAGACAGAGCAATTTCACTTTTTTTTCTTTTTAACAAAAAATATAGAATTTGAATTTGGAGGACATTTCCCCGTTAGCATAAAACCACTTAAAAGGTGGTTGTATTTCAATGGTAAATTACTTGACAGTGTCCCTTTAACTTAAAAATAAAATAATGTCAGTATTGCAATGAATTTCAAGTTTTCTTGCACGTAGTCGTTATAAAGTAGCTTTTATCATGCTTTTGGACCTATTCTACAAGACATTTAAAAGCATATCATCAAGGAAAATATAAGGCATACTTCTCAGGAATTAGGTATCTTGGCACATTTGAGCATACTGTCTTTTTTTAACACATATGGTCAAATATACCTTTCTTCTTCTAATATTAAACAGGGGTTTCTGTACTTTGTTTTAAATACTGAGATATTAGAGCCTTGGTAAAGTACCGAGCACCTCCGGGAAAACAAAAAATAAAACAAAAAAAAGCAAAACAAAAAATCAAATGAAATCTAACACAACCAGGAGCAAAAATCCCACGAATCTTTACAGTCATTTTAGTCTTTCGTTTCGTTATCATCATTCATCAAGTCCTTGAACATACAGAACGTGCGTTAAAAGAAGAAAACAAAACAAAACAAAACAAAACAAAAAACCAAGGGAACACGCAGAAGAAACCCAAAACGAGACAAAAACTGACCACAAGTTCTCGGCCACTGTTCACAGAACTGCCCGCGGGCTGTTCCAGGCTGTACTGGTCTGACTGGAGCCGCGCGGCCCGTGCGCTCCTGCAGGCAGCCGGATCCTGGGCAGGATCCGGGCGGCGCGGGCGAGGAAGACCACGGGAGGAGCCTGCCTCGTTAGCGATGCTCCCAGGAGCCGGGAGGGACGGAAGGACACTCTGCCGTGCTCTCCTCGCCTCCCGCTACTTATTGCTGGGAACGCACCGCGGCGGCGTGGAAATACGGGCGCCGGAGCGCGTCCGTCGGCAGCGCGACAACTTTGGGGAGGGCAGCGAACAGCAGGACCGAGACAATCAATCAAGTAGCAAAACCAAAGCAATTAAATTCCTAACTACGTCTAGCAGCATGGAGAGTGCAGTCCCGACACATCACAGTTGAAGTACAATAATCGCTGGAACTGCCCATCCAGAGCCTCCGATTCAGAAGCAGGTTATCAGACACATGTTTACATGCAATTGAGAACCATTTCAAATGTCACATTACGCACTCTGAAAAGCTTATTTCACTACTGGGAAATAGGAAAAGTGCACATTAAAGCAATTTTAAACATTTCCAGTGATTGTTTAAAAAGAAACAGAAACACCTCGCTACCAGCGGCTCGTGTTTAACTTTCTGTGAACACTAACAGCAAACTTCTTTCAAGGGCAATAATGCATGGTACAATGGAAACAGCTTGTTTTGACACTTACAGTACATCTCAAAAAAAAAGAGAAAACAACCAGAAAAAAAAAGACCAAGAAGAAAAAGGGGATTATAATTTCAACTGGGAATACAAAACGACAGCAGGAAATCAAATTCTTTAAAACAAGCTTTTTTTTTGTTTTCTCCCCACCCTTCCGAAACTCCATCCTTGCCCCTCAGTAAAGAAGCGCTGGCAGCTCCTGCTTGCACAGGAGCAGCTCAGGTCTACCTGACCCCTAACTCAGCCAAGACCATTCAGCAAAATGATTGCATTCCCAAAAAACTTCCGAGTGGAACAAGATTCTAGTTTCTCTGAAATGCTCTCTACTGAATTCCAGCCAAGAAAAGAAAAGAAAAGAAAAAACAAAAAATAAAGTTTTGTTTTCACTGTTTAAGGCATCTTTTTTTTTTTTATAACATTTTCTCTTCACTCGCAATGATGATAGTCATGCAGCAGTTTAATGATAAAAATATATTAATATTTTACTATACAGCAGCAAGAAGTTAGTCAATTAAAAGCACACCAAATTTTTTTTTAAAAAAAAAAAAACATAACCGAAAAACAACAAAGACAACCTGTAAAAGTCTATTATTATTCTTATTATTATTACAAACAATTTCAATTTGGAGAACACACCTGGACAGATTAGTGTTCTGACAAATCTGCGTTTCCCTAGCCTAGGCTTCGAGCAGAGCCCGCGCCCGGCGGGAGCTGGGACGGGGAGGGCAGGGCACGGCCAGGTATGTAGCCAGTAATAACTAGCACCACAGCTACATGGAAATCCATTACGGACACACACCGGCTTGGCTTTCACTGTCCAACCAAACTGCGACCCCCATGGCTCAGTGGGATCACGCTGCACTGGTTCCTAACAGGCCTAGGGAAGTTAACGGGGATCAAAGCATGGGTCCGGACCTCGCACGAGTTCAGGAGATAGTGCTAGTGCCAGTGGCCACACGGAAAGACTCGCTACCTGCTGCCAAAAACAGGTGGACTGGAAACCGCTGCACGTCAGGTTAAGTACTTTAAGTACACAGAATAAAAAAAATATATTATGAACAATACAAGTACATCTCATATACACAATAATGACAATACGCCTACTCAGTTGTAAACCAAACAGGTGCAGAAAAAAAATATTATGGGAGGAAATTCTTTAATTTTCATTTTTTTTCTCTCTCTCTCTTTTTTTTTTCTTTTCCTCTTTTCTTTTTTTTTTTTTTTTTTACTATTTGAATAACTTTGGTTCAAACGTAAAAATCACAAGTTAGCAAATTTCATTTAAATGCCTTTTTTAATAATTTTTCTTCATGTTCACAGAAGTTTCACTGACCATTTTTATATGTTTAAGGTCCAGATGCAATGCATATTGTATAAAAGAGAGCACTTATTGTTTACCTTGCATGAATTAAACCTACGTACCTTTTAACTCTACAAACTTCTGCATAACATTTAGACAAAGCTCAGACACACAGCATGCCTAGCCCTCATATATATATACACATCTCTAATCACAGGTATATAGGGTGTCAAATATACTATAGTAACCTCCATGTAAGGTTCGAAATTTGGTAACAAAATGAGAAGAAAAAACTAAAAATATTATTTTACGTGTTCTAAAATATCTCTTTTTTTTTGTGCTAAAGTCAAATGTTAGCTCAACATGAAAAGGACTTTTTTATATAATTCAGCAATATTATAATCTTGACCATTTTTGCAAACACTTTTAATAATAATAGCTTAAACGTGTACAAAAGTTCTCGGTTAATTAGGGAAATAAACACTCAGTTCTTTATATTTTTAATCAAGTAGGAAACACAGTTCATATATAATGTTATTACTTTTTTTTTTGACTCTTTTTTTTTTGTGTGTTTTGTTTTTTTGTTTTTTTTTTTTTTTTTTTTTTCTCTCTGTTTTGTTTTGTTTTTGTTTTAGCAGCTGCTTACTGTTTGATACGGTGGGTAAAGTGGAGGAACATCCAGCGATGGGTGGCGGGTCTGAGGCGCTGCTGCTGCCGGGCGGCGGGGGGGGCGCCGGGCGGGCGGCGCGGCCGGGGGGGCTCCGGGTCCGGGCGCAGGGGGGGCTCCGGGCCGCCGCCCCCGCGCCCCGCCGCCCGCCCGCCCTCCCGCCGGCGGCGGGGCCAGTCCGCGTCCCGGGGGGCGGGCGGTCAGTCCTCCTCGGGCTCCTCGGCCTGCAGCAGCGCGCCGGGCGGCCCGGCGGCGGCCGCCTCGGCCTCGGGGGGCGGCTCGGCGCCCACGGCGGGGGCGGCGGCGGCGGCGGCGCGCTTGTCCCGCTGCTTCTCCTGGATCTTCTTCATCTCGTCCGAGTACTTGCAGAAGGTGTGGCCGAACTTGGCCCAGACCTTGTAGGGGACGGTGATGGAGTTGCGGTAGGTGGGCTTCACCTCGCTCACCCGCATGAACACGCCGTACTTGTTGGAACCCACGTCGAAGAAGAAACGCTTGTTGTCCACAGTCAAGGAGGTGCCCTCGGGCAGCTCGGCCGGCTCCTCCTCCACGCCGTAGTCGTCGATGAGCTTGGCCAAGGCGTCGCGGAACTCGATGAGGCCCTGCGCGGGCAGCGCGATGGTCTGGCCCTGCGTGGAGCCCAGCCCCGGGCCGCGGTTCACGGTCTGGCGGACGCGCAGGAAGCGCCCGCGCTGGTTCTCCTTCAGATCCATGTAGTACTTGCGGTTCTCCCGCACCAGGAACTCGCTCTTCAGCGCCCGCCGGGGCTCGTCGGCCGCCTGCGCCAGCTCGGGGGGCTGGCTGGGCCCCAGCTGCGCGTAGTGCTCGATGAAGTCGCCCAGGTAGTCGCGGAACTCGACGGCCACGGACATGGACAGGGTCAGGCGGCTCTTGTTGCCGCCCGCGCCCACCTCGGCGATCTTGAGGAAGCGGCCCTTGGCGTTCTGCTTCACGTCCAGGTAGAAGCGCTTGTTCTGGATGTCCACCCGCTTGGAGGCCAGCTCCTGCGTCTCGTGCTGCAGCCCGCCGCCCGGGCCCCCGCCGCCGCCGCCGCCGCCGCCCGGGGCCGCCGCCGCCCGCGCCCGGCCCCCCGGCGCCCGCCGCGCCCCCGCCGCCGCCGCCCTGCTCGCTGCCGCTGTCTCTGTCCGCCATGATGCCGCCGCCGCTCCGCCGCCGCCGCCGCTCGGGCCTCGCCCGCCGCTGCTCGCCCCGGCGCGGCCGCCCCCGCGCCGCCGCCGCCTCCTCCGCCGCCGCCGCCGCCTCCTCGGCCGCCCCCGGCCGCCGCCGCCGCCGCCTCCTCCTCCCGCCGCCGCCGCCGCCGCCGCTGCTGCAACAGCCCCCGCGGCCACCAGCCGGCCGCGCTCTCGCGAGATCTGCCGGAGCGAGGAGAGGGCGCGGGAAGGCGGCAGAGAGCGGCCCCCGCCGCCGGCCGCCCCGGCGATCACGGCGGCAGCGCCGCGCCGCCGAGCGGCCAGCGCGGGTACTGCAGCTGCGCGCGCCCGCCGCGCTCCGGCGCCGCGTCCGAGCCGCGCTCCGGGCGGCACCGGCACCGGCACCGGCACCAGCACGGGCACCGGCACCTGCCCGGCCCCGCTGTTCAACCCGCTCCGGGCGGCACCGGCACCTGCCCGGCCCCGCCGTTCAACCCGCTCCGGGCGGCACCGGCACCAGCACGGGCACCTGCCCGGCCCCGCTGTTCAACCCGCTCCGGGCGGCACCGGCACCTGCCCGGCCCCGCCGTTCAACCCGCTCCGGGCGGCACCACCGGCACCGGCACCTGCCCGGCCCCGCCGTTCAACCCGCTCCGGGCGGCACCGGCACCTGCCTGGCCGCGCCGCTCAATCCGCTCCGGGCGGCACCGGCACCTGCCCGGCCCCGCCGCTCAACCCGCTCCGGGCGGCACCGGCACCAGCACCTGCCCGGCCCCGCCGCTCGCCCCGCCGCCACCGCGCTGCCGCACCCCGGGGACAGCCGGGGAGAGCCGCCGGGTTCGTGCTTCCCGCAGGGAACCGCACGGGAGAGCAGCGGGCCCTCCGCCCGGGTGGGATGCCCGGGGTGCCCGGGAGGGATATGTGTTTATTCGGCGTTGGTAATGAAGTTAATTAACGGGCCTATGGCATGTCGCGGGGCTTGGAGGCTCGGGAGCGTAGCGGGGATGGGGACCGCGGAGATCGGGCGTCCCCCCGCAGCGGGGGTTTGGAGGTGGGGCTTGGAGGTGGGTTTTGGAAGCCTGGAGATGGGTTTTGGAGGTTTGGGGGTGGGTTTTGGAGGAGATGCTTTAGCTTCTAGTCCTTGTTTCCAAACCTTCCATTTTAAGCCACCTGCAGCCCTGGAAAGGATGTTTTCTCCTGGTGCTGCAGGTCAGGAAGCAAACTGGCAGGACTGCTCTAGGTGGAAGTTGCTTCCCTGCCGGCTGCTTCCAGGACTGCTCATTTCTGTGGAAGGTATGGATGTACCTGCAGCATCCCAAAAACCCTGCAAGTGTTGCACAAGGAGTGGTGCTATGAGGTGAATTTTGGAATGTGCTTGGCACACAAATGGCTTTCTCGAGGAGACAGGGAGTGAACTGCCGAGACATCTTATTGCCTTAGAGGATGCTCAGATGTCACAGGAGGAACCCCCAGCCGGCCCCATGGCTGTGGTTAAACCCGTGGTGATGGTGACTCCATGGTAATAAAAACAATGCACAGAGAAACAGTTTCTTTTTACCACAGAAACAGTATTTCAGCGCTGGCTGAGATGCAGCTTTCCAGCTGCAGGAAAGCCCTGAGTGCTGGGGATGTGCGGTGCTCTCCGTGGATGCTCTGTTTGGTTTTCAGCCTACCTGAGCTGTCCTAGGTTTTTCCTGGTATGGGAAGTGCCTGTCCAGGTTGGCATAGTCATGGCAAGCTGCAGGCTGCTGCTTTGGCAACCCCTCTCTCTTGATTTGCTCTTTTTATCCTCAAGTCAAGCAAATTTAAACAACCAAACCGAGGTCTATCCATGCAGCCTGTTGCTATCACCACCAGGTATCCTTGTGGATGAGCTGGGAAATGCACAAGGAGTTGCATTTGTGCCCTGGAGGTGTGTGGCTGGTCTCTCTCTGACTGGGCTGCAGTGAAAATTTGCTGGTGCTGAGGATGCTGGCCAGCAGCAGAGGTTATTTTTCCTCCCCAGCACGGGCCAGTGGTATTGTTTTGGGAGTGGATGTGCTCCAAGTGGATACCAGCAATCCCAGGAACAAACTGACAGTGTTGGTTGCTTTGGTGAGATGATGATTTGTGGGATTCTGCTTGCCCAGCACCATTCAGTGTTGGAAATCACAACCACTACCTCTGATTTTGTGCCTGAATTTGGCTTGAATAAGGCATTTCCTTATTGAAGTAAACAGAGCAAAGAAAAAAAAAACAACCCAGTGGTTTTCATCCCAAAAGATAATATTTTCAATTTTTCTTTTCAACAGCAGCCCATCCTGGTGACCCACAGGACTCTAAGTTGGTCTGCCCAGTGCTAAAACAAGGTCATGTGGTCAAGGCAAGCTTGGGATGGCTGCTAAATGAGACAAGGTGCAAAAGTGCAAGGTGCAAAATGGGATGGACCAGGGTGATGGATAAGTGCAGGAGCCAAGGGAGTCTCTTCATGCATTGTCCAGGTTTGGCCTTGTACCAGCCAAAGACTGGATTGGGATCCTACAGGGAGCTCCTGAGCACATGCTGCCCATCCTGGCTGTGGCAATCCTATCAGTGTCTCCCATGTGGTTATCAAGCTGCACACTGCACTGCCTCTGTGGCTTCTGCTGAAACCCATCCCACACCTCTTTTCTCCGAAAATCACAAAGCTTTTCATCTCCAGCCCCACAACTCTCAGTTTGGGATTTCACAAGATTTTCTAACAGTTTCTTCCCTTCCACATGTCTCTCAGTAGCAATTATACCCTCTTCAGCCCGGTTCTGATAGCCTAAATGAGGGCAAATTTAGGTAGCTTCCTCTCATAAGATAATCCTCCTTTCTTTGCCTGTTGTAGTCATTTTTCACACCAGTTTCAGTTCCTTGGAAAGACAAGGGAAAAGGTTTTCAGAGCTGTAGCTGGGATTTCAGGCTTAAGATCAATGGGTCTTTTGTTTTGAAATCCAATTCAGTGGGCTTTTAAGAACATATCTGATCATTACTGCGAGCATCTCGAAGTTTGGAGCCCCAGCCTGTTATTCAGCTATGAAACAACAACTCCACTGACTCCAAGAACTTGTACAAACATTTCTAATCAACAGGAGGGAAGCTAAGAGCCATTCAAACAACAGATAAGATTAGTAACTGAAGTGGCTGGACTGCAATTGTTATTGTGCAAGTCAAAGAAAAGGCTGTCACACACAGAGGATGTTGCCAAGCAAGATTCATTTGAGTCGCCGAGTCATTCTTCTCTCATCCGCTGTCCGAATTCTCCTGAAGTCAGATTTACTCAGGCTGTGTTGGGTGATCTACTGGGTTAGGAGGTGACTGAGTTTAGGCTCTTTTCCCAGGTTGTGTCAGATATTTCCCTTGATCCCGCTCTTCCCCACCATGGAAAAGGGACCATAATTCTGGTTCAGAGAACTCCCTGTGCCACGATGGGAGTTGAAGCACTGAAACAACCAAAGCCGAGTTGCTGTTGCCATCTCTGAGATGCAGAGCACTCAGAAGGCTTTTACAGCCACGGGGGGATGTCTGAGGCTGGGTGAAGGCTCAGACCAGGAAAGTGTAACAGGATGGTGAAAGCTCCCTTCACTTTCCATCTGGGTCCTCCTTTTGGAGAGAGGAGTTCAGCAGGGCTCATCCACTGTCGTGAGGCGTTGGTTACCCCGTGAACAAGCCCCATCGTGTGCAGCAAACAAGAAACCAGCACACAACATATGAAAGTCATTTAGGAAGATGGGAACGATGAGCAGTGCACACAATAGCATTGCTATTAGGGTCTGTCGATCCTAATTAAAAAAATACTTCTCAATGAAAATTATTTATAAAAAGAAATCACAGTGACCCTAAATCAAATTATTTGTGAATGGTTTTTAGTCTCCCAGATCAGTTAAAACTCCTGTGTTAGTCACTGGACGTCATCCAAGCTACATGCTGAATGAATAACATCCCTGCCAAATTTCATTTTTTTTCACCCTCACCCAGTTTGGCACAGGACAGTTAAAGTCATTTTTCTAAATATCTTTCAGAACATCAAGCAACTGTAAAATAACAATGGGAAAGCTTGGCCACGGACAACTGCAGCCCTCCAGTTGGAACCGCTTCTCTCCAAGAAAGCAACTCCCCTTCCTTTGACGAATCTCATTTGGGGGAGCACTGAGGCAAGGATTCCTCCACGGGGGTACTGGAGGGTTACTGCCTGGGGGGTACCCCTGCCAGGGAGCCTGGCTTCCAGGTGTTCCAGAGTGGGGCACAGCTGGATCCAGACTGGCCCTGGCTGCAGGGTTTGTGCCTTTTTTGGCCACCTGCTAGAGGGTGACATCCCGAGGACATATCGGCCATTCCCTGTCCACAGCGGCAGTTTCCATGGTGAGCTGTAATGACGCCTCTTCTGCTTGCTCTTCAAAAACAAAAAACAAAAAAAAAGAAAGAAAGAAATAAGAAATCAGTGTCTGCACAATGGCAGAACAAGTTCTTGCTTCTCATGTCTGCAAAGATAAAGTGCTAATTCTTCTAAGCACTATGTGATGTCCTATTCAAGTGAGTTAAGTTTGGGATTGTTTTCATGATGGCTTGTTCCAACTCCAGTGTGCTTTCTCTTCTCCTTTGACTGGCCTGCAAGTCCCTCACTGCCCTTTTCCCAGCTGGCTCCCCCCTCATTTGTTCTTTCTGACCATGGAGAACTCTGCTGTGTTGTCACCTGCAGAGAGTGAGGACCCTCCCCAGTTCTTGGTTCTCAGAGACATTAAGAGGGAAGCATGGCTCTCCAGGAGCTGGCTGCTCTTCTGTTGAAAGCTAGCAACAAATGGCTACCAAATTCCAATCTTGCTGGTTTTTAGTGAGAATAATGTATAACCCCAGGGCCCTTTGCTCCTTGTCTCCTAAGGAGGAGTGAGGCCTAGAGCCCAGCCTCATGTGCAGCAGTTAGCAAAGGCTGTGTCACCCAGATATGTGACTGCCTGTTTCCCAGTATCCAAGTGGCTTCTTTGCCTCCAGTTGAACTGGTGTGATGCCTGAGTGGGCCTCCTCCTTCCCTTCCCTCTTCCCATGCCCATGGCATTGGCTGGGAAGGTGCTCTGTCCACAGGGATGTCCAGGAGGGTGGGCATAGCTGGTTCACAGGCACAGCTGCTCTGGCTCCTGGTGACAAGCTGCTTTGTCCTTTCATTAAGATGACAGCACCTCCTGTGTTTTTTGCTGTTTGTTTCCTCTTGCTTTCATGCTGCCTTGCTGCTGTCTCCAGAGCTGTGCCCAGATGGTCCTGTTGTTCCTCCAGCCATGACTGCTGGTTCTGGACTTGCACAGCCACGCAGCAAGGCAGCTGACACCCTCTCTGGTCTTGTTTTCCTTCTGGGCTTATGGGCATGCTGGGGGTGTGGGCTGTGAATCCATCCCCTCAAGGCACATTTTTGGGAACTGTGCTTTAGAAAGCACTGGCTGGCATTGTCTGCAGTTCTGGGTTTCCCAGCTTTTCCTGATAGAGGTGCACCCCCCTCCCATGCCACAATACCTGCTTTATCCTGCCATTAATTTGCAGCCTCTAAAGCTGTTGGATCACAGCAGGTGGGGTCCCAAATGCGTGCAAGAGCAGTCCAGCTGGTCCAGGCTCCCAGAGGAGAAAAGGGTAGGGGAAGGCAGAGAGGATCTTGGCACTAGAGACTCCCAGATACGAGTGTGCCTCGGACCTCCACACCTCCTCTCCAGCCAGGGGAGCTTTCTGGCCATTTGTAACTTCTGGTTTTGAGGTTAATACTCCAGCCCCTCCACAATGCAGCTTTCTGCAGGCTGGGATTCTTTCTCAGATTACTTTAAACCCCCTTTCCTTAAAAAGTATGTGAGGATGTTGGAATAGATCTTTTGTAATCTGTTCCCAGGGAGCAAGGTTGCTCATAGAGCTGGGATGAAATGGGATGACTACTTCCATGTGGGGCCAAAGAAACCCCAAACATCTGCAAGGACGAGAAGGAAGGCACAGAGCAAATCACAGTTTTGAAATGAGGTTTAGAACAAATCACAGTTCACCAGTTTTGCATCCAAGAAAAGGATGCCTTGACTTTTTCTTTTCCCCAAAAGTTTTTCTTTGAAGATGCTAACCTGACTGTTGTCACTCTGAGAGGATGCAGTGAGTCCTCAGCTCTCAGGAGGGCTGGCTGCTGCCAGCATGACACAGTGCTGTGGTTTTAACCCCAAATGGCAGCTCAGCACCATCATCCACTCTCTCACTCCCCTCTGATGGGATGAGAGAGAGAGAATCAGAAGGATAAAAGTGAGAAAAACTGGCAGCTGAGATAAAGACAGTTTAATAGGGAAAGTAAAAGCTACGTGCACCAGCAAAACAAAGCAAGGAATCCAACCTGCTCACTGGTGGGGCAATATGAGAAGCAGAAAAGTCCTTGGCTCTGTGTAAGCCCTGCTCAGGAAAAATAAAACATCTCTACATTATCACCCATGTTTTCAGCACAAATCCAAAGCACATCCCCATAGCACCTACTGGGAAGAAAATTAACTCTACCCCAGCCACAACCAGCACACAGAATCCCAGCTCCCCATCCTCTGTGGGGTTTGGTTTACACAGCTCTGAAAGGAAAACTCTCCCAAAAGTCACACAACGAAGAGCAAACTCCAGCTGTGCAGATGGAGCTGTGCAGATCCAGCTGTGCTCAGATCCAGCTGTGCTCAGATTCATTGCTGGATTGCAAGTAGCTGATGTTCCTATGGTGGAACCTCTTGCTGCATCCAGGTAATTGTTCCCCTGGACCCTGAACCCACTTAGTGATTTTAGTGCCCCTGGTTTTGAATATTATTTTTCCTATGGTGATAAACTGCAGCCACAAGGCTAATGGGTGTATTCAAGGCAGGGTTAAGCTCACTGCAGAAGCTCAGGACCTGCTTTTTGGCTCCTGGGGGCAAATGTGTGTGTGAGTGAATGCAGCCCTGCAGGCACAGCTGGTACCTAAAGCAGTAATTTCAAGGGTGCTACATACATCCAGGAATAGAGTAATACCTACCTGGAGGAGAGCAGAGGCACTGGAGCTTAATTTAAACTCTTCCAACTTCCTTCTCTCCCAATTCTAAGATAAATGGACAACAACATGCCCTGGAAATTCTTGTGGAGCCCAGCCAGAGATGAGCAGGAAGAAGCCAAAGGCATTTCCACAGCTTGTCTTGCTGTGCAGGAGGCTTGGAGAGGTGTTTATAAACACCTTTTCTACTCACAGTGCTCTTGGCCCCTCTCTGGCTCATGGCCAGGCATGGCCCTGGTCCAAGCTTGTTTTGAAGTGTTTCATCCCCCGTGCTTTGTAGAGCTGCCTTGGTGCTGAGGCTTAGTGGGGATTTGCCCTGGGAGCAGGTCCATGCTCTCCAGGGAGGATGGGAGCTGCTGTGCAGATCCAGGAGACAGGAATTGCCCCCTTCAAATTCCTGGAGGTGGGTCTGGGTTTTCACACTGAGGCAGGTGGTGTGTCCCACGAGGTTGGTATTTCTGCAGCAGGCTGAGCTCAGGGGGGACACAGATCCCACAGCCCTGTGGGATGGGCACAGACCCAAGCAGGGATCTGTGCTCTTCCTGGTGCTGTTTGGCAGTCACATCATCAGGACAGGAATCTGGTTGGGTCCCTGGGATGAAAACACTTGGTTGATTGTAAACAAACCTATTTACACAGATACTTCTCAGCCTGGCCTGGAGCATGTGGGAGCTTTGGCCCAGAAGAATTTGTCGCTTGTAACTCCCAAACTCCTCGTCATGCAAACATGAGAACAGCCAGGGCATCTCATCTCACCACAGCAAGTGGCTGTGGTGGCAAACAAAGCCTGTTTGGAGGAGATACAAGATGACCTCTGAGTATGATTTTGTGGAGTGAGGGGTAACAGGATGAGTGTTTGAAGCCATTCTTCAAGTATTGCAGCACTGTTGCCCTGTCCTTCTGTGGCCCAGCCAGGTGTCCTGCCCCACACTTGGGAGGAGGCATCCTCCAGACCCCAGCCCCTGTCTTTTCCAGGAGGATGAAGATGTTCTTTAAACCATACTCCAGTGCCTCCCCTGGTGAGAAGTCAAGCTTCCTGCAAGGAGGATGAAGGTCTCAGCTGTACTGATACATGAGGCATGGCCAGCTTTGCAATCCTCCAGTGAGAGGTGAGGGGAGCCGCTGTGAGTGGGAGGTAGGAGTGGTCCATTGTTTTCTGGACCTCGAGGAAGAGAAAAGCCAACTCAGCTTCTCATTTCAAGCTTTACCAAGAAGAAAAGGAACTGTGGTGAGGGGGTTATTTAGGGCAGCAGAGTCACTTGTCGTTCACAAGGTGAAGGGGTTGATTCCACCAGCCCTGAGGTGATGAGAGGCCAGCTCACAACTGCAGTCCTGTGAGCCTGACCTGGGTGACAAGGAAGAGCCAGGCACTATTCCTTCCTGTGAGTTCTTCCCATGGGCAGCTTTGATAAATGTCGTACTGTAGCAGGGGAATGTCTCAAAGTATCAATGTTTGTTTAGTAATTATTTAACATTTGCCTATATCTCTTTCAGAGCTGCTCTGGGGGTATTTTCTGGAGCATCATTGTGGCCCTGGGTGGGATTCCTTTCTGTCCTGTTGAGACCTATCTGGGATGTAAAAAACCTGGGATTCTTGCTTTCTGTGGCTTATCCAGAGACTACCAGCTCAAAAAAGTTGTCTTATAACTCATCTCAGTGTTTGGGATTTTGCTGAAGAGGAGTTTATTTGAAAACCTCTTAGTCCATAAGCCGGACCCTTACCACAGAGGCCATATCTTTGTACTTTTCCCCCAAAGATGCCATGAGTAAAATGATGAAGATACAGAATTTTTCCATGCTCTGGTTTCTCAGAGAGCAAATTGGCTGCAGAGTCCACTCTGGCTTGGTGTCAGAGGGGAAACTGTTTCACTTTTAGGAGGTAATTCCTTGGTCTGCTTTTAGACCCACAAGTCCCAGCTGGGGCTGTGTAATAGTCATGCAGAGGACTGAAGAAGCACAGTAGACTGAATCACACCAGGAGGAGGAGAAAACCTTGGCTCCCCTAAATCCTGCTGCTGTGGAGAGCAGGAATTGCCTGGTGTCAATACAGAATGCACCCAGCACAGCAGAAACTCCTTCTCCCTCCCCAGGGACCATTAGGGGGGTTTCAACCTCTCACAGTGTCTAGATAGAGGAGCTGGTTTGAGGATATTTCTTATGGGAATATTTTGGAAACTCATTAAAAAGAGAATTATAGACCAGCCCTGGTGTGATTGAGATAATGTAGTATGTAAGCATGCAGGAAACATGAACATCCCCTCAATAATTAAATTCAATTAATTGTTTTGCAGCTGCTCAGCAAATACCATGAGGTTCAGGTGGGAGATGCAGTGCTGGGATTCCACAAGATCTGGATGGAGCAGGGAAGAGACTGTGGTGTGTGGAGCACCTGGTTTGTCTTGGAGAGGAACACTGTTTACAAACTAGAAGCATTAGCAAACTGGCTTTGCTGGAGACTTGTGGGACATTCTGCAGCCAGCACAACAGCCACAGACCCTTGTTCTGGGGAAAGCAGTGCAGGGGGCTGGGAAGGAAAAGGGCTCTGGCACCTGTGAGTATGAAAGTATGAAAGTTCATTTCAGTATGGAAGGCCTGACAGCAAATGGCATAATAAAACAACTGCCTTAATAAGACAGAATGAAAAGAAGGATATATAATAGCTTGATAGCTTGAGGAACCAAAAAGGAATTACTTCCCTTTGGGGAAGGGATTTGTGCAGCACTGAGGAAGATCCATCCCTGGGTCCATCCAATGCTGCATGAATGCAGGGTGTGCTGCATCTGAAGAGGCATGAGGCTTACTTGCCCTTGATATTTCTCTTTTTACTCTGCCTTGATAAAACAGATATTTTATCAAGCCTTTTGCTGTTGGGCATTTCTCACTGAGTCTGACCCAGTCCAGGGGGCATCCCTGAGGGAATGGGTGTGCACGGGGCTTGTTGGGGGGCTAGGGACAGACTGGTCCCCTCAGATCAGAGCCAAGGCTCCTGCTGCCTTCCTGGCCATCCCCAGCCTGGGGAAACAAGAGGGTTGTGCCAGACCCCAGCTCTGAAGTGCCTCACTCACGTCCCCACTGCTTCCCTGCATGAAGCAGCAGTGACTCCTGGAAGGGGCACAGGCAGTGCTGTGTGTTCTGTCATGGGCAGCCAGCATTATCCTGCTAGCTGGGGGCTCAGAAACAGCCATGCCAGACTGGTTAGAGCTCACATATCCCAGAGTCTCAGGAAGGGGCAGTGGCATGGGAGCCTTGGGATGCTCTGTGCCTGCTTGCACCGTGACTGCTGTCAGCACTAGGTCAGGATGACCACAGCCTCACCGGGCTCAGCCTCACCAACCCCGAACAATGGAGGATCCCACAGTTCCTCGTTCCCAACACCTGCCCCCATGCTATGTGCTCTCCTCGGGATACACCTCCTCCTGGGAAAGAAAGATCACCTGGATATTCACCCTCAGCCTCCCAGGCTGCACTGTAGGGCCACTGCCCTGTGTGACATGTCCCACCCAGGAGGTTTTGGCTCTGTTGCCTTTGTAGCTCCCCTCCAGTTACTTCTGAGCCATTAAGTCAGCCCTAAACTTCCTCTCAGACAGACTAGATGAGGTGACCTCCCACCATCCCTCCTTTCAGTGCTGTGTCCCTGCCCCAAGGAGCCTGTATGTGTGATCCAGCCTTCAGGAGAGGAGAGGCAGGCAGGAGCAGCCTCCCCTGGGGCAGGTCAGCCTTGGTGATGCCAGTGCCCATCACTCCTGCAGCAAGCAGAGACTCCCACTGAAGCCTCTGTCTTGTCAGAGCTGGCCTGGCATCCTTCCCAGGCAATGAATTTTGGATGAGGAAATACAAATTGCTGTCCCTGGCTCTGCAGGGTTAATCTCAGTGCAGATGCATGTGGTGCTGCTGTGTCCTCAGCTCAGCCAGGACGTGCACAGCAAAGGGCTGAGGAGGGAGCTGCAGACCGGGAAAGATTCGTGGCCTTGGAATGTTGGGAGAGTCTTGGAGTGCCCGAGGAGGGAGGATCCAGCACATGCACGTGCGTGCCCACGGAGCACACGAGAGAGATGCAGCAGATGAGCTGCCTTGCTCTATTTGTAACCTCCCACTGCTGTTGCACAGGCTTTGCAAGGAGGAGAAGGAGCTGAAAATGGAGCTGAAAATTGAAACTTGAGGCTCAGATGCTTGGAGGGGCTCAGGAGCCAGACTCAACCCATCACTGCCCAGGGGAAGCAGGAGCTTCTGCTCCTCCTGGGCTCTGTGTCTTGCTCTCACACTCAGCACAGAGTGAGACATTCATGCTCCACCTTGGAGCAAAAGTCATTTGCATTAACTTATTGAGGAAAGGCGACACAAAGACACAATTTAATTGCAAACCACAAGATTACAGTGTGAGATGAAGCGAGGAAAGAATGAGGGAGGAAAAGGAAAAACAACTTGGTCTTATTTTTGAGGAGAGATGGGTGAGGACATGGCAGTGCCATGGTGTGCTCTGGTGGGTGGGATCCAGCTCCCTACCTGGGCATCACAGCTGGGATGTTGCACTCAGGATCTGGCTGCCTGAAAGCTGCTTTGGACAGTCCCAGGTGGCTGCAGCCTGGCTGGGTGCAGGATGAGAGCCTGGTGTGCAGGGACACCTGTCCTGTGCCCAGGCCCAGGCTGTGGATTTCCTGCCTGGGTGTTGCTTTCAGAGAGTGCAGGATGTTCTTGGGAAAGTGCATGGGAACAGGAGAGCACAAGGAGAACAAACAGGGCTCCTGTTCAGCCCCTTACATGGAGCAGCCTGGAACAGTCCACCCCTCCCCTGATCCCAGCTCTCCTTGCAAAGGGCAAGATGGAAAGGTGAGGGATGAGGCTCCAGAACCCCTCCAATCCCCCTGGCTTCTTGCTGAAACTGCTAATTAAAGAGCCCATTTCATCAAGCAATTTTTTTCTGATGTGAAAATTTTTCCATAAGGAACTAGTCCTGAATCCACCAACTCATTTCACATTTATTTTAAATCTAAGCTTTATATTGTGTAGTTTCCTCCAGGGCTTGATTATCTTCTCAGTAAAAGCTCTGTTGTTCTGGTTTGTGAGGCCTATATTTAGCCTTGCTGTAAGGTCTGTGCACCTCTCACTACAGGGCTCAGATGCTGCCACCCGAGCTCCTGGGCTTTCCTATTTATTTGGATCTATTAAACAAGTTACCATTTCTGTGATATCAAGGGCATTTTCCAGCCACAGGCTGCCTACAAGCAGTGATTTGTTGCTGCAGAAATGGTCTCCTGGATCTCAGAAGTCATTTGGAGAGGGTCTCTTGTCTAACAACGGCAAATTCTATTTAAATAGGGAATCGAGGGCAAAGCCAGCCAAAAAGCCTTGTCCCTGTCTGTTACTGTGGTGGCACCTCAAGACCTCATTCCCCTTGTTTCCTACACATATAATAAGGCATACACCCACTCAGCATATTTTTACATAAAAATACACAAAACAGGCAATAGTGGGAGGGGACTTTACCTATGAAGAGAATTCAGAGGTGCACAGACATACCTGATGCCCTGGTATGACTGCAATTGTTATTTAATACACAGGGGGGTGTAACGAGGTTGTGTGGAGAGAAGAGAGAGAGAGAGAGAGGGAGAGAGAGAGAGTGAGATCAGAGTGGCTGGCAGTGAAATCCAGCCCAGGCAGAATCTCTGGGATGGAGCAGTCTCTCACTGAAGGGCTGGAGACTGGGATACACCATCCTGTGGGGAGCATTGCTCCCACTGGTGCCATTCTGTATTGGATCCCAGAAACCTGTGTTTTTTGACCTTTCTATGCTTTCTGGCACTGACCCCCAGGAGAACACTGCTTTTGACTTGAAGCCTTGGAGAAGGCTTCTAAATTTGAGTGATGAAATTAAAATAACGGATGTGTAGTTAAATAGAAGTGTGTGCTCTCACACAGTGAAAGGTTTTAAATTTGAGGTTTTTATAGTATAGTAATAGGTATGGGACAAGATGGAGGATTTTGGGTGGTGTCTCTTTTGGTGCTCATCTTCCTTCTTCATAGGTTTCAGGTGGTAGTTTCTGGTTGGACAGTTAATGCCACACTGAGGGTCATGGGAATTTGATTACTGGGTTAAAAGTATAAACAATATAGGTGTTATTTCTCTACTGGACTGTTTAGCTTTAAGGACCTTTTAGCCAGCTGGATTGATCTCCATTTTGCTTGCTTTTAGCTGGTGGCTGGAAGTGTTGCTGAACTCTCTGTATTTTTGATAAGATTTAATAAACAACCAAGCCCGAACAGAAGAAAATTCGTCTTCTTTGTGTGTTTTTTAATCCTGGCTCTGAGTGAAGACAGAAGAGGCTCCAGACAAACTACTAACTCAGTAGGACAAAACCCCACCATTACAATTTTGCTCCCTGTGTCACCTTTCTGGTGACACATCTCAGTGCCTGGGCACCACCATCCTTCTGGGGAACAAGAGGAGCTGCCTCACTGATCATCAGCTCCCTGCCAGTGTCCACCTCTGCCAGCCCCACCACAGGAATCCTCTGGCTCTGGGTAGTGGCTGCAGAGGCTCCCCTGTCTCCTCCAGCCCGAGTGAAGCCCTCCTGGAGCTGGAGCTGCTGACAAATGTGTTGGATGCAGCTGTCTGTATCCAAGGAACGGAGCGTGTGAGCGGCACGGCGAGCCAAGGCACGCGATCGGAATGATCAACGGGCAAAATCTGGGTGCTAAGGCATGGGCTGCAACATCTGATTGGAAGGCTGGGAGGAAAAAGGGAAGGCTGAATTGTTTATGGTTTGTTTTTCATTCATCATTCCTGCTTGTGTGGGTGGACAAGGAGTGAATGAGTTTCTCAGGGAGGGCAGCAAATAAAAGAGGCACACATTTCCTTGAAGGATGAGTAGCTTTTTTTCCTTCCTACTGCCTAGGTGAATATGTCACAAAGGGGCTGGAGGGAACCCTAACAGCTTCTCTCCTAGGTGCAGGAAACTGCTTGCTCTTGATTTTTTTCCCTTTGATCACTATGTGATAAAAGGTTTTTTGGAGTGTGTTTCATCATAATAAAGTCCTGCTTTTTCTCCCTACAGCAAATATTCTCAACTTTTCTTCTGACTGTTAAGCATCTCATAGAATTACAGTGGGTCGATGCTCTCCCAGCTGAGGGAAGGATGGGTGGCTGGATCAGGCCTCTGTGCCAGGATGGCACTTCTGGGAGAGACAGCACTGGTGCCTACAGCTACAACCCTCAGTTCTGCCTTCCCCTTGTCTGGAAGTTGACATTAACAGGCTGGAGATTTGTAGAAGTAGATGATCTTTAAGGTTTCTTCCAACCTGAGACATTTTCTGATTCTGTGGTTAGTCCATGCCCACGTTGGAGTAGCAGATTGAGTGCTGGGGTTTGATTTTTCCATATAATTCCTGTGTTCATCATTTATCACCTGCTTTTCTCATTTCACCTGAGGCTGTGGCAGTGTCCCCCTGGTGCTAGGAGTCTGGTGTGTCCTAGTGAAGGGCTGGCTCCTGCCCCACATGGGCATCCCCAAACTGAACAAGCCAAATCTTTGCAGAGAAGACATGGAGGTGGGAAAAACTGGCTGCAGTGGATTTGTTGGCATTCGTGGGGCTTTTGTAAAACATCTGATTGTTTTGCAGGGAAGGAATGTCCCATAGGGAGGAAAAGCAATGTTCCCTTGGCTAGCATATGGGATGGTGTCTCCTGTATTTGCCATCTTATCCCCAGCAGGGCTTCAGACTCCCTGCAGGGAACCAGGATAGAGCTGGGAAGAGCTGTGGGAGGTGGGGGGACACCCTTGCAATGCATGCATGGTTCTAAGGCTGGCCTGAAATGGGCAAGAGCTTAGCACAGCTCCCATGCTGGATAGCACCAGGGAATGGCTGGACCTGTGTTAGGCTGGATATCAGGAGAAGATTCTTCCCCCAGAGGGTGGTCGGGCACTGAACAGGCTCCCCAGGGAATGGGCACAACCCCAAGGCTGTCAGAGCTCCAGGAGAGTTTGGAAAATGCTCTCAGGCACAGGGTGGGATTGTTGGTGTGTCTGTGCAGAGCCAGTGTTGGATTTGATTCCCCTTCCAGCTCAGCATGTTCTGTGACCCTGTGCTGTGCTCCTCCTTACACCAAAAGCCCCACATGGGATTTGCAGGAGCACATCTTCAACTGACATGGAGGAGACTGAGCATCTGCAACCTGTGGAGGATGCTGAAGAAGGACAATCTGCCTGCATGTGCTGTTGGAGGTCAACATGTGTCCTTGCAGAAGAGCTGCAGGACTCCCTGGAGAAGGGAGGGACACTGGGACACTGCCCTGTGTGGCATCTGCACCAGGCAGGGCTCTGTGCCAGGAGCTCCCTTGGCAGAGGGGAAGAGAGACCTGAGAGCTGCTTTGTTTTCAGGCATCTCTGGGAAATTGCAGGAACAAAATTAAAGGAGGTAAAAGGAAAAGCAGCCCCCACAGCATTTGCCTGAGGAATGAAAGCCTCTGATGGTGCTGCTGAACTCTGGGGTCCTCCAGACGGGGTGGAATCCAGCCTGAGCTCAGATTCTCCATCTCTCTTCCAGGATGGCAAATATGATGGGTTTTCACAGCAGGGAGTTAGGGGAGATATAGGCTTTGGATAAACTAAAGCAGATCACAGACCTTCTGGGTTCCCTGCCAACAGTTACCCTCAACTGAGGAAAATGTTTTTAAAATAGATTATTTAGGCTTCATTCTCTCAAAGCCACTGTTCAGGTTGCTCTGGTAACTGCACCAAGGGCCTTGCTTTATTTATTTCATATGTCAAAATGCCCAAGGACCTATAGAAAATAATGATTTTCTGTTTATATGGGAAGAACAGCATAAAAAGGGGAGAGGGATTTAGTCCTAAACCATTTCTGAAATGATAGGAGAAAAGCAAGTGTCTCAAGTGATGAAAACCAGTTGACTTCACAAGAGTTAGGATGAACAACAGGAAAAATACTGCTAAAAGGAGATGTGACCAATGCCCTTTTTTGAGGCTAAATGTTCTAGACTTCAAAATGCCCCAGAGACAAAGAAAACCCTAATTTTTCAAAATGCCCCAGAGACAAAGAAATACCTCATTCTCCAAAACTGCCCTGAATAACACAGGTGTCTTGCACTGAGTTTCTCAGTGGGAGAGATGCTGCGGTCCCGCTGGGACTTCAGCCTGCAAAACCAGACAAGGATTAGCAGCTCAGCTGCCTTGGCATGAAACTGCCCTTTCTGGTGAGGGGCAGGCAGAGCAGGAGAGCTCCAGATCAAATTATGCTATCAGGTATCTCCTTCCTTCGCAGGCAGAACCTCAGCTGCTGTCTGAGCAAAATGATAGGGAAAGGGGAAAATCCAGAGATTTCTGTCAAAAGAAGAGAGAAGTCAGGTGGTTTCCCTGCTCCTCCGAGCAGCTTCCTGAATTTCAAATACTGTTCTTCCCTCTGCCGTGGGAAATACTTCTGGTACCTTCCACCTCCACCTGCATTCCTCTGCAGTTCTGCATGGTTCACCAGTCAGGGGAAAAGGGACAGCCTTGAGAAACATCTGACACCAAAAAGCCACAGAAAATCACGCTTAGCAAGAGGAAACGTGTACAAGAAGTAAATGGTCCCTGAGCCCTGCTGTGTGCTCGCTGCGGGGCTCCCGGGGCACCACGGCCCTGCAATGGGCACGCTGCTCTGAGAGGTGCCAGCATCCCCAGAGAGGGGAAGAGCAGCGGTCCTGGCTGGCAGCAGGAGCCATCCCACGGCTGCAGAGCCCTGGGTGCGTGTGCTGGGGCTGTGCCCTCGCGTGCCAGAGATGGGACAACGCTGGCTCCCGCCCCGAGCCGGGGAAACACGAGCAGAGGCTACGCCCCACGCCTGGGCTGGGCTGGGCACAGCGGCTCTGCTCCCTTCCCATTTTTCCGGATAGTTCTGGCTGTGCTGTGTTAAATGGAAAGCAAATCCCGATTCTGCTACCTGTCCTGATGGACTCAAAGACCCAGCTCGTGTCATCTCTGGAGGTTTGCTGAGGGGTTTCCCTGGGGCTCGAAAGGCCCTGGGCGATTGCAGTCAGTGCCCAGAGCCATCGGCTGGGAGCAGGCTGAGCCCAGCTCTCCTGCCTCCCGGTCACCTCCGTGGGATGGGACTATGGCCGCTCCCCTTCAACGCAGAATCCAGCGCAACAACAACCACAAAATCCCCTGCTGCTGCTAACTAAGCATCTCAGCTCCCTTCTGCACTGTCTGGGCAGCGAGGCTTTGGGAGTGCAGATGCTTCAGGATCAGCCTCGAAAATAAACCCAAACAAGCACCTTTTGAAGCTTAAAGCGACTCCTCCTGGAAGCCGCTGCAGGGAAAAGCATTTGTTTATTAACGAGAGGCAGCAGGAACCGGGCATGAAAGGCGGCTTTGTCTCCCCGGCCACTGCGTGCTCCGTTTGTCTCTATGTTAATGCCTTTCCTTCAGGTGTGCGGGGAATCTCGGGCCCAAATCTCCCAGCTCCATAAAACCATCGGGCAATCCCCGACTCCCGGGCCCTGCACATCGCGGAACCCCCGTGTCACCCGCAGCCGCCCCCAGATGAGCGCATCTTTGCTCGCCCCTGCGGGGAAAAGGGGGGTTCTGCGAGCGCCTGCCGAGGGGCTCCTCTGCGGCCGGACGGAAGCAACGCGATCTGCCTCCATCCCCGGGGACCCCCAGGGACGCGGGGATCCCCGAGCAGCGGGCATCCCCGCTGGGGGGGAGTCCCCGGGCGGGGAATCACCTTTCCGGGGGGGTGCGGGGGTCAGCATCCCGGGGGCAGGGGCAGCTGAGGGAGCATCCCGCCTCCTCCCCGCGCCGCGCCGCGCCAGTGCCTGTGCCTGTGCCGGTGCCGCGCCGCGCCAGGCCGTGCCGGTGGCGTGCCGTGCCGCTCCGTGCCGGTGCCGTGCCGTGCCGCCCCGCGTCGCGCCGCTCCGCCCCGCCGCGTCCGCCGCGCCCGCCGCGCCGCAGCCCCGCAGCCCGGCCCCGCAGCCCGGCCGCCGCCGCAGGGCCGGCGGGCAGCGAGCGGCAGCCGGCGGCATGAGGCGCGACCCGGCGCCCGGCTTCTCCATGCTGCTCTTCGGCGTCTCCCTCGCCTGCTACTCGCCCAGCCTCAAGTCGGTGCAGGACCAGGCGTACACGGCGGCGGTGGTGCTGGAGGGCAAGGTGCAGTCCGTGGGCCCCCCCGCCGGCGGCAATGACAGCCGCGGCGCCGGGCCCGCCGGAGGTGTCCTGGTCAAGGTGCTCGACCTGTGGCCCCTCAACAGCGGGGGGCTGCAGCGGGAGCAGCTCATCAGCGTGGGCTCCAAGGCGCCCTGCTTCAAAGTGAAGCGCAACCACCGCTACATCTTCTTCCTCGAGCCCACCGAGGAGCCGCTCGTCTTCCGCACCGCCTTCGCTCCGCTCGACACCAGCGGCAAGAACCTCAAGCGGGACGTGGCGCGGATCCTCTGCGCCGACTGCGGTACGGGCCGCGCCGCGGCGGCGGGGGGCGATGGCGGAGCGGCGGCGGGGGGCGATGGCGGAGCGGCGGCGGGGAGCGCTGGCCCGCGTCCCGAGCAGCCGCGGGGCGACAGGTCCGTACCGCTCGGACCTGGGGGGGACAGGTGGCCGGCGATCGCCCCCCCACTTCACCCCCGGTGGGCCCCGGGAGCCGCGCCTGCACCGGGAAAGATGCGATGCGATGCGATGAGACGCGATGTGATGCGATGCGGTGCGGTGCGATGCGATACGATGCGCTCCGCGCGGCCCGGCCGCCGCAGCCGCGCTGCCCCCATCCCCCGGCCCCGGGGCTCCTCGCTCTCCCGGCTCAAGGTCCCGCAGCCCCGGCCCGGCTCCGCGCCAGCAGCGCAGCCCGAGCCCGGAGCGGGGAGTGCCCGCAGCCCGCGGCCGCCCGGCGCTCGGCGGTGCCGCGCGGGAGCTCCGGTCTCAGCGCGGTCCCAGCGCCCCGGAGCCGCTCCCCGCGGGGGCCTCGGCCGCGGCAGCCCTGGCCGGGAGAGCTGCGGGGGCTCCGGTGGCTCCGGCCGCGACCCCCGCCCCGGGCGCGCTCCCTGCTTCGGAGGGGGCCGGGCCCGGGATGCGGGGCTGGGACAGGGGCAGCGCTCCAGGTGCGCCCTAAGAGCCGGGAACTTTTGCGTCTTCCGAAATAACGGCCTCGCGGGGGGGAAGTTGGTTTTTCTTTTGTTCGTTCCGCGCATTTCGGTGTCTCCGATCACGGCTCTCGTGCGGTGGCTTGTGCTGTTCTTCCAGCACCTCTGGAAACGCGGTTATGAAATGACTTCCACGGGAAGCGCCCGCCGGAGCGTCCCTGGTTTTGTCCTGGGTTTTCCTTGCTGTCCTCTGGCAGGTGATGAACACCTGCGAAGGGCTGGGCGGTGGGGACCGGGCGAGGACAATGCCTGCATTTTCCCAGGGTTTGGATCTGAGCTGACAAAAATGCACTGCTGGCCCTTCATCCAGCCTGAGTGCTGGATACTGTGTCACAAAATCTGGGGAAGGCTGATGTTAACCCGGAGAACTCTGAGTGCCATGCCGTGCCCTCAGAAACGCTTTGAATCCCTCATGTTTGGTGTGTTATGAGGATATACAGGCTGTATCTCCAGGGAATCCAGGCTCCCCACTCAATGTCAGTACACTGCATCCTCATCAGGTTAATTGGCCTTTTGCCTCATTAAAAGCAAGGTACTTTGTCAAGTTATACTTAGCTCTGTAATGACCATATGTGTGCTGCTGTGTGGTGGTTGTTGTGGTATTAACTGGGTGTTTCTGGGGCAAATACTCTGCCATTCGGGACTGCTGACCCCACACTGTGGAAGCTAGACCTGTCTCTTTTTTAGTTACCCAAAAGATAAATTTAGAAGCTTGCATTTCCTGGGAGAAAGGTGGAACCTTGCATATCATAATATGTTGTTGAGGAAAATGGGCTAGGACTGCGTGCGAGAAAACTAATTTGGGAGACACTAATTTCATGCGCTTCTTTATGTGGGCCATCGTGGACAGAGAGGATTTAGTGAAAGAGCTGTGGCAGAGACTAGAGGAAAGTAAATGGGGGAATTTCTCAGGACTGTGGTCTCATTGTCAGGTGAAAACACAGCAAGAGGTATGTGGCTTTTATTGTTTTTTATTTTTTTTAATCAAAAAGGATTCTGAACTTGTGCATCTCTGAGCAGCAGGGTTTGACTTTAAGGGGAATGGAGGCTGTTCCGTGGCATCCTGGCTCAGGCCCAAAGCGTTAATGTGTGGGCTGATGTAACAACAAGTTAAGGGTTGTCATTCTGTCGTGACACCTCCTTGGAGCTGATGCTTTTGTTTCGGTGTGGCTCTGACTCTGCTCCCTGGCTGAGGGACGCTGCAGGTTGGTGGGAGCCTTGTCTCTGCTCGATGGCAGATTCCAAAGGAAAAATAAAATCTGGTGGTTGGGAAATGTCATAGCTGTGGTTTTGTTTGGTGATGAAGATAAAATGGGAGCCTCAGCTTGCTGAAGTGGTGGTTCCTTGAGCACTTAATGCTCTTGGTTCAGCTGGGAGGTTTCTTCTGAATATGACTTTCTTGGCAGGATATTCTGATTTGTAGCACCTGAATTGCTGGAAAGGTGTTTGAACTGGGAAACCAGGCCATGGTTTGCCTTCCTGCTCTGTGGTTTGTGCTGGGAGAGAAGATCCCCAGGGGTGCAGGGGTATTTCCCACTCTTTCTGCTCACAGGGGTGGTGAGAACTCCAGAGCTGGCAGGGGGTGAATGTCCAGGCACGAGGTGCACTCTGAGGGACAGCTGGGCTGCAGCTGTGTGAGAGGTGTTACAAAGCTGGGGGACAGATGCTGGGGTCACTTCTGAGCGGGCAGGGAGGACCCTGTGGCTCTGATCACTCCAATGCCCCCACTCCCAAAGATGGAGGCCTCACAGGACCATCTTCTCCCTGCCCTGGCTCTGTGCCTGGCTCTGTTTTCCAGTGATTCATCCCTTTCTCACCGGCTAAGATGCTGTGTGTCTCCTGCTCTTGCTGTTTGCTGAGGTCCAGGATGCGATTCAGGACTAGATCTGTGATGGGAGCATCCATGTCTCTCTCTAAGGAGCAGTCTCTGCTGTTTGCACATCTCACTTAGAGGAGAGAAAGTGGGTGCTGAGACTCTGCATGGGACCCAGACCCTCTCTGAGCAGAGCCAGGAGGACTGAGGTATGAGAAGGATGGCCTGGGGTGTGGGGGACAGACCAGAAATGCCAGTCTGTGCACCTGGTGTGTGTGTTGTGTCTGAGCTGGGTTGCTTTGTGTGTGCCCCCTGAGCAGAGATCCGGGGGGGGATTCTCACTTTGGCCATCTCACTGCTGGGCAGGCTCGGAAGGCTGGAACTTCCCCACCTGCAAACCCCAGAGGGGTGCAGCCTCTGCAGCTCTGCCCAGCCATGGTTTTCATCCCCCTGGCACACAGGGAGCAGCTGGTCCTGGGGCCTGGTGTCCTGCAGGTCTCACCACCCACTTGTCCATCCTAAAACCTCTTCTGCACTGGGAATATTATTGTTTTGCTTTTTTTTCCCCACACTGTTATATAACGATTCTTGTTATTGCTTCTGCTCCTGTCTCTTTTCCTTTGTATCTTCTAGCTCCTTAATTTTGGATGGTCTCATATCTCCTTCGTGCCTACATGCACAGATCAAGGAGGAGGAAATAGGTGCAAGACACGGCGCTGGCTCTCACTGGTGAAGGAGCTGGTGGCATTATCCCCACTGGAACAACTCCTGATCTGAATCCACAAAGGGGGTTGTGGTTCTCATCCTCCTGGTCCTTAGGGGTAGCTTGTGTCAGCATCTCCTTCCCACTCTGTATGAGTCCTCTCTTTCTGTGAGAAAGATTTATGTGCAGGTATTTTGCACACAGAAGAGTGGGGATTTAACCTGTCCAGGCTCTGATTTCTGCTTTCACAGAAGAACAAATGTCTTCCTGCCTCCATATGCAGTGAGTTGCAAAGTAGCTTTAATTAGAGCTTGTACATCTTCTGAAGCACCTCACCGAAAATGCTGCTGAGCTCCAGGACGAGGTCTGCAACTCGCCTGTAGGATTAGCTAGCTTAGCCTGGGCAGGTAATCTGGGGGTGGCAGATCCCTGGGAGGATTTGCAGGCAGAGGACCTGTTGTAGCTGGTAGTTCTTGTGAGACGGGGTATTTATTTTATATCCAGCCCGAAGGTGTCTTGGTGAGAATCAGGGATGTGCTGGGGCTGTGGCATTGGCCTCAGTGGCCACATAATGGTGGGAGCTGTTTATCCAGGAGCCAGCTTGGTTAGAGCTGGCCTGTGAGGGGAGGAGGGAGGCTGGATTTTGAAGTGCCCGCTGGAAAATACAGCCCTCTGGATTACAGTGTAGGTGTTGCTGCCTGAAATAGCACTGGCAACTTTGGACCAGCAGCTCATGCAAAAATATCCCTCTCCACTATCCTACAGATCATTGGACTTACTGCAAGCCAGGCAGGCACAGGGGAGGGGCATGGGTGGGCTCCAGCCACTGGTGATGGTCCTCTCCTTTCATCCCAAGACAGCTGTGGAGCACGGAGCAGTAAAGCTGGATTTGCTCACACACCACCTTGCTAATTAGAGCTGTCTGAAACTATTTCTCACCACCTTCAGAAAATCACACTTCCTTGGGTTTGCACAAGAGCAAAAGCTTGCTTCCTTCTTGCCCTGAGTTCCTGTAGATGGGGAATGGTCACTGCGCTGCAGACAGCTTTGACCTCTCACAAGGGTGGCACAGTCCTGGGTGCTCTCTGAAATCCTCTCATACAGGATTTGGTCTGGAGTGGACCTGGGGTGGCTGGGTCCTCGTGGCCAGGTCAGCTCCTTGTCTCCCAAATGAGCCACCCAGGAACTGGCAAGTGGAACTTTGCTCGGCCTCAGCTGCAGGTCCAAGTGACTTCAGTGGTGCCTGACTCAACAGAGTTTTCCCCTCCCAGGCATGTGCCATGCGTGGAGCAAAGCCCGGCTAGTGTCTCAGTCCCCCTTTCAGAAATGTTTCACTAAATTTCCCCAAGGATATCCATGAGTAAGATGAGACTAAAACAGCTCCTGAGTGATCCCAGCAGCTCTGATTTCTCTGCCTAGGGTTGCTCCATGCCCAGCCCCTGGCTGCAGCTGCTGCTTGGTGGCTCTTTGTGCTCTGCCAGCTGACAGCCCTTAGATGTGGGCCCTGAGGCAGAACGCCCTTCCTAAATCACAGGCAACACCTTGACCTGGGTTTGGATCTGGATCAGAAACTGGTGCATGCTTGGGAGCACAGAGGCAATAACCTGCATCACCAGGCAAAAAGGGAGCCACGCTCTGCCGCAGCTGAGCTCCCCGCTTCGTTTGGGCCGTGTGAGATGCACCGTGGGCACCAGGGCCTGCGAGCCTTCAAGCACTTGGCACATCTCAAAATCTGCTGCAAAGTGCTGCAAGGGATGGGTTTGGCCCCTGCTGCTGGGCTGAGGGTGCCTCTCCCTGCAGGCTGGAGGGGGGCCGGCTCCCCTGCTCGTGTGACACGGCTCCCACGCAGAGCGGCTGCTGCTCCGCCAGCTTTGGGGCGTTGGATGCTGCTGAAGTCGCCTCATCTCCATTCCCCTCCTGAGCCAATGTGTGACGCTGCCGAGTGTAAATGAGAGCTGTGCTGGCCTTCCATGGCACCTGGGCTACCCCAGGTCAGCTGTGCTGGCCCAGGGCAGGTGAGGGTGCAGGTGCAGGCAGGAACACAGAGCTGAGCGATGCACTCGGCCGGGAGGAGCTTCAGGAGCTGATCCGTGGGGGGCAGCAGGTTTGGGAGCCTGCGAGCCCGTGGGCGACTCTGGTCGTCTGAGGAATTCTCACTGCAGAGGAGCCTGAGCGACAAAGTGCTGGGAGGTGAGGAAGTGCCTCCGCTGAGCCGGGAGCTGTCTGGCAGCAGCTGCCGCTGCTCCCGTGCCCGCTCCGGCTGGGAGCCGGGCAGGGCGCAGCAGAGCTGTGGGTACATCCATCCCGCCCCTCTCTGCTGCTCAGAGGCTGCCAGGATGCCAGGCCACCCCTCCCGGGTGCCGGGCCGCCCTGCGGTGCCCGAGCGGTGCCGCTGGAGGCGGAGGCTGTGCCCGCTCCCCGGGGAGCTCTCCGCGCTCCGAGCCGCTCTGTCCGGCGCAGATGGCACAGGACGCCTGTCCTCGGCGGGGCTTCGGCGGATGGGGAGGCTCTGGAGGAAGCTCATCTCCCTGGAAACTTTGGCAGCCGGGCTTGCCTGCTGGATGGGGTGTGCGGCAATTGAGCCCCCGAAGGCGCCAGAACCTCTCAGCACTTAACATCTCCGCCCTGGGGAGAGGTGGAGAGGTCTGCCAACTGCCCAAAATGTTGGGGACAGAGTATTGAGCCTTCAAGGGTAGGCTAGAGATCAAACGGAAGATGAATCACCGTGCTGCTCTTTCTCTGCTGAATGACCGTGCTCCCAGAGCTTGGCTGCTGCAGTTTGGGGCTGGGCTGTGTGCTGCAAAGGCTGGGCTGAAGGGCCAGTAAAAACTGCTCTTATTGAATTCCCATGGTCCAGCTTCACCCTGGATAAGACTCTGACCAGTATGGAGGATGGAAAATACAAGGCACCCCAGAAGATTGGTCCTAGACGGGAGCACATGATTTGCATCTTGAATGTTGTAGCTCAGGGAGAAGGCTCTTCTGCTCAGAGCAACTCTCCCTGGCCTGGACAGTCCTTGAATTCTCTTTGTTGCCGTTGGTGGCCACAGTGGCTCTCTCTTGCCTGCAGCAGGACAGTGCTTTCCTTTCCTGTATTCCTGTCACTGTTAGCTGGCCCCTGGAGGGCAACTGAGTTCATCCTTGCAGGCTGTAGCATGTGTTCTGGTTTTGCAGGAATAATACTCCATTTTTTGTGACCTCCTGGAGCAGAGCTGGCTGCTGCTGTCTCTGGGCACAGCATCTCTCTGGGATGGGACACACGTGCCTGATGAGTGGGGATGTGTCACACTTGTGACAGAGCACTCAGCTCCCACCCTGCTGCCCCTCTCTCTCTCTGCCCTGATGTGAGGGAGCTGTCCTTTGCCCTCTTGATGAAGGTGAGAACTCTGGGAAGGCCTTCCTAAAGGGCTGAGGTGCTGGAAATGAGCCTGTAGGATCTGCGGGTGACAGCAGAGCTCCAGGGCTGATGGAAAGCAGATCTTGGATGTGATGGTTTTCTAGGGCAGGTCTAGATGGGCAGTGCTGTGCCTGATGGCTTGTGGAAAGGCTGAGGAGGATGGGAATGCTTTGCAGAGCCTGTGGAAGGACACACTGTACTACTTAGTGGGAGAGCCAGTCGGGTCCTGCCAATTTGGGGTTGGAAGGCAGGTATTTGCATTCATTATAATCCATCACTGCTCGTCCACTTTCTGTAATGGCTCGGTAATGACGAAACGCTGCTCAGGAGCCTCTCGGTGGTCTCAGGGCAGGCAGATGGCTTGGCAGGAGGGTAGGGACTGGAATTAGGTCTCCTTTCTGGGCTGCCTCAAAGTTGGCAGCGATGCAGGAGCCCTGGCTGCTGCCCTGGCCGAGCCTGTCCCCGCCGGACCCCGCTCCCGCTGCCCGGGGTGGGCAGCTCTGGGACAGGGCAAGGGCAGGTCAGCGTCAGGCACAGCCTTTGCTGCCTGTGCCAGTGGGATGTGGCCTTTCCCATCATGCAGATGTGTGTGGGTGTGTGATTAGCAAAACACTCATTAGCCCTGGGAGTGTGACAGGGAGTGTGATCAGGTCAGGATGCCTCGCTTGGGGGTTGGATCTTCCAAGGGCTCCATGGGATGGTGGTAACAGCAAGGGGAGGAGTGAATGCTCCTGGCCCTTGTTTGGACCTGCTGCCCTAGGTGCTCCCCTCCCACCCCTCCAGTCTTCCTCAGCTACCCTTCTGTGTGTCTTGGTGCAGAGGAGAAAACGGAGTGTGGATGTGCTTGTCTGGGTCTCCCCATGGCTGCTCTCAGCCTTCAGCCAGGCTGGCACGTGCTGGGAGTCCAGCTGGAGTCACCAGCATCCCTGGGCAGATCCTCTGCCATGTGGGGTCCCAGCCACCTTCTCCCTGTATCTCTGTTGGGGGAAGGATCTGTCTTCCCATCCTGGCTGCCAGGTTGGCTCAGCCCCAGCCCTGAACTCCACGGAGAGCTGCCTGCTGAGGCTGGTGGAATCTGGGGAACATCAGGGACTCCTCTCATGGGGTGATGGGACACTCACTGCCTGCCTGGGCTAGAATGAAGCAGAAATTTCTGTCCTTGGGGGACTTGGCATGGGCAGCTTTGAGAAGACCAGGAAACCCTTCATTACAGCACCAGGGAGCCTGAATCCCACAGATACATCCCCAAACATGCAGAGCTGAGGCAGCAAGAAGTAGCTGGAGGAGTTTCCCTGCCAGGTCCTTCCTGCAGCTCCTGGCTTGCCTTGGCTCTCTGTGTACATGCAGGAGGACTCCATTCCATCAGCCCTGATGAGTGTTCCATCACCCACCAAATGAGTGTCCCATCACCCAATGACTCCCTGACCTTGAGTGTTCCCAGAAGATGCCTTGGTGTCAGTAAATGGGGCTGCAGCTGGGCTGGAGACCTGGGGTGCACCAGGATTGTTCTCCTCTGGCACTTTCTGCCTAGGTTGGTGATTTAAGCTGGTCCCCGTGGCGTGGAAGACACAAGAGGCTGGGTGGCTGTTGGTTTGTGGGATGGCTGTCATTCTTGCTTGGACATTCAGGCACAACAGCAACTGCAAGTTCTGGCAAATGCTGCAGAACACACAGGCCAGATGATGCTCAAGTAGGATTACAGTAGGTGTCAGGTATTCTGGTGGATTTGGGAGGCTCAGATGCAGCTGAGATTCTGGGAAAGGCCTTGAGGGTTTTGAACATTGATATATAGCAGTAGGTGTATGGGAATTAGGAATTATTCTACACCTACAAGAACTGATGGTAGGAGGCAGCAGGCAGGGGGTCACCCAAGGGTCCTTCTTGCACACAGAGCCCCTCATGCAGGGTGCTGTGGGGCACTGAGGGGAAGGACTGGGGGGTCCCCAAGGCCATGCCTCATGTACAGCAGGGTTGGGGTGCAGCTGCTGATTGTGCAGCTCCCCAAATGCCTCGGTGCCAGAAGGGATGGGCTGCACGGGGAGAGGCACAGCATGTGCTGAGGCAGTGCTGGGTGTTAGCCCCAGCAGAGGTGCTGTGATCAGTAATTCCTCTGTGCAGCCTGATCTCCATCACCTGGTCCATGCTCCAGAGAAAGAGCTTTGGGGCACATCCAGCCCATTCCAGCAGAGGGACGTTCTGGGTGGGGGCTGCTCTCCGTGCAGGGCTGCTGGGCACACTCACTGCAGTCAGGGGTGTTTGTGTGGCTTCATGCCCTAGAGGGAACCAGTGCAGGCAAGGGGCTGTGCTTGGACACTTCCAAGGTCCCATCTGTGCCACTGATCACAGGAAAGGTTCTTAGCATCCCCATGCTGTGATTCCCTGCCTGACAAGCAGGAAGGATGCTGCTTTGCACACTCTTCTAGTGAGCAGGCAGAAACTGGTGGTGGGCTGGGCTCCCAACAGTGTGTCAGCTCCAGAAACCACTAGAAATAGGAACAAACCCTCCCCTCCCTCCACCTCCTGTCCCTAACGCACCCCAGCACCGTCCGTGGCCCTGCGTAGGGCTGTCCCTCTGCCGGCTGCCCTCTGTGGGGCCGGCAGACCTGGCTGTGGAGGAAGCAGACCCTGCAGGGGTTCTCTGTGCAGCTGGGGGCATCTGAATTGGTGTTTGGGGTTGGAGGCCACCTGCCTTGCTCCTGAAAAAGCTCTGCAAGAGAAGTGCAAAGTATCAGCCAGCAGAGTGTTGTCTCTCCTTGGGTGGCCACCTTGTTCCAAATGATTTCCCAGCCAGGCTCAGCTCCCAGCAGAGGTGTTAGATGCTCAAGGACAGAAACTCTTGGTGCCCAGCCCTGCCTCTGATCTGCAGCAGCACACTCCATCTGTGTGGGGGGAGCCGTGGAGTGTGAGGAGACGGTTTCTGTCAGTCCATTCCTGGTGACATGCAGGCTGCTGGCATCCCGGCTGTTTTCCTGGTGCTCAGCACTAGCTGGGAGTCCTGGCGGCAAGCACGGATCCCCGAGGGCACTGGATGCTGGGTGATGGTGTGCAGAGAGGATTTCCCAAGCTGTTGGAGGGCTGAGCAGCCCTGTGGTGCTCGCTGTGGTGAAGGATGCTGCTGTGAGGCAGGTGCAGCAGCTGCTCTGCTGAGCCTGCGGACTTGTGCAGCTGCTGAGAAATTAGGGGTGTGTTTTGGGGCTTGAAATGACCCTTAGAGGTGCCATCAGGACCCATTCCCCAGTTCTCTGGGATGCCACGTTGCCTGGAAAGGCTGACCTGGAACAGAGACTAGACACAGCAAAAGGAATAAAATAGGTATTTATTAAAAGGATACACTTTGGGCAGTGCAAGAGCCTGGCTGGGGCTACACCCAAATCAAATCCAAAATGGATCTTGGTCATGAGTTTTACACTTTTATAAGATTTGGTTCATCTGCATATTTGGGTCAATTATCCAACCACAGCCCCAGGCTATGAAGTCTCAGCCCCCTTTCCCTTGCTGCTGTTTCTGCTTTTTGGGTGCCAGTTGTCCTTTGATTCTCTAGCAAGAAAGGAATTGTTTTGTCCAGCTACCGTGTGAAGAGCAGTTACTAACACCAAACATGAAGTTTCAGAGTTGCACACCAAGCAGCAGAGATTCTGAAAATTATAAAAGCTAAACCCCAAGGAAATGTCTCTGGCAGGTGATCCAAACCCATCCAGGCAGGGCTTTTCTTCAGCAGGCTCTTCCCAGCGAGAGGACAGGCAAGTGCACTGTCTGCCTGTGCTGAGCCAGCAAATGCAGGAGCCCTCCTGCCTTGGGCTGCAGACGGCTCCAGGCCTCTCCTTCCTTCCCAAGCACTGCAGGCTGGATCACCTTCTGCTCCCTGTCATCAGGGCAGGGGCAGGGAGTCCAGAGCTGTCACACCAGGTGCGAGGAAGTGGAGGGAATCCTGCCTGCAGTGTGATGCACCTGTAGAGAGAACAGCAGAATTTGCCAAGAACACACATGACGTCATTGGAACCAGACAGGTAACCAGGAATAAAATCACTGCTCCTGCAGGAAGGAGGCTCTGGATGTTTCTTTGAACAAGGAGAGGAAATGCCTTCCTGAGGTGAAGTTTGACACTGGCTGGTGGGCAATGAGACCATCAAATGTCATACTGAGATGTTAAAGCATCCAGGAGAGGAGCTGGTAAATCCCAAACCATAAATACATGAAGAAGGCTCTGGATTCAGAAGGGTAGGTGGGCACACTGGAAGTGCACTGGGAAGCTGTGACCTTTTGAAACCTTCCTGCTGGGATAATGGCTGTGGTTTTCCCTTGCTGGCTGATGCTGACAGTTGCCTGTAATCCACGTTGGATGTTGGCTGGCTGCAAGGGACTGGAGGTGGCTCCTCAAGCCATGGTGGCTCCTTAAGCTCTGAACTGAGGAGAGGAGGGGCTGGTGCTCTGCTCTGCTTTGGATGCCCCAGAGATGTGTGCTGTGTATGCTCTGGTGTGGGGTGGCACTTCTCAGAGAGGTCACTCAGTCCCTGCCCCGGTCTGGGCAGAGGGATGCTGAGCCTTGGGGGTAGAGCTGGTCTCCAGCTGGGATGTTTCCTTATGTTGCACAAGATTTACTGAAAGCCTCGTGTGGACCTGCTGGGAGGGGGTGCATTGATGAGTTTCTTTTCCCATCATCTCGCCTGTAATTCAGTGCCCTTTCCCGTCACTCGTCCTTCAGGGAATTTCCCACCCCTCAGGCTGTGTCCCAGAGCCAGAGAGCAGTGCCAGCCCCTTCCTCCCCTGGCCAGGCAAGCCAAGCCTTGGTGCTTCTCTTCCTGCACGTCTGGGGTGTCAATTAGACCTGACCTGGAGCACAGCACAGCTGAGCTCTGCCAAAGCTCTGATTCTGGCCCAAGGAGGCTGCAGAGCCCACTCCAGTAAGAAGTGGGTGAGCCCCTTTCCAGAGATCCCAGTGTGGTCAGAGCCTAGAGCTGCTGCCTGTGTCTCCTTTGGCTGGGGCTGTGAGGAGCAGGGGCAGGGATGCAAACCCTGGTGCCATGGCACAGCTCCAGGCATGGCACACCTGCACCAGGCTGGAGCAGGGACAGGGGTCACAGGGGTGGGCAGGATGCACTCAGCATCTCCTGCTAAAAACTGAGTTGTACCCGGTGTGTGGTGCTCCAGGAGAGTTAGCAGATCACTGTGGAAGACACATCTGTGTCCCTGGGGCAGAAGCCTGCCCAGCAGCAGGGCTTGGAGCTTTGGAATGTTTGCTGTAGCAGACACACACCTGCCAGCACGGGAGGCTGGGAACAGGATTTTACCTGGAGCACTTTTATGCTGGGCTGAACTCATCTTCTCTTGGAGAGTGGGGCAACAGCAGAAAGGGGGGGTCATCTTCTGGCTGCTACATCTGAAGGGAACCCTCCTCCTTGAATTCTTATTTTCATGGATGATATTCTTCTAAATAATGAGTTTTTTTCTCCTTCCCTCTGTAACGCATGACACGGGAAACCCTTCTGCAAGGAAGTAAATTCTGCCTGTCACGATGGCTTTCATTTGGCAGTGTTGAATTTCCTTCCATGCTGCTGTTGTCTTTCTCTTTTCCCTCTTCTCTCCCGCCCACACACTCTTTTCCATCGTACATCCTCAGCTTTCAGAATGGTAATTGCAGTTGAGTGAAGAAAACCCTAACATGTTTTGAAGGATGGCTTCAGTGCCTTTTTCTGCAGTGTTCTCTGAGAGAGAGTCTGCACCCTGTTTGAAAATGTGAAGGTATTTCAATGACCTTTTTTTCCATTTAGACCTATTTTTTGAGGATATTTCCCGCAAGTTCCTGGAAAGCTCCTTCTTTCCTTTTCCAAAAGCAGCTGAGTGAGCTGTGGGGGCTCAGCCAGGAGAAAAGGAGGCTCAGGGAGGTCCTTCTTGCTCTCTGCAAATCCCTGACAGGAGGGTGGAGCTGGAGGGGTTTGTTTTTTTCTCTCAGGTAACCAGCGGCCTCAAGGGAGGTTTTAATTAGATATTGGGGAAATTTCCTCACTGAAAGGACAGTCAGGCGTTGAAACAGACTGCTCAGGACAGTGGTGGAGTCATCACCCTTAGAAATGTTTAAAAATGTGTAAATGTGGCACCTGGGGACATGGTTTAGTGGTGAACATGGTGGTGCTGGGTTAAGGGTTGAATCTGATGATCTTAGAGCTCTTTTCCAACCTTAGCAATTATGTGATTCTACTCGTGGTGAGACTGTGAGCACAGTGATGCTTCTGCCCATGCACCTTGTCCTGGGACAAGCAGGACAGAGGAGTCCAACAGCCCTGCCTGGAGCTCCTGGCCCAGCCTCAAGCTGCTGCCCAGACCTCTGTGAGCAGCTGCTGGACCAAGGAGCTTTGTGCAGAGGGGCTCTGTCCTACTGGCCACTATTGCCAGCCTGTCAGCTGTTCCCCCAGACGTTCCTTTGGCCCAAGCCCTGGGCCAGGGGTTGTGTGTGCCCCATGCTGTGTTGTGGCCAGAGCAGCCCTTCCCAGCCCAAGATGCTGGATGTGCTCTGGAGAGCTGCCAGACCAGCAAACCCACGCTGGCCATGGCCATCCAGAACTCAGCAGCTGAGTCTGGCTTGGCTAGAGGTGCAGGATGGTTCACAGAGGAGCTGGAGAGGGAGAAGTGGGAGGGCAGATGCCATGCCAGGCAGGTGGCTGTGGTGTCTCAGTACCTGAGGGCTGCCCTCCCCCTGCCCCCGACCCTTCTGCGCCTCAGCTGGTGCAGTGTGAGCTTCCTGGGGCTCTTGGCAGAACACTGTGGCTGCTGCTTTGGCTTTGCATCCCTCTCAGTGGAGATCAGAGTCCTTGCAGAAGCCTTCAGAGCCTCATCAGTGTCATTCTCCTGGCAGCTGAGACAGCTCTGTGCTTCAGGGTGAGACGCACTCAAAGGAAAAAATACCCTGGGGCAACCTGGGGAACAGAAGCCGCCATCAGCTGGAGCTGTACAGTGTCGGGTGACCTTTTTTCTCCTTTGAGCAGTTTTGCTCCAAGGGAAGTGGAGGACCCTTGATGCTGAGGTGCTGCTCTGAGACACCCAGCAGCGTGCCCTGTGTGTCAGGAGCTGCCTGCAGCGTGCGCGGGTGTTCATGGCAGGGAAACGAGGCAGCTTCGCCACAACCTGTCCCCAAACCATTTCTAGTTCCACCTGGCTGCCTACCCAGCCAGCAGAGGCAAGGGAACCGAGCCTCCTGCCCGTGGATGCAGGGATATTTCCCTCCCCTCCCCCTGCAATCAGATGCTTGCAGAGCAGAGCTCGCACTCCATCAGACGTGGGTGTCTATAAAAAGCCTCCCTGGGGTTGCGATTGGGTGGGCTGGCTGTGCCACGTGGCTTCTCGTAAGGCCCGTGTTGCTGAGCAAGTGGCATTCCACTTATTTTTGGCATTAATAGTCTTTAGTTAATACATAAATTCAGCTTAAATTCTGGATGGAAAATAAATCCCAAGTGGAGGCTCTGCTAATAAGACGACAGACGCTTCGGGGAGCCTGGGACGCCTGTCAGCGGAGCGGCCGCGCCTGCTGGGGCTGAGAGCAGCAGCAAGGCAGGCACCAGGTCCCGAAAAGTTACCACGAGTTGTCCCCCTGAATCACAGAAGGATTAGGCAGGTGGCTGAGGTGAGCTCTAGCTGGAACTGCTGGAGCTGAACTCATCACAGCAAATGCCTCGCTGAGATCGCCAGTCCCACCTGGTGTGTGGGGGAAAGGGAGATGGTCTGACCACGGCACAGCACCCTGGTCTCTGCAGCCTCCTGACAGCCTGAAAGGATCTCTGCTCTGCTTCACTCTTGCTCCCCCCGTCAGTCCTCCCAGGCTTCCCCACATCCTGGTGCATCCCAGGGGACCTTTACCCAAGACCTGGGTGTGTTGAGGGCTGCATCCCAAAGCCTGTGTCCTTCCAGAGTCATACATGCCTGTGAGGACCTGGCAGGGAACACCACAGCCAAGCCATTCAGAGTGTGGGACCTCAGAGCTCTGACCTTGGGCTTTGCTCCATGGCTTGGTGCTGTCACCTGAGGGAGGGTCTGGAGAGCCCAGCAGGCTGTCCCAGATTTTTGTGGCATTGTGTTCCCCAGGGCTGTGCCATGGGGCTCTGCAAGTGTGGCAGAATGGAGGGTCCCAAGCCTGAATTCACCATGCCTATGATGGTTTTGAGGGTGAAGGTTGGAGCTGACTCGTGTCCCTGCCCCAGCAGGCTCCTCTGAGCAGCACCAGTTCTGGGTACCTTGCTCACCCTTGTGCTGCCCAGCACATCTACACAGGGGGCTGCTGATGGCTCTGCAGGGGAACAAACCCCTCCTGATGTCCTTCACATGACCATGCTGGAGCTGTTTTGTGCCTGTGTGCCAGACTGACAGGCCAAGAGGGATATGCTCACTCCCATCTCCAGCTGCCTCGTGAGCTCCTCCCCCCTTTCATCTGACTGCTGTGAGATGAAATGCAGAATATGTTGGATGCTTTTTGAGAAATGTCTTTGTGAAGAGGCAGCTTTCCAGGAACATTTCCAGTGGGGTACTGCACTGATGGTCTGCCAGCCTGTCCCACTCCAGCCCCTCCCTGTCCTGTCCCTTCTCTCAGACTTGGGGTGCAGGGTGTATGCCACTCCTAAGGGGAGGTGTCCAAGTGACTGGGCGACAAACCCCATGGCTAAAGGGTGGCTTGCCAGCTCCTGACAGGGTCCTCATTGTGTTTTCATGAATTTCAACTCTTACCAGAGCTGAAAAGGGAGGTTATCCAGGGTTTAGATAACACCAGTTCATCCCAGTCTCTCCTGTCTCACCTTGTGCATGAGGTCAGCCCCTGCATGCTCAACACTTTAACCCCTTGCAAGGAAGAAAAGAGTTAAAGCAATTTTCAAGCCTCAGGTTTTAGATATTGTTCCAGCACTGGCCTCATAGAGTGGGGAGAGTCTGAGGGAATTCTGTTTCCCCATGTTCCTTCCTGTGAATTTCCATCTCACTCTGCTTCTTTCATCTGCAGTTTCCATCTGAAGGAGTGACAAGGGAAACCTCTGTTGTTTTGTTTTTGTGGACGAAGGTTTGCAGCCACACTGTTTTCCCGTATTTTTGGTGCAGGGGAGGTGGGGTTCCCTGGTGTTGCAGCTGGGAAAGCCCTGGCTGCTGGGACTGGTGGTTACCCCTGATTCAAAACATGAGGGGGTGAAGTCCCAGCTACAGCCTCTGGGCAAGGTGTAACAACCAGGATGCTCTGTGCAGAGCTGTAGGTGGATGCAAGTATTCCCCTCCTCTCCTCTCTTCCCCCACATCTGTGTTCCCATCTGGGACCTGCCTTGGGGACGCATCACGCTGCAGCAGGAGCTGCAGCATGAGATGATGCGGGGGCGGCCCTGGGAAGCTCCTCTCCTGGAGCAGGGGCCTCAGGGAAGTGAGAGAGAGAGTGTGTGTGTCCCTGTGCTTGTGCCAGAGGCTTTCTTTGGAGCCAGAAATGATCAATGCTGGAGGCTAGGGCGGGTGGGAGGGAGGAATCCCAGCATCTTCCTACCCAGTAGCCAGCAAACAGACTCTGGGGATTGGCCGTTGCTAGGCAGAGGGATGGCCAATGAGGGCACAGTGGTCCAGGCACGGCTGGGACATCCTGGCTGGGACTGGTGCCTGTGTCCCGAGAGGACAAACCGTGGCAAGGGACAGCAGTGCACAGGATGGAACTCTTGGCACGTGGGGTGAGTCCAGGCTGAGCAGAGCTGTGGGGTTTTGTGCCTTGGTTTCTTGCCCCTCAGCTGCTCCCCTCCCTGCTGCCCTTCTGGCTCCTTTTAATCCGAATTCCTCCATCACCACCCCGTGTATCCCGAGCCCTTGGGAAGGTGAGTGTCCTCCCTGCCCCTCTGTTCTGCCCCAGAGAGAGCTGACAGCGAGGTGGTTCTCACCTGGCAAAGCCCAACAACTCTCTCAATAAACCAGCCCTGAATAGGGCAGAATAAAGAGAGTACCTAGTGAGTAAATAAAACATCTCTCCAGATGCTGGGCACCCACATTTGTGCAGCATCAGACAGACTCTGGCAGACATAGGCTCTCAGACACTCCTGTGTCTCAGAGCAGATCCAACCCAGGGAGGGAAGCTCTCCCTTTTGGTCATTCATTATATAATTTCCTTCCAAGAAAACAACTCTCAAAGATGTTCTCACAAGGACTTCTTGCTGCACTGTTAGAAACAGGCAAGGCCACACAGGTGGTACAACTGCTGTGCTTGAGTGGGAGCTGCCATGGGCTGCAATATCCTGCTAAGCTTTTCCCATGGGCATGGGATATGTGTGGCACAGCCCAGCCTGGAATGTGCTCAGTACATCCAGCACAGCCCAGCACAGCCTGGGCAGGGGTGTACTCAGCTCATGGGTGCATCATAACTCCTCCAGGCACAGTGGTCTCCTGCCCAGGATCAATACACTCCACTCCTGAAATGTGAGATGCCTTCTGACTAATGCTGGAGAGGAACCTTGGAAAAGGGCATGGAGTGACAGGATAAAGGGAAATGGCAATTGGGATGGGGTAGAAGAGAAGCAAAGGATGGGAAAATAAATGATAACTTTAGGAGAGAGCAGCCTCTGTGGCAGCCCCACTCCCAGCTTGTGCTGGGTTTTGGATTAGCCAAGGAATCAGAGCAGGGATGTGGGAGATGCCTGTGCACAGGCAGGGCCAGCAGTGCTGCTCTGCCTTCGCTGTCACTGTCCCTGCTCCGTGGGGCTGCACTAATCCCCGCCAGGAAAAGCAGGGAGGGAGCTGTGCTTTGATGGAGACAAGGAACGGTTTAGAGGGAATTAGAAGGGATTTATGTTGGTGGAAGAAAACACAGTAAGCGTGGCTGGCCTGGCCTGGGTCAGGGCACTGGGCTGTGCAGGGGGCTGGCTGGCCTGGGCAGGCCCCTGAGGAGATGCTGTGATGGCACGGGGGTGCTGCTCACCAGAGTTTTCCTTAAAGCCACTGTTCCCAGAGGTGTACGGCTGCACATGAATCTTAATTATCTTGTAGAAGTTTTATGGTGACTGGAAGAAGCCTGAGAGAATGAACAAGCAAAGCTCATCCCATCTGGAGATGAGTGAAAATGTCCCAGTACTTTTTTAGTATCTTTTCTGTGTGCTTGAAATCACGTCCCAGCTTTAGATTGTCCATCTCTCAGTTCTGCACTGTTTTGAGCTGGCTACAAGAACCCAAAAATGCCTGTTTGCAGGTCTCACTGAAGGTTTCTCCCAATTAAAGCTTGGTTCCAGTTAGACCATGGGATGGTGGCTTTGGGTACCAGCCTCTGCCATGGACAGCTCACAGTCTGCTGTCCCAAGGCTGCCCCGTGCAGCATTGTCCCTCCTGGCTGGCAGCTCTGCTGCATGAGATGAGGCAGGATGTGGGATGGACAGGCTGCAATCCACCATTCTGGGAGCCTCACAGACATCATCTGTTCCTGTTGACTTGCCTGGACAAGAGGCAGAGGTGGTGCTGATCCCGAGCGCCCGGTTGCTAATGGTTATGGAAAGCATCCCGCTGGCCTGGCAGGGCCTGGCTGTCAGCCCCAGCTGTGTCTCTGCACCAGCAGCTGGCCCGAGTTGTTGGAGCAGTTTCGCTTCACAGCTCTGAGAATGCCAGGACGTGGCAGTGTCTGGAAAAACACAGGCAGGCTTCTCCAAAGGATGCAGGGAGCTGGCAGGTGGGCGGGAGGCTGACAGCATCTCACTGCCCTCTGCCCACCTCTTGGGGGGTTGAGTGTTTTTCTATTACTGTGTCAATTTAAAGAATTTTTCCCATTATCACGGCAATGGAGCTGGCCGGGTCACACCCAGGACCTTTGAGGACTCTGGACAAAAGGGGTAGGTGGGAGCTGGGCTGGCGGAGGGGACTCGTGTTTGCGGGGAGCCCGGAGGAGGACGCCCCGTCTGCAGCCACGCGGCCGAACGCAGGAGAGCCAGACCCTGTGCGATCACCTGCCCTGCATCCGCCCCGCTGCAGCTCCTGCCCCTGCGGACACAGCTGATCCCCGGGCACAGCGGTGAGCGAGGAGCTGCCCGCTCCAGCCGCTCTACCCGAGACCGGCGTGGCCGCTGCCGCCCCTCCCGCCCGCGCTCCCGCCTCTCTGCAGCAGCCGGGCTTTGTCTGTCTGCAGCACCGGGACCGAGGGCAGAGAGAGTGTGCCCACAGCTAAAGAAAGGACTGGGACCGAGTTATCTGTTCTGTGTTGTTGGCAATTTTAACAACTGCTGTTGTTTCTGCTTGTACGGTTAGATATATTGGTAAAGGAGCTGTTATTCCTACCCCCTTATCTCTGCCTCAGAGTCCTGGATTCAAACATTTATAATACTTGGGGGGAGTGGAATTAAGGTCTCTGCTTCAAAGGAAAACTCCTGCCTTTATTGGCAGACACCTGTCCTTCAAACCAGGACACCACCAGGACCACTGGCACCTTCCAGGGCACACAACTCCCAGCCTGTCAGGGAGACGTGTCTGAGCTCCCCGTGGTGCCTGGCAGGACTCTCACTCAGATATCACAGGGCTTGTTAGTGCTGGCAGGCAGGGATTTGGGATGTAGCTGGAGTGTCCTCTGTTCTTGCACCCTGGTTTTTGGTGCAGGGGCAGAGTCTGGGGCATGCCCCATGTCCCAGCTGCTGGGCAGGGCTGCACTGAAGAGTTTTCCTCATGCACTGTAAGGGATAGAGAGGGGAAGGACAGGAATCTGCCCCATCAGGGGCAAAATCTGCCCTCCCCAGGGGGTTGTGTAGTGAAACCTCTGACAAGGTGCTTGGAGCTCTGTGCTCTGCTCTGAGCATGGGGAATGTCCCTGCTCTGCTCCCTGCTGCTCTTCAGGCAGCATCTTTGGGATGGCAGGACAGGAAGAGAATAAGGGACAGCACATGTGAGGAAGCAGCAGAGAGAGGGGTGCAGGAAAGCTGGTGGAGATGTGGTGGGGGAAGGCATGGCAACCCAGTGATTATTTTGGTCATGAATATGATTTCCCCTGGGTTGGACAGGCAGTCAGAGTTCCGGTGTGGCTCTCCTCAAGGTCATCAAGCCAAGGCTCTATTGGAGGAAGTGCAGTCCTGGGATGCTGCTGGGCATAATATTTGGCTGAGCCCAATGCAGAGAAGCCTCTGTTTTTCTGTGCAGCCTCCTCCAAACATTTGTGTCCAGCACAGAGCCTCTGACAGAGCTCCAAGGTGACAGAGCAATTTGTCAGTGGCCCTGTCAGATGCTGAGGAAGGATTTTAGGCTGTGCCATGCACTCAGATACCCATTTAGCTGCCAGCTCCAGCTGCCTGTTTTCCTGCTGTTGGAGAATAGGGTGAGGGATGGACTGACCTGTATTTTATTGGATCTACTTAATGATTTATTTGCTGGAGAGAAAACAAACATGGGCAGGAATTGGGCTGCTCAGATACTTCTTGTTTTTATTTCAGACTGTGCCTGCTGGGGTTCCCCATGCTTCAGGATGATGGGGAAAACTTGGCTCTCCTGTCCCACTGGGTACTGGGCACATCTTGCTATGGCTTATCTCAAAATTGCTCAGCTGCATTGCTGTGGGATTGCTCTCTGGCACAGACACCAACACACGGCTGTGGAACAGAACCACTGAAACAGGGCTACCTGCAGAGAAAGGTCCTCAGTCCTGTCAGCTCTTGAACTGTGACCAGGAGTTTTTTCAGCCCAGATAAAACAGTGTCAAGGCATCTGCAGCACTGTGAGAGTGCAGATGCTCTTATTGCCATGCAGTTTAATTTACTGGTGTTGCTGTGTCTTGGTGCCTGGCTTTCAAGAGATCACAGCTAAGAGCAGCAGCAAGACTGCCCTGGGAGATGATGGAAGGAGCAGCAGCCTCTCCCAGGGCAGTCTTGTGGGCTTCCCTTCTGTGGGAACCCCGGGCTGGATCTTCTCTCTGCCCTCACAGGGCTGCAGCAGGGTGGGAAGCTGTGGCAGATCAAGGTGCACAGAAGAGTTTTCATGGAATGGCTTCTCCATGGTGAGGGGTTCAGAGCCCTTCCCTTCCACAGGGTCTGATGCAGGAAAAGCATCCCTGGGAGGGGCCAAATTCTGCCAACAGGAGTGGTTGGCTGTGGCCAAGACAGAGCAGGAGCCCAAAGCTGACTTTGGGGGTGCTCCAAGCTGTGCCCAAGGAGCAGCTGGATCTCCATCACATCCAGAGGCTCTGAGGAGCTCACAGCTGGAACACGCTGTCCTAGAAAACGGCGCACGTTAGTCCCAGAGTCTCCAAGGCTTCACTCCGTGTAGTGACATCCAGGCACAGTAAAGTGGGACAGGAGAGACCTGGTGACAGCTCTGACGTGCTGCCAGCTCGGCTGGGAGGAAATGACGGGTTTGCCAGCTCCAGTTTGCTTGCTGGTCTGAGCCTGACGTGGGCTTTCCCCACGGACTTGGAAAAACATGGAGGGGAAACCAAGGCAGAGAGGATGAAGGCCAGGTTCTCAAGCTTGGCCAAATGGTTTATTTCTCTATGCTTAAAAGTTTTTCAGATCCTAATTAAGAACCAATTAAGTGATTAGTGCCACTGTGTCTTAATTAAGGTTGAATAGCTGTGACTGTTGCTAGTGGTGGGCCATGATGGTTTCCTAAAGTGACCTGCACCACCTCTAACCTGCTTGGGTGCTGTGCAGGAATAATCTGCCTGAGACAGGATGTTCAGCTGTCACACAACTGCCACTTGGTGTGGGAAGGGACTCTTGGATTAAAACCATCCCTGGCAGTAATGACATGTTGCTCTGTACTTGATTCAAGCATCCCAGGGGCTGGGCTGAAGACAGGGGCTTCACCTGTCCTTGCTCTTATCCCACCCCGTGGTGATCCCTACTCCCTTGAGAATTCCTTGGGAACAAATCTCCCAGCTTTGCTCTCCAACATGTCCTGCTCTTGTTCTGCAAACCAAAACCACCAGGATGCCTTTCAGCTGGGGCAAAACATATACATCCCTAACACCTTTTACCATTAAAGGACTGTTTGAGTTTTACAAACGCGTGGGAAATTGAAGCAGCCCTTCTGCTATTTCGACAGTTTGTTGTGCACAGCACAGTTCATTCCATCACTGTTAGCCCAGCTCTGCTTTGGCAGTGCTGACACCAAGAATCCAATGCTGGATTTTTGGTTTGCCACAGGAAAGGGCTGGACACAGGACACACAGCTACCTGCTCATGCCATGGCAGACCCCACAAATCTGTATATTTTAAATATAAACAATGCCTTGAGGGAATGCTGCTGACATTTTTTCTTCTAAAACTACGTTTTCTGCTCCTTGTGTGGTTCCAAAGAAGTTCCCATGGGATTGCTTTCCAGGGGAGGGAAAGCCAATGATGGGCAGTCAGTGTGCTCTCAAGAGCGTGCTGCAGTGTCCAGCTGATTTCCCATTCCCCTGCTGTACAACGTGGCCTTTGCTTGTCTTGATCTTCAGAGATATCCCATGCAGGGATGCTGATGAGTGTCTTGGCAGAAGACAGTGCTCAAATAAGTTATAACAGAGGGTCTGAGGCCTGAGAGGGCCCTGCCACAGCAGTGCTGCAACCCTCCTGATCCCCACTTTCACCCGGATACATGGAGGCTCCTTAGGCTTTAAGCTGCTACAAGATGAGGAGTCCAGCTCAAAGCCAGCTGTATCCTCTTACACAAACACCAGTGCTGGGAATTGCAAGGGATCATGGAGGATTGGGAGCTGAGGGGAGCAGTGAGCTGGGACAGGGACTTGTAGGGACAAAGGGCTTCAGGGACCTGGAAAGGCAGAGTGTATTGCAAGGCACCTCCCTGGATGCAGTGCTGGGAGATTTTGGGTAGAATTCAAGAACAGCATGCATGGAAGTGTTGAAAAGGCATGTGGATGTGGCTCTTGGAGATGTGGTTTAGTGGTGAACAGAGTGGTGCTGGGTTAGCAGTTGGGCTTGATGATCTTAGAGGTCTTTTCCAACCTTAATGGTTCTAGGATTCTATCTCCTAGCAGGCAAGACACTTCTCCTAATTTCAAGTTCAGTGGGGAAATAATCTGTAAAATGGGTGTCAAAAGGGATCTGAAAGGCTCCAATCCAGCCTCCCATCCATGGGTGCCTGGTGCAAGGTGCAGCATCAGCTGTATCTCAGAAGAAATTAATGTGAAAACATTAATTCACATTGCCAGCCACAGCTGTAGGGTTTGTGCAAAGCCATTCGTACAGCCTGAGGATTTGGTCTGATAAGTCAGGGGAGACTTTGGGCACGGAGTAACAGCAACTTCTGACCTGGGTGAGGCATTTTCCTGGGCTCTGGCATCAGGTGGAAGCTGCCAGGTAGGCTAGAAATGTCTTGAAGTGTGAGGTGGTGGTGCTGTTGCTTCGGACATCCTCTTCCATGCTGGGGTGGAGGAAAGTTTGGAGATAGGATTGTTTGGGGCCCACATGCCTTATGTCTGCACATCACAGCAGCTTTAACACCCAAGCTGGGGCCCCTGCACAGTCCATGTGGGAAGGCAGACTGCTCAGCTCCAGCACCCTGACAGGAGGCAAATCCAGAGCCTTAGACTTACATCCTTTGGAGGCACAATCCCTCACCAGTGCCTCTTGCAGGGCATCTGCTGAGTCTTTCAGAGGTCTTGAAGGAGTTGGACCAGAAGGTCTCAGCTCTCTGGAGCTGCTTGGACCGATCCTGGTGCCGTGTCCTGGCACATGGGCTCCATTCACCCTCTCTTCCCCTCCCAGCTGGCAGTGCCCCCTTGTCCTGCTCTGGCTGCTCTGGCAGTGCTCATGCTGGCCATGGCAGCCAGCCCTGCCCTTTGCCTGCCTGGAGCTGCCAGACACGCAGCAGATGGTTCCATCCACACCCAGACAAGGCTCTGTCTCCAGGGCTGACATGGGAGACAGGAGGGATGTGTGAGCAGCTCCACATTCCCTCTGCTGCTGCTGCACATCCCCACTGTGCTGCACCCAGGTAGGACTTCTGAGGGGTAAAGTGAGAGGGATGCTGAGTAAACAGAGCCCCTTGGGAGCAGTCCAGGCTCGTGGAGAAGCAGGAGAGAGGAGCACTCAGTGGTTGTTCAGCAGGGGCTCTGTTTGCAGGGGTTGCTGGTCACACACACACGGTGGTGCCAGCTCCTGAGGGAGGGAGCAATCTGTGTCATCTCGCAGCGGGCTCCCTTAAATCTCAGCCTGATTAAGCAATGGCAATATGGGCCTGATATGAAAGAGCCTTCCCTGAAAAGGGCCGATTGTGTGGGCAGAAATAGCCTGTTTAATTGTGCACAGGGCCCTGCAGCCCCCAGATCTGCCCTCAGCTGAGCAGGAATCTGGAGATGAATAGTGTCCATCAGCAGCTGTGCTGTTTGGGATGCACACCGACCCTGCTGGCCATCCACCTGAGAAAGCTGTGTTTGAACACCCAGGGTTTTGTTTTCCACCTCAAGATGTCTGAGGGATTTGGGGAATATCCACTCAGCTTTTGACCTTTTGTTTGTCCTTGAAAAAGCAGTGTGTGGCTTTCCAAGGAGAGGCTATAAACCAAAACTTCAGTGGGGCACAGGGCCTTGCAGGGTGGCACTGCTGTAGGGAGAGGAGGTGCTGTTGATAGGTCTTGGGAACAGTTCCTCCTGGATTCCTGTGCTAGATTTTAGACCCACTTGTGAGCGTGGCCAGTGGTTTTCCATCGACACATTTGCTGAGAGCTGTGTCAGAGCAGGTCTGGAAGGAGTTTGATACTGAGATGTCTGATGAAAAACTGCTGTGTGTAGTTACGTCAGAGTTATTTATTCATTGCATAGAGATAAAAGCTTTTTTGATGGAGTGCAGTCATCTTAGCTTGTGGCTGTTGTTTTTCTTAGTTTCTTGTGTATTTTAGGAATCTAATTAATTATAGGGAGTGATTGATGCTCAGAAAAAATACACTTCAAGCTGAGCTGCAGTTTTTTTCATGATTTCTTTGACTTGATACTCAGAGAGCAATGAGCCAGGACCTACCTTGGCAGCAGGTCTTCAGTATTCAACAGGCAAGAATAAAACATTGTCAGCTGCAAGTAGAGCAAGAGAGGGAGCAAAGCTGTTGGGTAGTGCAGGCATATCCAGAGGGAGCTCAGCAATGCCTCAGGACGTGTCAGAGGGGCTCGTTTGCCCCTCTTAGCTTATCCTCTTGCCTCCCTGAGGAGCACTGCCCTGCCCTGCTGGGGCATGTAGGTCTGAGGAGCCCTCAGTGTCCGTGGAGGGGTCGAGTTTCAGATCCCAAACTTATTTTGATGCAGGGACAAGGATCCACTGTCTGGAAGGGGGGAAACTCCTTCCTCCTTTTGAGTTATTTTGGGCTCACCTGCTTCATTCCCCAAGACCCTTAAAGCCTCTCTGGACGCAGATGGACAATTCTGATGCCTTTTTTGGGATTTAGATGATGCTGGTCATGCTGAGGGACCCTGCATTCCGTGCAGATGCCAGCTGTCACATTCAGGCATGGTGGCCCAGCCCTCTGGGCTTTTGCCAAGGGACACAGACCTTGCTGAGCTTGCAGCTCTGGAAGCCAGCTGGGCTACCCAGCCTGGAGGTCCTGTAAAGCCACTCTGGCCTCACACATTTCTCTTCATTCCCTCTACCCTGGAGACAAGCTGTGCACCAGCAGGGCTTGATTGCCGTGACCATTTGGGCTGTTCAACATCTGGTGGGTCTCACTATCCCTGGGTGTTCTTAGGACCTGGAAATCCCACCCCAAACACACCTTTCTAACAGTGTAAACCCTATTATGGTCACATCTTCCCAGTCTACTCTGTTCTTCCCCACATATCCTGACCACCCCTGCCTACACTGAGCCTACCTGCCCTCCCTGCCTGCCCAAATCTCTCTGCAGCTCATCACCACCAGCATCTCCTGACAGGCTGGCAAAATCTGCAAAATGAAAATATCTTCTACCACATTTTCCAGTTTGGCCACCAAATTTTGACAGAGCCAAGAGCCTGGAGCTGCTTCTGCTGCCCTGTGTGTGCTTGGTGACCTGGAGGGGACCTGGCCAAGTGTCTCTTTGGCAGTTCCCAAGCTGCTCATTCTCTCGTGTAAGTGCTCATACAAAAATGACCTGGTCCTGAGCAGCTGGAGGAGTTCACTCTGAGATTGATGTCTGCCCCCATCTCTTTCCTTTCTTTCAGGCTGTGCTGCTCTGGGAGGAGAGGGCAGCTCTTGGAGGACAGTAGTCCTGAGGAAGCCTGGTGGATAACCACAGCTCATTGGACAGCCCCAGTCCCAAATCCTCCTGTGTGTAAACTGGGAGTAGGCTGGCAGCTGGGATGTGTGAGAGGGAGGAGGTGAGTGCATGGCAGGAGGACAGCAGCAGCTCAAGGACCTGGGAACCAGCTGGTGTTCCCTTGGCACCCTGAGGGGTTTTGCTGTAGGTGAGAAGGAGCTGCCCAGGGAGCAGGGGCTCAGGAGGCTGCGACCCCATAAATCTGTGGGATTGTAATTTGCCTTTCTGGACTACACCTGAGCTGCTCATCCGGTGTCTCAGCTTTGCACTGGGTTAATGTTTGGAGAGATGTACCCAACCTGTTCATTTCCCAGGCCCTGGACTGTACCAACAGGAGTTTTTGGTAGCCCCTTCCTCCCTGTTTCTCTAAGCTCAGTGCCTATCACTTTGTGCCTTTATTTCCATTTCTAGACTTGTCTCATGTATTAACTGCCTAGCTGAGATCACCACCATGATGGGCCTTTGCCTTGATTCCACGGTGGATAATAGAGCATCCAGCATCTGATTTAATTTTTGCAGGGATTTGAGTTCACTGGGAAAACTCCCTGGAGAGATGCTCAGCTTAATCATGATTAAGGCCAACAGAAATCTGGTGGCTGATCCTCTGAGAAAAGAGGGGCTGTGCTTGATCAATAGGTGAACCTGGGGCATCTGCTGGAAACTGATAGGTTTTGGGGGCCTTGCTTGGTCTGCTTTCAGCAGCTGGGCTGTCCTACACTGAGAGACCTGCTGGAAATGCTGGTGTTCATGAGGCTGCTTCAATCTGCAGAAGGCTCCATCTATTCCACAAGGTGTCATGGTTTTCTCTTTAATATCCTAGGGATTGTTTTCAGGCTGGGATGTGTGTGGAAGGAAGAGCCTGAGGATGCAGATGGAATGGAAGAAAATCTAAGTGATTAAACGGCTGTAGATGAGTGGAGATATGGCTTAAGAGATTGATGGCCGCCCGCTGGGTGGAGAGATGGAAGGAAAGATTGGATTCACGTGCAGCAGGATTGCAAATCTGCCCCCCCTTCCCATGTTAAATAGCATTTGTTACTGGTTTTCAGCCTTCCCCTGGGTAAACTTCCACACAGCTCGGTACCACACCTTTATGGCCACATCTGCAATTCCCACCGCCCAGACTCTCTGCTCTGTTCTGGGGGGAAAAGCCTATAAAATAAACCTCGTGCAGCCACACAAGCTCTTTGCTGTGCCCGTGTTTTCTCTGGCTGGTGTGAGTGCAGTGTGTTCTGGCATGTGCATGGCTGCCTGTGTCAGCCAATGTGCCCAGAAGAGGGAAAGCTGCAGGTAAAAAATGCATCAAGCAAGGTGTGTACCCCAGCAGATGCAACACTTTTGACTTTCTTCGGAGGTTTCTGGAGGCTGCAGCTCACGGCAGAGCTGTGGCGCTCTGACCAGCTCTCACCCCGTGCAGGGTGAACACCCAGTGACTCGACAGGACCGGACTTGATGTGATTAACGAGCTGTACCTGGGGTAAATTCCTCCGTCCCTGCCTTGGTGGTGCTTTACACAATCTGCAGGGATGAGCGAGCGTGGGAGGGGAGCTGGCAGGACGAGGCGGGCTGCTGCAGGGCTCTGTGGGGATGGGGATGGGGATGGGGATGGACGCAGGGCTGCCCAGGCGGGGCAGGTTTGCGCCCCGCAGCACCCGGGGCTGGGGCACCAGTGGCCCCCGAGCGCTGCTTGTCCCCCACTAGGTGGCACTGGGAGCCCTGCAATGGTGTCCCTGTCCCCCGGCTGCCCCTGCCCCTCTGCAGGAGCGGAGCACAGGGAGGGACCCTGCATCCATCCAGTTCCCACTGGGAGCTGAGTGTCCTCTGGGAGATGGGGTGACACAGCGCCTGTCACCCCAGGGACGAGTGATTCCCACATGCTGACCTGGCCACTCCAGGAGTCATCACAGGGCGTGTGTGTCCCGTGGAATTGGTGCCCTCAAAAACCTGGTGGGAGTCACAGCTTGGCACGTGCAGGAGCCAGGGCATCACTGGTGGCTGGGAGTGCCACACGGGGCCACTGCATGGCTCATCTCCTGCTGGGTGTCACTAGTATCCTGCTGGGGTTTGGAGTGCCATGTGTGCTGCACTGGGTGTCACTGCATCCCAGTGTCCTGCTGGGTTTGGAGTGCCATGTGTGCTGCACTGGGTGTCACTGCATCCCAGTGTCCTGCTGGGATTGGAGAGCCATGTGTGCTGCACTGGGTGTCACTGTATCCTGGTATCCTGCTGGGTTTGGAGTGCCATGTGTGCTGCACTGGGTGTCACTGCATCCCAGTGTCCTGCTGGGTTTGGGGTGCCATGTGTGCTGCACTGGGTGTCACTGCATCCCAGTGTCCTGCTGGGTTTGGGGTGCCATGTGTGCTGCACTGGGTGTCACTGTATCCTGGTATCCTGCTGGGTTTGGGGGTGCCATGTGTGCTGCACTGGGTGTCACTGCATCCCAGTGTCCTGCTGGGTTTGGAGTGCCATGTGTGCTGCACTGGGTGTCACTGCATCCCAGTGTCCTGCTGGGTTTGGGGTGCCATGTGTGCTGCACTGGGTGTCACTGCATCCCAGTGTCCTGCTGGGTTTGGAGTGCCATGTGTGCTGCACTGGGTGTCACTGCATCCCAGTGTCCTGCTGGGTTTGGAGTGCCATGTGTGCTGCACTGGGTGTCACTGCATCCCAGTGTCCTGCTGGGTTTGGAGTGCCATGTGTGCTGCACTGGGAGCCCCTGCATCCCAGTGTCCTGCTGGGTTTGGAGTGCCATGTGTGCTGCACTGGGTGTCACTGCATCCCAGTGTCCTGCTGGGTTTGGGGTGCCATGTGTGCTGCACTGGGTGTCACTGCATCCCAGTGTCCTGCTGGGTTTGGAGTGCCATGTGTGCTGCACTGGGTGTCACTGCATCCCAGTGTCCTGCTGGGTTTGGGGTGCCATGTGTGCTGCACTGGGTGTCACTGCATCCCAGTGTCCTGCTGGGTTTGGAGTGCCATGTGTGCTGCACTGGGAGCCCCTGCATCCCAGTGTCCTGCTGGGTTTGGAGTGCCATGTGTGCTGCACTGGGTGTCACTGCATCCCAGTGTCCTGCTGGGTTTGGGGTGCCATGTGTGCTGCACTGGGTGTCACTGCATCCCAGTGTCCTGCTGGGTTTGGAGTGCCATGTGTGCTGCACTGGGTGTCACTGCATCCCAGTGTCCTGCTGGGTTTGGGGTGCCATGTGTGCTGCACTGGGTGTCACTGCATCCCAGTGTCCTGCTGGGTTTGGAGTGCCATGTGTGCTGCACTGGGTGTCACTGCATCCCAGTGTCCTGCTGGGTTTGGGGTGTCACTGGCAGGTCCTGTCCTGCTGGGAGCTGGGGTGTCCTAATGGGACACCACGCACCCTCTGCTCTGCCCTGCTGGGTCAGTGCCTTTTACACATGCTCTGCTGGCATGTGGGATGCCACACACTGGTTCTGCCCTGCTAGTTGTTGTGTGGGAGCTGGGGTGTCAGGAGAGCCTTGGCACTGCGTGTGTCCTGCTGGGAATCAGCTGATGCCTTGTGTTGTACTGGGGGCAGGTGCACGTCGTGGGGCTCAGCCCCACTGGGAGCTGGGCTCCGTCCATCACATCATCCTGTTGGCAGTGGGGCATCGGCTGGGAGCTGTCCATGCCCCAGCAGCCCGTGTCTGACTGGGAGCCATGTCACATTGTCCCCTGCTCTCCCTGCCACACAGAGCCCATTCCACCCAGCCCAGCCCAGCCCTCCCCTCCTGCTCCCAGGATAAGGATCAGGGACACCCAGCCACAGCTTGCTGTGCTGAAGGTCCCTGTCTGCAGCAGGCACTGAGATTGTGGCACTGTGATTATTTTAATTAATGTATTTAAAATACCTGTAGTGCTGAGAATTAAATGGCATTAAATAAGCACATCCCATATCCCCACCATCCTCTGCTGCAGCTCCCAGGAGCAGCACCAGGATTGCAGATCTCTCCATGCCTGCCCCAGTGCCTGTGTCTGTCTGTCTGTCTGTCTGTCCATCCGTCTGTCTGCCACCCACACAGCATGTCCTGTCTCTGGATCCTGGATGCTGCCCTGGCAGCTGTGCTGTGCCTGGGGCTCCCCCAGCCTTAGGGGATGCTCTTTGTCTCACTCTGGGCCCAGCACTCCCTGCAGTGTGGGTGGGGAGGGAGGGTGAGCGTGTCACTGTCTCTCACCTAGGGCAGGTTGAGTGCTCCAGGTTGGTGTTTGCAAGGACGTGGCCTGGGACTGATGAGAGGGGCTGGCAGGATGTGCAGGCAGCTCAGCGAGGTGCATGTGTGTGCTCCAGACAGCTCTGGAAGGAGCTGCCAGGCGTTGCTCTGCCACACATGGCTGAGCTGCTGGGCCAGAGGAGTCTGGTACCTTGGCAGGTTAATTGTTTGCAGTGGGAGAGACAGGAAAAACAGGGAGAGACAGGGATCTGGGTACTGACAGCACCCAGTACCTCAGTACTGATAGCAGCTGGATGACTCCCCACAGTGCAGTGGGGGGAGAACTGAAGGTAAAAGTGTGATAACTTAAGGGCTGAGATAAAGGCTGTAGTAATCAAAGCAGAAGCCACACATGAGCAAAGCAAAGTGAGGAATTCATTCACTGCTTCCCATTGCTGGCAGGTGTTCAGCCATGCCCAGGAGAGCAGGGCTCCATCACACCTAACAGTGCCTTAGGAAAACAAATGCTGTAACTGTGAACATCACCCTCTTCCTTCTTCTTCACCCTGCTTCATATGCTGAGCATGGTGCTCTGTGGTCTGGGATACTCCTTCTGCCAGGTGGGATTGCCTAACTGTGTCCTCTCCCAAACTCCTGTGCACCCTCATCTGCTCACTGGATGAGAAATGCCAGGACACTGTGCCAGCACTGCTCAGCAGTGTCTAAAACAGCCCAGCACAGAACTGTTTCCAGCACAAATCCAAAGCACAGCCTTATACCAGATACTGTGAAGAAAATTAATGTTACCCCAGCTAAAACTGGGGAATATCAAGAAATAAATGACCTCCCTTGTCCTCAGCTATCTCCTTATGTTTCTTCTTCATTGGCAAACAGTCATGAAGCCCTGTGCATAACTGTTGTGCACCAGGCATGTAAGATGTGAGGTGGTTGGAGTCTCTCTGCTCAGCTGGAGCCCTGGGTAACCTGTGCCACCTGATGAATAGGAAAATGCTGATTATGCTAACTTCAATGTTGCTTGCCCAGTTAATTTGCTTTTTTCCCATGAAGCTGTACTATCCATTTTTGTTTCTAGCTTATGCTGACTAGACCTGAGTGTAACAATCTTCTGCTATCCCTGGAATGAATGCTGGAGCTGGAATGCTGCTTTGAGCTCAGTTTTCTGTTGCATAGCTGCTTTCAATTCTCCAATGTGCTTTTATTTGCTAAACAAGCACTGGTTGCAGAGTGCACACGTGATGACCCCGCTCAGGTGAGTGCTTTTACCTTGAGGTCACTCTCAGCTCAGACTAGATTTTCAGTGGTGACTGGTGAAGCTCTGCAGATCCTATTAACAGCCTCTTGAGCTTGGAGAGACCTGTGTGTGCAGAGCAGCAGCCTCTGAGACAGCAGCTCAGGTAGGTTCTGATGTGCCCAAGGCATAAGAGGAAGACTAAGGTGACACAGAGTGGGTCCTCTGTGAAAATGCCTGTTGTGCCCAAAACCAGCTCTTGGAGGGATGCTGCAAGTCACGGCCAGGCTGCTTAAACGTGCTCAGGCTGTCACTAGAGGGAGCAGCCTGGGATTTTTTTTCCCTAAATCTTGAAAAAGTGGCAGGATGCGGAGCCTCAGCTGTGGAGTGGTTTGGCAGGAGGGATGCAGGAGAGATGCTGCAGTACCTTTGGCTTAATAAACCTATGTTTTTCTGTATTGCAAAGGGATCTCCTGTGCCACTCAGCCAGCAGAGTCTGGGGGAGAGGCAGGGGTGAAGCACTTCATAAAGCTCAGTTTACTGAGTGGGAATGACTTCTTGACTCTCTTTTTGGCTCTTGGAAGTGCCAAGTCTTGAAGATGGACAGGGCCCTGCCAAGTGCAGGCGCTGTGTGGCCTGCAGGGGAGAGGGCTGGAGTGGCAGGGCTGTGGGATTTAGTTGGGTTTGCTGCTACTGAGAATTAACTGGGTTTGCTGTGTCTGTGAGGGGCCTGGTCTGATGCAGGCAGCTGCTGGAGATCTCCTCCAGGAGCTCTCAGTTCCCAGATCCTGGTGCCACTGCATGGCTGAGCAGGGCTGAGCTGTGTCTCTGTGCCCATCAGAGGTACCCCCCAGGCCCAGGGTCTAAATACAAGATGAGGAGTAAGGGATTAACAGACAAAGCAAGGAAACAAAGAGCCCATAATGGTATCCTGCCTTGCCTTGAATTGGACAATTCCCCTATGACTAGTTGGTGGGCAGTGGATTACTCAGTGGGTGGAAAGGGGTCTGGAGTCAGTCCTGTGGACTTCATTCCCTCATTTGTAAAATGATGTTGTGAACATCTGGCTCACACATGGAGCGTGCCACTTGGCTCACAGAGGCATATAAATGTTTTCAGATCCTTGAATGGCTGTTGCTGAAATGCGAAGGATCATCGTTAATGAAGTCTGCAATAACACTGAGGAGCGTTTGTGTTTGCTGCAATTTGTAACCATGTTCTAACACTTGTTAACGAATGCTATTGTGGGTTGCAATGCAACCAAGGAACACTTGAGGATAAACATGGCCAAGTGGTTGTTCCTGGTTTGTGCCACTATTTATCACTGCAGGTGTTGAAAGGTGTCATGTTGTGCAGCAGGGCTTTAAATGGGTGAGCACGGTGAGAGGGGAGGCTCAGCTACCGTGACTTCCAGTGTGGTTTTTCCCTCTGCTCCACTCACACAGGCAAATGCTCCCATTGCCTGGTGTAAGTAGAGTGGTGAGGGGCTGAATATCCACTTGACATCAGGAAAATCCAGCTGCTGGACTGGAAGTTTGTTTTGGGTAACACAGCTTGGAGTAGTGACACTCTCAGGCTTGCAGCAGTGACACCTCTCAGGGCTGTGATTGTTGGGGTTGCCCTGTGCAGAATCAGGAGTTGAACCTCGTGATCCTTGTGGGTCCCTTCCAATGCAGGATATTCCATAATTGTGTGAATGCAGTCTCTCCACCAAGACACCTCACCTAGGTGAAGAAGCAGCAAATGTGCAAAGTCAAAGGCATAGAACTGAGATTAATCAACAGCCTGCATGGACGAGCAGTTTGTAGTTGAACTAGACATCTAAAAGCAGCAGACAAGAGGTGGAAGCAGAGGCAGATGGTCTAGGAGGAGTACAGAGCTGCTGGCTGGTTTTGCAGGGATAAGATGACCTGGAGTTGAATCTGGTGAGGAGTGTGAAAGGTGACAGAAATGATTCTGCAAGTACCTAAACAGCAAAGGGCAGAGTAAGCTCAATGTGGGCCTGCTGCTGAGCAATGCCAGGGAGGTGACAGACGGGGAAAGCTCAGGTACTTGGTGCCTTCTTTGCTTTTTGTAAGATCAGACTTCAGCAATCGCAAATCCCTGAGTCCGGGGGAAATCTCTGGAGCAAGTTGGACTAACCCTCAGGCTCAGACCACTTAGAAAAACTGGTTCTAAGTGTTTAGATAGAAGCACCTCTCTTATGGGCAAAAGCTGAGAAGCTGGGGCTGGAGGAGAAAAGGCTCAGGGGCACTTTATCCCTGCTGTACATACCTGATGGGGAGGCAGTGAAGAGGAAGGAGTTGGACTCTTCTCAGGAGCAAAGGCAATGGGCACACAGGAGGTTCCATCTGAACAGAATGAAAGCCTTTTCTGTTTTGAGAGTGATCAAACTCTGGCATGACTTCCCTGGAGAGGATTTGGAGTCTCCATCTGTGGAGTTATTTAAAACCCGTGGGGACTCCTGCCCCTCCTCAACTGTGTCCATCAGTGGATCCTGTGCAGGATGTGACCCACAATTCCTTCTAGACCCTTCTTTGTCCCTTCTCTGCCCATGGGCATGATTGCCCTGACTCCCTTGCTTCTTTTTTTTATTTCTTTTTTTTCCCCTGATTTCATCTCCCAAATCCCTGAAGTTGGTCTGAATCCAGCACCTGTCCTGTGATATTCTGGTAGTTTCTTCTGTGCTGGCATCATCCATGTGGTGAATCAACCTGCCTCCTTGTCTGTTATCTGGCAGTGAGGAGAAAGGCTAGTTAGGGTTGACCCAAACTTCATCCTGTGAGCTCTCACTTTAATCTTCCATCAGACAGCAAGCCATTTATGTCTGCTCTTTGAATGTCTCTTTTCCAGGTGTCTTCCCATCATATGGACATTGAAGCTCCCTTAAATACCTTAGGAGACTGTCACCAACTAAATGTCACAAGTCCTACTAACATCAAAAAGTGATAAACATGTTTTTTTCTTCATCTGCAAAGTTCTTTTGCCTGGCTATCAAGAGAACTGGGTTGTCTGAAGGAGTTGTGTTTATTCCTGCACCCTTCCTTGCTTGCATCTCATGCTTATGGTAATGAAAGCTAATCTAATGGGTCTGTATATGCCCAGATTTTATTTTCTTCAATTTTCTTTTGTTTTCCACTTTATTTGCCCTCTCTGTGACCTTCTAAGCCTACATGGTTTTCTCTGGAGCCCAAACCCCAGCAACCTGCATCAGTGCCTTGAGGCAGGCTTGGAATGCACACCTCATTGGAAACCCTTCCCACAGAAGAGTAGTCCTTGCTCTGCTCTTGCTGTGGCTGAGGTTAAATCTCATCATCTTGTAGACACTAATAAATAACAGTGGTCTTTGTGATACTCTTCGTGTATCCAAGACAGCTGATCTGAGCTTTCCAGCTCTGAGAAGTGGGCATGTCATGTCTCTCTCTCAATGGATGGACTAAGAACAATTTTCCACCCTCACTGTTCCTCCAGAGCTCCGTGTCTTACCCCTTCAGTTTTGTCCTTTTGTGCTGGTGAGATTGCTTTTAGCTCTTGGTGGTTGTAATCCAGCCTGGTGTTGATTCCTCCTTCTGCATTCACAAGGATCTCGTGGTTCAGATTATTGCTCCCTTCCTTTTCCTCCCGCCTTGCCCTGGCAGCCAGAGAGCTTCTTCAAGGCCCTGCTCTTCACCAAACTGGTGGATCTGTTGCTGCTCTTTTGTTCCTGTAGTTCAGCCTTCCAAGACATTCATAACAAAGCTCAGGGTTTATGATTGTTTGCCTTCCTGAAATCAGCAGTTTGACTTTTCTAGTGCCCCTCTGAAGGCTCCCCAATCCTTTTGGCTCAGTCACCCTCACCCATGTTGCTTTCCATGTTTGTGTTCTCCCCAGTCCTCCACACTGAGTCACTGCTGAGCGTGGGTCTGCAGAGTTCCTGTCCCAGCAGATCCTCCTCAGTGTGTTCTACATTGTCCTTTAGTCCCCAGAGCTGCCTCTTTCCCCTGCTGGGACTTTCTGTAGGTCTGAGTTTTCTGTTCTCCCCATGCCTGTGTCCTCACAGCAAACAAACAGCATTCCTTGTTCTTCCAGAACAGGCTGATACTTTTCTGGGTTCAGTTTGAGTTCTCCCAGACAATCTGTTGCCCCTAGTAAATCATAATTCTGATCACTTATAAAGCTCTCCTGTTTATTTTTAGCTGGCATCTCCAGGGCATTTGGCAAAGTGATGCAAGGTTCCTTCTGCTCCTTCTGTGGCATGTGGGACTCCTCCATCAGCCTTTTCCTGTTGTCTGGACCTGTTGTACTACAGCTACAGCCAAACCCTGCAAAATTCCCAGGCTGTTTTATAGCAAGAAGACTATTTTTTTTTTCTCCTTTTTTTTTTTTTTTTTTTTTTCCAATCCTACTGTCCTTTGTATGAGCAATACTTGAAAGTTCTCCCCTTCCTGGTTTATCCTGTGGAATGTAGTGGCTGCTGCAGAGCTGATGCACATCACTGCACCAAACCATGGTCCTCCCACGTGCTGGCCAGATGACCTGCAGGGTATTCAGGTTCCTGGTATGCATCTTTTCAGTGCTCAAGAGGATGCTGACATCAGGCTTGTGGCACTGAAAACTGCTCAGGGTCCCTCTAACTGAGCTGGGGGATTGCAGGACACTTGATACTTGGATGATGTGGCACATCCATGGACCCTGGCTAGCAGGGGAGGACTGTGGTGAAACCCTTTATCCAAGAAATCCATACAAAGACAACTGGAGGGTTTTTTCCCCTTGCATTGGGGCTCCTTTTTTTAGCTCAGTGGAGTGGCTATGAGGCTGGAATGAAGGGGTGTTCAGCTCTGTGGCAGTAGCAAAGACATGAGCTGCTGTGCTGGTGTTGGTGGATCAGAAATGCTGCTCTACTGTATGTGGAGGGAGTAGAGATAATAAAAATCCTTCTCTTTTTCCTGTCTGCACTTTTTGTTTGAAAACCTGCTGGGCCAGGCTGGGATACACTGTGATAGGATATCCAGAGCAGTATCCTAGAGAGTGGTGATTACTTGGGCATCTCATAATTTGCATCTTGGATACAGTGGAGACTGGAATATTGGTGGGGACCTTTGTGCTACCAGGATGCTTCTATTGCAGTTCTTGTGTGCCAGCAACTGGATTTAGAAGTCCAATCTTTGTCAGCATAGCAAAGACTCACAGGAGATGGAGCTGCCTGTCCCAGGGATGTCCATCTTTGTGCCACTGCCTTGCTTTTGCCAGAAGGATTTCCTTCCTTTGAAGTCATTCATCTCTTGAAGCAGAACTTGTCTGCTTGCTTTGAGTTTCCTCTTATTTCATGAGCACTTAATACATTCTCCTTCCAGGATGCCAAGCAAATTTAAAGTATGCCCATTTAGCTTGCTAGGATGACTTGATCCAATAGATCTTCTCTTATTCCATTAGACCATTTCACCCCCTGCCCTTTTCCTTTTCCTTAATTGAAATCTTCTGAACCCTTCTTGCAGTTTTCAGTCCATCACTTTCTTTGTCTCTGTGTGACATCCTGCTCTCTGTGAAGGTGCTAAGCACTAGGAATGCCATCCCTCAGATCCCAAGACTCCAGGCTGGTGGATCTGACCCTGACCTGACTCCACATAGAGGGAATTTCTGCCCTTTTATTGGTTGTTCTCCCTCTAAGGGACCCAGTTACTTTCAGCACCACTTTGGCTGCATGCATCACAAAGTTCCTGGGTATGAGACCATCTAATGATGGCAATAAATGTGTAAAAGAGGACTGGTATTTTAGTGTCTGTTTAAGTGATGAACTTTTGTTTGGCTTTTAAGGCAGTTGGAGATGTGGCTCGTGTTCCACCACAAGCCATGGAAGTCCAGAGAAACCACTGCCCAGGGCCAGGGTTGATGAGGAGGATGAAGCTGCAGAGGAGATGCTGTGATGAAGAGAGACCACTGGGCTGTAACTCCCAGCCTGGGAGAGTGATGGAACAGGCCCTTCCCAGCATCTCCAGAGCTCCTCACTGCACACTGCAGGGCTGATGCTCTTTGCAGTGGGAGCTGGAGGGGTTAACACCATACCCTGAGCCACTCCAAAGCACTGGGAGTGATAATGCAGCTCTCCTGACATCCTTAACCATAGACCTGAGATCAGGGCACCTTCCCTTCAGTCAGACCTAGGGATTGCTGGTACCAGCCACAGGTTATAAACTAATTCTGGCAGTTGGCCATAAAACTGCTCCTTCCCGTGAGACACGGAGGCGTCTGGTGTCAGCCTGACACAAACCATTTGACCAGGGAAAGGCCTCTCTCCTGGTGGGATTGCAGATGGGCTGATGCTCTTAGTGAAGCCAGAAGTGGAGAGAGAGGGGCTTATAACCCTGTGCTAATAAATATTAAATGCCTGTTATCAGGCCTGGCATTTGCTTTGTGGCTCCAGCTTTTTGCCTGCTTTGGAGGTTATCCACTGAAGGCAACAGGTTTATCAGCAAGTTCAAGCATGTTTGGACTGCAAGGTCTCTCCTGGTGTCTGGCACGTGAAATTATCCTAATCTGCCTTTAATATCCCAGCCTGTACTCTGGGTGCCACGACACACAATCTGTGCCCTGCACCTCTGGTTTGGATTACTGCTGCTCACCAAGGGCTTTAATCCTCTCTCCATCTCTGTAAACACTGCAGTGTGCTCAGCCCCCCATCAGAGCAGGGTGCCCGAGCCTGGGGGCTCACATGGCAGCAGAGAGTGAGGGGCTGCTCTGGGGAGCAGGGGGGTTGTGCTCGCAGGGATGGCAGCCCAGAAATGAATGTGGGGGTGTTTCATCCCTGTGCTGCCCAGTGCTGGTAGCAGAGAGCTGTGAGTTGTGTCCTTGCAGCCTGAAGGCTCCTTCCCCAGGAGGGTGGGATGGGGGTCAGCAAGAGCCCCAGGGATGCAGGGGATCTCCATCTCTGGGGTGCAGGAGGTGCAACAGGGCTGCTGCAACGTGAGGAATCTGAAATTCAATGAGCAGTGGTTGTAGAATCCTCTCTGGAACGTCTCTCCTGGGCCCTGAATCACCATGTGCTTGTGGATAACAACAGGAGTTTTGCCAGAATAGAAAGTGAAGGATCAACCTTCTTCTGACCTCTTGGCTCTGAGATGTTGAGCAGCACCCTGCTCAGGCAGTTCATTTACCTGTCTGCTCCCAGGGAATGCAGCTTCACTTCTCATCTCCAATCCAGGGACTGAGACCAGTGTGCTGGTTGCTGTTGGTCCCCCTCATTTCAGCAGCTTTAAAAAAGGAAACCAGGGGGGAAAGATATTTTTGATAAGGTTTTGTTAGTTGGGTTTGGGTTTTTTTCTCCCTGGCTTGCTGGCACAAGAAGGCAAAACAAAGCAGTCAGGAGAGTGGCAAGGAGACTTAGTAAAACCCAAACAAAGTCACAGAACCCCACCAAGGCTAACAGGTCTCTAGTGAAGCTTTCTGTCTGAACGTGACTGTGCTTGTCTGTGGCAGGGCACCTGGAAAGGATTTTCATTGTTTTTGCTTCTATCTGCTGTCAAGGAAGATGGTATTCATGTTTCTCTCCATCTCAAGGTAAAGCTCCAGGAATGCTTGGGAGAGCTCTCCCCTCACTGCCAAGTGGTGGTTCCCATTTCAGCCCACAGCTGCTGAATGTGCTCTCTTGAGGGGATCAGTGGCTCCTAGGGCACCCCACCAGGAGAAAATGCTCCCAAAAAGGGCCAGCAGCCCACTGGGAACAGCAGAGCCAGTTCAGAAATGACTCTGTCTCTGCCAGAGGAGTTCAGTTGGAATAATTGCACCAGGTCGTTAGAGAACAATAGGAGTGGAAAGTACAGATTAAACCACCACCATTTCTGCTGAGTGTGTTGGGCACAGAAGGGAGGTAACAGTGTCAGAAGGACTCTGGTAGGAATGCTTTTCAGACTGGCTGTGGGCAGTAGAGTATTTGGACAGAACTGCTCAGAGATCAGACTGGTTTGAGCCCAACAAGGGGCTGTTTGGAGCTGGGGAGGGGCTTCATCCTTTTCTCCCAAGACTTGACATTTTACTGTTTATTCCAGGAGAACAACTCAGACTTGAGTTGTTTGAAGCACTCAAGATCTGGATTCTTGTTTTTCAGACATCCCCTCCCCAGCTGGTAGAACAGAGTGAGATGTCTCCAGCTGGTTGTCAAGCTGCTCTCAGCATTTGCTTTAGTTCCTCCTCCCCAGCACGGTCAGGGACCTACACTGTGGGTGTGAGGATGTGAGGAAGGGCTTTGGATCCTGTCTCTCATTAGGGAAGAACCTTAACTGTGTGGAGCAGAGGAGGATCTTGTTGTCTCAACAGAAAATGGCAGGACCTGCATTAGGCACTTTATAGTCCTGTAAGGAAGCCTGGAGTTATCTCAAGCTAAAGCATAGCTCAGCCATTACATTGCATACCAGAACCAGTCAGAGGCCTGAGGAACATGTTTGTGTGTGCTTTGGTTGGAGGGACATGGCATGTAAGGTCACACCTGTGTTTCATCCCTGCCAGCTCACCCTCATTCACATGCACCTGCCATGGTGAAAAACACTTGGATTGTCCTTAGTCCCCATTTCCAGGCCTGTCTTCTCCTGGTTTCCCCCCAAATCCCAGATGCAGTTTAGAGGAGAGCACATATCTGCTTGCCTGGTGTGCTGCCTCCAGGAGAGCTCAGGTTCCTGCCTGCTCCTTGGGCCTCCTGCAACACTCCCCTGCCCAGCCACCACCTTCTTGCAATGCCTTTTTATCCTTCTTTGCTGCTCAGGACTTCCTGAGCCCTGGTGGCATCTCCTGGGGCCACTGCTGGCAGACCACAGTGCTCAGGTTTCCTCTTCCCATTGGATTTCCTGGGCATTCTGCACACTCCTGTGCAGAGGATCAGTCTCAGTTCATTCTCAGAGATACAAAGAAAACCCTGTGCATGTCCTGCAGAGCTGGGAGATGTCTCAGGGCTCTGTCTGCTGTCTCAGATGCTGAGCTGTGTCTGCTCATTGGGTGCCACATGAGGTACAGTGCAAGGGGGACAGTGACAAGTTTTACTGCAGGATGTGTCCCTTCAGGCCACTCCGAAGGACACAAGCAGTTCCAGAGGCTCCCAGGCCATTCCAGTACTCCTGAGGGCTGGATAAATGATTTCTGCTTTAGCTCAGCTCAGGAGTCCTTTGCTCAGACCAAAGAAGATGTGTCCCATACAAACAGGCCTTGACCAATCTCTTATTTCAAGGCAAAGCTGTGAAGAGGGAATATCTGAGGATCTGGAATTCAGTATGGCATGGACCACTGAGGCCTGGCTAGGCAGGAAGAGGCAGCACAGGGAAAACTAGCCCAGCTTTCCATGGCCAAATTCAATGGAGTGCCAGTGTGACAGCAGAGAGGATACAAACTCTTCCCCATTGACTCCTTGCTCCATGGGCTCCTGAGATTTTTAGCTACATTCAGTTGGCCTATGAGCACAAAAATTATGTCATGGTAAAGGAATTGCTAAAGCAGAACTGCCGCCTCATGTGAAGTTATTTAAGCATATCTTATGATATATTTTTATGCCCTGGTAATTATCATCTATACCCAGATTGCCCTACTTATGCTTTCCTCTGGTGTCCTTACTTGTTCATGCAGGAGTGTTTTCCCTGGGGGGTGTCATCAAATACATTATAAAAGTAGAAAACACTGAATTGTCTTATAGAGAACATTTTGCTTTTTTTAAAATATTTTTTTTATAACTGGCTTGTATGCAATTAGCATAAAGTACTTTATAATCAGAGGTGGAAGAGATCAAGTGGATTTGAACAGTCCCACTGTCCCAGGCAGAAGTTCCACCATGGGAGGATGACACCAAACAGCCCCATTCTGCACAAACCTGGCATGATACAAGTGCCAGGCTCTGCAAAGTGCTCCCTGAACTGGGTAGAAGATGCAGAAGGTGTCAGAAGAGATAATCCCACTGAGAATGGAAGCAGAAGGAAGCAGAAGACACCACGGGGGAGGAGATGGCCTGCTCTGGGGACTGCAGGAGCCTTAGGATGGAGGAGAGGCTGTTCCCTGCCTGGCAGCCCCGGGAAGGCTCTTGGCAGACAGATGTGGTTTGTACAGAGATGCTGTTATCCTGTAGGTGTCAGGATACAGGTCTGGAAACCCATTCCCCAGGCACCAGCCTGGCTGGAGAGGGTCATGGAGCATGTGGGGACTCTGCAGAGGCCAGTCCTGAGGCAAACAACACAGCTGGGAGCTGTCCTGAGCTGTCCTGAGGAGAGGCAGAGTGGACAATCTCATTTTGTTGCACTTCTGTGCTGACAGGGTTGTCAACACATTAATATCTCTGTCATCCAGCTGTGAGTTCAATCCAAGACCTCCATGACATTCTCTCTGCTCCTGGCCTCAGCATCCTCCTCCCCATGTCTGCAGGTCTGGATTTTCACAAGGCCTTGGAGTGACAGGACAAGGGGGAATGGCTTCACAATGACAGAGGGCTGGCTTGGATTAGAGACTGGGAAGAAATTCTGCCCTGTGAGGGTAGGCAGGCCCTGGCACAGGATGTCCAGAGAAGCTGTGACTGCCCCATGCTTGGAAGTGACCTGGGATAGTGGAAGGTGTCCCTGCCCATGGCAGGGGGGTGGGACTACATGAGTTTTAAAGTCTCTTCCAAACCAAACCATTCTGGGATTCTGTGACCTCCCAGATGGCTGCACAGGGCTGCAATGGGTGCACTAGCAACTGAGACACTGAGAAATTGTTCTGTAGGGTTGGGCACAAGTCCCTCTTTCAGTGGCTCTATTGACTTTGGTGTGTTGTGTGGGTGCTGGGTGTGGGCAGAAAGTCACCTAGAAATTTGGCCTAGAAGAAACTGTTAATGAGCACTGGGGCCAGTGGAGCCTTGCTTCAGGAAGGTCCCATCTGGGATGAGCACTGCAATTGGTCCTCAAGGAAGTTTTCCCATTAGGCAGAGAGTTATTATTGGCCTTACTGGACAGTGGTGCCACGGTGAACAGCTGCAGCACCTTCTGTGTTTCTTCTCTCCCTTGCTCCTCTCCAGAATGATTTCTGTAAGCTCCTTTTGCATTAGTGAATTCCATGGACTGGGTGCAGGTTTTTGGCTGAACTGGGGTCAGGAACCTGGAGATGAGAATGGATGAGGGTGTATCAGCTCTGGGGAGAGCTCATCACTGACAGCAGACCCTGCTGGTTTGGCACACACAGCCTTTGCTTTCACAGCCTGCAGTAAATACCATGCCACTGGATGAGTTGGAAAATATCCTCTGATTGTTTTTTCTTAGTGCAGTTCAGGTGTTAACTATGAGCTCCCAGAAACAGGAGGAGGATATTCACCACTGGCTCTCCTGTAATGGTTTTTCACTCATAAAAGGTGCCTGATCCACTTTGGGAGTTCTCTGTACCTATGGGAGGTACAGAGGGAAGAGAGCAGCACTCCTTGGCTCCCTACACCAGCTTAGGAGTAAACAGCTGGCAGGGAGCTTGCCCAGGTTTCTGACTGGGTGGGATCACTCAAATTCCCTAAGCCATATGGGCTGCTGAGTGGCAGATCCCACCCCACAGCACAGGGTCTGTGTGGGGAGACTGAAGAGCTGCAGAGGGTGGTGGGACCACAGGCTGCTCCTCTGAATGGGACTGGCCTGTTAGACACCCTGTGGGTGACCTCTGAGGGGCCTCAGAAGGGGAAGGCACGAGTCGAAAAGACAGGAGAGGTGCCAGAAGAGATTCTGGGGAAAACTGGCTGGCACAGAGGGAAGATCATGATGTGTAGAAAGGGATGTGACTGCAGTTTTCTCGGGTTTCTGGACAGCAAATGGAGTGAACTGAAGGGAGAAAGCTTAGAGCTTGACTGCACAGTGTGAAGAGAAATCAAAGTCCTGGGTGGAGCAGGGTCTTGGGAAAGAACCTTCTAGGAGGAGGGGGAGAAACTTTTCACAGGGTCAGTTGTGTACTGGATGAGAGCCAAGGTTTTGAGATGTTTAACTTGTTTCCCATTTGATAATTCAAAATATTTTTTTTCAAATTTAAAATTTTAGATTGCTCACATTTAATTACCCAAGCCTTGGATAATCTCTTTCCTTAGTTTTTACAAGCACCAAAATGATGTTGTTTTTATCAAATCTCCCTTTTAGGCCACCACTTGGAAACTTTCCTTCCCAAATTCCTTGCTGGAGGTTCCCACACAAGTCTAGAACACCTCCAAAGAGTCTAAATGTGTAACCATGGCTCTCCTCAGAGCAGACCCACATCCTGGGGCTCTGGGATCTCAGCTCAGGTGCTGAGGGTGGATTTTGGGCCCGCATTTAAGGATGTTGTACCAAGCAGAGCTGAGATCTGATGCAGTGCCATGAGATGTCATCCAGCCATGCTCTCTGCAGGAGCAGGACCTCGTCCCTGCAGCTGCTGACCTGAAGGAAAAGGGTTTGCTGGTGTCTCCAGTTAGCACTGACAAGGCTTTTTAAGGCACTTGTAAAGAAAGTCCCTAATGCTTTATGAATTCCTTTAGTTCATAAATCTCTCCTAAAAGAACCTATAAAAAAGGGAAAAACTACCAAAAGTACTTAGTGCTGAGGAGAGAGCTGTAAAACAGGGAAAAGTCTAAGCTAAAAGGCATATTCTCTTCTTGCCATAACAGAATTTTCTGCCACCAACCTCTGAAAGTCTAGAACAAACTTCTAAAGGTCCCAAACCTCTGCAGGAGCATCTTAATGGATAAGTACACAGGAATGCATTGAAAAAAATAGTGCATGATTGGGAAAATCCAGTCCTGAGCCATTTGAGGGCTAGGAAGGGATCTTGCTTCTATGGTCTGTGAGTGGGTAACTGGGATGGAAGTAGTGGGACAACATCCAGTGGGAACCTGGCAGAGGGAAGAGAGGTCTCAATGACCAATGGGTGCATCACAGTGCTAATGGTTGTGTCTAATGTCTCTGCACACCTGGACCATGTTCAGCAGCATATTTGGAGAGCAGAAAATGTATCCTGGCAATTTGCTTTATTTAGCTGCAGTGTGCAAACGTGAGGCTGTTCCTGCCTTTCGCTCCTCGTATGTCAGTGTGACTTTGAAGTGACAGATCTCTCCAAGATATGGAAGTGTCAGCATGCCACGAGCAGCAGTCCAGAGCTCAGATGAAGCTGTGGGTGGTGATTTTTCTCAGCATGGATTTATCTCACTGCAGAGAAACATTTCTTACCCTGTCCAACACATGCTTTTTGAAACAAGAGGCTGAGCATGATGTTATGGGAAATCCCCTCACAGACCTCTCCCATGCAGGTAATATTCTCTTCTCCTTTGTTTTTAAATCTCCTGTGCTAGAGGTTTTTTCTGTCTTCCAGTGTGTCCTAACAGCACTGAACACTCAGCTTTGCTACTCCAAGGTTACAAATTCTGTGATTGGGGGTCCTTTCTTATGGAGACAAAAAGGTTTTTAGAGGTTTTTAGTCTCGCTGCTTCTGCCAGAGGTGGCAAAGAGCCAGCCCTCCCCGAGGTGCAGATTTTGGGAGGCTTCTCCCCCAGGGCAGGATCTGATGTTCACCCATCCCTTGGACTCTGCTGATGTGTGTGAGCCCCAGGCACTCCTCTCTCAAGGCAGGCTGGACGGGACACGCGCTTCCAGGCACAAGCTCCTGCTTGCTTCAAGGCACGGGAATGTTGCTGTGCGTGGACATGGCCCTTCTTTGATTTGCCAGCCCTCCCCGGCGCTGTCACGCTGCCTGCCAGCCCGGAGGAGGCAGCCCAGGCAGCCCGGCTGGCACTCGCTGTGCCAAAAAGTGCTTTTGTCTCCATGGCTCGGGGAGGTGGTGTGATTTGTGCTCTCGGTCACTGACAGGTCTCAGCTGACAGCTCCCTCCTCCTTTTGTAGAAATTACTTGCAGAGCAGCTAGTTGAGACATGACAAAGTTTTGAAAGAGGGAATTTCGTTTCCCATACGGTTCCATGGGAAAGGTCACTGTTCCACCCCCAGTGCCACTCTGGGCGAGCTAAACACACACAGCTGTGCTCGCTGCACAGGGCAGGGGATGCAGGGCACACAGGACAGGGGCTGGGCTGGCACCAGGGGCTGGGGGGAACAGCTGGGCTGGTGCTGCTGCATGTCAGGGTGTGCAGCCCTGGGCAGGACTGCAGCAGCACATCAGCCCTGTGTGGCATTGTGCACCTCTGGAAAGGCTCTGGGCTGAACGGCTCTAGACCCTTGTGGTGCCCTGGCTGTGTACAAAGAAGACTTTACCTGTACAGTATCTGGTGTATCAACAAAGAGCCTCGAAGCTTCTCTCAGCTGGCCCAGCATCCCCATAAAAGCACAGCTGCTTTGAATGGTTGTAACCAGAGAGGGGAAATGGTCTCTGATGGCTTTTGTCCCCATACCTGGCTTGTTTCCTGAGTCTGTACCTGGGCAGAAGTCTGTCAGTTGTTGCGTGGCTGTAAATCAAAAAGATTTACACTTGTAAATGGTTCCACTTATGGGGCAGCTGGTCCTGCTTTGCCCCACCGTGCCTCACAGTGAGCAGATCCTTGCCTTTCATGGCTGAACTGGCTCCCAGAGATCGTTTTGGACATCAGAGTTGTTAGTCACAGCGACTCAGTCTGGCATGGAGTGAGGGATGGCTGCAGCCCTGGGCTCAGGTGGGAGGATTCCCCTTCTCCAGCAGAGGTGGTCCAGCAGCTATCCATGACACGTCCCTGGATGCAACAAGGGCATTCTCCCAAGGCAGCAGAGAGGCTTTGAGCTGAGGAGCGTTCTGGCCAGAAGGCCATTGCTTGAAACCCTACTTGAGCGGGGAGCTTGGACCTGATGGCCCTCTGTGGTCCCTTGCTAACTTCCCCATTCTCTGATGGCAGAATCTGTGATTGTGTCACTCTTGGAGAAGGCCTGCTTGCTTTGCTGCCCTGCTTGGGGGAGGAGGGCTTTCTTCCTAGTTGCTGCCTCCATGGAAAACCTACAATGGCCACAGTGCTCTGTGCTGGTTTTGAATTCGCTGCTTTTTCTGGTGGTGGCACCAAGAAAACCACATGAACTCCAAAATGTGTCTGTCTGCCAAGCCCCATCCTCTAATACTCAGCTACAAGCCCGTGGTCCCTGGGATGGTGTGGTTTGGGCCCTGTGGTGCCTCTGTGTCCATTGTAGTCAGAAGCCTTTAGATTCTGTTTGGCTGGAGCACGGGGGATAACATCAGAGACTCTGCTTGCAATTTTGGTTCAAATGGTTCTCAGATGCTCGTGTGCTCACCATTGCCAGCTGCCTCTTGCTTCCACTTGCTTTAGCTGCCCTAAAAGACAGCAGAAAATCCTCTGTGCTTTCCCAGTGGCACATTTTCCAGGCAAGGTGTGACCACAGAGCTGTTAGCCTTCTGTCAATGAAGGGAAAGAGACCTGCTCCAATAGGAAGCAGATGTTCTGGGAAGTCCCATCGATTCAAGGGAGGCTGATGTGAGACCCAGTCCCTGCTGTGTTTGTGCATGTGTGTGCCCTTTGCCAAGGAGCAGGAGCTGAGATGAGCACCAAGGCTTCAGCACACTGAGCCTTGGTTGTGCTCCACAGCAGAAAGTGAGGAGAAATCTCTTCGTGTGCCTTGGCCATGCAGAGCCAAGTGAAAACAGCTGTGTCCCGTTGGCTGATCCCAACCCAGGTTACCCAAGGTGATTCCTGCCTTTTGGTGTGGAGCAGCTCAGCTTTCCTTCTGGGGGAATTCTTGTAAGGAGGTGAAATGTGAACAAGCGTGGCTTGGCTCCTTCGGCAAGACTGGAGCAAAGGGATCGCAGCGCTCGGAGAGTGCAAAGGGGATGTGGTGAATCACAGAGCTCTGCCCCGGATGTCAGGATTAGAAGTGACTTTTATGCAGAGAGGATGACTCAGATATATTTGAATGATCGGTTAAAAATTGTTTTTTTCCTTCCTTATCGAGTACTGGTGTTAAAAGATAGCAGGGCTTTAATGCTGTCACTCCTTTGTGAGCTGTACAAGTATGCAACCCATATGAGTGTTTTTTGTCTTTCTTACTGGAAAAACCTCTCAGTTTACGTGTTCTTAGGACCCAGAGTTGTTAGAACTCAAAAGTATCAGGTCTGAGACTGACACTGGCTTCCACCAGGAGAAAAAGGCTTTGTTAAGGCTTCTGAGCCAGAGTGGTGCAACCGTGGTGTCCTGGTTTGGAGAGACAACTCCCAGTGTGGAGAGGCAGCCCAGCAGCTCCTCTGGGCATCCTGGGCTGTGAAACTGCTCTTGTCATTGGACAAATGAAATCAAAACCTGGCTATGTGACTCCAAGCATCCTTTCTCACTGAAACTTAGCACTGTTGAGTAAAGCAAATACCCTCAGAAAGTGTGTCTGCTTTGGACAGTGGAAGAGAGAGAGAACCATGCAGTCATGTAATCACAGGCTGGTTGGGTTGGGAGAGACCTTAAAGCTCATCTCATTCCAGTCCCCCTGCCATGGGCAGGGGCACATTTCCAGGGATGGGGCAGCCACAGCTTTTCTGGGCAACCTGCACCAGAGCCTCAGCAGCTTCACAGGGAAGAATTTCTTCTCGATGTTTACTCCAGATGCCCTTGTTCATCCAGCTGGAATCATCCAGCTGAGCTCTGCAGTGCAGGGCTGTGCTGGGGGCAGCTGGTGGAGCGATGCCCACTGGAGTGGAGCAGAGCTTGAGGCTCTGAGCTGCTTTACCCCTGGTCACCCCTGCCCACACAAACCTGGGAGCAGAGGCAATGGTCCATTGTCCACTGCCAGCCAAGTGGGAGCAGGATGGGGGTGGCTGAGCAGAGCTGTGGGTATTGTCACTCAGGTGTAAGGTTGCAAGAACTGTGTGGGCATTCTTTCATCCCGTTGGGCATGTTTAGGCAGATGGAAAATCCAACCAAAGACAAATGAAATTCCAAAAGAACATGTAAATTGCAGCATGATCCTCATAAAATGAGCTCAGCAGTGCTCATCAGAAATGCCCCAAACCCAGCTGCACACGGCTGATGACGTTGTGTTTGGTTTTGTGTTGGGAATATTGCAGAGGACATTGTTGTGGAGGAGTCAGTGGCTGGGAGCGTGCCGTGAGTGCTCCAGTGCGCCCCGTCCTCAGGGCTTGGGAAACCTGTATGTTATTAACATAATCTGTAACTTATCATTCCTTTGAACAGGAAAACTGCATGTGGATCAAGGGGTGAATGCAGTGATCCTGATCCACTGTGTGTGGAGTCAGTGATCCACGACAGAGTGACCCGTGCTGGGCTGTGTGGGGTGGCCAGCATTGCCCTGGGCTGGGCTGTGCCACACTGATCCCTGTGGCTGCAGGACAGCCCCCTCCCCGTGGCAGTGAACATCCCTTCTCTTTGGCAATACACATGGTGAATGGTTTTCTTGTAAGAAAATGTAGCTTGGGTGACCAAAAAAGGAGATTTCCTCCAGGGACAGGATCTGTGCAGCCTTGTAGGAACATCCACCTGGGTTCTGTTGGATGATGCAGAAATGCAGGGCTCCCAACATCTGAAGGGATGACAGATTTACCCACTACCAATATTTCTCTTTAATTCTATCTTATTAAAGCAGCTGTTTAATTAAGGGATTTACTGTTGGACTTCTCTTATTGAGCTTAAGGCAGAACTCTGCATCACTCTCCATCTCTCACCTCACCTGGTGCAGAACAGGTTTTATGAGCCCCAAACACAGCTTTGCTATCAAGCCTAGAGGGTCAGCATGCACTGAGGGCCTGGGGGTGGCTCAGCTCTGCCCCTGCAAAGTCTGTGTTTCTGTGGATTTGGCCATGCAAAGAGTGGAAAGTAAAACAAGACAACTTTGAGTGAACTTGGGCCTGGCTTTGAACTTTGCATGAAGGGAAGGTCATCTGGCTGGAGAAGACATAGGACCAGGAGTGTTTGTCAGCCCAGGTGAAGGAGGACAGCCAAATTATAATTCCCTGCAGAATGGGGAATGAATGCTCTCCAAGCTGTCTGCGGAACTGAGTGGGAGTTTCCAAACCCAATGGCAGGACAGATGGGACCCTTGCTAGCTGTAGGAAGTCCTCACTGGCACAAGGAAGGTGCTCAGAACGGGGTTGTTCTCAGGATCTGTTCACTGCTTGCAGCCCATATTCTGTCTGGACCACACAGCCTGCCACCCTTGTGTCTGTGCAAATCCCTTGGGCTCTTGTGGCACCCAGCAACTCCTCAGCTGTGCCCTGCTTCAGTGGGCTGGGCTGGGTTTCACACTCACTTACTGGAACAGCTGAGAGCTTGTAACCAGCAGAGGGATGGAGTGGGGGTTCTGGGAGAGGTCTGGTCACCGAGCTGCAGCCACTCCTCACCCTGTCACACACACTCCCCTCCGCGTGCCTGGGGAAGTGACACAGGTGCAGAGAAGTAATTTAAAACAGCCCCTAGACAACCAAGCAATCCCCCAGGTGCCCCAGTCTCGTGAGGGTCACCCCTGCAGCTCTCAACATGAATAAGAGTGTTCTGGAACAGGCACCCAGGTCCTTTCAGGCTCTAGAGAAATCAGCCTGCAGAACCACTCAGGCCAGCATTTCCAACTCAGCCCATATTTAGCTGGGGGAACATGAACTTCTGCTAGAGAAAGGCTTTGGTCATACCTCAGTTGCCTGGGTAAGTGCTTTCAGTGTTGAGCTGGGGCTGAAAATGTCCTGGGGCTCCTGGTGTGAGCATCCATCCAGTGCTGCTGGTGCTCGTTAATTAGAGTTTGACTGACTGGCTGCTCTCAGAGTGACTCTCCTGTTCATTATTAATTCCTTCTCTGTGGTGGTTGGGCTGCTCTTTGGTGTTTGTGGGCTGCCCTACTGAGAGAAGATGCTGGCAGCACCCTAAGTGAAGCTTGAGATGATTTACAGAAAGTTCCATGTTGGATCTGTAGCCGATGGGCATTGAAAACGGACTGTACTTCTGTCCTGTGCTAAACATAGCCTCTCTCAGCCAGACTTTCTAATTCTTCCTTTGACTGCCCTTGGGCACTGTCTACCTGTCTACCTCTCAGTGTGGGATGTGGACACAGCTCCCAGCAGAGCCCTTGCACTGCCAGGCCAGCACACCCTGCTTCCCTTCCTGCCCTCCAGAGCTCAGGTGAGCTCTGTGTAGAGTCCCACAGTGGTTTGGATTGCAATGGACTTTAGAGCTCAACTCATGCCACCCCCTGCCATGGGCAGAGACACCTTCCACTAGCCCAGGTTGTTCCAAACCCCATCCAACCTGACCTGGAGCACTTCTAGGGATCCAGGGACAGCCAGAGCTGTGCCAGGGCCTCACCACCCTCACAGGGAAGAATTTCTAATCTGAAAGTCCTGCCTTATCTGTGTGTGCTGTAAACACACTGGATATACACAGCCTCACTTGAAATCAGAGCTCCCTTGGAGCTCTGAGATATTCCCAGAATAAACCTGTACCTTGCTAACAGCACAGTTCTCCCCAGAAATTATTGCTGTTTCTCCAAGCTCTTTCCAGCACCTGTATCTCCAGCCCCAGTGACTGACTGATTTAAAACTTTTTCTTAAGTCCAGGTTCTGGACTCATCTTGTGCTGTAGTCAGAAGGAAGCCCAGGAGAGTCCTTCACTCATTACTGTGATGCTTTGGGGTGTGTGCAGCTCTGAGACCTACACAGCTGATGAACCAGTGTGTGAATAGACCTAGGGCAGATAAAAGGGTTTTTGACTATTGTGCTCTCAGTGGAAGCAGATCTTAAAATCTTACCCCTTCTATTGTGTCTTCTTCCAGAATATATTATTAACATTACCCTGGCAATTGGTTTACCCATTGTCATAACACAGGGTTTGATAAGGGGGAACTTTGCAATGACTTGTAGGATCTGAGATTCATTAGAAAGTCTCCTTTTTTGAGCAATGAAGTAACTTTGATAGTAAAGTGCTTCAGAGGAGACAAAATCCTTAAGACTTCTGAACATCATAGATTCCTTCATTCCCAGGACTTTCAGAGAGCTGCAAACCCTACAGGACCAAGGAAGGAGCTGGCAAATTCCCAGTGCCGCTCAAAAATCAGCTGTTCAAACATTCCTTCTGCCCTTTGCCTGCCAGTGCTGAGCAATCCAGGGGCTCTGCAGCCCATGGGTTCACAGAGGGTGGTGAGGGGGTGGCAGAAAGGCTCTCTCTTTTTAGTGGGGACTTAGGTAATAAGCTGAAGTGGGTTTCCCATCCTTTGCCCAATAAGTTCATACTCAGAGAACAAGTGTGTAAGTGCATAACCTCTAGGAAGATGCTTTGGAAGACTTCACACTCTTATAGGGCTGGCCTGCATTGGGAACAATTAGATATACTCTTTATTGGGCTTTATTTCATAACCTCCCCTGATGACTGCTTCTGCAGTCTTGTTCTTTTTGCATCCTCCAGCTGCTCTTGGAGCTAGGAAATGTGGTGTGACTGGCAAGTAGCACTTTTTCCCATGGTTTTTCCCTGCTCCTGGGGTTGATGAGTTTGTGGAAAGATTGAGCTTAGATCCTCATCCTCAGTGAATTCCCAGGGTGCTGGTTGAAAGGTGAAACCAAGTTGCATGAATTTTCCTGGCAGAAACCTGGGTAGAGTTTGTTCCTAACCTTGGTCGGAGCTGATCTTTGGCTTTGTGGGCTCAAAGCAGGAATTCAGCTTTCCAAAAGTGTTTCTAAAGTACAAAATGAGTCCCTCTGGGCTTTGCCCTGCACCAGGCTTCCAGAATTACCTCTGCCTCCTCATAGGGATTAATGGAGATGATTCAGTGATACTGTCAGTAATGGTTCCAGCAGGACAATCTGGCTTAGCACCATCTGTGAAGAGGCAAAGATGTAAGTTTCTGAATGCTTTTGCTAAAAGACAAATAAATCAGCTTCTTGAAGCCAGCATATGCACTTGCTGTCTTGGTTTTGTAATGCTCTGTGCTTCTTTCTGTCCTGTTTGCTGTCACCAAGAGTCTAACTCAGCCTTTCAGCTCTTTCCCAGTGACTAAACACAGAATGTTTGTTGTCAATATTTTAAAATATTTATCTACACAAATTGAAGTGGCCTGGCTGCTGAAGGCTGGGAATGCTGGTTACAGCTACTGTAGCTCAACACCTTCAAAAACTGAGTTGTGTTGACATGTATTAAAGTGACATTGGCTTTGGGTGCACAGTCTGATGGAGACCAAGTCCCAAAATGCTTGACCACTGTGAAGCAGTGTTGTTTGGGAAGGTCTGGCAGAACTGGGAGGTGAGTGCAGTGCCTCTGGCCCTCCTCTCCCTGTGCTCTGCTGTGCATTGCAGCCCTGGGGACAGCAGGCAATGTTTACCCACGTTTGTATCTGCGGAACCTGTACAATTTTACGTAAGAATAAAATAAATATTGCTTGTTTGAACAACGCAGAATGTCTGTTATTCTAAGAATTTGAGGGGGGAGCGGGTGGGCAGTGAAAAGTGCTGTGGTCAGTCTAAGTGGCTGGAGCTGTGTCTGCTCTATTGTTGGATTGAATCACCCTGTGCATATCTGGATACATTTTGGGATTATTTGTTTACCTGAGTGAATTCCTGTAATTTGATTGTACTTTCTGATAGGGGCAGATTTGTAGGTCCTCATCCTATCAGATCCTGTGGCGTGTTTTAATGCTGGGCTGCTCATCTCAGCCTTATCTCAGCCTCTGGCCAGATGAAAGCCTTGAGAAAGCAGCTGATCAGCTCATCCTTAGAGATCCATTTGTCACTGCTTCTCTTTGTTTTGTGTGAGGGGGAATTTCCAATACATTTTCCTCATAAAAGAAGATGAGGGAGATATAAACCAGCAATGATCAAAATCTTCCCCATAAAATGAAACAACAAGGAAAACCAAATTGGCTGGGAGAAAATGTGAAGTAGCTGGGCTGTGCAAGAGTCAAGACACAAGGATCAATTTTCACTGTGCCACTTCAAATGGCATTTACTCAAGTCCAGGTTTTCTTACTGGGACTCTTTTGGGATTCACACTGTTCATTGGAAATGGGTTTGGGTTTGTGACCATTACTGGTTTTGCAAAGGTTTCTAAGGTCATGTACAATGACAAAGGTATTGAAAAGGGACTGGTGGGGTTTGGGTTGTCTTTCTCCTGCTTCTAGAGGAATCTAATTTCCCTGTGCTGGCGGGCCTGGAGCAGATCTCCCAGAGCAGAGTGGTAGGATGATGCATCTCTTTGGAAACCCCAGCTCCAACACAGAACACAGCCAAGGATGTCACTTGGACAAACACCTCCTCTTCTCATCCTGGAACTGGCAGAAGTGATGGGATGATGAGAAAAGATCCCTCTGCACGTGGTCTGCAGTGGATCTCATCCCACGGACAGAAGAGCTGCTCAGCAGGGGCAGAGGGATGCACAGGGACAGATGAGAGGATGCCACTGGGCAGCACACTCTGGGCTCACCTGCAGCTGCAAAGGCAGGGCTCACGTGTGGGCAGAGAGGCAGAGAAAGGTGATGGCTCTGGTTTTGTTCTGAGCTCCCTGCAGGGGAAGAGAACCAGCAGGGCTCAGGCAGGCAAGAGTGTCTGTTCTGGGGAGCCCAGCAGGGCTGGGAGGCCAGAGACAAGTGCTTTACCCAGCACATAGATTTGTAGATCTCCTGTTGTGTGGGTAGCTCTGAGGAGCAATCAGGAGACAGCATTTGGCCATCAACATTGTGTTTAGTCTCCATGGGCTCCTCCTTTGCTGATCAGTTTAGTACCCCATGGGGTAAAACACATCATTTCATGCTGGTAAAAGACTTTCTGCCACCACAAATGGCTCCCCAGCCCAAATTCTTCTCCTTGCTCTTCTGCTGCTGCTGCACCATGGAAATGACAGCTATTTCCAGGGTTACAGAGAGGAAGGCAGTGCCCAGGGCTGTACATGTGCATCCTAGCATTCATCTCTGCCCTAGGCAGTGCTGTCACACTCTGCCACAGCTGCAAGCAATGGCAGGGAAGGGCCAGGTGCATCTGTGTAAGAGTGGGGCAAGAATTAAAACTGCTTCAGTCAAGAGACCAGACCAGAAGGCAGAATTTTAATTGACAGGCCTACTGAAAAGAGATGTGAGCCCAGTCTTTCAATTCAGGCATGGGTGGACTGGGAATTTAGATATGTGGAGGAGCCAAAGAGCTCTAAACCCAAGAGATGAGAGCCATTGCAGAGATGCCAACAAAGATCCAAGCCTTGTCTTGGTGTAAACTTGAGTGAATGCTAATTGAGTTAGGGAGTAAATTTGATTTAGAGGCTGGGATAGTGGGATGGAAAGGGGCCCACTCATCTCAGGAAAGACAGTTTTTATGCAGACACCAGCTTTTTACTTCAGTGCCCTCCCACACATTTAAGGACTGGGTGCCCTGCAGAGCTTGGTGCAGCAGCAGGGTGGGAGGGTGCTGGCCAGGGGGGCACTGGGGCATAGGAAATGCCCATTTTGCCCCAGGGACTGGGCTGTTTACAAGCTGCCGGTGCTGGTGGATTGTTTCTTTAGGTCATGGCGTGCCAAGTATTGTTTAGTTTAATAGCCCTGTTAATAGGATTATATTTGCCTGCACTATTACGTGAAGGAAAATGATTCCTGTTTGAAAGGAAAAGACACTTCAGTAGCGATGTTGCAAGACACACATCTGTCGTCAGATGCTGCTGCTGAGCTCAGATGTCTCTGGCTGCAGCCGAGGCTCCCTCTCCTGCCGCAGTGCCTGGGCTGGGGAGGGACACTCGGCACAGAGCAGCTGCCAGGAGCCTGCAGGGCTGGGCTCTGTGCTCGCTCTGGGCGTCCTGCACGGGGATGGCACAAGGAGGGTACCACAGCTGGGGTGGCACTGGCTGTCCAGGTGAAGCTGAGCCACTCCATTCTGACTGTGGTTCATGCAGTTCCTCCAGGGCACGAATTTGGTTGTTCTGGGATGGTGTGTGGAGCACAGCTGGGACCTTGGTGTAGTGCACAGCTCTCCAGCCTGAAGGCTGCCAGTCTTGAGTTCTCTGCCCGAGTCTGCCAAGAACATCTCTGCTCATTTCAACCCTTGGCTCCGTGTTTCTTCTACTTCACTCCTGCCACCACCCAAGCAGGGTCAGGCAGCTGCTGGCAAGTGAGAGCTGTGACAACTTGATATATGGGGTAGAAAGTGCAGTGAGCAGACTAAGAGCCTGGGAGAAGTGGTTTCATTTGTGGAGCTCTAGAAATGTTTTCCCAGTAGACTCCTGAGCAGCTCAGCTGCTCATTGATGAATTCTGGCTTTCTGGGCTATCTGCAACAGGAATCAAACATGGACAATTCCCCAGTGAGCAGCTAGAGGAACAATGCACCCTGGGATTTAGTCATTGATTTATGTCTGACCTTTGGAGCTGGGGAATGTGCAGAAGTCATTACCAGGTCTTCACCAGAGGTGAGCCACTGAGCAGTGTGTCTTCTCAGCATGAGGCTGATCTGTTACTGCCTTTGTCCAGGAAGGCAAGAACTCCAGGTAGGAGGTACAAAAAAGCCTCCAACCAACAAATCCCACTGTGTGTCACACCATCCAGCTTGACTCCACAAAAAGGAACTAACAAGCAGCACCCTGAGGGCTGGCAAGCAGCTGGTATTTCTAGATGGGTGAGGGTCTGCCAGTTCCCAGAGAAGGGTAGGGCATGCAATTAAAGAGTGGAAAAAATAGCCATGCCTCTTTTTTTCAAAGGGCTTTTCTTCCTGGGAGTTGGAGAAGGGCAACAGGCAGGGATGTTTTTAAACCCAAGCCCCTTTATCCTTCACAGTCACCCTGGACAGCCTCAGATGGGATCTTCACTGGGGCAAGTGGTCAAACACAGCAGTGGTAGAAGGGCACCAATTGCCTGGGTGTGGGCACTCAGAACTGGCTTCCACTTCTGAAAATACTGAAATTGGGCTGTAGGCAAATTTGGATCTGTTCATAAATCTTCCATCTAGGCTAATGTGTGTGATTTTAATCTCTTCCCCACTGTCTTCCACCCAACACCCGAGTTTTTCCCAGCCCAGAAGTCCCTGTTGTTCCTTCTGTCCCTTCCAGTCATAAGTACTACATGGCTTGTGTTCCTTGTGCCTTCCAAGGAGTTCTCCTGTCCTTCCTGGCCCTTTACCTGCTAAACTTTGTGTGGGAGAATGTCACCTTTGTGATTTTTCCCCTGGTGTTGCCTCGTTTCCCTTTCCCTGGACTGTGAAATGGGTGGCTTTGATAAAAAGCTGGGCAAGCACTGCCTGCAAAGTGTCCCGAGCAGAGAGCCCTGCCTCCAACCCCCCCTGTGTCACAGACACTGTGGCTGGCACTTCATTTCACTTCACCCAAGCAGGCTGCAGAAAGGGACAAGTGTGTCTGGAGGATGATGTGACTCTGAAGTGGGTTACCTGCCCTTTGGTGTGTCCAGCAGGGACTTGGCATCACCTTAGCTGTCTGGGATGACTTGGAACTGGTGTCTCCTGAGGACACCCATCATCCTTTGACTTCCTACTGGTTCCCAGCTGCCAGGCTGTGTCTGATGGCTTTGTGTGGCACTGGCTATTGTGACTCATGCTGGGACAAGGGCATGAGAGGCAGGAAGGGCTGGTGACTGGAGGGAGATGGGTTGGAGGACCACCAAAGGGCTGGGAGGTGCAGGGAGCAGGGAATGGTCTGTCTGGCTCCATCTCTGCCCTGTTCTGTTTGGCTGAAAGAGCCAAGAGGACAGAGACTGCTCTGAGCTGTGTCCTGTCACCCTGTGCCTCTGAGCTGTGGGAATCTCAGCCATGGATTGGGACACTGAGGGGACATGTGGGAGTCTCTGTTTCTCTGTGCTACGTGTGATGTCTCAGAGCAGGAGGGGCCCTTGGGTTATTCACGTTGCCAACTTAGTAATCTGCACTGAATTTGCCTTTAAAACTCAAAGTGTACCTTTGGGGAGCTCAGAGGACAGGGCTGGGTGGTGGGATCACTCCAAATTTTATGTCTTAGCCAAGGAGAGAAGCAAAACATCTTGGCCAAGCTCTAAACAGAGGCAGATGGGATGGACATCTCCACTGCTCATGGACCAAATTGTTCAGGGTGGAATGATGGCCAGAGAAGGTCGTTACTGTTTTGTTATGGCACAAGAGGCAGAAAATCCACTCCATGGTGTTAGACCAAAGAATTGCAGAGTCCTAAAACAGAGACTCTGACTAGGAATGGTGGAGAGAGGAAAGCAGAGAATTTTCTCCCACAAATGGGAAAAGGTATGTGATCAAGTCTGTTGTTTTGCCAGAAATTCTGCCATTTGTGCTTGTGTGCTTTACAGAGGAGAGTATTAACTTCTGTGTCCACTCACCTGAGTTAATAGAAATATCTGAGATGAAGCAGAGCCTCTTTCATCAGGATAGTGGGTATTTAACACCATGGAAAGGTGCAAACACTGCCCTGTACCCTCTTGAATTCCTAGTGTGCCAAACTCTTTCATCACTAGTGCTTTAGCAACATTTTTTCACTACATGAGCACTTGAATCATGTATTTGGTGCATCATAGGCTTTCACTTGAGACCTTGGTCTTCTCCCTAGGGCTCCCTCCTGCTTCCTCCAATTTTATTTATGCTGAAGGAGGTGTCCTGCAAAGGGCTGCATCACTAAACTTCCCTTGGGGCTGACTGAGGCCACTGGAGATGGGACAGACTCATCAACCAGCTTATTTTTCATCAGTGCTATCAAAGCCAGCCTGTCAGCAAGGGCTGAACAAGGTTGGCCAGGCTTTTTGGTGCCTCCTACAATTTCAAATTCTGCCTTTGCCAGATGTGTAGGCTGTCATTAAAGGGGCTGTTTGGTGCTTAGGGAACTGCTGGGACTTGCGACCTTGCCTTGCCCAGCGCACGGGCACCTGGAGCAGGAGGGATGCCAAAGTGCTCCATTATATAATGCAGGTTTATATCTATATAAAAATGATAGCTGCAGGGAGCTGGGGCGAGTCTCCTGGTGGGAGTGCAAGAGCAGACACATGATGTGTGCTCAGGTTTCTCTCTCTTCACCAGTGGCCTCACGTGGGCTGTGCTGGTCAGCCCCAAGCCCGCAGCCAGATGTGCGTGACTGTGGCTGTCGCATCTGGGATTGCTGTGGGGACAGAATGCAGATCACAGCCCATGACCTGCGTCACTGCCTGACCTTTCCTCCTGTAAACTCTGCAGAAGATGTTTATAAATGTATTTGCAATCTTTAGCTGGTAAGATCAGCTAAGAAAAATGTCACAAACAGGAAGGAATATCTGGTTCTTCAGTGTATTTATTTGCACTGTGTAATTTGTCCAGGTGTATCTGTGAATGGTCTCCTGGCCTGAGAACCCCTAGATAGGTCTGCCTTCAGACGAGTCCTGAGAAGTTAATTGACACAGCATTCCAGAAGAAAGCTCCTTTCTTTTTGTGGTTTGCTATGAGAAGGATTTTTCTCAGCTTTAATATCTGCAGGGGGTAGTTACAAAAGCAGCTGTTCTGTCATTAAAGGAGGATGAAGGAGTCCTGTCTGACTGAGCAGCATACTCATTCTCCTCCATTAACTCTCTGCTGAGATCTACAGCTGAGCTGACCAAATGGTGTCAAAGTGGGGTGTTTTTGGGTGTATTCTCCTCTTCCCTTTTTGCAAAGTCTTATCAGCTCTTGGCTTCCAATGAAGAAGACAGAATACTAAAAGAGGAGACTGCTTTATGAAATGTCTAGACTTAATGAAAGCAGAGAGCACCAAGTCTCTCGTGGGAGAACCCCTTTCAGAAATATCTAGAGAAAGATGGTTAGAATTAAATTTTATGGGGACATTTAAATTCTCTTGTGGAATACCACGCCAGAGATAAACCCATGTGAAGCTAAATAACACATTTGGTCTATTACCATGATCAACAGTTGTAACAGTTCTTATTGCACTGTGTCTGTGGCCCAAGTCAAACCAGCCAAGAGCTGTACTGGAAATTCAAAATGGAAATTAAGCCTGACATTAGCTTCCTCTGGATATCACCATTAGCCAGGCTGCCCATAGCATCCAGCTTTGCAGTGAACTCCAATGTATTTTTGCAGGCCTTTGGGGGGGGTCTCACGGTTTCCTTTGAGGGATGAGGTATTTTAGGGATATGCTGGCACAAAGTGCTGCTGCTCAGCAGTGCTGTTTTCAGTCCCATCCAGAAAACAGCTGCTGGCTCTGAGGCTCTCCCCCCTTCCCGTGGTGGTACTGACACAAAGCAAAGCTCTGAGTTTTTAAGAAGTCATATGGTGGCTGCCCTGGTGTCCCTCTAATTGCTCCTGTCTGCAGAGAGGGAAATTCCCTGAAATACCACTTCTCAGGCCAGGGAGATCTCCTGCCATGTGCCCTGGGGAAAGTTCCCTCCAGCCCCGTTTCTGAGTCACACCAGACTGGCCTGGCCTTCCACAGCCATCACCCACCTCCAGCACAGCCCTAGAGGAGCCACCACCCCAGGGACCTTGGTGTGGGTCCAGGACCTCCCCAGCCTGCCCCAAATGCCACGTCCCCACTCAGCAGTGGCTCACGAGAGCTGTGCCACCCTGAACCATCTGGCCAGCAGGATGGCCAGCCAAGTTTGTGGCCCATTAGCCTTTCTCTAGCTCAGAGGGACCAGACTGGGGAGGGCTGGTGCTGACCCGGGTCACTGCAGTGTAAGGAAGATACTAAACTCTTGGAGAGTATCCAAAGGAGGGCAGTGAGGATGGTGAAGGGTTTGGAGCTGTTTGAGAGGCGGCTGAGGAGGGCATTTGATCTGTTCAGCCTGGCAAGGGGAGACTGAGGGGACACTTGGTTGCAGTCTACAATTTCCTTGTGAGGGGAAAGGAGAAACAGACACTGATCTCTTTTCCCTGGTGACCAGAGATAGGACCCGAGGCTGGAGCTGTGTCAGGAGAGTTGCATGTTGGATATCAGGGAAAGGTTCTTCCCCAGGGGCTGGCTGAGCATTGAGCAGGCTCCCCAGGGAATGGCCAGACAGCACTGTCAGGCACAGGGTGCGATTGTCGAGGAGTCCTGTGCAGGACCAGGAGTTGGATTTATTGATCCTTGTGGGCCCCTTCCAGGCCAGGATGTTCCATGACTGCGCGGATGTCGCTCCCCACAGCAGGCAGGGCATGGTGGGGGCACCCATGGTGCAGGCTCCTTCTCTCTGGAGGGGGCTGCTTGAGTCCAGAGCCATGGCATGCCTGTGGCAGGAAGCTGAGCCTGAAGCACAGGCTGTAGCTGGTGTGTAATTGCTCAGCCAGCCGAGCCTGGCCCCGGCAGAGATCCGGGATGAGCGCGGAGCCGCCTGTCTCCTTGCGGGATGGGCTGAGCGGCGCAGCGCCAGCACGGGGCGAGGTGTGTGACCCAGGCACCCAGCCTGGGACAGCTCCCTGCCCTCTGCTCCCCTCCTGGGCTCCCCGCAGCCCTGCCCCCCGAGCCTGGGCGTGCACACCGGGCAGGGACAGGCTCTGGAGCAAAGGCACCTTCCCTGACCTGAGCCAGCCCGGAGACACAGCTCGATCTGCTCCTGGCCAGAAAGGAGGGAGCAGTTGAGAAAATGAATACAGTATTTGCAAGGACTTCAGGAATTGTTCCCTTGTTAATAGAACTGCAATTTGTGGAAATATGATGGAGGGTGAAGGTCTGCAAATACTTAGAGGAATAATGAGCATTGTAAGCAACAAGCACCACAGGGGACTATGAGAAATAGATTGTACCAGACAGGCCATTTCTGCATAATTACACAATTAGTGGACTGGGGAAGACAGCGGATAACCCTTCGCAGTGTGCTGTGGTGCGGCGCAGACCGTGCTGGAGACTGGAGCACCAATTAGCTGGAGTAGCTCACAAAATGTGGGAAGGCTGGATGGAGGGAGGAGCAGCCTGCAGAGCACTCGGAGAGAGGGGAGAGCTGCCCGGGCAGAATGGGCACTGCCCCGGCTGTGGAACGGGGTGGGGATAACAGGAGCAGGCGTGGGGAGCCCCCACGCTGGGGGCTCAAAAGGTGTGAAGCAAATGGGGGGAGAGAGAAGGAATAAGTGTTGGCAGGGAGGGCTCTGACAGCAAGCAGAAAAGGATGATTTTGGTAATAGTCCACAAGAACACAGCTCATACCTTTGGGCAACAGCAATTACAGGCAGAATTATGTAATGAGAAGGCGCTGTTTGGGAAGCAGTAATTTGGGGAGAGCCCTGGCTGTGTGAGCAGATCACAAGAGCTCAGTGGTGCTGAGCCCTGCGCTCCAGGCACCCCTGGGCAGAGGTGACACTCGGTGGCATCTCCCTGGGCCAGCTGTGGCCTCGGCTGTGCCACAGTGAACGAGGCAGAGGTGAACTGGCAGTGACCCAAAAAGACAGTGGTGAGGGGTGGGAGGCCTTCCTTCATTCTGGAGGAGCCAAATACATGGGGTGGCTGTGAGGAGAGGGAGGGAATCAAAGCCTGGAGACAGCTCCTCTTGTGCTCCTCACACCTGCACAAGAGGCAGCATGTTGGGGAGGACAAAAATAACAACAACTCGGATTTGCTGCTGCTTCTTCCCTACTGCAAAGTCAGAATTGTCCCCCCGGGCTGTTCTATCTCTGGATTAGAGGAGTTATGCAAAGAAAGTGCTCTCTGCACTGCCCTGATCCTAAGGCAGCCTGGAGCAAGGCACAGGTTTGCCCTCTTCACTCCTGGTGGGACAGAGGCTGCCTGTGATCCATGCAGGCTGATCTCGCCTGCCTGAGTAGCTGGTGCTGTCAATTCAGGCTTTTTCATACTGAATTATTGCTGGGAATCACCAGGGACTCCCCTCTCCACCTCCTTCCCCACACACGCTGGAGGAATTCCCTGTGCAGTTTGTTTTCTGTGCTGACATCACCTGGCTTCCCTGGTTCCTACCCAGGGAGAGAATGTCTGTTCCCACGGCTGCCTGAGCTCCCCTTTCCCTTCTCCCATGGGCAGAGACAGCAGCAGATGCTTTTCCCTGCCCATGGCTCTCCCTGGAGCATGAGGAGCAGGGCTGGAAGCTGTGGCCCTGCTCTGCTGCTGTCCCCTGGCCACCCAAAGCAAGAAGTGTCACAGACAGGCAGGGTGTCAGTGCCAGCAGAGCCTGTCTGGGGGGAGCACAGTGCACAGTGCTGATGGGGAGGGGATGGGAACACCTTCCCTGAACAGGGCCTTGGATGTCTCGTGCTCTGTGCCTGGAAAGGATAAAGTTAATTTTCTTCACAGTGGCTCACAGTTGCCATGTTTCAGCTTTTTGATCAAAACAACACCAATAACACACTGAGATTCTAACTTTTGTTAGAGTAGATTTGGGGCCATGCAGATGACCTGACCACAGAGATATTCCACACCATGCAACATCCTGCTTGGCAGTAAATGGGTTAACCCTCTGCTTGGGAGCTGGCTGGGCATCCTGTGCTCATAGAAGGGAATGAGTGATTGCCTTTGCATCACTTTTTTGTTTTGTTTTGTTTTCTTCTCTTCTACTCATCCTTCACTTATAAAACTGTTGTTATTATTGTTATTTTTATCCTGACCCCCAATTTTCTTGCTTTTGTTCTTCCTTTTCTCTTAGCTCATCCCACTGGGGGTGGGAAGGAGTGAGCCAGCATCTCTGTGATGCTTAGCTGCCCACTGGGGTTAACCCACAGCATCTCCTCCATGGATTCAAATGCAGCACATCCAATTACTCTGCTGCTTCAGGCACATTTTCACCAGGCAAACACAACACAGAACAACACGTGCCCTGCATAATGTACTTGTCCATCTGATCGTGCTCTCCACCCACGACATTGCAGTGAGTGATGCTGTATCTGCTTTTCTTGGTCTTTTAAGGTCCTGGAAGAGGTTTCTGGGAAAGAACCTTCATTTGTGTAGAGATACAATCTCTAATTGTTTTTTTAATCATTTCTCTAAGGCAGAGCTCAGGTGTTCTGGTCGATATCCTTGCAGAGGGTTTCCAAGATGCTGGTGTGTCACTGGTAGGACCTTGCAGCTGCACTCTCTGGGGCTTGCACAGAACCAGGAGCAGGCTGGACCCATGGTGAGGTGAGCCCTTCCTTTATGGACCCTCACGAGATCTTACACACCTGGGATCTCTTACATGCAGCCTTTTGCCCAAGTTCAGTCTCTGGAAACCCCAAGAACAGCTTCTGACCATTTTTGCCCCGTGTGGTCTCAGTTCCTCCTGTCCAACCTTTTCCCTGTCCAAATTATTTTCTGAACGGGGAAACTAACACAAAAGATGTGTCTTTTCTGTCCTTGGCTGCGTGGCTGTGGTTTTGGATGCATTTTGTCTTGCAGACATCCCGTGGGGCTGGGCAGCAGCCCCTGGGTGTGGGTGTGAGGAAATGAGGGACGTGCGGGGGCAGGGAGGGGTGGTGCTGGCTCAGAGTGGCTGCAGGGAAGCAGAACCTCCTCCAGAGCTCTGCACGGGTCTGGCACAGTGCTCAGCCACTCTTTGATCCACTCAGATAAGCAGCTGAGGTGTCACAGTGCCCCTCACACGGGCTCAGCCTCCACTCCCACTCCTCCAGCTCCAGACTGACCCTGCCAGCAGGCAAAGGCTGAGCTGGAGAGGCTTCATGCTATCCTTTAAATATAAACATTCCTAAAAGCAACTTTCCCATTTCTTTGTGGGAGGCTATAACCTGCTGGGGCCTTCAGCACTTTAGCAGAGTTGCCTCTAAAGAAAAAGAGACCATAAGAATTCATGGAATTTCCTACAAAACTTCCTAGCCTGTTCTGGCCCGACCTAGTTGAGAGGCTTAGGATGGAGGTGTGAATGGAGGATGCCCTGTTCATTGATTTCATGTGGAAATTGCTGTTGTTTGCAGGGGCAAGAGGAGGAAATAATGAGGAATTGTTAGAGGAAATGGCAGATGTCTCTTGCTAGGATGTTAAACATCCACGAGGATTTCAGAGGTGCTGAGGGCTGCAGTGGAGGGGTCAGCAAGGAGCTGAATTCTGCTTCTAAGGTCTTTGGGCTGGCTCATGGCACAGACACAGTAACTTAACTGGAGCTGTCCCAGAGTGATGAGTGAGTTTGTGCCACTTCACATCAGGGCTCTTCTGAGCAGCCTCAGAAGCTCACTTTGTGAGATGGAAAGGGCAGATCTGTGATTTAAAGCCCCTCACTGTAACCCATCAGCTGAGCCTGCTCACACACAAGTCCTGGGTGCTGCCCTTCCAAAGCAAGGATGGAGCTCAGCATGGACTGTGTGTCACAGTGATGGGCCAGGAGCACCCACAGCCACGAGGAGTGACTGACCTGGCAGCTGTGGGAGGCACCCAGGCATCAAAGGGCACCTGTGTGACAAAAGGCACCCCCACAGTGCCCATCTTCTCCAGCAGTGGTGTAGCCTCACTTCTCACCCCCATGGAACAGCTGCAAAGAGGGACTGGGATTTCTCTAAGCTGGCTGACTCTGCTGACATCACAGTCCAAGAGATGGGCTTGCTGAATGTGTCAGCAGTGGGTTGAGGACACCTTCAGGAGGTGCTTCCCTGTCTTTCTGCCTGCTTTCAGAATTAAATTCAGCTGGACTTCAATAAGCTTTGTTAAAAGGTGTTTACTTTTGTGAGCAAAACCATGTATGGTTGCAAGACATAACAGCTCTGTGATAAATCCTGTCAGGATGAGGATTTGGTTCCTTAAGGATGAAAAGGAAAGAGAGAATGTGAAATATCCTGCTTGGGCTGGCTGTGTCAGGTCTCTATCAAGCATCCACAAGACTTGTCCCATTTCAGAGCTGTGTGTGCACGTGCAGTGGGTGTGAGGCTGGATTTGGGAAAATGCAGATGGGAAACAGAATGGCAAAATGCCATTTCTGCAACTCAGGGATATCAGGCAATGCTGGAGTGGAGCTTAATTGTCCTTCTTGGGCAGATAAATAGCTGTGCTTGTTGAGTGGTTTTTCTCTTTTCCTTCATGGCAACAGAAGATGTGGCAGCAAGAGCTGCAAAAAGAAGAACGGTATTTTTAGCTTAAAAGTACCTTTCCCAGCTTGTCAGTGCCAGCATACAAAGCTACTGCACAGCTTGTGTTGAGCTGGTGGTCCAGCAAGTGCCAGTACCTTGGCTTCTGGCAGGAGATACTTGTGAGGGGATAACCCCCAGGGTCTCAAGCAGTGGCATGAGGGCTTTGCTGTGGGTTTGCTTCAGAAAACTGCAGGTGGGACTCTGCTTGTCAGGAGCCTCAGCTTTGCTGCTTTCACGATGCCTTTTTGCCAAGTCTGCTGTGCCTTGTAGGAACAGGGTCCTCGAGAAATGGTGTCCAGCAGAATGCACTGATAAGCCAAAGGGATGCTGACAGGTACAGTCCTACTGGGCCTTCCTTTATTCCACATCTCCAGAAATAACGTGCAAGTATTTCTGGCTACCTCCAATTTTGGGTTGACTCCACCTTGCAGCAGGAGCTGGCAGTTCCAGGAGAGTCCATGGAATGTGACACACAGGTTCCCCAGAAGCTGGTGGCCACCTCCTGGTGATGCCAGTGAAGGCAGAGTTAAGCCAACAGTGGCAGGCTGTGAGAATGCCACGGTTTGAAATGGGTCACTGTGCTCCAAGGATTGCTGCTGTAATGCAGCCCCAGACGCATGTGGAGCCTGCGCGCCTGACTCCTGAAAATGGGATCTGCAGGACTGCAGGGCGTGCTCTCTGCCTTTCAGCTGAATCAAGGAGCACAGATGGCTCAGTCTTGTATCGATCCCCATCAGGCCGGGAGGTGTTGCATTAATTTCTCTCCAGAGCAAAGCTGGCTGTTTTCCCTGGAGAGCACGCTGAGCCTCCCGCCCTCCCAGAGCAGAACCCAGAGCGCGAGCAGAGCGTCGCTCTTCTCCGCCCGTTCTCCACCCAGCTCATCTGGCATCTTTGTTTGAAGAAGCACTTCCACACCAGCTGATGGCAATGGATGCTATGTAGGGGATGAGGTAGGGAGGTTCTCTTTTGCCTGATCTCTGTTCTGATTTCCAGGGGATTATAAAGGGTCCCAACTTGTTGGGTTTGCATATAGGCAAGGGTAAAGATTCTCTGCCTGGTAAACTCGCCCTGCTGCTCACAATGCTGGATTTTGTGCAAGAATTATCTGTGCTTAAGGTATGGCTCAGCCTCTTACATAATTACATCCCTCCTCTCCTCCAAGCCTAAAGCTGTACAGGAATTATAAAGACTGAAAAACCCATGTGTTGATGGTGGTTTAGGTTATAACTCTCCACGAGACTGTTTAAAGCCATAAACATTAAAAGCTGTTTTAGAATGAAATATTAAGTGACTTGTGAGAGCACAGCCATTAAAATATGCTCTGACCACCAGATGAGGCACCTGGGACACCAAGCTGGAATCCACTTGCCATTGGAAGGTTTAATTGTGTCAGTGCAGCCACAGGAGGACTGAAGTAGTGAGCTGAATGTGGCTCCTGTGAGTGAGGGGGCTGTTGGGATTGTTGGGAGAGAGCCTATTCCATACAATCCATGATAAATCTGGATCTGGAGGGGCAGGTCCCTACCCTGGGACAGGGGCCAGCCCTCTGGATAAGGTATCACAATGTACAAGATGTTCACCTGCCAAGGCAGCATTTAATCTGCATGTAATAGTCCTCACCTGTCACAGGTGAGACTGGGACTGAGCCAAGATACAAAAATAGCCATGTTGGTTGTTGCTGGTGCTGTTTCTTCCCATCACAAATCCCAAACTGCTTGGGATGGTGGGGCCAAGCCATACCCTGACACTTCTTAGACTTAGATTTTAATTTTCTGATGCTGAAGCTGAGCTGTGCACAGCTTCACCCTCTGAGCACGGTTCAGCAGTAGGGAAGCTTTGATTATTCATACATTTGGAAAAAGAGGGGGAAGAAAAGGCAGGGCATCATCTTAGCTGCACTTATTACCTCTGTTAAACACGAGGACTTTGGAAAGATGATCCCAAGAACACACAGATTTTGTGTCTTTAACAGGAATGGGGGCAAATTTGCTGGAGTGGAGGAGGAGTTATAGTTTATCTTCAGAAATGGTGGGGACCTTAAAAATAAGGTCCTCATGTGAAGAAATTTGTGGGAAAAGCTATTTCAGGATGAAAATATAATTGCAAAAGAAAAGAAAGGGGGCAGGAAAATGTGGTTTTTATGGCACACATCCATTCAGAATGCATGTGATGGCAAGGCAGTTATCCCTAGGAGCAAAACATCCGAGTGCCTCAAAATCTGGCAGATTTAACACCAAAACCAAGAGTACTGGGTTTGGGCCTCATTTTGCCTGGTAAATGCTGTGTTTATGGATTTAGGTGGCTCTGTTAATCCCTCGGGGTTGGCCTGGGGACAGTGCCCATGGTGGGTTTCCATTCACACAAGATACGAGATGGGAGCTCTAATCATACAGGTACAAAACACTCCTGAGGATCTCAAGGAACTGTTTTCCCAAGGCTGAGGAAAACTGGGCTGGGTGTTAAAACATTCTCAACAAAATGAGTAGAACTGGGAGCTCTTTGAGCAGAGGCCAGGAAAGCTGAGATTTCAGAGTCACGAATATGGACAAGGTTTAGCCCAGAGATGTCCTATCTTGGTAGAACTGAAAGCCAAAACTGGAAGCAATAGGAAGATAAACAAATTTAGTGAAGAGGAAAATAGGTAGCAATCCATGTACAGCTGGAATTATTATGTGTAGACAGCAAGCCTAAAGACATCTGGAAGGAAATCACCTATCAAGTAGAGCTCGAGTCCAGAATTACAGGACTTTACAAACATATTAGCTAAGAGAAATATGGTAATGAGCCAAAGAGTGGAGTAATCCTGTGGAAATCATCATTCATAATGACCCAGAAGACACTAACTGGTCTGTAACCCCTACTACCTTGCTTTTGGAAAAGAAACAGGATAATGGACTACTGCTGTCCTGTGACAAGGAAATATGGAGGGTCTGGAGAAGAGGAGGCTTCAGGGAGGCCTTATGGCAGCCTTGAGGTACCTAAAGGTGCTTACAGGAGAGCTGGAGAGGGACTTTTCACAAGGGCACAGAGTGAGAGGATAAGGGGAATGGCCATAAGCTGAAACAGGGTAGGTTTAGATTAGATATTAGGAAGAAATTCTTCCCTGGGAGGGTGGTCAGGCCCAGGCACAGGGTGCCCAGAGAAGCTGTGACTGATCCATCCCTGGAAGTGCCCAAGGCCAGGTTGAACAGGGCTTGGAGCAACCTGGGATAGTGGAAGGTCCCTGCCCATGGCACGGGGTGGAATGACAAAATCTTCAAGGTCCTTTCCACCCACAACCATTCTATGGCTAAAACAATGTGTATCAGTCTCCAGCTCCAAATCAGCCAGGCAGGGAGCTTTTATGTCGTAGTTCAGAGCAGGTGCTCAGGTGCTCAGGTGTTCACATCTCAGCTTCTCGTTAGGCTGTGCCCCAGTGCTCAGTGGGATGATGTCCTGTGCTCTAAGTGCAAGGGGAGTGTTGGAAGGTCTCCTTTGCCCCTCACATACAGGTGAAGGAGTGTTTGACTAACACACACCAGAAAACCAGTGCTGGCAGGTCACTGCTCCATGAGGTGTTTCTGTGAGATCATCATCACCAGCAACCTGGAGGTGAAAATGCTCATAAAATCAGCAAGAGAGACAGAGACTGGTGAGGTTTCAAGGGTCACTGGGAAGAAGCTAGAGAGGGTACAGGGTACTTGGTGTGGCTTGGCACACTGGCCCCTTGAAAACAAAATGAAGCTTCACCACAGAGACTGAGGCTGTGAAAGAGCAAAATAATTCCTCTTGCTGACTCCATCTGGCAGAGCAGGGACCTGATAGGATCTGCAGTAGAAACACAGAAGGGACAGATTTTCCATGTGAAGCCCAGTGCCTGGGAGAGCACTTGGGAGTTAAAAGGCTGGGAATGGGTGGCAGTAGGGATTTTGCCTCTGTATTTTCCTCTGTCCACAAGAGACAATGGAATAGTGCCTGGTTTTTGTGTTCTTAGCTTAAGTAGGATATTGCAAAATGGGATAGCCACAGATATGATCCTGAGCTGGAGAAAATGCCATACAGCAAGGAATGGGGAAAAAAAAACAACAACAAAAACTCAATCTGTTTAGCTTATCAAAAAAGAAAATTGAGGTATAACTTGATTACAGAGTGTAAGTACTTCCATGGGAGAAAATACCAGTTGCTGAAGGGCTTTTTAATCTAGAGGAGAAAACAAGAGTAAGAAACAATGGCTGGACAGTGAAGCCAGATACTTCACTTCAGAGCAGGCAGACATTGTTAACAATGAGGGTGATTAACCACGGGGAGAGGATCCCAAGGGGGCTGATAGCTGGTTCAGGGCTCCACGTCCACGCCCCGGGCGGGAGCGCGTCTCTGGAGGACACGCTTTGCTCACCAGCGCGGAGTGCGTTTGATCCACGGGTAACTGGATCAAATGTGCTACCCAGTGCCCTGCAACTTCTGCTCCCTTTGGGCCTTGGAAGCCCTTAGCTGCTTCTTGAGTGATTTGGCAGTGCTCTGGGGCTTTCCAGCGGGGGATCCGGATGGATTTTTGAGGCGATGTCAGCATGGGCAGCCCTGCAGAAGGGGAGCGGGCTGAGTCACCCATCACATGTTGCACTGGGGAAGGGGCTTGATTAACCCCCAAGCAGGTGACATGTGGGCTTAACCAACCACCTAGAGCTCCCAGAGATGGAGGACTGAGACAAGAAGTGCAGGTAAGGGCTCTCCAGCTATTCCTAACTTTTGGAACGACTTCCTGGGACAGCAAAGAGCTGGGTGGAAGAGCAGGTGAAGTCACTCTGATTTATGGTAGGAACAACAATAGGAAGAGAAAGGCCAACTTAACCCCTCTGCAGGATCAAAGCAAAATTACATTGGTTGGCAAACCTCTGCTCTTCTCTTTAGTCTTCACTGCTCTCTCATATTGCTGTCTAAAACTCAGCAACTCCCCAAAACACTCATTTCTGTGATGCTCCAGAAGCTGCTCAGAACTTACTTTCAGTCAGAGACAGAATCAGCAAGTGGAAAACCACCTCTGGACTTCATGTGTCCAAGACACTCCTGGGTGAGCTTCTCCTGTCCCGTAGCCCTGCTTCCCTCACCCTCCCACTTGCAACCCAGGGCATCTCTTCAGCCAACTGGGAGCAGTGAGCAAACGGTTAAAGTTTTGCTTCTCCACCCAGTGGTGGGTGTTGTCTGTGTCAGAAACAATATAAGAACAGTCGGAAGTTGCAGCTGGCAAGTAACATTTGGAGTAGCAGTCGTGGGGCATATAGATCTGGTGTGGACTGTCTTTTGCAGAGACTGTAAACACTTGTGCAGAATGTCCGAGAGCAAGAAAAAAGGGAAAGGAAAGAGCAAAAAGAACAAAGAAGGGAAAAAAGGGGAAAGAGAACCTGACCCAGGAAAAGGTACTTCCCATTTTTAACAAATTTTACTTAAAGGAAGAAGAGGAAGCAGGAAAGTACTTGTGGGTTGCATGAGGGTGCAATGAGGGTGCAAATGCCAGGGACTGTTTGCCAGGCGAGTGTGCAAATCTCTGCACCTCATTCATATTTCATGCTGTTATAGGTCTGCTTTTGTTACAGGTATGCTTTCTTCTTCATCTTCTCTCTTTTTTTCTTTCCTATTTTTAATTTTTTTTTTTTAAATACCTAAAGCCCCAAGACTTCAGGGCAATGTGCTCTTTCATGAACAGCAGTACTCAGCTCCTGTCATCGTGATAGGGGATTTGAGGGGGTTTGTGCTGATTCTCTGGGGGTTCTGCTGTGTGGTGATTTGCTGTTTAGTTTGTTGTTTTATTGCTTCTTCCTGAGCTAAATATCAAAAGCCATAATTTTGGAGGATCACAGCTACTGCTCCTTGAGACAGACCAACTCTCAGAGATCAGATTTTAGTTATAGCCTCCGTTTTGGAGGTAACTGCAATGACCTGTAGTGAAAGACACGTGGGCTCTTTGCTGATATGCTGATATTCCTGAAATCAGGCTGTTCTTCAGAGATCTGACTGCTCCTGGCTGACTGAGTAAGGCAATATTTATGATATTGCCAGGATTAAACGTTTTAAGGGATACAGTTCAATTCCTGAGTACATGGGTAGTGCAAGAACTGTCTTGGAAAGATACAGAAGATCTGGTGGTAATGCAACCCAGTGTAATTCCTTTCTCTCTCATGGTATCAGGGAGGGATTATCCTGGGCTCTTTCTTATCTGTGGTTTATCTGGCAATGCATTTGGAGAGAGCAGCGACTGTGTCAGGCTTTGTGTTTTGTAAGTGTTAAAAGAGGCTGCAAGCCGGACCAGCCCCTGTCCTGAGCTGTCAGTTCAGCTCCTCGCCCGCCTGGCTGCAGTTCTGCTCCTGGTCCTGCTGCAGGGACATGAGTGACCGCTCTTGACCTGAGCAGGTTTGTTCTGGCTTCTCACTGGCATCACTGGTGGCAGGATTTGCCCCTTCCCTTTTCCATCCCTTTCACCTGAGCATGTTAATCCTGCTGTGCCCAGAGCAGGGGCTCCTCCACCAGCTGTGCCCCGAGCTGCTGGGGTGGCAGTGGGTGCTGTGGCAGGCTGGTGACATCAGAGCTGATGCTGCTGTGGGATCTGGGAGGAGGCTTTTGGGAAAGCCTCAAGACAGAGAGCTTGGGATGACCGGGCAGAAGCAACAGCTGCCTGAAGATGACAGGCTCTGCCCTGGGGGCTCAGGAAGGTGCAGGGGCTGGGGCTGTCTCAGGTCACCACCAGCATCACCCTGCCCCTGGCTCCAAAATGTGCAGAGGGCACAGGGCAGTGCCTGCATCGTGGGCATCTCCTTTGCTGGAGCAGGAGGGGCTGGTGCACTGGGAGGGACTGGTTTGGGCACAGAGGGGACTTGAGGCACACTGGGACTGCCCAGGGAGCAGCAACCTGCTTGGAGAAGGGCCAGGTGTGAGCTGAGGCTCAGTCCTGTAGTGCCACATCAAAGCCCTGCAGTAGTTCACTGCCCTGGAGAGCAAAAGGAAAGACCCTCTACCTGTCTATACAAAACAATCAAATCTTCTGCTGAGATGCATTGTCAGGCAGTTTTATCTCATCTAAATCTTACAACTGGCACCTTGGCTGGAGTGCAGACCCCATTACTTCCTACCAATGGATCCAGAGTAGAATTGGGATGATTGCATTGATCATTGGGGATGATTGCATTGATCAGGTGGTGGAGTCACTGTCCCTGGAGGTGTTCAAGAAATGACTGGATGTGGCACTTAGTGTTCTGGTCTGGTTGGAAAGGTGGTGATTGGTCAAAGGTTGGACTTGTTGATCTTAGAGGTCTTTTCCAACCTAAATGATTCTATGGGTCTATGATTCTGTTATCCTGTCTGTCCCTCAACCAGAGAACTGAAAGGTTCTGTATTTGGCTTGCACAGCATCCTTTTATTTGCATTCCTTATTAACTGGATTGTTTAGATCCCGGTCACTTATTTGCCCTGCATTGCTACAGAGGTTGTCCTCTCTTTGCTCTGTGGGTCCATTAGAAGAGACTTGGTTGTCTGTGATGTCCCTGAATCAAGCCCCATGTTGGGTTGGGCTGGTTGGGTCCAGTGGAACCTGAGAACACCTTTTCACATCATGGGTCACCTTTGCTGTGTGGTCTAAGGGACACCATAGCAATGGTTCCCCAAAAGAATCTTTAGAGGTGAGGAGTTCCTCCTCCAACCACTTCTGAGTGGATGCCCCAGTCCAGGCACACAGACCCTCACTCTGGGCAGCAGATCATCCTGTGGACCATTTTATCAGCTTGAGGCTGGACCTCAGACTGCTCTCCAGCATGCCCAGGCAGAGATAAAACCCAGCCCTGGTCACTGGCTGGGCACTGTCAGGGGGATTTGTATGCTCTGTTTTTCCAGGCTGTAGAATTTCCCTGCAAATGGGAAACAAGGAGGCAGAAGAGGAATCTACAGAAACCTCATGCAATCTCTACAGATATCAGGACAGGAGCACTCATTTGATTGTCTGTGGAGGGAATGATGGCAGTGTGCAAAGCCTTCATCCTTGACACTGCATCCCTGAGCAGCCTCTGCTGAGGGCCAGACTTTGATCCCCATGACATTCTGGCAGCCCTGATCTACCCTGTGCTCCTCGGTGTCTGCATGGAAAGTGCCCCTCAGACACCCCTTGGGGGTCCTGTAGAGCCCCAGGACAGCTCTGGCAGGGCCAAGACTCTCCTGGACTCCCAGAGGTGATGTCCCAGCCTTGCCAGCAGCTCTGGGGGAATTGCCCCAGGTAATTCTGCCACTGAGCCAGAGCAGCAGAATCACCTCTGGGAGGAAGAGAGGGCTGAAACAGTAGTTTCAGGAAAGAGCATCCATGTGCCACGGGGTGTGCTAGATTTCCCCTGAGGTCTCTAAAACTCAGGGGAGGAGAGGATTTGTCTTCCCCTGCGACTTTTAACACAATTGGTTTGGCTTCTGTGAATGTGTAAAAGAGGATTTCTTGATCTCATGTGAAGTGCTAGCTTTGTTCTGAGGACAAGGACTGTCTTTAACCTAAACTCACATTTCCATGCCTCTAGTGATGCAGCTGTCCTAAAGTGAGTGCCTTGGCTACAGCTTTAGCCAGTGGAAGAGCCTGTGAAGGCCTCCAGAGGGAGATGGTGTCCACCTATGAAAACAAGCCATCCCTCTTTTAGACGTTTGTGACAGGCATTAAAAAATAGACAGCCTGAGTCCCACCCAGCATACGTGGAAGGCACACCCTGCAGGGACTACGTGAGCTGTGGGATGTGGGAACAGACCCACAAATTAATGTGAAATGCTCCCACAAACTTCAGGTCTGGGAGAGAACTTCCTCTCTCAAGCGAAGAATGCTGCAAGAGAAGATGCATTTTATCATGTACTGTGCATGGCACGGGGCAGTCAAAGTCATGACACTGAGACAAGACTGTGAGTGTAAAAGCAGCTGCCCTGGCACATCCTGAAAGATTTGGGGTAAACTTTGGGGGGAAGTTGGACAAATGGACCAAGACCAATGCCAGTGTTCACAGCAGAGCTGAGCAGAGCCAGAGCTGTGGCAGGGGATTGGGATGAGAAGAAAAAAGGGCTGGAGGAAGCCTTGCTAGGGATAGGCAAGGAGAAAGCTGAAAAGGGTCTGCATTTCATCTGTACTTTTGTGAGGTCACTTGGGGAGAAAGGACCAGAGATATGTAAAGCATTTGGTTGGTTAAATTCTCCAGCAATTCCAGGCATTTTCTCTTATTTTTATTTGATGTTGAGGAAAACATTGCGTGTGCTTCATCTTTTTGTTGTTTGTCAGTGCTAATAAACTGGCAGCACAGGCACTGTGCTTTCCCTTGATCTGCCCATGGCAATTGCTAATGCTGGAAAACTACTCAGAGAGCAGGTGAAGAGTCTCTGCAGAGAGTATCTCATGTTTCAGTAGGAACTGGCTTTACCTCAGCTCCCAGATGAGTCAGGAATTGGTAGAAAGGTTGTGCAGAAGGGTATTGCAATTGAAACTCCCCCAGCTTGCAGGGAAGGTGCCCTGGGCACGAGCCAGCAGTGGGGCTGCACTCTGCCCAGGTCCATGAGCCTGGTTGCTTTAGAGTGCTGCCACATTGCCACAGGGCTTGGGGAGGGATGTGGAAGCCCCTTGCACTGCTGAGTGCAGGCTGTGGGGTGAAGCTCCTGGCCTCAGAGGTACTCAACCAGAGCAGCACAACCACAGCAGCTCCTTCCCTGCCAGCCAAGGCACCTCTGTGTGGGCTGTGTCCACGCTGCAGGGTGAACATGCTCCTGATTTGTTCTCAGGAAAGACTCCAGTTCTAAGGAGCTCATAGAAATATTAGCCAGAAAGGTTTGTTTACGAGAGGAATAACCCACAGCAGATACCCTACAGTAGCAGTTCTGTGTTCTATAAACACTCAGGCACACGAGGTGCCAGATGTGTGCTCCAGGATCCACATGCATGTTTCCACTGGCTCAACCCATGGGCTGGTGTTCCATGTGGCTCTGAGCACACATGGGGACAGTTCCCAGGCACTGGGGAACGTGCAGGGACTTGCTCAGCTTTGGGAATGCAGGGGGTCTGACTCACAAGCTCCAGTGATTCATGCTGGGGTAAAGGAAGAGGTAAATCCCAGCCCCTTTCTGGTCTTCCCTGGAGCTCTGCTGAAGGAGGGATTGAGCACAGCGTGCAGCTCTGTTCCTTCACTGTCCATGGCTCATAGTCTCAGGTGTTAATACCAACAGGAGTAAGGGGAGAGGGACCCAGCAGGGTTGAGGAATTTCCCATCTCTCCACTCAGGCACACTACAGGGCTAGGAGTGCCTGGCAGAAGGGCAGGATGCAGCAGAACAGTACATTAGTAAGTAATCCCACTATGGATCCAAAAGCTGGTGAGTCAGAGCCCTGGGCATTCCATTTTCAATCCCTTTTTGGAGGTGCAAGTAACCTGGGAAAGGCAGTCTCTGGAAAGAGGAGGAACATCTGGAGAGGGGCTGAGCACAGCCTGGCTGCCGACCTTGGAGGTCATGTGCTCAGCTCATTCTCCTGCCTCATTAACGTGATGGGCTCCAGCTGCAACCTGGCTGGAGGAAAGCTGTGCTGCCAGGCCTGGCTCTGACATCCTTCCTGCTGCCTCCTGGACTGCCACAGTCCTGCTCTGAGTGCTGCCCTGAGCTCTAGTGAAGCTGCAGCTGAAAACTGCTCAGGGAAGGGATGAGGCTATGGCAGGTTGTCCTGTGGCATAACTCCTGAAATGAGGGGAGAGGAGCCTCCTGTTCCTCAGACCCTGTCTCCTTTCCCCTCAGATGCCAGTGAGTGCTTTCAGGTACATGAGGGGGGATGTCCAGCACGGGGGCTGTATGACCCTGACTCTGTGACAGCTCTTGGAATGTGCAACGAGTGGAGCTTTGGGTAACACCTCTCCTGCTTGGGTCTCCTTGTTTCCTTCTGGCAGCAAAGCTCCATAAAAAACACGGCATCTCTTGAAGAGAGCTTGAAGAAATCAAGTTCAGGAGGAGCTCGAGAGATGCAACTCATGCCTAGGATCCTAAATCCAGGCTGTTTCCTTTGGTGAGAAGTCACAAGACTCTGAAATGTGCTACAAGTCTGTGCTAGAAGCAGTGCTCAGAGCAGGGGCTGTGAGATAACCTGGAGCTTTCCTTTGGGAGAGCTGCTCCTGTGGCACTGCGGATGAGGCTGGAGGCTGTGCAGAGCTGGCTGGGAGCTGCCCAGCAGTCCGGGCTCACAGACTCCCTCGGTGCTGTGCGAGCTCCCTGCCCTGGCTCTGTCAGCCTGTGCTGGGCTGGGGCTGCTCAGGGACCTGCTGGCAGGGAGGGCACTTTGGGAGGGCACTGTGGGAGGGCGAAGGGCTCTCCAGCAGGGCTGCAGCTCGGACATGCATCACCTGCTGTGCTGACCTCCTGCCTGGGGCAGCACAACGCAATCACATGGCTGGGGAGGGGCACTGCCCAGGGGGAAGCTCTCACTGCACCACAGGGACTGACTGGGGCAGAGCTGCCGCTTCCCTCCACATCCCATGGAAGTGCCCAGAGCAGGGAGAGGCTGTGGGACCAGGCTGAGTCCTGGACCTGGCTCTGCTGCTGTGCCCAGCAACAAATGGTGCTTGAACCGATGTGACCTTGGGATGGTCTCCTCTCCAACCAGGGCAGCGCTCCCTTGTCGCATTTTTGAGATGTTTCAAATTGTAACAACAAATACAAGGAGATAATGGTAAAAATTAAACATTTTAGGTAATTAATAACTCTGGTAATTAGGCTGGGCAGACTCAGCCATCAGTTCTTACAATGGATTTTAGTTCAGGCGTGTCTGGAAGGCAAGAGCCCCTCAATATGAGGGAGAGGTGCTTTGCAGAGATCAGTGAGCCACACAATGGTGCAGCATGCTGTGATCCAACTTCTGAGGAGTCTGGTGGTCCTGGAGCTCCTCTACAATGTGCTTCATCCCTATTGTCCCCTTAGATTTTTGACTACAAATAGAAGTCAGAGCCCAGTTTTTCTTGCTGAATTTTCATCCATGGTGAGGATGAGGAAGGGAAGGGAACCATATTTACTCTCCAAGTCTGATATTTGGTGGCTGGCAGATCAGAAAGACAGCCACAAATGTGTGAGATGGACAGAAAAAGTGTTCTTTAGGCAAGCAGTGAAACCTTAATTTACCTTAAGACTACACTAAAGTCAGGTGTTTTAGTGTTTAGTTGGTTTATTTTTAAAAATAGACACCCCGAAAATTTGAACCAGATTTCCTACATCATTGATCAATGTTTGGAAGCCCTTCAGAGAAACCTCTTTCTGGTGTCAGGATTTGCACATTTGCTTAATTTGAGGGTGAAATCAGGTTGAAATCCATCCAGGTTCTCAGCAGATGTTTCTCTGACCTGTCTCCTCTGGCTTTGTTGGTAGATGTGTGATATGTAGCAGCTGAGCATCCAACCCTCTGGCTTTCAACAGTTTTTGATTTGAAGGCTGGCACTTTATTCCCCTCCAAAACTCTGTGTGTGTGTGCATATGTTTGTGCTCACATGAGTTTTTTCTTCCACTTTGAAGTCCATAGGGCTTTGCAAGAATTCTCTGGTTCCTGATGTGCTCCAGCCCTCTGGGGGTGTGGAGATGCAATTTTGGCTAGCACACTACTCTGGCAGAGCCTGTACTGACCCTTATGCTCCTTCTGTGTCTCTTGTATATCTCTTTCTCCAGTCAAACCACTGACAAAACTCCCATGCTCAGCATCTCCATCTCTGGCTCAAAGCACACCAAAAGAACTCTTTGTGTCCCAGCTCTTTCCCACCCCTTGGCTTGACCCAAGTGCTCCTGGAGAGAAATCTCCTTGTTCTGGGGGCAGGCTGCTCTTATTCCAGCAGTGCAGATGTGGTTTTTGTGCAGTCTCCTCAGGGACCTGTTGTTGGCCATTCCTGGTGTGAGAAGGCAGCTCAGCCAAGGAGCTGAGTGCCAGCAGGGAGCTGGGTGTGGATGCTCCTGGAGACAGTGGGCCAGGCACTGAGGCAAAGGTGCTCCCTGAACCTGGCCATGGCTGCTCAGTTGCCTGTCTCCTGTGCCCAATTCCCAGCTCAGGGGCGTGGGGCAGGGCTGGCAGAGAGGAGTGTGGAGTTTGGGCTGGAGGGAGGGAGGGAAGGAGGATCTTTCAGCTGCCAGCACAGCCTTTGTGCACACAGGTAACCCTGCAAACCTGCTGCTCCCTGCAGGAGAGAAACCTCAGCTGCACTGCAAAGCAGAAACCCCACCTGCCTGATTTCCATTGCAGAGCTTGGAGGCAAGAGGAATGCTGGTGGGAAAGGCTTGGGGGACAGCCCAGTGCCCACAGCTGGGGGCACATTGCTCCATTTGGGGTAAAGAGCTGGCAGGGCGAGGCAGGGCTCCCTCAGCCTGCCCTGCTCTGGGATGCCACCACGGTGGCACAGCAGCACCAGCTCCACATCACACCCGGGCCCTGCCCTGCTTCTGCCACCAGCAGAACGAGCTGCAGGTCTTGTGCCATGATCTGATGCCTGAAAAGGGCTGAGTGTTAAAATGTTCATGTCCAGAGCCTTGCTCACAGGTCCCTTGCTCACAGGACCCAAGGTGGAGGTGCTGGAGCAGGGCAGGATGTCTTTGAAGGGCCTGGAGTATCCCTGATCACTGCCCCAGGCACGGTTCATTTCCCTTGCAGAGATCTTTCGTGTTTCATCTGCTCATTCAGGCATTTGCCTGAAGGGCAAGGACAAAGAATGCAATGAACTTCTTGGCATGGAAGTATATTTTGCTTCACATTTGTCAATAAATGAGATTAGGTCTCTGTATTTGTGCTGAGAGGCTGCGTGAGAGGCACGTTTAATGAATGCTAAAATAAACTCTCTGGATAGCTGTGGGGTAACAAACACAGCTAAAACTTGCATCTCAGGAGAGATCCTGACATTGCAGAGATGCCAGTTATATGACCAAGCAAAAACGAGTCAGCCCAAACCTAAAATTACCCTGGATCTGTCATGGAATGATGACTCGGTACCAAAAGTGTGTGTGTGATAATGATCCTGCTGCTTCTCTGCTTGAAAGAACATTTCCAACTCAGTGCTGGGTTACTCCCCCAGTTCTTACAGGTATGAATACTCTTTGTCCAGAATCTGAACCTTTTATCCTAAAAAGATAATCTCAGGAAGATGGGAGGCAGCATGAGTTGCCTATTCCTGGGTGCCCTTCCCACTGCCCACCCTGGTGAGTCCTGACTCCCCCTGTGCTGTCCAGCAGGGCCAGTGGGACCCTGTAGGAAAAGGGAACCTCTCTGCTGTCAGAAACACACACATGTGGATCAAGGGAGAGTCCTGGGTATCAAGGTTTAAAATCCATGAAGAAACATGGATGGATTTCAGGAGGGTCACCTTGAATCACAGAATCGTAGAACCACAGACTGGCTTGGGTTGGAAGGGATATTAAAACTCATCTCATTCCACCCCTGCCACGGGCAGGGACACCTTCCACTATCCCAGGTTGCTCCAAGCCCTGTCCAACCTGGCCTTGGACAGTGCCAGGGATGGAGCAGCCACAGCTTCTCTGAGCAACCCATGCCAGGGCTTCCCCACCCTCACAGAGATGATTTTCTTCTTTCCTAACATCCAATCTAAACTTATTTTCTTTCAGGTTACATCCATTTTCCCTTGTCCTATCAAATATCTTGGCAAATATGGCAGCAGCTGGGGGAGAAAATGCTAAAATTCTGGAGGAATGGTTGCAGATGATGGTGAAATGAGCAGTGGATTTCCTGTGGGAGCTGGGGGAGGCAGTGGCACCCACTCCCCCCATGCTGTGGTGACACTCAGGCAGTGCTGCAGCAGCCAGATCCTCACCAGGCGCTGAGGGCTGACTCAGCTCTCCTCATTCATGGCTCTGCACTTCCAGGCTCGAGGGTGAAAAGGTTTGTTGGTAACCAAATAAAGCTGTCAAGTGAAAAATGCTGTGGGCAGAGGATCCTGGCTCTGTGTTGTGGGAATCAGGGGAGGGGGCACAGCTACAGGAGGGGGTTTTGGTTGGGTACCAGCACTGGCACAGCAGCAGTAAAGAGCACAGCACAGAGCCCTTCTGGCTCTTCAGTGCTCCTCTCTCACTCATTGCTTGAGGAGGGTGCAGGGCTGCTGATCTGTCCTGCTGGTGATGCTGAAGCTGCTGCAGATCCTGCCCGTGCCAAGTGACCTTGGTTTCCACACACCTCCCAAGCTTTAATTCTTTTCAAGAATGCTTCTAGCACTTCTCCTGGCACGCTCCCAGAGTGCCCTCCTGCATCTGCAGACGAGAAGTTGTGATGCTGCTCTTGTTGCTTGGGACTTTCCTAAGCTGAAATTCAGGCAATTATTCCTTTTGGTGGTCAATTTATCCATCCTACCTGAAGCTGCTGGGCAGAAAAGAAAGCAGGAGTGGCAGAAATTGTAGTGCAATGGAAATATGTTGATAACAGCTTTCAAAAGCCCCTCTTGTCCACGTAGCATGTATTTGGTTGGTTTTTGGGATTATTAGGACTTCTGGAGAGGTTTCCTTGTCTATCCTATATTTAGAAAATGTGGGCAGGCTGTGCAATTTTAAGAAGCAGCCTTGTGTTGGCAGGACCACTGCTCATTTTGTGTGTTGTAACATTTTTGTGTTGGTAATGCTTTGAGGGAGATTCTGTGAGTCACAGCTCTGGTTTTCTTGTGGGGTTAGGTAGGTGTCTTGTTCATTTTGGGGGCTTAGAAGGGAAGAAAGAAGCAGTTGTGATCTGAAGCACTGCCAGCAGTTTTGGTTTTATTGCCAGAGCTCTGATAATCTGGTATTTCCCGTAAAGCCCCAGGTGCTGTACTTGCTCTCTTCTCTGGGATTCTCCAATCTCTCTCACCCTTTTTCATCACAGGAAGAGACAAACAGCATGTCCTATCTGGGCCCTAAACATTCACAACATCGAATGTAATAGCAAGCCCCAAACACATCTCTAGGTGGAAATCTCCTGCTTAGTTCAATATCACCATTTTCAAGAGGGAGAAGAGGAGCAGTTCATGATTTCCAAATGAGCAGAGCTGTGTGTGTGGTGTCTGTCTGCTCCCTCCTCTCTTCCTTTTCCCTTATCTTCTTCCTGGTCTTTTTTGCAGGTCAGAAGGGACACTGGGTGTCTCCTCTGGTGATGGAGAGCCCATTTCTCTGGCCTGTCCCATCTCCCCTGCCCCATGCAGGCTCAGCAGCTGCCTCTGCCATGCACTGCCTCAGAAGGGTTTGGGTGCTTCCCCCAGCAGCAGCGTTTTTCTGCACTGGAGCCTCAGGGCTTGTCTGCACAGGGAGGCTCTTGCAAAACTTGCTTGGCCTAGGGTGTGAATTTAAAGGGAAAGAACTGTTCTGCACCAGAGTCCTGCCTTAAACCCTCTTATCCTGCAGAAAACTCCGGTGTTTTTAACTGGCTGGGCTTGGTGGGATGGCTGCACCCAACCTGGGGCTCTTGTGGCAGCTCTGCTCTGAGCTGGCCTTGGGTTAGCACTGTGTAGGAGGTGAGGGTTGGCAGTGGAGGCTGTTCTGTGCAAAGCCTGCCTCAGGGCTCCTGGTACCCTCTGGAGAAGCCAGGCTGAACAGACTGAGCTGACAGTGCCCCCTTCCTCAGCATGGGATGCATCAGCTGCTCAAGTCCAAGCCTGTCTGAGCAGCCTGGGGCTCAGCTCAATGAGCTGTCCTGAAGGAGCAGCCCTGCAGAGCTGGCTGAGTGCTGCAGGTGCCTCTGGGAGGGTGTTTTGCTTTGGTCCTCACTGAGCTGGTGGGCTGGTACCAAGCTGTCATCTGTGCCCCACTCATGCCAGAGCAGAAAGCTTCCTGAGGCTTTCTCCTCAAATCCAGCCCTCCAGCACTGTCTCAGTCCCACCATGCCAAACCTGAGATGCCCCTGGGAAATGATGCTTTGGGGAGCTGGAGGTGATCTGTGTGAGATATCCCTGGGAAATGTTTGGGGAGCTGGAGGGGATCTGTGTGAGATTCACCTGGGAAAAGATGCTTTGGGGAGCTGGAGGTGATCTGTGTGAGATGCACCTGGGAAATGTTTGGGGAGCTGGAGGGGATCTGTGTGAGATGCCCCTGGGAAATGTTTGGGGAGCTGAAGGTGATCTGTGTGAGATGCACCTGGGAGATGATGCTTTGGGGAGCTGAAGGTGATCTGTGTGAGATATCCCTGGGAAATGTTTGGGGAGCTGGAGGTGATCTGTGTGAGATGCATCTGGGAAATGTTTGGGGAGCTGGAGTTGATCTGTGTGAGATGCATCTGGGAAATGATGCTTTGGGGGAGCTGGAGGGGATCTGTGGGTGCACTGTGCCTGCTGAGCTAAGGTCTCACATCCCAACTCCTGGCTGTGAATTAAAGTCCTTTGCCCTTGGGAGAGCAGGAAAGGACCCTGAAACACCTTGCAGCCCACAGGATGGGAGCCTGAGGTCTCTGAAAGGAGAAGGGACACCATGACAGTACAAATGCAGCATTCCCTATGTGTCTCTGAGGCCAAAGGTGGGAGCCCAGACATCCCTGGCTGCTCCTGGCTGATTTCATTCACATCCCCTGGAAGCTGTTGTCACTGCAGTCACTGAAGGCAAGAGCATAGCAGGGCTGGCAGAAAGGCAGGCATTTCCATGAGGCACAGGCATGCTGTCATCTGGATAAACTCGGGAAAAATGCACGCAGGGGTTTTGTGCCTCTGGGCATCAGGGCAGGAAACCAACCCTATCCATGAGAGAATGCAGAAGGCTTCCCCACTGGGAAGAATTCAGGAGCAGTAAGTGATACTTGCTGCTTTATGTGGTGTTCTTGTGTAGCAAGGAGCGTGGTCAGACCCATCTCAGCCTCCCTCAGCCTGGTGGTCCTGCCTGGCTGCTTTCTGTGCCTGTCACGAGCCCCCATGTGTCACTGAGCCTCCCCCTGTTCCTCACTGTTGGAGCTGCCCTGCTAACAGAGTTGGCTGCTGGAGGACTCATCAGGGCTGAAATGATTTGTTTCTCAGCCATTTATTGCAAACGAACCATTGGAAGGCTTTCAAAAGCCATCTTCTCTTGACCTAAGTTCAGCTGAATGTTTTAGCAGCATCAGCTTTACATAACACGCCAGTAGAGGGGAATTCTGGGGGAATAAAGTTTATGTTGATAAACAATCCTTGCTGACCAGGATCTCCCTCTCAAAGTTGCATGGTTATTCAGAGGATCACTGGGAATTACAAGCCAGCTGCCCCAGAAAAATGTGATGACTTGCGTGTTTACTCTGAGTGTCTGATAAAATCCCAAAATATCCTATGACAGCAGGTAATCCTTTGCCAACATTTAGATTTCAGTGAAGTGTCTTGATAGAGCCCTAGCACCCCAAATTAATTCCAGTTGGTGAGGACAGGAGAGCATCACATGGGCTGAGAACTGGGTGGGGAGGACCATGAACAATGGATTAGGACAAACAGCAGTGTGTCGAATTGTCAGGGGAGCGAAGGAGAGCGCAGCCTCGGGAGCTCAGCCGTGCCAGTTGCTGCCCTCCGTGGTGACTGCGCAGAGTTAACCTCTGAAGGGTCTCCTCGGGACCTCAGGCAGTCCCTGAGGGCTCTTATGAACTGGGATCTATTCATTGTGAGTTACCTGGGAATGTTTCTTCAGAATATCCTTCAAGGGTGTGATCCTGTCTGAGGTGTCCATTCAGCTTTTGTTCGTGCTCACAAAGACGCTCCCAGTTAATTAGCTGATATTTTGTCCAGGCATTTATTTACCACCAAATTACAAAGGGAGGGGCACAGCTTGAAAAATGAGGTGAGAAGCATAATAGGGTAGGCTGTGCTCGACTGTGATGTTCCATCTTCATGATCCCCTGGCTTAGGGTGAGAGTTGGGTAATTGCTGGTGTGGTCCATTAGAAAAGCAGATCTGGGATGGATCCTTCCTCTCTGTGTGCAGGGGTCCTGTAACGACAAAATCTGGGATGAATTCTTCCTCTGCAGGTGTACAGAGGTCCTGCAACTACAAACAGCATTGTTTAGGTGAGCAGAAAGGATTTCTTCTCATGGTGTTTCAGGCTTGGCCATTAGCAGGGACAGGAGCAGGGCAGGAGGGTGACCAGCAGCATTTCGTGGGATGTGAGTGGAAGCTCAGCTTCTACATCCTGCAGCCAGAGGGAAAATGTGATCCCAAAGCAGCACTGAAGTGTCTCTGAGCTGTGTGTGACAGTGGAGCTCCCAATGCTCCATCCCAAATAGGCAGAAAATGAGAGAAGCAGCACCAGTGTTCAGGTGTCTGCCTGAGAGGGTGATTCAGGCTCTCTGGATTTCATGGAAACAAGGCTGCTGGGAGCTCTTCAGTGACACGTGGGAGGTAGTCAGCATCTCCAGAAATGAAAGGAGGATGAGACTGGGGCTTAAGAGTGATAGTCAAGGTTTTCAAGATAATGGATTTTGCAAAGGAAAAGAAAAAAAAATCATCAACCTCACAGCCAAGGAAGGACAAACAGGAATGATTTTGGTTATCTGTGGATGGTGGCAGCTGGCATGGGCAAGGAGAAGGGAACAGAAAGAAGGGGTAGTGTAAAGGACAGGACAGAAGGAGAGATGGATTACATCTTTGGAATGATGGAACATCTCTTTTGCACCTGGAGACCTGAAGAGCCTCACAGCTCTCAGAAGCTGCCACTGTGACTGGGTTCCCCATCACCTGCCAGGCAGGGCCCTGTATTGGCCTTTCTGCCAGGGACCCTGGGCCTGTTTCCAGAGGGAATGCCCTGCTGCCCATGGTTGGGATTGTGAGGTGGGGCTCAGCTGTGTCCCAGAAGCCATCCAGGTCCTCGGGCACCCTGTGGGATGCAGTGTGGATGTGCAGTACAGCTTGCCTGTGTCTGGATCCTGGTCAGTTGGATGGATGTTACAGATCACCCCTGGGGCAGGGATGTTGCAGATCCCCCCTGGGGCAGGGATGTGATCTGCTCAATTTCTGAGCGGTTCTTCCAAGCTTATTCTTGTCATCCTGTGATTTGCTGTCCCTCTGAACCCTGTCTTTGGGCCTTTCCAGGTTAGTTCTGTAGACCCAAAGGTCTATCCAGGCTTTTCCAGGGCAGCTCCTTGGCACCACTGTACCTTCTACAGATCCATCAAAAACAAAGTCACATGCATGGGGCACTCAGACTGAGCATTTCCTACAAAAAAGAGGAGACCCCACTCTTTCCATCAGGTTTTCATCATGTTCTCAGGCCTCTGTAAATTCCTTTTTTGATTCTAGGTGGTTGCATTCCGCTGCATGGAGCTGCTCAAGGGTGGCTTGGGGAGATGGTGAATGAGGGCAGTGGGAGTGCAGAAGTGAAGGAGCAGCTCTGCAGGAATTTCTCTTTAGCAAAGGGTCTGAGTGAGATCCTTCTTACCTGTGCAGCTTCACTGCCTGCTCTCTTCTCCTTTATCACTCCTGCAGGGAGATGAGAATCACCCCAGCTTCAGCACAGGATGAAACCTGCATTGTGCCCTGTCTCTTCCCAGGTCTTCCTTGGATCCCAAACTCCTTCTGCTTGCTGTCACTGCTGCTTAGGACTGGCATTTGTGGTGGCATCCAGAGGTCCTGGCTGCAGCATTGTTCCTCTTGTGCTATTCACAGCACAGAGTCACAACAAGAGCCAGTCCCTGCCCCAAATATATTAAGTGGGATCTTTGAGAGAGGAAATGGAAGCACAGAGAAGGGATGTGAATTGTCCCACTTTACGCAACATTTCTGGGATAAAACCCAGCACTATTAATAGCTTTTTGCTCAACAACCATCTTTTGTTCAGAACTCTGGTTTTCACCTTAAGTTGTTTGTGTTGTGCAGGATCTGCTGCCCAGATTGGCGAAATTTCCCATTTTGTGACCTAAAGCTGGACATGAAGCAGGTCAATAAACTCACATCCAGTTTGAACTCGGAATAATTTCCCTGCTTGGGCCATCACCGTGCTGCCTGTTGTCTCTCTCCTCTTTGCCCACATTTTGCTGTTGCATCCTTGGTCTTTGTTTTTAGTCACTTGTGTTCTGCAATAGCTCCTAGAAAATTACACCTTCCTGTGCTGCTCTTCCCCAAATCCCTCTGTGAAGTAGCTGGACAGTCAGCAAGGGTTGGCTCTCATCACAAAGTCAAATTTGCTTTACCTTCCTTCTCATTTGTTGCCTATGAATATTCTATAAAGTGATCTTTCTGCCAGAGAAATGTTTGTGGAAACAGAAACTGTTGATTAAATTTTAACGAAGAGTCACAGGAAGCAAATTTTAAAATTGCAACTGTATGTTTGTGATAATAAGAGCTCTGTCATTGCTGTCAGGGACTAGAATTGATGCAGGCCACAAAATCTCTTCATCCAACCAAAATGAGCCAGAGTTTCTTGATTTCTTTTTTTTTTTTTCAAACACAAGCCGCAAACTGCTCATGAGCAATTTACAAGCCAAAAATTAGCCAGGATGGCTTTCCAGAGAATAGTTCTGAAGAATATCGCAATAAGCAATATTCGAATATAAAAACGAGGGAAAATAAGGATAAAAAAATTAATCAGGAAGAGCTGACATCCTGGAGACTCCTGGCAGCTGTAAATCAGCTTGGTTGGGGGACATTTCAGTGGAAGCCACCCATCGCTGTGCTCCAGTGGGGGTCTGGAGCTGCTCAGAACAATGCTGGGAAGCCGCACTCTGGACAAGGCAGGAGACACGCTGTGTTAGTGTCTCCACTGGGCAGTGCCCAGAGTCCCAGCCGGAATTTACAGCTCCGTTTGAGCCTCCCTGCAGCCCAGGGACGAGGGTGGCTGGGGAACTCTGCCTGCACAGGGCTCAGCCTCTGGGTTGGGACCAGATGCAGCAGTGGCACAAACTCAGGGTGAACATGTTATAGTGCGTTCTGGTAATTCCATCCATGCTCGGTGGGGCTTGGGCTCCTGGAAAAGCTGTCTCAGGGATGATCTTTCGTTTCTTTCCTGTGTTTGGATGAAAACCAGACCTGCGGTCACTTCTGGTACCAGTGCTTTAAAGCCTTTCTTCAACCAACAGCAAAACTTTTAATCTTTCTAATATAACACTACAGAGAACAAACAAGTCTCTAATGCAAGCCCTGGGGTCTCTTGTGGGGAGATCCTGATAAAAACAGGGCTTTCTGTTTTGGAAATACCCTCTGGTGGATTTGTCTCTCACCAGAGACAATGGTGAACTTTCAAAGTAGGCAGAGACATGGGAAAAAAAATATTGTAATTAAGACTGCAAGTGGTTGGCTTTTGTCACGGAATTCTAGAGAATATTATTTTATAGGTTAAAAGTTAAACATCTCCACCTCAGTATGAGAGGCTTCTCACTGAATTTATTTACCCAGATATTAAAGTGCTTTCTTCTGTGAATCCCTACTTTGTGTGGTGTTTCACCTGGTTGTGTGTGAAACATCAGGGTGTTCTCTGGCCCAGAACTTCCTGGGAAGTCGAAATAGCAAAAAAATTTTGCCAGCTGGGCTGTCACATCTGACCTTCACTTGACCTCTGCCTGCCCTGGATTAACATCTTGTAACTGATCCTAAGTTTCACTTGTTTTTCCCTGCTTGCTGAAGTTAAGCATGTTTAACAACACTCCTTCAAGCTGCCTCTCACAGGGAGTCTGCTGGGGCAGGGAAGGAGGGGGATTCTTGCTGGGATGGGGCTGGTGTGGGCTGAGTGACCCATCCCTCTGCATTGAGGTGTTCTGTGGTTCTGCTCTTCCTGACCTCAGGCCTCACACCTCATTAGTTAACCCCCTCTGGAGTCCTCATTCTGTTTAATATGATGTGCTGAGAGAGGAGGGAGGGATCTCCAGGAGTGCAGTGCTGCCTGAGTGCTGCCTGCTCCCTGACTTGTGCACCTGGCTGTGATGGGCACAGGGCTGGGCAGGGAGGGACAGGTTTGTGTGGCAAATTTGAGAGCTCTGAGCACGTTCACCTGTCTGCAGTGGCCCATGTCCTGATTTACCTGAAACCCTTGGTGTGTTTGGGGCTGTGCTGTACCCACACATTGTAGTGGGTCCTGTTTTTACAGGTTTTCCTGAGTCATAGAATCATCACAGAACCCAGAATGGCTGGGAGGGACTTTAAAGCTCATCTCATTGCAAGCCCCAGCCATGGGCAGGGACACCTTCCACTATCCCAGGCTGCTCCAAGCCCCATCCAGCCTGGCCTTGGGCACTTCCAGGGATCCAGGGACAGCCACAGCTTATCTGGGCACCTGTGCAAGGCCTCCCCACCCTCACAGGGAAGAATTTCTCCCTGCAATGCTCCACCAGTCCATGATGGTCTGTCTGCTGTCCTCCCATCCTTGGTGCAGGCAGTCCCTGTTAGAGGAATTTCAGCTCTCCTCTAACTGTGCTGTTCTCCCCTATTATTTTAAAGCAACAGTCCTGTGATTCATAAAGCTGTCAAAACATCCAGTAGGGCTTTTTTTTTCATCCTTTTCTAGAACCAATGACTTTCCACTAATGGTCATTTGCATCTGCAAATTCTCTGTAATCTGAAAGCTTTTAGCCTTTAGCTTTGCCATGACATAAGGGGTCTATACGTGGTTTCATGTACAGATTTAATAATAAACATTTAATGAAACAAAGGTTTTTTCTTCAAACCTAGATTGTTTTGTCTCCTGGGGTGAGTTTTTCAATCACTTTCCTTTGGTGATTGAAAGATGATGGATGCCACCCGGGTCTTTACCAGGGTTCTAGGGCAAGTAATTTGTGCTTAGTGCTCAGTGACTGGAACAAAGGATTAATGTATTTTAAAGTTTTGGATGCTTGGGGTAATTTCTTTGTTGGCTGGGTCTGGGCTGGCAGTCCACAGAGCATGGGTGGGCAGTTTTTCTAGCTGATTGTGAAGATAGAGATAAAGCTATATTTTATGAATTGCTGTTTCCAAGGTCATCTGGAAATTGAGCAGTTCATAAAACATATCTTTGTTCAAAGATATATTTGATTATATAAAATATGATCCCAGAATCAATTGGGTACAAACAAGATGTTGCCTTTAGGGTTGAAAACACATTGTTAGAGGCATGAAGAGCAGAAATTGTCGCTGCTGTCTTTGTGTGGCTATTGTTTTTGGTCTTAATAGGAACAGAATGAATGACATTTTTCCACCAGACCACTTATGCTCAACTATACCTCCAGGACAACTTCCTGGCCAAAAATATTCAAAACAAACAAACACAATAGCAATTCTACTCCAATTACATTGTTTGCAAACCAGCTAGTGTTCATAGAGTACTAGGTTTGGCAAATCCAAGTACTTCAGCCCCTGGATCTTAATATTGGATATTGGCATGTGCATTTCTTGGAGCTGTTGTGCACTTCAGGTGAGTGTTTGTGCAGTCACATGCATGGGCAGCATTGTGACAAAAGCACAGCCCAGTTGTCTGAGCAGTTTGGGTATTGGGAAAACATCCTTGCCCAGTGGCCAGATGCTCATTGATTTCAATGGAGCTGAGATTTCAGCCTCGGGCTCTGGACCAAATCATACACCAATTTCAAAACTTTCACTGGAAAGAAGAATTACGGGATTTTTAAGTGTGGGAAAGACAGAGGAGGAGGAATTTATCAGTTGCTCTTAAGTATAAGTGGAGCCAGGATTTTTAAGAGGAGAGTGAAATTTCTGGCTTAGTGGCATTTCTTCATAGAATCATAGAATCATTAAGGTTGGAAAAGACCTCTAAGATTCCATGGTTTGAGTTGCCAGAGGGATCCTATAGAGAGCAAACCTAAATCAACAAACCTTATAACTTTCCAGTCAATTTTCTTTGGTGATGGGAATGGTCATGAAAATAGAAATTCTTGTAACTCACAGTTTAAATAGATCTTTAAAAAAATTAAATAGTGCTGTAGATTGGTGTTATAGTCTCTTCTTCTGCCTGAGACAGAAGGCTACAGGAACTTAGTTAATGGAAAAGAAACTTGTGTGTTAGGGAAGGTATGGGACATGCAGGGAGGAATAATGCATTTATTCTGGCTTCAGCAAAGTGCTTTCCATGCTTCATTCCAACCCCAAATCCACAGATCTCAGACTTTTCAGCATCTTCACACATCTGTGTCCTTCCCATCAGTGTCTGTTCAGGGTGGGTGTCCTCAGCAGACCCCTCCAGGGCCTGGAGGAAGGAGTGGCTCCTGCCTTGGCACACCTGGGTCCCCAGCTGCCAGAGTGGGACCTCTCCCAGGAACAGAGATGAGTCTCTGACTCCTGCTGGCATAACTGTGGGAGAGGCAGCCAGGACATCTCCCAGGTCCCTGGAGAGCTTTGGGTTTATTAACCCTTGCTGTTCTCTGCAGTTTCACAGGCAGACCCTCAGACAGTGCAGGTGAGGTGTAAATGTCCCCGGTGAGCCACATGGTCTAGTGCTGGCTCCTTCACTGGAGTCCCTGCCCTCTGAGGGTGGTGAGACCCTGGCACAGGCTGTCCAGAGAAGCTGTGGCTGTGCCCTGGATCCCTGGAAGTGTCCAAGGGCAGGTTGGATGGAGCTGGAAGCAGCATGGGACAGTGGAAGGTGTCCCTGCCCATCCTGGGGGCTGGAATGAGATGGTCCCTCCCAACCCAAACCCATTCTATGGTTCCCTGATTCCATGATCACTGCTCATGGAGAAACACGGCTGTTTGTTAATTACAGGGTCAAACAGTTGTTACAGCAAAATTCTGTCCCTTGGAAATTCCAATTAGTCACTCTTGTTTACCTGTCATGTACCCCTGCTCAGCACACCAAGATCTGAGACAGTGGCCACAAAGACTGCCATGAGAATGTCTGCCCATGCTTTGGCATAAACTGAAACATAAGTTGCCTGAAGTACAAAGCACATTAAAGATGTTATATTATGTCGAACACTCTGGTTTGGAGCCTGTAGTTACCCACTGGGGGTATGGGGGACGTGTCAGTGTCACACCAAGGTTCTGTCCCGCAGGCTCTGGGCTGTGTGTGGTCTCTGGTCGTTGTGTCCACCCCGGCAATAAAGCCAGGGTTGCTCTAGAGCTTCACTCAAATCCAGCCCTGTTACCTCCAGGGGTGTTGGAGGGTCACAGACTCGGAGGAGCCCTGACACTGCCACCAAGGAGCCTGCCTGGTGCACAGCAGGGACTGCCCTTCGCCTCTCCATAAAAACCTAGAAAAAAGGAGGACAAACACCGAGCGTGCTTGTGAGGCTTTTCTCCAGCACATCCCATATTTCACTCCTTCTGGCAGGAGGGAGATTTCCTCAGAGTAGGTCCCCTTCTTTGGCAGGTTGGCATTTGAAGCCAGCATTGAAACAAAGTCCAGGAGATCAGGAGCTGCTGCTGCTGCTGAGCTTCAGGTTTGTCTCCTTGTCAACCATAAGCCAAATTAAACCCAAGGCCAAGGAGCATCACCTCTGGTTAAAACAGTGGAGCCTGTGGGACTGCATCAGGTAAAAAGTGAGATGTAGCACGGTGAGGAGTGTGCTGACTCCCAAAAGATGTCTGGTGTCCCAATCTGCATGGTGATGTGCCATGAACACAAGTTCTTAGTTTGCAGTAGAGGTGGCAGAAATGGGAAAAATTAGGAGTATACCTTGGCAAATGCTTGTGATCGAATTTGCAGCAAGTTGAGGCTGCAAAACAATTCCTATGGAAAGATGAGTTCTGTAATTTTCCATGGCAGAGAATATTGAAATACTCCTGTCTGAGGCACCATATAGTAAGAGGGATGGTCTGTGCAGGCAGTGGGATTTTGAACAGCAGTGTGGTGGGGACTCTCCAGAAGGGGCTTAGGGAACAGCAGCCTTTGAGACCTGGCTGGGGCAGGATCATGCCTGCAGATCTTGTCCTCCAGTGAGGAAGCTTCAAGGACTGTGCCTGCAGCATCCTTTGGGTGTGTGGGGAGAGCTGGGAGCTCAGGCCCACGGAGACACTGCTGGGAATGCAAGTTCTCCACCCCACACAACCAGTGGAAGCCCTGGCACCAGTGTGGAAGGGCTGTCCTGAGACCAGTGGCTTAGGCAGGCTCACAAACACAGCTCCTTCCCAAGAGATCACCTGTGCACCTTCCTTCCCTCCCCACTGTGGCACAGGAGGGCTGTCCTGACCCTGAGGACATCCAGGTGGAGGCCTTGTGTAGAAAGGCCATCCCTTGGATATGTCAGGGATCACCTGTGGGCTTGTAGGTCTTAACTCTCCTTGCATCTCATCCATTCCTATGAAAAAGCATTTTTCAGCTTCCCTTTCCCATGCCCAAGGGAATTCCAGCTCTTCTTCCTCAGCTGCTCACAGACAGAAGGATCCTGTCCCCCAGGTCTCCAGATCCACCTACCTAAGCACTTTGCAGTGTGGAGGAGCCTCCAGTGGCTCACTTGGAGCCCTGGGAGGAGGCCAGGATGAGAAGTCCCATCTCCTGATGACACCAGTTCTCCAGAGACCCGAGATGTGTCTGTGTGGAGCATCCCCGTGGCTCAGGGAGCAGCGCCCCTGGCTGGTACTGCTGCTGTTCCAGAGTCATGCAGCACCTTCCCCACAGTGACTGCTCCAGGGGTTGTTTATGTAGGATGCTCTGTGGGTGGGATGTGGTTTTGTCACCACTCCATTGTTGGACTCTGTTTGGGCACTCTGCCCGAGGATGATTAATGATGTTTTGAGTTGAGGCTCTGAGGTGCTTGCAGGCATACTGCAGGTACCAGAAGTAAAAGAGGTGTTGTTATCATCAAGGTACTTCAGTGTTATATCAAGTGTAATCAGAAGTGAATTAATTAAAGCAATGTGTACATGTAAGTCCTTTTATGGAGGATGTTCAAACAACTCAAATCGTGTAGTTTGGAGCTCAGTGTTTCAGACTTTTGTAACCCTCTCCTCTCTGTGAGAAGGCAGCAGATGCCAGGGCTGCTATCAGAGGACAAACCTCTCCTGCAAAGGTCAAACATGGCTCTTAAAACAAGTTAGGAAATGGTGTGCATTTGTCGATGCTGTTTCAGGGTTAATTTTTACAGCTCACACAACGAGTGTAGGATGGGATCTAATGGTTGCTTGGGTTTCATCTGACCTTGGAGTGAGCAAAAATCTGCAGCAAATTTGTATTTATTGCTGGTCTCTGCTCTACCAGGATTAAACTTCATTTTTGCAGCACGACATACCCTTGACGTGGTTGTTGCTCAGAAAAACTGCCTGGAAATGCATCTGGCTCTTCTGTCCATCACCTCAGGCATTGTGAGGGGACACAAATTCGGAGGGAGAAGGGCTTGACAGAATTGCAAGGTGACCAGCCATAGAGATCCTAAGCTGCAGCTTCAGTCTGACAGGCAGAGCCCAAACCCTTCTCCCAGTTTTGGTGAACTTGGCTGCAGTGGGGGCTGAGCTGGGGGTGTTGCCAGTCCAGCTGTGGAGGAGAGCACAGCTGGCAGGGCTGCTCCATGGGAACCACTCAGCCTGCTCCAGGGTGATGGGGGACTTGGGCCACCTATTGCCCAGTTATTTTGATATGTGTGAAGCTAGTGCATTTGTTTTGCCAGAATGCTGGAAAAAGTATCAAACAAGGAGGAGATTAAATGACCCCAAATTCTCAGAGCACCAAGAAAGAGGGCACTAAAATCGATCCTCTGATCGTTTTGAACTAAACTCATGGTTTTCTGAGCTGCAACTTTGTGATTTGGACAGGGCAGAGATGGGAAATCAAAAAATCAAAAAATGAAAATGTACCTAAATGTGAAACTTTGACATATTCCAGTATTAGCACTCTGTGTGCTGCTCTGGTCTCTCAAGCTACTTTAGTTTACTGCTGGAGAAGGTTGAAAGGTGATTCAGTCATAGTTTACAAGTACCTAAAAAGGGAAGGGGTTTCTGGTTGCTAGATGGGACTCAAATTTACCAGAGAAAGGCAGAGATCTCCTGGCTGGAAGCCAAAGTTAGAGAAGTTCAGACCATGAAAAAGAGCTGCAGTTTAAACCTTTTGTGAGTAAAAGCCAGAGGAAAGTCTTTGTCTGGAATTAAGCAGAGTCATCAGCAGTGAATGGCTCTAAATGAAGATTTCTGTGTTTTTCTGAAAGCTGCAGGAATTATGAAGTGAGGCTTTCCAGCCCAGAGCAGCCCTTCCCAGAGACCAAGGCCAGGCTTCTCTTTTGCCCAGAGCAAGGCTCTGGATGGAGTTTCCAAGGCTTGGGGCTCTGCCTGCTCTTCCCACGCTGCTGTCCAAGCACAGCCCTGCTGCAGTGCAGCAGAAAGGGCACAGATGTGTCAGGGAGCACAGCTCTGCCTCTTTGTGCACAGCCCTTTTCCCAGACACAGTCCAGAATATTTTGGGTTTGGATTCCCTTTCACTGCTCTGTCTGATTCAGCTGGGGAATTGCAGTCCATGGAGCCCATGAAGTGTGGCCTGCAGCTGAATAAGCTGTCTCTTTCCCTCCTGTAGTGAGGCACCAAAAACATGTAGACTGGGATGGAAAGATGTTCTCCTCCCTTTTTCTGGGCAGAACTCTCTGCTGGAGGGGTGGGATGCTGTGTGTGTGTGCCAGCTCTTTGGTTTTTTGGATCTGCCTGCTTAGTCCTGTAATCATCACTGGTGGAATGTGTGGTGTTTTAGGTGGACATGACCCATGTTGGTGGGGAGATCATGCAAGGTTCCTTCCTTGCTCTTGTCCCTCTTCTTCCACAGGCTGCATGTTTCTGGGGTTTGCTCTGCTCTTGCTGCATTTTGGTGGAGAGGGGCAGGGCTGGCTCCCCTTTTTCCCAGCAGTTTGCAATTTCTTTTCCACTCAGGGTGAGGGTAGTACATAGAACCATGGAAGGGAGACAAGAAGAGAATATTCCTTCATCCTCCAGGACTCAGTTGTTATATCAGTTTTAACACCAGTTTACATCTTACTACTGGTTCTAGCTTAAAAAATATCAGAATTCTTCACACCTGTGGCTTCTCTGAAATGAGACAAGAGTTGTCCCTTCAGTAACTGGTATTTCAGTCCAAATTAGCCCATATTCTGCCTGCTTCATAATTTTGCAGACCACCAGGCTAGAAATAAAATGAAGCAGATGCAGCCATACCAAGGTCAGGACCTTCCCTGTATGTAAGGTGTATGGATGATGTTGGCATGGGACAGGGTGACCTCGGGGTACAGTAGGAGCTAACTGACACACACATCCAGACAGAATAAATATTTGAGAGTCTATTTCTCTATTCCCCAAAATGACCCCTATAAAAGCAAGGTCCTGTTTACCTTGCTGGCTCTCCATGCAGTGTTCTGAGAAGAGACCAGCTCTCTTCTCCCTTCACTGCCTTCCAGCTCTTCTGGGCAACCCAATTCCAGGCAAGGATCAGGGATGTGGGCTTCACAAAACCCATGACACCTAGGATTTTCACAGAAGTCCTAAAATTTGGTGAAAGCTGAGATAATTTCTGGTCAGAAGTCTCTGTTTGTGCCAAAGCACAGTGACCTGGGACAGTCTGCAAGGACTGCCTGCAGTGACCCAATGCTTTTGTGCTGTCCCTGTCCTTTTAGAATCATGGAATGGTTTGGGTTGAATCAACCTTAAAAAAACCTTAAAACTCATCTCATCCCCACCCCCTGCCATGGGCAGGGACACCTTCCACTATCCCAGGGTGCTCCAAGCCTCATCAAACCTGGCCTTGGACACTTCCAGGGATCCAGGGACAGCCACAGCTGCTCTGGGAAATCTTTGCAAGGTCTGATGTGCCTGGGACCAGCCCTGGGCTTGCCTTTCAGTGCCTTCATTGTGAGCTTTGTTTGGCTCATTCCTGTTACTCTGAACTGCCCCATTTCTACCCATGCTGGGATCCTTTTGATGAAGGACAATTTAGCTTCTTGTTCCCATGAGGAATATGAGAGTCCTGAGAGCTTCCTGCCACAGGAGCATCTTCCTGATGATTGCTGTGCTTTTTATTATTTCAAGTAGGATCCCTTTTGGTGAGGTAGGTCTTTAAATACTATCAACCACACTAACTTAGCTTGGCATGAAGAACTAGAGAAGACATACAAAGATCTGTAAAACAGTGATGAAACCCATCCAGTCCCTCTGCCTTTGAATGCTCTGCCATTTCACAAGATTAGAATGCACAAAGCAATTAGAAGGTGGTTTGTGCATGTTAGAAAGAGGAAATTCCCTATCTGTAACACATCTCAGACAAGGGGAAACCATTGGTACCAATATTCTTAAGGCAAAACCAGCAAGTTGCTTTTCCTTTTTTAAGGTTAACACTGAGAAAGAAAAAGGGAGCTACAAGAGTACAGAGCTGTCAGCTGAAAGAAAAATTGCAAGCCTGCTAATCCTTTCTTGTCAAGTTTAATATGAAGCCTGGCAGAGATTGATAAGAAGTGTCTCCTTCTCTGTCTGATGTTCCAGGTGCGTGGTAAAAATCACCTCTCTGAAACACCCACATGCAGAGCCAGGCTCCAGGCTGGAAAGGCTGCTGGCCAGCCTGACACTGCTGCCATAAAACCATTTGAAATACCTATTCTTTCACTTCTTGCAGCCTGAAGAAGGGCTGCCCCTCCCCTTCTCACCCCTTACACATGCAGGTTTTTCTTGCAGCCCCTCTCAGTGGCTGTTGCTCTGCTGATGTTGAGCTGAACAAGGTCTTTGCAGCAGAAATGGAGCCTCTGGGGCACAGGGTCCTGCTCCCTGCTCCATCTGCAGTAGAACATCCTGGCTGGGGCTGCTGGGGCTGTGGGATTGGCAGCACGCCCCTGCAGCCACGGAGGTCGTGTAGGTTGGTAATCTGCACAGCCATGGCAATGAGCAGGGCAAAAATAGTGTCTGAAGAGACTGAGCTCGTGTGTGGTGGATGGCCTGGAGAGCTCAGCAAACCTCTGCAGGGACAGGAGACACAGGGGCCCTGCCTGCACGGGTAGGGCTGCTGTGGAACCATCAGATCTGGTCAAGTGGAGCCTCCAGAGCCAGGGGCTCCCTCTGTTCCCCATGTGGATGTTTCTGACTCCATTTCTGACTGCATGCTCTTTCCCTGTGTGCCGTTTTCCCTCTCCATCATCTCATAGCAGTGGAGCAGGTATGAGAGCAGGAGCTTGGCCCAGGGGAGGGGGCTTGGGGGGCTCCTGCACAGCTCTGAAAGGGTTTCAGAGGTTTCACAGTGTCCCCTTTCTCTTTCCATAGCTGTTCCTCCCAAACTGAAGAAACTGAAAAGCCCAAATGTTCATGTGGGTGAGAAGATCTCCCTGAAATGTGAGGCGACTGCTGGAAACCCTCAGCCGTCCTACAAGTGGTTTAAAGATGGGAAAGAGCTGAAGAAGAGCAAAGACATCCGGATCAAGTATGGGAATGGGAAGTAAGTATGGCACAGGACTGCTCTGCCTCTGCTCCCTTTGTGATGGGGACCTCTGTCTGGAGGTGCTGCTTGGCCCCCAAATCACTGCTGAGCACTGAGAGCTCCCCAAGATCCCCAGTGTGCTCAGAGAGGAGTGGGCAGAGGAGCAGGGCATGCACAGGGAGGATGCTGCGTTTGTAGATGGGCTGCCCTGGGGTCAGGGAGGGGTTGGATACCTGAGACAGGTGTGTGTGATGTGGGCAGACAAGGCTTTCCCCCAGTTTGCCTGGGGTGGATCCTGCTCTGTGATTAGGGGAGTGGGTGCAGAAGGTCCCCAAACCCAGCTGTGGCCCCATCACTCAGCAGCAGGGCTGTGGGAGGAATTGGTTTGTTCCTTCCAGAATTTGGGTGGGCACAGAAGTGTCTAAGACCACTGAAAAATCACAGAATGACAAATTAGGGCTGGAAGGGACCTCTGGAGATCATCTAGTCCAACCACCAAGGCAGGGTCACCTGGAGCAGGTGACACAGGAACCTGTCCAGGTGGGGTTGGAATGTCTCCAGAGAGGGAGACTCCACACCCTCCCTGGGCAGCTGCTGCTGCAGTGCTCTGCCACCCTCAGTGTAAAGAAGTTCTTCCTCATGTTGAGCTGGAATTTGTTGTGTTTTACTTTATGGCCATTGCTCCTTGTCCTGTCTCTGGGCACCACTGAAAAGAGTCTGGCACCATCCTCTGACACCCCTTGGAGAGATTTATATGCCTTGTTGAGATCACTTCTCAATCTTCTCTTCTCTGGAGCAGGGCTGAGATGCAGGATCACAACACTGATCAGGGGTCACAGTCACCTGCAGAGACCATGGCTTGTGCAAATCCTTTCATCTGTCCGCCCAGGGCAAGCTCCCTCTCATCTGTCCCAAAGTCCCCACTCAGCTCTGAGGTGGCTCTCAGTGAGTGTCACCTCAAACCACCTCATTCAGGCAGTGTTAAAACACCTGGAGAAAAGCCCCAGTGACCAAGCTAAGGGGTTCTCACTGGGAATGGATTTACATGAATCCATGCTGATATTTCTCAAGGCCCAATATTTATATGTGATATATCTTAAAATTATTCCACAATCATGACTCTGCTTCCATTCACACATCCTGACTTAGCCAGCAACAGTCAGCTTGCAACTGCCTGACCCCTTGGAAAATTTGGTACTAATTCTTTGCTAACATACATTCTGGGTGTGTGAAGAACAGCTCATTATGGACTTGATAAAGTAGTTTTTAAAATTAAAAGTCACTACAAAATCACTTAGAAAAATCAGTCAGTGCTTGAATGGGGCGTTGCCAATTGCCCCAATTTTATTTCAGTCCTGTTGGGTTTGGTTCCAGAGTCACACCCAGGGTGGTTGACCTCCTTTGTGATAATTCCAGGACTTGTGGCTGTTTTGGGATGAGGCAGTGAGGTGGTCAGTGGGACAGGATAAATGGGTGCTCAGGAAGGGCAGGGTGGGACAGGGCAGAGCTGTCCTGCCTCACTCCTCTGCTGCCCTCGTGGTTTTTCCTGGCCCTGGGCTGTTTAGCAGTGGGTGCTGGGCTGGGATGCCCTGGAGAAGTGTCTGCAGCAGCTCTGCAGCCAGGTGTGGCATCCTGCCTGTGCAGCCCTGTGGGCTGATGGGGATGTTGGGGAGCAAATTCCCTCAGAGGCAGAGAGCAGCCAGCCCCAGAGCAGACACCCAGCTTGGGATCCTCCCACAGCACTCCCTGCCGTGCTCCCAGTTATCCCAGTCCAGCCTGGCCGCCTGGCACCCTGTGTCCAGCATGACAGGATGGCATCACCCCCAGCCATGCAGGGGGGACACACAGTCCCTGGGACAGGGACAGAAACCAAATGGAAGCAAGCTGGTCCCCTTTCCTCAGGACACTGCTGTCAAGTCAGAATTTTGCATTTACCAGTTTCCATGGCAACACCTTGCCTCTCCAGTGAGAGGCCAAAGATGTGTGGTGCTGGAAGGGCTTCCTGCTGGCAAAACAGGCCCGAGGATAAACATTTTAAGGACAGCTGAGCACCTGCCTCCTCCAGTGTCTGAGACTCCCTCAGCAGCAAAGGTGTGAGCCCAAAGCATCCCCAGAATTGCCTCCCATCCCAGCTTCTGCTCAAGTGCCTGTCCTGTGCTGGGACCAAGCTGTGGAGGCTGGACTCAAGCAGATGTTGAGCAGGAACAAAATGAAATGGCCTCAAGCTGTGCCAAGGGGGATTTAGATATTAGGGAAAACATTTTCATTAAAATGGTGGTCAGGCATTGGAACAGGCTACCCATAGAAGTGGTGGAAGTGTTCAAAAATGTGTAATGTGTCACTTGGGGACACGGTTTCTTGGTGCCTTGGCAGTGCTGGGGGAGTGGTTGGACTCGGTGATCTCAGAGGGCTTTTCCAACCTAAAGGATTCTGTCATTCTGTGGGACAGTTCTGAGATAATTCCCCCTCAGTGAGCATTTGGCCCTTGTTTAGCAGTGCAGGAACACTTCTCTGAGAGGATCTGGCACTCCCACCTCTGCCCCCTGCGCTGGGTTTGCTACACCCCAGAGCTGACAAACCTTGAGGCAGAGCGTCCAGTGGCACTGGACCTGCCTCTCTCTGGTCTTGGCTGCATGGAACAAACACCAAAAAACTGCTCAGAGCAGGCTGAGGGAGCCCTCAGGACTTTGATGTCTTCATTGTGCAGCTGGTGGGGCCGAGTTTAGTGGAGGGACATGTGATATGGGTGTAGAACATCACTTCCAGCGTGTTGGGAGGGGACTCCAGGGAAGGATAAGCATCCCAAACTGTAAATCTCTGAAAAGAGATCTTACTCTATAATGATTATTTTAGGAATAATGGGATTTATACATCTGGCTCCACTTAGAGATAACACTGGTCTCCAGATAATCCTCTGCTCTTCCTTTCAGTTCAGAGTGGGGATTTCAGAGGGCCAGAAATGGAGCACTGGGGAGGGACCTTCACAGGGAAAGTACACAAAGCAAAAACTGCTCAGGCTGTGCAGGACCTGGCCAGGTGCACAGGATCATTTCTTTAGAAGTGTAATCCAAAAACCTAATGGAGTTTTCTGCTGGAGCCAGGCAAAAGGAGCCCTCCAGCAAAGGGATGTCCATAGTGGTTCCCTGGCCCTATGAGGCCCTGGCAGAGCTGGGCACAGCTGAAATGTCTCCAGCTCTGAGATCTTTAGCATGCAGAGGGTTAGGGTGGGAGACAAGAACCTGGTTGCCCTCTGTGATTCATTCCTGGCTTTCCTCCCTGTGTGTTTAAAGAGCCTTGAGGTCTCTAACTAGAAAGTATGACTGAAGCACTTTTTTTTTTTGTGATCAGATTTTCGTCTGATCTCTAGAGCAGGGGAATCTCTTTCAAAATAAGGAATGTATATGTTACAAGGAGGAGAGGAGCACTTAACTGCATGTCAGCTCTTCAGCTTTGCCATCAATCATTCTCCCTCTTCTTTTTAAACTTACTGGCAAAACTTCTGGTGCCATCAGGCAAAGGAGTCAGGCTTTTTTCAATGGATATTTGCTGGAGGGAGGGGAACAATTCTGATTCCTCCTTTCTGAACTTCATGTTCCATCTGTAATTAGCGACAGGCTGGGGCAAGCCTGGCTTGCACGAAGGGGAAACCTCTTTAAGGTGGAAGAAATTATTGGCTGGGATTTTATCTCCATCTCCATTTAAATAAAACACAGTTGATGGGGAACCCAGAGAAATTACCCAGAAAGAATTGCCTGTGGTAGTGGAAGTACAGCCTAGTGAATGGCTCTCCCCCCAAGCTGCCAAAGCAATGCCATTTTTGGCTGAGTGTGTCTGAGGTCTGGTTGAGGCTGGTGGCTCCCAAGAAGTTCAGGTTGAGTTTTGACTTTCTGGCTACCCTGGCAAATGGAGCTGTGGAGGAAGCCAAGGGAGTTTTTGCTTGTGGAGGTGTAGAGAACTTCCCCTCTTGAAGTGTCAGTGCTCAGGGCTCAGCCTGGGACGTGCAGATGCTCAGCTGGAGCCCAGGAGCCTGGTAGTCCCCGAGCTGTGCTGTCCTTGCAGCCCTTTCCCTTTGTGTGCTCTGCTACCAAGGGACACTGCTGGGGTGATGAAGTAGGCGTATCATTAGATTGGAGAGGGCTGGCAGTTCAGTTTGGGACAGGCTGACCATATGACATCCCTTGGGAGTAGTGTCCTACTTTCAGTATCACCAGGAATCCCTATTGTTAGCCTGTAAGTGGAGCCAGGGGATACCCTCCTATCCTGGTTCTGTGCAGTAGTCCCTCAGGCAATGCCACTTGAGCAGATTCATTGCTGGGGTCTTCCTTGTAGGGCTCCCAGTTGTAGATTATTCCCCACCCACAATGAATGGGGCTGTGGTCTTCCCTGTACAGCTCACTGCACTGGAATGAAGGCAAAAAAAAAAAATAATGCCAAAGCAGCAGGGGAAAGAGAGTGCCAATAAAGATAAATGATTTCCTAATTAAGCCTGGAGACAAGGAGGGGCAAAGAGGACTGTTGAAGCCTTGTGGGAGCCAGAGTGAACTCAAGCAGGCTATACCACCACTCTGGCAGGGGTCTTCGGGCTGACATTTTTAAACAAAGGAAAAAGCTCATTTGACAATGGATCTTGCAAGAGCAATTCCAGATGCCTTGAAGCAAAGCCTCTTCTCAAGCACCGGTGTTGTTACAATCTCCAGGGGAGCTGCTGCCTTGCTAACTCTCACGATGTCATTATAAGTCTCCGATATTTGGGATCTGGTTTTAGCTGCTGAAGGCACTTTATTGGAGGGGGGTGTGAAGGAGAGCATCTCCTTTGTTTGTTTGCTTGTTGTTTTAGAGGAGATGATGGACATCATCTTGGCCAATGCACCTGGGACTGAACCAGGGAATTTGAGAACTGAAAGGAGAAGCAGTTGGGTTTTGAGCTCAGACAATCCACAAACTTTGCAAGTTGGGGCTGCTGAGAGAGTCAGGGAATGGACATTTAATCAAACTTGACTGCATTATAGTTGCTAACAAGTCACGGTCAGTTGCTGGGCTGCTTCAGCTGACAGGCTCTGCAAACTTAGAGGTGGAAGGAGTTTTATGTGCCTGAAATTTTGTGTGGTTTCTCCAGCCATGTTGGCTGCTTACAAAAACAAAATAAAAATCTCTCCCTGCAGACCTTCGCCCACTGCGGTTGCAAAATGTCACAGATCAGGTCGAGGTCCTCACTGAGACCTGAGCTGAAATCCCATTCATCCTGTTTCAGTTTAAATGTTTTACCTTTGGGGAGGAGGACTGGGGTGAGGGCTGAGGCTGCTGGCAGCTCACCCAGCACAGCACATCACAGACCTGCAGGCATGAATTTGCCACGGAGCAGCCACTGCTGAGGATCTGTGACATGCACCAGCTGCAGAAAAAATGGCCTGGGGAGAAAAGAATGACATGGGGGGACCCAAAATTTTATCTAGATCTCTTGCACACCCTGTGTATGACCACGGTGGTGTTTCACAGAGGTTTTGAGCAGTAGTTCCCTGCCATGTGAAGGTGCCATCCCTTTCTCATGATCTCTGCTCCCCAAAATGCCTTTTCCTGGTGTCAGTATTTGCAGCCTGGCTCTGCTCATCTCCATTGCTGGGCTCTGCCCAGGGCTGTCCCCAAGACAGCTGCTCCTGCTGTGGCACCTCACTCTCCTCCTTGGTTCTTTATAACTAATGTGCTTTGCTTTAGAGGTCCTCTCAGGCCTTCCTCCCCACTTCTGGCCACCCCTGATGTTTTGGTCCTGCCTCAGATTTACCCAGCATATCAGCCTCCACCTAACAGGTGATACACTTCCAAACTAGGACCTCTGTGCCTTCTCCTCAGCAGCACTGGGCTCTTTTCCCTCCCTGCCACAGAACCAGCTCAGGGTTTGGTTGCTGGTGAGACCTGGGCACCCCTTGTCTCTGTATTGAGGTCACACACTCTTTGGGATAGAGAGGAATCTGTTCCACATTTGGTGCTGGGAAGTCCCTGGCTCTTGGGACACTGCTCCTGTGTGAGATCACAGGAAGCAGGGAAAGAACCTGCTGGGAGCTGGCCTCAGAGTACTGCTCCAGGACCTACATTTTCTCAAAGAAATTAAAATCCTGGCATTGGGGTTGGAGGAAACATTCCTAGGATTTACCAATTGCCTTGAATTCCAGAAGTAATACAACAGACCCTGCAATGACACAACCCAAAACTAAGCTTTTACTCATGTATTGATGTCACACCCTGGCAGGTGCCACAGCCTCACCTGGCACAGAGAGCAGCAGCAGCAGCACACAGGGATTTACCTCTCAACACAGCAGCCACAAAGTCCACTCCAGGCCTGGCGTGGTTGTGTGTCACTGCCTCTGCTGCCCCACGCCTCTTCCCACTGCCAGAACAGCCTGGCTGCAGCTGAGCCTGGAGGGGTTGCACAAGTGACCCTGCTCTTTGGAGTGTACTTATTGATCTTCTCCCCTTCTGTTGACACTGACCAATCCAGAAGTGACTGGCCCTCACTCCGAGACCAGTGTCAGTGTCAGCTCTGCAGAGTGAGGACTGGGTGAGTCTTCCTCTTAAAATCAGCCTGTCCCAAGCCTGGGCACAGAGAGACCACAGCACTGCTGAGCAGAGAAGGGGCAAAGCTGCTTTTCAGGTTAGAACAGCGCTTTAATGTTGGGGAACAGGGGCAGGAGAGAGCAGGCAGAGTGGGTCAGGGGATGGCTGGTCCTGTCTGGGCCCTGCAAGGACGTTACCTGCCTCCCAGCAGGTCAAGCACAGAGCGGGTCAGATGACGGTGTGAGGGGAGGAGGGGAGATAGAGAAGGGATGATGGCCAAGCTGAAAACTCCAAACCTTCCTGTCCTTACCCCTCTTATTTGATTGCTTTGCTTGAGGGCATTTCTGCCCCTTCTCCCATTTGTTCTTTCTATAGCTGATCCTGAGCTGGCCAAATGATGCTCTGGAGCGCAGAGCATCCATAGGACACTTGTTTTCCTCAAGCACTGCAAGCACAGCCATCCTGCCCAGCTCTGCTGTGCTCTGCTGTGCTCTGCTGAGCACAGCTGGAATGCAGGGACGAGATCAGGGGGGCTGTGCAAGGCAGGGAATGCTCCTGCCATGGCCACCCCCACCCTACCCTTGCATTGCAGTGATGCCCTCTCCCTGAATTTATCCCACTGAGTGCTGGGGACAATGCACGTGTCCCCCCAGAGCCCCTGCCCCAGCCCAGTGTTTGATGGCTGCTGGAAGCACTCGTGGTTTGTAAGCTGGATATCCCGAATCTTCTTGCCAATCATTAACCTGCTCTTTCAGGGCAAAAGCAGCTTGGTGAGAGTGCCAGGGCAGCACGTAGGCACCAATTAAATCTCTGGCAGGATGTGAGCAGTGCACGTTACAGCAATTGCTGGCACTCCTGCTCTCAGCAGTGCCAGTGTGCTTCCTGCAAACAGAGGGGAAGGGAGTTAATGGGTGACCAGAGCAGGGCATCCAGGGTGTCCTTTGCAAGGGTCATGTTTGGGAATTTCCTTTTCCTAGGATTTCAGGTGTGTTTACTATGTGCAGTGCTCTTCATTGACAGTTTCGGGGCCTCGTATGGGGTAGTCTCCAAGTTCTCTTCATCAGCTTATTCCTTGACTTCTTTGTTACTTATGTGTTAGTTACCCTATTTTTAGAAGACTAATAAAATACTACAACAGTAGTAATCATAGAGCTATTCTTGTCCAGAGGGATGCAGAAGTGGCTGAGCTCACATGGAAACCCGGACTGCTCAGTGTAGGTGTCCCAGAGACAGCTCATGGCAGCTGCTCTCCCTGTCCCATGCTCTGGCATGAATGGCTTGGTGAGGAGATGACCTGGGAAGATGGCCCCATTTCCACTTGGCAGTAGGTAAGAAGGGGAAAAATGATTCAAGCTTGACCAAAGTGCTGGTGGGAACATGACTGCTGTCATGAGAAGTTCCTCCTTGGCTCAGATGCAGGGCCTGTTTCTTCTCCTCCCACTACACTGGAGGCCTCAGGGCCTGAGCTCACATTTAGATGTCTAAATTACAGCCGATGAGGACACCCTTCCCAGCCAGAATTTGCCAGGATCTTTGTGTAGGTCCTGGCCAAGGGCTGATCTCCCTGTTTCCCATTGTAGTCTGGAGATTGGCACTGAAGAGGGTGATTTACTCATCCCTCCAAACTGCCCTCTGGGGGACTCTTTTCTCTTGGCCAGAAAGGTATTTTGGGGGATCTTCTTTTGGCCAGGCTGAAGGTCTCCTTGTGAATCCTATCCCTCAGAGCTTGCAGACAGCATATTCCCCGTGGCTCATCCCTCCACTGGCACTACAGGAGATAATTAGTGCGTGGCTAAGTCATATGTGCTGAGGGTCAGGGAAGACAATGAGGCAGATTTCCCCCGGAGTAAAGAGATGTCAACAGAGTTGCACTGCAGCGAAATGATGGGATCTGTCAGTGACCCTGGCCCTTTCACTGAGCAAACAGCCCGGGGCAGAGCCTTCCTCCAGAAGAATGGCATGGTCTGGCAGCCAGGCACCCTTGTGAAGGCACACACAGGGCTCTCCCAGCCCTGCTGTCCCCAGGAGACTCTGCCCAGGAGCCCCCAGCCCCAGCTCCTGCGCTCTGTCTGACTCCTTGGAGCCCACTCCTTGGTGTGCCTGTAAAATCAACCCACAGGAGAGCAGAGTACCTGCCCTGGGGACAGCAGGGGGAAGAGCACAGCTTTGGAAAGTTGATTTGCAAAGGAGTTTTGTGGTATTTCAGGAGACAGTAAAATAGAACAAAACCAGACTGGTCACCTTTGCCCACACAGAGCAGGTGAGGACTTGTCCCTTTGACACGCTTCAGCTCTTCCAGTGCACAGGCATTATCCATGTTGATTAAAAGGCCCATGGTTAATGCTGTGAAGCAAGGTATCTCTGGCTGTTTCAAGGCTTCTTGGAGTAGGGAAATTCTCTTTGCATTTATGCTCCAAATGAAAGCTGATCCATATCTCCAACCTTCCTCTCCTTTCCTCTGAGTCTGTCACCAGCTGATTTTGCAGCACAGGGTGGAGACCAAGAGGGGCCCCACCGTTGGCCTGGGCTATGAAAAGCAAGAAAAAGCTCTTGATTTTTCAAGGGGATCTTACAGTCCAGGATAATTTCAGCAAATTGTGATGGCAAAAATTAGCTCTTTTGACAGTACAAGTCTTGTGCACTAAAACAAAATAATCCCCTTTGGTTTCACCTTGATGTTGCTATGCTCCAAATGCCACCATCACTCTTTATTCTGGTCACATTCTTCTCCAGTTGCAGGTAAAATGTCTCTCACTTTGCTGTTGGAGCTGAGTCTTTTTGTGCCACTAGTAACTCTCTAATTCATATCTTTGGGACTTACACCCCCTTATCTGTAAAAGATCATACACCTAGGTGATATTCTAATGCAGTAGTAGATTTTTCCAGTTGCTCCATCTGGTGAAATGTGCTGTGGATTGAGATTGCCCTGCAGCCAATTGTCATTAGAACATCTGTGCTGTAGCAGCTGAAGGCAGCGTGTCCATTGATGCTCTCAGCTCTGCCCTGGCAGAGAGCCCCAGCGTGCTGATGTGCCAGCATGGTGTTTTCTATGGACTCTGAGTTAGAGCCTCGCTCTTCCAAGCTGCTTTCAGCATGTGCTGCCTGCAATGCAGCCTGTCCGAGAGCTGCTTTGTAAAACAAATGGTGTATTCTGGCAGAGAGGGTTGAGACAGCTGGGAGAAAGTAATGGCTGGGCTGGGAGCAGTTTTGGAACTGCATTCTGGAGCCATCTCACCCTTTTGATGAGGACTTCCACACCTTCCTCTCTGGAGGGAGTGGGGAACATGCTCCTGAACAAGGTGCTGCCTCCATCAGGCACCCATTGTCCCTCCCAGCAAGGTGCAGGAACCAACAGCCACGGGGCAGCAACAGGCACTGGATGCCCTTAAATGTCCTTAAATGCCTCTCTCTTGTGCACTACCTGACTGCTGAGGCAGCACAGCAGTGAGGGACAGGACGCCCAGGGCTGCCACAGGCTGTGCCAAGAGACTTGAGAATATTCAGAGAGGGGCAGTCAAGGCAGAACCAGCCCTCTTATTGAGGCTCCCACGCTGGAATGCGTTGGCCCAAGCCGTTGCACAAATGGGTTAGGGGAGACCTACAGTTAGAGGGATTCAAGAGGTCTTTGCATACTGTCAACATTCATTTAAAAGTTGCTCCACATTTGGCCCCAGCTCATGCAATTGAACACTTGACCGCATCCTGTAAAACAGGGCAGCGCCTGTTTCCTGGGAGCTCTACCAAGTCATCTCCAAGTGCTTTTAATTTACTAATATAACTAGTGAGATGTTCCTGCTGTGTCCTTGCGCCGTGCCTCCCAGGAGAACAGCTTGTCAGGGTGTTAAAAAGATGCCAGTGAGCTTCTGTGAAGGGCTTCCTATGGACAATGACTTGCACAGCCCAAAGAAAAGTCCTTCTCGGATGACACGTGTAACATTGCAACTATGTCCAAGGCTAATGATTATTTTCCACATAAATGGAATTATATTTGCCTTCAGCAACATCGGCCACTGGAGACCTCTCTCTAAAGCTGGCAGCACTTCCAAGTCTCTAAATAACGTGACACAGACCTGAGGTAAAACTTTGGGGGTAGAAAGCAGATGGAGATGTCCTCATGAGAAAAACAGACAGGGTGGGTCTGGATAAGACGGCTAAAATGGAATAAAATGTAGTAAACCAGAGGGTCTCATGTGGGAGTCCCACTGCGGTCTCATGAGCGGCACTCAGTGTGTGTTGAAGGCTCCTATAGATCCCTGTTAAACTGGGCAACAAAAGGTTTTGCCTGTTAGTCAGAGCCATCCCAGAGAATGAGTCATAGCCGGTGGGAAAGGCGATGCTCCTTCCCGCAGCGCTGCAGAGCTCTGCCGCAGAGCTCTGCCCCTCCATGGAGCAGCAGCACAGCTGCCAGGTGGCACAGCTGGGAGGTGACATAGCTGGGAGGTGGCACAGGCTGGAGGTGGCACAGCTGGGAGGTGACACAGCTGGGAGGTGACATAGCTGGGAGGTGGCACAGCTGGGAGGTGACATAGCTGGGAGGTGGCACAGCTGGGAGGTGGCACAGCTGGGAGGTGGCACAGCTGGGAGGTGGCACAGGCTGGAGGTGGCACAGCTGCCAGGTGGCACAGCTGGGAGGTGACATAGCTGCCCGGTGGTACAGCTGGGAGGTGACACAGCTGGGAGGTGACATGGGCTGGGAGGTGGCACAGCTGGGAGGTGACACAGGCTGGAGGTGGCACAGCTGGGAGGTAGCACAGGCTGGGAGGTGGCACAGGCTGGGAGGTGGCACAGCTGGGAGGTGGCACAGGCTGGAGGTGGCACAGCTGGGAGGTGACACAGCTGGGAGGTGACATGGGCTGGGAGGTGGCACAGCTGGGAGGTAGCACAGGCTGGGAGGTGGCACAGGCTGGGAGGTGGCACAGGTTGGGAGGTGGCACAGCTGGGAGGTGACAGGGGCTGGAGGTGACACGGGCAGTCATCACACCCCCTCTGCTGCCCTTTCGAGGCACCTCTGGCTGGTGAGATGGGTGTGTGCAGCTCAGCCACACATCTGTACTCCACTGGAGTGTGCATTTGGGGGAACAAGGGGCTTGCCCTTTTTTGGGTGCAGATGAAGCTGCCAGTGATATACCCCAAGGGCCAGCAGGCCGGAGAGGGGTGAGTCCCCCTGGGTGTTTGTGCTGAGTGTGCACAGGGAAGCACTGACTGCTCAGCATCCCTGCTGGGGAAGGTGCAGAACAGGCATCTCCTCTCCACTTCTCCATCTGGCAGGCAGATCCCACTGTCCAGCTGTAAAGTGGCTTTTTTCCAGTGTGGAAAGCCTGTGCTGGGGTGCTGGGGCATCAACCCCTCGTGAGACTTTCTGTGTGAATGAGAGCAGGTGTCAGACCAAACCACACAACACGCTCAGAGCAGTGGGGTCAGGGGGAGATGTTCACCTAGCAAATCCTGGGAAGGGACTTGTCCCAGTCCTATCCAGCCTACTCAGCCTGCAAGCTCAGGCAGCCCATCCTGGTAAGCAGGGGTGACCCTCCAGGGGCCAGGAATGGTTGTCACTTCATGAGGTTGGTCAGCAATCGAGTAAGAAATGTCTGCTGTACTTTTCAACAGAAAGATTTCCAGACTGCAGTTCAACAAGGTGAAGCTGGAAGATGCTGGGGAGTACAGCTGCGAGGCGGAGAACGTTTTAGGGAAAGACACCGCAAAAGGCAGCCTGAATGTGAGAAGTGGTAAGTGAAGAAGCCAGCAAATGTCTCGAGCTGTCTGCCATTCCACAGAAGGGCTCTGCACACGGTCTGTCTTGTATTTTGTTTCATGCTTTCAGGATATCGAGCAAAACTATCTTGGGAGATAAGAAAAATGCAGCTTAGCATAAATGTTTATCTTTGTTATCTGTCACTGGCAATGTGGTTAATTTACATTTTAAATAAACTTACAGTCTATGTATTTTTTTTAAAAAGGGGTAAGGAGGAAAGAAAGCTGGTGGGCTTGATGTTTTCATTTTTTAAAGAATTTCTGAGAAGCAAAACTCACCAGAAGACAAGTAATTAGACCATAGCTTTGTGATGAGTGAAGTTGCTTCTGGTTTTCATCCTAGAATGTGTGCTCCATCTCTTAGAGCTCAGCGGATGGAGTCTGAGGTTAGGTGGTTTTATTATTATCTTGGTCATAATAATTATATTGCTTAACATGATGGTTTGGATGCACCCTCCGGCTCAGAAAGTCCCTACAGTGGCTGCCAGAAGCTGGGAGGGCACAGCTAGGGAGGGGTGACTGTGTTTCCCAAGCTCTTCCTCCTGACATTCACAACGGGCACTGTGGCAGCCTGGGCTTGGAGCACTGGGCTCTGGCTCTGGGCTTTGCTGGGATGCAATTTTTTGTTCTCTCACCAGCCTCATCCCAGTGTGAGGGAAGGTAGCTTTCTCCTGCTGCTTTCTGGCAGTATTTTCTCTCTTAACCTCAGCGTGTTTGCCATCCTGAGTCTTCTGTTCCGTGAAGCTGCAGCGTCACACAGGCTCCCCTTGGCTATCCTGCCTGCTCAATCCCAGTGCTGGCAGAGTTGGAGGAAGGCCACCCATGCTCACCCCTCCCTGCCTTCATCCTCCATGCCCGTGAACTCAGCCCTGCTGCTCTGCTGGGTTTGTTTCCAGTTGATAGGAAATGTGTCCTGAGCAAGGAGCTGGGACAGTGCTCTCCTTTCTTTCCCCTGGCTCACACTCTGGCTGTCCCACACCCATAAACTGCTCCTGTTTGATGGGAGCTGCATGTGCAACCTCCCTTCCCTGTGTGCAGCCATCAGAGCCCTGTCTGCCCCCTCTGCTGCCCCTCCCCATCACCAGCACCCCTCTCACTGCTGGAGCAGTGCCTGCAGCGAGGCTCTGACCTGCACACATTGCCAAACAACTGGGTATTTAACACCAACACAAAGTGTTCAATATAAACAGGCTAACACTTAAAGCTGGTAATTGAGTTCCTTTCTGCTAGCTTTTGCATCTTTTTCTTGCAGGTCAACTTCTCAGACATTATTAATTGCAATGACTTTTTATAGTCAGTGCTACTCCTTTCAACTCCATTTAATTCCCTCATGAATTTTGGTGTAAATTGTAATAATAGGAAATATTATCAAAAGAAAGCAGGAAATTGAGAGGTAAAGGAGGCTAGGGGATGTGCCAGGTAAATGCACATCTGGGGGACTGCAACCTGCAGGAGCCACACTGTGTGGCAAGGACCACTCACAGCAGGGATGGGCTCGCACCTGAGCTGCCCAGAAATGTGCTAAGACCCAAAAAACCATGAAAGACACTCCAAGATCTCTCTGTGCATCTGGTGGATTCCCTGCCCGGATGAATCCGTGTTCTCAGCTGCCTGGCTCACTGCTCAGCTGCAGGCACACCTTGCTGCTGCTTGCAGGGGACCTGCCAGGACAGCAGGGCCAGCTGCAGCCCCCTGCAAAGCCAAGGCCATGGTGATCTCTGGAGGCTCCTTTGGCCCTGTTACCCCTCTGCACTTTTTTCCTCTTTCCCCTGGAGCTACCCAGAGTTTAGCAGCCTTTCCCAGTGTGCAGGAGCTGTCCTGGAGTATTCCTCCCCCCTTACTGCTGGACCTTCTTGGGGTCCTGTGAGCTTTCCTCACTTCTGCAAGCTCCTCTTCCTCTGTGATATCTTTCAGTAGAAATCTCCTCAGGGCATCTGAATCCACACGTGTGTTGCCCCCTGTTTCTTTTTCCCAGGCTCCTTAGCACTCATCCTCTTGTGGCTTCCATTGCAAAGTGCTCTTTGCTCTATTCCAATACCACTTTTCAGTTTCAGAAAAGCAGCTTTTCAGCCATACAGATCTGTTGCAAGTCACCAAAACCATCACATCTTTAGAGAGAGAGAGAGAGTGGCTGCAGAACAGAGACAGGCATTAGAAAATGCCCATCAGCCAAACCCCCACCTCATCCCTCCTCTACAATTCCAGTATTTCCACAAAACTCCCAGCTCAGAAATAAATGCTTTTGCATTGAGAAACTTTGTGAGGGTGTTTATTTCTGAGGAAATGCTTCTGGACTTAGTCAAAATATACTGTGCTTTGGTTGTATTGCAGATTTTTATGACTTTGAAGTAAATTAGATTCTTTCTTAGAAAAATGTTCCCTTTACCCAGATCTCATTATTGAATAGTCTAATGTTGATATCACATGGCCATGAGGGCACAGGTGAGATTCTTTTTTTTTTCCTCAGAAGATTTCTAGGCATCTCCTCAACTGCCTGGCCCCTTATTAAACACTGCAGAAAAAAATAAATCAAGTTGTACAAAAAAATTCCTTCTGCTTCTAGCTTTCTGTGGTGGTCCCACCCCTGTGTCTGGCAGGCAGGCTCCTGGAGCTTTCTCATTTGTGCATCCAGAGGGTGTGAGGGACTCCTCCAAAGGTGCTGGTGCTGCCAGTGGGATTGAGCAGAGCTGGTGGGCATTGGGGTTCCCAGTATCCTGGTTAAAAAAGAGGAAATCACTACCTGTGCTTGTTTCCCCTGCTGCCTGGGGTCCTGGCCTTCATCTGTTCCATGTTCCTCCTCCTCTTGTATGAGCATTCATGTGTGCTGCAGAACTTCAGGTACCCGTGGGATGGAGGCTCTTCAGAAAATCCCACCTTTTCTTAAACTCCACATTTTCCCCACTGTCATGTCCTGCCATCCCATCTTGGCACTCTTGTGGCCATCAGGGCTCAGGAAAACCTCCTGCAGTTTTGCTCATCTCCTGCCAGGTGAGCCCTGAGCCCTTCCTGCCTCTGTGTCTGACACGAGGCCCTTGGCAGCGAGGGGACATGGAGCCCTGTGCCACCCCTGCAGGGACACTCCCTGTCCTGCCTGTCACCCCAGTGCCCTGCCCTACGCCAGCACTAACACCTTCACACCCCAGCCTGGGCCCCCAGCAGCACCTGCCCCTCTGCTCCTCCCCACAGTAGCTAAGCCCACCCTGCTCTGCTCAAAAGAGATATTTTGTTCACTACTTTCTTGCCTTAATTTCCCCAGGGACAACGAAAGCACCACAAGTCTTACCAGCCTCAGAAACTAAAATAGTTGTTATGGAAGAAGAGTGTAAGTACCTCTCCCCCACTCCCCCCATACAGCTGCTTTCCCCTAATTTGTTTGTTATTATGAGACATTTTGCATAAATGCTTTATTGCCTCCTGGAATCTTCTTTAATTACTCCTTCTGTCTGATTTTTCCCAAAGCCACTGATCTTTCTTTCCCTAGATCTTTAAAAGAAATCTGGTTTATATTGCTGGTGTCTGTCTTGGAGAGGGAGAATTTGGTAACTATTGCAATGGCAGCTTGAAGAATATGCTACTTAAAATTGCAATTGAAGTTTAAGCATTCCCAGCTCTTTCAGTACATGGAATTATTGATACTTGCAAGATGTGCTTGTTATGGCCTTTGATTTAACAGGGTTTTCTTTTATCACTTTGTTTTTGTGTTTGGGGTTTTTTTTTGAGGATAGTTGATAAAACCAAAACAGGATGTAGGAAGTACAAGGAAAAAGGCATGAGTCTTCTAAGTGTAGTAATAAGATAATTGCAGAAAATCCATCCATGCCCTGCCATCCCATTTTTTTCTGAGTCTCCAGAAAGCAAGAACAGATTTCCCCAAATGCCTAGTTTGATTTAATGTGGTTGAAATTCTTTTTAGCATTCCCTCCTATTCAGTTGTCCCCAAAGCAGTAGAAAATGGGCACAGAGCAATAAAAATCAAGGAAGGGATGCAAGTGTAGATTGGAATCCTGGTGCCTGAACATCGGCTCAGCAGTTTGTGGTGGAGGAGGTTATGTCTGTGTCAGGGGGTCTCTGCCCAGTGGGAGCCCACCAGGATCCTGGCAAAACCCCTGGGAAGCCAGGACCAGGCAGGGAGTTTGGGATCTGTGCTGTGTTTCCATCCCAGCTGAAATGCCCAGAGCTGAGAGCACAGCTGGCTGTGCCTCACTGTTGGCAATTCTGCTCTGCAGATTTTATGGGGATGTTTCCTCCTTTGAAAGCTCAGTCTTTTATGTTTTAAAAAGAAATTATTGCAGCCACAGCAGGCACTGGCCAGGTATTCTTTAAAAGCTTTTCTGATTAGAAAACTGCACTTAAAATGTGCTCTTGTGTAGTGCTTAGCCTTGCACTGCACTAGAGACACTAAACTGAGATACAGCATCATTAATGCCATGGCCACACCATCCTTCCCCAGGATTTTTCCTTTGTTTTCACCAGAAGAGATCCATGCTACTTATTTGCATCACATTAGGTAAATGCTATTTTCTTAAAAGCCAAATCTCAGAAAGGAAACACAGAAATTTCCTCTTTTGGAAAACTTTCCTCTGTGGGTCATCACTGTTTTGTTCTTTTTCTCTAATGATGGGAAGAGATGCCAAAGTCCCCAGAGTTGTTAAAGTTGTAACTCACTTTTCCCTTCACATTCCTTTTTTGCAATATCTCCCAAGTGTTATCTGAATAATCCAGAATCTCTCTGATTTTTGTGGTGATTGATGTTGTATCATAGAATTGTGTGCAGCATATGGGGAGGTGATGAAGATGTGAGGTGGGATGATCTGGAGAGCAGACAAGTATCTCATTCTTGTAAAAGTCTTGCATTTCTTTTCAATATGTGCATTCAGAGTCACCTGTAGGTTGTCCCAGTCTCGTTGTTCCACTGAAATCTTGTCAATCATTTGCTGGATTTTAAACACTGATGCCCCAGTACCTGGTATGTGAATAGCATGAGGTCCCACGTGGTGCAGTAGCCTCATTCATGGTGAAAACGTGTTAAATAAGACACTTTGTTTTGTGCTTGTCACGGGCTGAGGTTGTGCAGTTGGGTGGTCACAGTGGCTCAGCTCACAAGCAAGAACTTGCAGGGACGTGGTAACTTGATCGTGTGCCCTGCTGCAGAGAGAAAGGTCCTTTATGCTCATTTCAGCATCCAGAAAATCAGGGTGGTAACGTGATCCTGCCATGGTGCAGCGAGAGGAGCTAAAGGTTCAGGAGTCTGTGGCTATGGACATGTTGGGTAAACAGGATGGGAACCAGTGTCAGCATTTAGAGGAATTCTGATGGAGGCAGAAATGGAAGAAGCAATCTGGAGAGCATTCTGAGATGGAAGGTTTATACTGGAAAAAGACAGTAAAACCCTCTCAAAAGCCAAAAGGAATAAAATATGAATTTATTGAAAGGATCCACCTTGGGCAGTGCAAGAGCCTGGCCAGGGCTGCATCCAAATTCAACCAGGTTCAACCAACCCGCCCAAACCTGCTCTCAAACCCAGTCTGGCATGGCCTCTACTGGGTGACCTGCCTGTGAGTGGGCTGGTCAGTCCCTGGCCCCTCCAGCCTGGGGCCACTGAGCTCTCCTGGAGCTACCAGAGCTGCAGGTATGAGCACAGTGCTCTGGGTCTGGGGCTGAAGGGTGTCCCGCCAGCCCAGAGCATGGGCAGAGCAGACAGAAAACCAGCCCTGTGAACAGAGCAGTTTTCAATATCAGACTAAAAATAAGTCCTGGCGTGGTGTCTGCTCAGCTAATTTAAGCCCCATTGCTGGAGGTGTGGCTGTAATTGAGCGGAACCTGCACGGAACCCTGAGGTGAACGTGGTGATCTCACTGCCAGTCTGCAGAGAGCTGTGTGCTGCCTGGCTGCTGCCACATCCTGCTCCTTGCTCCTTCTGCACACTGTGTATTTTTTAAGTAGTCCCACAGCTACCACTCAAGGTGTGGTGTAGAGACAGGCAGTGACTCTAAAAGCAAAGAGGGCCAGGATGAAGTGTGGGGTGGGAGCTGATGTCCCCTGGGAGCACTGAGGCTGAGCCCAGCCTTCAGAACTGGGCTCTGGACCAGGGGATCTGCTCTTCTGGCTCCATCCTGGGATCCTGGTGTGTTGCTTCACTTCTTGGGCTTCAGCTGCCCTGCCCGCGAAGCTTTCACGCTGGCATTGGCTCTGTGAAAGGATTTTTAGGTTGCTGAACAAATCCCCTCATTGAAGTATCATGTTGCTGCTATTACAATTGATGATGGCGATTTGGGAAAATGAAATGCTGTGCTGCTGTCATGTGCATTTTCAGAGCCCTGTGGTAGAGAAGAGCATAGGAAGGGCTCCCTCGTAAAGCTGCAGAGATCATTCCAGGGGAGCAGCTAGAAGCTTGGCAATAACACAGGACTTTGCCCCTGCAATAACTGCCTGTCCCATGGAAACAGGCAGCCCCTGAGTGCTCAGAAATCTTTCAACTTGTTTCTTAGTGAAGCCCCTGAGCAGTGCAGATGGGAGAGGTGGGGAATGCAACCTGTGCTGTTTTGATCAGCATCATCTGATGCTCCAAGATGAGTGCCATGCAATCTGGTATTTGTATCTTGGGATGAACTCCTAGTCTGCAGCTATTGATCCTAATGATCCCCTCGGGAACTGGAAACATGATTCCAGCAGGATCTGTTTCAATAAAATGCGGGGGTAAATATTTGGTCATTTCCAAATGAATAAACACACAGGAGCAGAATTTTTATGAGCTCCAGAGTCCCCAGTCTGCCATCAGGCAAGCCCCAGTGTGCACAGGCCCTTCTGATTTTATGTACAGATACCAGCAGGGAGCTGGTATCCAGGCTCTGCTCAGGTTTATTGTGAGAGGAGGTGTCGTATCAGACACACAGAAATCTGCCACAGAGGGAATGGTGAGGATCACCAGCCCCTCCATGCATTAATCAGTGTAAATCATGGCTTTAGTGTGGCTCACGCCAGGATTACAGCTCTCCAACCAAGGAATATCTTGGCCAGACACCTTCTCATCCATGTTCTTCTAACAAGCAGTTGGATGAACTCTGTTGAGAGGAACCTCAGCCATTCTGTGTTTTATCAGTAAGTACATGAGGCATATACAGAGCAGGCAATCTGTATACACTCCCCAACCAGCTGAGTTCATCTGTCTAACTGAATGTCTAAATATTGAGAGAATAAAGTGTCTGTACTCTATGAACCCACCAGCCAAAGTTATTTATAAAGAAGAAAAGGAGCGGCGAAACCATCGCTTGCCTCCCTGCTCTCCTCGACAGTAGCTGTAGGTCGTGAAAAATTAACTATAATTTATAGTCCAAGCTGCATTAATTAACTCTTTGCAGGGGGAGTGTTTCACCAGACTTCTGAGAAGAGGCTGGTGAGCTGCCTGCAAAGGTTAAATGACGTGGATGGCAGGAATTGTGTAAGAATCCCTGCACAATCATTAATGGCCCTTCTGCGCAGATGGCTCCTGTGAAGGGAAGTCCACCTGGCACAGACACTGCCCCTGGCTCTCCTCTCTGTTGCCCTGTCATTGATGATAGTCCAGAATAACTGAGGCATGTGGTGGAAAGCAGACTCTCTGAATGACTCCAGTGCTCTGAATCTCTTGTGTTTATGCTGGGGCAGCAATAATAGAACGTGGCTGCAGATCATTCACAAACGCATCATCAGGAGGCAGCCCTCTTTTCCCTGTCCTCACCTGCTTACTCCTCTCTTTTCTTCACCTCCTTATTCTCCTCTCTTTGTCCTCACTCCTCCCTCCTGCTTTGTTCTCAGGCCTGGGGCTGCAAACCAGCTGGAGGTCTGAGCTGCTGATGGGTGAGGAGTTCCAGCCCTCCTCTCACCCTGCAGGGGCTTTCTGGCCACTTTGCCACTGTGTGTCTCAGTGGCACCTCCTTTATTCCCACTGGTCAAAAGGAAATGTCACCACTTGCTTCCCCCATGCTCACTCCTGGTTTTCTGCTTTTAATTTAAGTACCTGGGGAGGCTCTTGGTGCATGACTGGTGTTACTGCACAGCCCCCTCATCACATCCCACTGCCTTCATGAGTCCTGTTCCACTCTGCTACCACCCAAAACTGCTCCCTTGCTTATTCAGTTCTCCACTCATCTCAGCAATTTTACAACTTTCCAAGTCATTTGGGATAGATGGAGTTGTAATGGAGGCTGAATGAAGGACTTATTCTGCCACACCAGCCAATGGGGGGTAAAATCTGCCTGGTGTTGTACAGCAGTTAATGTGAAATAGCTGTGGGAAGTAATTTCTGGATCACCAGCCACAGCTGTGTAGTGTTTGGCACAGAGGTGAAGGTACCTGCAGGGCTGTAAATAAACTGTGTGTGAGGTTCACTTTACCAACACCCAGCATCACAGATGACTCTGGACCAGGCATGCAGTTGTTCAAGTATTTGCAGTGACCCAGGCTGATGGAGAATTGAGATGAACACAAAGTAACTTGCAAACCTGGGAATTATCACACTAATGTGGTGGAAACCCACTGAAATCTCCCTTGGCATCCTGCTTTGAAGTGCTTATGTGTGTGATCTGCAGCCACATGGTGTCAGAGGCCATGCTGCAGCCCAGGCACAATTAACATTTTCTAAGTGAGACATTTTGCTTTTCTTTGTCCTCCCACTAAAGCTTGGCAGGTCTCTCCATCCTAGCTCCCTAAATAGTTGCTCTCATGGATGTGAAGCCCCAGCTTCAGCAACATCCCAGGGTGATCAGGCACTTTGGGAGGCTCTAGATTGCCACACAGCAGTGAGATTTCAGGGTTATAAGAGAGAAAGATCTGTATTCAGTACATCAAACCTCAAAAAAAAAATTAGGAATTCCTATGACTGGAATAAATATCCCATAAACAACATGTGTACAGTATTGTCTCACTATTTCCAAAGAGAAAAACAGAACCAGGGATGATCCAAAAAAAAAATAAAAGATCATTGGTTCCCAGCTAGGGGAGGAGATGTTGGCTGTGCCTGTAATGTCACAGGTAGCACAGGGGAAACACGTGGGGGTAATTACTAGTTTTTTTCTAATGCAAGAGCCAGGAAAGGGCAGGTGAAAAGAATCAAAATGGAGATGTGGCCTGTGTGCATAGCACTGGAGCTCTTGTCACAAATATTGTGAATACTACAAGATTAGATTTGTTCAAACAGCAGCTAAACATGTTGGTGGAAGAATCCAACAAAAGCCACTAAATGTGACATCACCGTGGCTGCCTTGGGTTGTCTCTGAGCTGCCCAGCCTGGGTGGCCTAAGGAAGATTATCACTGTGTGTTTGTGCTGATCTTTTTTAAGCTTTTCCACTGTTGGGGCCAAGGCAGGGCTTTGGCTTGACCAGTCTTATAGTCTGGAATGGCCTCCTTTCCTGATGCTCTCTTCTCAACAGGGAGCTGCCTCTCTCTGTGCTTTGCCACATCTCTGTGCTCACAAATGGACTGTAGTTATATGATTCCATGATTCAGTTTTAAAACACTGTGCTTCTTTGGGATGAAAGGCATGGTACTTGCAGGAAAGAGGGTTTAAAGGATAATGACATTAGCAAGGTGCTTCTAGTAGAGGTGATCAACCAGGTGTTCTCCTGACAGGCACAGCTCCACTGACAGCTCTCCCCCAGGAGTGCCCAACATGCCCAAGCCTCAACCCTGTCAGGCTCTTTTCTACCTGTTTAAAGGGGACAAAAGTGTTTCTGTGGGATGAAATCCCATGCAATCTCTGGCTGATGAGCACTGTAATCCTCCCTGGTATCACATCACACAGCACTGCACCTTCCCATCACCTTTCTTGGTGGGTTGGGTATCTTCTTATCTGGGGTGTTTCCCACAGGGAGGTTTCTGGGCTCTGTTTTCAGTTCAACCTCTCTGCCCCTCTCTTGATGTGGCAAGGTTTGCTCCAAAATCATTCCTTGTAGGGTTTATGATGTGAGACTTTGCCAGATGGATTGTTTTGCTTGCTACCAAGTGGTGTATTTGATGGTTGCAGGGTGACAGGTCCCTGCAGCCTGTGCTTGTTCTTCATCCACTGCCCTTTAATTTGCACCAGCTCTTTGGCTGATGGAGTTTCAGTGCTCCCTGATCTCACTTACAGAGACCCACACTTATCAGAGACCCACAGCTCTCCTCTCCTGAGTAGAAATGTGCTGCTATCTTGTGAAGGTATAAATTATAAAGTCTTGTCTGTATAATGAGTCTGCATTCCCCAGATAAATTACACAGACTCATAATGGCTTTGGCTTTTAGTTACCATTAATCTTAACTGGGCGGGAGTGCTGAAGTTCCTGCAGAAGTGTGGGATTCAGATTTTTGAAAGAGTTTCACTGGAGGCTTGGTCAAGCCATCCTCTGCTCCAACAGCCCAGAGTGTGCACACTGCAGTCCACATTTGGCTCCCAGCTGGCTGGCAGGGCGTGCCCTCGGGGAGCAGCTGCTGTCCCAGGGTTGGGAGCACTTTGGGTCTCTGCTGGAGTGTTTGCCATGTCTCGTTAGCAGAGCACTTTGGGACAACTTGCTGGCCCTGGGTAACTGTGAAAAGCCAGGGCCAGAGGCAGTGGTTATTCAAGGCAAAGCATGGAAATAGCTCTGCTCTGTGCACAGCCCCAGCCTGCCAGTCAGCGGGAGGCATCCACTTCTTCTGGGGAGGGAGGACAGTGGGTGGGACAGCACATGGGTTTGACCAAACTGGGCAGTGAGGCAGGCACAGGTGACAGGGAGGGCTGCTCCAGCTGGGAATCTCCTCCTGCAGAGAGGCATGGACCCCACACATGCACAGAGTCCCAAAAGTGTGACAGCCAGAGCAGATTTGTCCTTGTTGCTCGTGTGCCAAGCATCACCCACGAGTGAGAGGCTTCACAAGGTGCTTGGCCTGGGGGAGCCCCATGTTCCCAGCAGTGCTGGGCTGGAGCTGGAGCTGGGAATGCAGCCCTTGGCTCTGGCTGCAGCCTCGGAGCCCCTGTGACTTGGGAGGAGCACAGGGGCTGCCCTGGAGGGGGAGCAGCCCTGCTCCCTCTGGGACAGGCCATGGATTGCCCTGCTGCTCCTCCTGTGGCTCTGACTGGCTCTTGCCTGCCTCTGGTTTGAGTTTTCCTCCCTGAATCCTGTGTCAGTGAGGAGTTTCATTCTCTCCACGAGGCTTGTTCTTGCTTTGGAAAACAGGATGGAGGAGAACATCTCCTCAGAAGCCTTGACTGCAGCATAAAAGGTGGTGTAAAGTAATCAGTAGCCACACTACTGGGAGTGTAACTGTGATAGGGTCTGAGCAAGGTGTGTAGTCCAGGAAAGGGAACTATTTTTAATGAGGTTAAGTATTCAGTTGTAAGAAACCCATGCTTTTTAGTGCCCAGCACTTCTTAGACTTATGTGAAGATGGGTCTGCCTTTCCCAGATCTGCTCACCTTCTGTAACCTATGTCAGTGCTCTAACAACTGATTTTTTCCTTCCTAGAAGCCTTTGTTTTACCTTTGGAGACTCTGCTTTGGGCTGTAAGCCTATCAGAGTCTCCCAGAGACAGGAATTACAGTGAAATTCTGCAGACTTCCTTCAGGTTTTCTTGCCACTTACAGGACTGGAAAGCTTTTCTCTAGAAAGGAGTTTAGATTTGGAAAAGCACCTGTGTCCCAAGACACTTGAGTCATGCTGGCTGCCTCCCTCGAAGCTCGAGCTGGGGCTGGCTGACTTCATTTCTGCTGGGTCTGTTGGGGCTGCCCAGCTGTGGCAGGACAGGGGAGCTGCTCTTGCTTGTGCCAGACTGCTCTGAGAACTCAGCTGGCAGGAGGTGTGGAGCGATGCAAAGTCACCTGCAGCCCCCTGGGTCTGGGGGCAGCCCATCACTGTGGCTCTGCAGCTCCTGCTTGCCTGCTGGCACAGCATTCCGAGCACGAGGGAGGGGCAAGGGCAGCGGGAGAGGGGCACTTCCCCACAGCTTGCCGAAAAAATGACCTTGTGCCACGGGCTGGCTGCTTGGAGGAAGATGAGTCTTGAACTCCTCACTCACTTGGCCCCTTCTGCTGGGAAAGGAAGGGTCGAGCTGCAGCCCTGGGACCTGGAGGTGGGTCTGAAGGCACAGGCTGAGGTTTGTAGCTCTGGGGTTTTTACTTTGGCAAATGAACTCGTAGAAAATCATCTAAGGAAGCAGCATTGCCCAACAAAGGAAATAACAATATATCCTTTTTGTGTGTGTTTTTGTTTCCCCTTGCAGTAACCACAACTCTCTCCTCCTGGTCCGGGCACGCCAGAAAATGCAACGAAACAGCCAAGTCCTATTGTGTCAATGGAGGGGTGTGCTACTACATCGAGGGGATTAATCAGCTGTCGTGCAAGTAAGTGAGTGGAGTTCTTGTGTCAATATGGAAATTTCTTGGCTGAGGGAGAGAAGACCTTTGTGCAACTGCCAGAGTGGGGGGGAGCTCTGAAATTCTCCTGGCAATTGCAGTTTGAGCTGTGCAGGTTCAGAAAGGGGCACTCGAGGGCCAGCGGTGGAGGGGGGGGCAAGAATTTGTATTTTCCTTTTTTGTGTGCGTGTCACTGTTCACTTTTCCTGGCTTTTCTCCCTCTAAGAATATGTTTGTCCTGGCTGTTTCTTTTCCCTTTCTCCCCTTTCTCCCTCTGCAGCTTCAGGGGAGTTTGCTGTCCCTGAGTTGACAGGTCCTGTCCTCCAGTCAGGGGGACTTTCAGGGCACAGCCTCCTTCCTCTCCCTTGGCTGGAGGGGTCCCTCCCTGAGACCTGCCCCGACCTCTCCTGGATCTCAGGGGCCCAGGGCTAACCCCCAGCTGTTCCCCTCTCTGTGCAGCTTTGTGGCCACTGTGGGATGTTTGTTTCCCCCTTCAAACCTGCAAGAAAAACCAGAGATGTGTACTAAGTTATCCTTAAAATGAGCTTTGAAGAGTTTGAAGTGGGGCTGTAAAGCCTGAGGGAATTGGAATGGGATGTGAGACTTTTTCACTCCTGGTTCAGGGACAGAAAGGCCAATAGCATCTCACACCTCACCCCCCAAGTCTGATAGTGCCTGTGGGTAAGCTGAGCAGTCTGACTGCCAGTGCTGGAGGTGCAGGCACCCAGAGCTCACCTGTGCCTGCCCCTGGGCTCCTGCACAGTGAGCAGGAGGTGCTGCCCTGGCTGTGCATTCACTGGGCAGATGGAATCCTCTTCTGAGCTCACCTGGTGACCCAGGCATCACTGCCCAGCTTGGAGAAGCCCAGAGCTGACAACTGTCTCCCTTTAGAACCCAGAGACCTCCCAGTGGAGACACACAGCCAAAGGTGTTTGCATCTGTGGGTGTCAGCACTGCAGGATGTGATGCTCATCAGGGGCCTCAGCCCCTCAGGCCTTGGAGGACCCACCTGAACCCCCCGTGGGAAGCCTGTGGGCTGGATCACACTGAGCACAGCTCCTCCCTTCTCCCAGTACTCCTTTGTTTCAGCAGGGAGCAGCAGAAAAGGCCATGTGGAAACGTGAAAACACATCCTGCTGAGCTCTTGTGCTCTTGCTTGCCAGAGCAGGGTCAGGGTGGTGGAAGGAGCATCTCCCAGCTCTCCCAGACTTGCCCCTTAGACACAGAAAAAGCTGGGTAGGACAGAAATGAGAAGCTGTGGCTTCCACATTTCCCATGTGTGTGGAGTGGGAGCAGCCCTTGTCCACTAGAGCCCTGTGCCCCAGTGGAGTTGTCACTGCCATTGGCTTCTTGGTGGCACCATGGGCTCATCTTGTCAGTGTTCCCAACAGGAAACAGGGGAGAAGCCTCAAGTGATGGGTAAAGTCACAGCCATCATTCTGGGGTAGCTGTAGCCCAGGATACCCCAAAATTCCAGTCTTTCCACTTTGGGAAGGGCTGCACCCTTGAAGTCTGGAGGAGTGTATAAATCAATATCTGTAAGCAATGTGGCACAGATTTCAAGGCTGTTTGTTTTGGGAAGAACCTAAATCCAGGTCGAGATTCAAATGGGATCAATTTCTAATTACAAGAGTTACCTAAACTCCTAGCATACATAAAAGTCACTTTTTCCTAATGAAGGATACTATGATAGTTGCCAAACATCTTCAGCCAACAGACTGTTTTAAGCAAAGTAATTCCAGCCTCATGAAGAAACAGCCAGGCTGCTCTGACAGCTGATGAACAGAGGGAATACTCAGTGATGGATTCAATTAAGATTTTACGTGCCACACCAAACAGACCTTATTATTTCATGCCATTTGAAAGCCTGAATTCCTCACTTTGCAGATGGTAAAATGTTATCCTTTTCTGATGAGTTCCAAGGTACCAATTGCAGAAACCAGATGGGAACTAAACAGCAGTGTGTGGAAGGGCAGGGAAGTGTTACCCAGGAGATGTGGGAAGGTCTGCACTGTCACTGCCAGAAAAGGTGGCTCCATGTTCACAGGAACCCAGGGGACCCGAGTGCCTTCCACACAGCACAGTCATTTCTGATCTTACTGCTTGAGGAGATCTCTGGATGTCCATTTTTATCATTAAACCTCAGACTGAAGATAAGAAAACCTGCCTTTTGAAGTGGTGTAATTTTAGAGTTTCTGGATTCTGGAGGATAATAGTTATCCAGGGATGCAGAAGCATTTGAACTGAAGAGTGTTCCCCATAAAATGGCTCTCCCAATGACAATGGTGATTTTTGGGGAAGATGCTGATGAATGGAAGATGCTGCACCAAGACAGAAGATCTGCTGCTGTGGTTTGTGAAAGATGTAGGAAGAGAAGGAAGAAGAGGCAAAGATACAGGCTTCAAAGTTCATTTCTGATCTCTGCAGCAGCAGCCTTGGCCCTCCAGCCCCACTGTGCCTCTGAGCCAGGAGCATGAAGAGATCACCAGGTTCTGCTCACAACCTCTTCAAATGCTTTGAAGGTCAGCAAGAGCCACGTGAGCAGCTCCAGCCAGGAACAACACATGTCCATGTTCTGTTTCCATGTCCCTGTTCCAGAGCCAGCAGGGCCTTGGGGGGATCACCCTGTGCCAGCTTGCAGCCCTCACTCTCTGAATGCTCAGGGGATTCTTGCCCCTCAAGACCCATGTGGAGTTACCAGCTTTTCCAATACCAGGTACCAGAATTTTAGTGTTCTTGTTCGCTGCCTGCCACTCCTATGATCAGCTTCTTGGAGTGGGTTCTATTCCTGCAGCTGTCCAGAAGCACAGAAATCCTTCCTGTAGATGTTCCCCCTGGCAGTCTGGACCAAAAACAGCAGATGAGTTCTCAAATAATTTCTTCTCCTGATGTGGTTCACGCTCGATTTGCAACAAATATCTCCTAAATTGGCAGCTGGCCTTTTATTATTATTTTATAACAGGCTTCCCAGAAACATGTTCCTCCTGGTCTTTTAAATCCTGAGGAACAAAGTACTTGCTTGTAATCCCACTTCCTCCCTCCCTTTTCAATACACTTCAGATAGACCTTGGACAAAGCATTTTCTTCACTGAGGAAGAGCCCAGAATGGACTTGGATCTGCTCCAGAAATTGTGTCTTTCTGGATTGTGTTCTTCCATAATTTTGTCCTTAACTTGAAGTAAATTCTACACATGCTGGTGTCAAAGGAAAGCTGAACATAAAGCAATCTGTGCTGTTATCCTGAGTCTGCAAACAGACCACCTGGTCTGGTTAGATGGGAGAAGTGGGACCTGCCTCAGCTCTTCTGCAAATTTTCCTTATAAACCTGGGAAATGACAGAGCCACACACAGACAGAACTGAGTCAGCAGCCCTTGTAAATTAAAAAGCCCCAGGCTCTTGAGACTGGAAGAATTTTGTGACCCTTCTCCAGATCATTTAGCTCAGAGAGGCCATAGGAGCTGCACTCCAGGGCAGTGACAGGTTTGAGTAGAGCACATTGAGGTGCCACCAAGGGGATGCATACCAGCTCCAAGCCTTGAGCTGGGCTGGGACACACAACAGGGGTGCCTGGTTTGTTGTCTCCCATTAAATAGAGTGTTGGGATGACTGGCAGCCTCTGCTCTTGGATCTGCCTCCATCCTGGAGCCCAGTGAGTCCTTGGCACAACTTGGAGCACTTGGAGGCTGCTCTAATCTTTTATTGCTGGGTGCCCCACTGGGTTGTGCTATCCAAAGAGCAGAAATGCTCTTTCTCCCAATTAGTTCTTGGCACACATTAGGTACAGTTGGGGTCTTCCCAGCCAAACAAAGCAAGCAAGTCAGGTCTCATCACTGCAGAGCCTTCTCTGCCCACTAAAACACTCTTCACATCTCTCTTGTGTGGTCAGTGGAATCAAAGTGATCTGCCCTGGGTTAGGATCTTGTGTGGGATCAGCAGACCTGAACAGTATTACAGAGCAACACCCCCACATCATGTTGGACCAGTTGTGGCTGCAAGAATCGGGCTGGAGGATTTGCAAATGCTGACAGATAAACAGACTCTTTGGGTTTGGGGTGACAGCTCTGCTTGATGTGGAGGAGGCAGGTCAGAGGCCTGGAGAACCTCAGGCAAAAACTGAAAGTCAAGGAGAGAATAAAAAACAAAACAAAGCGAAAGGAGAAAATATCACATAATTTTAAAATTAATTGATGAATCCAAGTCACCAATTCTCAAAATCCCATGTTCACCTATACCAAGTGCATTGTTTCCTGCAGATTTTCCCAGGAAAGGAGAAAGATCATTCTGGAGGGTTGGCCACACTGCCAGCTCCCCTGTGCTTTCCCAGAGCACCATCCAAAAGTGTGACAATCCCTGTATGGGTTCCTGTATGGCTGTGGCTCCTGGCAGCACTGTTTGCTCAGCTGCATCCGGAGCTGTTCACCCTCCCAGTGCCGTTTGGTCAGCACCAGCTGCTCATTGCACAGCCACAAGGACGTCCCTGTGCCGTGGATGTACAAGCTGTCCTGTGGGGAGGTGTTGCAACGTCCTTGGAAACGAAGAGCCAGGAGTGAAAATCTCCACATCCTGTTCCAAATCCCCCGAACCAGCCAGGACTCGCCCCGTGGGTTTTGCATGCTGTTTATCTTGGGCAATGACATCGGGCACCTCTTCAGGTTCCACTGGCCTGTCTGTGCCTCATGCTCGGGGCTCTGTGACCGTGTCACAGCCTGGGGCCCATCAGAGGGGGGGAGCTGGTCCTGCAGCAGCAGAGCACAGTGCAGGCAGAGCTCAGTGCAGCAGCAGAGCTCGGTGCAGGCAGAGCTCAGTGCAGCAGCAGAGCTCAGTGCAGGCAGCAGAGCTCAGTGCAGGCAGAGCTCAGTGCAGGCAGCAGAGCTCAGTGCAGGCAGCAGAGCACAGTGCAGGCAGCAGAGCACAGTGCAGCAGCAGAGCACAGTGCAGGCAGCAGAGCTCAGTGCAGGCAGAGCTCAGTGCAGGCAGAGCTCAGTGCAGGCAGCAGAGCTCAGTGCAGGCAGCACAGCTCAGTGCAGGCAGCAGAGCACAGTGCAGCAGCAGAGCACAGTGCAGGCAGCAGAGCTCAGTGCAGGCAGAGCTCAGTGCAGGCAGAGCTCAGTGCAGGCAGCAGAGCTCAGTGCAGGCAGAGCTCAGTGCAGGCAGCAGAGCTCAGTGCAGGCAGCAGAGCTCGGTGCAGGCAGAGCTCAGTGCAGGCAGCACAGCTCAGTGCAGGCAGAGCTCAGTGCAGGCAGAGCTCAGTGCAGGCAGAGCTCAGTGCAGGCAGCAGAGCTCAGTGCAGGCAGAGCTCAGTGCAGGCAGAGCTCAGTGCAGGCAGCACAGCTCAGTGCAGGCAGAGCTCAGTGCAGGCAGAGCAGCACAGTGCAGGCAGCAGAGCTCAGTGCAGGCAGAGCTCAGTGCAGGCAGCAGAGCTCAGTGCAGGCAGAGCACAGTGCAGGCAGAGCTCAGTGCAGGCAGCAGAGCACAGTGCAGGCAGCAGAGCTCAGTGCAGGCAGCAGAGCTCAGTGCAGGCAGCACAACTCAGTGCAGGCAGAGCTCAGTGCAGGCAGAGCAGCACAGTGCAGGCAGCAGAGCTCAGTGCAGGCAGCAGAGCACAGTGCAGGCAGCAGAGCTCAGTGCAGGCAGCAGAGCACAGTGCAGGCAGCACAGCTCAGTGCAGGCAGAGCTCAGTGCAGGCAGAGCAGCACAGTGCAGGCAGCAGAGCTCAGTGCAGGCAGTAGAGCTCAGTGCAGGCAGCAGAGCTCAGTGCAGGCAGAGCTCAGTGCAGGCAGCACAACTCAGTGCAGGCAGAGCTCAGTGCAGGCAGCAAAGCTCAGTGCAGGCAGCAGAGCTCAGTGCAGGCAGAGCTCAGTGCAGGCAGCAGAGCTCAGTGCAGGCAGAGCACAGTGCAGGCAGCAGAGCACAGTGCAGGCAGCAGGGCACAGTGCAGGCAGCAGAGCTCAGTGCAGGCAGCAGAGCTCAGTGCAGGCAGAGCTCAGTGCAGGCAGCAGGGCACAGTGCAGGCAGCAGAGCTCAGTGCAGGCAGCAGAGCTCAGTGCAGGCAGAGCTCAGTGCAGGCAGCAGGGCACAGTGCAGGCAGCAGGGCACAGTGCAGGCAGAGCTCAGTGCAGGCAGCAGGGCACAGTGCAGGCAGCAGAGCTCAGTGCAGGCAGCAGGGCACAGTGCAGGCAGCAGTGCAGATCCTGCTGCCTGGGTGTCCCTGAGCTTTGGACTCCCCTCTGCAGCAAACATGCCTTGATTAGCTGCTGTGGAGAAGGCCTTTGTGTTTATTCTGGTTGCTTTCTTTTCTCCCCATCAGTGATTTTGTGGAGTCCAGCCTTTCGCTGCTCTGCAGAGCCTGATCATCTGGGACTGGTCAGGGGACAATGACAGAACTGTCTTCTTTTTCAGCCCTTCCCACAAAAAAAGCAACGTGCTTGAAACATTTTTTTTTCCCATTTGCTTGCTTCAGTGCATTGTGTCCTTTTGCTACAGCTTGTCTTTATCACATCATTTTGAAGCACCTGCTCATTCTCATTTTTCTGTAGCATGGATTGATTTATGAGACCTATCGAATTTGGCATATTTTAATTAAGATCTGGGGGTGCAAAGGAAATGTGCCTACCCTTGCAAGATTTGGAGCAACAGCTGGACAGAAAAAGCTTTGCTTCCAGCAGGAAGACTATAACAAGGAATTAAAAGTAGCAAATAATAATAACAATAATTATTGCCCTGCCCTGATACAGGGCAAAATGTCGAAGTTCCTCAACTTTCAGAAATATGTGCCCAGCAAACATCATAGAAATGAGTAATTCAAACTATTTTGGTTTGTACTTTTTGAGATACTTTATTTTACTGATCATCTTACTGCATTTTTGTTACCATGTAAATATCTCACTTCAATTCATCCTGAACCCAACAGCAGAATTTTGCAGATGTTTTCAAAATGGGGTTATTAAAAAAAAAAAAGGTCTTAAGGTCAAAACTAAAATAATGGGATATTTTCCAGCAATAATAGAAAACAGAATCTGGACAGAAAAATCCCTGACTGGTTTTATCAATGGCATTTGCAAGTAATTTTCAGAGGTAGCAATTAGACACAGAGAGATGGAATTAAGCAAGGGCAGTTTTGGGAGTCTCCACTCAGGCTGGAGAGGGGACAAGGTGCTGTCTGCAAGAGATTGACCTTCCCCATTCCTACTCTTGTCCACTTCCCTTGGCCTTTGGGAGAGACCCATTGTGCTTCTGTGAGTCCAAAGGTGACACTTGCAGGAAAGGCCACCATCTCTGAAGTCCCTGCAAGAGATTTCCAAAGAAGGAGAGACTTGGTTTTGCTGGGACAGCCATCCAGAACCTCTTGAGTCAAAGGTGCAGAAAGAAGGATGCTGTGATCAAAGAGCAGCTCACAGCTCTCAGCTTCAGTGAGCCTTCACTTTCAGGTGAATCCCTCACTGCAGAAGAGCTGCCCTCACCACAGGCAGCAGGTTTTAATGCAGCAGGGATGATCCCCACTGCTCTTCCTGTCCAGACTGGGAGACCCATGTGCCAAGCACGCTGGAAATTTCTTTTTTTGAAGTCACATCTGGGGCCACGGTAATAAATAATAAATCTTCTTCAGCAGCCTAGAAGTTAGAGACAGATTTTGAAAAAGAAGGAAACAAAAGCACTACAGGCTCTCAGAGGTCTTCTGGTCACTGCTTCTGCCTGCAGCCTTGCTTATGAGGAAGCAGAAGCCAGGTATGCAGGGGTGGCACATTGTCTTGACAGCTGGTACACAAGTTTGAGAGGTGACAGAAGGTGCTCTTGTTCAGGGGGGGCTTTTTTTCTGTCACTTCTCCCAGTGCTGAATCATGGAGTAACTAAAGATGAAAAGCCTGAGCTGTCCTAGACAGAGAAGGAAGTTGTCTGCTGCCTTCTGTCTTGAGAGCTCTTCTCCCCACCCACGCTTGCCTGACTGCAGAGATCTGAAGATGGGCTATGTGGCAGCTGTCATGGCATCAAAGCTTCCTTTACACATTTTTGTTTTGCTTTTTCACATCTTACCAATTCCTTTCTTTGGGCTTTTATTTCCTTCCACCAGTTCTCCGATTATTTCCAGTCTTTCCTTAATGGCATGCAGCCTCAGTTACACTGGAGTTCCAGCCGTGGCTGACCTCTTGCAGATGTGCACCTGAGATAGTTTTAGCTCCTTTCTGACAAAACACCCCTTTTTGGGGTGGATGGGACAATTTCTTCATTCAGCAGCTCCCTTGAGGCCCTTTGGTGTGCTCACAACATCCAGGAAATCTCAGATCCCAGACAGATGGAAGGCACGTTGCAAGCTATGCTGGATTCCCTTGAAGACTCTGTGAATAAGTTCCTGACTCTATCAGAGATGATGAATAAACTTCAAAAAAGATTGGGAAGAAACCTTCTCTTTTGGATTCCTTGCTCAAACCCCAGTGCAGTCTCTGAAGTGTTTCTCCAGTCCTGCTTCCCTGGGGCTCTCTTTGTGAGTCTGTGCCACCCAGTGCCTCAGGTTTGTGCTTTTTGATTGACAATGGGGCATTTTCTTCACTTCCCAGCACCAGCATCCTCTGCTTCATTGCAGGGAAGGTCAACAGGCCCCATGTGTGATGGTCTCCTCTTGGGCTGAGCTTTCCTTGGGAGCTGGCTTGGTGTGGCTGGTACATCTCCCTTTCCTGTGCCCCAAGGAGAATATCCAAGAATGAGGAAAAAGTGTCAAATTTTTCCAAGATATTTGCTTGACCAGGCAGTTCAATTTTCAGTTTCAGAAGTGACTTGGATACTGAGAAACTGAAGTGTGTGACTGGAGAGCTCAGTGCAGCCTCATGTACAGCCGTGCCCTAAAGTTCTCCATGAGAAGTTTGGGGTGCACAAAGAGCCCAACACAATCCTACTCAGAGATGTGAGCCCACGTCCCAAAAACCCAAGTGCTGACCCACATGTGGTCATGGGCAGCGAGGATGCAGCAGGTTTTTTTGCACAGCCCAGGCTCACCCAAGCTGCAGTGAAATCCAGCAAGAAATCAAGTGCCAAAGCCAGATCAGTGTATGTCCATGATGAAGAACAACTGCTAAAAATCAAGGTTTTCTGCATGGAGCCTGGACCTGGACCTGGACCTGGACCTGGACCTGGCCCACCCCAGCAGATGCACAGGTTGGGAGCAGTTGCCTGGCACGGTGGTGTGGCTGCTCTGACCTCTTGCTGTCATTTGCAGTGGCCTGGCTGGAACTGAGCCACTGACATCAGCCTTAGCCTCTGATTCATCTGTTTTACTGAGTGCCTTTCAGTCCCTTCCTTGTTGATCACTTGCAGATCACTGTGGGACAGTGAGATCTTGTGGGTGGCACCTCAGAGTGAGGAAGGTTTGATGTGTACCAGGTGCAGAGCCTGCAGCTCTGCTCACAAAAAGTTGGAAAACAGATGTTAAAATGCTATAAAGACAAAGCCCTCTTAAGCTCAGAGGAAACAGAGGTCTGTTGAGAAGGGAGGGAGCTGTAGGACGGGGAGGTGAGAGCTGGGGCTTCAAGAAAACTAGGATGGTGTACAGGACTATCCAAGGAATATCCAGAAGAAAAGCTGTGAAGTGAAGGAGGGAGGAGAAGTGTTTGACCAGGGCGGGCTGGGCTCCCATCTCTTCCCAGGCTCGCCTGCAGCTGCAGTGAAGAGGCTGCAGGTGCAGCTCGCCCTGGGTGCTCCTGCAGCTGCTGCTGCACCCCTGCCCAAAGCCCTGTGCTCCCCAAGCCTGACACGGCTGGGGAGTGCTCTGGGGAGCTGCTCATGGGCTGCTGGCAATGCCTGGTGGTCTTGACTGCAGGGCACCTTCCCTGCCCCCTGGGCATTGTGAATGTGCAGCTGGTGCCCGTGAGCTGGCACATCTCAGCCCAACGGGTGACCCAGGCCAGGACAGCCTGAGAGAGCCTCACACTGGACAGCATGTGAGACCCCTTCAGCTCAGCCTTCTCTGTCCCTTCCTCTGTCAGCACAGAGACTCTGCACGTGCTTTCTCTCTAACCAGCCTGTGATCACCCCGTGGGTCCTTGCTGGGGTCAGAGCGGGGAGATGCTTTCCGTGCCCCGTGCTCGCTGTCGCCTGAGCAGCTGCTCACTGCTTTTGGTGCCTCTTGCCATCTACAGAGCAGCTCCATGGAGTCTCTGAAAGTAGCATCCAGCCCATCTCAGTCTTCCTGCCAGCTGGTGCTTCTAGCAGGTGAGAAGGAAGGAGGCAGGCAGAGCAGGACAGAGGACAGAGCAGGAGGGGTTTGGCTGCCTGCTTGAAGACCCAGGCATAAACCAGAGCTGGAACACTGATGTTGTAGGTGCCTGGTTAAAGCAAAGAGTAAATACGCATGTAAAGCCTTTATTTTTTCCATTCATCACAATGCACTTTTTATTTCTGACCTTAGCCTCAAAAACTGTGCCAGACATGTTCTGTGATTTCTCCCCTTTTCCCCTCCAGATGTCCAAATGGATTCTTCGGACAGAGATGTTTGGAGAAACTGCCTTTGCGATTGTACATGCCAGATCCTGGGCAAAGTATGTTTGAAGACAAAAAATGCACCACACTACTTAAAACCTCCCGGGCACAGCGGTGGATGTAGAGTGGTCTAGTCAGGGATGGCTCTTGGTGTCAGCTTTGGGTAGGGCTTAGGGCTGCAGGTAAGGGTGAAGGCTGAAAGCAGACAGACAGGAGCCGTGGAAGGGATCAGCAGGGGCCTCACTGCAGCCTGTTTGGGTGTCATTTTGCTATCTTGTTTCTCTCTTTCTGGTTTTCTCTCTTCCGGTAGGTGTCCGATCGAATTCACAGGAGACCGGTGTCAGCATTTCGCAATGGTCAGCTTCTCCAGTATGTCTCTTTCTACTTCTCTCTCTCCTTGTTGTTGTAGCTCTGTGTCATGTCCTTAAAGCAGGTTCTTCTGTTCTCCAAGAGCCCTCTTCCCATCTTGTGCTCTCCCAGCTCTGCTTGGTCCCAAGAGGAGCTGTGATGTGTCCAAGAGCAGAACTGGGCCTCTCACCTCCCCCGTTTGTTGGAATGGGCTCTGCTTTCATTTCTGACTGAGCTGGGTCCTGCTTGCCCTTTTCAGACAAAATGCAAACGAGGCCCGAGTTTATGTGGTGGGTGTGCTGTGTGAGATGAGCCTGTGCTGTGTGTGGAGCTGGGGCTGCCAGCAGCGCTGTGCTGGCATGGACTGTGCTGTGCAGGGCAGGGTTTGGGCATTTTCCCTGTGCAGGGCAGGGTTTGGGGATTTTTTTCCTGTGCTGTGCAGGGCATGATTTGGGCATTTCCCCTGTGCTGTGCAGGGCAGGAGATGTCCATCTTCCCTGTGCTGTGCAGGGCATGATTTGGGCATTTCCCCTGTGCTGTGCAGGGCAGGATTTGGGTATTTTCCCTGTGCGGGGCAGGATTTGGGCAGTTTCCCTCTGTTGTGCAGGATTTGGGCATTTCCCCTGTGCTGCACAGGGCAGCATTTGGGTATTTTCCCTGTGCAGGACAACATTTGGGCAGTTTCCCTCTGTTGTGCAGGGTTTGGGCATTTTCCCACCACTCCTGCCAGGGGGATATGAGTCTCCTCGAAATCAAAGGTGGAGATCACAGCCAGGGTGTGACTGTAATGAAATCACTTTACAGTTGTGGCACAGAGGTCACACTGGTGGCTGCCACTTCCTCAGGGCTTCCAAACCTCACTGCCGTGCAGGATACAGGATACAGCTGCCAAATGGGCATCAGACCAAGTCCCTGCTGGACCCAGAGCTGCTCCTGTCCCTCCGAGGGGTTGGACAGCCCATGGCATTGAGCCTACAGTGACCCATCCTTTAAAGCCTTTGCACTTAGTGCTTCCCAGTTTCTAGTTTCCAGTTCCTACAGGTCTCACTTACAGATATAACTGGCTCATGGTGGTCAAGGTGGACAATTTTTCTGGGTCATTTTTCAGTCGGTGTCCCAGCATCAGTGGGCTCCTGGTCAGGGTAAGGACTGACCTGAAAGGAGACATGCAGGAAAACTGTGACCCTCCCTGTGACCTTTCTGTGACTGTCCCTGAAACCCATGCTGCCTCCACACTGGCTGCTTGGACCCACCACAAATGGTGCGTTTAAAAAGCAACTTTTTAAAAAGAGCCAAGAAAGAGGCTTTAATTAGTGATAACCAGAGGAGAAACTCCTCTTCAGGATGGCTCCTTGATTGCCAGAACCCTTCTCCCACTGCTCTGTGAGGAATCCTGCAGTCCTCATCCTGAACTGGCAATTGCAGGAGTCTCATTAGCACGTGCTAATAGCTGGCAAGTGCTGGAATTACACTCCCTTGCATGGAGCATACAGAACAAGATGCAAATGGACTTTGTGGGGCCCTGGGGACAGCTCAATGTTTTTACATTGGCTTTTGTTCCAAATTGGCTTCTGAAGTTGAAACCTCCATTGATTTATCCTGCCAGACTCCAATATCCAAGCAAGCTCTTTTTAAAATGACAACCCAAAATGTTCTATTTGATCTTTCACCTGATGCTGAGGGGTTTCCTTCCCTCTTGGAAGCCCTGGGTGTCAGGGCCCTGGCTGCAGCCAGCAGTGGGACGCTCACCCCGTGGAGCTGATTTAAGCACATTTCACGAGGTGGTGTCCAACAGGCTTAAACATTATTGCTGCCGTGCTCCAAAACCAAAACAGGGTGAAAATGAGTTTTATGTCAGGAAAATGCCTTTTTGAGAGCATTAATGGCAGGAGTAAATGGCATGTGGTTTTTTTTCCCCCAGCTTGCAGAATCCAGCTTTTTATGGGACTGAGATTTGTTTTAATTTTATTCACGTGTTGGAGGAACAATGCCAACTTTAAAACTGACACATGTACATTTCCTTACCTCGAGTCTGCTTTAACCACAGCATAGTAAGGTAAAAACAGATTAACAGTCCAGGCTACCTGTCTGAACTTGGATAAAATTCATATAAAAGAAGATGATTCATATGTGTTTAGAGCTGTTTTCACTTTCAGGTCACAGTTGGGTAATATAGATAGCAGCAGCACTGAAGAAAAGCTTGCACTGAACTTACTGTTTTTCTGAGTAGGAGAAGCATTTCACTCAAGTGTGGACCCTGCAAATGCTTGCCTTCTACTTTGATCAATAATTAGGGCACAGTAGAAGTTGCTGATGTTCCATAATTCACTCAGTGCTTCATCCCATATGGGCTCTGACAGGTCAAAAGCTGAAACAGATTAAAAATGAGGTTCAGGCATTTCCACTGGAAATAAAATAGCTCTGTCCTGATTCATGTTTTGAGAACACTGCCAGCATTTGACAGATACTTAAATAAGGACACCTATATTGGTGTTGTTTTGAATGTATTTGGGGTATTTCAGGTTTTCAGGCCTAGATTGGATCCTCCTGATTCTTTAATATGAATATTAAATATGACAATGGGTTTTAGTAGGTATATCCCAAGGGATGAGTGGGAGTCTCTGCAGAGTGAGCTAAATTGAAGGTGCTGTTCTGAAAAGATATGACAGATATTTTACTGAATTTGGGCCACAGATGGAGATGGTCCAGCATCGTGCCAGATGTTGTGTGTCCTCCTTTTGGGAGCAGCTTCCTACCTGGTTTAAACCCTTATTCACATTTTGCTCAGGTAAAGCTCCCCATGTTCTCCAGGAGCTCAGGCTGTCTTTGTCTCTTTGACAGGGAGATCTGGAGATTTGTTTTGCTCTGACTGCCCAAAACACCTGCTAGACCACTGCAGTCATTAAGATGAAAACGAGGTAGCTTTTTTAGGTAGCTTTTCTCACATGTGATATTTCTTTATGTTGCTGTTCCACCCATATGAGCAGGTTCCTACTGCCAGCCCTTCTGGATATTTGCACCACTGCTTGAAAATGAAGAGAAAATGTTACAGATGGGTTTTTTTCCCATGTCACACTCACACTGTTCCTGTTTTCTATCAGATTGGTGCAGAGAAACTCACTAGGAATTGTATTAGTGAAGTAGCTCAGAGATCCCCCAGTCTGTCCCAGCTGTCCACATGTAAAGCTGATGGATCAGGGTTAGGAGATAATTTTGTTTAGGCTTCTACTAATCTGTGAGAAGAAAACCTTATAGAGGGACATTAAAGTGACATTTAAATCAGTTGAAATTTAAACTGCAGAGAATTAGTGGCAGTGAACAGAGGGGACAGTGGTTGCCATTGCTGTGTGAAACTGAGGAATGCCCTGGCAGAGAGAGTTATTCCCATGGCTGATGAGTCATGAAATCCTCTTACTAAAACATTTTTCACATCAAGGTGCTCATGACTCTGTGTCTCCACAGACAAACTCTGGGAGCAGCTGTCAGGTGGCTCCTGTGGCACAGGTACCTGCAGAGCCACAGGCCACAGGAGCCTGTCCCTGCATTAGTGAGAGCAGAGCAGCTCAAACTCTGGCTCCACAGCCAGAATGAATCCACAGCAGGGGTACCCATGGACTGCCTAACCTTAATCTGCAGCCAGATTTTCCTCTCTGCTGGTGCACCTGGGTGAAGAGTGCAGCAGTATCCAAAAGGGTCAGGAGTTCTTTCTGAGAGCTTCTGCTGGGTGCTGGAGCTCACCCAGTGCAGAGCTCCTGGCTGCAGCTCCACAGGCACAGCTGTGGCTTGCAGCTCTTCCCAAAAGACAGAACCAAGTCCAAAATCATCCTTTCTTCTAAGAAACTCTTTTCTCAAAGCTGTGCTGGCGCCTGTATTTCATAGTTCTACATTGGACCAAGATCTACCTCTGCCTTCTCTCTTCTACAAGCAACTTTTCAGGTCTTTGTTGAATCCTCCTGGAGATTTACTAATAACTGCCAGGGTTTGGGCTGGCTGGTTGTAAAGGTTTTGTAAAACATGTTGGCAGATATTTCAGTCCTGGTACAGCTGAGATCCTGGAATTTAAACGTGGTCAGCAGGAACATTTATATATTTTCTAAGTCTGCACATTTGGATTCTTGCCACTTGTGATTTATGGAACAATTTAGAAAATTTGGATAAAGTTTTATATTTATGCTTCCTTCTTGCCTGTGGAAACTGAAACTTCATCTTAACTTTGCTGTTTATTCATCTCCACAAATAATCATCACCAATCTGGAGGACAAATGTCATACCATTCATCTTGGTTAGTGAAACATTTTCATTTTCTACTTTGTGATCGAATTAAAATTGCAGGCTGTAGCCTGCCTGTAAACACCCTAGAACAGAGCTGACATTCATATGCAATGTCATCTAGCATATTCTCCATTTTTACCCCATATTTAATTCTTGGTTTCTTTACAAATTGAATTTTAATTCGCAGTTGGAGCAGGATTTTCAGGTGTCCCTTGGGAGAGCAGCTTTGTCTTCAGCCTGTTCCCACACCTGTTGTGGAGCAATGTGGGTTTATTGGGTGAGAGGCTTCTTGTTTTCCTGGAGGATGGTCCCTTTCTGCCTGCAGTCTCCAAGCTGTGGCAGGGCTGTGTTGGTCACCACCCTGACAGGCAGAAATGACCCTTCTGGTGGGTGGCCTCAGGAACCTGCCTCCTGTGCTGAGGTGAAGTGTCCTTGTGAGCAGAGGGGTAAATGTTCCACTTCAAGCTCTTCTGGGAGAGTCTAGATCTGAGTTCTAGCTTCTCTGTCCACCTCACTTTTTCAGCAGTGGCTTCCTACCTGCTGTGACTGCAATACAAAAATGATATGTGAAAGATTACTTCTTTATTTCATGTAAATTTCTGCTTCCTCTTCCAGCTCTCACTCATCTGACCCCCAAACCAATATTTAGCAATATTTTAAATTCCACAGACATTCTGCAGCTTCCATTCAGTGACAGGGTAACTGCTGACCACTGAATTGCAGGGTGCTGCCTGTGCTCTGGTGTGGCTGGGTAATTACAGGGTGTTTGTGGTTTGGCATGGCAGGGTTATCCCTCTCCCCAGGACACAGCACAGGTTACCCTTGGGATCTCCTAAAGCTAATTGCATGCTCATCCACAGCAGATTTTGAATACTCTGTTGTTATGTGTTCAGACTCTTGATGCCAAACAAATTTTATTGCTGCAGTACTGGAGAAGGTGAATGGCTGTGGAGTTTGTGGAACATTTACAAACTTTCTGTTCTTGGAGGACCCACGTGCCACCCAGCTCTCAGCACAGGCACAGTGTCCTCTGTCCCCATCGTGACCCCTGTCTTGCATTGCTCCCTGTCCACCCTGGGAAAAACCTGAATCAGAGTCCTGCAAGTGCTGCTCCTGTCAATACAATTGATCTGCAACAAAATTATCATCAATTTATTATCTTGCTAGTCCTCAGATGTCAGTTCTCCACTTTGTTTCTTGCCTTGGAGCATGCTCTGTGTCCCAGAGAATGTATTTTGAGGGAATAATGTGCAGTAACTAAACACCTTATCAATGTTCTTGAGCACTCTGAAGGCCAAGTGAGCACAGCTACAGTTTTCACAGCTGTTTGCTAAGGCTTTTATCCTTTTTAATCATCCTATAAATCTACAGTTCAGTGAGAGTCATCTTGCTTGAGGTGTTACCCCTACAGGAATACTTTAAATTAAATGTTTTTTGTCTGTTCATTTTTTAAAATAACTACAATACATCATAGTCACCAAGTCACTGCAGATGAAGTTAGTGCAGGACTTTGTCTTTTGTCTGATGCTGAGAAAAAGCATTTTCAGAAAGATTCAGGAGGCACATTTGGAAGGAGATTTTCCAAAAAACCCCCCTCATGTCCCCAGTTCAGTTTGCTTGGGGAGTGCCACAGCAGTTCAGGGGTGCCCCTTGCCCTGACCAGGGAGGATGTGCAGACAGAAGGATGATGATGATGAAGGTTATGAGAAAAGTGATGTGCTCATTTCCTCAGCCTGCAGCTGCCAGCTCAGGGCTGTCTCACTCCAGTTTATTTGTGTGGTAGCCTCTGGATAAATTGCTTCCAATGGAGCTTGTCTTGTTGAAACTGGACAGAATAAGAAATATGGAGAGATTTAGAGGGCTTGGGGTGACAGAACAAGGGGGAATGACTTCAAACTGACAGAGAGCAGGTTTAGATTGGATATTAGCAAGGAACTCTTCCCTGTGATGGTAATGAGACACTGGCACAGGTTTCCCAGCCAGCAGCAGTTCTGATAGGAGAGGGACAGTGGGAAGGCTTGAGCTCCTCAGGTCGTGCCCACCACCTCTGTTCTCACAGGCGTCAATGAGTTTGCAGACATCATGAGAATGTTTCGAATTGCATCCATTTGTAGCTGCAGATGTTGCAGAAAACCCTGGAACAAGGGGAAAAGTGTGTATGCAGATGAACCAACAGCTTAGATTTAAATTTATGGATGAAATTTGAGGTGTCTCTACATGTATTTGTCAGTGTCAGGGGAAACAGGTGTGTGCAATGGTAGGAAGACTTAGGAATAGGTCAGGGCTGGATGTGATAACCAGGTGGTTTAGGATGAATATGTTCTGCCCAATTCTCTGCTGCCCACCACATGATGTCCATGTCACTGCCACCTGTGCAAAATTACTGTGAAATGCTGTGTAGAATTTGCTGTTCCTTTTACACAAATGTGAGAAGTGAAGCAGAGAGCAGCCAGGTTTTGTGGTCTTTAAATTATACAAAGTCTCCAAAAACCCCACCTTCCCCCTACAAACCCCCCCAAACATCAGCACTGGTTTGAAGAGAAGAACCTGCTTTAGAACTCGTGTTTCCATGTTCTGTAACAATTAGTGCTAATTCCCCCCCCCGCCTAAATTTTGCACAGCACTGCAAAAGAAAGACAATATTTCTGTGCAGCAAAAAGCAGTTCCTATGGAAAATATATAAGTAAATAAATCTGGACATCTCCAAGCTACAAATAATCTTGTGTGTATGGTGATTGGGAGCAGCAGAGCTCACTTTTGTGTACGGTGGTAAGTATGGAGAACTTTCATGTTTATGTAAGAAAAGCTGCTTTTAGGTGAGGTCTGTACTAAATTACTAAAATTCAGGATACCTGTTTTGCACTGTTGAATCATTGGATAAACTCCTGTGCTTAGCACTGTCTCTGCAAGGTGAGCTGCAATCTTACTTGTGCTGAATATGAATCTGAAAGCACATGCTCTGATTTGGGCTTTTTGCAGCACACTAGAGCAATGCAGAGCCAGGGCAGGATGCAGTTTGGAAGGCACAGGCTGCAGGGCAGCTCTCAGTGCAGTCTGCACTTCAGACCCTTGTGGTGCCCGTGGTGCAGGCAGGGCAGGGGTGGAGGGGCTGTGTGCCAGGGCTGCTGTGCCCCTGGGCCAGGGCTGGGGCTGGGGGCAAGCCCCAGGCCAGCAGGAGCCCCACAGCCCTGTGCCCTGTGCCCAGCACTCCTCTCTGGAGCACAGCCCCAGGCACACCAGGGCGTGGGCACCAGCTAGATGTGCCCTGTGCAAGGAGGATGAATGGTTTTTACCAGGCTCATGCAGTCTCTATGTGTTTTGACCTGTCAGGAGTTGTTTCAGAACAAGTGTACCTTTCCTATTTCTTTTTTTCTTTTTTTTTTTTTTCCCCTGCCTAAACAGTGAATTCCATATCAGGTACTAACAAACATGGCTCATCTCAAAAGAATTCATAATTAACTGAAAGAATTCATAATTAACTTCCACTGCAATTTGTTTGGGTCTTTCTTTGCATAACATGTGAGCTGTGGTGGGGGTTTGAAATGCTCTGAAGCATACAGTGTCTCTGTGTGAGTGCTGCTGAGCCTACCAAAAGCTAACCTGCTGTAACTGCACAGTGTGTGTGTTTGTATTTTAGAGTTCTCTGACAGACCTGTTTTTCTTTTTCTCTTTCTCTTCCTTGTCTTCTTTCTGCATTGGCAGAGCATCTTGGATTTGAATTAAAGGGTATGGAACAACCATTCATTTATTAATCAGAAGCCATTAAGAGCTTCCAACATTATATTTATGGCTTTAATGGGATGATTAAAAAATCAGCTGTTTCGTTCTCTTCCCTGGCACCAAGATAGATGTTTGGATTGAAAAAACAAAATAAAACAAAAAAACAAAACAACAACCAAAGCAAAGCAAATCACAAATTCTAAACGTAAACCTGGAAAAATGCACGTGTATTTTTAGCAGCACTTTTTTCTTTGCTCAAAGCAGCAGTGTGGTGTGTGTGGCATGACTGGGATGTCACAATTGCCATACATCTCCATTCAGCATGCTTTTGTGTATTTAACTGAAAACCTGGAGTCCTGTGTCCATCCAAAAGGTTGCCAGCAGGCACTGCTTGGGAATGGGCAGGCATTCCAGGAATGGGAAGACAAGTTCTAGAAATATCAGGGCTGTTGTAGAAATTGCCATCCCAGGCACACTCACCTCCAGCAGATCCTGCAAAGGGTCAGGATGAGCTTTGCCATTCCTCCTCCTGAAATTTAGCAGCTCATTTTGGTTCCTGAGGAGGATGAAACTGTTCCAAGGAAGATGGCACGAGACAAGTTAGTCTAGAAAACTATCCCAGGGCAGTCAGTGGTTACCCATAATAGTGGAGGGTGTAATTCTGAGCACCCCAGTGGCACGCTTGGGAAAACACTGCAGTAAGTTAAATATAAAATATCCCCTTTGGGCATTTACCTGCTCCTGCCCAGTTGCTCATAATCATGTTATTTTCTTTCCATTCTCCTCAGTCTGGTTTTAGATATATATCAAGTAATCCCTTGAATAAGCTTGGGAAATCAAATCCTGGAGGCCAGTTTTCCCTGGAGTGCACAGCCAAGAGCAGGGAGGGCTGGTCAGGAAGGAGCAGAGGGATTGGGCAGCCTGGGATGGTGGAAGGTGACTCTGCCTATGGCAGGGGGGATGGAAATATGAGCTTTAAGGTCCCTTCCACCCCAAACCATTCAAGGATTCTGTGATGATTCTATGGCTGACCACTTAACTTAAAAGCATTGGCCTGGCAGTGTCAACCAGAGCAGGTCTTCACATGAAGATGCTTTAGTTCCCTTTGCTGGAGGTATGGGGACACCAGTCTTTCAGCTGTGGATCCTAAATTGCCTCCTGAGGTCCCTGAGGTGGAGGGGCATTCACTAACTGAAGCTGCAGAAATGTATCTCCTCTAGTTTTTGCATACCTGATCCCCCAGGACTGGTGTGCATCCCCTGATGCAGAAAACATGTGAATTTTAATAGATGTGTTTATTTATAAAATTCATTTAAATTTTAATAGGGTGCTTCAGAGAAAGTGGTGCTGCTAATGCAAATACACTTGAGCAAACTTTAAAATTGAGGATTTTTGACATCCCTTTTTTGTTGACCTTTTGTCCTTTTCCTCACCCATTCTCAATGTCATCACAGCACACATCCTGTTCCCAGTCTGCAATGTCTCTCCTCTGTCATTTGTCTGTCCCTGTCATGTGTTGCTGTGACACCATGGCTGGACTGTGGCTCTGTGTGGCACCACATGGTTTGTTCATAGTGTTTGCTGCTGTAAAAGTGATGCTGCTGCTGAGGATTTGGTGTTTGTAGAGCGTAGAGACACAAATGGACCAGTCTGCTCTGGGATTTTCCTGTTCAAATGCAGATTGCAGCGTGCACTCTCTTATTTCCTTTCTGTTGCTGCTGTTGTTGAGGTAGTTTTGTGCAATGTGAAGATGTTACTGAGCATCAGCTTTAATGAGATGGTGGGAGCCAAGCTAAATTACTATCAGCAGATCATTCAATTTTTAGTTTGCAGCAGTGATGCACGTCCTCACACTTCACTGCTCCGTGTAGCAGAGCTGTCAGCTCGAGACAGAGAGGCCAGATCTGCATTTCTGATGAACTGAAACATCCCCATGCAGTTCAGGTGGAGGTTCAGGACAGTCACCACACCACAGTCAGGGTTCCATACTGACATGATCACCAGAACAAAGGCTGGCATTTGAGCCTTGGCCAAAGAATTTTGTCCTGTTATAGGTAAAAAACCTCAGCCAAACAAACAAACAAAAACCCCCAAACAAACAATAACAACAACAACAACAAAACACACACACACACAAAAAAACCAACAAACAAAAAAAACCCAATCACCCCCCTCCCTAGTTTTAATGTCTTTGCTCTTTCTTCCTCCACATTCAAAGGGAATGATTTATGCTTAGGGAAGAAAAGGCTTTTGCAGCAAAAAGCATTGCTGTTGAAAAATTTTTGGAAAATTGGCTTGATGGATGAGTCCATGCTGAAAACTGGACCTTCTAGCTTTTTCTTTTTGTTGTTGGTAAAGTAGTTCTTGCTGGGTAGCAGAAAAATTCTTGCCCAGTGCCATCCATAACCAGGATGTGATCCCAGCTGTTTTTTCCTAATTCATATAAAATCTCTGCAACTCCTGTCGAAGGAGAGCTGTACAGCTGTAATCCAGGTCCCAAAGATGTGCAAGAGCAAGAAAACCTGTCTGCCATGGTTGTTGGAATAAGACACCCATATGAAACATGTCACTGAAGGAGTTTCACTCCAGAGTGGGCTCTTCTTCCATTCCAGCTCCACCTGGTTCCTTGTAGGGGAAAAAAAAAGCCAAAAACACAAGGAGGCTTTGTTTATTATATTTTGCATCTTCATGCCAGGGTTGTCTTTCTTGCCAGCCCTTGTTTACTAAACCTTTCTCCATTTCCATTTTGAGAGTTTAGAAAGAGATATCCAGTTTTCCTAGCAGCTTTTTTTTTCTTTCTCCAAAAATGCGTTTTTCAACTTAGAAAGGCAAGCTGAAATTGTTGTCTATTCCAGTTGTCTGGAATATTTCATTGCTTCCCACTCACTTTTTTTTGCTAAAGTCTAGTCCCAGGGGTTTGTGGGACCTCACCTGTTTCCCTTCTAGTTTTGTATTTGAGTGTTTGGTGGCACAGGAGGTATCACGTGGTCTGTTCAAGGTATTTTGAGTGGTGTGGTGGAGCACACTTCGCATGGCATGAATTTTATTGCCTAATCTAGATGGAAAAATAAATTCAATAAATACTAAAGAAGGCACAAACCCCTATAACTTTAACACTAACACATAGTGTGGGGGCATGAGCACTTTGTTCATAGCTGCTGAACTGAAACACTCATGCAGCTCTGCACTGAATCCTTCTCTCAGTCATTCAGCTGGAGAACCAAATTGCCTCTTGGTGGAGGTTGCTGGATGTCACATCAGCTCTGGTGTAGCCACAGAGGAAGAAGTGTCCTTGCCATGCTGTTTCTGCCCAGGTGCAGTGCAAACAAGACCCAGGCATTTCCTGGGAGCTTTGGTTGGTGGGAATCAAACACCTCACTTCCAGCACGGTCTGGGTTTTGATGCAAATGACTGGCTCTTCTGGTTTGAAAGGCAGCCCGTGACACTTGGTGGTATTTGAGAGAGGCAGCAGCAAGCTGCTTGCATTTGGTGTGTGTCTCTGATCTACCTGATGCCATGGCATGAATCCTAGGGTTTCATGAAAAATCCATAGCTGGTTCCTGTACTTCAATCACTCCACTCCCTTTTCTTTGCCTGACACACTATCACTTCTCCATCCTCATGCTGCTTTTTGACTGTTCCAGGATGTCCCTTTCAGCACCTACATGCTTTGGGGCTTGTTGCTGGGTGGTTTCTCCCACACCACCCTCCTCCAGGACATGCAGGTGCTGGCAGAGGCATCCTGAGCCGGGCAGAGCAGAGCCTGGGATCAGGGATACAGGGCGTGTGTGCTCTGGGAGAGTGGGGATGCTCCAGTGCTAGGTGATCTAGGCACCAGAAAGGCAGCATCTACTGGAAGGGAGAGGAGAGTTGTGAAGCTTTTTATTAGTCACTGTGGGAAAAGAAGGGAAGGTGCAGAAAAGAAGGGTGAGTGCAGAAGGGGTGAGCCACCGAGGGAGAGAGGGCAAAGGTGCAGGGAGACAAAAAGAGTCATTAGAGGGGTGAGGAGTGTTGGGGCAGCTGGGCTCAGTGTGAGGCAGCCATTAGGCAGGCAGTGCACTGTAGGAGGTCTGCCCGAGCCCTGTCCTCTGTCTCACCCCCATGCAGTGCTGGCTCCTGTGCAGCCAGACACAGCCCTGCTGCTGGGGCCCAGCAGTAACTGGTTCCTTCCTCTCCATTTGCAGAAGCAGAGGAGCTCTACCAGAAGAGGGTTTTAACCATCACGGGAATCTGTGTTGCCTTGCTTGTGGTGGGCATCGTCTGTGTGGTAGCTTACTGTAAAACCAAGTGAGTATGGGGGGCTGACAGGCAAGAACTGGCCACAGGTTAGTGAGTGGCAGTGTTCACGCTCCACACTTCCATGCTGTTCACCCAAATGCTATTTTTGGGAGATAATGTGCTGTAGTACTCCCAGGAAGCTCTCCTGCAGGAGGCCAGTGAAGCTGTCTACCAGACTGTGTCTGAATAGGATGTTTTCCTAGCACCATTTGCTCGTTCCCTGGAACAGCATCATTTTGCCCAGCCAGGTGATGCTGTGTTACAGAGAAAAGCTGGTCCCCAAGGCAGCAGCTCAGCTTCTGCCAGGAGAAGCACACTGGGCTGTTGTGCAGGAGCTGTGGGCTCAGCTATGCACATTGCAGGGACTTTCAGAGCAATCCTAATGGAACAGGAGACTTGGGAACCTCTTTTATAGTCAGCCTTCCCTGCCTGGACAGCACTTTTCTCCCTACTCAGCCTGCACCTCGGTTGAGGGTGCCCCTGGGACTCAGTGGGTCTTGTGGAGCACGTGTCCCACCATGGCTTTGCCCCTTGGCCCTTCATGCAGGACGGGTCAAGTGCTCTGTCACCAAGGCCAAGTCAGGACTCCCTTCCCCTTTTCCTTCTCCCCACTTTTCTCCTCCACTGCCAGCTGGCTCTGCTACATTGTGATGGGCCTTGTCTTGGAAATGGGACCCTGGACCCAGTTTCCCAAATTGTCCATGAGAAGAAAAGTTGACCTTTTGTTTGGAAAAGCAGTAGGAGGCCTTAAGTGTCTAATGCCTCATTTCGTGTTGTTTGCAACTTTCTGCAAACACCACTGGAACATTCACATGTCCAAGACTTGCCTTCTCTTTAATCTCTGGGGGCAGACAGAAGTGTTCCTAACAGATTTTTTCTGTTTTGAAGGAAACAAAGAAAACAAATGCATAACCACTTGCGGCAGAACATGTGTCCTGCTCATCAGAACCGGAGCCTTGCGAACGGGCCAAGCCATCCACGTTTGGATCCTGAGGAAATCCAGATGGCTGATGTAAGAGCCTTTGCCTCATCTCCCTGCGTGCTACTGAGGGGCTGCTTTCTGCCAGGGGTTTGACGTGGATGTGTATCCTTACACACCTGTGTGCTTGTGCGTGAGCAGCAAAGCACAAACAAACTTGAGCAAAAAGAAAGATTCTGCATGGAAACATTTCCAAAACCAACATCTGAAGGGAAATGTGATTTTGCTTTGAAGTGCAGGATGAGATTCAGGCATTTGAGATAGTCAATTTGTTTTGATTAATCAAGTGTGACCCTGATTTCCACTAGGAGAAATGTTCCCAATGTTTCCTGTTTATTATCTATCCTGTCGAGTCCCACTTTGCAGGATGACAGATGGGATCAGAGCAGCAATGGCTGGAGCCACCGTGGTGAAGCACGTCATGGTGATGTGGTCAGCTGTCCATCAGCCCACCTGCCCCTGCCTGGGCTTCTGTCCTGGGCAAGGTGGCAAGTCCTGGTGGGATGCCACGTCACACCAATGAGAACAATCCAAGTGTCTTTATGACAGCATCCAGAGGGAAGTTCAGCCACTCTCATGACTTCAGTGGCACTAGATTCCCATCAAACCCCATGAACTCAATAGGGCCATCAATGGGCTTAAGTGCCTTGGTGGAACAAGGCCTTGAAAAGAGTCAGAAGAAGGGAAGAAGGAGGCAGAGCCAAAAGAGAAATACTGTTAGAAATGAGTCCAATAAATCAGCTGCGAGCTCTGTTGGGTCTGCCTTAGGATATTAAAATTTAGCTAGGCTGGATCCTAACCATGAAGGAAGGGAGAAAGGGAATTCTAAGAACCCCAGCCCCCAGCCCCATATTACTGACTCTCTCTCTTAGTGCCCCTATGAGAAGCAGGGCTGGTTATTAAATGAAGGAATATCTCAGCATAAATATTTGGATCACATCTGGTGTTTCTGTAGGACTCACATCTCTGACAGATTTCTCTTTTTGCTGGTACTTGGTCAGGTGTAACCAGCTGTGGGCAGAGATGTGTCTCTGCTCAGCAGCTACATATGGTACCACTGTCCTCTGGGAAATCCCTTGGCTCTCCAAATTCTTCTGCAATCCCTGTGAAGGGGCAGAGAAAAGCCTCCACTCTCCCTGTCCCTTCCCATGGGGTGGGGAGCTTCTGGGCTCACTCATTCCTCACCTGATTTCACCAGAAATAATCAGGCGAATTTTTTCTTTGGCAGCATTCACAGACTGGTGGCTGATCTGTGTGGTTCTTCCTATCTTGCAGTATATTTCTAAGAATGTTTCTGCCACCGAGCACGTGATCCGAAGGGAAACAGAGACAACCTTTTCGGGAAGTCACTCCTGCTCCCCATCTCATCACTGCTCCACAGCCACTCCAACATCCAGCCAGAGGTGATGTATACTATTTTCTCTGGACCTTTCTCCTGCTATTTGCTGTAGGATGCTGTGGGATTCTAGGATTTTCCTTTCACCTCCCTTTCTGCTTTGACTTCATGTTTGGCTCTGGCATACAGGCCATGTCTACACTGCAGGACTTTGCAGGCACAGCTGGTTAGTGAGAGGTGTGAAAAAGCATTCTTGACCTGCAGGGAGGTGCCAGCAGGATCCTGCAGCACTGACACAGCTGGAAAACAGGAGGAAATGAACCTGTGCTTCCATGCTTTGCACAGACCCAGATGGGAGGATGTTTGTAGGAAAGGTTTTGTTTGCAGCCACAGTGGACATCTGAAATACTTCATTAAGCACACACAGGTTGTGTGTTTCATATTTAGAATGTATTTGCCTTGTGGGACACAAGGTACATAAAATATCCCCAAATGTTTTAATTGGTTCCTCAGAGTCAAGGTCTGACTTGGAAGTCACTCACAGGTTTTGATCAGAAGGAAAATGTTCCTGTGAAATTTATCAACCTCAGCCTCAGGTGGTGGCTCCTCTTTCACTGGAAGCCATTCTAAAGCTTTTTGGAAAACTTGATCTAGCAGGAAAGTACCAATAATGCTTTGTGACAAAGGATGAGACACACTTTCTGTTTCCATTTCAAAATAACCATTGGGGGAAGAACACCATGGCTTGGAACCTGAATCTTCTCAAGGTTTTTGAGAACATTTAAATTGCAGATGGACCTCCCTATTTTTATGATGTCCAGAAAAGTCTTTCAAATGCTCTAAAGAAAGTTTTGAGTTTGAGTTCCAGTTCCTCCTCTTAGGCAGCTCCTGTGCTTCTTCCAGTGACAGGGGTTTTCCTTGGAAATCACTTGTCTTTGATACGTGACTTCCTTATGTCTTTCATTAGCCTGATGGAGTGGTCTCCATTCATCCAGGAATGCAGCTGGTTTTCAGCTGAAGCTCACAGATGGCTCCAGGCAGGTTTCCTTAGTGTCCAGGCATTCCTCAGGGTTGAGCAAGTACTCTCAGTTACAATGGGCAAGATCAACTTCAGATGTTGAAATTGGATTTTCAGGTGAATTCCTCCCCAGATTCCTCTGGCTATACCTCCAGCAAGTAGAGAGGGAGCCAGGAATGACTTGTTGGGCTGGGAATGACTACTTTTTCTAGGGAAATCCCACTCCTCATGAGCTAGAGGATACATTTGCCAGGTTTTTTTGCATTCATACTCTTCAGCCCAGCTCTGGCTAGGTGTGTGCAAGCTTGAGCCACGTGCACAGCAGCTCCTGTGCCTGCAGAGCTGCACCTTGCTGGCCTTCCATGCTCACTTCAAAGGCCTGGGCCAACCCTGGGCACCTTCTGAAGACACAAAGATGTGTCTGGAGGGCAGCATTAGCTCATGACAGCTGTAGGGAGGAACCTACCTTAGGTGGCCTCTGGTCCTGGCTACCTGCCACCTCATTTCCCTGAGTCAAGTGCAGTAAGCAGGTGCTTCTTGAAGTCATGCCAGAGGCAAACTACTGGCATAATCAGGCTCCATTTTACTCCATCAGCGCCTCTAATGAGGACGCTGTTTGAAGTTATAAATGAGCATGTGCCTGGAGCCATCAATAATTAACAAGTTCTTGGAAATCTTAATGAGGGTTGCTCTCCTCTGTAAGCTCCCACCCAAAATCCTCCACCCACACAGCTCCATCTGGTGCAGCCTGGGAGTTCAGAGGGGTTGCTCTCATGCATTTCTGCAATGGTGGGGGTCAGTGTGGTGGCTGTGGCACTGGTGGGATCCCAGTGTGCAGGTGGGCCTGTGCATCCCTGGTGAGTCCTTGTGGGATGTCCTCCTTGCACCAAGACTGGGGCTGGTGGGGCTCCAGCTGCTCAGCACGTGGTCTTTGTCTAGCACCTTGAAAGGGCTTTGCTGCCAAAATCTTTGGTAGACTTCACTCTGCTAATTTTGAGTGGCTTCTCCTGGCTCCTCTCTGGTAGTGATTCCATAGGGGCTGTCACTTGGCAGCGCAGGTGACACATTTGAAGGAACTTGGCTGACTTGCCTTGGCATAGCCAATGTGTCGTTCCACACCCAGAACACTTTGCAAGCACAAAGCAGAATTGCCCTGGCCTCCCTCCAGAGGCCGTCCCATCCTGCTCCCAGCCATTTATTCCACGGTGGGATAAACACCTGCTATTGCACTGGTTTGCTTTCTTTGTCCTCTAATGGCATCTCCAAGAAGAAGCCAAAGAAAGGCAAATCAAAGAATTGGGAATCTGAACATCCTTGGTGTATCTGAATGAGGGAGGGAGAGGAGGAGGGCACCAGTGCAGAGTGCAGGGCCCAGCGCGAGCAGTGCCGTGTCCTTGGAGAAGAGCTGGGCGGGGATTCCTTGCTCACTGTCCACATGGGCTTTGCTCCACAGACACGAAAGCCACACCTGGAGCTTGGAGCGAACAGAGAGCCTGACTTCAGACTCCCAGTCTGGGATAATGCTGTCCTCGGTGGGAACCAGTAAATGCAACAGCCCCGCGTGCGTGGAGGCGCGGGCTCGCCGCGGGGCCACCTTCTGCATCGAGGAGCAGCGCAGGCCCACGACGCAGTACCGCGACTCGGTGGACTCCCTGCGGGACTCGCCCCACAGCGAGAGGTCAGACCCTGCTCTTGGTGCCACCACAAGCCATGCCTCTGTGCCAAGCCCAAAAATGTTTGCCTTTGCCAGCCCCAGAGCAGCGGTGCCGTGATGGAACTGGGGAAACTCCAGCCCTGGTCCTGCCAGAGGGAGCCAATTCCCCCAGGAGGACACTCTGGTCAGGGCAGCAGCCAGCTCTGCACCCTGGTGGCAATGTAGGCTTGGGGCACAGGGATGACAGGAGCAGAATGTGCCTGGCTGCAGTCAGCAAGGGGTAGAGAAGACTGTCTGGGAGAACACTCTGGGCAGTTTGGTGGGCTGCCAAGCAGGGTGTGACCTTCAGGTGCTTGGGGGAAAGGTGTCTGTGCTCAGCACAGTCCTGGATGGCCAGGTGAGAGGGTGCTGCATGTGGACAGGGACAGGACTCGGTAGGACCCAGCCTTCGAGGAGCACAACTGCAGAGCTGAGACACCAGCAGCAGCACTAACAGCTGTCCTCTTCACAGTCTGGTTCCTCATGGAGCAGAGGCACATCTCCACCCTTGCTCTAGCCATTTGCAGGTAGCCCTGGGTGACTCTTGGTGGCCACATGGCCCCTCTTGGGCAGTTACCCTTCAAGGCAGTGGAACTTGTCCATGGAGCAGAGCAGCATCTCCTGCTCTCTTTCCTGTCCCTGGTGCATTCAGGTAGACTGACCCAGCTCATATGGAGATCTCATACATCACAAAACACAAGGGTAAAAAGGTCCTGGACAAGTGAGAGAGCCTGGGCAAGTGGGATTGGGTGGCAACACCACTGGGAATATCAAGAGTAAATAAGATCTGCTCCTTAGAAAGAGGTGGTGCTGAAGGAAGGGCTGTTTGGAGAGGGGCTAGGCCAGACCTGAGTGACCACACTGATCTTGTCACTAGAGTAGATGAAAGGGGTAGATGGTTTTTCGAGACACAAAATTTGCACTAAGTCAGAGAAAGCAATGCCCAGGGTTTCCCCATCTGCGGCCTGAGCAGGGAGAGGGAATTCCAGGGACCTTCCTCCGAGACAAGCCTGGCAGCTCTGGAGGGAACAGAAAGCAGCTGTCAGGCAGATGAGAGGCAGTGAAGCCGTGACTCAGCCTGCTGGGAGATGCTGCAGGGCTGGCAGCAATGCAGAGCAGGAACTGTGCACCAAGTTCCTTGGGAGAAGCAGTTTAGGGGATGCTCAGTACATGCTGCCCATTGAAGCCAGCAGCTCATCCTCCCTTGGCACAGCAGGGCAAGGTCCCTCCACCTGATTCCTCAGGAGATCCTCCATGAACAGGTTCACTGGAGGCCTCCTGGGTCCCTGGGTCGGGTGTTCAGCAAAGCTGGTGGTTTTCGGGGTCGCTCGGTGTCCAAGCAGAGCTGTTCTTTTCCAGGTACGTGTCGGCCCTGACCACACCAGCACGCCTGTCGCCCGTTGACTTCCACTACTCGATGACCACGCAGGTGCCCACCTTCGAGATCACCTCCCCGAACTCGGCGCACGCCGTGTCCCTGCCGCCGGCGGCCCCCATCAGCTTCCGCGTGGAGGAGCAGCAGCCCCTCCTGCGGCGCTACCAGCTCCCCTTCCAGGACACGCAGAGGTACGACAGCTACTACCAAAGGAAGACCTACCTAAACGACAGCATGGGGAGCCTGCCCTCCAGCCCCTTCCGCATCACAGAGGACGACGAGTACGAGACGACGCAGGAGTACGTCACAGCGCTAGAGCAGCCAAAGAAAACAGCCAGCAGCAACAGGCGGTGGAAAAAATCCAAACTGAACGGGCACATCCCGCACAGAGCCAGAGCCGTCCGGGACTCCTTCTCCTTGAGCAGCGCCTCTTACAGCGAGTCTGACGAGGAGCTGGTGGCCGAGAGCACCCCGTTCCTAAGCACTCAGAACAATGAGGCGGCGCACGCCGAGTCGCCGCCGCCGCACCGGCCGGGCGACGGCCGGACTCACTACTCGTGCCGCGGGCACGGCGCGCACGATGGCGGCCGCGGCAGCCTGGCGCACGTGGCGCCCAAAGTGGACCCCGACCCTCTCTAGGCGCCTCCCGCGCCGTCACCCGCACCGAGCAGACCCAGGCGAGGCGGGAAAACCACGCCGGAGCTAAACGAAACGGAAAAAAAAAAAAACCGAAGGAAAAAAAAATAAATATTTTTATTTTATATAAAAGAGGGGGAAAAAAAAAACCAAACAAAAAAATATAACGAATAAAAAATGTTTTATTTTCATTTTAGCGAAGTTGTCTTATGATAGCTAACGACAATGACTTTTTTATAGGGAATCTCTATTTATATGTAATGTCTTGATTTACAGCTTCCGAGAAAAAAAAAAGTTAAAAAAAAAGAAGAAGAAGAAAAGAAAACAAACAATAAAGTTAAAAAAAAAAAGTGGGCCAATTTTGACTACTTAAAAATAGAAAACAAAACTATCGTGGTGCCTTTTGCTGTATGCTAGTGCTGGGATTCATGCCGAGGATTCTGTTTCAGTAGCATTTTTAAAGTCATAGATTTTTGTTTGGGAGAAAACCTGTCACAAGGGCGCTCTTCTGTTGGAAGAAATCAGCCTTGCCACTTTGTCCCGTACCCTGCTGTTAATGATCTTATTCTTTAAAGTATTGTTTAAACACACATTAAGGACATGAGTGGGAGCATTTCCATTATCATGTCTAACGAGGATCTGTCTTGCCCTGTAAACTACTTGTATTTTCGCTTAAATCAGGAGAAAAAGAAACCCAACAGCACTGTGCTGAAATGCAGAAATAACGTTTCTTTTGCCACACAGGTAGGAAGAGAAAATGAAATCACGCAGCAGCAGCAGCAGCCCGTACAATATAGCTCTCAACCTTTGGCCATCTCACCGGTGGGTCTGGAGTGGGGGTGGCACAGGTTTGTAGTGGAGCCAGGCAGACACCCCTGTCACCAGGGTGGGCCACACGTGTCACGTACCCTTGAATCCGGGTGGCCGAGCCCGCCCTGGCCTGGCCCTGCGCGGAGGCTCCGGCCGGCCGCGGTGCCCGTGGCCACATGGCCGCCCCGCCGCCGTGCCCGGCCCGTGGCGTGCCCGGCCCGTGGCGCTGGCCACGGCGCTGCGGGGCTGCTGCGGCTGTGGTGTCCTGCGAGGCACCCGCGGCCGGGCTGCTCGGGACGCCCACGGCGCTCCCACGGCGCGCCCTGGACGCGGAGCCGGGCCGTGTGCCGGCTGGGCCTGCACCCTGCCGTGGGCGGGCAGGGCCGGCCCCGCCAGCGGATTCTCCCGTACGGCCGTGCCACCATTGTAAAGACAGTTGTCACCGTCACGTCCTGCCATCGATGAGGGCGTCAGCGTCCCCAGACTCAGAGCAGCTCTGGCCATCGGCTCTGTGGCGCAAAGAGACAGTCCTGCGTGTCCAGGCGGCAGAGCATCCCCCGTGGAAGTGCCCCCTCTCCTCAGTTCTCTGCAGCAAACCTGTTTACATTGTAGCCTGACTTTTTTCTTTTTATATTTTTACTTCTGCATGTCCTTTGCATTTCAGATACTGTAGATTGGATGCATGGTGAAGCTGTGACTGAGAAGATAATACAACAATTGACAGTGTATTATTTCATTTAACTTTTAGCAATAAAGTAACTAAACCCTCTATTCCTCACCCATGATGGGGTCAGATAGAAAACTCTGCTAATTTGTCATAAGATGATTGTCAAAGTTTGCTCTGGATTGTCTGAATGTCAGAACTCTTGACTGTTTAACACTTGAACATTTTTTATATTATAAATAAAATAAGAAATAACAATCTGTGGGCTGCATTAATCTCAGGCCCTTTTTGGGGCAAATGGGGAGCTGTGACAGGCACCATACACAGAATCACAAACTAGTTGAGGTTGGAAGAGACTTCTTCCACATTTCCTGCTCCACCAGCTCTCCCAGAGTTAGCTGCCCAGGCCTGTGCCCAGTCAGGGTTTGAGTATCTTCAGGGATGGCAGTGCCACAACTTCTTTGGGTAACCTCTGCCAGTGTTTGGTCCCCCTCAAAGCAAAAATTTGTCTTCTTGTATTGACTGGATTTACTAATTTTTAATTTGGGCCCTTTGCCTCATTTACTATTTTAGGCCCACTGCCTCGTGTCCTGAACACTGCTGAGAAGAGTCCAGCTCCCTCTTTTTCACTGCATCCACTGGTTATTTATGCTCATGGATAAGGCCCCCCTGAGCCTTCTCCTCTCCAGGCTGGACAGTTCCAGCTCCCTCATCCTTCCCTCATATGAGAGATGCTCTGGTTCAGTAAATATCTTTATGCCCATAAAGACCCATAGGTGGGTGTTTTTCTACCTGGCATGGACATTTCCCTGCAGGGCTCAGGAGTGGAGGCTCACTGAGGTGAGTGAATGCTATCCCACACATCTCTGGGGGATTCCATTCCTCCTCCAACTGCAGATCAGGAGATTTCCCTTCACTTGAACCACAGAAGTTTCCAGTTGTGCCAAGAGAGGGTCAGGGTGTTTGGCATGTGCTATGAGCTGGCACCTATTTCAGTGACTTCTGGAGAGTGGAGATGCTTTGGATCCAGCCCTGCCAGCGCTGCCATGCAGCACTGACCCACCCACAAAACAGGTCCCTCATTCAGCTCCTCCACAGGAAATCTATCCCCAGGCAGGGCTCACTGACAGTGTGGTGTGGTCACAGGAGCACAGCCCCTGAGGTGACACCCACAGCTCCATCCAGCTCAGAACTCACTCCCCTGTTCCTGCTCAGTGACATGAACAGGTATCCAAAAGTCCCAGCTGAACTCACTTTAAGGAGAGGGATCTGTTACAGTGAGTCGACCCTATTGAAGTGGATAGGTTGGAACTAACTGAGCTGGTTGGAACTAGATTATTTTTAATGTCCCTTCCATCCCAAATCATTCTATGATTCTATGAATGCCCAGGGCTGTGAGAGAACTCCCCAGCCCTCACAATGCTGCCTGTGCTGGAGGCCAGGCTGAGCACACCCACAGCCTGGGCTTCTTCTGCTCCAATCCCCCCAGGATGCCCATGGCCTGGGAGCTGGGTCACAGGCCACCCCAAATATTCATTGCATGTCCTCCAGACAGACCAGAGGGCTCAGCACTCCACCCCCTGGATGAAGCCATCTCAACACTGATTTCCCAGAAGGTTAAAAGCTGAAGGATCCTGCCCTCCTGCCATGGGACCTAATGTGCAAAGGAGGTGTTAGGCAAGTAAACCTGGGGATAAAAGTAGGGTCGAGTCCTGATTTGGGTGACATTTGCCTTTGGACACATCAAGCCCCACTGTGTGCAGCCCCAACTTTTGCTGGGTGAAGTGCAGGTCTCCTCTCTCCTGTTCCTCTTGGGACATGCCCCAGCTCCCCATGGCCTTTGATCCATCTCAGCTCCTCCAGTGGCTCCCAGAGCAAGGTGAGATGGACAGGAATGGGCAGAGAACACCTGACTCCCTTCACCAAGGCTGATCCTTGGGGAAACCAGACATGGAAGAGAGAGATTGGGTGCCTCTTGCTTCCCAAAGCACCTCCATCACCCAGCCTGGCTCTCCTGGGGATCTGTGAGCTCCACTCGTGGACAAGTCCCCCCAAGGCTGGCACAGCAGCATCTGCATTACAAGAAGCTCTGGGGTCTCCCTGGCATGCAGAACAGCCATGTGGCCACACCTCAGGGTGTGCTCAGTGCCGCTGATCCCCACCAGGAATCTCTCTGGGTCCCTTGGAGAGGAGCTGTGGGTTTGCCCTGCACAGGGGGACATTTCCCTGCTCCATGCTTTGCAGGCATCTGTGATGTTCTGCATCTGCTGAGACACCACTAGCTCTGAGCCATGGCAGCCTCAGGATAGTTTGTGATGATTTTTTTGAGGCCCTTGATTCCCATAATTGTGTTCTATATTTAGAGGCAGTTACGCTACTTCAATTTTCTTTCCAATTGCCTCTGAAGGAAGCCTGTATCTTTCTTTTTTCCCTGGCTGGTTTATTTTTAGACTCCTCATTTCCAGCCGTGTGTGTTCCTAGGGTTTTGCCGTAAATATTTTACAGCAATTTTCACAGGTGGGGGAGCCACCAAAGCCTCCTGACAGCTCTACTCTGCATGTTTGGTGCCTTTAATGCCCTTCCCAGAGGGGAAGGAGTTGCTCTGCTGTCACAGATTGGTGACACAAGCTGCAGAGGAGTGTTGGATGCTGGCTTTGGGGTCACAAAGTCTCCCCCACAAAGAAGTCCCTCTAAAAGGAATGTGGTTGTGTCCAGGACAAGTGGCCTGGCAGGGAGGTCAGGTGGAACCAGCACTGCCAGGTGAGGTTGTGTGAGACCTGAATCAGTGTGGTGCCTGCTGGAGGGGCTGGGGATGTGCAGAACTCCAGGGGGAGAAAAGGATGGGGCTGCCTAACTCCTCTGAGACGCTGCTCTTCTGTCTTAGTGGTGGATGGCTGAGTCCTTGACCTCCAGGGAGGGAGAAAAGGGATGAAAAAACATTTTCTTCTAAGTCACAAGCTGAGGCTGTGGACTGGTCAAACAAGGCGTTTTTGGCTCTGCCCTCATGTAGGTAAGATGCTCTCAACACATTTTCACGTGCCTGTGCACCTAGATCAGGACTTGTGCACCTGGATCAGGACTTGTGCACGAGGCAAACTGCAGGTACTCAGTAAGAGCAAGTTCAATGCTCTGAGCTGTCTTGCCAAGTGTTGTCTGACATTGGCTGCCACCTCTTCCCACATTCATTGGGAGTTCGGTCTCACAGCTCTGAGTCTCTTTCCTGCTGCCGAGAGGAGACTTTGCAAGATCTTGCTTTCCTCTGCAAGTTATCCCCAGCTGAGGATGGCAAACTGGCACCTTCAGCCAGGGGGCTGAGCTGCTCTTGGTGCCAGCTCAAACACTGGAGATGCCACTGCCCACTGGAAGGGATGCTCAGAAAGGGAAGACTGAGGTGCAAAATATTACCTGAGATTTTGGAGACAAGGCCCAGCTTTCCCCTGGACTTCCACTGTGAGAGTCTCAGCACCAGACACTTCATGTGACATCTTAGAGGTGTTGGTGCAATGAATGTCTGCACAACACCTGACATGAAAACGATGATGCCTTGGAGAAACAGCCACAGACTCCTCTGGGAACTGCTGTGAGAGCATCTCCAGTCACTGATGCAGGGCTTGGTACCTTTCTGCTCCCTTGAATCTCTAGGCTGAATGTGGACAGACATCTGGGATGCACCAGACGGAGGGAAGAGTTACTTGATTGTGTCCCCAAAGCAGCCCATCTATCCACACCTGCTCCAGAGCCACCCAAGAGGATGGCTGGGCTGGTACCCACTTGTGGAAAGGAATTGATGTTTTTGGTGCTGTTTGTCCATAGGATCCTGGCTTTTCTGCATCAGCCTGGCCTTCTGGTGCTGTGAAATCCAGGATCAATCCAGCACATGGTGGAACGATGCTTCAAACCAATTCTCTTTAACAACAGGTTCGGTTTTATTGTTATTCTTTTTTTACATGATTCTTAGTGCATCATTTCAAATAAACTATCAAACTGTACAAAGGAACAGAGATAAAAGAAGAGGCGATAAAGTTGGGAAGAGGTTTTTAGTGTCATGAACCGTCATGGAAAACAGTAGTCCATAGGCTCTCAAACATTGAAGGTCCAAATAAATCTTATTTTGTTTGTTTAAAAAGTGCTGCAAAATATAAACAATAAATGACTGTAATTAGCAGCTACAAGATCCTTCAAAACTGGAACTTGATTACTGTGAACACACCTAGGGGAAAGAAAAGCAATCTGAGAAAAAGGATCTAACAGAACAGTGAAATAAATAAAGTGTGGGAGGACAGTCGTGGCATTGAAATGCAGAGGAATCACTTCAGCACAACAGTAAATCATTGGACCACAGACAGCAGAAAGGAACAGAAACACAGTTCCCACTTAAAAGAGTACAGCATGTGCATCACAGGATGGAGGAATACAGCAGGGACGGGCAGGTGGGATCACTCCTGCACACAAAGGTTCCGCTGGAGCTTGCACACAGCTCCAGCTGTGCCTCACACCCAGAGTGTGGATCCCATGCTTGCCAAACTAGCAGCCACTTGGGCAGTTTGTCTGAATAAGCAGGAATGGGAGAGCAATGTTCCACAGCAAAGCCAGGTGGGATTTCCATTTGAGTAAAAAAAAGGAGAAAAAGAAAAAAGATACACAGCTACTCCATTTTTTCAGAACATCCTGGTGGGCTGGTCAGACCCTCCACGTCCCTGGTGTCTTCCCCAGGCAGCTTGCCTTCACTTGCACACTGAGGTTAAAAACCCACGTTAGAGTTTCCTTATATATATATATTTATTTATATATATTCATATGTATATATATATAAAAAGGATGAGGAGACAGAGGGCCCGTCAGGCCTGTCCTGCTGTGGGCAGGTGATGTTCCCACATCGCCGTGCTGAAGACGCCTCTCGCCCGGCCGGTGACCAGCCCACGACCCTGTCCTGTCAAACCGTGCTCCTCCTGGGGCAGGGACGTGCCCCTGCCACCCTGTGCCCTTCTCTGGGAGTGCTGCTGGTGCCACAGGCGTGGTCTCAGCCCAGTTTCCTGCTCTGCCAGGGACTGTGACCATGAACCGCTGGGGGCTCCGGGGAGGGAAGGAGGAGAGGCAGGGCTGGGGGAGGAAAGAGAAACCCAGCCCTTGAAGAACCAGCATATCCCTTTGTTGTGCAGGCTGCAGCAGGAGGGAAGGAAAAGCCACTGGTGCAGTTGGGAATGAAGAAGAGATGATGCTGAAATGCCAGAGCATTGTCAGAGAGTGTCAACTAAAGCTTCTTTGATTTCTTTCACTAGAGCAATCCCCATGTCATACATGTCTACGGTTTTGCTCATATAATTTCCTAAGTAAAATTGTGCTCATCAATCTAAGTCCAGGAGCGCAGAGAATCACTGGTTCATCCCCCTGTGCACATGTTCCTTGTTAAGTGTTCTGCTCTAAAATGTCCTTTTCTGCCTTGCAGCTGATGGACAGGTGCCCTTGGCTCAAGGAAGGGCTGGAATGCGTTTTCCGCAGAGCGATGTCCTCGGCTTCCACCTTGAAGAAACTGGTCTCAATCCTCTCCAGGTCATCTGTCCCCACTTTTATCTTCATGCACAGCAGATTGATGTATGTTTCATAGCGGCTCTTCTGCAGGGAAAGAGGGAAGGGAGAGCCTGGGCACAGGGACAGGCCGTGGTGTGTGCAGCACGCAGGAACAACTCCATCAGCTGCTGCAGAAAACCCATCCTATGCCATCAGCATCCCACTAATCCCACCCCACAGAAGGAACCCCAGCACAATGCCTGCTCTGTGCAAAGCTGATTGTTCGAAGCACTGAGGAGAAAGGTGTGGGTGGGTGTGTGGGTGGGTGTGTGTAGGACACTCCAGTTGCTTTCACAGGTCTTGGCTGACACTGTGATTGTATAAGGAGGATACTGGGGGCAAAATGAGATCAACAGACCTGCTGCTTCCTGATTTATGAGTTCACCTTGATTGGTTAAAATACTTCTGCTTGTCATTGTTTCCATCCAGTGGTTCAGTTATTGCTGCTGAGTTGTGCCCACAATGCACCTCACAGAGCACAGCATAAAGGGAGGCATCCTCTCTGTCTGCATCCTTTGTTCCAATGCTAGATGGGATCTTTTTGAGGACTTGTGTAACACCCATTCTTTCTCTTAACATCTCAGAGGCAGCCTGTGCTGGCTTCTTTGTCAGCACAAAGAAACAAGCATTTCTGGAGCACATCTCATAAGACAGATGAGATGAATTATGCCCTGGAAGTGCCAGCTTCTACTTGAAGACTGAAAAGGCAGTCCAGAGAAGAGCTCAGATAGAAACTTCTCTGCAGGCATCCAAACCAGATGATGGAGAAAGGGAGGCAGCAGTAAGAAAGGTTGGTACAAAGACAAGGGAACCAGCAGCTGGGAGCTGTGGCTCTGGAGAATCAGGCTGGGTGTTACACAAAAGGATGGTGCAGCCCTGGCATGAGGGAGGGGGATATTTCCATCCTTAGTGATTTTTGGGGCACTAAATGGCACACTCAGTCTGGGCTAAGACTGGGAATAATCCAAGTTCCTGCTGGAAGCAAGACTAGAGGCCCCCAGCAATCCCTTTCTGCTGACACCTATGTGGCAGGAACCACACCTACCACTCAACTCTCACTGGAACAAAATGCCCCATTTCTCCCACAATTAAATGCTTCTTAGACTTTACAGGGAGTTATTTAAATGCATCCTCAAAGGGTCTGTAATCAGCTCTAACACTGGGTTTGGATTTATTTACAAAAATGGTTTCAGCAAAACAGGATTAGTTGTCCCAGGGATTCCCTTTGCTTTTTAATAATGGTGCTGAAAAAGACTGAGTCACACTGAGAACTGAACCGCTCTCTTACTTGGGACTTGAGGAAATGTCAAAATTTGGCACAGTAAAGGAAGAACTTCTTTCTCTTGTCAGCTTTCCCCTCCTCTGGTTAGAAATCACAGAAGGAAAGAAATAGCTTTTTTTTTTTTTTTTCAGCTTCAGTGCAAAACACTGAGGCTTGTTGCTGCCCCAAGACACCCATCCAGCTTGGGAGCCCTTGTCCTTCTCTCTCCTTTCACTCTCTCCCAGACTCACAGCATCCCACTCTGGAGTTCTGTTCTCCTCAATCAGCCAAGGTACCATTTATCACAGAAAAGATGAAAGCTCCTTTACCTCAAATATTAGGTAATGTTCTTTGAGTCTGTATTCCTCAGCCTCTTTTGACTTGAGGCTCTTCTCTACAGGATGTAATTTATGCTCTGCTAATTCGTCTGCAATCTGCTTCATTTTATTTTCATGAGACCTCAGCTGTTCCTCCTGCCGAGAGAAGCGTGTCAGGTATTTAAACGTGGGAGTGCAGCACCCAAGTGCTCCGCCTGCCTGTGGCTGGGGGAACTCCCTCTGCCAGGGACTCCAGCTCAGCTGCTGTGCTGGAGCCAAAGCTGTGGGGTGCACTTGTAAATTCATCTGATAAGGAGCAGCTCAAACACAGGTATTGGAGTAAGAGCAAAAATCAGGTATCTCAAGTGCCAAGAGTGGATTGCTTTGGCACTGAGGCATCTCTGGCATCATAAGCACAAAATGCTCCTGTAACATGCATCCTGTACCAGCCAGGCAGAAGCAGCACTGTCCCAAGAGCTGCTCACTCTGCCCTTTTTGGAGATAGAAGCACCCTCCCCATCTGGGCTCTGACAAAGGTGACCACATCTGTCTCAGCAGACAGGAGCTGTGTCCCTGCCCTGACATTTCAGGCTGTCCTTCCCCTTTGCTGGGGGGCAGTGGCAGGGTGTCTCTACTTTTTGGAAGTGCAAAGGCATGTTGGGCCTTCCCTGGACAGAGAAGCAAAAGCTGCTCTTTGGATGGCAGCAGCTCCTGGGCAGCTGAGCCTGGTGCACCATGCCCCCTCGTTTCCAGAAACCCTTCCCTACTGGCTGGAACCCAGCCATCCCTTTTGTCTGTGGGTTTTGAGCTCCAAAAACACGAGGGTGCCATGACATAAACCAAACCTGGGCTGTTGGCTCTGTGGCATCAACTCTGGAGCTATTCTGCTGTTTCCACTCTGGCAACAGGAAGGTGCTGGGATGTGATGGGCAAAGAGCAATAAACAAGGCAGAACCAACAGGCAGGAGTATGCACAGGGCTGTTTATAGCCATGGCAAAAGAAGCACTGCCAGATGCCAGGATTTTCCACATCTGTCCAAGCTGCCCTCTCCACTCTCCTGTTCCTGCACTGAGCACCTGAGTGTGTCCATCAGGCAGGGACAGGGGGACCTGCAGATGAGCTCACCCTGAGCTGAAGGGCTTGCAGAGCACTGGACACCCCTCCACCACCCATTCCCTCACACTTTACCTGGCACAGCTTGGTCATGGATGAAGGCAGGAGTGGGCGGCAGAACTTCTTCATGGAGCAGATTGCAGCTGGGAAGGCTGGAGCAGAGAAAATGGCAGCAACAAGGTTGATTCTCAGGATCCAGGAGAGCATTTCTTCCTTACTTCTGTTGAGGAGGAGGAGAGAAGAGAGAGGGAGTCTGTAAATGCTCCTGAGCCAGGAGCAGAAGAGCTGACAACAGCCCTAGAGCCACCATGCTCAGGAAGGCCATCAGTGGCCTTGCTTTGATGCCACTTCTGTGCCAGGCTGTGAGCAGAGGGAAACACTGACTGGCTCCTCTACAGTGCCCTGATGATTTCAGGGCTGCTGTCTGCCTCTCAGAGCCTGGGCACTCCTGCCTTCCTCATCAGCTCTGGTTGTATTCCTGAGCAGCTGTGGAGAGGCCCGGGATGTGCTGCTCTTAGGAGAGTGAGTGCCACACAGCAGAGATTCCACACAGCAGGAAGTTATTTATGTCATTTATGACACACTGCCCAGGGTCCTTCATCAAATCTGTCCAGACACTGCTCCCCCAAACTTCAAACGGGTGTTTGCTGCACAAATTCAGATGTTAGGCTTTAGCTTGACCTTAGCACCCCAGCCCAACCCACAGACATCACCACCATCCTCAGCAGAAGGCGAGACAGAAGATGACTTCATCACACTTGACACTTACTAACACCACACCATTCCTCAGCAGTGGACTAAGATAAAACATCTACTCTGGCTGGGGAGACTGCTTTAAGGAGGTTTAGACAGTTTCCCCATCAAAAGCTGACAAGGGGAGTCATCACCTGCAGCACACAGATGTCGTTCTTTCAGAATATGCCAGCAGAAGTTAGCAAGAGGAGCCCTTTCACTCAGCCCTGCACATCCCAGCCCATCCTGCTCAGCTTGCTGACAGCTGGGAAAGACCTCAAGGGCTGGCACAAAACTACCAAGAAACTCTGACCTGTGACCAAATCCTTTGCACAGCCCTGCAGAAATGCCCCTCAGCCCCTTCCTCCCCCCAGGTGAGCCCCCCAGTGATCTGGCCAGGCAGAGGGAGCCTGGCAGTGGCTGCGGGTCAGGCTGCCCATCCAGGCTCTGCAGGCAGGGCTGGCACTCACGGGGCCTGGAAGAGGAAGACTCTCCAGTCAGCTGTCTTCAGCTTGAGCACGTTGGACTTCTTGCTGTAGTCAGAGGCTTTTGTGGCTAAGGCGTGGTGCACACGGATGGCGTTCTTCAGATCCACTTCAGAGAGGTCTTTGTCAGGTTTATATTCATCCTGTGAAGAGGAACGTTAATTGGATAATGACAACACTAACATTTGTGGGCTGCTTTAATGAACCTGCCTTTCTATAATCACAGAGTGCCGAGACCAGGAAAAGCACTGCTTTGTACAGTAAATGCTAGGAGCTGATAATGATAATAATTAACATCTGGCAACTGCTTCCATCATTAAGTTCACTGGAAGATGTAAAGAAGGAGATGAAAGTTTTAAACATAATTATCAATAGTTATTTCTAACACAGCACATGCCTGAGGCTTTGTGGGGAGGCACAAGGCAGGGCCATGTTTCTGCAGAGCTTCCCCCACAGTGCAGAGCTCAAACCAGGATGCAACTCCCAATCAACAGAGGATATCAATGAGCACCTGCCCTGGTGCTGCAGCTTCACACACCCTCATGGAGTGGTTTGGGCTGGAAAGGACCTCAAAGCTCATCTCATTCCAGCCCCTGCCATGGGCAGGGACACCTTCCACTGCCCCAGGCTGCTCCAAGCCACGTCCAACCTGGCCTTGGACACTGCCAAGGATGGGACAGCCACAGCTCACTTTGAGCAACCTTTGCCAGGGCCTCACCACCCTCACAGGGAAGAATTTTTTCCTTTTTATCTACCTAAATTTTCCCTCTTTCAGTTTAACCCCATTGCTCCTTGTCCTATCACTACAGCTTTGTGTGGAGGAAGGCAGCCCTGGAACAGCAGCATCCCTGTAACCACTGCATCCCTGTGCAGCTGTAGGGCCTGGTGGCCAGGTGCCAGTCTGAGTGTGGCCCCCCTGAACCAGGTTTGGTCTCCCTGTAGTACACCTGCTCCTTTGGCATGGTCTCCTCAGGAATTCATTACACTGGCACCTGCAGATTGCAGCAGTATTCCCTGCATCCCTGCTTTACTTTCTCCACTGAAGGACAACTTCACACAAGGAGGGAATGTAGCAGTAACTCTGTGTGTTTCTATTTTATAAAAAGGTAGAAAATATCGAACATGGGATTCTGAAATGATGATCTTGGCACAGCACTTTTTAGGAAAAAAAGTTCAGTCAGTTCTGTGTTTACCCTTTTACTTTCCCAGTGACTTAACACAATATCCTGCCTCTCACTCTGCACCCCTGCCAGCTCAACCAGTCAGATGGTGGGATGGCAAGGATGGATGGATGGATGCATGGATAGGTGAAAAAAGAGCCTGGTGGAGAGAACCTGACCCTGACTAAAGCAAACCACCACCCCAGCCACGTTAGGGGTCATGCCAGGACAGGGTGTCCCCACAAGGCCCTGCCTTGCCCTGGTGATTACAGGATTAATGTGCTCTATATTTTACTTTCCTTGACTGCCCTTGGCTGTCAGCACCAGGGCACCTGTCTGGTGATGATGGTCAATACACCCCAAGCCTTCCTTAGCTTCCAGGCCAAAACTGTTCTGCAGATCTGCACAAAGATTGTTTGCTGTTCCCATGTCCCAGTGGTACAAATGCAGCTGTTCAGGGGAAAGCTGTGCTGCAGCCTCTGGGATGGCCAGAGAGGCTGTTCTCTGGTGTAGGATCAGAAAGGTTCCCCCTCTGCTGCTCTTCAGAGCACTGAGGACCAGCACTCCCCAGCCCATGGATGTGGCTCATCCAACTCTTGCTGCTGATGGGAAATGAGCATCTAAACTCTTCGCTCATATTTTGAAGCAGTCATCCCATTCAGGAGAGTGGTTACCATACTGTGCTCATCATCATATGAAACTTGGCCTGGTACAAAAAAAAAAATGCCATGGGACCACCCACAAACGTCTGGCACAGGTTCCTGGGGATGGTGAATCCCAGAGGAAGGCTGGGTGCTGTGCTGCAGTCATCTTATGTTCAGGGAAACATTCAGGTGGGCAGCACAGATGACTTCACCATTGTGATGATTTCAGTAGCCAGAGGGATGGGCCATCAGCCTTTTGTGCAAAGAAAAACAAATGCTTTGCCTTGTGAAGATGGAATGTGTTACCCCACTGGAAGAGAAAATATTTCCTTGAGGAAGATATTGCTGCTTTAGCCTTATGTATTGTAGAGAGAGTTCAATTTGGGATATTTTTCCGAGGCTCTCTGGATTTGAATAAATCTGACTGTGCTGCCCATGACCTCTTATTTCAAAATAAGCTTTCTGAAAATACAGTGCAAAATAGCCCAGCTTAATGGTGTGTGACAAAAGGAAACTGCCACAGCTGCTGAGTGCTTTGACTAATGCAGATCCTCAGCATGAATGGAATCATCAAGTATTGCTTCCATGGATTTCAGGCTCTCAGGCATCAGTGTTGGTGTAAAAAATCCAATCTTCTTTTCCTAATGCTGGCCCCAGTAAATCAATGTGAGGTTGAATGAAGCAGGTTCTCTCTACTTCTGCCTGTGTGAACGGTGCTGGAGGCTCCTGCTTGGGAAGGCTCCTCCAGGAGGCTCATCCCACTGCCAGCTGGTCACAGTGGCAGGTTTGGGAGATCCTGGTGCCTTTGGGTCACTGTCCCCCTTCTGCCTACCACTGTGAGCAGACCCACAACCAGTTCAAAGCTTGTTTTGCCAAGAAAAGGCATCTAGCTCTCATGCCTGCCTTTGTAGGGCACCTGGATGGGGTGAACCCAGTTCTGCTGCCCTCTCCTCATGCCTCAGAACCAGCCCTGGGCAGTGCTGGGAAAATGGACATGCACCAACAGATATTCCTCCTGCTCTGGCTTGTGAGTGGCTTTTCCTCTTCTGTCTTTTCTTCACGTCACATCTACCATCCTAAACACACCATTTAATAAGGAAAATGAATCCCTGTGCCCTTTTCAGCCCAGGCAAGATCTTGGCCCTCCCCAGAGCCTTGGCAAGGGTCTGTGTGCATGGGACAGCACCTGTGGCTCAGGGCTGTGCTGGGCACCCCTTCCTGGCTGGAGACAACCTGTGGGGAGACCTGCACCCTTTCCAGCACTTCTGTATAAAAGCACCTCCTGCTTTATAGCCCTTCATCATTTTTCTTAACCCCCTCTATGCGTGGTGATTAAGGGTTATTATCCCCATTTCACAGAGGTGAAGTAAGTTGCCAAAGGCCATGGAGTGAGTCAGTGCCCAGAGCAGATTAGTGCACAGGAGAGGTGTGCCCTGCTCCCAAGCCTGCATTTCTTCCTCCAGACTCTGGTGCATCCCTTTAGGGGATCAAGCAATTGCTTTAGCAGACTGTGCTGGAACATGCTGATCCAGCAATTAACACCAGCGAGTCAATGACATGTGACATCTCCTCTCCAGCAGGTTTATGGCTGCTGCCTGAATTGCTTCTGTCAGACTGACTTCTGCCTGTCCACCCACCCTTCTGCCTGTGTTATGTCCACCTCTCTCTGTGTCTGGCCATTCCTCCCTTCTACCCAGCCCCTCCCTCCCACCTTCCCTCTACCTCTCAGTCTTATTTGTACTCAGCTTGCTCCTCAAAACCAAATGCAGTTCCCTGTTCAACTTTTGTGAATTTATTATAAAAGCCTAGATCCTTAATTTGGTCTGAGCAGAAAAGTGGCCAGGCTGAACCTGTGCTCCATGACAGCAGGTGGTTCTGGAAGCAAGTACTTTCTCCTCTATCTTCCATTAGAAAACCTTTCCCCAGTGATTTATGCTCAGCCAAGGTTCTACCTTATGTTTATCTGCAGTTGTCCTCTGCTGAGAGCTTGGGAGGCTGGCACACCACTTCCTTCCTGTATTGTGCAATTCCTTTGTTCTGCAAACCACCCCACAGGCAAGAAATGACACCAAGGATCCACAGGGCAGGTGGATGTTTATCCACTCTCTGTTGTGGTGCTGGGAATGTTTGCAGATGACAGGGCAAGGACTTTGTTCTCATCCTCCTGTCCTGTCTCTGCAAGCCTGGTAGACACTGTCTGCAGCCAAGCCCAAGGAATTCCCTGGAGAGGCCTGTAACACAGCCTGGCAGCACTCACGAGTAAGAAACCCCTCTTTCCCCAAATCCTTTGCCCAAACATTCCTTCGGTTTATTTTTGTTGTTGTTCCAAATGCTACTTCCTTGGGGCACCCTTGGCAGCTCTGGTCTCTCCTGCTAATTACACATCAGTCATGGCTCTTATTTATCAGACACTTTCATAATGCAGCCACATCTTGGGTGTTTTGCTCCTTCAGTCCTTGTCCACAAAGAAAGCCCTCAGTCTCTGAACCATTTGATCCTCAAGGTCATTGAGATAAGAGCATTGATCTCCTCACTGCCACGTCAGCCCCATCCTTGCTGTCTTTTTAAATCCTAAACACCTCAGACAAACATAATGGACTTTGTTAATGAGTGGTAACTGCTGCAAGCCTTGCACAGCAAAGAACCCCCAGCCCCTCTGCCCCAGCAGCAGCAATGACACTCAGTGCTGGCTTCACAGCTCCTGCTGCCAGGGAAGAAAATTCCATCCTAAAGGTGCATTTCATCCTCAATATATACCCTCTCAGCAGACTCATCCCAAGAGAAGTCCTTGGTGGAAAATTAATTTAGATCCTAATGGTTCTGTGATAGTTGAAATGTCTTTTTTTCCCCCACACAAAAAGTTGATGGTACAATTGAATGTTGACAGTAACTCTGTACAAGTTAAATCCTCACGTATGGGTCAGCATGAGGACTCTGGTGGTGAACATTTGTGGTGAGACAAGGACTGAGGAGTGGGAAGAGTACTGCTGGCCTGAAGAACACCACACTGAGAGGGCTGGAGGAGATCTGGGCTCCCCTGTGTACTGCAGCTTCCCCAAGCTGCAGGAGAGTGGCACAGCTGTAAAAACACCTCTGGGCTAAGAGCAACCCACACTGGGAGCTGGGATCCAGTGCTGCCAGATTTCTGCTGGCTTTTGACACGTGCCATGGGACCTGGCGAAACACGAGAGCCATGGGGGTGTGCTGGAGCTCTGAGTCACACTCCCTGCTGCCCCGAGCATCTTTCTGCCTCTCTTATATAATCCAATGTTTGTTTGCTCTCATTGCTGTGGAGATAATGCTCAGGAGCATCTACCCACGGGGAGTGCTCTCCAGCGAGGTGAGTTCAACGGGTTACTGCACAGAATGTGCTGCTCAGGTAGTTCAGACCTAGTTCAGTGGGTTATACTGATGATGAACAGACATTTGGCATCCTGGCTCACACTGACACTCAAGTGAGCCCCTATCCAGTCTCCTCGGATTTTCCCTCAGAAAAGAGTTTCCAGCCAATCTTCCAACATCCAAGTGCCAGAGAGCTGAATTCTAAAGCATTCAGGGAAGCTGTTCCACGGCGACTTTGTGTCCCACGAGGACCTGGCAATTACACTTGTGTTGACTGGAGACGGCCACACAATGAACAGAAATGAAGAGAGGCACAAAGTGTCACTTGACACCCCATGGAAGGACCCAGGTCATCAAGGTCCTGAAGAATATAAATTTTCAGCAGAGAACCACGGAATCACAGAATCTTCTGAGCTGGAAGGGACCCACAAAGACCATCAGCTCCAACTCCTGGCCCTGCACAGGAGACCCCAACAATCCCTGTGCCTGAGAGCCTTATCCAAATGCTGGGCCTGATGTCCCCAGGGCACAGATGTCCCTCCTGGCTGCCAGGGCACTGCTGACTCTCACTCAACTGGCCATCGACCAGGACTTCCAGGTCCTATTGCACAGCTGCTCTCCAGCCTCTCATTCCCCCCTGCCCATTCCAGGTGCAGAATCCAGCACTGTCTGTTAAACTTCATACAGTTCATGATTGCCCAGGCCTCTCATTTGTCAGGGTCTCTCTGCAGGGCCTCTGCCTTTGAGGGAGTCAGCAGCTCCTCTCAGTTTGGCATTGTCTCAAACTTAGTATTCCCTTGAATCCTGTGGCCAAGCCATTTATGAAGATGCTGAAGAGCACAGAGTGGAGGATGGAGCCCTGTGGAAGCCCACCAGTGACAGGCCACCAGTCTGATGTCACCCCAGTCACTGCCACCCTTTGTGCCCAGCCCAAGCCAAGTGCTCACCCACCACATGATGTGTTTATCAGCTGTGTGCTGGACATTCTGTCCAGAAGGATCCTGTGAGAGACAGTATCAAAAGCTTTAGTGAAACCCAAAAATATTACATCAGCTGGCTTCCTACACCAGACTCAATAAACCTGTGCATAATCAGATCTATGCCAGCAAATGAAACTATAGGCAGGATAAGACTGGTCAGATGCTCCACCTCTTCCCCTTCCTATTTCATTTCTCACCAACATCCTATTTCACCCATTCCATATCATCTGTTCATTCATCCTCCCAATAGCTCCTACTTGCTGGGATCCTTCTGCAGAAATCTGTGTTTTCTCTTTCATGCTTTTTCCTTTGGGGTTCCCTTTGGGGCTGTGAATAGTGTCCTTAACAGGAACACCACCACCAAAGGTGAGAGCATCCTCCAGCTCTGGTCTCTGTCCATGCCTGGGTGTGTGACAGCTTTGGGGACAGCAGGAGACAGCAACGGGGAGAGTTCCCCATTTACCTTTTGTAAATAAAGGACGGTCCCTTTCAGCACAGCATAAAATTTCTTCCAACCTCTTCTTCCTCTGGGAGCTAAAAAATGAAGAATATTAAACTGTACATGTCTGCCAGTGCTGCCTGACCTCCCAGGCAAACCCAGCCCTTCTCCTGGCCCAGCTCAGGCACTCACTGATGCCAGAGCTCCCACACCTCCAGGCTATTGCTCACCAGTGGTTTGTGAGCAGGACAGGTGCTGGAGGGACAGTGGCTCTGCAGCCTCCCAGCAGGAGCACAAGCAGGTCAGAGCCAGACATGAGCTGGTACAGGGGCACCAGTCAACACCTGCAGGAAACCTCTGCTCCTCCAAACTCAGGCTGTGTTCCTTGGACCTAGTGCTTGGAGGGTAGAGACATTCCTTGAGCTCCACTGCTTGGAACTGAGCAGTTAAGGCAGTTTCTGTTCCCGTGAGGAGGGAGCATTTCCACCTCGATGGGCTTGGGGACAGAGAGCTTGGCAGAAGCTGGAGAGGGGTGGGAGGTGCAAGCACAGGCTTTTAGGAAGGTGCTGGAAGCAGGGGAGGCCTTTGGTGGCAATCTCTGCTCAAGACTTTTTAATCAGCAGTGACTGGGCCAATCATATCAATTAGAAAAAGGAATTACACAAGCTTTAATTAATCTCTGCTCATTAACAGTTCCCAAATACCTTTACCTTTCCTGTGATGCCATATGCTGATAGCAGAGCTATGGGGTGTTCTGTTGCCTAGCCAGCACATGGATATGGACAGGAAAAAGGCTTGGCAGGCCAGACTGTCCCCCAGGTCAGGGCTGGAGTGGACAACTGCTGGGGAACCAGCCTTTCCCCACTGCTCAGAGACTGGGATTTGGGATTATGCCCATGAACAGGAGAGAGTGCCAGGTCTGTCTGTGTTAGATTCCTTGGCAGTGAGAAGACTGAGGCTTCCTGAAAACACTCATATCTACAAATGCCTCAAAACACCCTCCTTTTCCTCTGTCCCAGCACTTCTGGGGATCTCTGCTGTGCTGCCTGGGATGTGGTGAGGAAATGCCTCCACCAGGAGAGCCAGGCAAGGCTCTGGGCTGCCTGGGGCACCAGCCCTGTCCCTGTCCCTGTCCCCGTCCCGAGCACGCACTTCTCTTGCCGTCCATGTCCGCGTGGGTTTTGCGGGTGAGCACGCCGTGCTTGTAGGTGACGGCGTTCAGCGCCTGCGGGATGTCCAGGAACGGGTTGCTGCTGTCAACAATCCTCGTCACCTTCTTAGCACTGGCTCCGAATTTGTCATCCACCAGCTCCGAGAGGGACTTCCTCAACTCGTCCTCGTCACTGGGAAACAGAGTCAGAGAGGAGATGATGGAGTCAGTGAGTCAGGTGTCTCTGAATTCTTCAGGGAGAAATCAGAGTGCAGGGATTCAGTTAAAGCCTGTGGATGGATTGAAGTATATTAAGGCACTCACACATAAGGTAGAGGTGTAAGTTTCAGAATAAGTCAGTCAGTCAGTAAGTTTTAGTATGAGCTCTAGTGCTTTTAGTAACTAAAAAGTTTAAATACCAAAGTAGAAGTGCGAGTTCTAGTGGAGGTTAACAAACGTGCTGATGTTTTCAGTGAAGGCTCCAGGACCATAGCTGTAGACAGTGCTTAGACATCATAGAGCCACAGTAAGAATATTGCTTACATTTTTCAGATAGAGCAAGATAGGTTGTAAGCATAGTCTGTATGTAACCTGGCGTGTGAAGAAACTGGGATTCTAACAGGTTAAGGAGTGGTGGTCTGAGTTTGTGTCTTAGCTTTTTGGGAAGATTCTGTATAAGAGTTTGTACTGGGGAGAGTTGGTGCTTTTTCGCCAAGGCTTTTTGCCATTGCTTTTCTGCTTTTCCTGCCATTGATTTTCTTTTTCCTTTTGCTCACCATCATCAGCCAACACCCAAGAAGAAGATATGAGCTGCTGCAGCAACATCAGCTTGCCCAGGACCTTTGACAAGAGCAGCTTCTACTTCTGTTTGGGACTTTATACCAAAACTTAGTATGGACTCTGATGTCTGTGACTGTGCCTTTTGAGACTGATGTGCTTCTGCAGCAAATAACCTTTGTAGCAACTATTAATTGCTTTGCTCACTTTGAAGATAACTTGACAAAGTTGGTGCCTAGAGCACAGGAGGTCTTAACCTCACAAGGAGACTCAGTGGAGGAGATGTGGGTTGGTCACAGTGCAAAGCAGCCCTACTTGTTTTGGGTTTAGAGTTTTTATTACAGGACAGGTCAGAGAAAGAAAAATGAAGGAGATGTTGGGACCATAACAGAGTGCCAAGAGTGGAGGTCTGAGCTGGGAGGGTGGAAGGTCCCAGAGGTCCCACTGTGAGGTCACTCCAAACACATAAGGGACTGGGTGCTTGTCTGAAGACCAGGAAACTGCAGACATCCCATGCTGAGGATTATAAATATTTCACAGGAAAGATCTCCAATTCTGTGGCCTAAAGCCAGAGCTTAAGGAGAATTTTTTGCTGAAGACCAAGGTATTACCAGCATTTCTCAGCTGCTGAGAAATGCCTGGGGTCTCCTAGGCAGTGAAATACCTTTAGGAATGTCCTCTGCATGTCTGAGGAACAGAAGACCTGCAGACATTTGGGAGATGAACCTACGCTGGCACAAAGGAAGCAGAACTTGTATGGAACGTGATGGTGCCCAGGGTCCCTGGGACATGAAGGAGAAAGAGCAACCTGGGCTTTTCTGCCCTGTCTGATACATGTCAATGCCTAAATGGGATGAGTGGTCACCTCAGCTTGCAGATCAGGTTGGGACCAAACCTCAGCTGAGGACTGCCCCTCAGTGAACCCCCTGGCTGGGATGTGAGCAGTAAAACACAATTCCTCACCTGCAGCAAGCAGATGGCCAAAGCATCAGCCACCTCTTGGTAGAGAAGGATGATTTCTTAGCACAGAGAAGAGGATCTTGGCTGTGCAAGGTTATGACTCAATGCCAGGTCCATGAAAGAAAACCAGGTACCTTGTGCCAGGGAGCATCTGTGCCAGAGGAGAGGAGAGGAGGGAGAGGAGGGAGAGGAGGGAGAGAGGGAGAGGAGAGGAGAGGAGAGGAGAGGAGAGGAGAGGAGAGGAGAGGGAGAGGAGAGGAGAGGAGAGGAGAGGAGAGGAGAGGAGAGGAGAGGAGAGGAGAGGAGAGGAGAGGGAGAGGAGAGGAGAGGAGAGGAGAGGAGAGGAGAGGAGAGGAGAGGAGAGGAGAGGAGGAGAGGAGAGGGAGAGGAGAGGAGAGGAGAGGGAGGAGAGGAGAGGAGAGGAGAGGAGAGGAGAGGAGAGGAGAGGAGAGGAGAGGAGAGGAGAGGATCCCCTGTGTCATCTTAGGACCTCAGGTCCATCAGGAGCAGCACACACTCACTCAGGCACCGTGTCCTGCACACACTCAGGCACTGTGTCCTGCACACACTCAGGCACCGTGTCCTGCACACACTCAGGCACTGTGTCCCGGCAGGAGCAGAGGGCAGCAGCATCCTGGGCTGTGTAACAGCGGCACAGTGAGGAGGAGAAGAGAAGTGATCGTCTGCTCTGCACTGCCCGCATCATGTCGTGATACAGCAAACAGTGCCCCCAGCACAGGAAGGGCATCAGCAAGATGAGAGACTTCAGCTGAGGCCAGGAAACCTGGGGGCTGCAGCACTTGCAATGTAAGAAACAGCTGAGAGAACTGGTCTTGTTCAATCTACAGAAGAGGTGGCTTTGGGGGACCTCGTGGCAGCCTGATCTGAGGGAGTTATGAGAGGACAAAGCTGGGCCCTTCACTGTGGTGCATAGCACAAGGACAAGAGAGAGTGGGCAGAAGTCAAAACAACAGAGACAAGAGAAAATGCCACTCTCATAATAATAAAATACTGGTTTGTGGATCCACAGGGACTGTGGGCTCCCCGTCCTTGGAGGTTTCAGGATCAAACTGAACAAAGCCCTGAGCATCCTGGTCTGAATTCAGTGTTGACCATACTTTGAGGAGGAAACTGAACTAGAGATACCACAAGGTCTCTTCCTTCTTAGGTGATTCTCTGATACTATTTCCAGAAAAAAACACGTGGGATACATAGAAAGCCTCAGTGATCAAAATGACCCCAGATCTTAGCTTGTGCAAAGACTTCTGAAGCACCTGGAGAGGAACCAGCATTTTCCAAGTGTAATAGTAAACAAAGAGGGCATTCCCTTCCTTTAGGTCATGGATCCACAGACTGCCACCAACCTTCCCAACTGCCTTTGTATCTAAGCCATAAATAAACTCCATCTGTCTACAGAGGGACTTCAGCACTTAAGGGCTTGGCAGGAAATATTCTGGGATTGAAAACATGACTTAGGACCTGTCAGCTATTTGGAAAGACACACTATCCCTTTAATGCTTAGCATATACTTACATGGCCCACTCCAGCTTCTCATTCTTGATGGAGTTGTACAGAGTCTGAAAAAAGAACATGGGATTAGCTGTGTCTCTCATGGAAGTCCTGTGTGCTTGTGGAGACACCTCCTCCTGCACACCCTGTCTGTGCTCTTGGAGGTGCTTTCCCTGCTGAACTGTCCTGGAGAAGCATTTCCTGGTGAGCAGGATGGCTGCTGTCCTGCTGGACCCCTTCTTTCTGTGTGCCACGCTGGGTACTGGACAGGCCACAGCAGCAGCAGAGGGCTCTGGCAGCCAGCCCAGCTCAGGAGCCTGAATATGATGGTTTTGACATATTCTGGGTGCTGTACCTAGCTCTGAGTGAATCCTGGCCTACACACAATGGTAGAAGACTCAGGATTATGCCATGACACCTTCAATGTCTTAACTAGGTGAAATGACAGGGGAGGCTTGAACTGAGTAACAGGGGAGGGATGAATGACCTTGGAATCAGCTTTTCCAGTTCCCTCTGTGCAAAACTTCAGTGGCTTCCCTGGGGCACTGGAAAAGAAGCAGGAATGGGCTAGCAGAGCAGAATGTGGAGGTGCTCCTGACCATACAGAGGGGCAGGATAGGGTGAGGTCTGCTGGGAGACAGGGGTGTCACCCTAAACATGATGTGACACCCCTGATGTGGCACCTTTCCTTCCACACAGTGAAATTCAGGTCAGGCTGCTGGGCCTGCTGTAGGTGCAGAGAGCAGTGGTGCTGCTACACCATGTGGCAGGAAAATAATCCCTTTGGGATGATTAACTATATCCCATGGTACTGCACTGGTTGTGTTGGAACTTTCCATTTCATCACATGGTAGTAGAGGCAGAGAAATGTTTTGGTGCTGGATGGTTGTGTTTTGGGGTGGGGAGTATCTTGCTTTGGGCATTATCTAAGCTGCTGGGGGAAAAGGGCCCCTGGTAAGCTCTGAGGGCAGATATGCCACAAATCTGGATAAAGTACCACCAGGGAACTCACTGCAAGTTAGCAGAGACACTCATGGGGGTTAACAATTCTTCTCCTGAAACAACTGGAAAATTCTGATTAAAGGGCTCAGAGTGTCCCAGCAGGACTAGGTGGCACTGCAATAATAATGACAGTATCCCACTGTCTATTTATGTCACATTACCTTGAGCAAATCCTTTGCAAAGTCCTTCCCATCGTTCAGCCCATCCAGGTTTGCTATGAATTGTTGGCACGACATCTTTTTGCCAATGTTCTGTAAGGCAAAGAAGCAGCTCATTAAACTTGTGGAGAGTTTTGACTTTAATCAGTGTCTTTCAAAGAACAATTTTATATGTAATGCTGAAGCCTGGGCTTGTCCCAAGAGCTCAAAAGGTTTCTGATCTGATTTGCTGTTGGGCTCTCTGCTTTATTTGCTCGTGCCAGCATTCAAATGTTTCAAATTACCTCTTTTTTTAATGGTGGAAATAGGACACCTGAAAATAACCTCTCCAGCTCCTGCTGGAGTGGTCCTGGGTACAGGCTCTGTGTCTCAAAACTCAAGACAAACACTCTGCCTGGTGAAATGACAATGTTTGGATGGGGGTCCAAGCCTGCTGTGAGTGGAATTGTGTGAGCTTGCAGTGCCAGCACCTGGAACAGCCAGCATTGGGCAGAGAAGTGTTGGTCCTTGATGGAAGCTGTTATATTTGATTGCCATAACAAAAAGAAATGGTCCAGCTACTGGTACTGTGGCGAGGGCAACACATGTACACTGGGAGAATCTCACAGCCTGGAACACACTCAGCACCAGCTAATGCCAACAATATTTGGTACTGATGCTTCCAGGCCACCTGGCATCCCTGGTACCATGGCTGCATCATCTGTGGCACCTGTCTTCCCACACCTTCTACCCTCCTCTTCCTCAGCCTGCAAGGGTCGAGGCAGGCAGCCTCTTCCCAAGCCTCCCCTGCAGCCCTGCCTCTCCAAAGGGATGGAGCAGAGGTGTGGAGGAGTCAGTGGCAATTACAGCATTCATAAAAAGGAGTTGGATGTCACAAAGGAAGGATGGGTGTCTCCAGTGCCACGTTGTGTCGCCCACACACTCGTGTGTGGGGCAGACCCTGGTGGCATCGCTTGGAGGGGGCAGTGGAGCCAGTGAGGACAGCATGAGCTGCCACTGGTGTCCTGAGGATCCCAACAGCATCCTGACCTTGCTGGGCTCCACATCAAGGTATGGGCAGGGTGACACCCAGGAGGATGTGGGAGGATGGCCCGGAACAGCAGTCAGAGCCCTGCTCAGGGCTCAGGGAGGAAGAGCAAGGGCTTCACTGGGTCTGGCAGGGGATGAAGGTGCAGCAGATGATACAGGAGATGCCCTGCAGGGAGAGATGTGTCCTCTGTGCAAGGAAATAACCTCCTGAAAGAGATGACAGCAGAAACCTCTGCCCACAAATGTGCACTGCAGATGACCTGGGGGTTTCTCCACAGATGAAAGCATCAGGAAGAAGTGAGGCTTTGGGATTAGCTCACCATGCCCCCCTGCACCCCCCTGCACCCCCTGCCTTCCGTGTGTGCAAACAATCTCTCTGCACAGGGGGCCAGCACAGCCTTTGAGCAGCTCTGTCTGATACTCTTAATTATGCCTCCTGCTGGTGCCAGCTCCAGATGAGCTGGCTCCCTCGAGAGATCAAGAAAAAGAGGAGTAAAGCACTGTTACAAATCTGCAGAGCCGGGGGACCCGGAGTGGCACAGCACAGCTCAGCCCTCGTGGCTTTCTCCCGGGGAGCCCCATTAGCCAGAGCTGCCAGCCAGGGCTCAGTGGGCACAGGAACGAGCAGACAGGCAGGGATTGCAGCAGAGAGGAGAGATCTCTGTGCCTGCTGGCCAGCAAATTTCGGACACAAAAGAGAAAGGAAAAATCCAGCAGCACAACAGAGCGTGGGTGGAGAAAGGAAGGAGGGCAAGGAGCCTCCAGAAGGGAGTCTGGAGCTGAGGCAGTGCCCGGGACCTGCAGGCACGGAATTGGTGCCTGTTCCCAGCCCTGCCCTGAGACAGGCACGCAGGGCACACAGCGCTGTGCCCAGAGAGTGATTCAGCACTGAGTGCAGGCACTTTGGGCAGCAGTGATACAGTGAGATAACACAGATCACCAGTCTCACAGGCCCTTTCTGGGTTTCTCGTGTTTGTGTCCGGGCCTCATATTCATCCCAAGGGACACCTTCCCTCTTGTTGTGTGATCTCTTTCTTTCTGAGATCTCTGAGCTCACCTGGGGCAGCAGCCACACCGTGGAAAAGCAGCTAATTGCTGAGTAATTGATCTGTGGATGTATTCTAGGCTGCAGGAACAAAATCACACCCTTGCAAGGAACCAGCCTGCAAATTCTGGGTACCAGGGAGCCCTGGGCCACGCAGAGCTGCTGTGGGCAGACTGGTGTCACTGCAGGTGATGCCAGGGGCTGCTCACACCTCAGAGCTCCCCAGCCCTCCTCGTGCTGCTCAACAGCACTGCTGCCGACTCTGAGCCTGAGCTCAGCTAAAAGGCACTGCCACAGTGATGCCTCGGGGTTTAGCTTTTATATTGTTCAGAATCTCTGCTGCTTGGTGTGTAGCTCTGAAACTTCATGTTTGGTGTTAGTAACTTCTCTTCACAGGGTAGTTGGACAAAACAATTTCTTTCTAGCTAGAGAATCAAGGACAACTGGCACCCGAAAAGCAGAAACAACAGTGAGGGAAAGGGGGCTGAGACTTCATAGCCTGGGGCTGTGGTTGGATAATTGACTCCAATATGTAAATGAACCAAAACTTATAAAAGGGTAAAACTCATGACCAGGATCCATCTTGGATTTGATCTGAGTGTAGCCCCATCCAGGCTCTTGCACTGCCCAAGATGAATCCTTTCAATAAATTCCTATTTTATTCCTTTTGCTCTGTCCAGTCTCTGTTCCAGGTCAGCCTTTCCAGGCAACACAGCATTTGTAAGATGAACAGTGATGGACAAATGGAATTAGGACCTGCTCAGGCTCCCATTTCAAGCTTTGTTTAGTGCTCTGTTTTTTGAACAAATCCCATTACAACTCCAGAAGGTGGCTTTTCCTAAAGGACCAGAATGCACTCCTGAGTGCTGGTGAGGCAAGGGTGTAGCTTTGTCTCCCAGGGCAGAGATGGAGCAAGGCAGTGCTTGCTTTGCCATAAGATCTCCTGGAGCTCAAACAGCACCAGCAGAGCAAGGCAGAAAGTTGCAACAGCCTGAATTATCCTACATGTATAGTCTTGATGCCTTAGGATTTAGCTTTTGTACTTTTCAGACCCTGTACTGCTTTAGTGTATAACTCTAAAACTCCACAGCCTGTCAGCTACTGTTCTCCCATTTCATCCAGACAAAACAATTCCCCTCTAGGCCTGAAACTCAAGGAAACCTCACTGTCCCAGGCCCTGAGAGATGCAAACAACAGTGACCTGGGGGGGAGCAAACTTGGAGTAAATTACTTCATTACCTGAAACTGTAATTGGAGAATAAACCCCTGATATGCAAATGAACCAAACTTTTAATTGTGTGAAAAACCCGTGACCATCTTGGGTGCATCCCCTCAGAGGGTTTTGACTGCCCAAGCTGTACCTATGGAAGGCCTTCAATGAATATCTGCTTTTATTCTCTTTACCTTGTCTGGCCTCTGCTCTAGGGAGCCACTCCAAGGCATCAGTCTTGGAAAGCTTGTAATACTTGGAATGTTTGGCTTTTAACACCAGCTCCAGGTGCTTCCATGAATAGGGAATGTCTCATTTTGAAGTTTTCCTGTGTGGTTTGGAAATGGGGTCTGAGTGCACCTGAGTAGAAAATCAGCAGTGCTAAGGTGCAAATGCCCTGTTGTAGCCCCCGGTGTCAGGTCTTTGCTGGGATGGTGACCAGACCCTGCCAGAGGCACTGCTGAGAGGAGCTGCCCCTCCACAGACCACCAGCCCCCTTTCCTCATGAGGGATTGCCCACCCCAGCAAGGCACAGTGCAACACTGCAACACACACAACACCAACAAGGAAAACAAAGCCAAAAGTGACCGGGGATATCACGGCAGGTACCCCACAGTTCATGGAGCTCCTTACAGCAGGAGAATTTCATGTGATGATATCAGCTGCTAATGGCTCACTAAGTAGGGAAGGACACTGCACAATCACTTAGGATTCCAGACAAACAAAATTCCTTACTGTTTTTAACACAAGCAAAACAAGTCAAATGCCAGTGCTTTAAAGCAAAACACTAGAAGGACTGCACTTACCACCTGGTAAAGGGTTAAAGAGCAGAAAGAGAGGTTCCAGGAGCAGAAGGAAATTAAAAAAAAAAAAAAAAGGAGGAAAAGGAGAAGGAGAAATTAATGTTACACATGCAGAAAAAGTAAAGAGAAGATTTTTTCAAAGAAAAGCTCAGGCATTTACACACCTGGTCAAAAGAAAGCTATTTTTTCTGTGCCTAGATATTATGAGAACAATTCTTCCTATCAGGCCTCTGAGCCAGCTTGTCAGTGAAGAATAGAAATGGTAAGGTTTCTGAGGTTTAGGTTGGTTTTTTTGTCTCTTCAATTATATGTCTTCCCAGTGGCATATTTTGGATTTTTTTTTTTAGCTTAAAAAAACCTAGACAAAATAAGATTATTTTGGATTGAAGTCACATAGTTTGCCTTTTACCACAATGCTGCTTTTGCTGCTGCAGGAAATGATTTGATGGAAATAATTCCTTGGCTCCAACAATTTTGGCTGGAGGACGAGTGCTCTGTGAGACTGATCCCACCAGTATCCCACTGTGTGCAGAGACAGGTTACTGGGAGCCTCTCAAAGGTGGTGAGAGATCTTCTCCAGCTTCTGCCATTTTCCAACCACTCTTTTGGGCACTGCTCACTCTGCTCTTTGTGCAGAGACCTCTCTGCTATGAAACTCCCCAGTGGCTGCCTGTTACACCTTGGGGAAACAAACAGCTGGAACTCACTTCATGGTTTGGGAAGGAAAGATCCAATCTAGAGCTGTGTAAACCCACTGGCCCCCTTGCAGCAGTTTTTGGAGAGCAAAAACTCCAAAAGCCCCATAGGGACTGGCAGGGAAGACCTCACAGAGAGCATCTGGGGCAGGGCTGAGCTGGGCAGGAGAGGAGGCAGCACTGCCTGTCCCTGGCCAGGACAACTGAGTGCAGTGGTACTCAGTGCACACCTGCAGTGCCAGTGTGGGCCTGGCACCCAAAATTCCACCTGGAGCAGGTCAGAGGACTCTCTGCCAGCCCATCTCAATTGTCCAGCAGCACAGTCAGAGTCAGGGAAACAGAGCTCTACCCTGGGAAGCAATAAAGGGTGGCTGCTCCTCCGAGGGCTACTTACATGGCCATGGAGGTCTGTGTTCAGCAGCATCAGGGCACAGGTGAGTGTGTGGATCCCATCTGCAACACACAACAGTCACACAGCTGTGGCTGATTACTCCCCTTCTCATGCATTTCTGGGGTTGGTTGTCTTGGCAGCCCAGCTATTGCAAAACCAATTCTGGCTGCTGTGTCTGGGGATCTTGAGTATCTGCTCCCTTCAGCTGTGTAGGACTTAACAAAAAACCAAAACAAACAGCACAAAAAACCCCCCAAACACTCCTCTTTTCCCTCAGACTTTACCTTTTCCTAAAACAACCACCATAAAATTGGCTTCAAAGCAGTTTTCCTTTAAAAGACTGCAAACTTCCCATTTCTAAACCCAAAGCAGCTGCTTGTGAAAATAATATTCCAGTCCCTACCTCCTCCCTGATGCTCTCTCTTTTGTGAGGTCCTTCAAGGACCAGTGCATGTGCCAGGATGTGTTAGCATGCCAGTGCTGTGGGCTGGGCGTGCTCTGGCTGTTTTTGGGGGGTCTGTCAGCACCCAGCAGCTTCCCAGGGCAGGGATAACAAGCAGGGCCAGATCCCTGGGAGAGGGAGAATCTGCAGCTGCATCCACCGGGCTGTGGGTGCTGGTTCTGCACTGAGCTGTGTGCACAGGTGCCCTGTGGAGTGGCCAGGAGGCAGAGGGTGGAGGCAGTACCTTCAGAGGTGCTCTCCTCGGGGTTGCACTGGCAGTAGCGCCGGGAGAAGTGGATCAGCACCCGCTCCCGCTCCTGCGTCTCTCCCATCAGAGGGAACGCCTTCAAGAACGTCCTGCACGGAGAAAGGGGTGCTCAGAGACATCCTGCTGCTTAGCCAGTGTCCTGGCTAAGGTGGGACAGGGGAAGGGGTCATTTATCCTCCCCCAGCCCCATGGATGGGGATGTGCTGCCAGCTGGGATCTGATCACCTCAGGCGTGTTGGCACCAGGATGGGTTCCCCATCCCAAGGAAAAAAATTGCTCCCACTTGCTGTGATTCTGTGTGGGATGGGATTGCTGGGAGAGCTGCTCTCCACCCTGGGGAAGCAGGCTGTGGGCCTCCTGTTGAAGGCCACTTTTGGGGGCAGCACCTTGCACCAAGTGTGACTCCAAGGACTGAGTGACAGCCTGGATCTCACCCCAGTCCCTGCTGCTGTCACATGGAAGAAACCCCAAAATCCCACCACTCTCTCCATCCCAGAGCTCACCTGAGTGCTTTGTCAAGGGTCAGGCCAGTGAAGTCAAAGAAGCTGAGATACTCCTCTGCTACCAGCTTGCTAAATTCGTTACTGTAATTAAAGAGGGAGTGGTCAGCCCCTTAGTCAGGGAAGAAGACACTGTCCACAAGAGGGACAGCAGAATGCTGCCTCTTGGCCAGCTCAATCCCAGCAGGAGACTGCAGACATGATCTCAGACACAGGGAGCCTTGCTCCTGGCCTGGAAAACCTCCCTGCTGCCCCCACAGCCAGCCCCAGCCACCTGAGAATGAGAGACAGGCCCTGCTGCACCCCTGTGCTGTGCTGCCCCCTCCCAAACCTGCCAGGGGGAGGCAAAGGGATATCCTGAGCTCCTCCAACACCTGCTGCCCTCCCACTGCCGGATGTGCCCCCTCCTCCCACTGAAATATTCCTGCTCTCAGCCACACAGGCTCCCATCCCACCCTCCCACCAGAGCCTCTTGCTCCTGCGGCTGCTGGAGACTGGAGGAGAGCTCAGTGAGCTGCAGCAGGGGCTGCTGGCTCTGCCAAGTGTCCAGGCAGCAGAGGGCAGCCAGAGCCCTGTGCCTCCAGGGACTCCTAGATGGGACTCTTCTCCCTGAGCTCCAGAGCCAGTTAACACGCCCCAGGTCACGGGGTAACAGCAGTGGCCAGGGCAAGACCGGGTCCCACCCTAAGGCAGGCTTTTGTGTTTGATTTGGCTTCCTCACTCAGGAATTATCCTCCTCTGCCTCTGTGCCAGTGCCAGCCCTTCCTGCAGGAATGGGTGACACTTCCACCATGATGACAGAGACATTCCTACAGGGAGAGCAAGGCATTTCCAGTGGGGACATTCCTGCCACACTCTGGCTGGTGGCCCTGTAAGGCATTTCCTCTGGGGACATGCTTGGCATCCTCTGGCTGCTGCCCTTTCAGCCTCTGCAGATCTTCTCTCCCCTTACACTCCCAGTTTGATGCTCCCTCCCTCTGCCTGCCTGGGGAGGGTGCAGGCACCCAGAGTTCTGACTGAGCTGCTGGGTCACAAGCCACCCCAGGGGGACACAGGAGCCCCAGCCTTTGCTCCCAGTCCATTCCCATGTGCCTGGACCTGGAAAGATTTGTTGTTTTACAGCCTAAATCCCACTGCCCTGCAGTGCAGGGCTCCTTTTTGCATCACCCGGGTCACTTCACATCCATAAGAAGCTTGTGTGAGCAAAAGCTCATCTCAGGGGGATTGTCTTGGGTTGCAGTGCAGGATGTGACCAGGAGTGGGTATTCTATCACCATCTGTTAAAACCATCTGGAGCAGTGTTCTTTATATTTTCCATCCTTCCTCCTGGGAGATATCTCCTGTTAATGGGCCATTGAACCCCACTGTATGACTGATAAAATTACATCATCCCACTGGGAGATGCTCCAGCCAGGGGAGAGCCAAGCCTTTCCTATCTAGATAAAATCTGAGGTTTGGAACACCAACAGGGTGTCAGGTTGTATTCTGACTCTGTTAAGTGTTTTGGGTTTGTTCTTTGTAATACCATATCTCTATTTTAATTTTCCCTAGTAAAGAACTGTTATTCCTGTTTCCAAATCTTTGCCTGAGAGCCCTTAAGTTGAAAATCATAATAATTTGGAGGGAGGGGGTTTACATTCTCCATTTCAAGAGAGGCTCCTGCCTTTCTAAGCAGATACCTGTCCTTCAAACCAAGACAGGGATAAAACAGGCCTTGTGCCATGTGGGGACCCTGGCAGACCCCACACCCCAGGGCACTGCCATGCTGGAGCTGTCCTGGGCTGCTGCCAACGGTTTGGTGGGCACAGTTCTGGGAAACCCCTGCAGGGAAGTGCCTGGCACTGCCACACCTTCACAGCCTGGGACAGCTCAGCCTGCACCCAGCACAGGATGTGACTGTGGGCACTGATGGAGCTGAGGGGCCACAGATCAGTGCTGGAACAAGAGCCTTCCATGGAGAAGTTGCCCAAATATCTGCCTTTCAGTGGGAAAATGGTAATTTCTGAGGTTTAGGTTAATTTCACAGAATTGAGGCAGATGGAAACAAACTTTGGGGGAGATATCCAATCTGCATTTCCTTGTCTGTCAAGCCTTTTCTGCCTGTTTGACAATGATGAATAGTTTTGGCTTTGGTTTACTTTCCTTTTTTTTTAGAAAATTGCCAATTATCACAAAGAAAAAAGAAGTGGTAAAGTGAGATTTCACTTTTTGTACAGCCCTCCTACATAAAGCTGGCCTGAAAGCATCACTTAAACTTAGTCTGCTCCCAGCACTATAGGCTGGTCTTACATTGTCTTAAGCAAGCAAGACTGACTTAATACCTATATTAATATCCATAAATACCTATCTTCACCCTATTTCCTCTTCTGCTCTGCCAATCCACTTGCATGACCCAAGAGCCTGCAGCTCTATTTAGGTCTCATGTCAGGAAATGGTTCAGATGTCAAAACCCAGCTGATCAAAACAAAGCTTTAATTTCAAAGGCTGGGTGGATTCCCAGATGTGGGTCACCAAACAGCCTCCCAAAGCGTGAGGACTGCAAGAAATAGCAAAGGGAAAGACTCAGTGTCCTGGTTTAGGACAAATTAGGGAGAAAAGCCAGTGCTTGAAACTCCCTCCCTCAGTGAGCTGCCATGGCAAATTTGAAATAAAGGAGAAGGATGTTGCACACCTGAGGCAGGAGCAACCAGCAATGCACCTGCTACAAGAACCTCAGCAAAGGAGGAGAGTGAGGCTGTTGCCAGGTGATGCAAAGAGCCTCTCTAGGAGACAATTCCTGGGCTCCTTCAGTCCCAGGACTCAGCTGGGAATCACAGACAAGCCTTGGTACTGGAAGTGTGGGTGTTTGCTGAGGGACAGGGGTGTTCTGCTGGTCTGGGCAGGGTGGAAGACATTCCAAGGACAAAAAATAAATAAAAGAAAGAAATCCCAGCAACACAGGTTATATCTGATCCAGGCGAGGGATGATGGGGATTGGTGCCTTCACACCCACTGGCATCCTAAAATAATCTGTTACTGCTACACTTGTTACCGTTACTCTGTCTTTTAGAAATCTCTGTAACTCTCCCACTTTTGAATATTTTTTGATTTCCCTTCTGCTTTACCCAGCAAATCTGCCAGCTGAAGAGCCTGGACTTCCCTGTGTGTGCCTGGCTCTCCAGCAAACCCTTCCTACCCTCGTACAGCCTGGGCTGGGAGGCTCTGCAGCAAGAGCATTTTGGGGTGCAGACATGAGAAAGCTGGGGAGTGGCAGGGAGCCCAAACCCTTCAGCCTGGGGATTGCTTTAGTCTTGCTGGGTCTCTTCCAAAGGCAGGGAGCTCATGGATCTGGTGGGCAGCAGCTTGTGACATTTACTGCCCAACTGCTGGAGCCCAGAAACCTGGGAGTTTTTGAGCTTTCTGTGCTTTCTGGCACTGCCCCCAGGAGAACACTGCTTTTGACCTGAGGCCTTGGAGAAGGCTTCCAAATCTGAGTGATGGAGTTGGAATCACGGGTGTGTAGTTAGAATAGAAGTGTGTAATTTCACATGGTGAAGGGTTTTGAATTCGGGGTTTTTAGGATATAGTAATAGGTATGGGACAAGATGGAGGATTTTGGGTGCTGTTTATTTCTGTCTTCTCCCTTCCTCTTCATGATTTCAGGTAGTAGTTTTTAGTTGGACAGTTAGTGTTGCACTGTGGGTCACAGATGTTTGGTTATTGGGTCAAAGCTATAAATAATATGGGTTTTATTTCTCTATTGGACTGTTTAGCTTTAAAAGACCTTGTCACTAGCTAGATTCAGCTCCATTTTGTTCACTTTTAGCTGGTAACTAGAAGTGTTGCTGAACTCTCTGTACTTCAGTTAAGATTTAATAAACAACCAAGCCCGAACATGACAAAATTTTGTTTCCTTCGTGTTTTCAATCCTGACTCTGAGTGGAGACAGAACAAAGTTAAGCCACTAATTAAGTGGTGCAGATACCACGTTTACACCCAATAAATACTACAGGCAGCGTGCAGGATTCATATTTTAAGGGCTTCCAGCTTCAACTGGAAGGATCTCCAGCATCCCTGACTCCACCCAGCTCGGCCCTTCCTGCCTTCTGCTGCCCTCCCGTGCTCCCCATGCCCGCTCCCACGTACTTCTTGCCGAGCTGCCTGGCCACGTCGCAGCGCTTGAAGCCCTCGAGGCGGTAGAGGCGCTTGGCCAGCCTCTTGGCCGCCTCGCCGTCCGCCCTGCAGCCGTTGGCCAGCGTGTCCGTGCTGCCCTGGTCCAGCGCGTCCGTGCTGCCCGTGTCCGAGTCCGAGTCCGACAGCGTGTCCTTCAGGCTGGCCTCGCTGTCGGGGACACAAGGGACGTTCAGGGAGCGCCGCTCGGTGAAACGCCACGCTTGGATTTCTCCTCGCCCTCGCAACAAAACACTTACTGGATAGACCAGTATTGCTGTGAACTGGGCACTGAACGAACCGGGCACTGAACGAACCCTCCTTCACTGCAGCTCAAATTAACTAGTGTCATTCCAAATTGGTAGAAAAGGTCGGAGAGAGGGCGGCTTCCCCCTGAGAAATGAGGATGTCTCGAAGGAAGCAGCCTCAACACCTCTTAAACTTCCTCTCTCCCCACTGAGGATCCCAAGCTCTTTCCAAGCCATGGACATCCTGGAAATCTTAGGATTCAGGTTATTTCAGGATGAGAAACTGCTTTTGTCAATGGGACTGGCACCAGACCAGCTTTCACTGGTGACCTGCTCCCCTTGTATTTGCCTGCTGGCCTCGTGGCCAGCTGTGCCCACAGACAATGCCCTGAGCAGCCCTGCTGGCACCACATAGGTGCAGATACTGCCCTTTATTTTCCTGCCCAAGGCCACTTTCAGCACCAATTCCTGCATTTTGAGCAGTGTGACTCACTGCTGCCTGATAGCTGGACATGAAACCTCGACTTTGCTCTAGCTCTCCCTGACCTGGCTGCTCATCACCTGGCTCCCTCATGCAGGGAAGTGCCCTATGGATGAGTGGATGAGCTGCTGCCTCCCAGGGGTGATGGTTTGGGTCTCAGCTGCTCCAGAGGATGAAGTCTCTGCTGATCTCCTCGTTGCCTGCAGAAGAACCTTTGGGGAGGCTTCTGTAGGGGTGCCCTAAGTGAAACCTTGAGGTTTCCCTGCACCTCAGAGGCATTTGGGAGGGCACCTGACCCTCCCCAACCTGCCAAGGGCTTTGCAGGTGCAGGTGAAAGCTTTCCTGCTGGTGTTTGACCTGTCTGCCACAAGAGCACATGAGAGGAAGCACAAGGGGTGAAAGAGCAGTTCCAACTCAATCATGTCCTCTGAGCCTAGCTCCTGGACTGGGATCTCATAAGGAAAGGAGCCACTGTCCAAAAAACTCCCTGCCTTACCTGATGGAGTTAATGATCTTGGCGGCATCTTCCTCTGACCCCTCCACGTGGAACCCATTTGGGATACTCTTCAAGGACAGCCGGCTCAGCACATTCTCTGACCTGCTGCTGGTAATTGAGTGTCTGAGAGGGCTCCCAAAATCCCCCTCCACAGGCTTGGCTGCTGCCAGCTCTTGTTTATCAGCAGCCATGTGGTGAAGGGCTTCTCTCTGCTGGGCTGCCAGCTTCTGCTCCAGGAGCTCGGGGCTCTCCTTGGCCCTCTGCTGGATCAGTGGGGTGAGTGGTGCCTCAAAACTGACACAGCTGTCTGTCTCGTCGGTGAGGGACAGCACGTCCAAAGAGTCCAGGCTGCTGTAGTAGGTGCCCTTCATAAGGTCAGACTCAACAATCTTCTCGAAGGTTGAGCTGAAGCCATCCCTGATGTCTTTGAATTGGAAATGCTCCCTGTCATCATCACTGCAGCTCAGCTTGGCATCTCCAGAAGCAAACCTGGACAGAAAGGAGAAATGTAGAAAATACTGTCAAGGGAGTTCTTGCCCTGTTCCACTTGGAGCTGGGAGGGAAGAGAAGAAATGGCTGCTGTGATAATGGCCCTTGGGATCTTTCTGTGGTATAACCTCTTGATTCTCAATTTTGTTACACGATTCCAGAGCTGAAAAAAGAGTTTTGTGATGAGCAATCCCAGAGGCCCAGCCAGCATTAATTTGGTCATATCCCAGTAAAAAGCCAGACCTCTGAACTGGAGACTTTTGCATGTGACACTGCTACTGAATCCAATGCCAGAATAACCTCCTGGTTATTACTTAGCAGGTCCCACATTGCCATATTCCCATGGAAGACAGCTGTGCTCTTTTACAGAATCATTTCTATTAGCTGCTCACATCACAAACCTTGTACATTCCAGCCCTCTGCTTGTCCCCTGCTGGCCCTTCACCATCCCCATGTCCCTCCTTTGGACACTCCCTCACAGCTTTAGATCTCTCTCCCATTGTGGTGCCCAGATCTGCCCCAGGGCTCGAGGTGAGGCCGCCCCAGCCCAGAGCAGAGTGGGAAAACCTCCTTCCTGGCCCAGCTGGTGATGCTGGGCCTGATGCCCCCCAGGACATGGTGGTCCCTCCCAGCTTCCAGGGCTCTGCTGACTCATTCAATTTGCCACCACAAGTTTGCTGTGCTGGTGGAGCATGGATCCTGCCTGGGAAGGACATGATGGGAACCAGGACTTTCTTGCCTCTGCACTGCAGTCTTTCTGCAAAGTTTTTCTGCAAAGTTTTATTTGATGGAATGTGAATTTTTGACAGCTATTTGTTGCCATGGGAGGAAATGTGTGGGCAAAAGCCGCAGTCCCAAAACTGCAGGTGCTGAGTGTGTCTACAAGCAAAAGGTGAGGATTTCTCTGTTAAAATTTTTGCTCTTTTTCCACGAGTTCATGGGGCTGAAAGTAGAGAGTACCATTCCCTGTGGATCTCTCAGCTGGGCTGCAGAGGTGTGACCTCCCTGAGATCAGCAGGGCCAAGGCTGGGGGCTCCTGAGAAGGTGAAAGACCTCCAGGCAACACAGTCACAATGAAGGGAAAATGGGGCTTTGACAAACAATAGATGCCGTGGGATAAACTAGAAAGGTTTAAAAGGGGATTCAGTTAATGCAAACTGTAACACAAACACCCAATCTTTGGCTCTATTTCCCAGATTTTTTTTACCAGCCAGTTCCCACACAGATGCACTAACCTACCTTCAGGAGGACAAGCATGGGTTCTTTGTCCAGCTCTACCATGGAGTGACGACCTTGGATGACTTCCCCCTTTAATCCTCCATTCCAGTGGGAAGAGAAAGACTCAACACCTTCTTGTAAAGTACTTTAGAATTCAGGGAGAAAATGCATCATGCAAGCAGCAACATGCAGATGATGACAAATGAGGAGGAACAAATAGCTGACTGCTCATTAGTAGAACACTGGACCAGGTTCTCCTATACCCAGAATGGGTCACTACAGCAATTCCCCAAAAGGGGAGTAAAGAAAAAAATGGGGAAACTCGGAGGTGATGCAGGATGATAGCAACTTCCTGGTGCCTTGGTCCATCTGTCAGTTCTTCCTGACCCACACTGACCCAGGAGAGCAGGACAGTCCATGTGGCCAGGGCAGAGCAGCTCCAGGCTGTGCTTTGCCCAGCCATAGGTTACCCTGCCATTTACCCTAAAGACAGCACTGATGAGCTCCAACACAGTGATCTGCAGGAGCTAAGTGGTTACCCAGACTTCAGCTGTGTCCCAGAAGTTTTCCAGCTGCCCTTCTGCTTTGAATATAGCGTGTGACTTGTCCCTTGTGCATTCAGCCTCCCAAAAGACTCATTTGCTATCCAAGTGAATATGTTTAGAGCACGAGATCATGAACTCTGCAGGCAGACCTCAGTCAGGTTGCATCATCTCCAAATCCTCAGCCTGCCACTTCTACCAATTCATGCCCTAGTACCTTAAAATAATTGCACTTCCAGTGATTGCAGCAGCATTCTCTGACCACCCTTAGTTTCCTCTTGAACCTGCAGCCTCTGCCAGGGAGCCACCTACCAGGCAAATATGATTCCCCTGAAACCTGAGAGACTTGCAGCTATCCAAGACCTGACTGCACAGCTCAGGGGCTCGTGGGACCTGCCTGGGGACAGGCTCCCCGAGCTCTCTGGACAGCAGCAGCCTGCCCTGGACACTTCCTCTGCAACACCTTTGTTGTGCTTTTTGAAGCAGTGCTGCTGCTGCTGCTTGCTGGGGCCCTTGAGTGAAACAAACCACCAGCTTTTTATAGAGAAGCCTGTTCAACAGCAGAGAATCAAAGCAGGAGGGATGCCTGCTGTCAGCCCTGCGTGGCTCCCCAGCTCTGCTGCCCACGCTCCAGACAGTGCTCAGCATGGAGCTGCATGGGGCCAGGGCTAGGAGGGGACCCCCAGGCCACCTTGGCCACCCTGTCCCCTCACAGCTCCTCTTCAGAAGGCCACACTCCTCTGGGACAACCCCTGCTGCTCTTATTTGGCCCCTCTTGCTTGCAGTATCTATCCTGCACCAGGATAGGTGCACAGGCAGGGCTGTAAAATTCACAGCAGGCATCAACCCCGTGTCTACAACAAAGAGCCCTGGCTGATTTCTGGTGGCAAAGGGAAGCATCCATACCCCTCCTGCAGGAATGGCATGGGAAGAACCCCTTCTCATCCCAGTGACCTGTCACTCCCCCTCAGCCCCCAGCCTGCAGAATGCCTTGGAGGTCTAGAAATCTGCAGAGGCATAAAATCAGCTGTGGACACCACACCAGTGTGAGAGTTTTCCCCAGCCTGAGAGTTCTCCTGTGAGCTAGGCCACAGAAGAGAGGGCTCAGGGATGTGCAGGTTTGTCTCAGGCACTTGAGAATTGGATGACACTTGTACCTTTTGTCTCACACTGCTGTCCCTGTCACCCAGGCGCTGGGAACACCTGCCACAGGTGCAGTGGAGAGCAGCTCAGCGCCATGCCCACTTTGAGATACACAGCTGCCACCTGCTAGCCCAGGGACTGCCAGAGCTAGCCATGCTGCCAGGGGCTTCCAGGGCACACCAGCCTCCTAGGCAAGCCTGGCTCCCCAGCATCCCCAGGCTGTTGTGCTTGCCCTAAGATGACCTCAGGTAACTCTGCCGTAAGGGCTGCAGTTCAATTTTCAACTTCCAAGTGGGACACCACCAAAGTGAGCACACCCAGCTCCTCCCGAGACCCCAAAAGTGTCCCCTTCACTTTAGTGACTCTCTGAGCACACACTGGCTCTAATCACAGCTTTCTGCACTTGTAACAGGAAAAAACTGTGAGAGAAGCCCAGAGAGAAAAGAGAGTAAAACGTTACAAACAGGGAAAAAATGTGCGAGAAGCCCAAAGAGAAACAGGAGCGGAAAGCCACAGTCAGCCGTGAGAGCAGCTGCAGCTCCTTAAACTGACGAGTTACACACGGAGCCGAGTAACTCGAACCGAGCAGCCTCGAAAACAACACGCACAAAGCAGGACCGAGCCAACCTCACTCACCCGAACTGCTCCTCTGCCTCGTCGGCGCTCAGAGCTTCCGAGGAGCCCAGCACGCTGTGCCACCGCTGCCTGCTGAGCGCCCCGCTCGCTGCCTCCAGCCGGGGGGAGCCCCTGTCCCCCAGATCGGGGCTGCTGGGGCCGGCGGTGTCCGGCTCGGTGTTTAGCTCAGTGTCCAGCGGAGTGCCCAGCACAGCGCCCAGCGCAGTGTCCAAGGCAGCGTCCGGCGCAGTGTCCAGCTCAGTGTCCAAGGCAGTGTCCAGAGCAGTGTCCGGCGCAGTGTCCAGCTCAGTGACAGGCGCAGTGTCCAGCTCAGTGCCCAGCTCAGTGACAGGCGCAGTGTCCAGCTCAGTGACAGGCGCAGTGTCCAGCTCAGTGCCCAGCTCAGTGTCCGGCGCAGTGTCCGGCGCAGTGCCCACCCCGTTGGCCAGCACGGCCCCGTCCGCACGGCCGCTCTGGCCGGCAGCGCCCGTCCCCTGTCCCTGCTGGCCGAGCCTCCCGCCCGGCTCTGTCACCGCTGCCAGATGTTGGTCGCGCCGCTCCCCGCGCTCCCCCTGCGGCCGGGAGGGCTGAGCATCGAGCCGGGGGCTGGCTCTGCCGGGTCCAGGCTCCGCAGCCCGCTCGTCCCCATCGAGCCGGGGGCTGGCTCTGCCGGGTCCAGGCTCCGCAGCCCGCTCGTCCCCATCGAGCCGGGGGCTGGCTCTGCCGGGTCCAGGCTCCGCAGCCCGCTCGTCCCCATCGAGCCGGGGGCTGGCTCTGCCGGGTCCAGGCTCCGCAGCCTGCTCGTCCCCATCGAGCCGGGGGCTGGCTCTGCCGGGTCCAGGCTCCGCAGCCCGCTCGTCCCCATCGAGCCGGGGGCTGGCTCTGCCGGGTCCAGGCTCCGCAGCCTGCTCGTCCTCATCGCTGCGGGCCGGTGGGGACGCCGGCGAGCCCGGGCAGTGCGGCTCGCACTCGTGGGGAGAGGGGCTGGGGTCGCTCATGGTCCGCTCCTTGTCCCCCAGCGCTCAGGGATCTCTCCCCGCGCTCAGCTCAGCCTCGGGGCTACCTACAAGGGAAAAGAAAGGAAAAAGAAAACACATCGGGAAGGGCTGGCAGAAAGGCAGGTTGAAGCCCCCACCCCACCTCCCATCCTCAGGACTATTCTGGTGTTTGGTTGTGGTGCTGAGCCACCGGGGCATAGGCACCCACCTTTCCTGCTGCTACTAGAACTCCAGAGAACCTCAGAGCAGGGGACGTGTCCCACACATGCTGTTAGTGCCCAGGGCTGGGGACAGGAATGTGGCATGGCTGCATTTCCCAGACTCGCTGGGATGCTATTCCCTACCCTCCAGAAATAGGAGAAACAGGTGAAACGGGCAATAAGCGTGATTTATTGTTTTCTAACCATTCTAATCAGCGGTGTTGTGCCAACCTGTGTGATTCTCCCTGCTGACTTAGCACTTCTGCAGAGCATCTCGCCTGCCAGAGCGCCACTTCTCCTTTCCCAACACACAAGTACTGCTGAAGGGTGTCACAGCCTGCCAGCTAAAACTCTGGCAAAAGTGTCCTGATTGAATATTCCCTGGGATGCTCTCTCTGTAGGGCAAGGGAAGGACATTGTTGTGCACTGATATAACAAGTTTTTTGACAAAAAGGCACTTTATTGGCAAATAGACCCATTGACGCAAAGTCTGCAAGGTCTTACAAGCACCATCGGTGCTATGCAAGCTTTACTCCATCATAACCCCCACAGCTGCAGTCAAATGCCACCAGAAATGATCTCTTCTGGCAGCAGGAGTATTCTGCATGGCACCCAGGCTGAGCCATTGTAACAGTTTTAAGCAATATGTCTTCACAGATATTTTTAAAATAATATCTGTCTTCACAGAGCTGTTCAGCCTGCAGAAGAGAAATCTCCAGGGAGACTTTAGAGCCCCTTCCAGAACCTAAAGGAACTCCAAGAGAGCTGGAGAGGGACTTTGATTAAGTGACAGGACAAGGGCAAATGGCTTCACACTGACAAAGGGCAGGGCTGCATAACAGATTGGGAAGAAATTCTTCCCTGTGAGGGTGTTGAGGCCCTGGCACAGCTTGCCCGGAGAAATTGTGTCTTCCCCATCACTGGAAGTGCCCAAGGCTAGGCTGGACAGGGCTTGGAGCAACCTGGGATAGTGGAAGATGTCCCTGCCCATGGCAGGGGGTTGGAGGATATTTTCTGATGTCCCTTCCAACCCAAACCATTTGGTGATGTGATTGTGATTAGCCAGGAAGCCTGGCTAATCCGTGCCAACAGGCAGACAGGACTCTGGGGCTCTCCCCCTAACTCAGTTCCTAACTCACATCTGAAGCAGATCATTCAAATTCCCTGCCTCAGTTTCCCTCTCATCATCTTTGAGCAGCCAGGAGGGTGCCCAGGTTCAGCAACACTCACTTGCTCTCACTTGCTGAGCTGAAGCTTTCATTAGCAGTAAAATCACTAATTGCTTGGCCAGGTCAGGGCTCTACCAGCCCTTGTTAACCAGGGGTGCAGAACTGCAGCTGCCTCTGCTCTTACAGAGCACCTCTCACCCTGTGGAGGTGTCAGCAGCTTCCTCAGTAAGGAACCTGAGTAAGGGAGGGGAGGATTTGGACCCAAACACCCCTCTTGTGGCCTGGATAAGGGCAGATCCACATGGGTACGTGCTGAGCTGCTGCTGAGCAGGACAGATCTCAAGGGGAACCCAATTCCTGCCTGACTTTGCTCCCATCCCACAGCCCAGGCAATCCTGGACCTCGGCCCTGCTCCCCACAGCCGGGAGGTGGGACGGGCTGGGGAGCTCAGTGCACGGGGTGAGGCACTCCTTGAGGGCTGCACATGCCACATGCCGGGGTGGGGCAGGTCCCTGCTGGGCCAGGTCCCTGCTGGGGGCAGGGCTGGCAGTTTTTACCTCTTCTGCAGGCGGGTCCGTGAGCATCCCTCGCAGTCACAGCGCGCGCAGCATCGCCCTGCTCGGGCCCTGCCTGCAACGAGGGAGCACAGAAATGAGACCCAGGCCAGGCAGGACAATCCTGGTGGTTTCCTGCTCTCCACTGCCTGTTTCCCAGACCCATCCCGTGACTCCTTGGCAGGCACTGCCAGTGCTTTTTCCTCAGCGTGCTCTGGTTCTCGGGTTTTCCGACATGGCAGTGCAAGAGTATTGCACAGGGCTTCTGGCATCTTTCCTTACAAAGCCCCCTCAACCAGCTCAAGTGGAGCAAAGGGACTCTGTGGTTGCAGGTTTCAGGAGAAACTTGTTGATGTGAGCCCACAGAATATCCAGCTTCACCCATCAGATCCATAGAGTGAGATACCTGAGTTGTGGACTGATCCCCCCAACAACCCCTCCTCAGTCCCAACAACAAACACGAGCCACATTAAAGGTCTTTGAGCTAAGTGCAAGCAAATCTGAGCTATCAAAGTGATTGATGTAGCAACATTTCTCTTGCAGAGTGTTTTGCACAACGCAGGGATGGACAGTGATGAGGTGACCCCAGGCTGGGGAAGCATGTCAGGTCACCACAGATGCTGTGTCCTACAGAGAGCTGCCTGAGCTCACAGGCCAGACTTGCACAGAGCTGACAGAGACAAAAAGGACACCACTGCCTGTGTGCTGCTAGAGGTGATGGGTGGATCAGGCCCCAGATGTGCCACCTGCTTTCCAGTGGCTGGAAAGAGCCTGTGGAGCAGCTTGGCAGCAGATGACTGTGTCGAGTCCTTGCAGAAGGATCTGCTTATATCCTCTCTTGGGCTTGCCCTTGCAGGCCTTCAGCTTCATTCTCCACTAGCCTGACAAGAGAAAGGCTGGCCTAGACTTCCTGGGTCACCAGCACATCAGCCTCCTGTAGCCCAGAATCCCAGAGCAGAGCTGAGCCCTCCCAAAACAAGCCCCTGGGACAGTCCTCAGGCCCACGTGGGCCAAATCTCCTCTAGCCTGTTCATCTGCCATCCCAAATTAAGAGGAAAAAACTGTAAATCACTTTGCCACCAAATCCAGGAGAGAAAATTAGTCCCAGGCATTTGGTGTTCCCATGCACTGACAGCAGGGTCAAGCCAATGCAGCATCTTCCAGGAATTTACTTGCAAAACTACCAACACTCTCCTGAGCATAACCACATTGTGATCCCAAAAAATACTGAAAACCCAGTATGGGCCAAATGTTGACTTTCTCAAAGTGAAGGTATAATACAGACATGTAAGACATGCAACACCAAGCCACTGCCCAAATCTTTAGAGAAATCTTTCTAGCAAAACTTTGCTGGCCTTTTTCTTAATATGAGAAGAATAATGTGAAGGTTTTGAGTGAATTTTTTAAAAAACAGCCAAAAGACTTTGAGCTGAAGTTCTCCACCTCCCTGCCATCCATCCAAAAACTCCAGTAGGAACCACCCAAGCTGAATTCCAGTCCAATAGTTCAAGCTTGGCACAGCTGTATGCAACCAGAAAACAGGAAACAAAAAGCAGTTAGGAGATGAGCCTGAGTAAGAAATGTTGGCAAACCTTAATAAGAGTGGTGTCCCAGCCATCCCTCCTAACTTTAAGTAACTTACATTATTTATATTAAAAAAACCAAAAACAAACCATTTTTTATTACATATAAACTTCTACAGTTGTTAAGCATTATACTACTGTTTCACCCTCTGTGCAGTCTCAGTGGAATGTTTGTGGTCTGGAATGAGTGCTGAGGAACCAATAGTTAGAGCCTTAGTCATGTTCCTCTCTGCCTGTGTTCTGCTGGAGAAGAGGCACCAGGGAAGCCCAGGCAGGATGTGTGCACAGGCTATGGCTGGGCTGGGAAGAACATCAGCTTCCAGTGTGGCAAAACTGGGAGCTGAGCACAGCCAGGAGGAGAAATCCAGGCCTCTTGCAGCCTCCTGACCCTTGAGGTTTGTGTGTCTCTGCTGGAACCCAGAAGTTTGGGAGTTTTGAGCCTTCTGTGCTTTCTGGCACTGACCCCTGGAGAACACTGCTTTTGATTGAGGCCTTGGAGAAGGCTTCTAAATTTGAATGATGGAGTTAAAATCACTGGTGTGTAATTAGAATAGAAGTGTGTAATTTCACATGGTGAAGGGTTTTAAATTTGGGGTTTATAGAACATAGTAGTAGGTATGGAATGAGATGGATGTTCTTGGAAGTTCTTCTTCCTTCTTCTTCCTAGTTCAGGCAGTAGTTTCTGGTTGGACAGTTAGTGCTACACTGTGGGTCACAGGAGTTTGGTTGTTGAGTCAAAAGGATAAATAATATAAGTGTTAGTTCTCTATTGGACTGCTTAGTTTTAAAAGACCTTGTCACTAGCTAGATCCAGCTCCATTTTGCTCACTTTTATCTGGTAGCTAGAAGTGTTGCTGAACTCTGTACTTTAGATAAAATTTAATAAACAACCAAGTCTGAACACAAAAAAAATATCACCTCCTTCATGTTTTTAATCCTAACTCTAAGTAAAGACAAAAGAAAATGAAAACAAGCCACTAATTAGGTAGTACAGTTAACCCATTTACAAGTCTCCCATTGGATCCCTCTCCATTGCACACACCTGCTTGGGGCTGCTGTGTGCACCCAAGGTCTGCAGACAAGCTGAGGGTGTAGCAACCCATGACAAACTCCCAACAAGTCACCAGCTACTTGATTTTTGCTTGCAGTGAAAGTCACTTGAAGAACACACAGGTTATGGGTGGCTGAGGCTTCCCAGAATCTCCAGAGGAATTGCAAGATTGGTTTGTGGCAGGCTGTCACAATGGTGATGCCTTGTACTGGAGTCGTGCAGCCAGCTCCTGCCACACTCCCAGCTCATCCCACAGCAGCTGCAGAGGGTCTCTCCCACCCCACAGCCCACCCATGACCTGCTGCCTCCCCAGATGTGGAGGAGCAAAGGGAGGAGCAGACAGGCTGTAATGCTACAGCTTGGAAAACCTGAAGACAAACAGTGTTGGAACAGCTGGTTGCAACTGTCCCCATCTGCCTGCAGCAGACAGCTGAAAGGTCACCAGCTCTGGAGAAAAGGCCAAGCCCAGACTCTCAACACTGTTCTGTTTCCTCTGGAAAACACCAAAGTGCAGCTCAGCCTCTGAAGCTGCCACAGCTTCAGCCAGGCTGTGGGGAGAGGACACACTGCAGCACTAGGACAAGGACAGGGGGTGTGCAGAGGTCCCTTTGGGGCTGCCCTGACTGTCCCAAAGCTGTACAGCCTGGCTGTCTCAGACTGCAGGCTGACATTCCCCAAGTCCCTCCTCATTTCCTTCTGTTTCTGCTTTGCAAAGTGCTCTCTGAAGCAGGTAAGGGCTGAAAAGTGGTGTGTGGGTTCCATCAGTGGATTTTCACAGGTCTTGCCTCTTCTGCAGGCTCAGGCACCCTCCCAATGGGTCCTGGGAATAGGGTGGGCTCCCTTTGCATGTCCAGTGTGCCCAACCTCCTGCAAACTTCACTGGGGTTAGCATTCAAAAAGGGGTCTGGCAAGAAAAGGGCACATCCCAGCCAGGACTGTCACAAGAGCAGATATGTGGCCCTGCTGGGTTGTGGACATTTGGTGAGCTGGAGCTCCATGATTTGGAGCAGACCAGCTCTGTAGGGCCCATGTAAGTAGAAGAACAAGGATTCATGGTAGAAAGAGCACATTATTGCTGTAGGAGAGGCTAAGGGAAGCCAAGGCATCCATGATCCATGGCTAACCATGGCCTTTCCATCTCCTTCCCAGAGCTGGGGCTTGGTGGGAGAGATGGGACAGAGGCTGAAGGATCTGAGGAGCCCATCCCTGAGGCCATCTCATGCTGCCCTGGTTTGCAGGCCAGACTCAGCAAGCCAACAGCTATCACCTTCATTTATCAGAATTCCAGCAGCACCAGCTCCTCACTGTGAGTTACCAGTGCCACAGGACAGCAATTCAGGACAGACACTCACTCCCTGCTCCAGCCCTGCTCTGCCCTGGGTCCTGCACAGCCCCTGGACCAGGAGGAGACAGGCAGGGCTGGCTGGGAGGGAAGGAGGGCAGAAATACCCCATCACCTGTTGGGGATGATGCTGGATTTGCAGTGGGACCAGAGAGGCAGGGCTGACATTCACTGCAGGGAAGCACTGGTCCCCAAGAGGCCGGGCAGAGATGCAGAAAAGTTTGCCCTGATTTTGTGAGAGGTTGGAAACCACACAGCAGCTCTTTCAGGGACTGGCTCTGGAAGTGTCCCAGCTTTTGTTGAAGCTGAATGGCTGGTGGGAAATGATTTATTTTTAATTTTCTTCCCTGCGTTAGGAACTGGAAAGGCTCCCACTTCAGTTTTGTGTAACCACTTGGCTGCTGGGACACAGGAAGGCTTGCAGAAGAATCCTGCTGCTTGGTCAAGCATGAGCTTTTCCTCAAGTTCATGCTGAGCTGGGCTGCTTCCTGCAGCAGCCTTGCTTTTCCTTGATGCTCTGCATCCCATTCCCTCTGGATTTAGTGAAGACAGAATAATGGAATGGTTTGGGTTGGAAGAGATGCTGAACTTCTTGGGCTAAAATGCTGATAAGTGACATCCTTTGGTGTGATGTGCTCTGAGATCCTGTCCCCTGTGAGCAGGAATGGAATGTGCTCATCAGCCATCTGCTGTGCAGGCTGTAGATCCCATCCCTGTTTGATGCCCAGGCTGCAAATCCCATCCCTGTGATCCCATCCATCTGCTGTGCAGGCTGTAGATCCCATCTGTTTGATGCCCAGGCTGTAGATCCCATCCCTGTGATCCCTTCCCTTTGATGTGCAGGCTGTAAATCCCATCCCTGGGATCCCATCCATCTGCTGTGCAGGCTGCAGATCCCATCCCTGTGATCCCATCCCTTTGATGTGCAGGCTGCAGATCCCATCCCTGGGATCCCATCCATCTGCTGTGCAGGCTGTAGATCCCATCCTGTGATCCCATCCCTTTGATGCCCAGTCTGTAGATCCCATCCATTTGATGTCCAGGCTGTAGATCCCTTCCCTTTGATGTCCATGCTGTAGGTCCCATCCCTTTGATGTGCAGGCTGTAGATCCCATCCTGTGGTCCCATCCATTTGATGTCCATGCTGTAGGTCCCATCCCTTTGATGTGCAGGCTGTAGATCTCATCCTGTGGTCCCATCCATTTGATGTCCATGCTGTAGGTCCCATCCCTTTGATGTGCAGGCTGCAGATCCCATCCTGTGGTCCCATCCATTTGATGTCCATGCTGTAGGTCCCATCCCTTTGATGTGCAGGCTGCAGATCCCATCCTGTGGTCCCATCCATTTGATGCCCATGCTGTAGATCCCATCCCCAGCGTGGCAGCAGGACAGAGATGGATGTGCTTTTATGCCCTGACTTAGCAGTGAATTTATAAAAGGCAGGTGTCACACACTACCCTGCACATGGGCACGGTCAGGGCTCTTTGAGGAGACAGTCCTGTAGAGACATGGAGAGATCACAGCCATGGTTCTTCTTTTTGAAGCACATTTCTTCCTTCTTATGTCTCTGCTTGACCTCTGCCCTTTCCAACATGGCTGAAATAAAAACTTTGTACCATTCTCATTGTGAAAATCCCCATTTATTTCTCCCATGGACTTGTTTTTTATATGATTTTGAAGACCTCAATCATATAATTCTCAGCCTCTCCTCTCCAGGTTGTAGGCCCTTCCTTCTGAGCCTGTTCTCAGGAGACAGCTTCTCCACCCCCTTGAGTATTTTGGCTACCTTTTTCTGGATTTTCTCTAATTCTTTTACTTCTATTGCTGTGTTACAGTCTGAACTCAGGGAAGGCAGCACTGCACAGTGAACTCAAGATGTGGGCACACCAAAGACTGATGCAGCACCAAACTGCTCTGTGCATCACCCCCTGCCCTATGCAGGATCCCCTCCCTGATGACACCAAGTTCAAGTCACCTGCAGCATTCAGGCTGTGAGGGCAGGGCTGGGCTGAGCCCTCAGCCACTCACTGATGCCAGAATTACACTTTGCAGAGCTCCTGGAGCACTGATGGTCATTGCTCATGGGCAATATGCTGTCCCAGTGGTTCCCATCCATCTCTGCCAGTGAAAACTGCAGGTCCTACATCCTTCACTTCCAATGTGGAAAAGAGGCTGTGGATAAAACATATCCAGAGACTAAAATAAACCAGCTACATGCTAAAAAAAGAGCCTTTGGGTAATCAGAAATCACTGTGCATGAAACATACTTTTTTCTTCTTGAAACCAAACCCTACAGCTCCTTATTTTGAATTTTTATTAGAGTCCCCAGAGCAATTAGGACACATTGAGATCCAAATGACTCCTGCTAAACTTTATCCTGGGGAAACAACATCAGTTTTTTGCCTATAGAAAACAATAAAGCTGAGTCTTAAAATCTTTAACAGCTTTCCTGTTTGCACTCTTTTGCAGATATTAAAACAAGGAAAAAATAAAAGAATATGTTCAGTATTTTTTGCATGTTTCTTTCCTCGTCCTGACACCTTGGCTGGGCAGCACTTCATGCACTGAGCCTTCCTCCAGCCCTGGGTGTGCACCATGCACACCTGGCTGCTCCCTTCACAGGGCAAACAGAATCATGATCTCAAGCCTGTGAAAAGGGGTGAAAGCCCGGGCTGTGTCCAGGTCTGAGCTTCTCAGGACAGGAGGGACTTGGGGCTCCTGGAGCAGGTCCAGTGGAGCATGCAGAAAAAGCATCTGGAGGATCTCTGTGCCCAGGAAAGGCTGAGGGAGCTGGGGCTGCTCAGCCTGGAGAGGAGCCCAGCTGAGAGGGGCCTCAGCCCTGGGTGTCCCTGGGTGTCTCTGGGTGCCCCCAGGTGTCCCTGTGTGCTGGTTCTGCTCTAGGGCCCATTAATGGCACCAGAGGAACAGGCAGGGACTGATCCCAGCAATTCCCCCTGCACAGGATGCAGAATTTCTGCCCTGGGTACTGCCCAGCCCTGAGCAGAGACCAGGGACCCGTGGAGTTTTCTCACTGGGATATTCCAGAGCTGTGGGCACACATCCCTGAGCTCTGGGATGGCCCAGATGCTGGAGCAGGAAGGTTGGACCAGATGAGCCACTGTGGGCCATTCCAACCCTCCCTAGCCTGTGGCTCTGTGATTCTGTGGCTGTGTGGTTCCGTGTTTCTGTGGCGCTGTGGTTCCGTGGTTCTGTGGCTCTGTGGTTCCCTGTTTCTGTGGTTCTGTGATTCTGTGGCTCTGTGGTTCCGTGTTTCTGTGGTTCCCTGTTTCTGTGGCTCTGTGGCTCTGTGGTTCCATGTTTCTGTGGTTCTGTGGTTCTGTGGTTCTGTGGCTCTGTGGTTCTGTGGTTCTGTGGTTCTGTGGCTCTGTGGTTCTGTGGTTCTGTGGTTCTGTGGTTCTGTGGCTCTGTGGTTCTGTGGTTCTGTGGCTCTGTGGCTCTGTGGTTCCATGTTTCTGTGGTTCTGTGGTTCTGTGGTTCTGTGGCTCTGTGGTTCTGTGGTTCTGTGGCTCTGTGGCTCTGTGGTTCCATGTTTCTGTGGTTCTGTGGTTCTGTGGTTCTGTGGCTCTGTGGTTCCATGTTTCTGTGGTTCTGTGGCTCTGTGGCTCTGTGGTTCCCTGCTTCTGTGGTTCTGTGGTTCTGTGGCTCTGTGGTTCTGTGGTTCTGTGGTTCTGTGGCTCTGTGGTTCCCTGTTTCTGTGGTTCTGTTGCTCTGTGGTTCCATGTTTCTGTGATTCTGTGGTTCTGTGGTTCCCTGCTTCTGTGGTTCCCTGTTTCTGTGGCTCTGTGGTTCCCTGTTTCTGTGGCTCTGTGGCTCTGTAGCTCTATGACTGCACCCTCACTTTACATCTTGGTGACATGGTAGGAGTCACTTGACCTCCACAAAAAATGGGCCAAAGCACAGGGACAATGACCCTATGGGTCTGCCAGGAGAGTGTGAGCTTGAGGCTTGAGGCAGAAGGTGCAGGATGTGGATGAACATGGATCTGAATGTCCTTGTGCTCCAGACAGCGTGTCAGGTCTCTAATCTTCCTGGAACAGGCTCCTTCCAAACCCCATCTCAGCCTGTCTGTGGGAGGACCAAGATCCTGCTGCAGTCAGTGGGCTCTCTATCCTCAGTCCTCCCTCCTGCAGAAGCAAACCCTGACCCCCCTGGAGACCTTGCAGTAACCCTGTGGTTACTCCTGCAGAAACCCACCCAATTCACAGGAATCCTCCTGTGGCTCAGCCAGAACCAGGAGCCTCCAGAGATGGAACAGCAAAGGAGGGCAAGTTTTTACTGCACCCTGAGGCAAGGAGGAGAAGGGCAGCTCCCAAAGGATGTTGTTCCTGCCTCTACAACACGGTGCTCCCACTAAGTGGGTCTGGCCAAGGTCCTTGTTTGCTGCAGGAGCCCAAGGTGCAGATCTCAAGCCTGCAGCTGTAAAGGGATCACAGGGACACCAAAGGATCCCAGCCAGCTCTTTGCTGGCAGGGCAGATGAGGTGGAGAAAAGGGGCAGAGCCTTTTGTGCCCTGGCACCCCACCTGGGCAGCTCCCAGAGCTCAGAAAAGAGCTTGAGAGCCTGTTCTGGGTAACAGGTGAGTCCCAGCCTTGCCTTAGTGAGTACAGCTTGTAATCAGTCCGTGTTGGGTTGAGTCCAAGTCAGGACAGGAGTTTTCAGGGGTTTTAGGCTCATCTCAGAGCTGGCTCCATCCTCACCTGTGCCTCTGTGCTCTGGTGCTTGCCTTCTCTGGAGGGGGATTTTACAGTCTGATTGTTTATAGGTTGGGGCTTTTTTTATACAAAACCAGGCTGTTTATGGGGTCTTTCCACTCAGTTCTGTGCAGCATCATAATTGCATTCATTAAAACCCAGCTTTCCCCACAGCCAGGGTAACCTTCCATAAAAATCCACAAGCATTGCAACTGCTTCTCATAACCCATAAATGGAAACAGCTTCTTCCCCTCTCTTTCCCTCCCTTTGCTTGATCCTCCTTTCCCACATTCTCCCAGCACCCAAAATAATAAAACAAGGCTGGCAGCTGACTCAGACCCCAGAAAAGGAAATTGCTGCCATGCTGTCTGTCTGCACTGAGCCCATGCAATGCCCTGCTGCAGGATTCCGGGAGGCAGCAGGCAAGCCCATCCTGCCTGTCCCCTGGGAGAAACATCCAGAGGGATGGAGACCAGTGCTGCAGAATGAAAGGGAGTTTTGGAAGGGAGGAAAATTCCCTTCACACTCCAACACAGCCATAATGAGGCCCAGGGTACATCAGACATGCTTGGGAGATCCCCTGAGCACAGAAGCTCGTGGACAATGTGTGCAGACAGATGCCTCAAGCCCAAGAGATGTGGGGACCTGCAGCACTGCTAGCCCAGAACGATGCCCAGAATGAGCAGAGATGGCTTTGGGCTCTTGGGAGCTCAGTGTAACCCAGAGAGCAGGGAGCAAAGCCTTCCTGAGCATCTCCCAAACCTGTCAGGAGAGGGGGACGACAGCAAACAGACTTTGTGGGTGCTGACATCAGAGAAAGCTGGTTTGGAGCCAGCTGATGGTGCCCAAAGCTGATGTCTATCATCTTCCAACACCAGATAACCCCTCACTCTTCAGTGAGAGTGTGAAATCTCCCATTCTCTGCACACAGCATCTCCTCATCCCCAGGGAACAACCTGCTGGCATCACTGTGAGTGAGACAGGAAGCTGGAGGATGAAGGAGGGGATCCTCCTTTGAGAAAGAGAAGAGCAAGCATTGTGGATGTCACTATATACATCCACAGACATCTCAAAGGTCTGCACTCCCACCCTGGACTCTCTCCAGGCAAAAAGGAATAACCTGAGTCCCTGTGAGGAGGGTGGCCAGGCTCCCTTGGCAGAGAGGAATGGTTCTTGTTTTGCCCAGCAGAGACTCAGCCCTGCTCTCCAAAGGGCTCTCCCTGCCCATCCCTTCAGCAGATTTCTGCCTGCCAGCACAGCTCTGTGCACACCATGCTGGTCCCCACAGCCTCCAGACTCGAGGTGAACTCCTGCTGTTAGATCCCAGAAACCTGGGGCTTTGAGTTTCTGTGCTTTCTGGCACTGAGCCCCTGCAGAGCACTGCTTTTGACCTGAGCCTTGGAGAAGGCTTCCAAATTTGAGTAATGAAGTTAAAATAACGGGTGTGTAGTTAAATAGAAGTGTGTGCTCTCACATGGCAAAAAGTCTTATATTTGAAGTTTTTACAGTATAGTAATAGGCATGGGACAAAATGGAAAATTTTAAGTAGTGTCTCTTTCAATGTTCATCTTCCTTCTTCATTAATTTCAAGTAGTAGTTTCTTGTTAGTCAATTAGTGCCACACTAAGGGTCACGAAAAGTTAATTATTAGGTTAAAAAAAATAAGTGTTAATTCTCTATTGAACTATTTAAGAGACCTTGTAACAGCTAAATCTTCCTCCACTTTACTTGCTTCTGACAAGTAACTAGAAGTGCTGCTGAATGTTCTGTACTTTTTAATAAAATTTAATAAACAGCCAAGCCCAAACATGAAAAAAATCCATTTCCTTCGTGTATTTTTTAATCCTAACTCTAAGTTAAAGAAAAAACAAAACAAACAAACAAGGAAAAAACCTAAGACAAGCCACTAATGAAGTGGTGCAAAGCTCCCACCACTGCTACAACCTGCTTCAAGATGCCTGGGTGCTCCTGAGTGTCACCATGTCAGCCCTGCAATCCCAGCTGGCCTCCCAACAGCAGCAATGGTGCCAGCACCACGGATGGGCAGCAGAGACCTGGAGTGCTGAAGATGTTTGAGCCCAGAAAAGGCTGTTGGAGAGCCCAGACAGGACTAATTGCTCTGACTGATTTCAGCAAGCAAAGCAGAACTCAGGATCAACCAGTGTCCACTTTGGACCTAAGGCAAGTCATCCATCTGTGAGAGGGACAGCTGGGGAGCTGTCACACCAGTGGGGACTTTCTATTTTCATCTCAGTGAAGGGAAGGAAGAGCAGCTTCCCTCACCCAAATCACACTGAGATGCACTTATTTGGATTGAAAACACAGACTCAGATGAGATTTGCTGACAGCCAACGGGGCTGAAACTTCCCTGCCTGAAATCAGAGGGTGTCAGGGCACGAAATGTGGCAATTCCACTAAAGTCAGCAGCTCCATTTGGGCATAAAGCTGTCTGCCCAGAGGACCTGCAAGGAATGGCCTGAGAACATGACATCTAGCATGAAGGGACTTTAAGACATCACCAGGACCAAATCAAGATATCTGAGAGGCAAAGAGGAGAGAGGAAGCTGCTACAGGGGAACAGACAGGACAATGCTGTAGGAAAACCACCCCTCTCAGACCAGGATGTGAATATCAGCCCTTTTCCCAGTGAATACTCTGCCCATAAGCTCATTTCAGCAGGTCGTTTTTCATGTGGTTTAGCCCAAAATTCCCACTTTTCCTTTCAAAAACATTCCTGTAAAAGAAGTGAGGGCTATGTAAATCTTTCAAAGGCAAACAGTTTTCATTCTGAAAACTGCATGTTTTCAGAAGCTGTAGAAAACCAAGGAGGCACCAACAGTTCATCATTCTTCCATGCTGGAGGAGTCACACTCATTCTGTTCTCTGGAAAGGGTGTCTGGTTTGCAGGTAGCATGACCACTGTCTCCTTTCTCCAGCATCCCTCACTCCAGGAAGAGTGGTCTGGGGCACACCTACATTTTTGGTGGGTCCATCACACCTGTAATGGATGTGCTGTCTGCTCAGGCTGCAGTCAGCAGGGTGTAGAAATGGCAGAAAATATAATTGCATGTCTATTCTCAGAACTTACAGACCAGAAAGGAACCACTAAAGGAAAAGCAGGATTTTGCTGCTCTGTTAGGACTGCTGAGTTATCATCATCTTTAACACAGCACAGGAGCTGCTGCTCAGAACTTGGATATACCAGAACTGGCTTGAATACATGGAAAAGCACTTTGAGTGAGACTCAGCTCACCCAAATGTAGACATCTCCAGCTGAGCTCAGCCCCCAGGGCTCAGAGCCAGCAGAAAGGCTGTGTCTGATCTGCATTACAAGTTTGTGTCAAAGCAGAAGAATCCACTCTGCTGCTCTTGCCTCCCAGCCTGGGACAGCTCTGATGCTCCTGCTGCAAACACCCACATGAAAACCACAGGGCTCCTGCCCAGCCCTGCTGAGCATGTTTGGGCTGCAAACACTTCCACACCTGACTGTGGCATGGTGCCCCAGCATGAATGCCTCTGAGCAGCCTGAAATGTTGAAGCTGACTTGTTCTGAAAACAGAGCAAGCTGTCCAGAAAGTGCAAGTGAAACCCTGGTGGAGCCATTTTGCAGTTCCTGTGCAGAGGCTGGGTCTGCCCTTAATGGATGTGCTGGATAACCACGGTGAGAGGAGAAGGATTTCCCTGAGGAGACTCTAACAGGCACACTCCTAAACTGATGTAAAGCTGCTTTATAGGGACAAGGATGCTGCTTCTCCTCAGGGGAATTACAAAAAGAGCAAAAAGCACATCAGGATGATGTAATTGCACCAGGACAGTGTTTTAACTACACCTGCTCTGGGACCAAAAGGCTCTCCTGACCTCCAAGATGCCCTGCACTAGATTTTGTGGCAAGGGTAGGGCAGAGCTGCTACACCAGCCTGCAATCTGCCTCTCAGCAGATTTTTTTAGGTGTTCTCAGGGCTCTTCTCCTGCTCCTTAGACACCATTTCATTTGTGCATCAGACAATGACTTTGTGAAGGGATGAATTACGTGCTGGACTGAGGCTTTACTGAAGCACAGAAATAAGTGTTCTGTGAAGATGGAAGGGGCTCAGGAGATGAGCCCTGCTCAGCCTGTGACCCAATGACACAGTGGCACACGAGCAGTGGCAGCTGGGCTGGCTGCAGGGGACAAGGGTGCAAGCTGCAGCCCTGAGCCTGACCCTGGGAAGCTCTGTGCAAAACTGAAGGGACAGTGTCCCCAGGGCCCCCGAGGTGCACTCCTGGCAGTTTGCTGTCATCTGGAGAGCAGTGGATTTCCTGCTTTTCTGCTGTCAGAAAACATCCAGCCCATGGAGCACAGGCTTCTGCTGCAGGAACACTCCCTACATCACCAGGAGCTGCTGGAGTTTTGTGGCCACTTCTCTGCTCCCCTGCTCTGATGGCAGTAATAGTAACACATCTGCATTTTAGGTGTTGCTGTCAAGCTGTGATCTTGCTGTGATGCTGCACATCAAACCTCCTGCCTTTCACCTGGGCTGGTTACTCTGCTCCTGGGCCCCAGGCAGCTCGGGATCAACATTCCCACCAGGCATCTTGGAATCACCTCCTCTTGGACTTATCCCAGCTCTCACAGCAGGGGCACACAGGAAAATCCTGAAGCCACCTCTGCACACTAAACTCTCCCCATTCCTGCGTGCAAAAATGAAAAGACTCTGGAGGAAGCCTGCAGGGGTGAAAGGAAGTAGGTCCAAAAGTCTGGGATAAAAATCTCTTGCTCTTTCCAGACAGCCTTATGGGCTGGGAGGAGGGATAATGCCCTCCCTGGTGTCCTGTGGCTTCGGAGATGAAGGCTTGAGACCCCAGTTCCAGTCATTGCAGAAGCATTTATTGTCTGAAGGGAAACTGGTCACAGGAATCTAATTTTGGGAAGGTTACAGAATTCTTATATAGGTTTCTAGGGGATTCAAAATTTAACCAATAAAAGCTTATACATTACAAACTAACCAATTACCTCAAAATCCTAGGTGAGAAAGTAAGCCAATTACAATCTTACTCTAATAACCAATAAAAAGTTTCGATTCCTGAAAATGATGCATGCAATGAAAAATTCGAGTTATCTCCTTAAGAGATAAAATGCCAGGGGCCTCGTTTGGGGGAAGCAGCATCCCCTACAGTGCATGCACCAAACACCCCTCCACTGTGCTCAGGAGCTGAGCTCCCAGGCTCTCCTGCAGGACAGGCACCTTCCAGGCAGGTGGCACAGGATGGCCCCAGTGCCACACACCTGGCCCATCAGCCCCGAGCAGGGAGCCACCAAAGGAACTGCCTCAGCTACTGCAGCAAATTAATTGTCTCTACTGCAAGGAAAAACAACTCTGGGACTATCTGCTGCCTCAGTTTCCCCATGCATGCATGGAGAAAGCTGCCCGTGGGTTCTGGGGAATAGGGAGGGTTTTTATGTTGAGAGAATACCAAGAGACCTGGATAAACTGCCTTGAAAGGAGACATGCTGTCCTTCCCAGGAAAGGCAGGGTAACACCCCCAGCTGCAGGCAGGCAGCTCCTGCTCCCAAGCTCAGGACTCTGGTGAGGAGTGGCTTGAATAGCTGCCCTTGCCTGGTGCTGCTAACTTAGGAGGCAAAACCTAAATACTCATTAAGGCAGCACTTGGCACAAACCCCATCCTCAATTACAAAAATCAATTCATTTTTTTTATGAGTCTGAAGCCTTTGGGGCCTTATAATCTAATTAAATAAAGCTTTCTCACTTTCCTCTTGCCTGCTCCCCTAGCTTCTGTTGTACCAGGAAAGACAAATATATATTTTTAATTTAGCAGAATCCCCCTGCATCGTGTATCCCCTTCTGGGCAGAAACTCCTCATTCCCCCCTGCCAGTGTCCTGCTTGGGCAGGCTGCATCCACAGCTACTTGCTTCTGTTCCTTTTGGGAAGTGCCAGAGCTCCAGGGAACCAGTCCACCTCCACCCACTCCACAGTCTGGGCACCAGAGGCTGTTTGAGGAGCACAGGTGCAGAATTGGGGAGGAGCTCAGCCCCACAGGAGGTGAGCTCAGCTTTGGGAGCAGTGCCTCGGGTCACACCGAGGGCAGGACCCAGCCAAGCCCTCCAGGTCTGTCACCCATGGAACACCCTGATTTGGAGGGGACTCACAAGGATCATCCAGGCCAGCTCCTGGCCCTGCACAGGCCAGCCCAGCAATCTCACCCTGTGGGATTGCACAGAACCCCAGCCTGAGTTGTCCACACACTCCTTGAACTTCCAGGACCTGCAGTGAGGAGATGGAGGGGCTGTGGGTGAACTGGAGAAGGTGCCACAGCATCCCCAAATGCTTTGGCTAGAAAGGACCTTAAAGATCACCTCATTCCAAACCCCTGCCACGGGGCAGGGTCACCTTCCACTAGACCAGGGCCATCTTCTCCTCCTGGTGCAGCACCAGCCAACAGCAGGGGCCATGCACAGAGTGGGCAGAGCCCTCTGTCAGTGTGCCCAGCCCTGCTGTGGAGGAGGGTGCAGTCAGCAGTCCTGCTCTGTGTATGGCAGCACCTGGATGCTTCCCTGAGCTGGCCTCAGATCACCCAGCTCTGGATCAGCTGGAGGAAGGCTGGAAGGTACCACAGGGAACTCCCTCTCCACCTCTATGAGGCTTTTGCCCAGAACTGTGTGAAATTTTTTGGAAAAATTGTTCACTTGCTGAAAATCGCAATTATAGGTCAGCTAAACCTTACCTAGAGTAATGATGCACTTGTGCTGAAACCACTGAAGAGCTGGATTAAAAAACAAAAAAACCAAAAAAAAAGTTGCAAGAACTGAGCTTTATGCCTTGACTTTGGAGCATGTAAGCAAATACAGAAAACAAAAAAATGCAACCCTTCAATTTAGCTTGGTATCACAGCATTTCCCTACTATCTTACAATTTTTTAAAGATTTAGAAGAAAAAGATATTTGGGTCAAATTTGTTTTTCCATATCAAGAAAATAATAGAGAGACAACTGCACATGGGGGAGGAGAAGCCAGAGAGGAGGCTGAGCTCACATCATTCTCCCTGGGCTTTTCAGGAAGGTTGGTGAAGTGTAAGAGTATCAGTCACTGGGGTCTGATGTGCCTTCCTGCTTGATGTTGGTCAGGAGAGCTCAGAGGCACATGCTCTAACCTCCAGAAAGGGGACATCCTTGGGATTTGCTCTCCTAGTTTTGTCTTTTGAGGGGGAGCTCAGTTCTCCCCCCCAGAGGCACAGAAGGGCCACAGGGACACGGGGAGCTCAGCTGCACCGCCTGGAGCGGAGACAAGGAGGGGCAGTGACCCCACCCACACCAAGCCAGCCCAGAAAACACTCCCTCCAGAAGGTGACAGAGCAGCCCTGTCCCCAGCATGGTCCCTGCCACAGTCCCAGCACATGAAAGCTCCCAGAGCCTCTGGGGGCCTCTGCAGTGTGGGGGTGTCAGGGCTGGAGAGTGGGAGACACAAACCAGTGCACAAAGATTCTGCCAGATGGGGATTATCCTTGGAACCAGACCATGTCCCATGCTGCAGGGGAAGGCAGAAAATCCTGGGATGAATCCTGGGCTCATCCTGCTTGGAAGGAAGCATTGTCCCTTGCCTGGCCCTGATGAGGTGTCTCACAGCAGCCACCAATGCCAGGGCACCCCACCAGCACCTCCTTTGCTGGGAGCCATCCAGGATGCTTCAGACAACAAGAGAACACAGCAGAAAATGAGGCAAGGCTGATGGCACCACAGAGGTGACCCTGAGCAGCTGCCATGGCACCCCTCAGAGTGGTGCTGGGAAGATCCCTTCAGCTGTGGTCTCCTCTTTTGGGACCCATTGTGACGAGAGCACAGCTCCTGGCCAGGACATGGGGACATGGGGACATGGGGACAGCTCCTTCAAATAATCTGACAGCAGACCTGAGCCACCTGCCAGCCCTGCCTCTCCTACAGCCACAGCCAGGCCCTTCAAAACCAAAGAGCTCAGAAACCACGAGGGGAGTATGTGAGGTGACGAGAAGGAGGCAGAGGAAGGAGTGGAGGAAATGTAAAGCAGTGGTGGTGAAGAGGCAGGTGACAAACTGTGTGCCCAGAGCCCAGAAAAAGCATGGAGAGCACAAGAAGGGGCTTGGGCTCAGTGTAGAATCCCTGCTGAGGCTGCCTGTAGCTCCTTGCTCTGTCTGGCCCTGCCTGGTGCAGATGAGGGAGCACTGGGTCTGACCCAGTGGTGGGAACTGTTTGCTCTAAAGGCATCACCAGTGTCCCCACTGGGAGCTGAGCAGAGCTAGCTGCTGCCCAGGGCTGTGGCCTGCAGGGAAGGACCTCCCTGAGCATCTCAGCCCCTCCTGGAGCTCCTGCAGGAACACAGAGGGACAGCAGTGAGGAGGAAGGAGAGGCGGGTACTGTCCAGGTTGCACAGGTGCCTCTCCCCTGTGAGCCCAGCCTGCCCAGTCCCCTCCCCAGGGTCACAGCAAGCAGGGAGGGAGCCAGAACTGACCCTGCCCCTCTCACACTGTCACCTCCACAGGGAAGCATCAGAGCCTCTTGTGCAGAATCTAGCCCTGTACCACTCCTATGGCTCCATCAAGCCACCAGGAGCCTGGATGCACTGAGCCTCCCATGGATTCTGTCCCACCACATCCCTGGGAAAGGCATTTTCCTGCCAAAAGGATGAGGAGGATGTTTTCACCTCCAGCAAGTCTGGCAAAGAGGTGTGTCCACAGCAGAGACTGGCAGGTAGCAGGGCAGGCAGCACCCACCAGGGATGTGGCCACTTCCACCAGGAGATCAGCCACTCCAGGGAATGCTCACACACAACCTGCAGGAAGCTTTTCCCTCAGCAGGAATCACTCTGCCCATAGCCAGCACTTTGCTGGCAGTGGCCACAGCTCCCTCCCAGCCCAGGGGACGTCCTTCTGGCACCTCCACCAACCTGTGCCAGTCAGCAGGGCCACTCACAGGTGCCTGTGTGTGCGTTGAACAGGGAATTCCATTTCCTCCTGGCAACAAGAACCAGCTCCAGCTTTGTGCAGAACCACGGGCACCTCATGGGGCAACTCCAGATTTCCATGGAGACTTTTCACTTCATTTGCTTTGACATGATGGCCTGAGATACCCAGAAGACACAAACCCATGGCATGGAAGCTTGTGGCACTGCTGGATGGAGGGAACTTCACGGGTGGGAAAACCCATGGAGGAAGAGAACAAAAAGGTGTTGGTGATGGGATGGAGAAGAGAGAAGTGATGGTTCTGTGGGTTGAAGTCCAGAAGAGCAATTCAGGGTATTTCAGGAGGGAGATAAGGGGTGAGCAGCACCAGTGGGGAGAGCAGAAAGCCAAGACACCTGTGAGTGCATCATGTGAGGTGAAGAGCCACGTGCTGAGCCACGCCAGGAGGACACCCTGAGGTCACCCAAGCAAGTCCTCATCTTGGGCACCTGAGAAACTGGCTGAAACTGCTTGACTCCCTCTTGCCACCCTCTGTGGAGCTCTCAGGAGCGGCCTCAGCAAACACACCCTCACCCCATCCACCTGGCCTCCATCACCTGGAGTTACTGCTTCCCATCAGCACCTCCCCAGCGCAAGCAGGGCACTGAGCAGCCCTGGTGGCCACGCAGAGCTCCTTCCTGGCACAGCTCCTGTGCCCCCTGCCCAACACTGCCACTGTCACCCTGGCAAAGTCACTTAGCCACGCCAAGCCTCAGTTTCCCCAGAGAATAATCCAGCCATGTCCTAGGGTGGGCTGAAGAGTGACAAGGTGCTGGGACAGCAGGGAACTCAGTATTAATGCAGAACTACCTGCTTCCAGTCTCACACACCCAAGGGGATCTCCAGGGAAAGCTGCCCACTTCAACTCCACTTGGGCCTAACTTTTAGGGGGAAAAGAGGCACAAAATGAGCACCATCCATTTTGTGAATCAGCCATCTCTCTGACTTCCCCTCTAGACTTGGCCGCCCACTTTCAGACTTTATCCATTGTTTGCTTGGACTTGTAAGGGAAAAATCACATTAAGGAAAATCCTAGTTGAATCACAGACTTTGGAACAGTTGCAATGGACAATTTGACAAGGATATGGGGATTTAACATATTTTTAATGTAAAAATATCTAATGATAATATGTTCCACTCCTGGCTAAAAACATTATCCACTATCATGGGGGGAATTTAAGCCATAATGCCAGCTACTATAATGCAGGCCTGGAACTCTGTGCAAATATTATCCTGATCCAAGAGCTACAAAGCTCTGTTTATCCTAGTAATTAATTCTGTCTTATGTTTAGTGATACAATTAGAGAAACACTGCCATTCTGATGGGCTTGCTTCCACCAGTGCCTTTTACTATATTTACATGCTCACAATAGGCTTGGTCTCACAGAAAAGGGTGAAATTGCATTTATGGAGACAATGCCACATGCATTCCCAAAGCATTTTGGAGATGTAAAGTTAGGCTCCAAATTGCACATTTATTGTGTGAGCATACAATGAGCTTAGATTAAATATTGACTAAAGCCAGCCTAACACCCAAAATAATGAAGATGAGCACAATAGTGTGATTTACTCCCAGCCACCAGAGAAATACACATCTGTAACATATAACATGCCCTTCCCACAGATATACTCTTTGTATTCCAGCTAGCCTTAGGCAGCAAAATTTCATTCTCATAAATTATGGATTTTCTTTCCCAACTGCCAACACATCCATATTACCAGTTGCAAAGCCAACAAATATAATAATAAAAATACAAATTTAAAAAGCCATTCCCCTGTAACGAGCAGGTGATGGGCTCCTTGAATCCTCAAAGTTGAGGCAGCAAAATGGAAGATAAACATGGCTAAAATCAGAGCATCCTTTCCCTTTTGTCCCCCAAGGTGTGGGAGCCAGCAGGGAGGTGTGGGCATGGCAGGTATCCTTTTAGAAAGTACTCCCAGCTCTAGCTGGGTGCAGAAAACTGTCCGTCCTTCTCACGCCTTCCTCCTTCCCAGACTTGTGGAAGAAATTCAGGGAGATGCAGACGTTAATAGAACAATTATGATAATAACCCAGTGCTGAGTGGGGGTAACACACACCCTTCCCACAGCTCGACCTCTAAATCCTCTAATACGGCACCGCTTCATTCAAGATTGAAAGGAATTGTAACCCAGCAGAGACAAAAAGACACAGGAGGCAAGGCAGGATCTCACTCGGCAGAGAAGCCCCACTCCAGTCCAGATGCAGTCATATCACTTCAGCTTCTCTGTACCATCTCCATGACAACCATGTAATTTGGATGCAATAACCACTGCCGAATTGATCTTTAAATGCAGCTTTGCTATAAAACATAATGCTGAACATGACAGGCTACGGATAAAGAGAAGTAGCCCCCTACCACTGAGGACTGTGATTTAAGAGCCCCCCTCGCTTTAATTTTCAGCTTCAATAATTGCGCGTGTGAGTGGGTTTTAAAGGCAGGAGCAGCACGCACCATTGGTGTGTGTGTGTAAGGCACGCTTTGGGGTGACACTGCCAACGAGACACCGCACCGAGCGCTGGAAAAACGTGTCAATGTACATCCAGAGAATGGGCATCTCCCCACACGCACGCATGCACACACACAGACACACACGTACCGGGAGGCTGAGCCTCCAGCGGCTGAGTACACAGCTGATGCATCAAATAATCCTAATAAGAACCAAACCCAGTATAACTAAGCTGAATAGCAGCGGGGATCCATGTACAGCACGACAATGAGAGCCGGGGAGCTCGCACTGGCACTTACCCGAGCAATGAGCTGTTTATTTTTTGGTCCCTTCACAAATGCAGCTCCCTTTTCTCTTCAACAATCCATGCAAAATAATCTGCAGTCCCACCGACGGAGGAGTGGCCCCGTCCCTCCCCCTCCACCACCTCCCTGGACCTCCCTGCTATTGGCTTCCTTCTCCCTTCTGCTCTGCCTGCTCGCCGGCGGTGGATGCACCTCCCAGCCTTCCCCCGAGGTGTCAAGAGACTGCCGGGGATCCGCCGGGGTGGGAGGGACGCAGAGGGGGAGGAGGCACGCTGAACGGGCCGGGGGAAGATGGAATCGAGCTCCGGCTGGGAAGCCCCGGCAGGAGCAGACCCGCAGGAGCCGCCAGGGATGTCCCCGGGGCGCTGGGCTTGTCCCCCCGCGGACACCTGCAGAGCGCTGGGGACCGCTCTGCTTCCTGCCAGCAAATCGCCATCCTGCCACTGACACTGCCTCCAAGTTTGGGTTGAAATCCTGCCAAATGCTCTCCGTGTCTGTGACGAGGGATGCTCTTCCAAACGCAGACGTGCAGCACTGGAAATGCCTTCAGGACCCACCTTGGTGCAGACCCCGGCACCGCAGGTCGGGCTGCTCCGTGCCTCTGGACACTCCCACCTGCTGCAGCTCCCATCCCATCCCATCCCCATCCCATCCCATCCCATTATCCCATCCCAGGCTCCAGCAGTGCCCATGTGCCTGCCAAGCTGGCTCCAGAGCCTCCCCCACCACCGTGGGCTGGACCTGGTGCCTGTTCACCCACTGCCACATCTCCATGCTGCAGCTCTCCATGCAGAGGCAATGGCTCAGTCCGTGGCTCACCCAGGAGCCTGGCTCAGCAGCAGGGCTGGGGATGCAGTGTGGGGTGGAGACACACAGGGACACAAAGCTTGTCCTGCTTTAGGGCCCTTTGGCCAGACTGACAGAGCAGTGGCTTAGGGCAAACACTGTGCCTTGGCCTTTTGGAGGCTGTAATAAATGGGGGTTCATGTGGGTGCACGGGTGAGGGGTGCTGGCTGCTCCCTGGGTCAAGCTGCCCAGCTGGAGCACAGGTCAGTGGTCCCTTAGCCTGGGCCAGCTGGGATGGTGCCAGCTACCAGGATCCTTCACCCAGAGCTGGCACATCTCTGCACAGGCACCACCCACGTCTGGGTGACACACAGGAGCCAGGATGTGCACCCTGACTGCTGTGCAGGGATGTGGGGTCACACAATCACAGAAAGGTTGGAAGGCACCTGAAATCCACCTTATTCCAGCCCAGGCCGTGGGCAGGGCCACCTTCCACTAGACCAGGTTGCTCCAAGCCCCATCAAACCTCTGGGTGAGGAAGAAGCTCTGGTGTCTGCCCCAGATGCATGTTCCTGATTCCACAGAGAAAACCTCTCCCTAGACCTCTGTCTCTTGGAAAACTTGCTCCAGGGGACTCACATATTGCTGAATGAGCAGACAAATCCCCAACATCCCAAATTAAAACAATACCATTACAATGTACAGCCATACATCCCAGCACTGCAGCACAGCCATCAGGTGAGATAATGTCCTGGAGCAGCTCAGCAGAACATGGCCAGAGATGCTTCCAGCAGGGATACCCCAGCACAGCACACGGGGTTTGCCAGGGATAGCATCAGTAATGAACCATGTAATGAGCCACCCTGCAGCTACACTCAGGACTTCTCCAACAAATGCAAGTGTGAATGAAGGTTACTGTGCTGGAGAGACACAAAAATGGATCTTGTGGCCACAGCCAAGATCCTGGGCAAATCCAGGTGTGGAGATTTTAACCTCCCACAGGGTCCCTTCACCAAAGAGGTTCGATTAACACCATCATAGAAGTCTGTCCTGCTGCTCTTTCTGATCCACTCTGATGTATTTGTAATCAAACAATTAACAGGTTAGGGTGCTTTAACAAAAAAAAATTAAAATATAAAAGCACAATCAATATTTATCAGTCTGTTGTGCTGCTCAGTTCTGAGTGCAAGGAACAAAATCCAATTTCTGTGCAGCCAGTCCTAGGAAATGAAATTTTGCAGCATGAGAAAATGAGGTTCTAGTTTCTAAGAATATATCCACTAGTGGGTTCCAAATAACTGTGTTATCAATCATTCTGCTCCTGGGAATGAGCTTATCAACAGCTGGATTCAGGGAGAAACCTCCTCTCCTCCTTCGGCAGGGGAGTGAGCCTGTCCCTGTCATTGATTGGGCATTCCTCACAGCAACAGGGTACAGAGATTTCTCCTGGCACATCTCTGTCAGGTGCCTCAAATATGTCATAATATTTTCTTCCAGTTAAGAAAACTCCTAAACTCCAGAGATTCTGTGTGTGCTGCTGATTTTTTGGCACCTGTGACATGAGTTCTCTGAGGAAGAGGCAGATCCTGAGGCAAGGACACCTTCCCTCCACACCAGCATCAGAGGGCCCACACCTCAAGCCCCCAAACAAGTCAAAGCAGCCCTCTGTGAGCCTGCCAGGAAGCAGGGAGCTGCAGGCACCACAAGCTAACGCTGCAAACACCTGCACCAGACCATGGGAATGCTCCAGATAGGCTGAGAGCAGAGGGGGACACCTGGAAAAAAGATGAGAGCATGTGGTCCTGAGAGGGCTCATGTTCCTGTACCCCATGGGATCCACCATACCTGAAGACAGGACCACTTACCCTGCAGCTCCACAGGGCTTATTGACTTCCCTCACCATTTAAAAAGTGCCTTAACTGCAGCTTAATGCCTTCACTTGAGGTGCTGAATCCCCGTGACAGAGTTTTCATGCCATGCCCTGCTCTTGATGCTTGCTGTGGCACACAAGGACACTCCTGGGTGCTGCTCAGCCTTCTCAGCTTTTGTTACAAAGCCATGGCTAATGTTCTTTTGTACCCAGGAATGAGCATGCTTCCATGCCCTCACCCAGCTGCTTTTCTCAGGAAATCCCTTGGATTTCCCAGCTGGGAATCATTAGCTTTCAGTACAAGCCACTTTGATGGAAGCCAAATTAGGAGACATCTGTATGAGAGCCCTGCTGCATGCAGGAGGGGTGGACAGGGGATGTGGAGGGGGATAACAGCTCCTCTGAAGAATAAGGGCAGTCCTTGAGAGCCTTTGTCTGCATTTCTCTTACATTTAAGATCAGTTCTTTGTTCTGGGTGATGTCTGTCCTTGGAGGTAAGCTGTGGTCAGAAAGTGCACACCTGGAATTTCTGCATCCACCTGGAATTTCTGCATCCAGGTGAAGGCAGAAGGCAGAGAGCTACACCAACCACCTCATCCTGAGACAAAGAAACAGGTGAAACAACCCAAATCCCAGGACCTGCACCTGAATGCTGGTCTGGGCTCACCCTGCAACCATTGGCTGTTCCTACACTGAAAAGCCTTCAAGAATGTCCCCCTGGGAGTTTTTCTTTCCCCCCAGGCTGTGACCAGTTTCCCTTGTACCCTCCTCCTGATGTACATTCAAGTGAAAATTGTTTAGGGCTCCACAGGGGTCTGGTTCTCTGCACCACAGTTCATTCTCTGAGCTCCTCAATAACTTTCTGGCTGCTGGGGCAGGAGTCAGAGTTGAGTCCCAGCCTGGCCAGCACAGCCAGCAGAGCCCTCTGGAAGTCCCAAGAGGACACTGCACTAATCCCCTGTGCAGAGATTAGTCACCTCTCTCACTCACACTAAAGAAATCTCTTTGTGCCATGGTGGCTTTTGATTCCCTTCCCAGTGCAGGCACTTCTGCCTGGGAAATCCCAGCCTGGAATATGGGAGTCATCCTTCCTGGCATTTCAGGTTTTGGCAGAAGGTAAGATTGATGGTGCTGGATGAGCACTCTGCTCACCCTCCATCCTCCTTCATGGGAACTGTCAAATGAGTCACTGTCCCCCAAAATACCATCTTTGCTCTGCCCACGGGGGTTTCTGGGTGTATGAATTTGCACTTGTCTTCCTGAGAGCCCACTGCTGTCACAAAATCAGCTCCCCAAGCAGACCTGACCACTCACAGAGTCTGACTTGTCCTAATTTCAGTAACATTCAGCATATGAAAACTGTATCCTCAGCAGCTGCTGTGAGTGAGCAGGTCCTTGGAGGTCCCACAGGGAGACTGGTGTTCTGACTACGAGGGGTCTGCAGCATCTCTTCCATCTTTTATTACACCCCAGTGCTAGGAGTCTCCCCCTCTCTGCCATCCATCATCTAATTTAAACAAATGCCATCGTATTTTGTTGGAGTAACTTCACAGAATCATAGGATGGGCTGGGGTTTAGAGCCCATCCAGGTTCCCCTCCTGCCACAGGCAGGGACACTTCCACTGTCCCAGGTTGCTCCAAGTGTCCAACCTGGCCTTGGGCACGCCGGGGATCCAGGGCAGCCACAGCTCCTCTGGGTACACCTCTCCCCAGCACCCAGGTACTGGCATACATGAAACCATTCAGTGTAGTTTTCCCAGTCCTAGACACGTACAAACATCTCAATTTACCAGTTGCCATTGAATGTGCTGCCTGCTTAGTGCTGGAGCAAGCATCTTTCCACCCCCTCAGTAGGACAGGGACCCATCAGGCTGCTTTTCTCCAGAGCTATGAATCTTTGACTGGACACCATTTTTGGTTTTTTTTGGCAGTATCAGAGCAGAGTCTTTACCAGCTTCATCTAAAACCAACATGCAGCATTTATTTTCTTCCTGACACACATGCATATAAACACACACACATGCACACTCCCTAATAGTCCTTAATGCCCCCAAACAAAATTTTCATTGAATGCTCTTCCAGATTAGCCTTCCAGGTCCCTGCGTTATGTAATGATTAATTCATTGCTTTTGTTACCAAATCCCTTCTTTTCCTGTTGGGGTTTTTATTACTGTTATTATTTCTGATTTTCTCTTCCTTAACAATGATAGATTCTTAGCTAAGAATATCTTCAATGACTGCAGAACTGTGTGCATGCTGTGGAGGAGACAGCATCTATCAAAGTTTTCTTAAGCAGCCCTCATTTAGAACACATATTATTTTTTCTCATTTTTTCCTCCAATCGTTTCTCGTTTGTAATTGTTCCTAACTTAGGAAAATTGACCACTTTCAAGTGCCTTGCATACATATTATCAATTTAGGATCACATTCTGCTCAGAACAAATGCAATTAGGTCGTTTAAGCAACCATTAATTCTGAGTTCAGTAATCAATTCACCTTTATCTGTCCAACTGAGGCCTGATCCAGAATCACACCAAATTCACTGCATTACTTTTGGTAAGAGAAAATTATCATCTGTAATTTTTAGAAACCGTGGGTCTGTGCATTGGCAGTAGCAAGAGTCCTTCATCATCCATCCCTGAGGCTGAAAAGCTGTTCTGCGAACATGGGATTTCTCTCCCTTTGTTATGAGGCTGTTTTGGGAGGCCATTTGTCCATCCCCTGGTTGGGTGGGCAGTCAGCAGGGACCCATCTGCACCAGGGTTGATCTGCTCCAGCCTGCGTGGAAAGCAGCCCTTGGGGGGATTCTGGGACATGTTCTACCTCCAGCTCCGGGGTCCCAGCACAGAAAGGATGTGCAGCTGTTGGAGCAAGCCCAGAGGAGGCACCACGCTCAAAGGGATGAGGGAAGGTTGGGTTTGTTCAGCCTGGAGAAGAGAAGGTTTTGGGTGACCTCATTGTGGAGACCCTGAAGCGCCTCCAAGAGAGCTGGAGAGGGATTTTAGAGGGAGTGAGGACTGATTTTGCAGGCTGTGAGCAGCTTCTGGAGCACTGATGTGAAGGGGCAGAGAGCAAAGGAAGGAAAATTTGCTGTTACCTGAGGCAATCCAAGACAAAGCAAGGACTGCCTCAGCTGTGGGAAAAGAAGCCCTGGATCTTCCAGGCCAAGGAGTGCTCGGCCTGTGGGATTAGGTACAGTAACCCAGGGCAGCAGAAAACTCAGGCCAAGATGAACACACTGCCCACGTGCTGGGGAGCAGAGTCTGACTGCAGCTGCTGGCCCATCTGCCCTCACCTTCAAGGCTCACTGTCACTCTGAGTCCCCCTGGCTCTGATTTTTGAAAGATTTGGGATAGAGAAAGGGGAATTTGAAACAATTTTTGAAGTTATTGTCTTGGCTTGCAATACAGGATGTAACAAAAAGTATCTATTCTATCACTATCTTTAAAACCAGGTGGGGCAGTGATCCTTGTTTCCCACAGCCCATCCCCCTCCAGGAGATATCTCCTGTTAATGGCCAGTGAGTCCCAGTGCATGACTGATAAAATTACATCATCCCGTTGGAGATGCTCCACCCAGGGGAAGGAGCCAAGCCTTTCCTACCTACATGAAAACAGATTTGAAACATCAGGGCAGCCTTTTTCCACTGGATTTCAGAGGAAAACCGGACTTTCCACATCATCACTGGACCTTTAGAGGAAACTGCACCTTCTCCAGGAGCACTGCTCCAGCTGAACCACATCTGCCACTGCAGGAGGATGCAGCCACCATTTAATGGGACTGCTGCCAACACCCTGACTGACTGACGGGTGTCAGGTTGTAGTCTGACTCTGTCAGTGTTTTGGGTTTGAGTTTTTTTGTATTACTTTATTTTTTATTTTAATTTTTTTTCCTAGTAAAGAACTGTTGTTGCTATTCCTATATCTTTTGCCTGAGAACTCCTTAATTTCAAAATTATAATAATTTGGAGGGTTTACATTGTCCATTTCAAGAGAGGCTTCTGCCTTTCTTAACAAACACCTATCTTTCAAACCAAGACTGTTATAAACCAGATTTTGATTATACTAACAGAAACACAGGGATGGTTTGGGTTTGGTAGGGATCTTAAAGCTTTTCTTGTTGCACTCCCTGCCATGGGCAGGGACACCTTCCACTAGACCAGGTTGCTCAGAGCACTGTTCAACCTGGCCTTGAACACTTCCAGGGATGGAGTGTCAAGAACTTGTCCATAAAATAAAAAAATTTTTAAAAAAAAAGTCTATAAACAGGCATTTTCAGATGATGGAAAAGGGAATTCAAGCATTCTGATGTTTCATTTAAACTCAGCAGGCAAGTCCTGGCTGGGAGAAATGTGGGACAGAAACACAGGGGCCCTGAGGCTCCCACACCTGGGCTGCAGGGGGACAATTGGCAATGAGGAGGTTTTGCAGGAGCAGAATCCCAGCCCCTTCTCTGCTCTGAGTGCTCCTGAGCTGCCAGAAGGGGCTCAATAAGAGGGACATTTTGGGATGTTGATGGAGAGATGACACAGACGCCGATGAGTTGCCATTAGCTCTGGGTGCCCTGAGGACCATTGCAGCGATTTAGCCCGGTGGAAATGGCCACTGGAACTGGGACAGGAGCAGGGAGGGCGAGGCTGAAGCTGCTACAGACACCCAACAGCACTAATGGCACTGGAAGGGGCAAAGAGCAAATTATTCAGTGGTTGGGCTGAGAGAACAAACCAAAACTATTTCAGATAAAGCAATTAGTTACAGCCCAGTGTTTCACCTCTTTTGAGCTGGGGGTCAGGGAGAGAGAGGGTGATCTTCTGTGAGCAGGGAGATGAAAAGCAGTCTGACAATTTAGGAAAAAAATCAATTTCAGCAAACTATCAGAAGACCATTCACAATGAAGAGCTACAACTGCAACTTCTATGACATTAGTTTTTTTCCTTGTATGGAACTCCAGCAGGAACCTGTGAACTTGTTGAGCCAACAAAATATCAAAATATGTTTCATTTGCCAAAAAAAAAAAAGAAAAACAAAAACAAAACCACTTTTTAAAAAGTTATTTTCGTTCATTTCACTTCCAGATATTTTTCTTCTGTTATAGCTGAGCTGAATGTCTCTGAGGCACCAGGAAGGGAGAATTTACTACGTGGGGACAGGGAGGGAAGATGAGGTTGGTCTGGAAAGGCTGTATGGGCACATCTGCTGTTGCCATCACTGATGGCATCAGGAGCACAGCCTTAACCAAGCTTCCTTTCTCCATCCTTCCAGCCATTTACAGCTGACCTCAGCAGGGCTCAAGAGTTCCAGCCTCTGGATCTGGATATGTTCCCACGGAGCTGGAGCCCCTGGGGCTGCTCCTCACCATGGCACAGAGGAGGGGACCGTGTCTCACAGCAGAGTTTATCCCTGCCCAGCCCCAGGCTGGGGGGACTGAGATGCAGTTAAGCAGCTCCCCAGCCTGCACTACTTTTGAGCTCAATTTCCATTTCCTAAACCACTGCTGACGTCTGTCTAAATAATCATTATCTCCACAACCACGCTGAGTTTTAGCATTGCTGAGCATCTCACAGCAGATTTGCAGCTTTGGAAAGGATGCTGAGCTTAAGAAGCTGCTGCTCTGTGTGTCTGTCCCATCTCACTGGCTGTTTTTCCCAATGCACACACAAACACACACCCTCCGTGCATGTGTGCTGCCTTTCATGTGAGCTGCCTAAGTGAATACTTGCTGTCAGATCTTCCAAGCCACAGCACATTTTTAATCAGTCAGATAATTCAATCATTCATTTCAGACCTGCTCTGCACAGCTGTCATTTGCAAGCATCAAAGCTTCTCTGTCAAAAAACCATGCAGGCTGGGGGTTCATTCAGGCACTGCTGTTTCAAAGTGCTGAGGGGGGTGCAAAGGAAAAGAACTAACAGGATGGATTAAATGAATTTACTAGAAACACTTCTGAAGCTACCACCCAGCCATCCTCAGCAGACAACAATGGCATGGCACAAGGGCAGCTCAGGCATCTGCAGGATTTGTAAGGTATTTGCAAATCTCACTCTGAAATTGCAGAGTGGGGAGAATGGAGGAGGGGGTGTCACATGAAGCTTCCTGCCTGAGATGCTCAAAGCCACAGAGTGGGATTTGGATGTCTGGTTCTCATTAAAATTAATGGAAATTGGGTGCCCAGACCTACAGGCAGCTTTCAAAAGCTGTGTCTCCATTTATAATTAATGTTCCCAACAGAGTGACTAAATATTTATACAATAGTTCACATTATATGCAAAGTGGGAAAGGTGCCTCTTGGAAGATCAGGGACCCAGAGCAGGCCAATCTGATGGGGTGTCAGGCTTAATCCGTGCTGTCTCTTGTTTAAAGCTCTTCTACTTGCAAATCTCCAGCAGTTCCCATTGGATGAGCACCTGGGTGGTAGCTCAGCAACGATGATGTTCTCAGGGTACAATGCAGCAAATTTAAATGGCAGATTAACAGCTTTTCTGGGTTCTTTTTCTCTCCCTCCCCACGGCTCTGACTTCCTTCATCAACTCACTTCATCCCTGCAAGTCCCAATTTCCACGATGAAAGCTGCTCAGTGTTGCTGTAGGAGTGCAGTGGAGCTCAGGCCACGATCCCTGCCATGGCCAGGGGTGCTTTGAGTGGGAGATGCCAAATGACACTGATGTGCCTCCAGGCCTTGGCAGAGCCATGGCTGGGTCTGCTCCACTGCATTTGCTCTGCAGGGATGGAGTAATTCAGGGTGCACAGCTGGGGGTGGGACCCTGAGGGTGTTTGGGGGATCTGTGATCTGGGGTGAAAGTTTGGCACTCCTGCAGGAAAAGTTGAAAGGAAACAAGTCCTGTCCTGGTTTGTCTGTCCCTGGAGGAGACCCTTCTTCAGCCATCTCTAAATCTGTCCCAGCTGATCCCCTGAGAGGATGTCCATGGGAGCTTGCTCTCCAGCCTCAGATCCCCATTCTTGGCTTGGCCCAAGACAAGCACTTGGGGTGGGCTGGATGATCACAGTGTTTTACAGTGCCTTAATCGGGGAGATTCAACTCCTCCAGCCTTCAAAAATCAGCCTTTTAACTTTCTTCTTCTCTGTCTCTTACCTAAAGCCAGCAGATGGAGAAGCTCTGCTGACTCAGGGAATAAGGAGACAGCTCCAGCCCTGTTTGGCATCTCTGGGTTTGCCAAGCCCTGCAAATGTACTGAGAGCTCACATCTGCAGGTCCCAGCTTCTAGGGCGAGTTGTGGCTCCAGTTTCACTGAAAGGACACAAAGCTCAGCCAAAGGACAGACCATGTGCTCTGTGTCCATGGGCAAACACTCTCTGTTACAAAGGGTTTACTTCCACCCTTTAGCTTCTGGTCAGCTGGCTCTCCTCTGCTGCACTGGAAATCATCAGCAGCTCTTGCTGCCTTTCCTCATGACCTTGGATGCTGTGCACAGATCTTTCTCGGGTTCTCCTGTCCCTCCTGCCCATATTTACAGCACAATGTGGCCTATGGAATATGCTGAATTGGAAGGGACCCACAAGGACCATCCATTTCAACCCCTGGCCCTGCACAGACACCCCAACAACCCCAGCCTGTGCCTGGGAGCACTGTCCAAACACTCCTGGAGCTCTGGCAGCCCTGGGGCTGTGACCATTCCCTGGGGAGCCTGTTTGGTGCCCAGCACTCTCTGGGAGAAGAACCTGTTCCTGATATCCAGCCCTAACCATCCCAGTGCAGCTCCAGCCATCCCCTGGGTGCTGCCACTGCCATTGCTGCTGTCCCTGTGCTTCCCTCATGAGGGAACTGCTCCAGGCTGAAGCACCAATGCCCTCAGCAGTCACCCACGACATGGGGCTGAACAGGAGCTGCAGCCACATGCCCTGAGCCCCAGAGCCCAGAGGGAGCCAAGGCACCATTCCTCTCACACACTATGGTCAGTGTGCATGGCACATTCACTGCCCCATGGGTTTGCTCCCTATTAGGACAAAAATAAGTGCAAATTCAAGGCTTAGAGCTGTTGTCCCCAGATAAGATGCCAGGAGAGTATCAAGGACACATAAAGAACAAAACTGAATTTTCCCTGTGAATACCTGTCTGCTTATTTTTTAATTGAACAACAGGTGGGTGTAGACTTGTGAGACAGCACAGGGATCCCAAGACAGGGGAGATTAGGTGATCTACACATGCGAGGGTGTAAACCCTTCCTACCACAGAGAGCTGAGCTTGGCAGAATCTGCTGCACCACTGAACCCTTCACTGCAGCAAGCTTCTGCAAAGGCTATCTTATTTTTGAGCACTTAAACCCAGAAGCAATTACATACTCTGAATCACAGCCAACACTCCATCCTGTAAAACTGACAAAGGTCACAGGCAGGATTTTAGGACCAGGTTGGAGAAGCCTCTGCTGGCACTGACCTGCAAAAGAACTGGTCCCATCTTCAGGCATGAGCATGGACCAGGCCACCTGTGAAAGTTCCTGCCAGCCTCCTGCAGATCTGGCACTTGTTGATAGATACACAGGTAAAAGTCTGTATTTTCTTATCACACAGATTCAGGAGTAGATTTCCCCATCCAGAGACCCCTCAGACCCTGGTGATGGAGGGAGGGCTGTGAACCCTGGCAGGATGTCCCAGGGAGCCAAGCCTGCATCCCTCTGGAGCGTGAGTGGTTACAGGAAAAGACTGGCACCAAGGGCTCAGACTGCTCAGCCCCAGTCCTGCCTCAGACCCAAAGCAATGATCCAACCACCAGCCCAAGTCACAGACAGGAATCACAGAATTACAGAAGGGTTTGTGTTGGAAGGGACCTTAAAGATCAGCAGGTTCAACCCCTGCTGTGGGCAGGGACACCTCCACTGTCCCAGGCTGCTCCAAGCCACATCCAACCTGGCCTTGGACACTTCCAGGGATGGGGCAGCCTCAGCTTCTCTGGACAGCCAGTGTCAGGGCTCCACCACCCTCCCAGGGAGGAATTTCTCCCCAACACCCCATCTAACCCCAATCTCTGGCAGTGAGAAGCCTTTCCCCCATTGTTTCATCCCACCATCCCTTGTCCCCAGTCCCTCTCCAGCTCTCTTGGAGCCCCTTTATTCCCTGGAAAGGGCTCTGAGCCCTCCCTATATCCTTCTCTTCTCCAGCTGAGCACCTCCAGCTCTCCCAGCCTGGCTCCAGAGCAGAGAGGCTCCAGCCCTGGGAGCACCCAGGGAACACAGCCACGCTCCCAGGGAGAGCTGTGCAGCCTGCTGCACTGCCAAACTGCCCTAGATTGGAGAAGGCAAGCTCCTTTCTGAAGGATGATAATTGCTCTATTTTAAAACTAAGTGGTTCAAGGAGAAAAATGCAGGTAAGAGACCCAATGCTCTGAGCTCAGGGTGGGAAAAAGGAGGTGTGGAGGGCAGAGCAGCTGCACAGCTGCACAGCTGGATGGTCAAAGTGATGCATGGAAACACCAGTCAGGCTGTCACTCTGTCCCCAGCCCACCAAACTGGTGCTGCTGGAGACAGCAGAGACCAAGGTGGGAGAAGCTGGTGCCCCTATTGGACTGCTGAGCTGCAAGGCTGAACACCATTAAAATCCAGAAGGGAAAAATCTCAAATGGAACGAAGATCCTGTGTCACCTCTCACCTGCCTGTCCCCCACCTGACAGTTCAGATTTTATGGCCATAAAGGAGGTTCCCAGAACACTCTGGCCAGGTCTGACAGCTGGTGTTGTGAAGCCTGGCCACACAGAGGGACAGCCCCCACCATGGGGACAGTCCCTACAATGGGCACAGCCCCAGCATGGGGACAGTCCCTACAACGGGGACAGCCCCACCTTGGGGACAGCTCCTATCATGGGCACAGCCCCAGCATGGGCACAGCCCCACAATGGGCACAGCCCCACAATGGGCACAGCCCCACCTTGGGGACAGCCCCACCATGGGCACAGCCCCACCATAAGCACAGCCACACAATGGGCACAGCCCCACCTTGGGCACAGCCCCACCATGGGCACAGCCCCACCATGGGCACAGCCCCAGCATGGGCACAGCCCCACCTTGGGCACAGCCCCAGCATGGGCACAGCCCCACCTTGGGCACAGCCCCACCATGGGCACAGCCCCAGCATGGGCACAGCCCCACCTTGGGCACAGCCCCACCTTGGGCACAGCCCCACAATGGGGACAGATCTCACCATGGGCACAGCCCCACCTTGGGCACAGCCCCAGCATGGGCACAGCCCCACCTTGGGCACAGCCCCACCATGGGCACAGCCCCACCTTGGGCACAGCCCCACAATGGGGACAGATCTCACCTTGGGCACAGCCCCACAATGGGCACAGCCCTGGGCACAGCCCCAGCATGGGCACAGCCCCACCTTAGGCACAGCCCCACAATGGGCACAGCCCCACCATGGGCACAGCCCAGCATGGGCACAGCCCCACCTTGGGCACAGCCCGCCTTGGGCACAGCCCCACAATGGGCACAGCCCCCACAATGGGCACAGCCCCACCTTAGGCACAGCCCCACAATGGGCACAGCCCCACAATGGGCACAGCCCCACCTTAGGCACAGCCCCCACCATGGGCACAGCCCCACTAGGCACAGCCCCACAATGGGCACAGCCCCACCATGGGCACAGCCCCACCATGGGCACAGCCCCACCATGGGCACAGCCCCACAATGGGCACAGCCCCACCTTGGGCACAGCCCCACCATGAGCACAGCCCCACAATGGGCACAGCCCCACCTTGGGCATTAGCCCCACCTTGGGCAGCCCCACAATGGGCACAGCCCCAGCATGGGCACAGCCCCAGCATGGGCACAGCCCCACCATGAGCACAGCCCCACCTTGGGCACAGCCCCACAATGGGCACAGCCCACAATGGGCACAGCCCCACCTTAGGCACAGCCCCACAATGGGCACAGCCCCACCATGGGCACAGCCCCACCTTGGGCACAGCCCCACCTTGGGCACAGCCCCACAATGGGCACAGCCCCACCATGGGCACAGCCCCACCTTAGGCACAGCCCCACAATGGGCACAGCCCCACAATGGGCACAGCCCCACCTTGAGCACAGCCCCACAATGGGGCACAGCCCCACCTTGGCCCCACCTTGGGCACAGCCCCACAATGGGCACAGCCCCACCTAGGCACACCTTGGGCACAGCCCCACCTTGGGCACAGCCCCACCTTGGGCACAGCCCCACAATGGGCACAGCCCCACCTTGGGCACAGCCCCACCTTGGGCACAGCCCCAGCATGGGCACAGCCCCAGCATGGGCACAGCCCCACCATGGGCACAGCCCCACCTTGGGCACAGCCCCACAATGGGCACAGCCCCACCTTGGGCACAGCCCCACAATGGGCACAGCCCCACCTTGGGCACAGCCCCACCTTGGGCACAGCCCCACAAAGGGCACAGCCCCACCTTGGGCACAGCCCCACCATGGGCACAGCCCCACCTTGGGCACAGCCCCACCATGGGCACAGCCCCACCTTGGGCACAGCCCCACCTTGGGCACAGCCCCAGCATGGGCACAGCCCCACCTTGGGCACAGCCCCACCATGAGCACAGCCCCACCTTGGGCTCAGCTCCCATGGAAGCTGCCCCAGGGTAAATAGTTGCCGCTTCGGCACACGGTTTCCCGGATCAGAGAGCAACAAACTGGAGCAGACAACAACAGAGCCATTAATAAGGGCAGGCCTGGCATGTCCTGGACCCCCCCAGCACTGCCATCAGAGATTTCAGCAGGCAAGCACAGAAGAGGCCTCTTCAGCAGAGTTTTGTCTTTGCTGCTTAAAATTCCACAGCTCCCCTTTCCAAGTGGGCAGGAAAGAAACAGTTTTTGTGCGCTCCCTGCCCGCCCCCCGGCCCCATTTGGGTGGGGGAAGCTCTCTGGCTGAGCCTGGCAGGCTCTGGGCTGCATGGGAAGGACACCAAGAGGCTTGAGGGATGTGCCAGCTCACTCCTAGGACTAGCAGTGCCCTGGCAGGGACGGGCCCTGTCTGAATGTGCCTTGGAGGGAGGTCACAGGGACACGTTTGGGATCCACCAGCCTGTTTTGCACCAGGGGCATCCTTGCTGATCCTCCTCTCTGCACAGGGCAGAGCCATGTCACCAGCAGGGCTGCTGCTCATCCATCCACACACACGGAAAATGTGCACTTGGTGAGCAAAGCCATGGCTTGCCTTCAGGCAGCACCTCAAGACAGTGATGTAAAACCCATTTTTGGGGACCCTTGACCTGGAAACAATGGTGAAGCACTCAGCTGGCCCCTCATACAGGACCTGAATATTATTTGTGCAGAATTTTGCTTTCAAGCCAAGGCTGGCTGCCTTGTCTTGTCTGAGAGCTATTTGCTGTCATGTCTGCTCAGAGCTAAGGTTACTAAGAACATTAATGACACATTTTCTCTTGCAAAGAGCCAAGGCCCCTCTTCAGCAGAACAAGAACCCAGAAGAAGCAGAAGGATGCAATAGGTGGCTTGCAAAGCTTTGTTCCCCTTAAAATAGTTTTGCAGTTGAGAATGCCCAGCTGTAAGTGTCTGGAAAAGAGAGGTCCTTGGGTCCTGCCTGTGTGACCCCACCTGGTGTCTGAGCTCCCTGCAGCTGCTGCTTCCAGCTGCCAACCTCAGCTGGCCAAGCTGCAGAACCAGAACTGAGGAATCACAGAAGGATTTGGGCTGGAAGGGATCTCAAAGATCATCTTATTCTACCCCAATTCCATGGCAGGGACACCTTCCAGTATCCCAGGTCACTCCAAGCCCCATCCAGCCTGGCCTTGGGACACTTCCAGGGATGGGGCAGCCTCAGCTTCTCTGGGCACCCTGTGCCAGGGCCTCACCACCCTCACAGGGAGGAATTTCTTCCTAATACCTAATTTAAGCCTGCTCTGTCAGTGGGAAGCCATTCCCCCTCGTCCTGTCACTCCAGGCCCTTGTCCAGAGCCCCTTTCCAGCTCTCCTGTGGCCACTGCAGGTGGCTAAAAGGCCACGAGGTCAGGCTGAACAGGCTAAGCAATCCCAATTCTCAGCCTTTCCTCACAGGGGAGGTGTTTGCTGTGAGACACAAGGGGCTCTGCTGTCAAGCCCAGTTCCCTCCCTGGGCTGCAGCCCCTCTCCTGCAGCAGTCCATGCTGTGAGCCTTATCTGTGCAGCCCCAGCCCTTTGTCCCTCGGGACAGGGCTCAGAGAACTCTCCAAAGCCATCGAAGCGGGTCCATCCCCTCATTAACTCCCAGGGCCTGTCTGCCTTGATTAGATTGTGCTGACTCTGCTTGCACATCACACTTGCTGCTCTAGATGCAGGGACACTGGGGCATTTCCAGCTGGGACACAGACAAAAGGAGGAGATAGCACAGCCTTGGCTACCACCAGAGCAATTCAGGACAAATAATTAGAGGCTTTCATGGCTAATTGGATCTGTACTGTCAATCCAGGACAGGAGATGCCTTAACCCACACTGCCTGCCTGAGATTGCTAAGCAGGCCATAAATAAACTGCAGCACTGGTCTAAGATCGTCACCTCCAGCTCCCACCCTGCCAGCCCTGCTGCAGCACAGCCTGCCCAAAGGGGCACCCAGCTGCCCTGCCCTTTCCTCAGCTCACAGCCATGCCAGGACACCTGGAGCCCCTGAGAGGACTGAGAGGACTCTGACCTCAGCGTGCCATGGCTGGCTTGGACAAGAAGCTGCAGCTTTCACACTGAGGTCAAAGGATAAGTGAAGAAGAGGTTGGTAAGAGCCAGAGATCAGGGCTGGCAGGGGACTGGGAGTGTTTTCCAGGAAAGGCTTGTGAGCTGGCAGTGCCCACCTTTGCAGCTACAGGACAAGGCTCTATTCCCATATCCCACCTCACTCTCAGCCTGAGAATGAGCTCAGCCCTTTCCTTCTCTGCCCAAACCTCCCTTCCAGATCCTGGGAGTGCTGGTGCTTGAGGAGAAGATGCACAAACAAGAACAAACACCCCCACATGACTGCCAGGCCCCCAGACCCTTACAGCAGGCTGGGAGCCTGGCCCTTCCCCCTGAGCACCTTCAGCATCTGATCCTCAGGGATGAGAGCCCCTGACCTTCCCTGGTCCCTGAGCTCATGCAAGGTCCCCAGGAAACACAGCAAAGAGAAATTGCTTGTGCTGCTTGGGACCACAGCCTGCAGAACTTCTGCCTGAGCCAGGGGAAAGCAGGCACGGGACACGCAGGGAGGCAAAGTCACAGAAAGGACAGGGCCAGGCAGAAATAGAATAACCCACTTGAAAGTAGGACAACATCTCTGAAGAGTAGGACATCTGGTCACTGCAGCAGGAGGAGCAAAGGCAGAGCAGGCAGCCATGCACATCTCACTGATGGAGACAGCCCCAGATGTGTGTGTGCTCAGGCAAACAGCTGGATTGCAGTCCCAGCCAAAGCAGAGCAGCTCAGTCTCTCTGAGATGACTCCTGGACTTGCTGGTGCCACTCAGCCTACCTGTCCCACCCAGGGCAGCCTCCCACCCCAGGAGCCCGTGGGATGTGTGCCCAAACCAACAGCTGATCCCTTCCACCCGATCTGCTCAACACAGGGCTTTGCAAGAAATGACCACCCAAAAAACAAACCAGAAGGAGATTCCCCGTGTGCCAGTCTGCTGCATGCCAAAACCCATTCACTGCTCCCTGCTCCAAGGCCATCCTCCCTGGCTCCAGCCCACCTACCTCTGCTGGACTCCTTGATCCCCAGCTCCTTCCCCCAGCCCGGCTGGCAGCTCCCTAGCAGGGCACAGCTCAGAAAGGACATGGGTAAGAGGAGATTAAGGTTCATCACTGAGCTTGTTTTAGCACCTTCACAAGCTCCCACAGGCTGCAGCTAAGCCAGGCAGGATGAGTCTTTTGGAGGGAAACAAGAAAGTGAATTCTGCAGATAGCAGCTCATCCAAGGAGCCTCAGTGCTCCTTGCAGAGAGGAGTTAACAGCACATCGCTGCTCCAGGCCCAGTTTCCTGCCCAGCCTTGGCAGGACAGGCAGTTTTCTTGGCTTAGGACCCTGTGCTGGAACGAAACTCAGGGCATCAGGTCTCAGGACACCATTCAAAGCCCTGCTCCTTGTTCCTGCTCTCAAAGGAGGCAGCAGGAAACCATCCAGGTCCTTTTCCTGAAAGCTTTAAGCCCCTCTAGAGGGTCTCCCTGCCAGGTGTGGTAAACTCAGCCTTGCCAAAAACAGTCTGAGGCAGCCTTGAGGTGAGGGGTGACCCAGAGCATCTCCTCAGTTGAGGTGAGTGTTTCTGGACTAAACTGATGGCTGAGCCCACCCTGAGAAAAGCCAGAGAGATCATTTTGCCAGTATCCCCAGGTCAGATCCCTTTTAATCTGTCACCCACAGTGATCTTTAGCCTGCCCTGCACTGAGTTCAGGAGCTCAGCCCCTCACTCTGGGTCTGCTCACCAGCCTGGAACAAAGCTGAGAGGTGAAGAAAGGTTCCTCTGGCCTTTGCTAGGGTTTTACAGTGGCTTTCAGAGGAGAAAAGGCTTTGGGGGCAGAAGAAGGGGCCAGGCAGAGCAGGGGCAGGCAGCATAAAGCAGGAGCACAGCCTGCCTTGCCTGTGCTGGAGCAGGTATCAGAGCATTGCCCAGAGGAGCAGTGAGGGACAGGGAGAGATGGGCTGGATGCAGCCCAGGGCAAACAGAAGGGACAAACGCACAGGGACACAGCTGCAGCCCAGGGTGCCCCTGCTGGGCCAGGGGTGGGCACAGGATGGTGCCCTGGGCTCACAGCAGTGACACTCAGCTTGCCAGCAGCAGGGCAGGCACAGCTGGCTCTGAGCCCTCTGTGGGGACACAGCCTGGCTGCTGACAGCCCCTCACCACCCCACAGCCGGGGAGGGACCCAGAACCACCCCCTCCCTCACAATTAATCCAGTAACCACTTTCCTGCCAGGAAGGAAAGAAGCAAAAGTCCTCACCCTGGGACAATGAATTCTAACTCAGACTGTCTTTCATCCCATGCAAAGACATTTCAACTGAGGAATCACCTTAAACCCACAAAGAACTTAATTCTGATCTGACCAACATTTTCATTTAATTAAGAAACACATTTCAGAAAAGTAACCTCATTTATCAAACGCTCTAATTCACAGCCTGCCCTCTATCTGCCCCAAGGTATATCTGCAAGGGTGGGAGCAGATGAGCTCCACTCTGATCAAAGCTCCCCAGGGGGACTGACAGTGGGCTTGAGGCTGAAGACAGCACCAAAACACTGCTCCTCCCAGCAGGAGCTGTCCGTCCCTCAGACACAGCACCCCATGCCTGCAAACCTGCCAGGGCTCTGCTAACTTGGCCTGCCTAGAAAGGCCTCACACCTTCCCAGGGCAACTGATGTCCATCACACCAAGATGTCCTGCAGGTCAGCTTCAGTGGGGTTGTCCACATCACAACTTTCTGTTTCTGCTTCTCAGCCTTCCTGTCACACCAGGGAGCCACAGCAAACACATATCTGAGCACAGGAATGGCCACGCCAGGGATGCTGCTCCTCATGTCTTACACAGCCCTGCCTGAAAGGGGAAGGAAGCAGCTGACCAGGAACTGAGTGCAGAAAAATCCTTTGCAGCAAACTCTCTGTCAGCCCTCAAATCCTCCAAAACCCCTGCACCAAGTCCTTCCCTGAACAGCCTGAGAAGAATTGCAGTTTTTGGGATAGCATGAGACCACTTGAGGACAAGTTTAATCCCACAGTAGTGCACCCTGGAAGCTCCCAGGGAGGAGCAGTCACCTTCCAGCTCAGCTCCTGTCACTTCTGCCAGCAGCACTCGTAAGGGGATGCTGTTCCCAGAGGTGATCACTGCAGCCTCAGGCACTGCTGGGCTTGCAGAGGTGGGCACAGACCACCCTGAGTAGCCTGTCCTGCACCCTGCTGCTGATCCAGGGGATGGCACAGCCCGAGGAGCACCCCCATCCCTTCAGCATGGGAGTGACACATCCCAGAGCACCCCCATCCCTCCTAGCACTGTGTACCACAGCCCCCAGGAGCACCCCCCATCCCTCCTGCACTGTGTACCCCCATCCCAGGAGCACCCCCCATCCCTCCTGCACTGTGTACCCCCATCCCAGAGCATCCCCCATCCCTCCTGCACTGTGTATCCCCATCCCAGAGCACCCCCATCCCTCCAGCACTGTGTACCACAGCCCCAGGAGCACCCCCATCCCTCCTGCACTGTGTACCCCCATCCCAGGAGCACCCCCATCCCTCCTGCACTGTGTACCCCCATCCCAGAGCACCCCCATCCCTCCAGCACTGTGTACCACAGCCCCAGGAGCACCCCCCATCCCTCCTGCACTGTGTACCACAGCCCCAGGAGCACCCCCATCCCTCCAGCACTGTGTACCCCCATCCCAGAGCACCCCCATCCCTCCTGCACTGTGTACCCCCATTCCAGAGCACCCCCATCCCTCCTGCACTGTGTACCCCCCATCCCAGGAGCACCCCCATCCCTCCAGCACTGTGTACCCCCCATCCCAGAGCACCCCCCATCCCTCCTGCTGCACTCCCTCTGCATGTACCCCTCATCCCAGAGCACCCCCATCCCTCCTGCACTGTGTACTACACCCCCAGGAGGACCCCCATCCCTCCAGCAGCAGGATAACACAATTTCGGGGTCACCCCATCCCTCTGGCAGTGGGATAACACGATCCAGGGGTACCCACATCCCTCCGGCAGTGGGATAACACAATTTCGGGAGCACCCGCATCCCGTTACACAATCCAGGGGTACCCCTATGCCTCCGGCATGAGGATAACCCATTTGGAGGCACCTCGATCCCTCCAGCATGGAGAGTAACACAGCTCGGGCGCATCCCCATCCCTCCGAGGGGAGGGACAGCACAGCCCGGGTATCTCCACCGGAGCAGCACTGGCATCCCCCCGACACGGAGCCCGGTTGCTGAGGCGCCCTCCCGGCCCCAGCGCTGCCCGCTGCTGCTCCCGGCGGGAGGGGACGCGCACTGACCGCGCAGCTCCCGGCCGTGCGCGCCGCCTGCTCCGCGGCATGCGGCCCGCGGGACCCGAGCGCGGCCGCGGGGAAGGGAAGCCGGGAATGCCCCGGGAATAACCGGGGAATAACCGGGGAATAACCCGGGGAATAACGTGGGAATAACCCGGGAATGCCCCGGGAATAACCGGGAATAACCGGGGAATAACGCGGGAATAACCCGGGAATGCCCCGGGAATAACCGGGGAATAACCCGGGAATAATTTGGGAATGCCCCGGGAATGCCCCGGGAATAACGCGGGAATAACCCGGGAATAACCGGGGAATAACGCGGGAATGCCCCGGGAATAACCCGGGAATAACGTGGGAATAACCCGGGAATAACCGGGGAATAACCCGGGAATGCCCCGGGAATAACGTGGGAATAACCGGGGAATAACCTGAATAACCCGAATGCCCCGAATAACCGGGAATAACCGGGGAATAACCGGGGAATAACCCGGGAATAACCCGGGAATGCCCCGGGAATGCCCCGGGAATAACGCGGGAATAACCCTGGAATGCCCCGGGAATAACCCGGGAATAACGTGGGAATAACCCGGGAATAACGTGGGAATAACCCGGGAATAACCGGGAATAACCCGGGAATAACGCGGGAATAACCCGGGAATAACCCGGGAATAACGCGGGAGTAACCCGGGAATAACCCGGGAATAATCGGGGAATAACCCGGGAATAACCCGGGAACAACCCGGGAATAACCGGGAATAACCCGGGAATAACCGGGGAATAACGCTGGAATGCCCGAATAACCCGAATAATCGGGAATAACCCGGAATAACTGGGAATAACCCGGGAATGCCCCGGGAATAACGTGGGAATAAACGGGGAATAACCCGGGAATAACCCGGGAATGCCCCGGGAATAACCGGGGAATAACCGGGGAATAACCCGGGAATAACCCGGGAATGCCCCGGGAATGCCCCGGGAATAACGCGGGAATAACCCTGGAATGCCCCGGAATAACCCGGAATAACGTGGGAATAACCCGGAATAACGCTGGAATAACCCGGGAATAACCCTGGAATAACCCGAATAACGCTGAATAACCCGAATAACCCGGAATAACGCGGGAGTAACTCCGGGAATAACCCGGAATAACCGGGAATAACCCGGGAATAACGCGGGAATAACCCGGGAATAACGCTGAGTAACTCCGAATAACCCGGGAATAACCGGGAATAACCGAATAACCGGGAATAACCGGGAATAACCGAATAACCCGAGTGCCCCGAATAACCCGAATGCCCCGAATAAACGGGAATAACCGGGGAATAACCGAATAACCCGGGGAGTAACCCGGGAATAACCTGCGGAATAACCGGGGAATAACCGGGAATAACCCGAATAACGCTGAATAACCTGAGTGCCTCGAATAACCCGAATGCCCCGGAATAACCGGAATAACCCGAATAACCCTGAAATAACCGGGAATAACCCGGGAATAACCCGGGAACAACCCGGGAATAACCGGGAATAACCGGGGAATGACCCGGGAATAACGCGGGAATAACCCGGGAATAACACGGGAATAACCCGGGAATAACCGGGGAATAACCGGGGAATAACCCGGGAATAACGCGGGAATAACCCGGGAATAACCCGGGAATAACCCGGGAATGACCCGGGAATAACGCGGGAATAACCGGGAAACACCCGGGAATAACCGGGGAATAACTAGGAATAACCCGGAATAACCCGAATAACCGAGAATAACTCGAATGCCCGGAACAACCCGGAATAACCGGGAATAACCCGGGAATAACCGGAATAACCCGGGAATAACACGGGAATAACCGGGAAACACCCGGAATAACCGGGGAATAACCCGGGAATAACCCGGGGAATAACCCGGGAATAACCGGGGAATAACCCGGGAATAACCGGGGAATAACTGGGAATAACCTCGAATGCCCCGGGAACAACCCGGGAATAACCGGGGAATAACCCGGGAATAACCGGGAATAACCCGGGAATAACACGGGAATAACCGGGGAAACATCCGGGAATAACCGGGGAATAACCGGGGAATAACCCGGGGAATAACCCGGGAATAACCGGGGAATAACCGGGAATAACCGGGGAATAACCGGGGAATAACCCGGGAATAACGCGGGAATAACCCGGGAATAACCGGGGAATAACCGGGAATAACCGGGGAATAACCGGGGAATAACCCGGGAATAACGCGGGAATAACCCGGGAATAACACGGGAATAACCCGGGAATAACATGGGAATAACCGGGGAATAACCGGGGAATAACCGGGGAATAACCCTGGAATGCCCCGGGAATAACCGGGCAATAACCCGGGAGCCCCCCGGGACAGCGCCCGCAGCGGCCGCGGGGCGGCGGCAGAGAGCGCGGCCGGGCCCGTGCTGCCCCCTGGCGGCGCGAGCGGGGGAGGCGCCTCCGGCCCCGCGGCTCCTTTGGGGCCGATTGGGGTCTGTTCTGGGGATGTTCTGGGGATGTTTTGGGGATGTTTTAGGGCTGTTTGGGCTGTTTGGGGCTGTTTTGGGGATGTTTTGGGGATGTTTGGAGCTGTTTTGGGGCAGTTTGCGGCTGTTTGGGGGATGTTTGGGGCTGTTTGGAGATATTTGGGGCAGTTTGGGGTCTGTTCTGGGGCTGTTTGGGGCGGATTGGGGCAGTTTGGGGCAGTTTGGGGCTGTTTGGGGCAGTTTGGGATCTGGTTTGGGGCAGTTTGGGGCAGTTTGGGGGCAGTTTGAGGCTGTTTGGGGCAGTTTGGGGCTGTTTGGGGCAGTTTTGGGGAAGTTTTGGGCAGTTTGTGGCCCTTCTGGGGCAGTTTGGGGCAGTTTGGGGCAGTTTGAGATCTGGTTTTGGGGCTGTTTGGGAAGTTTGGGGCAGTTTGGGGCTGTTTTAGGGCTGTTTGGGGCAGTTTGGGATCTGGTTTTGGGCTGTTTTGGGGCTGTTTGGGGCTGTTTTGGGGCTGTTTTGGGGCTGTTTGGGGCAGTTTGGGGCTGTTTTGGGGCAATTTTGAGGCTGTTTTGGGCTGGTTTTGAGCTGGTTTCGGGCTGTTTTCAGGCAGTTTTGGGGCTATTTGAGCTCTGAGCACCTTCGAGGGCCTTGCTGGAGGTGGGACATGTTGGAGTCAGTGCATCGGGGGTCTCTGAGTTATTCAGGGAGAAATCAGAGTGCAGGGATTCAATTAAAGCCTGTGGATGGATTGAAAGTATATTAAGCCACTCACAGATAAGGTAGAGGTGTAAGTTTTAGTTTTAGAATAAGTAAGTCAGTCAGTAAGTTTTAGTATGAGCTCTAGTGCTTTTAGTAACTAAAAAGTTTAAATACCAAAGTAGAAGTGCGAGTTCTAGTGGAGGTTAACAAACGTGCTGATGTTTTCAGTGAAGGCTCCAGGACCATAGCTGTAGACAGTGCTTAGACATCATAGAGCCACAGTAAGAATATTGCTTACATTTTTCAGATAGAACAAGATAGGTTGTAAGCATAGTCTGTATGTAACCTGGCGTGTGAAGAAACTGGGATTCTAACAGGTTAAGGAGTGGTGGTCTGAGTTTGTGTCCTAGCTTGTTGGGAAGATTCTGTATAAGAGTTTGTACTGGGGAGAGTTGGTGCTTTTTGCCAAGGCTTTTTGCCATTGCCTTTTGCCATTTGCTTTTTGCCATTGCTTTTTGCCATCACTTTTCTCCTTGCCTTTTGAGACTGCTGTGCCTCTGCAATAAATACCCTTTTAGCACTGTTAGCTGCATTGTTCATTTTAAGAAGACAACCCGACAAAGTTGGTGCCTAGAGACCCCGAGGGTCCCTAACCTCACAGCGGCAGTTTGCAGGTCACTGGTGCGGGGAGTGGCTCCGGGAATCTCCGTGATGGGGCGGAGAGCAGGGCTGGGGCAGCGGGCTGAGCTGACCCCAGTGCTCAGATGATGCTTTTATGATGTTGCTTGGGGTGAAAGAGCAGGAAGGCCTTTGCAGGGGTTTTAAGATGTTTATTTCAGCCACGCACGGTTTGGGTTTCAGGGAACAAAGGTCCCGGAGCTCGGAGGGTCCAGGCTAAAGTACATGGGATAAGCAGGGCGAGGGAAAGCCCCAGGGACCAATTACTAAATTACACAGGGTGCCACAGGGATGGGCTAGGGTAAAAGACCAACAGGGAATTAGGGTGGGAGTGACCTAAGGGTTAACGGACAGTGAGAGGGCTCAGGGAACAGAACAGGGGTTACAATTTTTAGCTGGGAAAACTTATTTTGGATTTCCACACTCAGCGTCCTTCCAGGCTCAGAGGAGAAGGAGAAGTGCGCGCAGGGAGCTGCATCCCCGCACGGAGCCCGCTCGGACGCCGGGCGCGCTCGCATCCTCCGGGTTGCTGCGCGACGGGATCCCGCGGGATGAGCGCACGGAGCGCGGCGGGGCACGGCACGAAAGGCACCGGGAGACAGAAACCCGCAGCTCCCGGGAAACCTCTGCAGCGGGGACACGGGGGTCGTGGCCGGCAGGAGGAAGAGCTCGGCGTCAGCGGGATGATGGTAATCGGGAGGGAGTCTCTGCAGGGTTTCGGGTCAGGGAGGGCAGCCTGAGGCGGGGTGTTTCTGTTAGCAGCCCGCTCCCCTTCCTGGGGCCAGGCGGCTCTTGGGGAGCAGCTGACATGTGCAAGAGGGAGGCGCAGGGGAGGGCAGGGGCGCACTGAGGACAAGGACGGGCGCTCGGGGACACGGGCGGCGCAGGGCTGCCCTGCCTGGGGCGTCCACATCGGGCTGAGACACTCGCTTGGCCCCTTTTGTCTCCTTCTTGTGGTACGGCAAGGAATTCGTGAGGGGTCTGAAAGCCAGGGAGAAAAACTATCAGAGCTGATACAGGAGACAGATTTAAGGATATTTCCCTGGTGCAAGTTAGGTGGAAAACTGTCCCAGAGCCTGGACTGGGGCAATGGAGTGTCCCTGCCTGACACATGCTGTGATTTTGCAGAGTAGCTGCCCCTCAGTACCACAATAGGCATTTCTCCACCTCTCTGCAAGTCCTTTTAATGTTTTCCACGGTAACTCACACAAGCTAAAACCTTTCTTTGCTTTTTAGGTGACCTGCCTTCCTATCATGCGATTTAAGATTTTAAAAACATCACATATTGTGAGGCTGGCAGCACGAAGGAGGCCCCCAGGAGAGAGCAGAAGGAAGCACAAAAGAAGACAGACTGTCCATGCTGCTCTGCATCCTTTGGCATTCTCTGGCTGAGCACCCCATGCAGGTGCAAACATCAAGTTTAAAGTCCTGGGCTGCACTGTCCAAGCAAATTAGGGGATGGCTGCCCCAAGCAGGCAGCTCACTAGGCTCTCCCAGGCCTTTACATCCCCACTGGGCTCCCCAGGCATCCCTTGGTGATGCTACTGGTTGAGGACAGTGCCACAGGCTGGGCTGGTTCCAGCCTGGAGCTGGTGGCTGGGGGAGGGATGCACCTCTGTCTGTCACCAAAACACAGGAATCCTCCCATAGTTTGTTGAACCTTCACCCCAAATGTTGGTATTTTTGATGTGGTATTATTGGTAATTTAAATCTATGGACTCCTTTAACATCAGCCTGGTGCCCTGGTAGTTGACAAAACCTTGTTTTGTTTGTAATTCTTCCCAGCTGGCAGCTCCTTCCCCTCATTACCCTTCTGTGCCCCCACCCACATGGGCCATGTTTTCCTTTCTCTGGGAGCCCCTCTCCCTGTTGCCCTGGGAATGGAGCATTCTAGTAGGGCTGAGCTTGTGGAAACACAGGGTCTTTGTCCAGAGAAGCCCTTCACCTTGAACTGAGGCCCATCTGGGCTAACACTCAGGTTCCAGAGCTGCTCCCAGCCAGGGGCATCATCTGAGAGACAAAAGGCTCCTGCTGGCAGAGTGAAGCTGCCACATCAGCACAGGGAGCAGCTCCTGTTTCCCCAATGGGAAGCTGTAAAGCCTCCCAGCTCACTGCCTTTAGTCAGCTCTTGCCACCCAGGTGGCCTGGGAGTGGCACTTTCTGGCTGGACACCCAGGTAAGGGGGCCTGGCTTTCCCAGGATCCAAGCCCAGGTTTGTGCTAGAGGCTGCTAGTGCTGCTTGAGGGCAGCCCTTCCCTTCACAGCCCTGCTGTGGGTTCCTGGCACTGGTGGGGAAGATGCCAGCCTGTCCCTGAGCTGAGCAGCCCTGTGCCACCCCCTGGGCACAGTGCTGCCCCTGGCCCTGCTCCAGCTGCCCAGCTCTGGCTCATGTTCTCAGTGCCAGCTCCCACCCCCTCCTTCCTTGGAGGATGGATCCAGAGGGGAAGAGCTAATGGCAGGTGTTGGTGGGGAAGGCACAGCCCTACCAAAATCCAGGGTGACAGGCAGCCCCAGCACCACCCTACACTCTCCATTCCTGCTGGGATTGGCAGCAACACATCCAAAGTGCTGATGGTCTGGCTTTCCCTGGATCAGTACCCCTGAACACCAGCCTCCTGTCCTGCCTGGGCAGGTAGGATGCTCCATGCCCAAACTGCTGCACAGCAATCACACCCTGCTGTCCCATCACCCCCAGCCTCATCTGTAGAAGCTGGACATCCCAGTTCTGCAGGGTGCTTCAAATCTCCCCAGAAAGTGGCTTCTCTCTGCCCAGAAACACACTCTGAGCTGCACTTTGAGGGCTCCCAGTCCCTGCCAGAGCCATCCCTGCTCTGGGTGCCTCCCTCCCTGCATGACTCTCAGTGCATGGCAAGCAGGGCCATTTGCCAATGTTTGTGTCTCGACAAACAGTCTGTCAGCATTTTGGTGTGTGGCTTCAGCTGGGATCAGCTCTGCCTTCCCTCCCCATTAAATGGCAGAGCTGTGTGCAAACAGCCTGGCATCAAACCATCTGGGGCACGCTCGGGGCCAACTGAGAGCTCCAGTGCCATGTGTCACACAGCCCCCAAGGACTGCAGGGCTGGCATTCCCACATCCAGGGCCTGGCTGGCACAGGGAGCTCTCTCTCCCACCAGGACTGCCCACCTGGGCCCCTTTGCTCAGCCTGGCTGGCAGGGCACCTGGCAGGAGCAGCAGAGACCAGCCCTGGCTGCTATGGGGCTATGCAAGAGCAGCAGAGATGGAGCCACAGGAATGCCCTGGGCTGGAAGGGACCCACAGGGATCACCCAGCTCAGCTCCTGGCCCTGCACGAGGATGGTTGAGTCTGGCTCCTGGTCCTGCACAGGACAGCCCCAGGCTGATGGTGCATGAATCCTCTCCTCTCACTCCAAGCTTCCCTGACCTCCACTCCTGGAGCTGCTGAGCATTCCCCTCCCTCCCTGGCTGGGAAGAGCTGTGGGCTGGGAGATGAGAGCAGGACAGGCTGTCTGCCAAGGGAGCACCCTGGTATGGCCCAGCCTTGCACAGAAGCTGTTTGAGCCCTGGGGTAAGGCCATGGATAGATGGGCTGGGTTCTGTCCAAGCTGAAAGGCTCTGGAATTGGTTTCTGGCCCAGAAACCCGGGATTCAGGTACCTTTACATTCAGCCTGACCTTTGCTCTGTCCTCTAGCCTCAGCAGCCTGCACCAAGGGCAGAGTTTGGCTTCTGCCCAGGGTCACATCCTGCCTTGCTGTAGCTGTTGCAGGAGAAGAGCAAGCTGGAAGAGGAGGTGTGTGAGCTGTGGTACATCCCCCTGTCTCTGCTGGAGCAGACACCAGTGCCTTGCAGCAGCCAGGGGTCCTCTGAGCCAGCCTGGTGCTCCCACAGTGCATCCATGTTCCCCAGAGCTGTGCTTGCTCCCAGGAAGCTGCTGGCAGCTTCTCCTGCCTTGCCTCATGGCTAATCTGTGAAGGGCTTAAATGGCACCTTGGAGAGCATTCCCACATCCCTGCTGGGCACTGCTGAGATGTGGGTTCCCCTCAACACCTGCCCAGTGAAAGCCTTGTCCCTCCTACTTGGCTCAAAATCAGGATTCCAGCTAAGGCCAACAGTAGAGGTGGTGATTTATTTTACATACCTGAACCTCCTCTTGCTGGGAGGAGGCCAACTCTGGGTCACCTTGGAGTAAAGCAACTCAAAGCTGCAAGGACAGGTGACACTCCAAGTGTCACTGGTGGAGGAGGGCACCCAGCCCCTTGCTGGACAGTCCACAGGCTCAGGGTTTGTGCTGTGGGGCACAATCCCAATCTTGAGGTTTCATTTTGGTGGTATTGCTGGTGATGTATTCATTTATAAGTGCTATTTCCTTCCAAAATAACACACTGATGTTTTGCTGAGGCTACAAGGATGGGGCAATCAGCATCCCCACCAAGAGAGACCATCAAGGCCTGCAGATGACAAATATATAACTGATCTAAAATCAGATTGCAGCAATTATTTCCTAATGCTGCCACTGATAGAAATGTGTGTCTCACCTGTGATTCTTGTTAAACTGCAACAAAAAACCCCACGATCAAATCAAGATCAAAACCTGGGCCAGAGCAAACACAGAGCACCCGTGGCCATTGCTCCATCAGAGCAGCCTGATCCCCTTGCAATGCCTCCCCCAGCCCTGAGCAGAGTGCTGAGCTGGGAAGTCAGAGCCTGACTCCAAAGGCAGCTTCTCCCAAAATAGCACAGCCTGCTCTGTTATCTGCTGTCACCAGGAGACCAATGGCATCCATGAGCATCCAGCTCCTGGCAGTGGCCGGGAGCAGCAGGTCACGCCCTGCGTGTGCTGGGTGCCTGCTGTGGGATGCACAGAGAGCAGGTCTGGGACTGGGATGTGCAGGGCAGGAGCTGCCTGTCTGCCTGTCCCAGGGTGGGCTGGCTGGGACACACCACGGTGACATCCTGTGGCTATTTGGGTCTCAGCAATGTGTGGGAGCTGCTCAAATGTTCACCAACACGAGTTTGGTCACAACCATGCTGGGGGGGACCCATCACAGGGGCAGGATGATGCAGGCTATCACGCTTTTTCTACCCCTGCACAGGGAAGGAGGAGCAGGAATAGGGTCAGAGGGGAGGGGGCAGGGAGAGCAGGGGCTCTGGGGGAGGACAAATCAGTTCGGGATTAGAAGGTGGCACTGGCAGGCTGCCGTGTGACAGGCAGGCTTGCGCAGCCAGGAGCCCAGCTGTCAGCCTGGTGGCAGCAATTAAATGAGGTATCGATTGAGGAATTGTTGTCTGCAGGGTTTAAAGATAAGATCGATGGAGACCAAAAGGTTTAGGCTCCGTTTACTAATTAGTCAGGCACGCTTGGGAGAGAAGCCTTTGGAGACGGGAGAGCTGAGCTGTGCACAGGCAGCACTGCCAAGGGGCTGGGTGCCTCCTCATCCTCACCTCTCCTGACTCTCTGCTGCCAGAGCACGAACTGGGCACCAGTGCCAGGGATTTAAACCAGCTGCGAGCTGGGGTGTGGAGGGGCTCAGGATCCTGCCTGCACGGGGATGGAGCTGCTCTGCCCCAAGGCAGGGAGGTGGGAAAGAGGGGCTGTACCTGTGCTTGGTCATGGGGAGGAGCAAACCAAGAGGGGAGCTGCTCCCTTTGCATTGCAAATCGTCTGGGCCTGAATTGATCCTTTTCTTAGGCTCTGGCATTAGCTGCAGCCTGAACACATTTCTCTTCCCCCTGCTCAAGGCCAGGGACAGAAAGGAGGCAAATGTGGCACAGACTTGTGGCTTCTGTGCTGATCCTGCCTGTGCTGCACAGAGCCAAGCTGGGAGAGAGCAGGGCGATGGCTTTGTGCCCTCTGTGCTTTGTTGCCTCACTTGCAGACGATGCCCAGGCCGTGCTCAGACGGGGACAGGCGGGAGCTGGATGTGGTTTGGGTGGCCTTTGAGACTGTCTAGTTCCTCTCATGTGGGAGAAGCTGTCTGTGGCTTCTGAACAGAGCAGCCTTCAGGGAGCTGGGCTAGCCCGTGGCTCTGGGGTGTCTCAGTGCCTGCTGGGCTTTGGGAGCATTGCTCGGTGTGGCTTCCTGTGATTGCTGCAGAATTCCTCCTTTCATCTCAGCTTACCAGGAAAATTCCACCCAGCAAACCGAGGAGGGTCAGGAGCTGTCCTGTGACCCACAGGCAGCCTGGGGGCACAGCCAGCCCAGCCATGGGTCAGCACGGCTCAGACCGTGATGGGGGCTGGCACTGCATGGCCCCACAGCAGCCTGGGGTGACATCCTGGGGCTGCCTTCCCTGCACCAGCTGGGCCTGCTGGCCCCCTGTCCTGCTGCTCCCTGTCCTGCTGTCCCTTGTCCTGCTGTCCCTTGTCCTGCTGTCCTGCTGCCCCCTTGTCCTACTGTCCTGCTGTCCCCTGTCCTGCTGCTCCCTGTCCTGTTGCCCCCTTGTCCTGCTGTCCCCCCTGTCCTGCTGCCCCTTGTCCTGCTGTCCCCTTGTCCTGCTGCTCCCTGTCCTGTTGCCCCTTGTCCTGCTGTCCCCCTGTCCTGCTGCTCCCTTTATCCTGCTGCCCCCTTATCCTGCTGCTCCCCCTGTCCTGCTGCCCCCTTGTCCTGCTGTCCCCTTGTCCTGCTGCTCCCCTGTCCTGCTGCTCCCTGTCCTGCTGTCCTGCTGCCCCCTGTCCTGCTGTCCTGCTGCTCCCTGTCCTGCTGTCCCCTGTCCTGCTGTCCCCTGTCCTGCTGTCCCCCTGTCCTGCTCTCCCCCCTGTCCTGCTGTCCCCTGTCCCCCTGTCCTGCTGTCCCCTGTCCTGCTGTCCCCTGTCCTGCTCTCCCCTGTCCTGCTGGCCCCTCATGGTGCCCTGTCCTGCCGCAAGCCTTGTCCTTCAGCCGGGGCTGCCGCGGGCGGGGAACCTGATCCTGCCATAAACCAGCAGCGGGACGGGAGAGCCGGAGCCGCCCGGAGGAGCCGGGAGGTGCCCGGGGGGTGCCGGGGATGAAAGGGAGGGACGGCAGAGAAAGCAGAGATCAAGGACACTGTGACGCCATGTGGCTGGTGCAGGGTGTCTCATGCTCTCGCAGCAGGGCTGGGCAGATTTATGGCTTTGTCTGGAGGGTCTGGAGCCAGCCTCCACTTATTTCACATTTAGGAGGCAGTTTTCTTTGCTCTTCCTCTTTCTTTTTCTCTGGGTTATAAAGCTGCATGTCCCACGCTGGAGCAGACCCATGTCCTTGTCCTCGGCACACAGAATCGGTGCCTGGGACAGATCCTGTGTCTCTGCCAGTGCCAGACAGAACCGAACAGGGTCTAAGGGATCATTGTTTTCCTGCTCTTATGCAGCTCTGTGCCACTGCACAGCTGAATTTAGCAATCCTTCTCTCTGGGAGACACGAACCAGGCAGCTGGCACAGGGCTGCCAAAGCTGTGATGTTCTTCCAGTATGGATTTTTCTTTCTCTGTTCTCCCCCAACACTGGGGCTGACCACCCTGCCTGTGGCCACCTGTCCAGCTACGAGGGAACAGGATCTCCTGTGGTTTCTGTGGGTTTTAGAGCCAGCAAACGTCCTTTAGACTCTCTGCTCCAGAAGCCATTTCAGCCCATGCCACCTTCCCCACATGGCTGTGATGGATGAGAAGCACACGAGTCTGACGCAGGGCAGGCAGCACACCCAGGTCCTGGCTCATGATGTGGCTCTGTGCCTGCTGAGCATGGGATCAGAGCACTGCTTTCTTTTTCCTGGAGAGGTTGCAGGAGCCACCCAAGCTGTCTTACTCATCTCCCTGAATTTCCAGCATCTGCTCCTGCCAGTAGAGAAAGGTTGGTGGGTGGCTGATGATGGGTACCCTTAGTGCCACTCTGACCTCCAAAGCAGTTCTGGGAGACACTTAGCTGTTTTCCAGGCCTGGTGCTCTGATAAGGCACTTGAAGTGTTCCCCAGGTGAGATGCAGATAAGGACAGACCCATCTGCAGAGAGATAGAAAAAGTTCCAGGAATCAGCCTGTGTCTCCAGCAGATGCAACAATCCTGCTCCATAACTGATCATTTCACATTTCCAGGCTGCCAGAGCATGCAGGAGGCACTGCTGCCTCCACAGGTCACCAGGACAGAGGGGACAGCAGAGCTATTCCCATCTCTCCTCTGTCTTCCTCCTGTGGTGGCTGTGATCCAGCAGCAGGGAAGAGCAAAGAGCAGGGATTGGGAAAGCTGTTAGAGCCCCCCACTGGGGTTGCTCTGAAGCAATGGGGAGCAGGGGCAGGGCTGAACCACAGCCTTTCTGAGAAAATCAGTGGAAGCTCAGCACCTTTCTGGGCCTCCCCATACCCTCAGTGTGGTAATTTCTCTTTAGCACTGGCACTCACATGTACGAGCAGACAAACAACTCCAGCAGCAGGCAGGAGGTTTCTGATCTGTGCACATGAAATCTCCATTTTTAGGCTCAAGGGAGATGTCATCCATGTGTATAAAAACCTAAAGAGAGGGAGCAGAGAAGATGAGGCCAGGCTCTTCTCCCTGGTGCCCAGTGACAGAACAAGAGGTGATGGGCACAAATGGAAACACAGGGAGATCCCTCTGAACATTAGGAAACATTTTTCCCTTTGAGAGTGACCAAGCACTGGCACAGGTTGCACAGGGAGTTGTGGAGTCTCCATCCTCAGAGGTATTTCAAAGCTGTTTGGACATGGAACTGGGCAACTGGCTCTGGGTGGTCCTGCTTGAGCAGGGGGCTGGGCCAGGTGACCTTCAGAGTTCCCTGCCAACCTCAGCCAGTCTGGGATGCTGAGATCTTGCTGGAGGCAATTTTCCCTTGTTCTTCTTTCCAAGCCAAAGCCTTAGATCTTCTCTCTCCTTCCTACTAATCTGCCCACGTTGTAGGCTGTCACAAATGCCAAACTGACCTGTGTGGATGTGGATGGCTCTCCCAGGCAAAGGAAGATGTTTGTCTGCTCAGCCACAGCTTGGGAACTCAGCAGAATCTGTGTATGGGCCAGAGCCACCACATGCAGGAAACTTCACTGACTCCTGTGCCAGGCAGGCTGGGAGCTCCCACATGAGCTGGCCTTGGTCCCTCCAGCCCCGGGATTGGCACGGGCTCAGCCAAGGACGTGTTAGAGATGGGCTGTGCACAGAAAGCAGGGCTGCCCTGGGAGCACATCCCAGCCCAGGCTGTTCCTGCTGCCCAGGCTGCCTCCCACCCAGACTTCCCTTCCCCAGATCCAGGTCACTGCCTCCTGCCCTCCCATGGTCAGGGATGGTGAATAATTCACTCCATTGCTGTCATTACCTTGAAGGTATTTATAGTGCATGATTGGTGCCCATAGAGAATTCCCTCTCCTGAGCTCCATAAATTGTGTTGTCTCGCTCTCTCCTCCCCACTGCCTGTGCTAATTGCTGCATTGTGTTTGCTCACCTCTTGCATTTTGTTTGGTTTCTTGCATCTTTGGACCATGGGGCAAAGGCTCTTTCCATTTCCCCCCAGGCTCTCCACTGAGGCCCCAGACAAACAGATCCAGAGGAAACAGGGGCACGGTGGGTGCTGTGAGACTGCAGGGTCATCTCTCTGCTTCCAGGGCATTCCATATGATCTCACTAGTGGGCACATCCCACACGGAGGAGAGGCTCAGCCAGGGTGGTGGGGTGGTTTCTTTGCAAAGCTGGAGCATGTGATGGGCTCCTGCTGCTCATGCAATGCCTGGATGGGCACTGGTAACTCCAGCTCTGCCTCTGCAGGTTTTGGGGTCAGGAGGGACCTAGGGAGATTTATGGCTTAGTGTCCAAGGCCAGGCTGGATGGGGTTCTGAGCAACCTGGTCTAGTGAGTGGTATCCCTTACCCATGGCAGGGGGTTAGAGTGAGATGAGCTTTAAGGTCTCTCTGAACCCAAACTATCCTTTGATTATAAGGGGGCAGATTTCTCCCAGTAGTTTTTGGCTTGGGCCTTGCTGCACTTTAGAGCTCTCTCCCCCATGAGGAGCCATCCATCTCTCATGCCCGTGGCAGGACTTGGTCATAAACGGTTAAGTGTCACTTACAGTGCCCCAAACTCTTAGGGTCTGCCACCAGAGCTTCTCCAGAGGAATGTTGGTTGTGAGCTGTTCCCCATGGCTCAGGAAGCACCACAGCACTGCAGAGTGGGCACAGAAAGCTCATGCTCAGTGATGCCTCACTGGCCTGGAGATAAGCACAGAATCAGGGAACCATTGGGGCTGGAATACCCTTCTAAAACATTGGGCCAACCTTTAACCCAGCACTACCAGGTCCACGCCTAAACCACGTCCCTAAGCACTGCAATCCAAACTTTAGTGCTCACTGGTCAGTGCTGGACAGCCCAAAGGGCATCCTGTGACAAGAGCCAAGAGATAAAGGCACCAGGCACGTAGTAGCACTGTGCCAGTTTCCTCGGGGATGCAGTGAGTTCTCAGCAGTTGTATTAAATCTTTAATTCTGTATCCTTGGCTCTCAGCACTACCAGTCTCTCATGGCAGGGAGTGCCATGGATTAGACTTTCGGGAAGCAGCCTGCTGCTCCCCAGCTCAATGTTAATGTGGTTACTTCCAGAGCTGCTCAAGGTTGCTCTGTCCCTCCCATCCGAGGGAGGATCGTGAGCTGAGCTGTGCCAAGCCCGGCAGGTCTGAGCTGCTGGTGGGGCAGGATGCAGAGCTGGCCCCATCTGGGCTTGCAGTGGGGCACAGGGTCTGCACAGGGGCCCTGGGGCAGCCCTGGGGTCCCAAGGGAGGGCACCAGTGCCCCCAGCACTGGTGAAACTGGAGCAGATCTTTCCCACAGGGTGGGCCTTGGTGCCCAAGGGACAGAGCACTGAGGAAGGATGGGGCTGGAGCAGGTCAGGGAGGACAGGGCTGCCCAGACCCACGGCTGAGCTTCATCCCCCTCTGCTCACACCAGCGGGACGGGCATCCCGGGGCGCTGCTCTGGCCACTGGGCACACAGGGGCTGCTGCTTCGGCTCCTTCTCAGGGGTGTCCCCACCCTTCACCGCCTTCTCCCGCAGGGAGTGGCGTGATTTCCGGGCTGCCCGCTCCGCTCCGCTCTGCCGGGCAGCGCAGCCAGCTCAGAGCCTCTGCTGTGCACATGCTAAGCTAGGCCAGCAAATGGTGCTGTAGGTCCGTGGTATCGCTTGTGAGACAGCACAGCGCCCTGGGCTCCGGCAATTGCTAGAAGTCATCCCAGTAGCACTGGCGAAGCTTGCAGAGGCTGTCTCCTATACTGCTTTTTTTTTGCGAGGGCAGGTGTTTAAATCCTAAAAGGTCCTGGCCCCAAACTCCACAAAGCAGAGGATGAAATGTGGCTGGTGTGTTTCTGAAGTGATGCTGCTGCATCGGGACCCCATCCTGGCTACAGGCACTGGGCTCCGTGGTCCCACTGAGGAGCCAGCACCCCAGCCTGTGCCTGCACAGTGGGAGATGTGGCCAGTGGGAGAGGAGATGGGTGCAGTGAGAAATCTCACTTCCCAGGAGCTGCTGTGCAGCATTTCCTGGTTGTTTCCAGTTTTAGAGGATTTCTTCCCGAGGAGAACAAGGAGGAGTCCCATTTTCCCAGGGACAGCACGCACTGTTTGCCTCATCCCACTATCGAAAAAGAGTTTTGCTGAGCAGTTTTCAGCCAGTCACGTGCAGAGGACCACTGTACCCCCCTTGCCATGGGGACACCCCCCTGCCTGCCCACTTCAGCACAGGCAAATTCTCACAACCACTGCCATTTACACTCTTATCTCACAGGTGCAGATTTTTACAAAATGGTCACCTGACCCCCATCAATGTCCCCTCTGCTTTCAGGGGTGCCCAAGGACACAGCATTGTGCTGCCTGGAGCATGCCCTAGGGATGCAGTGGCTCCAAGGTGGCTGAGGAACTGTACCAGCTGCTGGAGCACCCGGCTCCACACCCCCATGGCCAGGGGGCAGGGGATGCCAACAAGTGAAGCACTGAGCCCCCAGGCATTGCACTCACTCTGGCACCACCTGAGAGCTTCCCTGGGCAGGGGCTGCTGCTCTGCCGGAGCCACCCTCGCCGAGCTGGGTGACGGTCCCACCCTGGGCACAGACCCCGGCCAGCCCCAGGCCAAGGCATCAGCACAGCACAGGGCCACCCAAACCACCCCTCCCTCCCTTCCTTCCTCCCTCCTTCCTCCCTCCCACGGTCCGCTGGCTCCCCGCTCACAGCCCTTCCTCCCAGCATGCGAGGGGCACTGATGTGGCGTTAACCCTGTGCTGTCCACAGCCTCCCTGCCATCACAGCCCTCCCGGGGGGAGCAGTGCACGGCTGTTGTGTGGGGACCAGTGGGTGCAGCACTGAGGTGTCACCCAGGATGCTGGCACAGCTCCAGACCCCTCTGCTCTCTGCTGTCCCCTCCAGCAGCCCTCTCCTCGATGGAAGCAGTGCTAAAGGCTGCTCCCTGCCCCTCGGAAGGAGGGTGCACCCTGTCAGCTCAGCTCTTTTGGGTGTCCTGCTCCACTCAGGGATTTAAGGCTATGGCTGGAGCCTTCAGCATTTCCACATTTAATGTTGTCCTTTGTGTTTCTCAGGCAGGAAGAGCCGTGTGTACAAATAATTAAAGGGAAGAATCGGAGTGATTAGGGCAGATGATTATTGTCAAATTATGATTTATCTCAGAGGGAAATTAGTATCTCCCCCTCCCCCAAAGGGCTCAGCCTAGCACAGTGAATGGGCACTGGTTTTTTGATTAATAGATGCCTTTAGAAGGTCACCTACATCCATTGCAGATTAACTCAGTGGGAAAAGTTCTTTCAGTAATTCAAGCTGTTGTTCTCACAAGCTGTCAGCTCGCTGCGAATCGGGAAGGTCCATCCGTTACAGGGCTGCTGGCTGGAGGGGATCTTTCTTTCCTCAGGACACATAGGCGTGATATATGATGCACAGAGACATGGATGACCGAGAAAACGAGCTGTGGAAGGAAAACAAAAACAGCAGTAAAGGGAAGTGAGGGAGCTGAGAGAGCTGGAGGGACAGAGCTCAGCTTGAGCACTGGTCCCAGAGCTGCTGTGCTGGGGTGGTGAAGGGTTGTACCCCCTGCTCCTCCTGCTGAGGAGACAGGAGCTCATCTCTTGTTGGTTCCATCCAAGCCTGTGTTTGGGCATGTCCAGGGAGGTGTTGGGAAGGCTGGAGCCAGTGTCCCATGGGATGATCTGGCAGTCTCCTGTGCACTTCTGGCAAAGATCCCACAGTGACAAAGCTTGACTTTTCCACACCATGGACCTCCCAGCTGGCTGAGGGGCAATTACCACACCAGGGCCAAACAGCAGCTCAGGCATCTTCTTGGGGAAGGCAGGAACTGGTGATGGCAAAGTGGAAACATGGCCAGCAGGGCTGGGATGAGGAGGAGTTGGGACTTACACCACTTTGGATGCTGTTGGTTCAGCACCCATCCAGAAAACCACAAGCAGTGCCAGACATGCTCATACTGGTACAAGCTGTTCTCCCTGTACCCTCTCTAGATATTCTGTTATAATTCCTTTGAGCTTCATCACCCCTGTGCTTAACCAAGTCTACAGAAGGGACTTTTTCCCTCCTCAGGTGTCCATCCCTGCACTCAGGAGACATCACCAAGGTGGCATCCTACATAGTGACTTTGTGCCATTAGGTTCTGAGCACCCACCAAGGCCCAGCATCTCCTGTTGTGTTGGGAATGATACGATGATGGTGCAGCTCCTGCCACGATCCTGTTTACAGGTACCCATTTTTAACTTGTGTGCATTTAAGACAAAAAAAAAGACAGGACAATCCTGCAGATATCCTGAATTTTAAGGTGGAAACTAAGAGATGAAGATGACTCTGTTCCTTGATAAATAACCATGATGATTATATTTAGATTTCTGTTCACAAATGAATGATATTTCAGCACAGTCATCAAAAATTCCCACTAACAAACGCTTCTTTTGCATCCATCTAACCTTCATCATAAATCTATGTGCCAGGCATTAATAATATTTTCAGCAACAGATTGATTGACTAGAACATAGCTTGGTTTTCTCTAAACATGAAGGGGTTCTCAACTGATTTATTGCTTACTGGAGTCTGCACATGTTTATATGTGTACCTTATTCCTTGTTATACACGTGGCCCTCCTTCAGCCAAGCTTTCTTCTGCAGATCCATCACAGTGGTGTCAATGGTGTCAATGGCTGCTGTAGATCTGGGCATCTTGCTGCCAAATCTATAGCAGAGGCTTTGCTGGCCCAGTACAGAGTTGGTGTGGTTTTGATAAATGACTTTTAGGGCCAGAAGAAGCAATTAGATCGTTTTGAGTGGCATAGTCCAGAGGCTCTTATCAACTCAGCCCTGCTCCATGTCCAGTAATTTGAAGAAAGCCAAGGTTTCCCTTCCAGAAAAGCGTTCTGTTTTGGGGCATCAAGAGATGGCTGGTTAGGCTTTAACGCAAGGCTTTGGATATTTGGAGGGTTTGGGGGCGTACATGAGAATCTTGCTTTGATATATTTTAGTTAGTTTGTGTCTTGCTGAGAAGAGCTTAAGCCTGTGGGCGACACTTTTCGAGGGCTTCAGGCTGAAGAAGAAATAAAAACATCTCCTGATGCAGTTTCTAAAGCTGTCCTCACCTAGTTTGTGAGGGGTTGGCCACAGAGGGCATCTTCTATGGAACCAAGAGGCAACTCTGGAGTTGCTCCCTGTATCCATCACACAGTAAGGACAGGACACAACAAAATGGAAGAGGACAGAGCAGCAGGACAGCACTGAAGAGCAGCTTGTCCTGTGTAGCCAGGCTCCTGGACCAGATCTCAGCATCAGGCATCACAGGGCTTAAGAAGGCCATGGGCAGGGACAGGAGCAGAGATTCCTGCTTCCAGCCCACCCTGCAGTCTGATTTTGGCTTCCTGGGGAGTGGGTGCTGGTGAGCTGATGAGAGGAGAGCCCAGAGAGCATCTCAGGACACTGCATCTGTACCAGCAGCAAGAGGCAGCTGGAGAGATCAGGTGGAGAGTTTTATTTTTACCCCTTTAGCATCCTTTGATCCCCTGGCAGACACTGGGGGACTGGCAGGTGCCCTGCTGTGCCAGCTCTGGTGGGGAGGCACCCGCTGGTGTGCACAGCATTACAGGGATCACTGGTGTGATTGACTGGCTGTCTAATGGGTTGTTACAGCACTGCAGAGCCTGTCTTGCTCTACAGGTGAACTGTGAGGAGCTGGGGAGGTGAAGCAACACTCCTCTAAATTGGGCTGTGCATTGGGAGCAGCAAGAAGGGTCTCAAAAATACACCACCCTACCCACTGCAAAATTTTCTTTTATTGTCTTTCACAAGGGAGGCTGCAAAAAAAATGAAGGAGATGCCAGGAGTCAAAAGGGAGTGTTCAGGTGGATTTATGGGTTTTTTTCCTTCTTTAAAAGGCCTGAGTTGTTCAAGGCAGGTTTAGTGCTCCTGGAGATTTTGTTAGTGTGGAGATGCTCAACTTCTGCTTAGCAAACCTGTGCATGGAGGTAGGCTGAGGTGCTCAAACTCAAAATGTCCCTGGCCAGGCACACAGATCTGCTGTCCCAGATGTTTGATATGAATCTCAAACACTTACTATACATTTCTAATCTGCTCACATGTCCTACACTGACGCCTCGTGGATGTGACACCAGAGCTTCTGCTCTGTGTCCTTGGCTATGAAATCATCTCTCAGCAGGTGTATTGTCACCAGGCTCATGGTGACAGTGGCTGTGCTAACCCACAGCTCCATGTCCCAACAGGGCAAGGGGCAGGTGGCCTCAGCAGAGTGGACTTCCCTTCTCAGGTCTTCACACAAGCCCCACCATGCAAAGCCAACCTGCGAGCCACAAGCTGTGGGTTTGGGCGACCAAGCCCACAAACCATGACGGGTGAGGAGAGGATGACCTCCCTCCCTTGTGATGGGAACGACTTGGACGCCAGAAGAGAGGAGTTTCGGCTCTGGAAGAGCAGACCCCTGAGTTCTCCCCAGCAGGGAGGTGAGGGCAGCTGTCCCTGGGGCAGGCAGCAGGAGGATGGAGATGCTGAGTCTGGAAGCAGCCTGGCTGCTGGGGGACAGGGAGGACCCGCAGCTCCTGCGTGTGTGGCAGGAGCCCTCGCTGTTTGTTCTGCCTCTGGGAGCAGCAGGCCTTTGGTTCCCTCGGGGGAGCTCATCTGTGCTTCTCTCTGGCCTCTCCTCTCTCTGTGCCAGCCGCGTGTCCCCAGCCCGTGGGCTCTGCTGCCATGGCTGGCTGCTGGTCCCACTGGCCGCAGCTCATTGCATCTGTTTTGATTTGGGGCCTGCATTCAGCCATCGTTCAGCTCTCATTGTGCTTTCTAAGCGTCAGCTCCGGGTGGCCATCGGCGCCTCCTTTCTCCCAGCCCTGCACCAGCTGCATTTTAATTGCTCCCCTTTCTCCCCTCCCTCGCTCCCTCCCTGTCTCCTGCCTGGCATTTGTGGTTTGCAAACTTTGTGGGAGTGTTTTGTGATCAAAGCCCAGCTCTGCCCTGGGTGAAGGTGTGGGGAGGGCTCGGCCACCTCTCTCAGGGAGGCTGGGGGTTACACCAGAGGCAAAGCTGGCCCTCTCCTGCCAATCTGTGCTAGGAAAGCCTTGCTCTGATTGCTCTGTCCATCTGCTGGCCACTGCCCATTCCTCACCATTGGCTACTGCCCCATGCTTTGTCCAGTCTCACTTCAGGATCCTGAGCAGTGGGACTCTGGCACTTTCTCTGGCCAATCAGGGGCATGCCAAGAAAATTCCAACTTCTTCATTGCTCTCCCCAAACATGGAATCAAAGAACCATAGAACCACAGAATCACAGAATCATGGAATCAGAGTCCCAGAGTCATAGAATCATAGAAGCATAGAATCATAGAATCACAGAATCATAGAGTCATAGAGTCATAGAATCATAGAATCATAGAATCATAGAGTCATAGAGTCATAGAATCACAGAATCACAGAATCATAGAATCACAGAATCATAGAATCATAGAATCACAGAATCATAGAATCACAGAATCATAAAGTCATAGAATCATAGAATCATAGAATCACAGAATCATAGAATCACAGAATCATAGAATCACAGAATCATAGAATCATAGAGTCATAGAATCATAGAATCATAGGATAATAGAGTCATAGAACCATAGAATCACAGAATCATAGAGTCATAGAATCACAGAATCAGAGAATCATAGAATCATAGATTCATGGAGTCACTAAGTTTGGAAAAGACCTCCAAGATCATCAAGCCCTTATGCTAGGAGGTTCTCTTTCACTGGTGCCCCTGTGGTAGTGCCTAGTGCCAAAACAGAATTTCACTTCATACTGTGAGATGTTGCAGAGAGAAAAAATAAAAATAAATGCTCGTGCTCACAAGCCTGAGCAGGCTCCTTCCACCTGGCCTTGTGCTGCTCCTCTGGGCTACAGCACTTTGGAGACTGGGCTGTCTTGAATCATGAGCCTGCCCTGGCTCTGAGGTGTTGTGTTGCTTAATGACTGATGATAATGTCTCTGTATGTAGGCTTGTAGCCTGGTTATCCATCTTTAAATTTCAAAATCTTTCCTCCTCAGCCATTACCTCCACCCCCATAATCATTCCTGTTGCTCTTCTCTGAATTCTGCCTCATTTGTCCTTGCTTGAACGTAGAGCACAATCAAACCAGCTGGTCTGGGAGCCTGGGTGGGAGCTGAGTCCCAAAGGGAGTCAAGACTGATATTTGAGAGGGGCTGAGGCCTCAGAAGGGTGTAGGTTGAGGTCCAAGAGGGGTCCACCTTCACTCCTTGGCCCTGAGCTGCCCTGAGGTCAAGAAGGTTCACCAACAGCCCATCCAGCTGTGTCAACATCAGCTGACCTGGGAAGAAAGACATTTGTATTTCTCCAAAGCTTTATGAGGACAGAGGCTGTAGGCTGAAATGCTTCCAACATTTAAGCTGCCTGCACCTGTATGTGCTCACCTCCCCCAAAAAGTCATTGCACAGAGATGGCTCTGTGTTTTCAGCAAGGTCTGCCTGCCCACAGGAGCTCTTTGCAGAGGATGCCACACCTGAGCTTTGTGGGACAAATAATGGCACAGTCTGCTGCATTCTGGCTGTAGGAGCAGCGGAAAGGATAATTGTGTTGGTTTCACGTGCTCGGGGGGAGGGGTGGACTTGCCTCAGAGCAGGCTCCATGAGGCTGGGGAGTGGGAGGGGCTCTCCTGTCTCTGGGGGCTTCCCCTGTGAGCTGCTGCACCAATCAGAGAGCTGATTTGGTGATGGACGGCTCGGAAAACCAATTAGAGGTTGTTTTGCTTTCACAAATCACAGTGGATCAAGTTGGCTGTTCTCTCTGTCGGCTTGGGGCCTGGGGAGGTGCGGTGGCCTCCGGCCGGGGCACAGACCCCCGGTCCAGCTCCGGGCTCAGCGGGGAGCCCCTGGCTTGGGGGAGCCCCCCGGCTCCGCACGGCCCGGGCACCAACCGCATGGCTCCGGCACCGGCCACATGGCCCGGCCCTGCTAGCTGGGCTCGGCTCGCCTTTCCACGTGGCAGAGAAGAACTCCAGCTGCCCACGTTTGTTTCTTCTCGATCTGGATACAATTGTAACTTCTTTATGCCTGGATGGAATCCTCGATCTCCTGAGTTCCCCTGAATGAGGAGAAATGAAGCATGGAGACTACAGAAGTCAGTGGAATGAAGATAAAAGTTCCTGGTGGGAAGAGATTGAAAAGATACAAGTAACTGAAAACCTCTTTTGTGGGCTGTGGGGATTGTGACTTCACTAAAGTTCCTTTAAACTGTGGAAAATACATGGGGGGTTGAAATATTTGAGAAAAGGATCCTTTGCCCTGAGGGATTATGGGGGTCTCTGTTCTGGAACTGGAATATGAACAGAGACATTTGGTAGAGAAGACAATGAAGTGAATTTTGTTTTTAAGCAGCCTGCCTTTAGAGGTGGTACCCCATGTGTGCATTGTAACCCATAGCACAGCTCTGGAAGGACTGTGTAAATGGGAGGAAAATTCATAGTTCTGTGGGTCTCAGGCGGATGCAGACTGTGAAAGTGAAGACACCCCCTAAGCCATAACTAAAAAAAGGAACTTTTCTCTCTGAAGTAAACCGAACTGGTTATTTGAGTGTATAACTGACTGAAGTGTTCTCTCTGTATGTTGTTGGTAAGAAATGTGGAATGAAGGGGAGGAGGGAACAATCTAGGAATTTTATCCTGAATTCTAATTCTTTTTTTGTATTATTAATAAATTTCTTCTTGTACCTTTTTAAGTTTTGAGCCTGCCTTGTCTCTACTCCTGGGTCCTGTCTCTAAAAGAAATTAAATATATTAAGGTTGGCAAACCCAAGTCACACAGTGACAATAATGCAACATAGTGCCTTGTGTAATGGAGAAGCAAAGGAGAGCTTTATTTAGAGAAACACTACACTTATATATAGGGTAGTTCGTGCAATACAAAATAGAAAAGGCTCGTTGGTCCAAGAAGGCAACACCTCTTTGAAAACATGCTTTCTGCAAAACATAACTTGTCCAGCAGGTGTTTAATCATTGTTATAATTTCTTATCCTTGAGGAGCCTGAGAAAGGGCTGCTTTCTTGGCTCCCAGCGGTATCCTAACGACAACAGCCTGCCAGACTGGGACATGAAATAAAACATGGAAAGAGAATCCATCTCTTGGGAGGTCTCTGGTCCATCCTGCTGCTTGGAGCAGGACTGCTGGCAATCAGATGTGGCTTTGTTTGGCCAAATCCTGGTATTCCTACACCTCTGTGACCCAACCTGGGGCTGCATCACCCACCAATCTTTGGGTTGGATGTTTTTCTAATATCCAGCCTGAAGATTCCACCTGCAGCCATCACCACTGCTGAGGTCTCAGCAGGGCTGTGCTCCAGACTGAAAACTTCCTGTTTTAAGGTGAAAGAAAGCCAGAGTGAGTCTCCAGTGGGCAAGGAAAGGCCTCCTCCCACCCATATCCAGCTCACATCATCCACCCAAGCTGGCTGCCTCTGCTCTAGACCATGGCATTGTTCCTGTGCAAAGATGGGGCCTGGCAGCTCTCCTGAGCCCCCAATTTTTTCTGCCTGGAGTAAGACTGGCACTTTTTCATCCTAGCAGGAGAGCCGTGGTATCCAAATTAAGCACAAGCTGTAGTGTTTGAAGTCTGAGCAATGAGCTTTCCTTGGCAATGGGTGGGTTTCTGTCATGGGGGTAGGGAATTCCTCGTCTGCCCTTGATTTCACTCCCAAGCAATTTCTGTTCCGTGTCCTCACCTCTGTTTGTTTGATGGGCTCCAGAGGGATATGTGGATCACAATTAAAGCCACAGTTAGGGGGGCTGGCCAAAATATTTGATAGGAACTTACTTAAATGGAAAGATTGTCCCTTTTTAATAAATAAGTGGAGTTGGCATTAATTCAATTTGACATTTGCCATATTCTGCAGAATTATGAGCATTCACTTTTTTCAGAAACTGTATTTAAACAGAATACTTTTGGTTGATGACAAATTTTGAACAGTTTTGGAGAAGGTTTCAGTAAAAATAGACAATATGTTAGCAAACAAAAAAATCAGGGGGCTTGTAATTTCCAGGGAGACCTTGGCAACCATTGCATTCATTTTTCAACTCAGGAAAGCTGATTTCAAGAAGCTCCTGGACTCCTTGTGGTCATTATTGTTCGGACAAAGAGGACCTGCTTCAAACTGAGAGTAGGCTTAAATTAGATATTAGGAAGAAATTTTTCCCAGCGAGGGTGGTGAGGCCCTGGCAAAGCTTGTCCAGAGAAATTGTGGCTGTCCCTGGATCCCTGGAAGTGTCCAAGGCAAGGTTGGACAGGGCTTGGAGCAACCTGGTCTAGTGGAAATTGTCCCTGCCCATGGCAGGGGAGGAGTGGGATGATCTTTATGGTCCCAGCACAAACCATTCTGTGATTCCATCATTCTTTAATTACTCAGATTCTTCCAGTTCAACCCAGTGCCTCTGGACAGAGATGATCTTGTTCCTGCCAATAGGTGAGGAAGTGTTTGCGTTTCCTCAGTCTCCCCAGCTCCAAATAACAACCACCTGCACATGGCTTCAAATATCCTGCACAAAGCAGCTTCTTGCCAGCTCTTGCCATGGGCAAGGAGGCCCAGCAGGATGGGGAATGTTGATGTGTTGTGCACATCAACACATCAGAGGGCAGAGGGCACATGTCTGGAGCCACCTCTTTGGTCTGTACATGCACACCTGGCCCTGGAGAGTGGAAGAAAGTTCTGAAGAGAGGACTGAATGTTCTGAAGAAAGGACTTCTGCCATCTCCAGCCCCAGGCAGTGGAGTATCTTAATCTCTCAATTAAAAAAAAACCAACTAATTAACTCTATCCACAAGCACAAAACCTCCTGACTTCAGTCCCAGCAGCATCAAAACTCTTCCAGCTGCAGGTAACTCGGAGATCTTGCTTAGCAGCTGCACTTGGTTTTGACAATTTCTTCCCAGATAGAGGCAGACTGGACAGGGCTCAAGTGGCAGTGCCACACGGCCAGGTCCTGCCAGGGACAATCTGCTTACACTGCCTGATGGAGCCTCTCCCACTCAGCATTTGTGCATTTCTAATGTCTGCAGTCAGGACAAAGCTCCCAGCTGCCTGAGGGGTGAGGCTGTCAGTGCAGACTTTTTTCTGAGAGCTTCCTAAAGACCTCACTGAAGCCCTTCTCTGATGGGGACACACTCAGAGTGACACCTTTAGCAACACCTTCCTTCCCATCCTTGTGTGATGCAGGTGAGAAGCTGATCAGTCAGTGAAAAGGAAACAAAAAAGAACCATGGCCACAAGTTGGGCTTGAGAAATTCTGGTTTAAAAATGTTTTATCCGTGTTTCTTCCCTGGACAGGTCACCAGGGAAGTGGGGCTCTCAAGAAGCAGATAGGACAAGCCACAGCTGATCTGGTGTAGCACTGGCCAGCAGTGAGCAGATTGGACTAGATATCTTCAGAGGTCCCTCCCCATCAACATTTCCTTGTGTCTTTGATGGATGTGGATGGAGAAGCCATTGGTTTCCCTTTTTGTTCAGTAACAAAAGCTTGGGTGCATCCTTTTCCTTTATTGTCTCCTTGCCTTGGTCCTCTCTTGAATTTCAGCCCCATTAGAGACTTTGTGCAAAATATAGAAATTATATACATAGATCACAGGGTGACTGATTTAGGCTTGTTCTCAGTCAGCTTTGAAAGTGTGTGAGAATCTCTCACACTGGGCCCAAGAAATGGGCTGGTCCTCAACTCACACCAGACTTGATTTGCAAACAAAGGACATGGGTGGAGCCCTTTAAGAAGCTGTGGGAGACTGGATTTGCTCAGCAGATTCTCTTTCCCCCTTCCCTTCTGAGTGAAGTATGGCCAAGCAGCTGGGTCAGGGACAGACATGGCATGGGGCAAAGGGGGACTGGTGTGCCCCATGCTCCACAGAACCAGGAGTTACCCCAGCTGGCTTCTCACACCCCAGAGCTCCTCACCTAAACCACAGCTTGGAGTCTGAGCTCTGTTTACAGCCAGAGAAGGACTGTCCAGTTCCTTCTGCTGGGACAAACTGGTCTCTGATGAGAGATCCCCCTTCCTTACCAAGGAGATCTGATCACTGACAAAAAACTGTTGTCACTAAGTGTCATCACTTAGTCAAGAAGCTTGTAGTTTCATAAGCTCAGAAGGGAGATCCACATGGTCAGGGCAGCAGAACCCAGATGCCCCAGCTGTTGGGTAAGACCAGGGTGGGATCTCTGTTTTGCCAGGCTGTTTTCTGCTGATTTGGACAAGCAGGGGTGGATCCTTACTTCTCCCAGCTTCCTTGGGAGCTCTGGTTGTGTCTTATCCAAGGCTGGAGGTCGTGCACAGCTTCCCAAATCCACCTTCCATCCTACAGTCCCTTTGTGCTGTCCCTCCTCCTCTGCTGACAGTTCAAGGACTCCTCCTGCTCCCTGCTGACTTGTGTGTCTTTCTGGAGACCTCTTCAGCAAGACATGTCAGGGCTGAGGTGCAGCTTTCCATAGGGGATAGCAGGAGATAAGAGAATACAGTGACTGCTGTACATCCCCCTCATTGATATGCAGCACGTCCTGACCCTCTGAGCTCAGAGTTTTATTTGCTGAGACACTGTAAAAAATACTGTGAGAAAAGTCCAGCTTTTCTGGAGAGCGACCGTGTAAAAATGGCACCTCCTTACTCAGCCCACCAGCTCCCCTGTGCAGCAGCCTGATGTGGTAATGACAGGAATAAAATCGTGCTGCCTGGCATGAGTCACAGCTCTGCAGAGCTGGGCTGGCTACAGAGGAGGGAGCTAGCAGGATGCATGTTCTGCAGAATCGTCAAAAAGTGCATCCTACCCCTAACACACGTGCAGAGCCTGGCACAGGCCATGGAGCAGCCGTGCTCCAATGGGCACAGAAAAGAGACTGGCTCTTTTCCCATCCACACCCATCCTTTCCATCCTGGAAATGGAGGAATGGTGGCAGGGTGGGAAGCAAGGACTAGAAATCCCTGCAGTGAGGGTGTGGGCTGGGACAGCCTGGGAAGGACCAGCCCTGCCTGGGTAACTGATGCACAGGGGTCACAAAGGCAGGGTGTGCTCCCCAGCAGGTCCCACACTTGAGGTTTTAGAGAAAGAGGAAGGTTTTTCAGCCCTGGAGCTGCACACAAGCCTGGTCCTTCCTTTTGCAGCCATGCAGCCATGAAAGACTCTGTGCTTTACTCTCTCTTATATGGCCAGGAAGGGATAATCACCATGGATTGGTCTCACCACAGAACTCAGGCTCCCCTCTGGGGAAATAACAGTGGTTCTTTGTGAGCGTGACTGTTCCTTCCAGCTGTCTGAGGTAAGGTATAAAGAGGAACTCTAGCTCTGCAGTAAACTGTGGGGAAGCATGGCCAGGTAGCCCAGTGGGAAACATCTCTAAGAGACCTAGAGAAAGACTCAGGAGTCCTGTAAGCAGACAAATTTGTGATGTCTAGGATTGTTGAGGTTACTGATTTTCAACTCTGCATCTTAAGACAGCATCTGCAGGAAAATGGCATGACTAGACCTTTACAGAAGGACTCACAGGGCAGCAAAGGGCTGAGCAGGTGTTCAGGGAAGTCAGCTTTTATCCCAGAGAATCTTTGGTACAGGTGGTACAAGCAATGGGAAAAAAATCAGAATCTCAAATTCTTAGTGAGCTGATGGGATGGTAAAACATCTGTTAGCTTCAGGCTGCATGGATTTGATGTAGGATCCTTGCAAACTGGAAGTGGGAGGCACCTTGGGTGAGAGCAGCTGTGAGAGTTCACAGCTCTGAGCGGCAGGAGAGTGGCAAGAGAAAGGCAGTGGGCTTGGGAGACATCTCCTATGGCCTTGGAGAACCAGGAGGGGACATTCCAGGGATTTAGGGGGACAGAGCTGATGACATCTGCTTACAGAAATGGTCTTAAGCATACAGGTACAAAGGAAGGCATGGAAACACAGCAAACAACCAAAAAACAGCTGATTCCTGAACTACTCACTGGACTGGAACTCGGGAAGGAAAAAAGCTGCAAAAAGAATATGAAAACAGGGGTCAAACTCAGAAAGGCTGAGGCTTAGGAAGAGGCACAGCCAGCCAGAGGACAGCACAGCAAAGTCCCTCCTGCCAGCCTGGGCACATGCCTGTTCCCCATGCTGAGAAACCCTTGTGGGTGAGTTCATGACCCAGTTCTGTATTCCAGACTGCTGGATGGACACAGTGGGACTTGTTGCCCACCTCTGCAGCACAAGGTCAGTAGTGCCACTGGTGACCCACTGCAGAGCTCTTTAGGACCCCGAGGCCAAGAAGGGACCCTGCTTGGCACAGACCTGAATGGCAGTGTCACCCAGCACGGTGCAAGGCAATGTCTGCCCAGGACTACCTGCTGCACCACCTGGAAATGGTTCAGCTAAAACCTGACTCAGGCCCCATCTGGATGCTTGGAAATGAGTTTTGGTGGGTGAGAGCTGAAGGCTTGTGCAGAGTGTGTGTACAGCAGTGCCGACCCAGAAAACTGGCAGGAGAGTGGCAGTGATGCTCCCTTCTGGCTCTGCTTGCATCTCTTTCTGTTTAGTTCAGGATTACGAAGCTAAGTCCCATTTTACATGAAATAAGGAGATCTGAGCCATATGTTGTGCAGGTTCAGATCACATCTTGTGGCACAGATCTGCAGGGAAACTTCCATGAGTCTTGAACCAAATGGGTCATATCCAGGTGGAGGTTACATCTTGTGCAAGAGGCAGCTCGAAGATAAACAAGGTCAGAGAAAGGGTGGCAAAGTCTCTGTGAAGCAGAGTAATTTTACACAGCCCATCAGCCTCCCTGATGCCCCTGCAACACCACCAATCCCTGGGACACAAGTGCTGCCAATTCTGCCCTGGGCACTGGGAAAATGAGGCACAAGGAAGGTAAATGACTCAGCCCTTCTTCAGGACATCTGAGTGAAGCAAAAGTCTCCTGTTACCTATCCTACACTGAAGGGAGCACTCTCTAGGCCCCTCGCTCTTCCCTCCACCCTCAGGCTGCTTCTCCCTTTGGATCAAAAGATTTTTAGGGGAAGATGATCCTGCTGGGCCTATTTCTGTATGCAGCATTTGAGAGCCCTGAGAAGTTTTCACCAATGGCAGACACAAAGTGCTGCCCCAGGCACAGGGAGGCTTTGTGGGCTGCAGCTTTGTGGGTGGACTGGGTCTGGCTGGGATGAAGCTCATTTTCTTCCCAGCAGCCCGTATGGTGCCTTGCTTTGGATTGGTGACTAAAACAGTGTTGATAACACACTGGTGTTCTGGTTAGTGCTGAGCAGTGCTGCGTTGTGCTGAGGATTTCTCTGTTTCCCATTCCACCCCCAGGCATGAGATTGGGAAGGTACAGAGCCAGGACAGCTGATCTCAACTGACCAGAGGGATATTCCAGACCATATGATGGCAGCAATAAAAGCTCAGGGAAAGGAGGATGAAGGGCTGTTCGTGGTTATGATGTCTGTCTCTCCAAGTATCCATCATGTGTACTGTAGCTCTGAAATGCAGGAAGCAGCTGTACATGTGCCTGCTGATGGGAAGGAGTGAATGAATTCCTTATTTCCCTCAGCAAGCACACAGCTTTGTTTCTTTACGTCGACCCACGAGTTTTCTCACTTTTGCTCTTCTGAGTCTCTTCCCCATCCTGCTGTGGGCAGGAAGCAAATGAGCAGCTCTCTGGGTGCTCAGCTGCTGGCCAGGGTCAACCCACCACAACAGGTCTAAAACATGCAGCCTTCAGGCTGAAAAGCCAGACTGGTGTGCCAAGACCACAGCAAGTGCTGCCATCCCTCTGTTAGGGAAGGGGAGCTCAGGGTGGAATCTGAGGTGGGGCAGACAGGCTGAGCTCCTCAGGTCTCTGCTGGACTCTTGAACCTCAGGTGCCCACCACGTTCCAGCAGTCCATGAAGGGATCATTTGCATCAATGCCATGTGTTTATCTATCCTCCCTCAGTTCCCAGGAGCCTGAGAACTATTGAGCTGTGGCACTGGGGACGGGTGACACATGCATGGTGTGCATTTCTCCAAGAGGGGCCTGGGGGCTGCTTTGACATGAGGACACAGATCAGCTCTGTTGTCCCCACATCAAAAATCACCCTGGGCCTTCTTCACCCTCCTCCCCACTGAACAGTGCTGATGAAAACCAAAAGCAAGTGGTGTATTTTACCTGAGAACTCAGCTTGCTCAAAGCCATCAATGCATGGACTTTTGGGTTATGGATTTGCACATGCAAAGTGCCACCGATTTCCTATGGATCAACAGGAAGAAGCCAAGTAAAGAGGAAAACGTCCAGAGAATGATTTATCAGCCTTTGTCACTCAAACAATATCTCCCTGCTCTCTGTGGGCTATTTGTTTAGCTTTAATACAGTGACAGTGCTTTATGTGTTCAAGGGATATGCAGGTCTCTTGCAGGGGACAGGAATCTGAGGTTTCCAAGCACCTCAAGAACTGCTCTGGGAATCAGAAAGGATTTTGTTTTCTAGCTCTTGTGATGTGTTGCAGCTGCCCACTGACTTTTTTGTTTCCATCCTTGGCACGCAGGAGAATTTCATCACCACACTCTTTATCATGGAAACATGTCATTCAGTGGCATTCGTACATACTGTTCACATCAAATCAGAAGGTTGGCTCCAGCCCCTGCCGAGATGGGACCTTTCCAATGGAACCTGCCTCCATAGGTTTGCTGCCGGGCTGAACGCAAAGCCAGAAGGAGACCGATTTCTTTCAGACAGGTTTTCAGAGACGACAGAAGATGCATGGAAGCCTCCCAAGAACCGCCTACCCCATGAGATGTTCACCATTCAGGATGTTGGCAAACTTGTCAGATCAGAAGGTTGTGCAAGATGCCAGCCGCTCAGGGCCAGAAGTGTTCGTGAAGTTTTGGGGACTGTCAGATTTTTGCTGAAGAGCTACCTGAGGCAGCCGTATGGCCCACCACCAAGAGCTGAAATGAATCTAGGTCTTCCTCAGGATCTGACGCCCGCTGCTCTCTTTCCCTGCTTGGGATTTGGAAAGCCAGACCTGGAACAGGATGTGATTTGTTCATGTTGGTCTGCGTGATGCCAGCTGAGGCTACTGGCAAATCCTGCTCGCTGAAAAATTATCTCATGTAGATGAGGGTCAGATGATTAACTTTGATGAATCTTGCCACAGCTGAAATTACTGCCAGTGCTAGGTATGAGAAGGAAACATTGGCAGAGCTGCCTCCCTGCCATGGGAAGGATCTCTTTTTCTCCTGGAAAGTAAAGCAGGGGTGCTGTAGCTGCTTTAGCTGGACTCCTCAGCCTTGATGAGAGAGAAGGGTTTAGTTTCAGACCTGCTCAGAGTCTACCCTTCTGAAGTGCTTACACAGAATGAAGAATTTGTCCTGGGGAAAGAGTCTCTGGAGAAGAGATTTTCATCTGGAATAAACAGGACAATGGATAGAATTTCACAACAAATTCACCAGCTGCCATGGATGAGGCAAGGGGATGGCTGGGGATGGCTGCTTTTGATCATGGGGTTTTTTCATCTGTTCTGCCACCCAAAAAGTGCCCTGACACAGGAACTCCCTCTGGGGCTGGCATCAGCAGAGAGGTATTGATAAGCCTGGGAGATGTGCTTTGCCTGGCAGACCCCAGAGCCCACACCTGCCACCAGCTCTGTGGAGGGACTGGGGGTGACTTGGGAGCTCAGCACAAGGGCACATGGGGGGACTTCTTGGTTAAGGTGGCAGTCCTATGCAGTTACCATCAAATCATGGAATGTCCTGAGCTGGAATGGCCCACAAGGACCATCCCGTCCAACTCCTGTCCCTACACAGGGCATCCCAACCATCCCACCCTGTGCCTGAGAGCTCTGCCCAAACACTCCTGGAGCTCTGGCAGCCCTGGGGCTCTGACCATTCCCTGGGGAGCCTGTTCAGTGCCCAGCACCCTCTGGGGGAAAAAACTTTTCCAAATGCCCAAACTGAGCCCCCCTGGCACAGCTCCCAGGACAGGAGCTCCCTCAGGTCCTGTCCCTGGTCCCAGGGAGCAGAGATCAGAGCTGCCCCTCAGGAGGAGCTGCAGCCCCTGGGGAGATCTGACCTCATTCTCCTCTGCTCCAGCTGGACACTTTTTGTGATGACACCAATCAGATTCCCATCCAGTTGTCTCGCCAGGGGCAGCCAAGGCAAGAGCAGAGAGACAGATGAATCAGCCATAGGTTTGCTTGCTGTAGCATGCCCGTTGCCAGTAGATTTCCATGCTTCCAAGAGCAAGCTCAAAGCTTAGTTCATTTTCTGAATAGAGGGATGCTCTACCAGATGTTCTGTGGTTGGAAATAGACTCATCCAAAATTTCCAGGCTGGGCATCTTCTAGAAAATCAGGCTTCAGCTCAACTACAAGTTCACTGAGTATCACCTATGAAATTTGGGGTGAGATGATGTGCCCTGTTCTGCAAGAATCTGGTGAGACAAGGACAACAACCTCCCCAAGGTGTGTATGGCCTCTCTCACAGAAACAGTGGGTTTACAATTGCAGAATGAGAGGTGAAGAATTTGGTGTTCTTCAAAGCAAAATGGAAACACCATCTATCCTGTGAGAGCAGTATCCCAACTACAACCTGTGCTACACCTATTACAAGCAAACCTAGATGAGGGGAGAAATTCATGGAGCAGCCACCCATCTCCAAATTCACGTGCCAGAAATGTACTGATATTGAAAGGGATAGGGACACTGCTGCACAAACCTGTCAGGGGACAGAGAGCAGCCCACTGAAATCCTGTCAGAGACAGGCAGAGACACAGCACTGATTGTGCCACCGTCACTGACAGGAGACAGTTGTCCAGAAATAACATAACCCTGCTTAGCTGGGAGGAAAGGCACACAAAGGACTCAGAGGAAGCTGAAGAGAAGGTGGTGAGTAACCCACAACTTGCAACTCCAAAAGTAATTTAGAAAGGGTAAAGAAAGAACAGGGAAGCAAAAACTCTCTGAGGTCCCCAGTGCTGCTCAGTCATTAAAACACCTGATAGAGGTGTGTTTACATCAGCACAGAGATGTGCCTGTGAATGAACATCCCACGGCTGCAGTTCTTGTCCCTCTCTATCTTTCCTCCTGTGTCTGACCTTCACTCATTACAGCATGGCAGCCATAAGCACTAATGAACCAGGAATTGCTTCTTTCTTTAGTTTTGGGAGGAATCTGTCCTTCCCCAGCATGCACTAGTAAACACTAATGCATGTGCTTGCTCTGTCCCAAGCTGCTGTCTGCTCCATCCAGGGCAAGGAAACACAGACACTTGGGCTTGTGGAAGAAAGAGGGAAGGGAGAGACACAAACCAGGCTGTGTGGATTTCTGGTTTCTGTTTGATAACTAGGGTCAGGCTGAATGTACAGGATGGATGGCAGATACATCTGATAGACAGGAGGTGAGAGGAATGTTCCCAATGATGGCTTGAGAAGGAACAAGACACCAAGCACCAGAGATCTGTCACTTCCCCAACATCCCACCCTGCCAGGGCCATGTGACAAGACAAATGTTCAACAACGTCTCACATTGTCTGGACACCCACTATGGACACAACACAACTAATGACCAGGCACATCTCCTGACTCAGCCATTCATCAGGGTGGAACTCTGATCATTCCCGTGCTGGGTTTCCACTCTCACACTGCCTTTAGTCCCTCCTCTTCTTGCAGGGACCATTCCCAGGGGAAGAGAGGGGATCATTCAGCCCACAGCATCTCCTGAGTTCTCACTGTCAGTGCTGAGGTTCCCCTGGGGTTCCCCATACCATACATGCCAACTGCACTGGTGACAGACCTGCTCACTCGTTTTGTAGAGGTGTTGTTTGTCAGATCCAGCCTAGGTCTCAGTCATGGCCTTTGTGTGACACTAAAAGCCATAATGGAACAAATACTGGAAAGGAAAACAATGCAGAATGAGAGAAAATGCTGTGCAAAGTGAGAGCTGTGGAAATGATCCTGAAGGAATCTTCTTGTAGAAGAAACTGAAGGGGTGCTGCTGGGGAGGCAGCATCTCTCATCAGCTTCTGGGGCAGGCGTGACACACCTGTCCCAGCCTGCTAGTGGCTTCGTGGAAATGCAGAGTCACTAATTACAAGGGGTAACCAGGAATCTGCAGAGGCTGCTCCTGCCCAGCTGTGCCTGCAGCACTCCCACAGCAGCACTGCCTCAGACAGCAGCAGAGCAGCAGCCAGTCCAGCCCGCAGCACCGGCAGCTCTTTATTCACTGGGGTGGGAAATGGGGAGGGCATCTGCTGGAGCACACCACAGACAGAGACAGAGACAGAGACACAGACAGAGACAGAGACAGAGACAGAGACAGAGACACTGACACAGACACTGACAGAGACACTGACAGAGACACAGACAGAGACACAGACAGAGACACTGACACAGACACAGACAGAGACAGAGACACAGACACAGACACAGACACTGACACAGACACAGACACAGGCACAGACACAGACACAGACAGAGACAGAGACACAGACACAGGCACAGACACACAGACACAGACACTGACACAGACACAGACACAGGCACAGACACAGACACAGACAGAGACAGAGACAGAGACAGAGACAGAGACAGAGACAGAGACACAGACAGAGACAGAGACACAGACACAGGCACAGACACAGACACAGACAGAGACAGAGACACAGACACAGACACAGACACAGACACAGACAGAGACACAGACACAGGCACACAGACACACAGACACAGACACTGACACAGACACAGACACAGGCACAGACACAGACACAGACAGAGACAGAGACAGAGACAGAGACAGAGACACAGACAGAGACAGAGACACAGACAGAGACAGAGACACAGACACAGGCACAGACACACACACACAGACACAGACAGACACAGACACTCACACAGACACAGACAGACACAGACACAGACACACAGACACAGACACAGGCACAGACACACACACAGACACAGACAGACACAGACACAGACACAGACACGGACACAGACCATCCACTCACCTGTGCCTGTGCAGGTGAGGACAAGCACTGCTTGGCAGCAGGTAAATCCCCACAGGTTTGCAGCTCAGCAGGAGGGAAGAGCAGCCAGGGGTCCGTCATTCAGAGCAGCAAGGGCAGAAGAGGATGAGGGAGCTGCAGCTGTGGCCACACAGAAGCCTGGCACAAAGTCCCAGCATCCAGGAGGAGAAATTTTACTGGACCTCGTGCTCGAGCTGACCCATGGCTCTCCCACTGGGTAAGGACCCTGCTGAGGAAATATGGTGGTGCCAAAGGATGGGACACACTGAGAAGGTGTGACATGGGAAGGTCAAAACCAATGTATTTGGGATGAATTAATAGCTTTGGGATGAATTAATAGCCCTTCAGCACTTTGGCCAGCAGAAGGTGGTCCAGCTGCCGTGGCAGGTCAGCAGCTGGTGGATGCTCTGGTGCTGTCCCTGCAGGAGCCCAGTGGCCCCACGGCTGCTGAGTCCACACTCACCCCATGAGGCTCCAGTGCCCTGCAGTGCTGACAGGGCCACAAGCCCAGTGCTGTGCTGGTGGGACCATGGCAGAACAGACTGGTTATGGAAGCAGTGCAGAGACTGACAGAGGGGCTGAGTCACCCACCCGGGCTGGCCACGGCCATGGCTGGAGGTGGCCTCTCACAGACTGCAGCTTTGTCACTCTCCATTATTTAATTGATAATTTATCATGCCATTCCAGACAGAGACGAGCTCCCGTTCGTGCCACTGTTTGTTCCCTGTCACATAGTCAATTCCCCAATCCAATACACCAGTTGTACTCTTATTTTATGAACCATACCTTAGGGCCTAATTAATGCAATTAATCAAACTTTTACTTAGGCAGGCATATCTTCATTTCTCTGCTGACTGTCTGCTTGGACAGCTGGGTGTGTTGTCTGCATAGTATTCATCATCTTAAGCCATTACAATGCTCTGGAGCACACTGAAGAGTACGGGGAGGGGACTGTTGGTGACTGAGCATTTCTGATCAGGTTTCAGATACAGACACCAAGGGCAGATCCTGCTCTGTCTGAAGAAAGGCTCCATGAGGGGGAAATCCACCAACTCAGCACCAGGGAGCTGGGGTAATGCAGAAGTTGGTCATAGAAGTGGCTTCATTAATGTTCCTGAGGAGCATCCATGGGTTTGCAGGTCACTCACCACAGCAGAAGAAAATGTAATGATAATTGAAGGCATTAGGCAGAAACATGATTGGGATTTTGTGACTAAAAGGCTCATGAAATGGAGTAAACTGTCAAACTGGACAATTTCCTAAGAAGCCATTTCACATCAGATATCCCAAAAGATCACTTGCACCAAACCAAAGTAACATTGCCTATAAAAACAAACAGCTTTATGCTCTCTAATTATCTGTAAGAATCTAGAAAGTGACTATAGGAAGCCAGAACATCGTCATCCTCCAGCCCATCTTAAAAATAATAAATAGATGAAGCTGTGAGGATAATCTTTTAAAGTGTTTTGGAAATGAACACTTGGCTGAGTTGTGACTCACTGGTCACAGTGGGCCTTGATGGAGTTGTGGCTGTCAATAAACTATGTCCAGCCCTCAACCTGGCATCCAAAGATGATGGGACAAGGTTATCTGCCACATCTGTGAACACTTAAAAATGTGTCAGGACTCACCATTGTGCTGAGTGCTTATCAATCAGATACTCTTGAAAGCACTGCCAGGAAATACTAACACCAGAGATCACAGACTCAGAGATATTTATAGTGTTTCCCCAAAACTGGCATCAATTCCACTGTCAAAACAAGAGTAAAAGGAGCTCTTTCCATAGCTGGCAAGTTGTAAGGGAGAACTTTAAAGAGCCAAGCAAAGCAGAGTCATAGCTAAAACCAGTCAAAGTGTGTCATGTCACCACAACATCTCAGGGATTGTGCCCTGTAACGTGGCAAAATTGACTCTGGGACATTTAGTACAGAAGTGACAGCTCCAGGCCCAGGACATCTGCTGTGACAGCATCTGGACCCAGACTAGCTGTGTGGCACTTCTTGACACTCCAGTTTAAAACTAGAAAGTTATGACCCTCTATCTAGGTATGGAAAGGGCCAAACTGATGTGCACTGGTCATGAAAAAGCCACTGGTCTGTGCATTAATTTGTTGTTCCATGGTTTTGTTCTTTGCAAATTAGGGTAGGCATGCAGAGTGTGTTTGACAACATCACTGCTGCCTCGATAAATCTAACGAGCCATTGATAGAAATCCTTCAAAGACTAAAAGTACACCTCTCAGATTTTTCCTGTAACACCACAATGATCCCTGTGGGTGGGGCCAGCTCTGTTTTTCACGGACAGGAGCATTCACCTGCTCCTGCAATAGAATTTGTGCTCACCAAGCAGCCCTGCCTGGTCTGTGTGCTCATGAACATCTCTGAAATACAAGCATTAGACAGTCAGATCTGGGAAGAGAAGGGGAAGATCTGTAACACACCACAGATTAAGAAGAGGAGGTTCTTAAACATCACTTTCCAGAGCTTTCAGAAGCAGTTCCAGATTTTAAAGGTGACTTTCCAACTCTCAGTCCATTGTGACAAAATATTTCTTAATGCAACCATAGCGTCCAGCACAAGAACCATCTGCAAACTTCCAGAGCCATGGAATGTGTGATACCATGAATTTCTGGGATAAACTGCAAATATCTAGTTATGCCAGAGGGGAGGCTGAGGGGAGCTGCTGCTGTGTAGCTGTGGAACACAGATTAAAAGCAAGAGCTGAAAGGTAAAGCCACACACAAAAAGTTGTGTGAGTTCATGAGGAGCTGAAGCAATTACTGCTTGTATTCAGCATTAATAAACCTGCAGTGACAAGCATTTAGCTAAGCCTAACTTTAAAAGATATACTGCTCTCTGGGAATTCAGCTTCTGCTCAGATTAAGCTCAACCTGTGTGACAGCAGTATGATATAATGATGATATCATACTACATCATTCTAAAGGAGCTTAAATCAGTCAGCACACAGGCTCTGTCCATGGCTGTGCCAGACTCCATGTGACCAGTCACCCACAATGCTGCCAGAGCACTCTGAAACACCAGGATGGAGAAAAACCTTTTGGGGGATTTCAGCACTTTTCACTATGCAGGAAAAGCGTTGCACTTCCCAGCAGCAATGGTAGATGTTCAGGCTGGTTTTGGACAAGGAGGTTTTATCCTTTGCTTAAAACACAGACAGAGAGGAACAAGCACAACAAGATCCAGGCATCAGTGAGCCCACTGCCTGGCATTAAATGAAAACAGGAGCTGGAGAGAAACACCCAATGTGGCCAAGCACAGCCCCATGCAGATGCCTCACAGGAAGAGAGCAGAAGACAACCAAGCTGCTCTCTTGCTGTGTTTGAGGCTACACTATTTCTGCCTCTTCCTGCTCTTGTCCTTCACCTCCCACCTTCAGCTGGACCTGAAACTTGGTGGAAACCAGTTTGTTTTCCCTAAAGACAACAAATCTGAAAGTTAAAGGTGAAATTCCCCCTGTAGTGTTTTTGCTGGTTGGTAAAGTAAGGTTTCAGGGTAGTTCTGGCAGGTGCCTCCTTGAAGGCAGACACCCACTGTGGTATGAGCACCAGGAGCCCTGGGAAGCAGATATTCCCTGCAGGGCTGTAGCCAGGATGTACAGGGCTGCGTGGGAGTCTCTGGAATAACCAGCATCACCCAACTCATGAGGCAGAGGGGGAAATCTCCACGAGTGGAGCTGGACTGAGAGACAGCTTTGGCCTTTCCTTGCTCCTGCCAGTAAAGGATCTGTCTTTTCACCTGCTTATTACCAGGCACACAGGAAACATCTACACAGCATGAGTGATTTCATGATAACAAAAGCCCAGCCCCACCGTGGGGAAACCTTGCCATGGGTGCTGCTTACAAAGGATGGGTGGGCATATTTCCAGCTCATATTTTCAGATGCTCTGGAAGAAATGAGCTTTCCTTACTGGAAACCACCTTGAGGCAGACTCAGGGAGCCACACAGCTGCCCTGCAGCTCCCCAGCTTCCCTTCCCAGGGGTTTATAAATCAGAATCTGGCAAGAGAGGGGATGCCAAGAACAGCACATGTTGGGGCCAGGGTTGGACCTCCACCCCAGTTCCATGGGAGCTGAACTCCTCACCAAGGAGGCTCAGGGATGCAGGAGAGGCAGAGCTGCTGTGGCAGCAGCCCTGGTGCTCCCCACACAGCTGATCCCAGCCCTGCTCCTGCCATCACCTGCTGCCCCCACCGCGAGGGCTGCAGCAGCACTGGAGCTCAGACTGCTCCCAAAGGCCCTGGTGGTCCTTCCATCAGCGTGGCCAGCTCTGGCTCAGCCCCAGAGGGACCGGGTTTCCGATGACTCACAGCTCTGGCCAGGGTGAGATCATAGGCAAAGTGGCCAGCGTGGCACAGGCGGCAGGCGCCGGGCAGGGGTGCAGGCAGGGCTGCAGGTGTCTCCGGGCTGGGCACACGAAGGGAGCCAGGGGCGGCTGCTGCCTCCCTGGCTCCACTGCCTGCAGCTGCCCTGCAGCACGGAAATGGCTCCCTCGGAGCGTGGAGGGAAGCTGCATGCAGGGAAACAGGGAAACAGAGTGCTGGCAACGCTGCCCCGGCTGAGCTGAGCTCACGGAGACGCTGCCCTTGGGAAAGGTGAGATGAGATCCAGGGGATCCTGCCACACCGCCCCAAACTCCTGATTCCCTGGTCAGGAAGGAGCCCATCTCTTTCAGGATGAAAGAGAAAGGATCCTGCTGCATCTCACTTGGCTGGAGAAGCATGGCACATCCCTGTCACAGCTTCCAAAGTGACAGCAGCATGTGCCAGAGGAGCCTGGGCTACCCCTGGCTGTGCCCTTGTGCCCCAAGTACTGACAGCAGAGTCACCACATCGGGCTGGGATGAAGTGCATGCTTTTAGCCCACGTTTCCAGGAACTGGATGCCTGACTGCCTCAGAGGGCTTTGACCAAGGAGTGTGTTGCTCCCTGAAGAGCAGAGCTCAGTGGCCAAGAAGAGGCTGTGTGCAGGAGCTCACATGATTTATGGATGAGCCTCTCCCTGTAGGACACCTCCCTGGTACTGCTGCTCCTTCTGGAACCTCGCTGTTATTTTCTGTTTCTTCCCCTCTTATTTTGCCCACTAACCGCCCAGTGTGGGCTCCCAGGGACGCCCGAGGAGCGCACAAAGCACAGCGCTGGTGGGATGGAGCTGGGGAGCCAGGAGCTCACGCTGCCCGGGGCCGAGGTCCCGCTCTCCAGCGGCGCTGGGAGGCGGCGGTGCGGGAACACCTGTGCCGGGGCTCAGCGCCCCAGGGCCCCTCCGGCTGGCCAGCATGACTGCTTTGGCACTGCCCCGCCGAGCTGGGGGTGCCAGCTGCTGGCGAGGGGTCGGGCAGGGCTGCAGGGTGGGGGTGCCGCTCTCCCCGAGGAAATCGCCAGCCCGGGACTGCGGAGGGCGGCTGCATTCGCATTCCGCGCCGCCACGGCGAGGAGAGAGCCGCCCTCGTGAACACCAGAGAGGAGATAAAAGCGCTCGGCTGGGGGGCTGGCTCGGCTCTTGCGGTCTGGCTGGTCCAGCCCGGCGCCCGGACGGGCTGCCGAAGGTTCATCGGCGCTGCGGCCGCCCTGCAGACCGGCCAGCTCCGCCCTGGCTGCGCCCCAGCGTCTCTCCTCCGCAGCATCCCTCCCGAGGCGGGTCTGCTCCCGGCTCCGCAGGCAGCCGGCGGGGTCTGCCTCTCCCCCTCGGGCTCTGGGCTCGGCGCTGGGCTCTCTCCAGGGCCGAGCGCGCTGCCAGCAGCAGGAAAATCGTCCCCGAGCCCCTCCTGCTCCGGCCCCGCAGCCTGGCAGGCTCAGTGCCCCGCCTTCCCCGGCAGCGGAGGGACACGGAGCCCCAAAATCTGCATTCCTGCTGTCCCCACTTCGCTGCCATGCTCTCCACTCTCACATCCCTTCAGGAGCACAGCCTGATGCTGAACCCCAGCACATCCCCTCCGGTGACTCAGCGGCTGCAGAGCACAGCAGCAGTATTTAACCCAAAGGAGGACAGGGATGGGAGTCAGCAAGCTGTCCGTGGGGGTCAGCCCCCCTCCCTTCGGACCCTGTGTGTTCCCGGGTACCCAGTGGAGCCTGGGCTATGTCCTCAGAAGAGAGGAGCAGGCTTTTCTGCTTGACCAGCCTGCTTGGGGGCACAGCACAAGCCTCTGGCAGGGAAGCCAACCATCCTCAGCAGCCATGAGACCAAACTGGGCAGCCCTGCCTTGGTTTGTACTGGAGCCACCATGTGGGAGGCATCTCCTCAGCTGTATTTCTAAAATCTCACATGATGTCAGCTTGTTTCCCTGTCTGCAGGCTTTAAAATTAAAAAAAAAAAGGACCCATCTCTGAGATGCCGTCCTTGCTCAGTCAATATTTTAATTGTCCTGGACTCTGCTGCCCTGTTTACCTCCTCAGTGCTGTAAAATAAATAGCACTGGCCTTTCCCCCTCGAATCAGAAGCATTTTCCTTTGTTCTTCCCTCAGGGACCAACAACATTCACTTGTGAGGAGATATCTGTGCTACAAAGTCCAGCAGTCCCCTCCCCACAGCAAACAAGGTCAAAATTCAAAGCCCGCCAGGATCTAGGTCATTTATACAAGCACAGTGCCCGGGATGAGCCTGGGGTGACAGCACTGCCCCTCACCTGGGCTGTCCCCACGTCCAGGAGCTCACAGCCCCAGCCCAGACAAGGGCCAGGCAGACGAGCCATGATCTGTGGCAGCCCAAAGCAAACCACTGTACAGTAGCAGCACCCCAAAAATATGATGGAAAACCATCTTTTGCATGGCTGGTGGTCAAAAGCAGAGCTGAGGAATAAAGACACTGGTGCACAGGCACACCCATCATTCCCATGACCTGCTCCTCTGGAGAGCTGCCAGGCATGCTGGCATCTGAGGGGGGCTGTGGCTGTGCCCAGGGGGCTGTGGGGTGCAGGGCTGCAGCCTGACCCACTTCAACACCTGAAGGGGAGTCTCCCTCAGCTTTTACACCCATGACAGGTACAGAGCACAGCCATGCCCCTTGCCCCTAGTCCCCCACAGTGGGCCAGTGAAGATGCATCCCTGGCTGGACAGCCAGATTCCAGCACAGGAGCTCCTTGGGGAGGGTGCTGAGGGGCCAGTGTCCCCATTCTGTGCCAGCCTCCTCCCAAGGAGAGACCCTGCTGGCCCTCCCTCTGCCCTGCTCTCCCTGGTCTCTGCAGCAGGGCAGTGCTGGGACAGCCCAGCAGCCCTGGCCAGCTGGGATCAGAAACCCTGCAAAAGAGGCTTTGTAAGCCACACAAACACCAGCCAAGGAGCCAGTTCCTTTCTTCTCCTTTGTGCTCTCAGTGCAGTCTGGCAGGGAGCGGGGCGTGCACGGGCTGAGGGCTGCAGCTGGCACGGGGAGAACTCGGTCTCCCACAGCTCTGGGGCAGGACAATGCAGCAAGTGAACAGAGCACAAAATGTTCTGCACCAAGTGAACAGAGCAGAAAAATGTTCTGCAGCAAGTGAACAGAGCACACAAATGTTCTGCAGCAAGCAGACACAAGCCATTTGCTAGGGGAGAACAGCAGCGAGCAACTGGAAAAATCTAAATTCTCCTGTAGAACTGAGCCCAGCCTCACCTCCCTCAAGCCACCAGATAAGTCCAGGGACCTGTTTCAGGTGTCCTGGGAGTGTGAGCCTCTCACAGGTCTGGCACTGGCAAGATAACAGAAAACTGGGACAACCTCAGCTTGTGGAGCCCAGAGTTTCCTTGAGAGGATGTCCAGTTCCTAAAAACAGGCAGCTCCCTGGTACAGGAGATCCCAGGTGACATCCCAGACATTCCTGTTCCTACAGAAGAAAAAACCACCCCCAGAACCTGCGTGAGCCCTAGGGCCTCCTTTGGGTGGCAGAAATCCCCACTCCTTGGCCCTGACACTGTGTGAGGGTGTGCTGGGCAGTGGCTGCCCCTGGCTCCAGCATCTCCAAAGCACTGGAACTCAGCCCCCAGAGATCTCCTGCTGCTGCCCAGGTCAGGACTGCTGCAGCTCCTACCTGGACTTTCCAGAGGGGCTGACTGATATCGTGGCTGAGCAGCACAGGCCTGTGAAGCAGGTCAGAAGAGTCTGATCCATTTTAAAGGTGGCAATCAGAAGCACACAGGGTGGTTCCTTGGTTATGATCAGAGGAAGTTTCATTCACAGAAGAACTGGAGCAGTGATGAGTGCTCTTGAAAAATCCCAGCCCTCTTAAAGGCCACATTTGGTCTAGAATAGACCCCAGAGCTTCAGGCTGCTCATTCAACCTCATTCCTTTGGGTAATGGGAAGTGATGCTCACTCCTCACTGTCCTTTGAACATTGTTGCTGGGAGTCAAAGAATTGATATTCCCTATTGCATGGGATCTCCTGGAAGGGGATCTTTTTATCATAGAACATATTATTTATTTCTAGGCTTCAATTTAAAACCCTCCCTGGCCCATCCCAGATCAATGGAAGGAGCACCTTTGTGCAGCAGCAGGAAAGACATCAGAGCCCTCCATGCAGGACTGACAGCACTGTGAGGAACCTACCCAGGGAGCTCAGCAGCCAACACAAGGGTTATCACATTGTGTCAGGGAAAACTGTCAATGCAAGTGACCAAGAAAAACCTGCAAATGAGGCAGTCTCTTATGGCCATGGGAAGGAGCTGAGGGTTATAGTGATGGGGAAGAGGCTGAACCCACAGGACAGGTTCTGAGAAGTACTGGTTCCTAAATTGCATCCTGGGTTTTGAGTCTATACTCAGGAAATAGGATCTTGTATTAGTCATAATAAAATTGATTGACCCAATAGACCCATAAGACCTCCCTCAAAAAAAAAAGAAAATATTTTAGGAACCTAAATATTATCTGATGCTTCAGTTCAAAACAGAAAGGACCAGCAGTTCAGACACTAATGAAGGGTTGTCTTTAGTGATGCTCCTTAGCCTGCATTAAGTAAAAAAATACACTTATTTGCTATATGAACTCTTCTGTACATGCTCTTCAGATGCTCTTCTGCAGAAGAGCCCCACTGCCTTGTAACAGCCTTTTAAGAAAAAAATTAAAACCTGCTTTGTATTGGGGTAACATGAGAAACTTAGACCAGAATATGATGCTACAAATCATATGTGGTTCTGTTAGGGCAATGTGACTGGCTCTCTCTTCACCAAGCACGAAATGGTCTGATGTGGCTCAAAGCCATCTTTCCATAGCGAAGGCAAGTTCACCTCCTTAAGGATCTGATTCCCAATTGCCTGTTTTGTCTCAAAAAGTTTTTGGAAAGAAGAGTAGTAGAAATAATAAAAATAGTAGAAAGTACTATAATCCCTTTTTTTTGTGGTTTTTGCTCTGGCTACACACTAAAAGGAATATACTGCTGGGAGGGAGGGAAAAGAAGAGTTGGAGGTTGCCTTTAATGTTTCTTGGGCCAGAGAGAAGATTAGTGGTGAGGATTTCCCTGCAGATATTGGGGTGGGAGCTCAGAGTCTGTTTCAGACTTGCTACCAAGCTGTCAGGCTGGGAGGATGATACAGGATGCTGGGAGCTGCCTTTCCCACCTAGTGATACAGACCCCACAGCACACCTGCTCTGCTGTCCTGCTGCCTCCACTGCATTTCTTCCTGAGGAGGAGGAGAGCAGCAAAATGCAGCAGCAGATCAGATGGAAAGGGAGAGGCAGCAGCCAGGTCTGAGTAACTTTAGGGTAGATTTGGGCTTTGCCTTGACTTGGAGCAGCTGAACCAGACCAAGAAGAAGGAACATCCCCACTTGACCAAGAGTAATTAAAATTCTGCTGAAATGAGGCAAAAGCTTCAGTGAATTGGATGCAGTAGCAGGGTGTGGGCAGATCCTCCTGGACAGAGAGGCTGTCACACCTTCAGCACTTTCGACAGACCTCTTGGAACTGCTTTGCAGATGTGGGAAGTAAAGATTGTGTCCAGCTGGGTGATGTCCCAGCTGTGCCATGACTGGGGAGGGACAGGCTAGACTGACAGTGCAAGAGGGAGAGCACTTCTCACCTCTGATGGCAGAAAACTCATCCTTGCTTCCTGCACACTCCCAGCTCTCCGTCCCCTCTGCTCCTTGTCTTATTCTTCACTTCCCAACCTAAGTCCTTGCAGCAGGGACCAAGCCCTGGACAGTTCAGGGCATTTCAGGTCTAAGAGAGAGGCTGCAGTGGTGGGGAGGAGGATGAGCAGCTGGACAGCCACGTATGGAAATGTCAGAAATGATCACTTGAGGAAGTCCAGAGGAAATGCAATTATCTTCTAATTATGGCAACAGGCCAGAGATGTGGACACACGTCATGGTTACAGGACAACCCATGCAGAGACCCTGATCACAAGGACTTGGGGACTGCAAGTCCTCCCTAAAACAGAACAGCAAGCCAACAGCCAGCTACTGGGCTCAAGCAACTTCTCTTTGTAAACTCCTTTGCCATGGCAGAAAGAAGCCCAGAAAAGAGACCTCAATTCTTTGAAGTGAGCACTGAAATTATTGCCAAGGACTCATGGCAAAAGATCGTGGGAAAAGCCTTTCTATTGATTTTTTTTTAAATTAGTTACTTAAAGCTTCCTCATCTTGGCCAAGGCAATGTAACCATTCACTCTTGCCTGCTGTTCAGAATAGCTCCTGCACCCATTCATCATGTACCAGGAGATGTAAGCTCCTTGTTCTAGGGTTGTAACTCCTTTGGGAAAGTTTTCAGTTAAGGCTAAGGCAGCTCCTCAGTTTTGGTTAGGTTATCTATATCTTTTTAAGTACTCTAAAATTTCTTTGGGTCTCAATCCCTAATGAGCAGCTGGGGCATTGCAGGGGCCAGCAGCAGATGCTGAGAAGCAGAGGTGAGAACCCTGCTGTAAGAAGTGTGGCACAGATGTCCCTGCACATCAGGTCCCATCACAGGCTGCACCTGGCAGGGCTGCAAAGGGGAGGTTCATTTCCTAAACTGTCTCTATTGCTTTGGCTGGGAGATTCTGCATAACTGTGGTTACCTACATGAGAGCCCAGAAGAGTCAGAAAAAACAGCATGAGGATGATTTAGGAGATTTGCATTGTCAGCCAGCTGGAGTGCTTGGAAGTGCCCACCTCTGCCAGCAAGATCCTAGGGCTGCTCTGGATTCCTGGAAGGGATTTCAGCATCATCAATTCCTTATGTGTGCTGCAGCTCACCTCCAAGCTGCAGTGTGAGCTGTGGCCCCAGGAACAGTGGGGCCTGTTCCACTTCACCCAGGAAAAGGGTTTACAGTGATCTTGGTCAGCAAGGATCAGTGATGCTGCTGGAGGAAATGTGAGAAACTCTTCTTCTGTACAGGGAGTATGGATAGGGTCCATGGATAGGGACACACCAGCCTGGGGAAGTAATGGTGGAAGGAAGTGTGGATCCTGTGCCTGGCTCAGCCAGTCACCTTGGGGAAGTGACCTTGGCCTTATCTACACAGAGACAATCAGGAAAATGAATCTGAATTAACCTTTGCAAATTGGATTAGCTAAACTTCATTAAACTGTCTATGTGGACATTCCTGTTCAGAATTCAAGCAGCCTCCACTCATCCTGGTTTACTTCATGTCCACAATAAATGAAAAGAAACTCAGCTTTTTTTTGCTTTTTTTTTTTTCTATTGTGAATAGGACTGTCCACACAACTCTTCTAAGTGCAGTTTAAGTAAACCACCACAACATCCAGTTTCAGACTAATGATCCCTGCTGGTCTCACATTTCTTTGTCTTCCCACCATGCTCTCTGTTTGGACAAGGAGCTCTAGAGTCTCTGGAAGAAGGTGCAGCTCTGATTGTATGCACAGACCATACCTACTGCAGGATCAACACAACCCTGATGAAATGTAGCCTCAAGCTGTGCAGGGGAGGTTAAGCTGGGCATCAGGAGGAATTTCTTCAGAGAAAGGGTTGTCACTGTCCCTGGGAGTGTTCAAGAAAAGATTGCACACTGCTCTAACTGACAAAATGGTTTTCAGCCACAGGTTGGACTCAGCAATCTCAGAGGTCTTTTCCAACCTGAAAAATTTTGTAATTCTGTGACTCTTTTACAGAAGTAGTACAGGTGCAGCTGTAAAGCTGCTGACCTGGGTAGGAGAATGTCTATCAGGGGTGGGTTGGTTTGAATCCAGCAAAAAAAAGATCATGTCACACCTGATGGACACAACCACCTAGAAAGGCAAGCAAAACTGGCTGTGAGGATACTGGGGGAAAATAAAGGAATATTGAGTGGTTTCCCTGTAGTAAGCTTTCAATGCTTACTCCCCCTAGAGCCAGGCTGGGGCGATTTGGGCCAAATAAACAGGAAAGAAGGAATCTGGAGGACAGGTTGGGCTGGTTCACTCACAGGCTGATGCTCAGCAGTACAGAGCCCACCTGGCAGCTCATTGCTGCTGAGAGCCTGGAGGGACTGGTACTGCTGGCCTGGATAACTGGGCACACCCTCAGGAAGTTTTCAGATGCCACCAAAGGAAGCAGTGGGCAGGGAAGCACTTGACACCCAAGAGGCTGCAGCTGCTGTTCAGAGGGAGTGGAGAAATGGGCAGACAAGTGCACAGTCCTGATGGAATAACCTCACAAGGGAACAGGACAGGCCAGGGGACAGCTGGGCTGGGAAGCAGCTTGGGAGGAAGCAGCTTTGTGGACAGGGAGATGGGATTGCTGAGGAGTCAGGGATTGGACAGGGGTCATTGCCTGTCACAGCTCAGGTGAGCTGCACCCTCAGCTGTGTTAGCAAGGAGGCAGGCAGCACATCAAGGGAGGCAGAATCCCCTTTGTCTGGCCCTTCTGAGATTGTTTTGGAAATGCTGAGTCCAGTTTGGGGCTTCCTAGGACAAAACCAGCATTGGCAGATTGGAGCAGGCCCAGCAGAGGCCCCCAGTGGATAGTTGAGATGCAAGGAGAGGCAAATCCAGCTGATTGCTCATCCTGGAGGAGAGTAGGAGGAGGGTCAAACTGCTTTCCACAGCTCCCTGAAGGAAGGGATCGAAAAGACAGAACTCCTGGGGGTGCAGAGCCAGCCTGGGTTGTTCTGTGGTCTAAATCTGAGCTTTGAGACCCCAGAGAGAGTGCCAGGCACACCTGCAGTTCCTCAAAGAAAAGACGTGCCCACACCATGATGCCAATTTACTTGAGGGTTGGAGGATGCTCTCTATCATCATGTTTGGGCACTGCTGGTGAAGGTCAGAGAAGCAGCTCCTCCATATTCCTGTAAACTGGATTAGTGGAGTAGTAAACGTATAATAAAGTAATAATAAACATTTCTAGAGTGATTAATCTAACTGCTAATTGAGGAATCAGTCTGATCTCACTTCATACATAAAGGTGTGTTTGCCAAAGCTGCTCCTTTGAACTTGCTTGTACCTTTCCATCAGTGGTTCCACATTTTCCTTTAGAACTGCACAGAAACCTGTGAGATGTGGCACTGAATCTATCCTTTCTCACCAAGCAGGAGACTGAGGTTCAGAGAAGCCAAGCAACTTGTTTGAAGTCATGGTGAGTGCTGTGTTATGTAGATCATCAAAACATCGACTGCACCTGCCTGGTGCTCCTGCCCCAGGTGGTTTTCCCCTGCTTTTTAAACCTGGACATGGCCCACTCTCACAGCCCAGCTGATGGATGGTAACTCATTAAGCAGGACTAATGCAAGTGGGTCTCAGCCCAGCAAACAATTCCCTAAGAACACACAGCCTCTCCTCTGCTCACACAGAAAAACTGCTTTTATTTCCCTGACTGTCCCTGAACCTCTGATTACTCCCAATTTGAAGTCCTTTCCTGGGGCACTTTCAATAGGATAGCTGGAAAAATCAGGCTTTTCTATTTTTTCTTTTTTTTTCAATTTAAGGAGATAATAATTACGGAGATCATTGTGTTGATGCTCCAGTAGACAATCAGAGAGGCTCAGCACTGAACTGCTGGCAGTAGGTGGACTGTGAATTGCTGTCTGCTCCAGTCACCTGCCAGGAGTCCCCCACCCCTCCTCAAGCAGACCTGCTGATGGGGTGTTGTGTATTTTTTGGTGTTGTCGTTGATTGCTGACATAAAAGAAGCTGAAGCAACACCGTTTTAAGCTGAGTATCCAAGGCGACCTCATTAACATCTCTGCAGAGGAGCCCTTGAAAAAACATCAGTCACGGTGGTCCTGAGTGGAACAGAAACTGTTCTGTGTTTTCTTGATCAATTGCTTAAAATTCAAGGTCGGGGTGCAGAGCAGGGAGGGCTCCCCGCCAGTCACTGCAGGGTTGGGCTGAGGGTTTTTTTGGAAAATAGTGATGCTGTCGTACTGGAGAAAATCCATGTGCTCCCTCAGAGGAGCACTATTGGGAATAAATGCTGGAAGCTGTTCCACTTGAGCAGATGGCTGAAAAACTTTGGCTGAGAAATAAATTGAGTATGACGGTCTGAGGGCCAATCACAGATGGATGAAATTCTAGTGATGTCCCAAATGTCCTGAACATAGAAGGTTCTCTTCTTTCCCCTTTTGTGCTAAAAAACCATAGTAGGATTTTTAATACAGACTGAAAAAATGTTGATGGAGTGAGACACAGAGATAACGGTTTAATGTCCTCTGGATCAGCAGCACATTTAGGAGCCCCGAGGTTCTGCCTCCTCCAGGTCAGTGGTGGAGGAAAGTGCTGACCGTGCAGGGACCACGATGGAAAGGCTGGGAATGCCCCTGTGCTCCTTCAGACACAGCCTGCTGTCCATGTGCAACACCAGAGGCTCGAGTATTCCTGCTGAATTCAAGCCATGCAGAACCCAAAAGCAATGTTTTTTTTCTTCAGGATCTTTCAACCCAGCCTCAGGGTAGACTGGGAAACTGGTGTTAAATGGAGAAGTCACTAGGAACTCTTTCCCTGGGTTTGAGGCCATGTCCATAAACCCAGGGGTGACCCTCAAGGTGTATGACCTTAACAAACCCCTCTCCCTCCAGCACAGCACATAAAATGAGCTGTGAGCCCTGGGTTTCAAATCACGGGCTCTGGGATCCAGCCCAGTGCAGATCCCAGGCTTAAACTCATCTCTGCTCAGGCTCAGAAGAGAGATGAGCCACATTTCAAGTGGCACTTGTCTTGCATGTCCTGAAAACACCCTGAGCCCAGCTCCTCCCTTCCCAGTTCCTCAGCTGACAGGATGCCATGGGAGCTGGTGAGGCATCAGCTGGGAGCTAGGTTGGTGCAGCCTGGCAGCCAGCAGCACCCAGCGTGCTTCCACAGGGACCAGCCCTCTCTAGTGTGAGGACCAGGGGACAGAGCAACCCTGTGCTTTCTCTAGCACACAGATGAGGCCACACACACACCCTTTTTTCTTTTCCTTGAACAACTCCTTCCCATCCATTGTTTCTCATGATGGGACAAGCTCATGCACATGCAGGCTGTTATAACCCAGCCCCAACACTGAATCTCATGGGGCAACATCAGCAACTTCCAACAGAAAAGATCTTCTGTGGTCAAGTGACCAGCTGGAACGATTATGTGGGATTGAATCATTGCTTCAGCCATACAGGACACCACAACCCCACAGAGCTGCACAAAGGGCTCTGTGCTGCCTGTGTGTGAAACCCTGGGTGCCAACTTGCATTTGCTTGGTGATCTATGGCCAGGTCAGGGACAGCTGGGACATGTGAGACCACACGGTGAGGACTTGTCAGGACTCACTGGAAGCTGCAGGAGAGGTGGACAGGGTCACAATATTTCCTGGCAGCCCTGTCTGAGAGCTCTGCCTGTGGGGCTGGGACTGATATTAAAGGCTGGACTTAGCCTGCATCTGCAGTGCCCAGCAGAGGCTTTATCAAATGAGCTTATCAGCAATGCTGCTTATTCCTCTCAGCCAGTGGCTGGTATGTGCTGTATTCACCACCCTCAGCCCTTCGTGGCAGATGCCCCTTTAAAACCTATGATTTGAAAACAGGGATGTATTTGGGGTTTTAACAACCATACATTCACACTCCTATAATCTATGTGGATTCAGTAACAGAGGCAAAAAAATGAGAATGTGAAAAATTCCAAAGGGAAGAGGATGTGAAGCCTGTGCAGTCAGTGCAGAGAGCAGGACCACCCACACCCTGTGACTTGGGGCCATCCTCACTCCACTTTGTGTTTTCGAGTCGAGCCTGGCACTCAGGGTGTCCTGCTTGGTCCCACACCAAGCTGGCAGAGGAATTTTAAATACTGGACAAGACTCTCCACAGAAGACAGAGGAATTTGAACCCTGGGCTGGCCCCTGCTTTTGCATTGTGGTTGAGCAGGAAGGAGAGTCCAGGTTTGGAGATGCTTCTGCCATCTTCTGCAAGGGCACAGGTGTAGCTCCCACAGGACATGGCCAGTGTAAGTGGAAAGGAGGGGTGGGTGACATACCACCAAGCCTGGTGTTTTACTCCCTGTCTCATGGCAAGGGCTACTCTCTATCTCCACCATCAAAATTTGGTAAATGATGCCATGGCTGTGGCCAGAGGCTCAGCACCTGTCCCCAGCACTGATCAATACACAGGACAGTGTGACCATGGTCAAACACTTCCCCATGACATCCTTCCAGTCCGTAATAGGTTGTGCTTTAGAGACTTCCTGACCCAGAGTTAAAGTCCTTGTATTTAGTCATCCTCAATTCCTCAATGGATTTCTTTCCCATGACCTTGTTTGCGAGTTTGCACCCCCCAGTAAAGTCAGAAATCCGAGTGTTTCATTATAAGCATTTTCTTTACCATTTCCTGATTAATCATCCCCGGCACCGCGGTCATTACAGCAGCTCCTGGAGACTGAGCAGCCACAGGGCTCATTGGCCAGGCAGCAGCAGCTCACTGCCCTCACTGGGACACTTCCAGGGAGTCACTGAGCAGAACCAGCCCTGGGATGGGGCAGAGTCACTGCCCCAGGAGGAGGGCACGGGGGATCCAGCGAGAGGGCACAGAGCAGCAGGGGACTGGAGGGGGTGGGGAGGACATCAGGGAAAGCAAGACAAGGGGAATAGAGAGTTGAAACTGGAGATGCAGGTGGATTAAATAGTTAATCTGTATCATAAACAGCACAGGTGAGAGTCTGCTGCTGAGTCTCTTAATCCAGTTATTGCCATTCAGCGTGGTCGTCTCCTGCCGTTCTGATGCACCACTCATCCTTCAGTTTTGGAAAAACAACACTAGCATCAACAACATATAAAAAGAGACACAAAAGAGCTTCTTGTGTATCTGTGCAGTTTGGGATTTCTCTCCTGTAAAAACCTACCAACTCTTCTAAGGGAGAGCATCTTTGGGAAGAGCAGAGCTGCATCATCCATGTGTTGATGACACAGTTAATGTTCCTGAGTAACTCAGAAGTGACAAGGTTGATACTTAGAGGTAAATCTTCTGGGTTCCTGTCAGTCCAGAGCAGATGTGACCTCTTGAGAATTTATCAGATGCAGACACACAAACACAACCCTACAGGGAAAAAGCAAGTCCTCAGAAGAAGGGGGAATAGAAGAAATGAGTGAACATGGAAGGCTGGTTGGGAGAAGGTTGTGTGAGAAGCTCTGGGGTTTTTCTCAGTGGGGCTCAGTGGCACATGGAATTGAGAGGACTGAGATGGACTGGATTGGGTTGGATGGTGTTCTTATGTGGGGAACCACATGAAATAGCCTTTCCTTAAAAGTCATTCATGGATTGATGAAAAATTCTGCCAGCTCAGCACCCTCAGCACTTCCCTACAGTTCTCCAACCCATCCTGGAGCTGTGATGCTGAGTGCCTGAGCTGGGGAACTGCAAGAAGGGAAAGCCTGGGACATGCAGGAGGGTTGGGGAGTGAGGAGCAGCACAGGAGGATTGCACAGCTACCTCTGGGCACGAAGAACAAGAAATGTCCAGCTAGACAGACCCTTCTCTGGACTCACTCCAGCACCTCAGTGCCTTTCTTGGGGGCCAGATCAGCTGGGTGCAGAGAATCTGCCAGCTCCCCACCACCATGGGAGTTTTAGTCAGTGATAGTTCGAAAGAGTCCAGCAGAGACATTGGAAATGATGATATTCCACACGAGAACACAGGGTGCAGTACTGGAGACCTGACCCATGCACAGAAAAGGGAGCTGCAGTTGGACAGGGAGCATCCTGTGGGTTGTGATGTCCCGTTAATTTGGTACCCATCACACCACCTGAACAGAGCAAACAGGCCAGTGCAGAAGGCCAGGGCAGCCCAGAGCTGGTGCTGGATCCCAGCTCCCAAGCAGTGCTTCAGCTGCCAGCAGTGACCTGGGGTCAGAGCAGGGCTGGAAGGAGCAGCCAGCACTCAATGCCTGATTATTTTCTCTCATTTCCTATGCAAGTCTCTCATCATCAAGCCATCCCACAGTGACCCACAGCTGCACTGATACACGATGCTGTGCGTGCACTGGCATCCCACACCAGGGAGTGCAGCTGTTGGATTTTATACTCCAGCCTTCCTAGGTGCTGCATAAAACACAAAATACAGCCAGCCCCTGTCTCAACAGAGCATGCAGCCTTCTGCAGGTACACCAAAACAGGCTTCACCTTCATGCAAGGTTTTAATAGATAGAGTACCTCTTGTCTGTTCAGTAAGAAACTGTCTCTGCATGGATTCAATCAAGTAAAACTAGCTATCTGTGTGCCTGGGAGTTTGAAATGGCTCCAGGTTACACTTTATTCCCTTATTTAAAGTTTTAAAAAGCAGGTTACTCCAGCGTAACAAAGACTTGCTGTGTCATATTTACACAAAGGCCGTATTCATACAACCATAGAATGGTTTGGGTGGGAAGGCACCTTAAAGATACAGCTGGGATGATTAAAGACCATCTTGTCCCAACCCCCTGCCATGACCTCCTGCTATCCCAGGTTTCTCCAAGCTCTGTCCAACCTGGCTTGGGCACTTCCAGGGATGGGGCATCCACAACCTCTCTGGGCAACCTGTGCCAGGGCCTCATCACCCTCACAGAAAGATTTTCTTCCTAATATTTATTCTAAACCCACTGTCTCTCAGTGGGAAGCGATTTCTCCTTGTCCAGTCACTCCAGGCCCTTGTAATTGGTCTTTCCATCTTTCTTGCAGGCTCCCTTTGGGAACTAGAAGCCACAATGAGGTCACCCCAAAGCTTTTCTTCTCCAGACTGAACAATCCCAGCTCCTTCCAGTGCTTGGACCTCAGAGCTGGATACTGGCTTTTGTCTGTGCTGGGAATTCTTCTTGATGAAATCGGGCTGGGTTTGGCCATGGAAACAGCACCCTGAGCTGAAGGAGGACTACTGCACCTTGTACCATGCCTGAAGAAAATTTGCTTGAAATTCATGGGGAACAAAGCAGAGTGCCCTGATGAAGTCAGAGATCTGCCCAAAGTCACATTGCTACAGCCCTTGTCAGCCAGTCTCTCATCCTGCACTGCACACCTGATGTCCTTTGGGACACAGGGAATAACCACAGCAGGCAGGGCTGGAGGAGCCAGGAGTGATGGCCACAAGCCAGCAAGGAGACATTGCAGCACAGGAATTCTCACAGAGGTGGCAAAGTTCATGTCCTGCAGAGGTGTCTGCTGTGGCCTGGGACCAGAATGTCCCCAGGCATGTGAGATGGAAGCTGTCCTGAGCTGTGCAGCGTGGCCAGGCCTCAGAGGAGCTGCCACACACCCTGCCAGCTCCCCTTTGCCCCCTGACCACAGGCACAGCCACCAGGCAGCTCAGACTGGGAGTGGCTGCAGCTCTGGAGGTCTGTGCCCGAGGGTGGAAAGTGCTGGATCCACAGCTGGAAGTGGAGCATTCCTGTCCTGTGGGAGGCTGAGAGCAGCCTCCCCAAGCTGGCCACAAACCCCAGCAGGAGGCCACTGTGCTGTGAAGCAGCAGCTCCCATGGCCACATTTGCACAGGCTGTTCTCTGAAGAGTCTCTTCAAAGCTGACGCAGCCCCTGGGGCTCCCTTGGCTGGCTAACACTGATGCATGAGTCACTGAAAATTACTTTCCAGTGCCCAAGCCCACAGGCTCGAGGGCAGGGAAGAGCTATGGTGACCCAGCCACCTAAAAACCCTGTCCTGGAGCCGCTGTTCTGTCTGTGAATGACTGAACGAAGAGCCCTGAGCTTACAATAGAAACAAAATCTCAAACGGAACACTGCCTCTCAGGTTTATTGCATTCCTCCCCCTCTGTTCCAGACCTCTGCTGTCTCCAGCTCAAGCAGCAGAGTTGTCATGCAACTTTGATATTTGCTGTAAGAACAAACCCCAGCAGCACCCAGCTGGCTGTGCTGCCCCACTGCCTGTGTGTTCTGGGTACCTCTCACAGGAGCACTTTGAAGGATGCTCGCAGCATCCAACTGTCTGCACGTTCAAAGGAAGGGAAGTTATGATGTTAGCACATGCCATGACCTTCAGAGGAAGGGACTAATTATTCCCAAGCAGGCAGCTTAGTGCTGGGCAGCTGCTAATGAACATTGATATGGAATGAAATGCATCCAGATGCAAATTGCAGCTCTGCCTGAGGAGGTTTATGAAGGAGATGATCCTGTGCTGGCTGCAGCTCCACGGTTTTGCTGTGGATGAACCTTTCAAGATTTCTGTCCACATCAATGCCCTTTTTTTCCCTCTTTCCCCACCTGCTCCCAAGCTGATTCCAAACTGACTGTGGCCATTACCAGGAGCAGAGCTGTGTGCTGGAGGCTCCAGTTCCACCTGCAGGATCCAGGTGCTGGTCTCCAGGGAGGCTTTGGCAGGGCAGGGGCTGAAACACCACCTGCAGCATGGACAGCAGCAACTGGCTTTTGTTCTGGGATGTGAGGGAAGGGAGCTGGGGAGCAGAACCAAGCAGACTGGCAGCTGCTCCCCAGGAGGACACAAGTGTCCAAAGTGCCAGGCTTGCCTGGCTGGGTCAGCAGGAACCCTTGGCCAGAGTGGCAGAAGTGCAGCAGAGTAAGGAAGGGCATCATTCTGGGGAGAGGCAATGCTGTGGGAAGCAGAAGCAGCTGGGAGCAGCCTCTGAGCAGGTCAGGTGGCAAAAGGAGCAGTTGCTGGTTGCCACAGAGTCAAACCACGTCCCTAAAAGCCGTGTGTGCCTCGCAGGGAAAGCTGTGCTGAGGGCTGTGATTGCAATCACCCCCGGCAAGACCTTTCCTAGGCATGGCAGGGGTGATAATGGCTTGCCTGTTGTCAGCATCCTGGAGCAGCCCGGGACGCCCTGGCAGGCTGTCATCAGTGCCTGCTGCTTGGCTGCCTGGCCAGTTCCACCTTGCACAAGGAAAAGCAAACACAAAGAGGAGGCTGCAAAAAACCTCAAGCGCCCTGTAGACAGGAAGTGTCAAAACCCAGGCTGCCCGCTCAGTCTGGCTTTGGCAGAGCTCAGAATGCCAGTGGGAAAGGAATGAATCTTACATTTTATGAGGGGAAACATGCCTTGCTCTGTGTTGAAGAAGCTCAGGCTGTGGAAGGTTGTTTGATGTTTTGCTTCCCCAGTGTCTGCAGTGGGTGTCCTGGCCCTGCTCAGGGCAAGCTTCTGATGCTGTCATGGTGATGGAAATGTTTGTCCCTTCTGGGCTGGGCTCTGGGATGTATAATTCTGATTTCTGGCTCCTTGAGATAAAAATACCAGTGTCAGTAGGTGTGCAGTGAAGATCTCAGCCTGCACTGTCCCTGCCTGGCAAGGTGGGCTGGGCCCTGGTGCTGCAGTGAAGCTGTTCCCAGCAGGAGCACAGCTCTGCCTGGACCACACCTTGTCTCTGCTCTCCCAGTGCCTTTCCCAGAGGGGAGGGATGCAGGGGACTGCAGGCAGCCCAGCTTCCAGCAGCCATTCCTGCAGAACTGCTCAGCCTGCCAGCAATGTGCAGCTCCAGCACGGGCCAAGCTCCTGCCAGCCTCATTCCCTCTCATCCTGGATGGACACAGCTAGGTGCAGAGCTCATTTCAGGGGTCACCTACCTTTCCCAAAGCTTTCACCTCATAGCATCCATGATCCCACAGCTTGCTGCTCACACAGGGTTTTCCTGTGGGCAGTGGTGTGATGGGTGGCACAGGTGCTCCCTCTCTCCTCATTCCATCACTGCTCTGGAATCTGAACCCCCCCAGTTTCCCCAGCCACTCCTCATCAGAGCTGTGCTCCAGAGCCTTTCCCATGTCCATTCCCTGCCCTGGGCAGGATCCAGCACCTCCATGTGTGTCTTGTAGTGAGGGGCCTAGAACTGAACCCAGTACATTATTCCAGTGCATCCTGGAACAAACTTGATATTTTTAGGCATTAGTAAGTTTATCAGGAATCCTACTGACCAAACACCCACAGAAAACAGCGAAGGACATCCATAAGGATATCCCTGGGCACTGAGGAGCATAGTTTTGTTAAGCAGGCTGGCAGGTAGGGCTGGACTCAGAACATGCATCAGGCAGGTTCAGCTCTGAGCTGTGGGACTCAGCTGCAAGGTTAGAGCATCCCAGTGGGATCTCCCACTTACACACAGGGAGCTGAAAAAGGACCTTCAGCAGTCATCTGCTCCATTCTCCAGCTCAAAGCAGGGCTAATTTAAAGACTAAATCAGGCTGCTTGGAGCCTTATCTTTCTTATAGATTGTAAATAAACTGGACAATTCCAAAGACAGCGCAGAGACAAGATATCTTCTTGTCAAGAGCATTAACCAAGTCTTGGTGTTTTTCAGGGAGCAAGAGTTTCGAGTTTCTTGGTAATTTTTTGTTTAGATGAGCTCTGGGTTACCAGTGACAGAAAAAGTGATTGAATTGTACCTGGCAGGACTTCTAAGAAATATTCAGTTTCATGAGAAAATGCAGCTTCTTGATAAAATGGGACTGCTGGCTCGTGTGGTGATTTTGGATGAATATTCAGAAGGGATGGTTTCCCAAATCACAGGGTCAGAGGTGAAGACATCCCATGAACTGACTGAATGAGATCAGCACAGAAACATGTCCACCCTGAGGAACCTGGGTATCCCTGAAGCTACCAGTACCACCAGAGATGCCAAACCCTGTAAAACTGGGCTTAGACAGGCTCCACTGAGATGCTAGAGTGAAGTTTCCCCTGTTGCAGGAGACAGCTCAGCCCAAACAACTCGTGCAGTTGGAAAGGATAGTTACCAACAAAGTTGTAAGGATCAGTTCTTTACAATATTTGATGCTGGAATTCCCACATAGCTTCTGGCTGGAAAACCATAGGAAAAATGTCCCTGTTTAAACAAAGCCAGGCTGTGTCCAGTACCCTTTGTGCATGTTCCTGTCACATCACCTGGGCCTGGGCTCACTGTAAACCCTACAATTGCAGCCAGGCTGACTTGGGCAAAGTGGACTAAATGAAGAAGGCAAGAAGTCTTCTTGTTGACTTGTGAGGAGGTGGATCAACCCCCATTTCTGTTTCTTGATATATTTGCTTTATCATTTAATGGACCACATGCCCCTCTTAGGGATGATAGGTCTAGATGTTAAACATGCTGCTCATCAATGCATCTCCTTCACCACCACGTGCCTCAGAGCCTGCCCTGAAGAAATCCCATTTCAGTGGAGAGGTGGCTGCCTTGGCCCTTCCCTCTGACCACAGCCTCTCCCTAGGATGGGTTTACCAGGGAACAAAGACAACAACCATGGCAAACCTTTCCTACTTGAGGGGTTGTGGCTCTGGAGCTGGGACACTTGTGTGTGACTGGGGGTGGCTGCACAGCTGCAGCACAAGCAAACTGTCCTGAGAGGAGGCAGTGGAGAAGACTGCAGTGATTGCATTGTGATACAGAAGAAGTGTTAGAGCTAATCCATTGCCATCTGTCTTTATTTTGCTAACCCGTTCAGTTGGACGCCACAGAAGTGCATTCACAGCAGATGAGCTGGGAGAGCCGTGGCATGGCAGCTCTTGGATTACTGGCATGAAAAGAATCCTTTTGTTCACGAGCCAGGAAGATTAGCTGCTGCCACGTCTGTGTCTGGTTTGGAAAGAAAGAGAAGATGCAGCTCTCTTGCTGCCTTGGCCACTGCTTTGTGGCATCCCAGCTCCAGCTCTTTTCTCACCTCCCTCTTGCTTTATCCTTCCTCTGCTCCTTCCTTCCTGCTCTCTCCTCATCTTGAGCTTTCTCTGTCTTTTCCATCTGCTTCTCTCCTCTCTTGGCATCTTCTCTGCTTCTGCTTGAGTGCACACAATATCCCTTCTCCTCTTCCCCGAGTTCAGGCGGGCAACAGAAAAGTTCAGAGCAGCACAAGCTCCTCTGCACTGAGGTGCTTTACCTGCAGCCCCTGCTGCGAGAAAAATTGGCTCGCACCACCTGATCCCAGGCAATTTTGCTCGCAGCGGGCGCTGGATAAAGCGCTCGGCGCGGGGCGGGCGCGGGGCTCTCCGCAGCGGGGCTGGGGCGCCGCGGGGCCGGGGCTGCCCGGGGGCTGTCCGGGGCACCGCGGCTGGCGAGCAGCGGGGCTGCTCCGGCCACAGCCCTGGCCAGGCTCTGCAGAGCAGCGTGACCCATTTAGAGCTCCCCGACGGCTCCAGGCACGGCGTGACCGCGCTCTGAGAAGCGCTTCTCTCAGCAGCCGCTAAAGCCCTCGGTGTCCTTTAATTCCGAGAGCGGCACGCTGGAAGGAGATGCCCTTCAGATGCCCTCTCCTGATGCTGTACCTGCAGGCTGTCTGCAGAGCACAAAGCAAACCCGGTTCTCCTTGGTTAGGCTGGGGATACAGGGATGGTCCAGCTCCTGCTCGCCGGGCTGGAGGCTCCTTGGGCGACCCTGCCCCATCGTGCACAGCCAGGCTTTGCCAGGGTGGGTCCCAGCAGCACCTGCAGAGAGCAGAGCCGCCTCCTGCTGATTTCTCCCGGAGAGGATGGAGCGCGGAGGTGAGGCAGGGCAGGGCAGGGAGGAGGGAAGTGTTCCTATTCCCTCCATCTCCCCCTCCCAGGTACGGAGCTGCACTTCCCTGGGCTCCGAGAGGATTGGCCTCACGTGCAGGGCAGACTGACCTTGGGGCTGCATTCCCAGAGAGCTGCTGGCGAACAGGAGCCTCCCCCACAAGCTGGGGAAATGCAGCCTCGGACCAGCCAGGATGGCTGGGGACACTCACAGCCTGCTCAGTGCTGTGCAGGAGTCCCAGCCATGCTTCTGTAATATCCTTAACCCTGCCCTGTGCACTGCAGTGACCAGGATCTGTGCCACAGCCAGCATTCCCAAATACATCCCACTGCTGCACACGCAGTGGCTTCTGTGTGGGGCTAAAAGGGGGAAGGAGAGGTGTGTGGTTGCTTCAGGCATTGCCATTCCCTCCCTAATAGAGGTGAAAACTCACCCAAGTAAAACAATTCCTGGGAAATAGGTCTCCAGTAGTGCCTGAAGCGGGTGCAGTGGATGAGAGTGATGGTGTGCCTCCAGGAGCCAAGCTGCTCCCTGTCCCCCCAGAGACTCAGCCCTCCTCCAGCATCCTTCACAGCTACCTCTGACTTTCAATCCACATTCGTGAAAAAACTTCATAATCTCCACGACTAGGGAAGGTTTTGGGTCATATACAGATGGATGGAAGGAAATTAATTTTCTGCTTGGGCACTGAATCGTCCTAGGAGAAGACCTTCATCTCACACTGCAGCTCGCTGGACCATGCCAGCCTGTTGAATTTCCTCATGTGACACCATCAGGGGCTGTTTGGGCCCTTTGCAATCAAATAAGAGTCAGAGGTACATAAAAGATGAGCAATGAGAATTTCTGCCCCCTTGCAGGATGAACCTTTGCTTCTCTCATTTTAAAAAACACAGCCAGAATTTGACCCCCGTGGTGTTCAGAGCTGGTCAGCAGTTTGGGGATGCCCAGTGCCTCCAAAGCTCATCAGCATGGGGGTCTCCATCAGCATCAAGAGGTCTGCAGAACCTCAAGCAGGTCAAAGTGGTTTAGGGTGTTAGCAGCCAGGTGCCTGCAGTCACCAAGGGTTTGTAGACTAAAACTCCACGAGGCCTCCACTGTGGCTCTGTGCCATCTCCTGAGAGCCAAGGGGGAATCTCATGCCCTAGCACATCTCATCCCTGCACTGGCAGCAGTGGACACTCATGGCACTCATGTTTCTGACCTTCCCCAGCATGGAGCCTTGCAGCCAGATAAGACCATGGCATCTGCAGCTTTCCACTCCAAACCATCCTTGTTCATGGATCTCTGTAAATGCTGCCCCCTTTGGCTGGGGAGCAGCGTGGCTGCAGCATCTGGGTCTGATCCTCCTCATTGCCCTCTGCCCTCCCAGGGCTGAGTCCCCCTGTGCACTCCAGGACCACCTGGGGCTGGGTGGATGATCCAGTGCCAGCTGAGTGAGGAGCTGGGGCACGCTGGCAGGGGTGCCCATGCTGGAGCAGCTGTGCCAGCAGAGCAGGGCTGCCTGGAGCTGGGCTCCCGTGCCCAGGGAGGAGGGATGTGCTGGGTCATGGCTCCCCAGGGCTGGTGAGAGCCCTGCCAGCACCCCTCCATCAGATGGGAGCTGAAGGGCTGCCTGGCTCTCCGTGACTCAGCAATAATGCTTTGGGTAGTTAACATTTCATTATCATTTTTAAAGGCTAAGTGGCTTTTACCACCTGAGAAGTATATTAATGGCCCCAGTAAAACACTCCCCTGAGTGCCCTAATGCTTCTGTTATATCGATTCATTTCCCCCCTCCCCCCTTTCCTTCTTTCTTTTTTAAAACATTTTTTCTCTCTCCCTGCATGTATTCCCCCATTATGAAAAATACACACCCATTTATACGGTGCAGACAGGGGGAATAATGCTGTTCTCCACCTAATAACACTGCTGAATCCTCCCTTCCTCACTTGCTTATTACTCCCCACAGCACAGAGACAAGAGGCAGATGGTGACAAATTCCTTCCCTGCCCCCAGCAGATGATCAGCTCATTCCCTGGGTTCCCTGGGTAATTCCCAAGGGGATTTCTTGGGGTTTGGAGGTGGTGCCTTCAGCCTCTGGAAACCTCTCCCTTGGGTTGTGCTGTGTCCTGCATCTTGTCCCCTCACTTCCAGAAAGGCACTGAGAGGCTGGAGAGTGTCCATGGAGGAGAACAGAGCTGGGGAAGGGTCTGGAGCACAAGGAGCAGCTGAGGAAGCTGGGAAGGGGCTCAGCCTGGGGAAAAGGAGGCTCGGGGGCACCTTCTCTCTCTCCACAGCTCCCTGACAGGAGGGAACAGGGACAGGATGAGAGGAAACAGCCTCGAGCTGCACTAGCAGAGGGTCAGGTGGGACATGAGGAAGAATGGCATCCTGGAATTTGGGGTCTGCATTTGTGGTGGGGAAGATTTTCTTCAAGGGGACACAGCCTCAAGGTTCACCAGGGGAGGTTCAGGTTGGACATCAGGAAGAATTTCCTCACTGGAGGGGTGGCCAGACATTGGAACAGGCTGCCCAGAGAGCTGGTGGAGCTCACCATCCCTGGAAATGTTCAAGAAATTACTTCCAAGAAGAAGGCCTTGAAAGAGATCTCCAAGATCATCAAACCCAACCTTTGAGTGATCAGCATCCTGTCAGCCAGCCCAGGGCACTGAGTGCCACATCCAGTCATTTCCTGAGCACCTCCAGGGATGGGAACTCCCCCACTGTCCTGGGCAGTCCCCTTCCAGTGCCTGGCCACGCTTCCAGTGAGGAAATTCTTCCTGATGTCCAACCTGAACCTCCCCTGGTGAGCCTTGAGGCTGTGTCCCCGTGAAGAAAATCTTCCCCACCACAAATGCAGACCCCAAATTCCTGGATGCCATCTGCTGTACAGGCCAGGCAGGAGCCTCCCAGCCCAGATTTGGCTGCTGCTGCTGCTGGGTCCCACAGTGAAGGACTTGCTATGCCACCAGTGGCACACTGACACCAGGTGAGCTCCTCGGAGTGGCCAAGAAAGCCAAGGGCAGCTGGCCTGTACCAGAAACAGTGTGTCCAGCAGGACCAGGGCAGGGATTATCCCCCTGTGCTAGGCACTGCTGAAGTCTTTTCCAACCCAAATACTTCTATGATTCTATGGAATAACTTCCAAAACATGATTCTCCTCTCCCCTCCACCTCTTTCATCAAAAAGCCATTTCTGATACATAACATGCCAGTTTCAAAAGGCAGGAAAGCAGCGAGTGTCCCTGCCAGTGACAGACCTCAGGCTGGCCCAGGCACTGCCCAGGTTCTGCTGGTGAAGGTCACAGCTGAAAGATGCTCAGCAGTGCTCCAGATGTCCACAAGACTGCTGTGGAATCAAATTCTCCTGTGATGCTGTGAGCTCTGGGTTCTCAGCTCAAGGTAGTTGGACCCACTGTGCTGATGTGCATCCTCCCCATCCCTGATTTTGGCCAGGAGTTGCAGGAAGGAGGTGAAGCACCCTTTGGTCAAAGCTGAGGCAATTTAGCAGCAGTGGCACCAAAGCTCAGGGTGTAACAGAGCACAGCAGTGTCATTATATTCAGACACAAAATGTAATTTTTCACAATCAGCGGGGATGGACCTTGGGATGTTTTAAACCCTTTTTTTCTGGCTGGGGAAGCAGCCAACAAGGCAGATTGCAGCGTGACTTACCCCCAAGTGCCACCCAGCTCAGCTGGGGAAATGGCAGCTTTGGGCTTTCTTCTTCCTTGGAAGTTTCTTGCAATTTTTCTGTTCTCAAAGTTTTACCTAAAGACTGGCAGTCCATTTCCATCCACATTAAGTTACCTGCTTGGCTATGAAGCACAAAGATCCCACTGCCTACCCACACATGCTCCAGTCCTCAGATCCTCAGTTTTTCCCTGTCTGTCTCTAAATCTGGGGGAACATACTCCTCCCAGAATTTATTTCTCAAAAGGCAATGCCTCTATTCTTTGCTGCTTTTCTAAATGACCTTTCCCTATCTCCTCATGGTTCTCTATCTAAACTATACAGGACAGGTGACTTCTTGTCATTGTCTCTAACATTTGTTGATCTAAAATGGATTTCTTATCTCTGATGAAATATACCTCCCCTTTTCTCATCCTTTTTTATTTTTTGCTATTCTCAGGTCAGTATTTCAGGTGAGCTACAGAAATTAATTCGAGTATTTTCTTGTCTCAGTCCTTTTCTCCTCCAGGAGCTCAAAGACAGCTTCCTGCACTGCCCAGCCCTGGGGGAGGGAGGCTGCAGGCATCCTGAAGAGCCACTGAGCCTTGCTCCAGCCCAGAGGGACTCAGCCCTCCCCTCCTCTCCTTGGGCCTTGTGCCCTCCACGCCGGCACCCCAAAGCCTTCCCCCTGCCCTCCGTGCGCCCTTCCCCACCCCTCCTGCTCCTGCCGTGCCCTCGGGCTCGCTGGCGCGCTGCTGGAGCGCAGGGGACGCGCTGCTGGGCGGATTGCGGCTCCGCCGCGATGAGGGAGCTGGCTGAACTGATGCCCAAGTCTGCAGACTGTCACACTCAGAGCTGCTCTCCTGGAAGTGAGAAAATTTGGTCCCGATAGTAACACTTGGATCGCTGCTTCGCACAGATGTAACTCCTTTCTCCAGCTCCTGTTTAATACGCGCGTTCCTGCCTATTCCTGGAGATGCAATTCAGCGCCGGGTGGAGGGAGCAGCCCGAGACACCGACTCAGCTTGACTCGGCAGCCGAGGGGCTTCCCATTGTTCTCCCAAAGAGCTGGCCAGATCTGGAGATCTCCTACCCCGGGGGGCCATGCCTGGCTCGCAGCACATCCCACTCAAAAGCACCCACCCAGCCCTCAATCTCCGTTCACTGCATTTCCTGGGAGGGGCAGATTTGGGGACTGAGAGCTCCACGACTCACCCCTGCTTACTTCCACCTGTACCAATCCATGCTACCTGTGCCAGGTGTGCTGCAGGGAGGGGGCTGAGGCCATGCCCTTCAAGAGCAGGTGCTGCAGCCATGTGCTGTCCTGGCAGCCCTGGCTGGGGAGGGATGGGCAGGACCAGGATGGTGCTGCAGCTGCAGCAGGAGCTGCCTGGCTTTGGGGCTTTCCGATTCACAGCCCTAATGCAACATTAATGGGCTTTGCTGGCGCTGAATATTTATAAACCCAACAGCAAGTTTCTGCCCAGCCACCGAGAAACTGGGGGCAGAGAGCAGCACACGGCCCCTGCTTGCCCCGGTGACCTGGGCAGGGCCTGCCCTCGCTCCAGGCAGGGATCTGCCCTGTGCACCCACTTGGGAAGGGGAAGAAGATGAGGACAAGGAGGACTCAGAGTTGAGCTGTCTGCAACACCTTTGCCTCCCCTTTCAATCTTACATCTTTGCCTAAGTTTGTGGAAAACCACAGCAGCTCAAGGCTCCCTCCCCTCTCCTGTCATCCCTCCCACACCCCTGTGCTGCCCCAGCCCTTCCCAAAGCCTGACTCTCCCAGCCAGTGCCCCTTGTCCCCACCCTCCACTCCCCTCAGCATCCCCACTTCCCTGACCAGACACCTCCCCTCCCCAAACGCTGCTCTCCTTAGCTCTCCTTGTCTCAATTTTGACCATTTCCCAGAACCCCTTCCCACCTTTCTGCACATCCCCACACCCTGGAGATACAGCCTGGTGGCTGCACAGCCCTTCCCTCCTCCTGCCATGGCTCTGTGGCAGCTGAGCCACTCAAACCATCGGTGCAGGTGGGTGGCACTGCCACACCAGAGGACTGTCCCCACCAGGGCAGGGAGGGGACCCTGAGGAGACCCTGCCCCAGAGCACACAGCTCCATCCCACACTGCTGTGCACAGCAGCCAGCAGTGACTGCTCCAGATAAGCCTTCTTCAGAAGGAAAAGCACATGGAAAAAAATGCATTTTTTCCCTTTTTAACCAGTTTCAAAGGGATGCTTTGGTTTTTTGTTTGTCTCTCGGAATCTTTTGTGTGGAGACAGAATGAGAAATCGCCCTGCTATGGCTATCTGGCCAGGCAGAGGGAGGTGCCAGCCTCCAGGGGACATCACTTTTGGAGTGCAGGGACCTTCTCTCCCACCCAGCCTCCTTGGGCCACTCTTCCCAGTGGAGGGCAGGTGGACAGCTCTCCTCGGGGGTGCAGGGAGAGCCCAGGAAGGTTCCCACCCGCCTGGGGTGATGCTGCAGCGAGGAGCGTGCTGGGCTGTGCTGCAGCTCACCTCACCTCGCACGGGGCGCTGCAGCTGAGGGGCTCGGGCGGTTCCTGGGCCAGGGACATCCCCCTCCCCGTCCCCAGGGCCCGGGGCGTGCCCGCTGGCCGGGGCCACCTCTCGCCTCTCCTGTTTGAGCCGTCAGCTGCAGCAATAAAAGCACCTCCCCTCCCAGCCCTACATTAAAAGAGCCGGACCTAAAATTAATTTAGCCCTGCTCTTTGTTGTGGACAATACAGAGGGGATATTGTGTGTGGGGAGAGAAAGACTTTTTGTTTGGGTGAGGAGACAGCGGCGGTCTGTTCTTGCGGACATCTGAAAACAAGGCTGGGAAGAGCGGCCCTTTAAGTTCGGCTGAAGCAAAAACACACAGCCCCATCTCACAATTAAACACAGTATCAAACCGAGAAAGGATCAATTGAGCCTAAAACAGAAAGCTCCCCATGTGACAGATTCCAGAAAGTACGTGATACACCATGCCCAGGGCTAGTACATGCCTGCTGTGTTTCCCAGTACATGATTAATTTGACTCAGGGCAGGAGGCTGCAGGCAAGGGATCTGCAGCACACACTGAAAAGTTTTAACACTTTGAAGACTGGAAGCGCGGCTGAGCGCCGGAGACAAAGGCAGAGGCGGAGGCGGGCGGTGGGAGCAGCCGCTGGATGGACACACGGACAGCCCTGACTGGATTTTCAGCCCGACACGGGCGTGCTCCGCGCTGGAGGCCAGCACAGCATCCCCCAGCCAGCATCCCGCTCCATCCCGCGGGGCTGCTCCCCATGGCCACGCTCCCAGGGAGGATTTGGGGTTTGGGGTCTGGGGTCCGTGGGGCAGTCCCTGCACTGCAGTCTCATCCCTTGGGTGTGTGACAGGGATCGCCTGGGGAGGTTTGTTTCCCTTTCCCGGTCTTGCAGGTGACCTTGGAGATGCGCAGATTAGGAACAATTAATATATTAGTGGTTTAATTGCTGGAGAGTGCAGATGAAGCCAGCGGGCACTTTCCCCGGGAGGCAAGGGGTGGCGCTGCGACACAGCAGAGCAGTCTGTCCTGGTGGGGTGCTGGCTGGGGACACTGGGGTGACCACCCCAAAGCTGCCCCTCCCCTGCTGGCCACGGCGGGACCTGCTTTTCCAAGGGCAGGATGCGATCTTGGCCGAGGGGTGAGGGCTGAGGTAGAAGGGTGGCATCCCCAGAGCTGGATGCTCTCTGTCCCCACTGCCCTTCCAACAGCAGGACGTCACCCTGGCTGAGGGGTGCAGGCTGGGGACATGGGGGTGGCATCCCCAGGGCTGTCCCCAGCCGTGGGGGACACAGCACTGGCTCAGGCAGGGCTCACTGCCCCAGCCAAGGTCTGTGCCACCAGCCCTGCGCTCCTCGCTGTGAGGGGGGTCCCTGCTGCCAGCCCAGGCTGCCATCCTGGGGGCAGTGTGGGCCCACCGACGGGACCAGAGGTGGCTGGTGTGCAGCAGCAGGGCTGGCATCCCTGGGCTCGGACCATCAAACCAGCCCTGAAAGCAAGCAGAGCCCAGGCTGACAGCGCTCTCCAGGATGGCTGGACACAGAGCCTCACAGCTCTGCTTCTTGTTGCCAGCATCTTTTCCCGGTCTGGGAATGGCTGTAGCTTGGCAGTGACACTCCCCAGCCTCAGCCCCAGCTCTGGACCACAGTGCCACAGAGGTGCTGCAGCCCATCATGGGGAGCCCCAGTTTGGGGGTGGAGGAGCCCTGAGATCACTCATCCCTGGTGGAACACACCTCACCCAGGGCTGCTGTGTTCCCTGCTGCACTGAGCCTTCAACCAGCACGACTTTTCCAAAAATATCTTTGTCAACAGGGCAATCCAGGCTGTCTCACGAAGGAAGCAGACCCACAAGCTGCCAGGGAACGAGCCACTCAGAGGTTTGCACCATCCCCTTCCGAAGCAGCTCTCTCACGTTCCAGCGGTGGAGCGTCCGCACGCGGGATGGGAGCAGGACGGAGCAGCAGGGTCAGCCCATCCTTGGCTCTGCTCCCCCACCAAACACAGCCTCTCCTGCCTGCCTCGCTCAGGGGCTCCGTTCATTATCCGCTGCAAAGTGCTCCGAGATCTCGGATCAAAGGTGCCGTCGCAGCGCCGAGCCTGATTGTTATTGATTATCCGTTCGGCGGCAGGACCCAGCGCCGGCAGCGAGCCCTGCGCGCAGCGCAGCCCGGGGAGGGCCCGCGATCGACTGGCGATTTTTACTGCGGGTGACCCGAGCCAGGGAGCAATTTCTGTTCATCCATCAAGGAACATCCAGGCGTGAGCAAACAGCCAGGTCATGGGCATTCATTTTATTATTAAATCCTAAAGGGGCCGCGGCTCGTGCAGCTGGATGTAAGTGATCTTCGTGTTAAAAAGACGAGCTTTGAATTTAATTCTGCAGCCCGGCTGATAGACCTGGGGATGACTCAGCCAAAAGAACCAGCTAGGCCTTCTCCTCGGGGAGGAACAACACAGCCAGGAAGAGTCAGGGGCCAGCTCCCAGCACAGCACAGCCCTCAGGGCCCTCCTGGAGCTCCTGTTGTCCCTACTTTGCTCTCCTGCCCTCGTGCACCGCGTGCTGGGGTGGCTGCCTCCCAGCCTGAGCTCATGTGGAGGGTTGTGCCTGTGCTGGGGACGGGTTCTGAGCTGTGCTACCCCAACACAGGCACAGGTGGAGCGAATTGTAACAGTGCTCTGGTGGAGTGAGCCATCCCTGGAGCAGGAGCACACGCTGCACCACGTGTGGATTCACACTGCACGGCTGTGCACACCCATCACCCACTGCAGAGCTGTGCTGCACACCCTGCATGGCTGTGCCACACTCACTGCATGGCTGTGCCACACTCACTGCATGGCTGTGCACACCCATCACCCACTGCATGGCTGTGCCACACTCACTGCATGGCTGTGCCACAATCACTGCATGGCTGTGCCACCTCACTGCATGGCTGTGCCACACCTCACTGCAGAGCTGTGCCACACTCACTGCATGGCTGTGCCACACTCACTGCATGGCTGTGCCACACTCACTGCAGAGCTGTGCCACACTCACTGCATGGCTGTGCCACACTCACTGCATGGCTGTGCCACACTCACTGCAGGGCTGTGCACACCCACTGCATGGCTGTGCCACACTCACTGCAGAGCTGTGCCACACTCACTGCATGGCTGTGCCACACTCACTGCAGAGCTGTGCCACACTCACTGCATGGCTGTGCCACACTCACTGCAGAGCTGTGCCACACTCACTGCAGAGCTGTGCCACACTCACTGCATGGCTGTGCCACACTCACTGCAGAGCTGTGCCACACTCACTGCATGGCTGTGCCACACTCACTGCAGAGCTGTGCCACACTCACTGCATGGCTGTGCCACACTCACTGCAGAGCTGTGCCACACTCACTGCATGAAGCTGTGCCACACTCACTGCAGAGCTGTGCCACACTCACTGCATGGCTGTGCCACACTCACTGCATGGCTGTGCCACACTCACTGCAGAGCTGTGCCACACTCACTGCAGAGCTGTGCCACACTCACTGCATGGCTGTGCCACACTCACTGCAGGGGCTGTGCCACACTCACTGCACAGCTGTGCCACTCACTGCATGGCTGTGCCACACTCACTGCAGGGGCTGTGCCACACTCACTGCAGAGCTGTGCCACACTCACTGCGTAGGCTGTGCCACACTCACTGCACAGCTGTGCCACACTCACTGCAGGGGCTGTGCCACACCTCACTGCATGGCTGTGCCACACTCACTGCAGGGCTGTGCCACACTCACTGCAGAGCTGTGCCACACTCACTGCATGGCTGTGCCACACTCACTGCATGGCTGTGCCACCTCACTGCATGGCTGTGCCACACTCACTGCAGAGCTGTGCCACACTCACTGCAGAGCTGTGCACACCCACTGCATGGCTGTGCCACACTCACTGCATGGCTGTGCCACACTCACTGCATGGCTGTGCCACACCTCACTGCATGGCTGTGCCACACTCCCTGCATGGCTGTGCACACTCACTGCAGAGCTGTGCCACACTCATCACCCACTGCAGAGCTGTGCCACACTCACTGCAGAGCTGTGCACACCCACTGCATGGCTGTGCCACCTCACTGCATGGCTGTGCCACACTCACTGCAGGGCTGTGCCACATCACTGCATGGCTGTGCCACACCCTCACTGCATGGCTGTGCCACCTCACTGCATGGCTGTGCCACCTCACTGCACGGCTGTGCACACCCACCACCACTGCAGAGCTGTGCCACACTCACTGCATGGCTGTGCCACACTCACTGCACGGCTGTGCCACCTCACTGCATGGCTGTGCACACTCATCACCCACCGCAGAGCTGTGCCACACTCACTGCATGGCTGTGCCACACTCACTGCATGGCTGTGCCACACTCACTGCAGGGCTGTGCACACCCACCACCCACTGCAGAGCTGTGCCACACTCACTGCATGGCTGTGCCACACTCACTGCATGGCTGTGCCACACTCACTGCATGGCTGTGCACACCCACCACCCACTGCAGAGCTGTGCTGCACGCCCTGCATGGCTGTGCCACACTCACTGCATGGCTGTGCACACCCACCACCCACTGCAGAGCTGTGCTGCACGCCCTGCATGGCTGTGCCACACTCACTGCATGGCTGTGCCACACTCACTGCATGGCTGTGCCACACTCACTGCAGGGCTGTGCACACCCACCACCCACTGCAGAGCTGTGCCACACTCCCTGCACGGCTGTGCCACACGGACTGCATTGTTATACACACACTCTGCATGGCTGTACACACATCCTGCACAGCTGTGGCACGCTCAGTGAACATCTGTGCACACCCATCACCACTGCAGGGGTGTACCACACTCACTGCACACCTGTGCACCCTGCACAGCTCTGTCACACTCACTGCACAGCTGTACTGCACGCCCTGCACTGCATGGCTCTATCACACTGCCTGCACAGCTGTACCACACTCCTGCACACCCACATGCTGCTCTCTGCACCAGCCCCATGCAGGGCTGCACCCACAGTCCCTGCTGTGCCGGGGTCCTGCAGCACCAGGAGTTGGTGAGTGGGTGCTGAGGACAGCCAGCCATGAGGGAATGTTCTTGGGGAGATGCAAATGCTGCTGTAAATGCCAGGACTGTGGGTGTGGGAGCTGAGTGGCCTCTCCTCGTGTCCCCTGGGCTGGCACCAAGCAGGCTGGGGTGTCCCAGCCCCGGGAGCAGAGCACATCAGCTGCTCTGATCCCTGGCGCCCATCCTCGTCCTCCTCCTGCCCCCACAAGACTGGCTCCACTTTCCCCAGCAGGAGCCCAAGGAAAAAAAAAGGAAGAGAGAGAGGGAGGGAGGGAAAGAGAAGCTAAAAATCTGTCTTCTTTAATTAATGAGGCAAGCCAGCCTGGAGAGCACGTTTGGGATCGCAGGCCCCCAGCCAGGGGCGAGCCGGCAGCCAGGGCCAGTGACACGGAGGAAGAGGGATGGGGGGGGCGTGGGGGGACACAGGCACGGCTTTTTATACTCTGCTGTTAACTGATCCACGGAGCTTTCCTGGCATCGGTTTCAAAGGTATCCCTTCACTAATCCGCCGGGCTGTTCCAGGATGGCGGTTTTGACCAGCAGGAAGGGGGAAGGGAGGGAGGAGAAACGGTCACAGGCAGACTGCACCTTTTCACAGCCCGCAGGAAAGAAAAGCAGGGGGGAAAAAGGGAGCAGAGTGCGGTGTGGGGCCGGGGAGGGGCGTGCTGTGCTCAGGAGCTGCACACGGAGCGTCAGGGCCAGCTCTGGGGACAGCTTGCTGCAGCATCCGGGGAGGGAAACAAATGGCACCTTCCAAATATAGCTCCTGCCAGGCATCTGCCGCGGGGCAGCGGGCATCCCAAACACACTGCCCAGCAGGCTGCCCTGCACAGGGGCTGAGCCCCTCCCAGTGCCATAGGGCACCCACCCAAATTCCCTGCAGGGCACACTCCCACCCCAAGGCAAGGCGAGCTGGCAGCTCTGCAGTGCACAGGCAGGAGGAAGGTGGCCTGGTGGCATTTGTCCCTTGGGAAGGGTTGTGTGGGAGCCACTCGGCCATGTGAGCTGGGGGGATGAAGCAGATGCAGCAGTTTTCACATAGGAGCAGCATCTTAGGACCTGATTACTGGGGGGCCAGCCACTGTTACCATTACAAGGACCAGGAGTCTCCTTTAGTTATAGTTCTTGCTGCTCTGTTGTTATTTCAATTTTAAAATGCAGCCCCAGAGAGAGCCTGGGTGGGTGCCCAGCCTGCTGTGCGTTGTGGGGACTCTCCAGGCAGGTCCAGTCTGCCCCAGCAGCTCCCCAGAATCCTGGCATCATTTCCTCTTTCAGCCCCATGAGCTACTGCCCTTCTGCCTCAGCATTCTCTCATTCCAGGGCAGTCTCTGCCCATCATTCTGGAGTGAGCCTGGCTCTGTTGTGGCCATCACCAGTGGGCACCAGCACCCTGGCCTGCAGGGTGTACCCCATGTCAGACACCAGCCCTTTCATGGGACAGGGAGGAGGCTGCAAGACTGACAAGAAACCCTTTTGCAGGGCACCACTGCAAACAGCAAAGGCGTTTGGTCATTAATGCAATTTTTTAAATTGCAGTTCAGAGCTGGGCACAGTGACCACCAGGGAAAAGCTGCTGGTGCTGCCCCAGGGGGTAGGGACAAGAAGAATTTGCTTATGAGCAAGGTGGTTGAAAAGCTCAGTGTGTGTGACACAGAGAACTGTGCTGAGACAGATCTCACACCACAGCTCTGATTTCCCTGTCAGGCCAGGGCCCCTTTGCTAAAGCTCATGTCCTGACGTGTAAGAGTTGGGCAAAGTCAGGTAAAAGCCTCAGTCTCCCTGTGACTCTGAAATAGCTGTGCTAGCTTGAAAACCAGATGTGCTCTGCTCTTCAGCACAGCTATCTAAACTAGCCTCAAAAATGCTATGAAACTCCTCTTCAGTATAGGAAAAATGTCAATCCTCCATCCAATAATATTTTTACATATTCTTGCTGCCCAACAAACTCCCTTAAGTTCCAACAGTGTCAGGTCTGCATCATTTTTGAAAGATCCTTTTTTGAGTGAAGGACCAAGTTTTTTGTGTAAAGTAGAGAAACCAAACCAAACCCTCCTGAGGAGCCTAAATGGCACGGTGCCATTTGGTGTTGAGGACTGCCCTGGGATTTTTTGGTCCCTTCAGACCTGGCCCACCACATGGACTGTGCTCCTTGAGAGGCTGGTGCAGCTCATGCACAGTTCCACCTTTCCAGGATGAGTTTGCTCACCTATGTTTGTATCTGTTGGAAGGGGGGTGTAAATGGGGTAACACCACTTAATTAGTGGCTTGTCTTCATTTTCTCTGTCTTCACTCAGTCAGGATTAAAAACGTGAAGGAGATGCATTTCTTGTGTTTGGATGTGATTGTTTATTAAATCCTATCTAAACTACAGAGAGTTCAGCAACACTTCCAGCTACCAGCTCAAAGTGAGCAAAATGGAGCTGAATCCAGCTAGTGACAAGGTCTTTTAAAGCTAAACAGTCTAATAAAGAACTAACACTTATTTATAGTTTTGACCCAATAACCAAACTCCTGTGACCAGCAGTGCAGCACTAACTATCCAACCAAAAATTACTACCTGAAATCGTGAAGAAGGAAGAAGACAGAAAGAGACAATGCCATAGAACATCTATCTTGTTCCATACCTATTACTATATTCTAAAAACCCCAAATTAAAAACCCTTCACCATGTGAACTACACACTTCTATTCTAACTGCACACCAATGTTCCCAATTCCATCACTCAAATTTAGAAGCCTTCTCCAAGGCCTCAGGTCAAAAGCAGTGTTCTCCTGGGGTCAGTGCCAGAAAGCACAGAAAGCTCAAAACTCCCAGGTTTCTGGGCTCCAGCAGGGGGAAGGGGTTACCCCACACTCATCCTTGCCCAAGGAGAAAGGAAAATCCTCTTTCCTGCTAATCCCAGCCTCTGCTGCTCCCCAAAATCCTTTTTCCTGCTAATCCCAGCCTCTGCTGCTCCCCAAGTTCCAAGGTACAGAGAGGGAAGCTGTGCACACTCCTGTACAGAAGTGCACATGGGAAGATGGCGGGAGGGCAGCTGGGAAGAGGCTGACCACCTGAACCGATTTTATGGATTTTATGGAATGTTGGACACATGAAGACTCAGTCCCATGTCCTCCAGACCCCCAGACAGAGAAGTTTGGATGGCTGCTGCCTGGGGATGGGAGTGCCACGGCAGCAGCCAGCACGTCCCAGCATGAGGACCCGCCCGACGTTACACATTACATTCCTCCCTGACCTTTGTCCACGGGCTCATTAAAATAATTGATCCCAGCCATGACAGTCACACAAGGCCCCATGCTTGTCACATCACCTCCTGGGTGGCTCCTTCCTTCCCAGGGCTCTGCCAGGCCCAGGTCTGGTTTTGGCAGAGCTTCCCTTGCCCTGTGCTCCCCGGGGCCGGGCAGAGCCGTGCCCGGCTGGCCCAGGACCAGCAGCAGTTGCCTCGGGGGCTGGGGAAGGTGACTCGCTGCTGCCCGCGGGGACATCCAGCCGCTTGTTCTGCCGGCTTGGCTCCGCAGTGTTAATTATTCCAGCCCCAGGTGGCATTGTCCCTCACTATTACACGGTTGACCTGTATCTAATCCGTCATCATCTGAAACCCCGTGCCCCGTCCTGGCATCCCTGCTCGCCCCAGTCCCCCGCATCCCCGCGTGCTGTGTTACTCCTGCAGAAACCCGGCTACAGCTCCAGGACAGAATCAAAGAAAGCTCCTCAATTTGCACCCAGCGCAGCCCGGAGAGCCCGGAGCCCCTCGGGGCGGGGGAATCAGGGGCTCGGAGCCCTTGGGCGGTGGCGGAGGGTCCCTGTCCCAGGCTCAGACGGCATTTGGGGCGCTCCCCGCCGCCGGAGCCGCACAAAGGAGCCCTCCCTGCTGGTGTCCGGGCCAGCAGCATCTCCAGCGCATGACTTGTAACCCGCCGAGCTGGTCCTTCACACGCCGTGAATGATAACAGCGAGCCGAGCCCATTGTCTGCGGCCCTTGCGCCGGTTTGTCAAGTTTGCGGTTGCATTTTAATCCTGACGCCTTTTCAAAGCCCAGCTGCGCATTGTGTGGGCGCAGGAATTCTTGACTTGCAAATCCCCCAGCATTAAATTCAACCTTCTGGGGCGATGGGGATGGTCCTTGCAGTGAATGGGGGGCGGGGGAGGCTCCTTGCCCCCTGCCATGAATAACAAGCAGATGAGAAGCAGCGGAGGACAGCGCAGGGGCTGGGGGAGCCAAGGTGGCAGCAGTGGGGGCTCTGGGGCTGGAGCTCGGTGGGATTTGTACCCAGGCGTGGCCAGCTTGGCGGGTCCCCTCCTGCCACGCTCGGTCTGGTGCCCAGAGCCGTTGCAGACCATATGGGATCCCCAGCCAGGGGGCTCAGTCCCCCCGTGTCACAGCAGAGAGGGAAGTGGGAATCAAAGAATCACAGAATGGTTTGGGTGGGAAGGGAGCCTTAAAGCTCATGCTGTTCCAACCCCTGCCGTGCCTGCTCCAAGCCCCGTCCAACCCGAGTATTTCCAGGGATGGGGCAGCCCCAGCTCCTCTGGGCAATCTGTACCACAGCATCCCCAGCCTCACAGGGAAGGATTTCTTCCCAAGATCTCGCCTAACCCTGTCCTCTGTCAGTTTACAGCCATTCCCCCAAGGATGGGTAAAGGACAGCAAAATCCTGCTGGTGCTGCAGTGCCAGCTGATGGGTCTTGCAGGCAGATTTAGCCTTTCCCTGCCTGTCTGGGCCTGCTGCAGGCGTTGGGAAGCCCTCCTTCAGTCTGGAGGTGTGGAGCTGGGCCAGACCCAGCTGAAACAGACACAGGGTAGGGGTCTGCCCATGCAGGTGATGAGCCAGGGGGTCCTGTCCATTCCTGTGGATAATGGCAGCCTTCTTCTTGCTCTGCCCAGAGAACAATAGGCATCCTGTGTGAAGAAGGCCCTGCTGCCCTGCTCCCCTACAGACTGGCTGAACCATCCTCCTACCAGTCAGGCAAGTTTTCAATGCGCCAGAGTTGGGTTTTTCATTTTAAAACAAAAACAACACACACACACACACAACAAAAAACCACACATTTGTCAAAGCTGAAATGTTTCAGGGAGCTGTATCGTTCAGGCAGACTTTTGCCAAAAGCTGGGCAGAGTTTTGGTGGCAGCCAGCCCGGTTTCCTAACCCTTCTCCTCACAGGCAGCCTCCAAACCCAGGTTCCCAGGACACCTCCAGGCTGCCAGGGCTCAAAACTTCCCAGCCCCGAGCTTGGCAGGAGGCACAGGCAGCAGAACAGCCTCTCCCTGCTCTGGTGGGAGGACACGGACTCCAGGCACTGCTTTGCACAGGACCCTGCCCTGCAGGGATCCCACGCCTCACCCCACGGCTCTCGGCTCCTCCGTGACGTCCCTGGTCTGCTGGAAGCGGCCCCAGAAACCCTCTGGAGCTGGGGCAGCGAGGGAAGTGTCAACTGACAGCTCTGCTTTGTTTCAGGGAGAAAAAAGAGTAACACAATCCCTTCTCATCTTCTCTGGTGGCCTCACTTAACTTCTCGGTGCCTCGGTTTGCCAGGTTCTGGGATCGTAAAGCCCTGTAAAAGACTCGGGGATCCTGGAGCTTGGGGGAGGAAGGTAAGAATTAAAACAAGAGGAGTGACTGGCTCCCAGAGCCCTCCAGCACCTCCCAGCCCAGCACTGTCCTTTCCCCTCCTCTCTGCACATTACCAAGTGTATGTGATCACTCTGCACATCTTCACCTCGCAGGACCCTCTCTCTGCTCTCCCCTGTCCTGTTTTTGTCTCTCCAAGGCCCTGAATGCTGCAGCCATCTCTGCCTCTGCCAGGCCTCCCTCCTCTGCTTCCCTGCCTGCTCTGCTCTGTGCAAGGGCTCAAGCAAACTGTTCCCAAATCCTTCTTTTTGTCCTTGAGATTTCTTCACCTGAGGAGAGCCCCTTGCTCTGGGCACAGACCACAGTCAGGCTCAGCAAAGCCTGGGATTGGGGACCACTCAATAGGAGCCTGGAAAATACAGGAATGCAGGACTGTGAATCCTGCAGAAGTAGAAAAAGTGTTTAGGTTCCCCAGGACACTGGCCAGAAAGCAGGACCCTGAGCCCAGCCACGCTGTCCCAGCAAGGAGCTGGCCACTGTCTGTTGGCCATGCAGGACTTGGAGTGACGTCTGTCCTCGTCTGCTCTGCTCTCTGCTCTGCAGAACTCCCCACTCCAACCTGAGAGAGAATTATCCCTTGTTTGTTTGCCCTGGTTTGTTTTTAACAAGACTGTGCTGCTGGCTGTTTATCACTTCATTCTCCTCCAGGAGATGAGGCAAGCGAAGGAGATCAGCCAGAATAAAGCACGACCTTTACGGGCTGTGCTGTGGGTTTGGGCTTCCCACCTACCGCCCGTCTGTGGCAGTGGGGTCTGAGCTGAGCAGATGCCAGGTGCCGTGTTTGGTGCTGCCACAGGAGCAGCATATGCAGCTCTGAGCTCAGGCCCACGGGATACTCCCCAGCGTGTGCTCATGACACCCACCCAGAGAGTTTTTGTGCCACAGCTCAAGTCACTTCCTCACACCCAACAAATTCCTCCTCCCCACGGTGAATCTCAGCAGAGGAGGGCTGGGTGCTTGTGAGGGAGCACTGCACACAAGGCACCGTTTCTGGGTTGCTGTGAAGACCCAGGCATGCAGGGACTCAGTGCCCAGCTGGGCTAATGTGTGCAAAATTCCTGAGACCTCCCTGGGGACTTTGCTCCGTGCCCAGAGCGTGAAGGCAGAGCCTGCACTGAGACACAGCAAAGCACAGCAATGTGAAAGATGCTCCAGCCCGTTCCTGCCTCTCCTCCCAGAGCTCTCCAGCCCAGCCTGGGACCTGCCCCTGGCTCAGGTGGGTGTGACTGGCTCCCAGCCTGGGCTCTGAGCACAGCTCAGGTCTGTGCTACTGGCAATTGTTTGGAGCAGGCTCACCCAGCTCTCCAGCCATGCCCTGCGTGCTCCCCAGACCACCCCACCCTGACCAGCCTTCCTCCTGTGTCACACGGGTGTGCACAGCCACCCCCTCCCCAGCTGGGCTGGGGGACACAATTTTGTCATGAGGGGCCTGGCTTGGGGGTAGAAGTGATGTCCTTTGAGAAAGCCAAAGCCTTCAGCACAAAACGCCTCTGTGCACCCAACACTGAGTGCCAGGTGGGCCATGGGTTCCTCCGGGGTCCTGCTGAGCCTCCTGCCCCTCCTGCTCTGGCATTCATGCCCAGTGCTCCTGCAGCACCCTCCCTATCCTCATCTGGACCCAGCCTGCCTTCCTTCTCTCTTCTCAGGGACAGAGTGGCTCTCTCTGGTGTCATTGCTACTGCCTCCAGCCCCAGAATGTTCTGTCCAGTGGCCCTGTGCTGTCCTTTGGAAGCACAGTGTGTCCAGCACATCTCTTCCAAACAGTCCTGAGAGGGGCTGGGGGTGCCTCTGTCCTGGCTTTTGTGGTGCTCGCATGAGAACTGAACATTTATTGTATTTACCACAGGCTCTAGCTGTGAAAAGAGCTCTCCTGACTTGTTTTCGAACAAAATCCAGACTGTTTGACCCGTGGATGGCACCCCGAGTTTTGAAGGTATTTGCTGAGCAGCAGTGAGCTCAGAGATGTGATGACGGACCTGAGAAAGAGTGTCCTGGAAGGGATATCTCCAAGACAAGATGAGAAAAGACCCCACTCTAACAGCCATCTGCCAAGTGTTCTGGTGGCTTCTGGGCCACTAAAGATCTTCTGGCTTCTGAGTCACAGCCCCAGAGGGCAGCTGAGGGACCTGTGTGAATGGGGACAGTGACGGGGACAGCTTTGAGCTCTTGAGAGACCAAAGCCCTTTTCCATTATATGTCTTATCTTCTGCCTCTGTGTTTGGAAGGTCCAGGGCTTCAAAATCCCCCACTTGAAGCACAAAGAAAGGTGTCTTCCATCCTCACCAGTCCCCCAGGCATGGTCAGATCGAGTGGATTTTGGTCACAACTAAAGAATTCCCCTTCCAGACACAAGAGAGCCTTAGGGCACAGGCAGGGAAGCAGCAGAGCAACACTGGGGAAGGCAGCCAGCTCCCTGGAGGCATTTAGGGACATCCTGGGAGAGCAGTGGGGATGGGAGCTAGCCTGGAAGCCTGCCCTGCAGCCTGCCTCTCCTCCCTCAGCTGAGTCCTCGGCAGGTAGTGACAGAAACCAAGCAGGTTTGTTCACAGTGACATTTTGGAGGATGCCTCCCAAGGATGAGTCAGGCTGTGCCTGCTGCAGAAAAACAGTGATGCAGAGTCTTGTGGGACAGCTTTAGTGGCTGTGGAGGAGGCAGGCTCACCTGAGCTGGTCCTTGGGAAATGCCTGCCACAGATACAGCCACTGGTTCTTGCAAGAGCATCCTGAACACCCTGCCTTTTCTTCCACAGAGCCATTAACGCTCTTGGAAGCTCCTGCAGCAGCTGGAGCAGGGGTGTCCCTTCAGTGAGGTGGCCAGAGGTGTCTCCTGTACCTCTGCCTGCAGTGCTCCCACCTCATCCTGCCCCTGTTGCTAAGGTGCTCAGCTTAGCAATGCCTGCTGCTGACACAAGACCCTGGATACTGCCTATCACATTTCCCGTGAGCTGCAGAGAGCAATGAAAACAGAGATCAGAGAGCCGAGGAGAGGAGCTCAGCCTGCTAATTACAGTGGGAAAGCAGCATTCAGCACCTGCTGCTGGCAGCTCCGTGCTCCTGCCAGGGTTTGGTTGGGTGAGACAGGGCAGCAGAACAGGATCCAGGAGGGCCAGGAGCGGTGGGGGAAGCTGGAAAGGAGGGAATAAGGGAAGCTGGTGGGGTTATGATGATCACACCCATGACGCTCTGATCCAGACCTACCCCCAGACGCCGGTGCAGAGGCAAGTTGTCACGACCATCACCCTCCTGTCGGCTCTGTTCTCACTCTGTGCAAATCACAGCGTGTTCATCCTCCCACTGCTCTGCCAGGGTGATTTGTGTCAGCAGGGTCTCTGGCCAAGGTGATTGCAGCAGCCTATTTTTGGGAGTGCCCTTGAGAGCTGCAAGCCGGGAAGGTGGAGCCCAGCTGTTCCCAGTGCCCGTGCCCAGGGAGGCACCAACACCTGCAGTCCCTGCTGGCTGCTCTCCAGAGCCTCCCTAATTGCACCAGGCCCTTCAATAATGCAGGGTGAGTGCTGCAAGGGCTGGCTGCCTGCTGGCTCTGCTGGCCCTTGGAGGGGATGCAATGGCCCAGCTGGGGGCCACTTCAGCCTGCAGGAGATGGCAACATCTCCTTTTGGGCCCTGGGGTTTTGGCTCCAAAGGTGCCTTCTGGCTCAGCTTGGTTGCTGGATGCCTGCTGACTCTCTGGGACTTTGATTTGGCTCTGAAAATCAGCAATAGATTCATAGATCCGCATTGTTTTGGGGCCATTTTAGGTAGAGACAAAGATTTAAGGGACAGGTGTGCACCCAAATGTATGTGAATCCTATTCTGAACATCACATTTATTTACCTCATTTTACAACATCACTGAGGTGCTGTCCATCCCCAAAGCTGCCCCACTTCACCTGAGCATGGCAGGGATCCATCTGAGTAGCTGTTCCCGGAGCTCCCTTGATCTCCCTTACCCAGAGCAGCTGTGGCTGCCCCTGGGTCCCTGGAAGTGCCCAAGGCCAGGTTGGATGGGGCTTGGAGCAGCCTGGGATAGTGGGAGGGGTCCCTGCCCATGGCAGGAGGTTGAAATTCCAACCCAAACTGTTCTGTGATCTCTTGGCCTGCAACAGCTCAAAATGAAGGCAGAGAGCTGGCCACAGCTTTGCATTCCAGGCCTGCCCATTCAGCAAACACCAACAGCCCTGCCTGGTGTGGGTGTCACCCTGCAGGACCCAGGACACCAGTGACACTGGGATTCCACTTCTGCTCGGTGGTGCTGCACCTCAGGCTCTGCAGTTTGCCCTGCCCCAGGGTGGTGGCACTGCCAAAGGCCTGTCCTGCCCTGCAGGGGAAGGATCTCTCCTACACATCGTTCTCTGGGATACAAGACGAAGACAAACACACAGTGCTTCCCACAGCACTTTCCCAGTCTCTCTCTGGTCTTCCCGATCCAGATGCTGTCTGCAGAGTGCCTGCTTTTCCATGGGTTCCTTTTCCATGATCTTGCATCCACACTAATGCTTTGATGCCCTTTATTAAGGAGTTCCACAGCACGTTCCTTGAAAAATTACTTCCATCCATCTGCTTCAACTCACTGCCTTTGCCTCATGCCCCTGCTTCTCAGCTGGGAGGGACAATGAGCAATCCTGCTCACATTCCCCATGCTGCTCATCTTTTCCTGGATTTCTCAGCCACCCCCCAGGTGTCTCTTCCTGCTCTGCCTGTTCATGAGAGGTAGCTGCAGTTCAGTGGTGTGGATGAGAAATGCTGTGGCTCGCAGTAAAGCTGGAGTCTTGTGATACCCTCCAAATATTGCTGAATTTATCTTTCCAGCACACCTGCCAAGCTAAGAAATCCTTTTACCCCTATTCCAGCGAGGAACAGCATGGCCAGGTAGCAAACACTCCCCTGCTGCAAAACAAGGAGCTGGAAACCAGGTGCTGAGCCTGCATGTCCTTGTTCCCACCCAAGAGGTGCTTTGCTTAGCAAACCAGCTAAAACCAAGCTTAACAAAGCACCCAGATTAACTCAGCACCCAGCCAGCTGACCAAAATCTTGTCATTACAGTGACCAACCCACCAAGGCTGTGTTTTGATCTCCAGGAGTTGTCTTCCAGCAAAACCTAGCTGGAGAGACGTCGCTTTTCCCAGACAAAGGGAAGGAGGGGAGGGAGCAGCTGAGCCAGTGGAACTGTTGTGCAGCCATAATCACACCTTAAAGCACAGCAGCAGCACCTGGAAAACAGCCTGGCAAAGAGGCCCTGGTGACCAGAACAGTTCAGTGTGGAGCTGCCTTTTTGGGGGCACTCACCCCCCCTGAATGGTGGGTACTGCCCACAGGGTCAACGCTTAAATCCTTTTTGGCCAGGGAAGAATTGCTCCTCCAGGTTTTAATTTCACATCTGTTTGCCTTCATTAAATATATATTTTTTTTCTTTTTTTAATTTTTTTTTTAATAGAGAGGAAGGCCAGTGGTTTTTGGCAGTTTGAAAGGGTCCCACCCAATGGAAACAGAAGGGAGCAGAGAGTGGGGAAGGCTGGGAGGGAAGGTGATCCAGCCTTGCCTGGAGCATCCACTGCTCCCTGCCCCATGTCTGTGCCCTCCAGCTGTGCCATCCTCCTCTGCCCACCTTTCCCTTGCTGGTCAGCTTCTGCTGGCCCCTCTGTGAGGCCAGAAGCACCATCCATGTCAGGGTACAGCAGAGACACTTGTGCTCAGCTCTGGGGCACTGGAATGCCAAAGACAAGAGTGGAAGCATGCAGGGCCAGTCCCCATAACCCACCTGAGCCAGGCCATGCACCTCCACACTGTGTGTGCTCCAGGTGGCTACTGAGGCACCTGGGGATGCTCAAATCTGTCACCAGGGGAGAACTTGCCGTCTCTGCCATTCAAAGATGCTCAAGTGCCATTCTGGGAGGCACAAGCAGGGTCTGGGAAGGACCCATGAGCTGAAGCAGTGGGAGAGACAAGCCAGACTTCGCCTCCTTCTCAGCTCTGTCCCCCACACACTGCAAATGAGAGCTGCAAAGACCTCTGCTCTCCAGGCTGGCCTCTCGCCCTCAGTGCTCCTGCTCCCACTCTCAGCAGCTCAGCCCTGCATCCAGGTTTACATATAAATACAGAGTGAGTGTGAAATCCACCCTGGGGTCTCTCCTGACTCCCACTCGGCTCCCTAATTGGAAAGTCTGCCAGCAGGAGATACTGCAATGAGCTAAGGCAGAAACAAACTCCCTTTATCCCAGGCAGAGATGATGGCTGGGCTTAGGTCCCAGTCCAAGTCACACTGGCTGGGAAGGACACAGAGCAGGTTTGCATGTGCTCTGGCTCTCCTTCAGCCTCTGGGGGCTCCACTGCTGTGCCTGGAGGGAAGGGGCAGGGAAGGGATGGATCAGGGAGGATCCTGCAGCAGCTCATCCCTCCTGGGAAGGGCTGGACTAGCACTTTGCAGTCCCTGACCACTGGATGCCAACAAGGAGGGGCAGTGGGACGGGGGGTTGGTCTCTGTGCAGCCCTGGGTGGGTGTGTTGCTCCAACACCTGCATCTTCAAACAAAGACACCTGATTCTGAGGTTCCCCCTTTGCTCAGTTCCCCAAAACACACAGCTCCCATCCAAGCACTGCTGACCTACAGTGACCCCCACTCCTTTTGGTTATTCTGACTAAAGGAATCAGACCCTTCACCTCCTTCCTATGAGGGAAAACTGACCCTCACACCTTGTGGTCTCTATTTCTGCTCCCCAAGCTCTGTATTGCAGGTGTTTCTCACCACCTTCAATGCAGGCAAAGTGCTCACACCCCACCAGGGTATGTGGCACCCCAAACTCCTATCAACAGCCAGGAGCACTGGGAAAGGCAGCTCAGAAATCTCCTCCACCAGACCCCATTTTTTTTGTTTTGTTTTGGTTTTTTTTTTGCTGCCTCCTCTAGTTTTTGGAGGCCCTGGAGGCACAAACGTTGCCTCCAGTAGAGCTACTTCAAAAACAACAATGATTCCAGTACAAGCAGGTCAATGTTCCAGAGATTTGTGTTTTTGGAGGAAATAGCACAGGTCTTGTCCCTAGCAGTGCTCCCATGTCCAGGGGGTGTTTGTCACAGTGGGATGCCACGTTCCCCCCAGGATCAGGGGTTAGCTGGTGCTTCCTTTGGGTCTGGCATCACCCAGTCTCAATGAACTTCCCAGATGAGCAGACAAGAAAGATGCCCCAGGGAGAGAAAAGAAACAAGGTATGGTCAGATATCAATTTAAACCAAGGATGGACTCAAAACAGGTACCCTGAGCTGCTGAACACTCTTGTTGTGCAGAACCAATACTCCCATGAAGGACAGAAACTTTGCCTGTGAAAGCTCATCAGAATTTCTGACTTATGTAGGACCCAAATAACTGGGAATTCAAATGTCTTCAAACAGAAATTTCCATTTTTGACCAGTCCTCTGAAGAGAAAACAAACCTGACATATGAAATAGCATTTTATTTCTCGTGTTGTCTGTGTGAATTCAAACATCTACTGATGCAGCAAATGCTTTATGCCAAAACAACACCAAAATTAGTAAGCTCACTGCTTTAATCACGGTGTTTGGAGTGAGAGCCAAGGTGGCACAGACTCACAGACATCTCCTGTACACATGAGCATTGCTTCTTGGGGAGTTTCTCGTGGTCATTCCCATGATTCACCCTCTAAGACCAGCCTGACACTGGCAAAGGCAGAGTTATGGCCATACCCTTTAGCTGATGAGATTCTGCCAGCTGAGTGCTGCAGACTCTTCCCTTGACTAATCCTACCTCCTGGAGGCACTTAGCAACTAATCTGGATTACCTGCTTCTACTGTTCCACGGCAAAGGAAACATCATTGTTTCAAGTCCTGCGGGCTCACTCCGAGGCAGTGGCCCGTGGGAACGTCCCCTTGTCCTCCTAATTTGATTTAGGTTGCTCCTTTGCCAAGACCCCCCCAGTCTCACGTGGATTTAAGTGAGCCATTGCATGGGCTCCAAACACACTCTTTAGCTGGGGACATTATCCTGCTGCAGCAAACACTCAGGCCTGGGCTTTTGCAGCAGGAGGATTAGCACTATTTAGCAGTGGCTTGTTAACAAATGCCTGAGGAAACACAGAGAGCACAATGCTGACCCACAGCACGGAGCAGAAACACCTTCCTGGTCTGATGTGGGCAGGAGTTTCCTACTTCAGAGCATCTCTTGTCAGGTTTTAACCAGCCCACATCACTGCAGGTCAGAACATTCACACAAAGTCCAGCTGACTTCCCCAAACCCTGGAGCAAGCCTTTGGCTCCAGCCACCCCAGAAACTACCAGCTGGAATTAGGACTTCAGAGTTTTGTAAGGCAAATGGGCCCAAGCTTGTGCATGTAAAAGCCCCAGGGAGTGCCAGTCTTGGAGCTATTTTCCCAGCCCTCCTCCAGATCCGTGCCTGTGACTGTCATTTGCGAGGTGGGATGTGCAGCCCTGCCCACAGCTCCAGGCGAGGTCACGGTGACATCCCCGCCTGCCTAACGCCTCTGGGAGGCTCTGGCATCCTTCTCTGCAGTCTCTCCCATCAAGCCTCTCATTTTTATTCACCTTTCTGGTCAGTGCTGGGCTCTCGAGCACAGGTCCCCATTGGGTTGTCACAAATATCCCAGTTTAGGAGCTCTCAGTGCAGGGAGGGGCTCAGGATGGGCTCTGCCTCTGCGTGTGACACGACCTGCCCTGTGCTGTGCTGAGCTCAGCTCTGCGATCCAGGCCCACAGTGCCCCTCTCTGATCAGCCTGGACACCCCACTCAACCCGACCCTCACAAATTTGAGCAAATTAGTGGGACATGGTGTCACTCCAGACACCCCCAGCGCTCCCTCACGTGGATCATGCCTTGGTGCACACGAGCCTTTCACAGATGCCACTGAGTTTCATGTAGGAGGATTATTCCCAGGAAATCTCATTTCTCACTTCCACTCACACATCCTGGTGGCCCCTTCTAAGGACAGCAAAAGCCCCAGCCCAAGAGCCTTCCCAAGAGCTCAGAGGAGTGGAGCAGCTCTTTTAGCCCACTCGAGTTGGGCCAGTGTGAGAATTCACTGCTCTGGCGAAGGAGCAGCCTGGCTTGGTGGCCAGGGGTGACCTGCTCCAGAAGGAAGGATGCTGGTAGCTGTACCTAAAGCCTTCAGCTTGTTCACTCACCCAGGAAAGACAAAGGCTTCAGCCTGTCCTCAGCAGCAGCGTTGTGCTGGGCATGGTACCAGGATGCTGTGGAGTCTTACAGAGCTCTCAGGAGAACCAGTTCAGGTGGGCTTGTGGTGTTTGCAAGAGTTCACAACTCATTGTCACAAAAGCTTTTTCCCTGCATGCAGACCCACTTCTCCCTTCCCAGGCATCCTCCAGTCACCACTGCTTCCTATGTGGCTTCAGAAATGGTGAGCTCCTTGCCTATCCTGGTAATCAGCACCACCTGGACTGTTCCAACCCTTCCAGACAGCACCAAGATCCATCCAGCTGTTCTGGGCTCTGCCCAGGCTGTTCCTGCTTTAGTGCCTCCTGCAATGGGGTGGGCAGTGAGCCTGGGCAGCTGGGGGACAATTATTATTATTTCTGCTCCACGTGGGTGAATGAAATCTCTGGTGGTGGGGCAGGACCTCACTGCATACCTGGGTGTTCCTGGGATCTTTGTCAGAGCAGTTTGGGAGCTGGTAACTCCTTTTAGCACTCCAAGGGTTTCCAGGTGGTGGCTGAAGGCATTGGCCTGGTGCCTTTCCCTCCGAGCAGGGCAGGCAGCTCCTCCAGGCAGGAGCTTCTCTCTGCTGGCCACACTAGAGAGGAGATGACCTTCTTGAGAGAGAAATGCTTGCCAAGCTAAAACTAGATTTTCCGAATATCCTGTCCCTCGCCCTGTGGCCCCAGAGCCACTTCTGCAGGCTGGCACTTGCAGCCAGAGCACTGTCCCACAGCAGAGGGAAGACACACAGTCCTGCTTCAATCCCATGCCAGCCTCCACACAGCCCCAGCTCTGCATCGCTGCCTGGCCTGAGGATGAACAGGACAAAGCTGCCCAGGACAGTGTCCACCAAGAGGCTAATCTTGCTCTTGTGTGGAGCAAAGCCCCAGGCTGTCTGCAGGGTGAGGAAGGACCAGCCGGGACCGCTGCCTCCCCTCCCCATCGCAGCACCCAGGATTGCAGCCCCAGGCAGATTCTCTCCTTGCTGGATAACTTACACGTAGCTTCCCTGCTCCATATACTCAGCTGTTCCTCTGATATGGTGCCAGTCTCAACACATGGAATCCAGGCCTTCAAAATCTTCCATAAGCTCAGGCAACTTTACATTAGCACATTGTCGATGATTTCGAAGCCTCCAGGCTCAGCCCAGCAAGCTTTCCATAAAATATCGAGCCAGGTAATGGTAGCTCTGCATGAAGCAGAATGAAACACTGGAGTCGTCCATCTTTCCAGCCACCACATCTCTCCTGGCTGAATAAAAGAGGTTGTTTAATGGTTGTATTAAATTCAGTGTCCCTGGAAGGAATGCTCTTTATCCAGATTTCCATGTTTAATTGTGAGGATATGGCTCCTAATTGCAGGTCTGCTATGTTAACATTTCCAGGAATTTTCATCAGGCCATTCAACATCAACCCTTAGTTCCTGAGAGTTTCCCTTTCCTTATGAAACTTTTGCCATTTTTCTCCCAGGGTGAGTGAAAAAAAAAGAGAGTGAAGATAGGACCATTCAAAATCTTGAACCAATTGGTCAATGAAGGAATTTCTGCAATATTTTGCATTTTGGGACTATTCACCCCCAGTGACTAATTCCTCCTTTCTCTTCACCATGAAGCCACATTTGGTCCCTTGAAGAGACCTTTCCACCCCAACCCCTTCTCAAACTCCAGCCCTATGGTTCACAAGAAAATCTGGAAAACCATTCCTGCTCTCAAGGATATGCAGTTTATGGAGGAGAGCTGGAGAAAGACCTGGCCCCAGGTCCAGTGGGGCTAGAGATGTCTCCTCCTGTCCTTTCCCTGAGCTCCTGAGGAGCAGCTGAGTGCTCAGCACCACGGCAGTCAGGCCCAGCTCAGACATCTTCCCTGAGCCATGGATAGAGTCACCAGTCACCAGACCACCAAAAATGTCCCTAAGGTCAGCTACAGGCTGGCCCACCTGGCTCTGGGCAGCAGATGTGGCAGCTCTCAGCCTCCTGCTGTCCCTGCTCCCACCAGACCTGCTCCCTGCTCCTTGTGCCACTCTTGGTGGATGTTTGCAGATGGCTCATCCCACCCCTGCCCTCCTCTGGAGTCCCTGTTCTCGTGCCTCTGTCCAGACATCAGCACTGCCTGTGCCATGCCCAGCATGCTCTGTGGGCCAGCCTTGAGTTTCCTGCTGCCTTTCACCATCTCCTGCACAAAGCCCTTGGCCCAAAGCCCCGTGGGCAAGTCTGATCCTCTGGAGATATCTGCCAGCACAGCCTGCCCAGGCTCACAGCTCTGCCTGGAGGCAGCTTTCCCAGTGGGAGGAGGGAGATGTTCATCCTCTCTTTCTTCCTCTGCCCTAATCCCCGGGTCATGCTGCATCTGCATCCCCTGAGCATCCCCCAGGACATCCCTGGAGGTCCCCGTTGGTGGCAGTGCCAGCCCCCGGGGCTCACATCCCACCCACTGCAGCACCGCGGGGGAGGTCACTGTGTTTGATGGCTCTGCCAGGGGACAGCTGGCTTGTTCCTGTTCCAAGCCCCTTCCCTGAAGCTGCCAGCCCAGCTGGGAATCCTAACCCCATCCCTCATGCCAGGCAGAGGGGAGGACAGGGACACCGCGGTGGGGAACCCCATCCTTCCCGGCACCGCGGAGCAGCAGGGCTCAGGTTTCAGCTCCTCTGCCCTTGGAGCCCGTGCCAAGAGGACCTCGGAGCTGTTTGGACTCGTTTGCCTCTCCCCGCCTCTGCAGGAGGGTGTGGGGGAGATTCTACTTGCCAAGAGAGCCCCATGGCTTCTCCTTCTTGGCTGTTTATGGCTCGGACCAGATCAGGTTTCTATGCTCTTCCCAAGCCGGTAACTTTGGGGTTTAAAAAAAAAGCAGCAGCCCTGATTTTCTCCTTTCCCCACCCTCCCATCCTCCACCCTGCGATTTGTGGCCTGGCCTGAAGATGGTGAACGAGCAGCAGTGCTCCAGAGCACTGCCAGGGCTGGGCCACCTCTGTGTCCCCCCAGGTCACCCTGAAAACACTCCCCGAGGCCAGGCAGGAGGGGGCTCAGCATGCTCCTGCTGCCCCCATCGAGCCACCTCCCTCTGGTCTCTGCGTGTTCTCACCTCATCTCCCAAGAGAACACGACCCAGAAAGGGAGGGGGGCAGTGCTGTGACCCTCTCAGCCCCCCAGAAGATGTTCTCTGCTCCCTGCTGAGCGGCAGGCTGGCAGCAGCAGCACCGTGTGTCTCAGTCCCCTACTGCAAAAAGGGCTGGGAGCCCTTTCCCAGGATGCTGTGGGGATGAATACAGCAGATAGCATGAGGTTCCCAGAGCAGGTAACATCCCCCTAATTAAGATAAATACTAATTAAGTCTGGGACTTTCAGAGAAGCCCTGGGAGCAGACTCCAACTCCTGTTGAATTTCAATGGGAACGAGACACCTGACTCCAGAAAAACACAGCCTCTGATATTAAGCTTAAATGGGCCCTTCTCTAACGTTGATCTATTGCTGCTCTGTAACTTATGAGTGCCTTCCCGTATATCCCAGCACAACATCAATGTCCTGGAAATGCTAATAGGGAGCTTTAGGAGGGCAGCAGTGAACAGGCTCCAAGTCAGATGCCCGTGATCATCCTGTGCTATTAAACATAATGGACAAGCTTTGAGTAGAACTTACCCCGATTGCACACGAGGCTCTGGCTGAGCCCCAGGTGCTTTGTGCATCCCTCCTCCTCCTCTTCCTCCTCCTTTCCAGCTGTGGAGAGCTTTTGCTCTCTCGGTCCCAGTGCTTTGTGATCGAGGGTGATCACCTTGACCTGAAGGGACGGGGCCCTCCTGGCAGCTGGCTCACACAGGGAGCTGTGCCTGCTGGGAACAGCCCCCCAGAGACCCCAGAGGGACAGCAGCGAGGGGCAGAGCCCCAGCAGCCTCAGATGGCCGGGCTGCAGCAGATGGCACTGCCCATCCTTCAGCAGCCTCCCTCCCTTGCCGGTGGGAGCTGTGGTCACCCTGCCAGGACCACGCCGTGAGGGCCCTGCCGGGCGGCCACGGCAGCAGGAGCCACGGAGGGAGCTGGGGGACATAACACGGGTGTGGCGATGGAAAGAAATGGAAATGGGGATTTTCAGTGCCGGCATCACGGAGCCACGGGGCAGCAGAACCATTTGGGAACTCCAGAGCGTGAGACCCCTCGGCAGGCACCGCGTGTCCAGCTGGCTCAGACCCAGCATTGTGACGGGCTGGAGGGGCCGGCCCACTGCCAGCCCCGGGGTCTGACAAACACAACCTCTCTGTCCTCCGGCCCCGCTCGCCAGCGCCTGTTTCGAATTAGCATTTCCCCTGCCCCCACCGCCGGCCATTTGGGCAAATCCCTCAGCTGTCTGCCGGCCGTGCCGGGCCGGGGGACACCAACCTCGGGAGCCCCGTTTGCTTCCCAAGGACTTTCCCAAGTCCCCGGTACACTTTAGCAATTAGAGGGTTAAGTTTCCTCCCGGCCTCGCTGCATTAACTGGAAAGGAATGAAGTGTCAGGCATGTTCTCACCACAGCAGGCTGTTGGAAAGCAACTCCCTTCTCCACGCACACACACCTCCCACTGCTGCGACCAAATTATTTTCTATCCTCCAGAGACCCAGTATGCCAGACAAAATCTGCAGCATGACTCTGATTCATTGCAAAAGGATGCAGATGTAATATTCCCTTTTTTGCCGGGGCTTCTCGCACGCTAATTCACACGGCATCTCGGCGTTTCGAGTTTTACAGCTCTCCTGCTCTCTTTATTATTTTTTTTTCGGAGGGCTCTGACGCCCCTCGCTGACCCTTGGCCCCGCGTCCTTTCTCCCAGCACCACCAAAATAAAGACACTAAGCCTCCCATCTCCAGCGTGCAAATAGGCAGCTCTCCCCAATGTGCTAATTAGCCGAGTGTTTGGAAGTAAATAGGTAAGATTGGTGGTAATTTCCTGGCTGAAGGGGTAATTATTTGTTTCAAACAGGCTGCAAAATAACCCCCGTAAGGTGAGATAGGAAACTAAATTCAAAAGAGGTTTCCTATTCCCACTAAGCAGGATTGAAAACTGGTTTGAAATTCCTTTTTTTATTTATAGTACATGGTATCCATGGAAACCTACAGAGGAGGTCATGGTAGCTAGGCCTCCGTTTCACCCTGCTCAGGGGATTACCGTTGCACAGTGGTACGCAGCCGTGTAAGAAAGTAGATTCACAATTCCCTGCAAACAGCCCCCCCCGCCAGCCCCCAGCCCCAGCCTTCCTGGAGGGCTGCAGGAGAGCTTTTGGGAGGCTCATAAATCTGCTCCGAGACGGGAAAGTGATGGGAGCTGCGCCTCCCGCGTCCCGCAGGAGCGGAGGCTGCGGCTGCCCGCGGTACCTGCGGGACGGAGCGGGAGCAGCGGGACAGCCGAGCTCCTTCCCCGGCTCCCACCCCGCCCGAGCCCGCGCCGAGGGGAGGAGCACCACGGCCAACTTTGCGCCTGGCTGAACCGAGTGAGGAAAGCCCAAGCGTGGTCCGCATCCCGAATTCCCATTTGCCGGCAGGGATGTGCAGGCAGGGCATCATCTGCGTTCACCTTTCCCTGCTCTCCTCAGGAAAAGCATCGCTTTAGAGGGAGCTGGGAAAGCCTGGCGAGAGGGATGCCGCAGAAACGGCTGTGGTTTTTGGCCATGTCCCGGGTCCGTGGTGCTGAGCACTGCTCCCCTCATGATTCCAGCAGGAAAAATAGATATTTGTGCTCTCCTGGCTTCCACGTCCAGCCTGGCTGCGTGTGATTTAGCGGGAGAGCGCGATCATTACTTTTTATGCCGTACGTAAGCCCCGGTTCCAGCCCGCGGAGCGGCTGGTGCTCCACCAGCACCCCCGAGCAGCGCAGGAGCGCTGAGCCAGCTCCTGGCAGGGCCACGGGGCCGGGCTGCTCCCGGGAAGGCAGAGGCGGATCGGGGAGCTGCTCCGCAGCCATTCCCCAGCCAGCCCGGGTGTCGCAGCCCGCCCTCCATCCCCGGCTCCCCGCGCTCTGCCCCGGCGGCGCGCAGCCACATTCCGCCCGTGACCTTCACTAATTCACTTTCCCTCTCCACGCCGCATTCCCTCCGCTCGCAGGAGGACTCGCTTTTTTCACACAGCATAAAAATAGCCTGCGCAAGGCGTTGCCAGAGCGGGCTGCGGGGCCAGCAGCGCAGGCAGGCGGAGGGGCCGGGCCGGCGGTGCCGTGCGGGTCCCCGAGCGCGGCTCGCCCCGCGGGGAGCTCCCAGAGCGGCCCCACCAGCCACGGCCTCAACACCCCAACTTCTTCCTGCGCCGCTGCCTTGCTGTGTGCTCGGATGTGGTGAAATACAGGCGGTGGAGGTCAGCGGCAGGGAAATGCTGCTGCATTAACCTTCCCCCCTAAACTGAACGTTTTCACCCTCAGTTTTGGGAAATTGAAGGCTGGAAGCATCAAATATGGGCGAATTGCAAGGCAGATTTTTGAGGCTTTCTAAAGAAAAGAATTATCCAAAAATAATTTCCATGTTCTTTGTGGAAATGACTCTGGTTTGAATATCTGTCAGTGGGAAATAGCCCTGGAGCCATCACCATCATGCAAAACTGAACTGTTGGTAACCAACCCGGTTTTATGTTACCATAAAACACCTCCAGCTCTTCTCTTCACAAGCCCTTACCTTGATTCTTCCTCTGCCATCCCTCCACAGTGTGCACGGCACCACGCTGGTGGGCCACCCTCAGCCACTTGCTCAGGCTTTGAGCCACTACTGTGGTGTTTTCCCATTTCCCATCACCATCTCTGATGTGCCTCCCAGCCACCCCCCTGTCCTTCAGGCCCTTTCCTAGGCCTGTCCTTTGCTTGGGAGCATATTCTCTTCTGGGCAGGGCTTCAGCTGGCAAGGGAGAGAGCCTCCACCTGTGAAGTAACCTCTGGACACACCTCCTGGCTGATTTGGGGAGGTGAATTGCACCCTAGAAGCGTCCTTTTCTCTCTAGCACTGTAAATGCTGGAGGCATCAAAGGGAGGCAGAATGAGGCCAGCCCTGCTGTATCAAGAGCAGCCAGTGCCACCACACGCCTCTGCTCCATGCCAGACTCATCTCCTCTCCCTTCCCTGCCACAGGGAGCCACGCCACTCCCCAGCTCCACACAAAACCTGCACCCACCCCATATGTCTTCCCTCACATCAGGTTCATCCCCACAGCTGGTGGTTTTCTAGTGCTCACCACGATTCCCTGCCTACCTTGACGCCTGCTATGCTATCACCAGTACGGCCAATCAATCTTGCCTCAGCCAGCAAGCAGCAGAGAAGTAATGCTTTTCCTACTCCCCCAGCTCTCTTCTCCTCCCCGTCTCCATCAGGCACTCGGCAGGTTCACAAGGGCAGCCTGCTCTCGGTTTCCTTGGTCACGCACAGCAGCTTGCCCTCCTAGAGTAATAAAAACAAATGACACGTTGCTGGTTGTTGTCAGAGATGTTGCCAGGCCCCTCTGTGAGAGCAGATTTGGGGCGAAGGGAGTGTTTGCATTTTTAGGTTCCTTCTTGGGCAGGTGGAGGAGAAGCTGGATGTGACTTGTCAGTGGATGAAATGCTGGAGTCAACTGAAAAGGATGAGCAAAGACTGAGGAATGCAGTCCATGTCTGCTCAGAGATGCCAGAGATGGGGAAATTATGCTGGAACTGATTATCTGGGAGCAAGCAAGACCCAGAGGTGTCTGTACCAGGTCCTGATGCCTGCCAGAGCCCCCACTCTGTAGTGCTGCACCTGGCACCGAATTGAGTCACCCTGATGTGTGAACATCAGTTCTAGAAGATGAAAAACAGATTAAACAGATTAAACCTCCCCTGTGGCTGGAGCCAAGACTTGCCTAGCTTCCATTTGCAGCATATCTGCATTTTCTTCCAGTTCAGCATCCTTTGCTTGTAGGTGCATGGAGAAACACATGGACACACACTCTTTTAACTGCATGGGAGGAGACCCCAAGATCCCAGCACAGCTGGAGCTTGGGAATTCACAAGTTACTCAGGCCAGGAGCCTGGTCTGGCTTTAGCCCACACGTAGCCCAGAGTGATGAAAACCCTCTGAAGCTGCCCCTGACTCAGGAGCCCTGCACCACCCACCCTGCAAGCTCTGCATGCCATCCCACCTGGGAGGGAGCAGGCTCTGTGCCCTGGGCAGCCAGCAGTGAGCAGCTCCGTGCCTGGAGGACTTCACCATCTGCTTGCTGATTCAGTCACCTGTCCCTGCTCCAGGACTTTCCAAAAGCTGCGGCAGGGGAGGGCTCACAACACCTTTATCTTTGGCTTTGCCTCTCCCATTTTTTCTATTTTTATTAGCTGGGAGACAGCCCATCCTTTTTATAGCTCTGAATTCAAGGGTGATCAGATGAAAGTGGAGAGGGGCTCCTGCATGGGTAGATGAGCAGCCATAAGGTCAAGGCACCTGAAGGAGAAGTTTCCAGCTTTCACAGCCCTAAAGATTGTCCCATAAAATTACTCATAAAATTAAAGTGGGGTTTGGGTTTCAAAGTCCTAAGAAACTTGAAATAGTCATCAGTCAATCCTGGTATATGGGAAGCCCCAAACCCCTGGTTATTGAAGCAGAGGTCAGTGCTGAGCTGCAGCATCTGCTGGGGGCACGATGGACACAGCAGTGCCCAGCTCAGCTCGGGGAGTTGTGGCTTAGGCAGTGGGTGAGACGTTGTTCTCACTATCACACTATGGATCTGAATTTCTTCACTCAAATTCTTCCAAATAAAATACAGAGCCACTTTCTCAGAGGCTTCTGCAGGATTTATGAAGACTGGGTCCTCTCCAGTTTTCTTTCTGTATCAAAGTGATGATTTAATTAATTGATGATCTAATTTCAGTCTGGAACCGAAGCTGCCGATTTGTGAATTCGACCTTGGTACAGATTAACCATGGTGGCAGTTAGTGTTAGTTTAACAATGTCCAGAACAGCCTTGCTGTGGTGATGCCTTCCCTGGACTTTGCTTCATGAAAATCCACCCACAGTCGGGTAAGAGCTGAGCATGAGGGACAGGGATTCAAGCAGCTCCAAGCATCTCAGAGAGGGGGAAGCCCCCAGCTAGAGATGTCACTGTCATACCTATGGCAGCAAATGGCAGCTTTGAAGCAGGCAGGGAAGGTGATGTCACTGAAAAACAGCCCAGGCAAAACTGGGGAAGGTTCCACTCGGTGGCAGTGACAAGGTCTGAGGGTCAGCACAGGGAGGAAGCCCCAGGGCAGCAGAGCCAGCACTGTCCTGTGCTGTCACTGCCAGGAAAAAGGAAGCAGCTCCAGGGAGGTGACCTCCTGTCCCTCACACGTGTCCCTGGTGCCAGCAAGTCCATGGAGCAGGGGTTGGACCTGGTGTCTGTCTGCATGTGGTACGAGCCTCAGCACACACAGAGAGCCCACAGATATCCTGTCACACCTACCTGAACAGGTCCATGCACTGTCCCTGCCGTGGGCACGATCACTGTCACACAGCCTGTGAACACACACACACACACACACACACACACGGAGTTTTCCAGGGTACAACGTCCTGCACACAGCATACACACATCCCGTGCACCTCTGTGCATGTGAACACACACATGCATGCACTCACCAGGCACAGGAATTGCTCCCCACACAGCCCCCACTCTTCTCACCATCACCCAGGCTGGTGCTGCCCCAGACCCTGGGCAGTCACTGGACTGCTCCTGTCTGAATGCAGACTCACACCAGGGATTTCCCCGAGCTCCACACCAAGCACAGGACCCCACCAACGCCCCCTCAAGTCAGCCTTCTGCCACTGCCCAGCAGCTCTGTCCATCTCAGAGTGGCATTGTTTGGGACATTCCTGGCCGCCAGAAAACAAGAGCCATTAGGCAGTCCAGCAGGACCTGTGTGAGCTGGGGTTACAGGGTCCTGCCAGGCAGTGGGATGGAGGGAGAGCTCAGAGCTGGATGGATCTGTGTGAGCTGGGGTTACAGGGTCCTGCCAGGCAGTGGGATGGAGGGAGAGCTCAGAGCTGGATGGATCTGTGTGAGCTGGGGTTACAGGGACCTGCCAGGCAGTGGGATGGAGGGAGAGCTCAGAGCTGGCATGGATCTGTGTGAGCTGGGGTTACAGGGACCTGCCAGGCAGTGGGATGGAGGGAGAGCTCAGAGCTGGCATGGATCTGTGTGAGCTGGGGTTACAGGGTCCTGCCAGGCAGTGGGATGGAGGGAGAGCTCAGAGCTGGATGGATCTGTGTGCACACCCACTGCCAGCAGGCCCAGCATCCCCACACGCCCCTTCTCACCAAGGGTCACCCCATGAGTGTGTCATTCCCTGTTGAACAAAACCATGCTCTTGGTTCCCAGCACTGCCACAGCTCCCCTGTGCAGCCTGGGCACTCCCTGAGCGCTCCCAGCACCTCTTTTCCCGGCGGGTGGCACACACCAGGTGGGCTGTCTCGGCCCGGGGATGCGAACCAAGCTCTGGGACAGGGGCTGGAGCTGCACTCAGCAGCGCTGTGCGGGCTGGCCGTGGCTCGGGGTGATGCAGAAGAAGCCCGCGGAGCCGCGGCTGGCGTGCACAGCCGGGGCAGGACGGCACAGCCTCATTTCGCATAAGGCAAAGTGCAAACCCTCCGTGCCTGCCTCTCGCTCCCGGGTGGCCGGGGAGCCGCCCGAGGGCTCGGGGCGAGCATCCCGAGCTGCGCCGGGAAGGTGAAACCAGCTCGAGCTGCACATCGCCGCTGGGGCGGGGGGATGGCTGCGGGCTAATAATATTCCGTGTCTCATTATGCCGCGTATTAAGCTGAAATTTGCAGATGCTCTAATCACCGCGAGGCATTCTGCACACACAGCCTCCCTGCAGCCCGGCAGCGCTGTGCAAACACCGGAGGAGAAGCCCTGCTAACCATCCTGCCACATGGTGTCCTGGAATCTTTACAGACCATTTCACCTTCACAAATAGCCTTGGAATGTCTGTGCATCCACAGCCCCTGCGGTAGCCAGATAGGCTCAGCCGCCTCCTCTGCAGCTCCCCGGGCCCCTCTTAAGCTTTTTCCCATCACGCCATGCAGATGCGAGGCTCCGGAATTTACACCGGGGCTGGGGAAAGCACCTCACGTCCGAATGTGATCTGCGCCCCAGGCTCGCAGGAAACGTGAACTGTATTTTATAGGGGTTGAGGAAAGCTCCTGCCTGAATTGCTTTAATTTCTTTTTCCTCTTCTCTCTCCCTCTTTTGTTTTTTTTTTTTTTGGGGGGTGGGTTTGGGGTTTTTTGTTGTTTTTTTGTTTTAAATTATTTTCTTTTCCCAGATCTCTGCCCTTTGCCCTCCCACCATCAAAGGGGGCATGCATTCAAGTGCCGTGGGAATACTCACTCCTTGCTTATTCTGGGCAATCTCACGAGAAAAGTTGCTTTTTCCCCAGAGGTAGGGAACCGCGGATGGACCGGGGTGTGGGAAGGAGGGGTGTGAAGCCTGAGGGCTCCCTGTGCGTGGGAAGGCAGGAGAGAGGAGCAGTGCAGGAAGGGTTAACCGGAGACTGTCCTTGCTGTTTTTTCCAGGCCTGGCTGCACCAGATTCTTCCATTTCTCTTGGCAGGGATTGAAATCGTGGGGCTGAGCTAAACACACGAGCCTGGAGAGTCCCTGTGCTCCGACGGTGAGCAGGACCCTGAGCGAGATGCTGCAGCTCATTAGCAAGGCAGCAGCTCGTCCAGGGCACGCAGGTGTCAGGCGGCAGCCACAGCAGCAAAACAGAGACAAGGAGGCAGAAATGCAGCAAGATGGGGAGCGTTTTCTGCCCTGGACATGCACATGCACACCTACATGTACCCACACACCCATGGCTACTACAAGTAGTAGCACAGACGGAAACCTGGCCCGCTCCCTGTGTAGGGTCAGGAGTGAGAGTTTGGTAATTGGGTTCATCCCCCGTGCTTGGTGCTGGTTTGAGCTGCACCCTGACTCCCAGTTCATGTGGCACTTGGCAGCTTTTCCTTGCTGGAGGGCTGTGGTCTCCCTCACCCGTCATCCCGCCCTGGAGGGGCGATTTGGAACGCTCAGGGAGCCCCGAGCAAGGCCATGCGCTGCCCACCTCTGGGCTGGCAAAATGGGGCGGCCCGGGAGCCCCCTGACCCGGGAGAAGGGCTGGGAATCATGCCCGGCAGGAGCACAATGGCTCTGTCCTGCCGGCTCGTCTGCCTCGGCGCTCACAGTTGCCCAGGCGACTGCTCCTGGAGAAGCGCACGGCCAGGGAGGCTCCTGCTGCTCCGGCGGCTCCGCGCCCCGGCTGGCTCCTGGGGGGGCTGCAGGGCCCAAACCCTCTGCTCACACTGCCCACGACCCTCTGCTCACACTGCCCCGACCCTCTGCTCACACTGCCCAAACCCTCTGCCTCACACCGCCCAAACCCTCTGCTCACACTGCTCCCAACCCTCTGCTCACACTGCCCCACACCCTCTGCTCACACTGCCCCCACCCTCTGCTCACACTGCCCCAACCCTCTGCCTCACACTGCCCAACCCTCTGCTCACACCGCCCGGAACCCTCTGCCTCACACTGCCCAAACCCTCTGCTCACACTGCCCAAAACCCCTCTGCTCACACTGCCCAAACCCTCTGCCTCACACTGCCCAAACCCTCTGCTCACACTGCCCAAACCCTCTGCTCACACTGCCCAACCCTCTGCTCACACTGCCCCAACCCTCTGCTCACACTCTGCCCAAACCCTCTGCTCACACTGCCCAAACCCTCTGCTCACACTGCCCCACAAACCCCTCTGCTCACACTGCCCAAACCCTCTGCTCACACTGCCCAAACCCTCTGCTCACACTGCTCCAACCCTCTGCTCACACTGCCCCAACCCTCTGCTCACACTGCCCCAACCCTCTGCCTCACACTGCCCGAAACCCTCTGCCTCACACTGCCCCAACCCTCTGCTCACACTGCCCCAAACCCTCTGCTCACACTGCCCCAAACCCCTCTGCTCACACTGCCCAAACCCTCTGCTCACACTGCCCACAAACCCTCTGCTCACACTGCCCCAAACCCTCTGCTCACACTGCCCCAAACCCTCTGCTCACACTGCCCCAACCCTCTGCCTCACACTCGCCCACACCCTCTGCTCACACTGCCCCAACCCCTCTGCCTCACACTGCCCAACCCCTCTGCCCACACTGCCCCAAACCCTCTGCTCACACTGCCCAAACCCCTCCCGCTCACACTGCCCCAACCCTCTGCTCGCTCACACTGCCCCACAACCCTCTCTGCTCACACTGCCCCCAACCCTCTGCTCACACTGCCCCAAACCCTCTGCTCACACTGCCCCAACCCTCTGCTCACACTGCCCAAACCCCTCTGCTCACACTGCCCCAACCCTCTGCTCACACTGCCCCAACCCTCTGCTCACACTGCCCCGACCCTCTGCCCACACTCCTGCCCAAACCCTCTGCTCACACTGCCCCCAACCCTCTGCTCACACTGCCCCAACCCTCTGCTCACACTGCCCCAACCCTCTGCTCACACTGCCCAAACCCTCTGCTCACACTGCCCCAACCCTCTGCTCACACTGCCCCAAACCCTCTGCTCACACTCCTCCGCCCCAACCCTCTGCTCACACTGCCCCCAACCCCTCTGCTCACACCGCCCAAACCCTCTGCTCACACTGCCCCAACCTCTACTCGCCCCTCAAACTCTCTCTGCCCACACTGCCCCAAACCCTCTGCCTCACACTGCCCCCAAACCCCTCTGCTCACACCGCCCTCCGCCCAAACCCTCTGCTCACACCGCCCAACCCTCTGCCTCACACCGCCCTCAACCTCTGCCTCACACTGCCCCAACCCTCTGCTCACTGCCCCACCCTCTGCCCACACTGCCTCTGCTCACACTGCCCGCAACCCTCTGCTCACACCGCCCAACCCTCTGCCTCACACCCTCGCCCCCAACCCCTCTGCTCACTACTGCTCCTGCAAACTCCTCTGCTCACACTGCCCCAACCCTCTGCTCACCCTGCCCCCTGCTCTGCTCACTGCTCCCAAACTCCCTCTGCTCTACACTGCCCAACCCTCTGCTCACACTGCCCCTCCTACCCCTACTGCTCACTCTGCTCACTGCCCCACTGCTACACTGCCCTCAACCCTCTGCTCACACTGCCCAAACCCCTCTGCCTCACACCGCCCAACCCTGCTCCCACTGCTCCCACCCCTGCTCACACTGCCCCAACCCTCTGCTCACACTGCCCCAAACCCTCTGCTCACACTGCCCCAACCCTCTGCCTCACACTGCCCCAAACCCTCTGCCTCACACTGCCCAAAACCCTCTGCCCACACCGCTCCCCGACCCTCTGCTCACACTGCCCCAACCCTCTGCTCACACTGCTCCCCGACAACCCTCTGCTCACACCGCCCCAAACCCTCTGCTCACACTGCCCCAACCCTCTGCTCACACTGCCCAAACCCTCTGCTCACACTGCCCCAACCCTCTGCTCACACTGCCCAAACCCTCTGCTCACACTGCCCCAACCCCTCTCGCTCACACCGACAAACCCTCTGCTCACACTGCCCCAACCCCCGCTCACACTGCCCCAACCTCTGCTCACACTGCCCCAACCCTCTGCTCACACTGCCCAACCCTCTGCCTCACACTGCCCCCAACCCTCTGCTCACACTGCCCAAACCCTCTGCTCACACTGCCCAAACCCTCTGCTCACACCCCAGCAGTGACCCCAGAGCCTGACACTGCTCACACTGCCCCAGGTCTTGTCTGGTGCAGATGCCAGAATCTGTGACTTCCAAAAAAAATCAGGGATAATCCTGACTCACCCCCTTCCATGGGATTGATCAGGGCTAGTGTGTGCTGCTGCCTCCCCTGCCACTGCTGTGGGTCTGTGCCAGCACCTGGATGGTGCTGCCCAGAGCAGTCAGGGACTCCTTGTTGCTTCGGTGTTGATCTGTCCTTCACCTAAGACTTGTTATTCCAGGTGGACCCTGAGCTGGATGGTCTGTGATTTTCAGCTGCTTGGCCATGGGTTCCTGTAGGGAACAGGGAAGCAGAAAAACTCCTGGGCAGAGACCCTGGAGGAGCAGCAGGAGCAGAAGGATTCAGAATCCTGTGAAAATACACACGAGGCACCCTCCAAAGAGGTGTCCCAGGTTCTCCCAGCCTGGTCTGTCACATGTCACCTGGCTGTGTTCAGACACAGGGCAGCACCTGGCAGCTGAGCATCCCAAAGGGCAGCTGGTTCATGTCTGCCCAGAGAAACAACCTTGTGTCCTGTCAGCAGCACCCCTGGAAGGACCACTGGGCTGGGGCTCCAGCACCTCTGAAACACATCACACACCCACAGAGCCCAGTCTTGGAGGATGTGGCCAAACACACCCCTGCAACCTCCCCTTGCTGAGGCAAGGCTGCTCTGTGCTGTTCTGTCCCATGGCTGGTGTTGACATTGCAAAGCGAGAAAGGAGACTGAGCTCTTGGTTTGTGCCCCAGCTGGTGCCTCTGTGACCACAGAATGGAATCACTGCCTTCTGCACAGTGAGCTCAGTGTCCCTCAGGCAGGGTCTGGAGTGCCCTTGCAGGTGGGCACAGCCACTGGGGTGGGCCTGGGCTAAGCTGAGAATGGAAGCTTAGAACCGTGGAATATCCTGAGCTGGAAGGAACCCATCAGGATCATCGAGCTGAGCTCCTGGTGCTGCACAGACACCCCAGCAATCCCACCTTTTGCCTCAGAGTGTTGTTCAAACACTCCTGGAGCTCTGGTAGCCCTGGGGCTGGGACCATTCCCTGGGGAGCCTGGGCAGTGCCTGACCATCCTCTGGGGGAAGAACCTTTCCCTGATATCCTGACTAAATCCCCCTGGCACAGCTCCAGCCCTTCCCCTGCGTCCTGTCCCTGGTCCCAGGGAGCAGAGATCAGAGCTGCCCCTCAGGAGGAGCTGCAGCCCCTGGGGAGATCTGACCTCAGTCTCCTCTTCTCTAGGCTTCTCTAGCTTCACCTGCCCTCTCTGTGCCAGCCCTGAATGCCATCTCTCTCTGGGCATGTCCCTGCTCCCCAGCCATGTCCTCTCCAGCCAGTGCATCCCAGATTTCTCCACGGCAGGGCACGGCCAGGGCGGTGCCACAGCAGCAGCCCCAGCATCCATGCAGATCGTGATTTGGGAGCAGATCCAGAGACCAATGTGTTCCAGCTTGGACACCCTTGATCCAACATCCACTCTGCAAAAATGCATCCCATAGGAGGAAGAAAACAAAAGCAGGGATGATTTAAAGGGAGGATAAATTCCCTCCTTCTGTGGGATTTTGTCCTTGGCCAGAGGAGGAATCACCTACTGCAGGAGTTTGATTGGGGTAAGTAATAGACCCCCTTAGGCTGAGATGACACCTCCCATGAAAGCTGCATTCAGCAGGGGACAGGCCATATGCAGAAATAAACAGGGACCTGGGACACACTGGCAGCTCTTTAAAGGATTGTTAATAATGTGCTGTTCACGTTCCTGGGAGACTGCTGCCATGATCTGCCAGCAACAGACGCTGGCAGTCCTGATGGGGAGCAACTCCTGCCTGTCACCAGGCACCAGCCCAACATGCCCTTCCCCTGGCCATCACAGCAGCCCTGTGGCAGGGGCCTCACTGATCCAGGTGACACAGGGCAGGGGACAGCCTCAGGCTTTGCACTCAAGCCCTGGTGGGCTGAGGGAGCCTCTGAGCAGGGCTGGTGGCTCCCAGCAAGGACCCAGTCCTCAAAAACAGGAGGGGTTTTGTGAGGGATGATGAGATGCTGCTCCAGATCTGGCAGGGGAGGGGAGATAAGAGTGGACCTGCAGCTAATGGGGCCAAGAGGACAGTCCCTGGAGAGCAGCATGGCCATGGGACAGCTGGGTGGACACTGCAGACATTTCCAGCATCTCCATGCTTGTCCTAGAGCCTGAGCAATCAAGGTCCAGGTCAGAGTGGCACAAGGGAGAGGGAAATGGAAAATTATTCCAGCTGCCACGTTTCTGTGCAATCCACATCCAACCTGGGAACATCATCTCCCAGCACTGGGCACAGGGGTGAGGGAAAGAGCGTGGAGCTTTCCCCCTTTCCCCTAGGCAGGGATCAAAAAGTGTCAGGCTGGAATTCTCCCAAGAGCAGCTCCCTCCTGGGCTTCACTGCTGCTTCCTGTTCTCGGGGGCAGGAAATACCAAGCAAACAGCTCTGTGCATGAGTTCAAAACTTCCACTTCCAGCCGGCTGCAGGATGAGGATGGAGGAGCCTGGGTGATGGGAGCAGCCTGCCCAGAGGCTTTGCTCCCATGGACCATCCCCCCTCCATCTCTCCTCTGCCCCTTGGGAAGCCAGGTCCCAGTCCCTTCTCCCAGCCCTTAACGCCAGGCTCAGGACCTGCACTGAGCTCCTGGCCATCAGTCCTGGTGGGTTTCACTTGCTTTTGCTCTCTGCCTCCACTCGGAGCCAGGCAAACAGAGGAATTAATGACTGCACAGAAAACGAGACTGCGCTGTGCAGCGTGAGGCGCTGTGCTGATCCTCATGGGCACGGCCCTTCTCTAGGCTCCAGCACAGCACAAGAGCCTCTGCAGTCCCCTTATTGCTGCCATCACGAAAAAACCATGGGCTGCTCCCCTTCTGCAGTACAGAGCAGCCTGGAGGCTGGGAGCAGCATTTTCTTGTCTCCATCCTGATTTTTGAGGGTTGGTTCAGCCTGTCCTGCTGTGCCAGGAGCTGCACAACAGCACAGTGACTGTCAGTGGATGAAAAAGGGCTGCTTCCCCCACTTGGCTGCATAGAAATAACAAGGTAGTGCCTGGCCAGGCTCTAACAGGGTTTCCCACTGGTCTGTTGATTGCCCAGCAGATCATTAGCCCAGGCAGCAAGGAGCAAAACTGGGATGGGAGCTGATGGCTCAGAGCAGGGCCACCCTGGGGCTCTTCAGCTCCAAGCCCTCAGCTGCTCCAGGGTGCAGCAGAGGCCCTGCTGCCTGACTGGCAGATCTCACTGGAGCAAAGGTGTCCTGGAGGTTCGTGCATCAGCCCTGGGCTTTGGGGCTGTCCCCAAGAGGCACCTATCCCTCCCAGGGCACTGCTGATCCCTGCCAACCCCTCTCCCCGTGTCCCCGCGGGATGCAGGAGCTGGCAGGAGCTGGCGGCACACCCCACACGGGTGCAGAGCCCGGAGGTGCCGGCCCAGCCCGATCCTGCCGGGGGGTCAGTGCCTGGTTCGCTGCCGTGCGCTCCCGGCGCTGCGCACATCCCCGCTCCCGGGTGGAGGCAGCTGCTCCTGGCGCCGGCGCCCGTCGCTGCCAGGCGCGGAGCCATCTGCCTGGCAGGGCCAGCCACACCTGCTGGGAAGGAGACAGAAGCTGGGCAACCTCCCCGCCTTTGCGGCTTCCCGGCTGGCGGCACCGCGCGGCTCCAGGCGGGCTCGTGTGTTTGCACAAAGGGAAGGAGATAAGCGGAGGCTTCTCCCTCCGCCCCCGGAGCTGGGCTGGGCTGGGCACCTCACCAGCAGAGCAGGCAGGGTGGATGTGTGTCCTTGAGCCATCCCCAGCGCTGGGTCTGCTGCCAGCGTCCAGCACGGATGTCAGCCCAGACCAGAGAGCAGCTGCTCCTTCCCCCAGGTGGGCAGAGGGCTCTCTGCTCCCAGGAGGGCAGGGGGGCAGAGGAGGTGCTCTCAAACACGGCACAGCAGTGGGGATATTTCCTCTCCCCAGTGGCAGGGCTGGCAACTGGCCCGGGTGTTGTTCAGGGTCCACCACTGGGGCTGCTGCTACGAGGGAGAGGAGCAGAGGGGACCTGATAGCTTTGTCCTCCCCAGTGGATGCACCTCATCCCACTCCTCTGCATCAGGAGCTGCAGGAGCCAGAGACATGCCAGGTGCTGATGCCAGGGTGGGGCTGCTTCCCCAGCTCCTGGTGCATCCAGGCCAGGCAGTACCACGGCACTGAGGGTGCAGGGTGCTTCCACCAGCCCTCACACCCCAGACCCACTGCCAGGAGCAGCATCAGTTAGGTGCTGGGATGGAAAATTCCTCCTAGTCCAGAGGAGCTGGGGGTCACCTGGCCTCTGGGGTAGCAAAGCTGGGCAGCAGGACAGGCAGAAACGATGGAGAGCACCTCCTAATGCCTCATTGCCGAACATCCTGCAAGAGACACTTCTGCCCTCGTTTCCCCGCAGTGAGATGAGGAGGCTGACCCCCAGCCTGGCTGGCATCTCCCACAGCTGCTGTGCTACTCCAGCACCTGAGTGCCACAGCTGGCAGCGCCTGCTGCTGCCACTGAGCCCCAAACCAGCCTGGAGAGCATTTTCCAGCCCAAACAGGGCCAGGTCACACTGGATCTTTGTCCACCATCCAGCCAAGGCAGAGAAGTGAGCTCTGCTTTTGAGGAGCTGGGAACACAGGAAAATCACCCTCAGGCTGTGGGGCAGGTCTCCTCACCCAAACCTCCAGCCCCAGCAGCAACCCTGGGTACCTGCAGGTAGGTACCCAGAGGTGTCTGCAGGAAGCATCGTGTGCCAGCTCCCCCATTGCCAGTCCCCTCAGCAGGACTGACCTTCTGGCTGGCAGAGCAGCAAATGGAGGCAAGAAAAGGTCTGCCTGGATGGTTTGGTCTGGGTTTAGTGGATTGAGGACCTCTGTCTTGAGCTTCACCATCCTCAGGCGCAGTAGCAGCCTGCTGAGGTGCCTGCAGCTTTGCTCCATACACGAAGGCCCAGGCTGGGCTGTGGAGAGTAGAGGGACTGCTGTAAGTACTGTTAGTCCAGTAAATGAGGAGGTCCCGGAGCAGCAGCCTGCCCAGTCTGGGAAATGGGGATCACTGCCATCCCCTGCCACAGCGCCTCCATCCCAGGCAGTGCTGTGCCTCTGTGTGAGACAGAGCTGCTCTCAGGACATGGTGCCTCCAGCCTGGCGCCCCTGGTGACCCAGAAGAAGGTGAATTGCCTCCTGACATCCTGTGCTGATGCCTCAGCCAGGCAGACAGGCAGAGGGACACGGCTCCCACGCTGCCAACACAAGTGTGCCGGGGATGGGCAGCAGGTCCCATGACACCCCACGTGCCCGAGGTCCCCTGGCCACAGCCCTGGCCAGCTGACACCCCACCAAACTCAACGCTGGTCATGAGTCTGCTCGTGCACACAGTGCTGCTGGCTGCAGCACAGGACTCAGAGGGACACAGAGGTCAGAGTGGGGAGCCAACTGCCCTGGGGAGCACCCAGCATCTCAGCTGGGCTTTGATGTGGCACAGAAAGCTGACAGGCAGCAGCACTCAGGGACTTTGCAGCAGCTCCTGAATGTTGTGGGAGCTCTCCAAGGGATGCTGACCCCAGCTGAGGTCCTGCTAAAACCCAGCATTCTCACTTGACCCAGCCAGGAGGCTGCTCCCACCATCCAACCCAGCCCACAGCAGAGGGCTCAGGCTGGCTCTGGCTCTTGCCCATCCCCAGGACTTCCTCACTCCGTGGCCACTGTACGATCCCTGAGAGACCTCCACATCTGCTGACACCCACCCCAATGGGCTCCTCATGGGTCCTACTGAATTTTACAAACCTCCTCCTGCACCAATTTAGGCAAAGTTTGCTCCAAGAGGTCTGCCACAACCTTGACCTGGAGCAACTTCATGGTGGTGGCTGCAGAAGGGGACATGAGCTCAGCATCCCCTGATGGGAAAAAAAACACAGAGAGCAACCTCTCTCCCTCCTCTCCTCTCTCTCTGCCATCCATTTGGTGGGCAATGCGGCCCTGCTGCAGCTTTATCTTGGTCTTTAAAGGCTCCCTGGCTGACATACACACCGTATGGGAGCAGTCAGCCGAGCAGAGCTGTAAATCTCCCAAGGCCTCATCTTGCGGGGCACATTAGCTGTTTTAAACTTGTCAGCTTTCAGCGATGGAAATTGACTGTTCAAAGCCCTTCTTCCCTCCACATCCTGCTCCATTTTACACCGTGGAGAAGGTGCTGCATCCCCAGTGTGTTGGAGGAAGGGAATGTGCATCCCCCCACCTGTATCCTCAGGGACTGTGGGTGCTTTAGGGATATTTCTTGAGGTCCCCCCAGGAATAGGAATGCCTCCAAGCCTTCTCCTTCCTTTCTGTCTCCTCTGATCCTGCCCCCAGCTGGAAGGAAGGATGGGGATACATAACCTCACAAAGCGTGCCTGTCCACACGAGCTGGCTTTCCCATGTCCATCCATGCAGGACGACTCCAGATCCAGTCTGAGCTCAGGAAGGTTTATGAAAATCAAGCCCAGCTTGCAGGCGTGCTGGTGGGATTCACTGCAGCACCGCGTGTGTGTGCCTGAGCCGCAGCGCCCAGCACAGCCTCGCACGCAAAGCCCGGGGACACGCAGCTCTGTGCCCACCTGGGGACAATGCCCCCACCGCCGCTGCCCTTGCGCCAGCCCTGCCGGCACCGGCAGCTCGCCAGCCGTGTCGGGAGCGCGGAGCGTGGGGGTTTCGAGGAGGAAAAGCTGCGCTTGAACAGCTCACCCCGAGGCGAACTCCTACACAAGCCTCTTCTCCAAAGGGCGCGGGACCCCCTCCGCGCATCCAGCCTGGGCACGCACAGACCCGCGCGGAGCCGGCGCGGGGTACGCGCCCAGCTCGCCCCTCCCAGCTCGCACGCCGCTCCTCTGAGCACGGCGAGCCCTGCCAATCCTGCCGGGTGCGTGCTTCGTCAAGACAGATGCTCCCAGCCCTAGTGTGGGACACGGACAGGGGACCCTGGAGCACAGCCCTTCACCCCCTTTCACCCGGGACAAACCCCGTGCTGTGCCTGGCTGCCATCCCCCCAGGAGCCCGCCGGCTTCGGGGTGTCTGCGGAGCAGCTTCACCCCCCGAGCAGCCCCCGCGGCTCCCGGCGAGCGGCAGCTGCACCGCGTCTGCCGAGGGAGCGTGACAGCCGCGCTCAGCCCCGAATCAGCCGCGGGTCCCTGACCCTGCGTGCGCGGGGTCAGCGCGGCCGTGCCGCGGGGCCGAGGGGGGCTGGGGGCGATTAGCGGCGGGGGAGCCCTGCGTCAGAGCCCCATTGCCCCCGCCCGCCGCCGATCCCTGTCCCTGGATACAGGGGGCAGCTGGGCCGGGGAGCGCGGGGGCCCCGGCGCTGCGTGCCGCCATCCGCGGCAGGCGCAAAATAGTTGCCCCCGAATTAGCGGAGCGGCGGATGACGCACCGCGCTCGCAGCCGGCGGCGAGGGGGAGGACGGCGGTGGCAGCGGGCGGCCGAGCCACGGCACCGCGGGGACGGCACGGAGGGAGCACAGCGGGGAGGGCACAGCGGGGAGGGCACCGCGGGGAGGGCACAGCGGGGACGGTCCCGGCCCGCAGCTGCCGGCACGGTGCCCCCCGCGGCACCCCCGGCACGGCCCGCACTCCTGCCGCGTCCGGCTGCGGCCGTGCCCAGAAATCCTCCGGCAGCGCAGCGGCGCCAGAGCCGCGTCCGCCCGCAGCTCCGTGAGCGATGGGAGCGCAGAGCAGCCAGCTGGGCCCCTCGCCCGCGCTGCGGCCGCTGATAACGCTGGATTGGGGTCCTGCAGACCTGTGACAAGAGGGGTGCCAGCGTGCCGGGGGAGCTAAGCTTCCTATCACCTGCGGGGCAGAGCTGCCCTGGGGACCCTGCCAGCCCACCTCCGAAAGCAGGGAGGGCACGCAGGCACCCCGAGCCCTCCGCGGTCCCGCAGCCCCGGCCGGAGCCGGATTTGCAAATCGCTGCCCATGGCGCGGGGCTCCGGCCCGGCTGAGGCCGAAGGGTTGTTCTAATGTCGGCAGCACGAACGTGTCGGAAATTGCCTGAATTAGCCATGTGCAATGAACAGGTTTATGGATAATGGGATGCAGAGCCCTTTCAGGAGTAGGCAGCTCACAATCCAGTTAGACAGCTCCAGCCCCAGTCATTCCCCTTCCGAGGATGAAAGCTCATTGGGTACAATGGACAAAATCCAAGTGCGTCCCCTGCGTGGGAAGGATCCATCCCACTAAGCCCATCCTGCTCTCCCAGCTGCTCCCACCTCCTCACCTGATTTTTGCTTCCTTTGGAAAAAATTCTCCTTGTCTTCCCCAGAAGATACTATCCCTGAGGATGTGAGGAGGGGAATGTTCCACTTTTGTGCCTAAATTGCATAACAAGGACTTTGGGTAAAATCCTGTGCCCCACAGGGCTGTCCTTAGCTTGGATTTGGAATTAGAACTCACCAGCTGTCCTGCCTCAGCCCCAGGCTGACCAGGTCCAGCGTTACATCCTGCAGCAGCTCTAACAGGCTGCCAACAGGGACCTGAGGGCTGGATTAGCTCTTGCTGGGTTTTCCGTGCATGGATTGATCTGATCACTTTATTTTTTTATTTTTAATCCATGTTTAGTTTTAGGGTTTCCTGCATCAAAGCATTCTTTAGCTTCTTCCCAGAGATTCATTAGGACTGAAAGTGCTGGGTGACCATGGCCAGCCTGATGTCCTTGGCTGGGCTCTCCCCTGAGCCTGCAGCCTCCCAGCCTGAACCAGAGCCTTTCCCAGTGATTCTGTGGGGGAATGGGGTGTGACACCACGGTCTGGAGACCATCACTGCAGGCAGCAGCTGGTCTGGAGGGGCCCTGAATCAACGTGGATCCCCACTCTTCACCCCTGCAAGAGCTCCAGCTTTTAAAAGGGTTTTATTAATGTCCACCGGCATCTCATCTCGGAGCAGCCGGCACCAGGCGGGAGCGAGCCGGAAAGGGAGACAAAGAAAAAGCCAGCAGTGGTGGGGAAGGGCCAGGCTCGCCTGCCTGCACAAGCGCTTTTCCTCAACCGAGCAGCGAGAAAGCAAAACTGCGAAGTGCCTAAAATTAGAGCTGCCAAACCCCAGCTGGGGAAGCCTGGAAAGATCCCCAGGCCCTGGAGCCTTGGGCGAGCTGCATAAAAGGCAGCGGAGGGGAAGGGAAGGGAGCTTGGGGAGCGCGGCAAGTAGAGCGAGGCACAGAGGGAGCGGGGAGCGGATGGCTGCTCCCCCCGCCGCAGCCCCCGCTCCATCCCACCGCCCCCATCCTCCCGCCCCGCGTCCCCTGCGGCATCCCCCCGCCCCATCCCACTGCCCGCAGCCCCCTGCAGCATCCCCCTGCCCCGTCCCACCGCCCCATCCCACCGCCCCCATCCCCCCGTCCCATCCCACTGCTCCATCCCACTGCCCGCAGCCCCCCTGCAGCATCCCCCCGCTCGCATCCCACCGCTCCATCCCACTGCCCCGCAGCCCCCTGCTCCATCCCACTGCCCCGTCCCACCGCCCCCATCCCACCGCCCCCATCCCACCGCCCCCATCCCACTGCCCCGCATCCCCCCGCTCGATCCCCACCGCCTCCATCCCCCCGCCCCATCCCACCGCCTCGCATCCCCCCTGCTCCCGATCCCACCGCCCCCATCCCACCGCCCGCATCTCCCTACAGCATCCCCCCTCTCCATCCCCCCTCTCCATCCCCCCGCCCCGTCCCCCCGCCCTCCCCGTCCCCCCGCCCCCAGCACCGGCCCGTGCCGGTGCGCTGCAGCCCCGCGGGGCTCGGGGCTCTCATATCCCCCCGAGGGTGGCTCTTTGGGGATGCAGCTGTGCTGGTGCAGCAGGAACAGGGCTCACACCGTCCCAGAATTGCCAGCACCCCCTCAGGCACACATCCCAGCTTTTCTGTCTTTCCAGAAGACTTACAAACCTCATGCTGATGCCTGAAGAGCTCCCTGCCCTCGGGTATGGCTCCTTCGGCCCAGGGGCTGGAAAACACCCACCTGGGCCATTCTTCAGTGGGGCTCCCGGCCCCAGGCAGTGTCCCCTGCCTTGCACTCGGCCACAAAGCCAGCTGAGCTTCTGCAGGGGCAGGCCTAGCTGAGGAGGCCAGAAGCTGCATGTCCTGGGCCGCCAGTGCCTCACAGAGACTTGGGCACCCATGCCCACCCACCAAAAGCAGGACAGCAACTCTGTGACCCTCACACACAATTACCCACCCCACTGTATCTTTCTGCCCAGGAAACACAATCAATGAGTGAAAAGCTCAAGCTCTGTCATCAGTTAACACGAGGGGAGTCCCATACACCAATCCTCAGCATCCCCCAGGCTGGCTCCTTTCACAGAGGTGAGTGAAGACACGGGCAGGACCAGTCCTACCAGCATCCCAAGGCTCCTCTGGTTTCACAGAGAACCATCCTGGCCAGTGTGGATGGCAGAGCCACCAGCCACACACCAAATCAACATCCAAAACCACAAAAAGCAGCAGCTCCACAGGTAGGCAGTGACTCTGCACTGAATTTGGCTCTCCAGCTCCTATTTGTCACGATCAAAGAGACCGAGGTTTAGTGCCAGCTTCACCGAGCTCAGGAGATGCTGTGAAATGGCTGAGTCAAGGGCAGGTCTGGATCCTTTCCCTCAGTTACTGCAAAAACCCCACAAGCAGCCCAGCACCTACAGGGGCACAGTCCCCAACTTCTCCAGGGCTGGGACTGCACTCCAAGCAGTTCACAATCAGACCCTGGCCACTTAATTTGAGGTAAATCGGCCTCTGTTGAACATTTGTCCATGACTTGAGGTGGGTACATGCAAAATGACCCGAGGAGGAGGCAGACACGTGGGACAGCAGCTGTAGAGAAAATGGGGATTCATGCCAGAGAGATCCTCTGGGAGTGGCTCACCCTGAGGTCACAGAAACATGGAATATCCTGAGTTGGAAGGGACTGATCATTGAGTCCAATTCCTGCTCCTGCAGAGGACAAGACAGCAATCCCACCCTGTGCCTGAGAGCATTGTCCAAAGACTCCTGGAGCTGTGGCAGCCACAGCGATTCCCAGGGGAGCCTGTTCAGTGCCTGATCATCCTGTGGGGAAAGAACCTTTTCCTGTTATCCAACCTAAACTCCATAGGCACAGCTCCAGCTCTTCCCCTGGGTCCTGTCCCGGGTTCAAGAGAGCAGAGATTGGATCCTGGCAGCCTTCACTCCCAACATGAGGGTGGGTGTGAGCTGTGGGACAGCCAAGGGACGGTGTCCTGGCTCTGCTCTGCCACTCCTGCCTCTGGCATGGCTGGCACCCAGCAGGAAAGGGGTTGGGATGGAAAGGAAACAGGTGACTGAGGGGGACTGGCCAGGAGGGGATGGGATGGCATGGCATGGCATGGCATGGCATGGCAGAGGACCATTGGGACTGGACAAAGAGAATAGAGTTGGCTGGAATGGGATCAGAGGGGGAAGGATGGGACAGAATAAAACAGAAGGGATCAGGTGGCATGACATGGAATGGAATACCACAAGGCATGGAATACATGGCATGGCATGAAAGGATACAGGACAAAAGCAGGGATAGAATGGAACAGGATAGAATGGGGAATCGGGTTGGATGGGATGGGGCAGAATAAAACAGAAGGGAAGAGATGGAATGAGATGAGATGAGATAGCATGGCAAGGAATGAAACAGAGGGGATGGGATGGGATGGGATGGGATGGGATGGGATGGGATGGGATGGGATGGGATGGGATGGGATGGGATGGGATGGGATGGGATGGGATGGGATGGGATGGCATGGCATGGGATGGGATGGGATGGCATGGGATGGGATGGGATGGGATGGGATGGGATGGGATGGGATGGGATGGGATAGGATGGGATGGCATGGCATGGGATGGCATGGGATGTACCACTGACAGGACGGACGAGATGAAGGAGACAAGAAGTCCTCCTGGGAGCCCTGTGGCCACCCTGGGATGGCCCAGCAGTGCCTCCTGGCTGCGGGCAGAGCCCGGCCCGGCAGGTGCCGCCCAGCACCCCAGCCGTGCCCAGCACTGCCCCGGCGCCCCCGCTGTCCCGTGGTGACGAGACCTGCTCCCTGGAGCGTGAGATCTGATTAGGCTGGTGACACAGCAGCGTGGCAGCAGCACGGCGGGCAGGTCGAGGCGGTGTGAGCCCCGCGCCCGACCCGCGCACAGCGGGCGGGCGGGAGCGGCGCGGGAGGGCGAGCTCGGGATGCGCCAGCCCGAGAATGGACAGGGACAGGGCTGGCTGCCTGCGAGCTGGGGTGATGAGCTGGGCTCTGCCGCACATCCCCGGGGCAGCCACCAGCCCTGGGACTGCAGGAGGGACGGAGCGAGGGCCCGAGGCTCCCAGGGAGGGAACCCCATCCCTATCGGAGGATGAGGAGGGGTGAAGGGAGAACTGGAGGTTTTGTCAGTCCAGCAGATGATTACCCCTTTCCTACCTCCTGAAGGATGCAAAATGATGCTCTCCCAGCCCTAGCTGGCAAGGCAGCTGCAGAGCCAACCCACCAGGGCAGCAGCTCACCGAGCCTTGGAGAGCCCCAGGCAGGTGGGGGTCAGGGGAGCTGCCCAGCCGGGAGAGGATGTATCTTCAAAGGCCTCTCGAGGCAACAAACAGTACCTGTTATGCAGTTTACCCTTCACATTTGCTGCCTTGAATGGCTCCTGAGCCATGCCTGCCTCTTCATTTGAGATCTTTCAACAGCTGTCTGATAGAGAAGACCTTTATCTCGCCTCTCCCGGGCTCCCATCCAGCACTGGTCTCTGGAGGTGGGGAAGAAGAGGGAAAAAAAACCCGAATTCACTCCTGGCCGAGAGTCTCACCTAATCCACGGCGTGTGGAAAATTACTGCCACTGCACGGTGCCCAGGCTGGCCCCCTTCCACCCACACCAGCCCCTGGCTGCTCCTAAGGCTTTTGTGCCTGCCTTTTTTTCTCTCCTCTTCCTGCTGGGAGAATGGGAACTTCGGCGTTTGGACAAACCCTTGAGAAAACAACTTCACACGTGCTTGGGGCACTGAGTCGGTTTTTTATTTAATTTTGTCTCATCCTGAGACGGATTTGCCTGGAATCACTGTGCAGGCTGTGAAAGCCCCCAGCCCCCCAGCACAGTGCCCAGACCAGGGGCCATCCGTGCCAGCAGCTTTGCTGGGAGCCTGTTAGGCTGTGCCAGCACTGCAGCCTGTGGCACCAAGCTTTGCCCCTCCAGGCGTGAATCCAGCCTGGCAGTGGCACCAAGTCCCACTCAGCCCTGGCCACCTCACAGCCACACTTCCACCCCAGAGGAGATGATGTGAAAAAGCTCTCCAGGACGGTGCTGAGCTTCAGGAGAGGCCACCTCACTCCTCTGCTCAGTACAGGCACAATAAGGTGAGGAGTCACCTCTGCCACCCCAAGATATCTGCACAGAACCCCTAGAAATGAAGGTTGCCCACCCTGGGTTGCTCCTGCACAGCCAGAGAGACCAAGGCACTGCCAAACTTCCCCTGAGATGTACAACATGGCCCTCAGCATCCCATCATACCCTGGCATCCACTGAGAGCATTGTCAGGCACTGGAATAGGCTGACCTGGGAAATGGTGGGGTCATCAATCCCTGAAAATGTCCAAAAAATGCATCGATGCAGCATCTGGGGACATGGTTCAGTGATGGCCTTGGCAGTGCTGGGTGAATGTTGGATTTGATGATCCTAGAGGGCTTTTCCAGCCTTAACAAATCCATGAGTTCACTGCCTGGACCCTTGCTGGCCCCAAGGAATGAAAGCAGCAGGCTGTGTTTGTGCTCTCCAGAGGGGCTGTGCCATCAGCATGTCCTCCTGTCCCCAGCACCTGCAACTGCATGGTCCTATGACACACTCACCAGCAGTTTGCAAAACAGTCCTGGAGCTGGGATTAAAGACAGGCAGGTGCAGGGTTTCTTCCCATCTGGATGCTCTGGACAGAGCTTTGCCTGAAGGAGAAGGTGCACAAAGCTTCCCACACTGCTGACTGGAGGGAAAGGATTGTTCTCTCTAGATCACAGTTGGGGAAGTTGAGTCACAGGGCAGTAAATCTCAGAGCTCAGAGTTGTTTGGCTAATTTTGTCTTGCCTGTGAATGCCAGGCAGAAGGAAACAGAAATGCAAATTGTTTCCTGTGGCAAATAAACCCCCAAGAGCCACACATTTTACCTCCTGTATTCTCTTTTCACATCATCCAATGGCCAGTTCAGACTGAGGCATTGCAACCCCTGTGCCATGTGTGACCCCAAACTCCTCCTCATCACTCTGGGATTGGTTGAATAAACCACAGGGAATTTGCTTTCTTCATTCCTCAAATTATTTTGGAGCTATAAAGCGCTTCCAGCACAGCTGCTAAGCTCAGCCAGTGTGATCTTGCCCAGGGCCACTGAGATGTGAGCCCTGGGGACGCTCAGAGATCGATCAGAGCCCTGGACACCCTCTGTGGCCACACCCCTCTGGCAGAGCTGGTGGCGCTCCCCTGACCTGAGAGCCGGGGGGAGGGAAATCGGGACACAAGGGTGCGAACCCATTCCCCAGTCAGCAAAGGCCATACCTGCCCAGGCACATGCTGACTGCACTAGTAAAACTGCAGCACCACCGCAGTGCTGCTGGTGCCAAGGATTTATGGTCCAACAGCACCTGAAGTCCCTGCCCATGCCCAGGAGAGGGGAGGCAGCTGCAGCCTGGCTGCCTGGGTGGAGAGAAGGGAAAAACACCCTGCTGCTTTGGGCAAATAAAGCAGTGGGAGGCTGGGTTTGTGCTCGGGTGGGCCAGTGTGGTGCTCCCCAGCAGCGTGGTTTGGGAATACCAGCCCTCTCCACAGCATCCTGCCACCACCACCGGCAGCCCGGGAGGGACACGGCACAGGACCAGCCCCACATCCCCAGGGGCTCAGCTGCCATCACTGGCAGGATGCTCAGAGCTCCGTGGACTAGCTGGAACAATCTTTTGCTAAGATGGGATGCTGGATAGCGTTTTCTGAAGTGTCTTCAGGATTTAAGGGCCCGGCTCTGTGAAGGAATGAAAATTGCAGGAATGAGGTACCTAAATAAGAGCAAGGCACTTGAAAGCCACTCTGGATCAGGCTTTTAATTTACCATTTAACCATACAGTAAGAAAGCCTCTTGAAAGATAAGGGCTGTGTTGTAGACAGGCAGGAGGCATCTGCCTAACCTGGTACCCTTTTCCATCGGGGCCAGTGCCAGGTGCCTGGGGAAGTGATTACAAATGGGGTTGGCATGTCTAACATTTGCTCGCTCCCCTGATCTCCAGATATTCATGGAGCCGGGTTTTCTGAGCTAGAGAGGTGCTGCCTTTCTCCTTGAGGGCTCTCCATGGGCTTTTTCCTCTGTCTTTGAACTCTCACACCTCCCATGCCAAGTGGGAGCACCCGCTCCCCCTGCAGCGTGGAGCTCTTCTTAAGGATGCTCCATGAACAGACATCTTCTCAGGTTTCCTTTGAACCTGGCCCTTACTAACCATGTTTCGCCCAGATCCCAACTGATACATGAGAAAAGGAGTGAACAACCACCCGTTTTCCCCCTGCTGCTCAGAAGTCTCTGCTTCCAGGAGTCGGATCTTCCACCACAGCAAGGATGGTCCCGATGCCATGGAACAAAATGACTTCATGCCCCTTGTCGTGGATGGCTTTGGAGATAGTTTTCTTTTCCATCCCTGATCAAAACAAAGAAATGCAGGAAGAAAATTCTGTTCTGCCCCATTTGCTGGCTCACTGCAGTTCACAAGTGACCTTGCAGCTCCCTGCTGTGCTGAGACCATCTCTGAACCTCAGCACTACTTCCAGAGGTGGGGAAACTGAGCCACAGGGCAATTGCTTAGACTTCTTCTGGTCACCTGCTAACTCCCCACACGACAGCTAAAAAAGGCTCCCGAAAGCCAGTCTGGCCAGCACCACTGGGGCATTTAAATTTTGTTTTTCCTTGGCTGGATTTATCTTCGCCAGCACTGCTTATTCTCATTACAAGCTTTTTAATATCCAAAACAGTGAAAGCAGGTAAACTGAGGCACCAGAGGGGCTCCTGCAGCCTAAACAAAACCCCACAGAGCAGCGGTAACAGAGGTGTAGATCCCCCCACACCTGAACCCCTTTCCCCCTGACCTGGCAGGACACCTGGGGACACGGGATGGCAGTGGCTGGGCAGTGGGGACAGGGAGTTGACAGTGGCTCCCAGAGGGGCTGTTCATAGCCCAGGAGCCTGGCAGCCAAGGCAGGGATGCAGAGGCAGGGGCACCACCAACACGGGCTCCCCAGCCCCAGCCAGGCAGCTGATTAAAATGCAGTCCGGCCACCCCGGGCCTGTCCCCACCGTCTCCCGGCTTTAAATAATAGCTTAATTATCTCATTTACATTTGGCTCCTTTCAGGGAGGCACTGCAGTTGATTAACATTTTCCCTCCCGGTGTCTTGCTCTGCATCCCCGGCTCCACGCCGCCCTCCCCACGCTGCGGCCCCGCTGCCGCGGGCACGGCTCCCCGCTCCCACCCGGCCTCCAGCCCCGCTCCTCCCGCGCTGGAAATGCCCGGCCCTGCTCAGTGTCGGTGCTGCAGGATGGGAACCCGTGCCCTGGCCGGGCAGCTGTGTGATGAAGGCTCTCCTCATCTTCTCTCGCTGCCCTGCCGCTGCTTTGCTGCCGGCGCTGCCCCGCTCTCTCCCCACGTTCTCTCTTCCACCCCTCACTGGGCAGCTTTTAACTTTCTTTTTTATCTTCTCTTTTTAAATCTCCTTTGAACGCTCCAGCCAAACACTGAATTCCTTTGAAGAAGAAGAAAATGTCTCTGTGGGTTGCCCTTTCTCACCGGCTGGAGCTGTGAGATCCCAGTGCCCAGCCTGAGAGCCCTGTGGCTCCCCCAGCCCCAGGCTCATCCCTAGGGGTGTTCCTGGAGGAGACCAGGACTAGAGGCATCACCAGACCCTCCGAGCCCTGCCAGGCTGCCCAGAAAAGCCAGGCTGTGCTCCTTCATCACATGGGGTCTCTGGGACAAATTACTGTCCCCTGCCTGTCTGAAGGGGAGATTTTGCAACAAAATTGATGTGTAATTATCTTCCCAGGCCCCAAGGCCATGAGGCAGAGGAGGAGGCAGGAGGATGTGTGTGGACTCCCTGCTCTCCCCAGGTCACACCACACCCCGAACTGGGACAGGACCTGGCAGACAGGGGCAGGGAGGTGATGCCACCAGAGCCCCATCCCGCTGGTGCTGGGGGACATGGATGTGCTCAAGACTCTTCATTAACCCTGTCATTGCTGCACGAGCCCCTTTCCCAGTCCTCTCCCCGTTCCCTGGCTCCCCCACCCCTCCCCAGGCTTGGCACAGCCGCAGCACAGCGCTGCAGCCCCCGCTGCCGAGCCCCAGCCTCCTGCCGGGCTGCCAGGCATTTCCAGATAGCGCTATTGATCCCGCGGAGCTCCAGACCCCATCCCTGCTGCTAATTTAGCTGGGACAGCCGCGGCGTCCCTTCTCCCTTTGATCCGCTCCCTCCCTCTCCTCCCAAACACCCCCCACTGCCAGGAGAGCTTGTGCTCGGTGCAGAGGTGCTCTTTTTGGAACATATATTTTTAATGGGTATTTCAGACGTGACGCAGGCACGAGGGAGCAATTCTCCCGTGCCCTGGTATTTACATATTTTCCAGCACAGGCAGGGGAAGGTTTCACGGAGGGAGCCCGGCAAACAGGAAGGAAAGGAGCTTTGTGCTTTGTGCTGCCAGGGCCCAATTACAGCCTGAAAGGCGAGGAGCCCATCCGGGTATTGCCCTCTCCAGCCAGTCCAGGCTGCAATTACAGTCCTCGCCAGGCTCAGCAGGGTCTGGGAAAAAATAGATCTCAAGAGCTTCACAAATGATCACTAGCTCACTCTTCGGGGCGCGGGGATTTTAGGGCACCATCTGCTCTCTCTTCTCTGCCAACACAGATCCTAAACACTGCTGGGTTTCACCTGGCTGCTAAAGAGAAGGAGAGCAAGGGAGAGCCCCGAAGCTGCCTGCTGTGCTGGGAGGGAGGGATGGGAAACTGCGACTGAGGAGCTGATGCTGCAGGGATGTGGCTGGTGGTACTGCCAGGAGGGCTCAGGGTGGGCTGTGAGAGGAGATCCCACAGAGAAAAGGGGGTGGGAGGAGCAGAGGGAAGTTGAGATGAGGTTTCCCATTCCCACTGGGATTGACCTTCCCACAGGGGACGTGACTCCCAGCCTGGGGCATGGCCAGGCATCGCTGTGCTGCTGGTGCAAGCAGAGCTGGCAGGAGCCCTGGGAGGGTGCCTGTGCTACCAGAGGGACAGCACCAAGCCTGGCACCCCCTGGGCAGCTCACACCACCACTCAGGTCACTTCTGGAGCCCATACAAGCCATTCAGGCCACCAAATGCCACCCCAAGCCGCTCGCAGGCTTGGCTGCCCTCAAGGTGCTGCCCACCCCAGGGACAAGGGTGTGACAGCAGAGGGTGGTGGCACTGCTGCCTGGAGACGTGCTGGAACCAGGGAGGGCAGAGCTCTCCAGGGAATCTGTCACTGTGACTGGGGGTCTCCCTTTAAGCTCCAGGCCACGTGCCATTGACCACGGTAAAATCTGATGGCAACAGCACTTTCCACTGTTCCAGGGCAGTTTCTGGGCAATGATTGGGAAAACTGAGCTGCAGAGAGAGTAGGAAAAGGCAAAAAGAGCTATATGGAAAAATAGATGGAAATAGATGAGAATGGTGGTGTGATTCATGGGCTGTCCTGTGCAGGACCAGGAGATGGACTCAATAGTCCTTATGGGTCCCTCCTAGCTCAGGATATCCCATGATTCTGTGATATGGTGTACTATGCTAAGACCAGCAAGCTCTGGTTTTGAGCCAAACCAGCAAAAACTGGAGTGGTGCAAGTAAGTGAGCCAGGTTTGACCTTCAGTCTCTGCTAGGACTGAAGTAAGGGGAGGGTCTGTCCCACTAAACTGAGCTCCCAGAGAGCCACCAGGCTGCTCTCAACACACAGGAACCGTGCTTTCTTTGAAGCTCTTTCAGTCTCAAAGTCCTGCCTGGCAATTATACTCATTTTCAGGTCTGAATCTGTTGGCCTGTCTCTAGACATATGCTGTAGGATATGATATGGAGCATTTGGGCATGGGTTTCCATGCAGCAGCACCGTCTGCTTCCCAGCGCTCCCGCTGCGGCTCTCTCTGCTCCTTCAGCTCTCTGAAACCTACAGATTAATATTTTGGTGTACAGGAGGCTGGCTCTGCATCTCAGCATGGCCAGGGAAGGGGTAAACCTGAATCCAGCAGGGTGGGGAGGGCACCTGGGACAGATTTTGGGACAGGGTGAGCAGTTCTGTCACCATGGCCAGGTGCAGGTCACCCACCTCTCCCATGATTTCCCCCAAAATGTTGGCCATAAACATCCCAACATCAGTGAGGAGGACCATGACTGTTGCTGCAGTCAGGGAGTGGGATGTGGCAAGCTCTGTGGGGTGCATTAAACCCAGTCTCATGCCTTGCTTTCCAGGGCTGTCCACACAATGAACCACCCCGGACAGTGGCAGGTTCCTGCTGTCCTCCCTAGCTTTGCCTAGGATTTTTAGGAATGACAATCATTCAGAGAAATAGTGGGGCAGACCTAAAGCTGATTCTGGTTCCCATCAGTAGGTTCCAGAGTTAAAATCAAGCTGTTGTCATGCCAAAGATTGTCCAAGGAAAGCAGCTGCAGACAGGGTTGCACACCCTGACAGGATGGGGTGATGGCTGCAGCTCCCAGCACACTCTGGATGTGAGGATTGGCTCTGCCAGTCTCCTGCCTTTCCCTTGGCACAGGACCTGGATTTCTGCAGGATCTCCTCCATGAGGACACTTTGCAGGAAAGTCAAGGGCAGATTTGGAGTGCACACCGGAGGGTCTGACCAAGGTGAGCACCCTCAGCAAACCCCAAAAGGCTGGGTGGGCAGAATCCTGTCAACTCGACCTACAGTTCATGCTGGAAATAGCTCCTGAGGTTCCCTCTCAGCAGCCAGGCACTGAGTGTGGCTCTGGGTCATGAGCAGGGCTGTAGCCTGTCCTGGCTAGAGCCCTGCATTCCCACTGGCCAGCAGCCCACCCTGTCCCACATGCCATGGCCAGCCCTGGGAGCTCCCTGGGCTCGGGGGCACCTGGCTGAGTGAGGAGGAAGAGCCACTCCAGAGCTGCAGGCACAGAGATCCCATCCATCATGGGGCCCAGTCCCTGCAGCAGGGAGGGCCAGTTTGGAGGTGACATTGGAGATGTCCCTTCCTGCACCTAGTTTCTTCTTTGAAGAGCTCTTACTGCCACAGGGATGAGAGGAGGGACACTCAGTGCTGTGGTCTGGCCTGGGGACACTCCCAGCAGCTCCCAGTGAGGCAGAGGGGGCCAAGCCTGCCCCTCACCATGTTTCAGCACAACAGGGTGTCAGTCCCCAGTGACCCCATTGCAGCCAGAGCCAGCTTCACCTCCCTTGCAGGAGAGATCCCCTGGCTGAGCGTGGTGTCCACCTGAGCTCTCCAGCACTTTGCCAGCTGCCTTCCAGCAATGTGTAGGGTGGGGGCTGAGGCTACCTGGCTCCTTGCTGATGGAGCCACCAGTGGTGCTGGTGGCTTGTGCATCCCTTCTGATGAGGTCTTGCAGCCCAGGAGACCCCACAGTCCTCAGGCTGTAGGGTGAGACTCAGCTAAGGGAGGTCCCAAACCACAGTGGGAAACGTCACAAGTCTCCACATCAGGACTTCTCCAAGTCCCATCTTCCAGGGGAGTTCCAGCTGAGTGAATTCTGGCCAGCTCTCTGTCCCACTGGGACTCCTCCCCAGCCCCAAACACCACGAGTGGCTCCATTTCTGCTGCCTCACCCCACCCTGTGCTGGAGGCCACGGGAGGATGGAGCCCCCCTTGAGCCACTGCTGCCCAGCCCTGGCCCCCACCTCCCCTGCACACCACTGCCCCTAAAAGCCAAAGGCACAAGCCTTGCTCCCAGCTGCTGGAGAAGAGCCAGGAACCACTTCCAGACTGCGTCACCATGCTCATGGCCTCTCTCGGGCTATATTTAGGTTTGTGACTGCAGGTTTTTCTGGACGTGGAGTTGCTAAAGAGCTGGCACTCCCCACTCAGAGCAGAGCACATCCCAGAGGGCAGCAGGGCTGGGAGGGGGAGCTGGGCAGGCTGAAGGAACCCTGAGCATCCCCCAGGTGAGGCTTGCCTTGCTGACAGGAACAACTAGCACCCTGCAGTTTTAGCCCTCCCCATCTCATCTGCAGGGAAGTGAGTGTGGAGCTGGGGAGTTGTGCTGAGCCACTTTCATTTTGCCACAGCCAGCAGATCTGGAGAGGATGGGAACCTTCAGCACCAAAAGCTGCCTTGCAAAGAGGTCACAGCAGACTGGAGGCACTGAGGCTGCACACCAGCCACTGTGGTCTGCAGGATTTTCATGAGTCTGAGCTCAGAGGCACTGACTCAGCCACTGCAGCCTCCCTCTGGTCCCCCGAGGCCCCAGGTGCTGCAGACTGGCCTGCAGCACAGCAGGGGATGGCAGGAGGGCATCTCTGGGCATCCTGCTGCCTCCCTTTGGCTCAGGTACAGCTGGGCAGCTGCCAGACCTTGTGATTCTCCTTCTTCACTCTGATACCTGGGATGGGACACGTGCCCAGCAGATGCCATGGATGGGGTGTGGGCTCTAGCAAATCCCATGTTCTGGTGCAGAACAGGGGGAGCTCTGAGCAGCCTGGTCTAGGGGAGGATGTCCCTCTCCATGGCAGGGGGGTAGAATGAGAAGAGCTGTAATGTCCCTTCCAACCCACAAACCATTCCAGGATTTTATGATATGATTCTATGAAGCCAGTGCATGGTGATCCATGGCCTGAGACATGGTTCAGTCACCCTCTTCCAGGACCCCAAAAACTGCTTTGGAGCTCATTGTGTGAGGAGGTGGAGCAGCCCCGGAATGTGGACCTCAACATAAAGTGGCAGAATTCCCCAGGCCAGAGGGGTCTCAGGAGGTCTCTCGTTCAACTTCCTGCTCAAAGCAAGGTCAGCTGCAAGACCTCAATGTCCAGTGGGGCTTGAAAACCTCAGAGGATGGAGACAGTACAGCTTTCCTGGGCCAGCTGCTGATGCTTGGCTGCCTTAATGGAAAAACGTGTGTCTTTGTCACCAGTCTGAGCTCCTCTTACTTACCTCATACCTGTTGTCTCTCTTCCTCTCACCATACACTGCTCTGAAGAGTCTGGCTGTCTTCTCAAACACCTCCTCACAGGTACTGCACAGCTGCTTTAGATCCCTCTGAATCCTTCCCTTCTCAAGCATGAATCTCCCACTGCTGTTCTCATCATCCGGGAAAGGGGAGGAACTACCTCCAGAAAGAAAAAAAAATAGAAAAAAAAAATAGAAAGAGAACTACCTCAAACTCGTGTGACCCTCGTCACTCCAGTCCCACTAAGTCTAAAAGACTGGCAAATGAGAAGATCCCATCCTGTCATACTCTGGGCTGCTCTAAGAATCAGGAACAATAAATCAACTGACTTCAGTGCAAGATGTTCCCATCTCTTTGCTGACACCAGATAACACAGGCTGTGAATATTCCCAGCCTGGAACACCTCTGAAGGAGAAGAAGCTGCTATCTGCAAGGCAGGGAAGCAGAGATACTTAATAGGTAAAGCGAGGGAAAAGGAGGCTCCAGAGGTCTCAGGTAAATCTGTTAATCCCACCATGCCTTCATTTTCCATGCTGCTCCTGAGGAGCTACTGGCTAAAAGCATGAAGTATCTGCATAAAGCAATTGCTGCCTGCTCAGCCTCTTCCCCTGGCTGGATCTCCTGCCCTGTGCTGATTTCACAGACCCTCAGCACCAGCCAAAGCCAAAAGTCGGTGCTCACATGGTCAAGGTGAGCTCTCCAGAAAGTGAGCTGTATCTTTTTCCAGGCTGACAAGATTAAGAGGGGCTGGAGGCACAGGAGTGAGCTCCATCCATCAGGAGCAGATCTGGGTATCACCATCATCAACCACCATCAACCATCTCCCTCTGCCTCCCACAGTGACCCTACAGAGTCTCCTCTAGCACCGACCAAGGCCAGCCCTGGTCACAGAGACAGCAGGTCCTGACGTGCAGCTGTGGGCTGGGAGTGAGCAGGGATGTAGAAAGTGTGGTGGAAACAGGTGGTTAAGGGCAGTGTGGAAGGCAGGAGGTGTGGGGAGGAACAGGACATAACCAGAGGTGACCAGGCAAGAGTGACCATGAGCTTTGGGTTTGCTGGAGAGGACCAAGCCCCGTGAGAGAAGGCCCTTGGGAGCTCCACAAAGGTGAGAGCAATGCAGGGAAGCCCTTGGAAGCCACCAGCACGACTTACAGAGGGTCAGGAGATTGTAGGTCTCACCTCAAGCTACTCATTAGCCACAAGGACTCTGGCCTTTCAACCAGGCTAATTACTGATTGCTCAAAGGATAACACTTCCCACAGCTGCTAAACTTGCTGACACTGGGCCCTGGATGTCTTCTATTCTGGGAAGGGGGAGTGGAGTCTCCTAGTGTGAACTTGTGGAGCTGGGCAAAGCCACACTGGAGCAGAGATAAAGTCAAGGACAGCTGCAGCTGCTTGGCAATCGTTCAAAATGAGCCACGAGTCACTGACTTGGCTATTCTGGGACGAGCTGAAGAGCCAGAGCTGGGGAGAACGAATTCATAGCCTGCTCACACAGAAATGGATTGCAGCAAGCCTGGACCTGACCAACACCCAGGCACATTTGTCAGGGACCTGATGGGAGACTGCAGAGCTCTGTCCCTGGTCACCAGTGAGGAGCTGTGGCTGCAGATCTGCCTTGGGATTGATCTACCAGAGCTCACAGGTCTCCAGCAGGGCAGAACCACACAGGCTCCCTGAAAGTCACAGAGAGAAATCGCTGCTTTGAGCATTTTCAACCCTTCAGGTCGCCTGGAATTGCATCAAAGCCTTTGCCCAGGGCTGCCATGCCTGAGTACAACTGCTGCTGAAGCTTCTAGAGAACCCAACAGAGGTTTCCCAAGTTGGAATTTATTGGGGATGGGCTGGATGAAGCCTGTGATATTCCCCGAATCTGCAACCAGCAACCAGAGTAATCCTCTCAAATCTCTGCCTAAGGCTGGAACCTGAATTGTTTATGTGCTGTGTTTCCCAGCTTTTTGGTGGGAGCACTGGGCTCTCTGATGTGGCCCAGCAAAGGTCTGTTCCCTGCCTCCAGCACTGCCAGCCCTGCTGGGACTGACCTGACCCCTGCACACAGCCCAGTGCAGGTCACCTCCAGAGCTGCAAGACTCAGATAGACAATTGAGCTCGTTGGGGGCTCACCCAAAGGACACTGGACCTTTTGAGGTCACTCACTGCATATGCTGGAAAGCAGATATGATCTCATTAGGCAAATATTTATGATCAATAGTGTCCACACTCTGGCAATGAACAGCATCACTTGCAGCAAGAAGCTCTCCAGGGGTGGATGTGGGTTAACAGAGGAGCCTGGGCTGAGCCTGAACCTCTGCTCATCTGGCTTGGAAACACCTACATTTATCCTAAACATTATTTTTCACGATTCACCAGGAGATTAATTAGCTGCTTGGAAACCCCAGACATTAATTATTGATTATGCAAAAGATTTTGTTCATCACAGTTGCTGAGCTTGTCAGTGCTGCGGGACAGGATGGCTGAGGACATCAGGATGGAGAGGGAAATCTGGATGGGCCCTGGAGAGCGAGAGGATTTGTGGGGCCTCTCCACAAGGTAGAACGGTTCTAAAACAGGAGCCAACTCAAACCCAGCTGCCCTGAGGGGCAGGGAACCGAGGCAGAGGACGGCGTGACCCGTTCAGCAAACAGACACGGGCCCCTGCACCCTGGGGCGCCCGAGCTGGCCGAGGGGCGACACCAGCATCGCCTCCCGGGCACAGCCCGGGGCCAGCAGCCGCGCCTGGCCCCGGCGCCCCGGCAGGAGCCGCAGCCGCGCGGGTGGCAGTGACAAACCTCCTGCGACGCCCGGCAATTAATCTTGCGGAGCGGTGAGTCAGAGTCACCCGGAGCTTCCTCCCCTCACCCAGAACCAGCCGCTGCCGTCTCCAGAAGCTCTCGGCTCCAGGGACCTGCAGACACCACCTGGCTGAGGGAGAGGGATTTTTATTTTTTTTTTGTGCTGTGCCATCACTGAGAGGTGCTGGATCCCCCTCCCTCTGCACCCAAGGGAAACAAGACCCGCCGATACCCACATAAGCCCTCCCATCTCTGCAGAGGAGTGGGGTGCTTTATTCCCAGCTGCTCTGGCCATCAGGAAGGCGAGAGGGAAATGCCATGCTCATGATAAAGCCCATATAAAAAAAAGGTGTCAAAAGCCAGAGGGGTGGAGGAGGCGGGAAGGACTTAAATAAAGCCCCCGAGAACGAACGGGTATATTTAACTCCCACCACGAAAATGTCCCCGCACATTTTCGCCCCTGACGCCACCCCCCAAATCCGCGGTGCTCCCCAAACTTTCCCAAGCTTTCCCGGGGAAAAGCCTCTTCCCGCCTTGCCCTAGGCATGAATGCAGTTTGCAGTTTTAACAGCAGATGTCTCTCCTATTATGATTTATAAAAATGCTTAAAATAAATAATGCAAACATATTTACAGGAATGAATTCCTGCTCCTGAGCGCGTTTGTCACTCGGAGGCTCGGAGCAGGAGCGCGGAGCCGCCTGAGTGCCTCCCGCACAGCCCCTCCCGGCGCTGCGGCGGCTGCCAGAGCCCAGGGCAGGGTGGCCGAATCCCAAATCCCCCCCACCAACCCCTCCCCAAACGCCGGGTCCGGGCCCACACCAGCGTTTCAATACAAATGTTGTATAATCAACGCGTTAAATATTTAAAATGGTCGTGCAGGAGAGCTGCCCGGCGGTGCCTGATTTCACACATCCTGACAATTTCACGGACCTCTGGGCTTACGTTTCTTGGCAAATAATGAAAGGCGGTGGGAGCCCCTTCCTCGAAGGGCGCGTTGGGGAGGTTTGCCCTGGCCGCAACTCCTCCAAACGCGATGCGACTTGCGCAGCGCCGCTCCCACCTCCGCGCCCAGCCATGTCCAATGCTTTTAAGCGTGACCTTGGCGCGGGGCGGATGCAGCCGTCACGCCGCCGAGGTGACTCAAAGGCAGAGCGGGGGGCCGGGGAGGGGGGCACGGCCGGGGGGGAGCTGCCGCTTCCAATGGAGCAACTTTTCTCTTCCCGCAGCCGCGCTCTTTCCGGCGCGGCGCACACAAAGAGCCGCGTACCTGCGGTGATGCGAGCGGCCCAATTACCGCTCCGCACCCAGCCTGCCCGTTTCCATAGCTTCACAGCACAGCGCTTCCCTCTCCCGGGGCCGTGGAGCAGGACCCGGCATCTTATCAGCGATCATCCTGCCACGCAGCGCTCCTCCGGGCCCTACCTGCCGGCGGCCAGTCTCGCTGGCAACGCAGGATAATATCTTTTCCCACCAGAGCCCTGCGATGATTTCTCCCCGCTGCAATTTTGTCTTGCTTCCAAAGCCTCTTGCATAAGCGGTGCCGGGGAAGCAGAGCACAAAGCGGGGCAGCTGCAGGAGCTCCCCGAGCAGGGGATGGGTGAGAGCTGTCCCAACCCCGAGAGGCTCTGCTGCTTCAGTCCTGCCTAAGGAAAGGCGAGGGGAGGCATCTAAAAGGACTAATGTGTTTCGCTGGCCAAACCCCACCGGCAAGCTGTGAAGCTGAGCCAGGAGGACAGGGAGGTGGAGGGCAGAATTTTCTCCCCAGTGAGCCAGATCCTGCCTGGATGAGAGCTCCAGGGGAGCCCAGTACCACACCCTCTCAAAACAGGCACAGAATTTGGGCTGGGAAGCCCGATCCAGGGGGAGTGGGGGTGTTTGTGGCCTCCTGAAGGGGTGACTTGCTCCAGTTGGTTGCCTCTTGCAGGTTGCCTTGGTAAGGAGCAGAAGCACGGGCATGCAGAGGCACGAGGTGTCTGCTGCAGCCTTTGTCACGGTGGAGAGACACATTCCAGGTACCACAAACAGGGAAATCACGAACTGAATACTCTGGCATTTTCCCAGTGAGGGTCTTGTGTCCTTCCCCACCTGAGCCAGAGGCACATCCAGCACTGCCCATCCCATCCAGCCAGCCCCCACTGCCCAGCTCCAGAGCTGGATCCGTGGGCAAAGCCAGGAGAGAGAGCTGCAGCCCCTGTCCTGGTCAGGGGAGCGTGGCCATGCCAGCCGTCACAGCCTGCACAGCCCAGGGCATGGTGGCAGCACACACAGTAAAGGCTGCTCAGCACTCTGCAGCCTCTGCGTGCTGGTGTAGGAAGGGCAGATCCCAACACATCCATCCCCAGCTTCCCAAGCAGGCTGGAGTGGTTAACACTGATAGTTCATCACCAAAATCCTGATTTCAGAGGAGCTCTAATTATTTCTTTCTGGTGACCAGCAGTAGGACCTGGGGGAATGGCTGGAGCTGTGTCAGGGGAGAGTTAGGCTGGATATTTGGCAAAGGTTCTTGTCCCAAGGGGTAGTCAGGCACTGAGCAGGTTTCCCAAGGAAGGGATCACGGACACAAGGCTGACAGAGCTCAAGAGGAGCTTGGTCAATGCTCTCAGACAAACGATGGAATTATTTGGATATCCTGTGCAGAGCCAGGAGCTGGACACAATGACTCTTATGGATTCCTTCCAGGTCAGGATATTCATGAGTATGATTCTAAGATTTGGGAATTTGGGCTCCATCTGAAAGGACAAGGAGCATCTGTTATCTTGGGAAGAGCAATGTTTATTTTTGATGTCTCTGGTATTAGAGGAACTTTGTGACTTTTCACTTGCCATCTAGAAAAGTCATTTTATATCAGTAGTGGATAAAACCAAGGGCATCCTGCTGCTCAAAGCAACACTTTTTTGTTTCAGAAAGAATATCTAGAACAGTTCATTTTGGGTTGACCCAAAGTTATTTCTTTCCCCTGGGTTTTTGATTTAACAGCCCAAACAATACAACCCCACTCTTTCTCCCAGCCCAAGGATACTTTTTGCCACACATCAAATGCCTGCTTGAAATTTTCCGTGCTTTGTGGCTGAGTCAGACTACATTTTTCTCTCCAAAATTTAAGCAAAAACTCATTTCTGAGAAGAGAGCTTTGCCCACCAAGCAGGACCATGAAGCTTTCCCACTGCCTTGCCTGGAATCAGGAATGAGATGGCTTTGCTGAGCCTTGCTCCATTGCCCAAGGAGCTGCACATGCTTTTAGGGGAATTATCAGCCTCTGGGAATGGTTGTTTGCAGAGGAGTTTGAAGCCTGGAAATGCCACAAGATTTGCTCAGCCTCTGGAAAACTGGGATATTCCAGGGAGCAGGGGGCAGCATCACTGTTCCCAGCAGCTGATGCCCAGGGAAAGGACACAGCCAGGGTCCATAGGGATGAGATGCTCCAGCCCTGGTGATGTGACTCAAGGACTTTGCAAGATGGAGGTGGCATGTTTGTTCTTTCTCTTCTCTCTGCCTTTTTTTTTAACCCTAATCTGTCTCTGCAAGGTTTGAAAGCTGCACCTGCAGGACAGTTCAAACTCTAGCTGTGAACTCACCTGCCTCACACCTCCCCTGTGTGGGTGCAGCCTCCTGGATCCCACCTGGGGGCAAAGAGAGGTGATGATGCCGTGGATGCTGCAGACAGAACAGCTTCCTCCAGGACCTCACACCATCAGAAGGGTTTAATTTCCCAGCAGAGCTCCAGAGGCAGCTGGAGAAGGAGGCAGGGGACACCCAGTGAAAGCAAGCAATGCTACTGGGGCCAAAGAAACCCACAGGACCCTGAAGAAGGAATAAGAGAGGCTGACAAACTCATGTCCCACCCTGGCTGTGTTTTCTGAACCTTATTCCCAAAGTGTCCCACATGCCACCCGCCCAGGAGCACCTGGGCACCGGGCAAGGTGCCAGCCCTGTGCCTGCCCTTCAAGAGAGCTGCAGAGGGAGAGCCCCAGGGCAGGTCCCCAGCTTCCTGCAGCTGCTGCTGGGCTGAAAACCATCTGTGCTGGGCAGCAAAGGCACGTCCACCTCTGCCTGTGCTCACAGCGCTGGCCTCGCCCAGACGGGACAGGCTGTGACCTGACTGTGGGAGGAACAAAAAGGCAGCAAATGCACCAGCCCAGGTTGTGCTGGGTGTCAGCTCAGCTCTGTTCAGCACAGACATGACTCAGGACAGCCAGCAAACTCCTCTGAGACAGCTGCAGCAGCAGAGACATGGCAAGTGAGGTCCATTTCTCTCTTTTCCCTGCTGTCCTGGAGCTCTGACACTGCCAAGAGAAGCAAAGATGCCCAAAATGTGTGACTAGAATATGAATGTGATGCTCAGGCTGTGGCAGTGGCTGTAACCCAGCTTGAACTCCCCAGCCACAGAGATCCATCCTGAGCTGCAGGCAGCAGGGACGAGGCCAGCCCAGCTGAAAAACCCTCCCAAACCCCTCCCTCCGGCCCCCGCCCTCCTGTTGGTGCTTGCCTGCCCCCCTTTGCTTGCCCATGGAGCTCTCCTGCCTGCCTGTGCCACAGCCTGCAGTCCTTGGCATCCCCATGGCACAGCAGAGGTTGCTGGCAGTGTCTGGGCAGATGCTGAAGGAGAGGGAGTAACCCACTTGTGGTCATACCTGGGAAAGATCCAGGCCACTGGCTTTGGTCACAATGGAGAGCAGAGTAAGGGATGTGGACATGAGGAATCCACCAGCCCTGAGCACAGGGGCTGCACCCCCAGCCAGAGAGGGGGTGCCAGGGCTGGACACCCCTGCCTGAGGGCTGTGCTCAGTGGGGCCCTGCCAGCCTCCAGCCCTTTGGCTGTGAAAAGGACCAGAAACCTCAGAAGAGGCTTCTGCACACTATATCCAGTGGAGCCTGGCCCTCCCTTTCCAGAGCATAACCCCTCCACGCCCACCCAGCCCCACAGAGCCCAGCTGAAGAGCTGCTTCTGGTTTTCCAACCCCAGCACACCAGAGGTTTGGGATGAGGCAGAAGGGCCACGTTGGGCTGATGACATCCACGGAGCAGGACTGAGGTCCCCAGGATGCAGCATCCATGAGCACACCCGTGTGTGAGCCACACCTTGCCTTAGGGGCTGCACCTATCCCACGCTTCTGAGGTGGCTGACTGGGCTTGAAGGATGCTCCAAGAAGGCTCTGTGGGCAGCAGAGGCTTTGTCTGGGTCTAGAAGGCTCCTGGGCTGGGAGAAGAGCCTGAGCAGGGCTTTGCTCTCCAGCCTGGCCAAGCCAGCAGCCGTGAGGGACACAGGGAACAGGGAAGAGAAAGGCTGCTGCAGATCTGCCCTACCAGGGCTGTGGCAGTGCTGGGATCTGTGTTAAGAACTGGCTTCCCCAAGTTTAGGAGGCTGAGAGATGCATGGAATAAATTACTTGTGACACTGACTCCTACACTTCCAGACTCACGCGGGATTTAGCCACCAGACTCCGGTAAGTCAGCCCAGTTATTAAGGTCAGGAGGAGTCGGGTGGCTAAATCCTCTCTGGGGCTGTGGCACGGGGCTGTGCCAGTCTGGGAGGCATCCTGGTGCTCTGGGGGGCTGTGCCCCCTGGCACCATCCCCAGCACCCAGAGCAGCCTGGACATCAAATAAACAAATTATCCATTATTGCATCCAGATCCTGCATGGGGATGGGGGAAAGAAAGGAGAGGAGAGGAGAGGAGAGAGGAGGAGAGGAGAGGAGAGGAGAGGAGAGGAGAGGAGAGGAGAGGAGAGGAGAGGAGAGGAGAGGAGAGGAGAGGAGAGGAGAGGAGAGGAGAGGAGAGGAGAGGAGAGGAGAGGAGAGGAGAGGAGAGGAGAGGAGAGGAGAGGAGAGGAGAGGAGGAGGAGAGGAGAGGAGAGGAGAGGAGAGGAGAGGAGAGGAGAGGAGAGGAGAGGAGAGGAGAGGGAGAGGAGAGGAGAGGGAGAGGAGAGGAGAGATCTTGCCCTGATCCAGGAACAGCCTGGTTTGTTTTGCTGCTGGTTTCTGAGTGGTTTCACTTATCTCTTTCCTCCTCCACTACCTGAGGTTTCAAATGCTCTAGGGAGATGTCTCCATTAACCACAGTTTTCTTTGGCAGTTATATTTCATTAAAGTCTCTCTTCCTACTAATCTTTCCCAGCTTTTGTTGTTGTTTTTTTCATTATGATGATTTTCACAAGCCCTTTGTTTCCAGCTGTACTTAACCTGGCCGTGTCCCTTTAAATACCACAGCCTGGGCAGAATAGGGGATCAGTCCTTTGACAGGAGCTAAAGTCCTGTTTGATCTGGATTAGATGCCGATTTTGCTTACCAGACTAAAGACCGAGGGGGACCACGCAGCGCCTGTGTTTGCACAAACCTGCCTGGTCGCATTCCTCCTCCTGCGTGTCCAGCCCAAGGGGTGAGCACGGGGCTGTGCACACGGCTTGAAACCCAAGCGGACAGGCGGCCGCTGTGTCTGGAGACGAACGAAATGGAGCTGTGGGGACAGAGTGGCAGCTCTGCACCGCGCTGGGGAGGTGGCCGGGGTGCAGAGTGTCCCCAGGCCAGCACCCACCGCTGCACCCCCAGCCCTTGGCACTGCTGGCTCTGGAGGCACAGCTCTGACTTGCTGTCTTGGGGCTTAAATGTGGGTCCCTGGCGGCCCATCTCATGGGGGACTGGTGGGATGTGGGAGCAGCCAGACCTCCACCATTCCCCCACCCAACAGATTGTGTTTTCTCCAAGGATTCCCATCTCTGCTGTGCCCCTTTCCCACCCCCATTTCCCACCTCTTCTCCTGCCCTTTCCTCTCATTCCTCAGCCTCAAGGAAGAGTGTTCTCTCTTTCCCTGTGCACTCCCCATCTCCTAATGCCTTGCCCTGCCCTGACCCCTTCCCCCAGATCGGCCCCAAGCTCCCAGGAGTGGCCCTGCCTCCTCAGCTGCCCTGCAGCATCACCCCCTGCCACGCTCCTGGAAGGCACCACGGCCAAACCCTGCTCCAGCAGAGGTGACAGGGCCACCAGCCAGCTCAGGCACTCCATGTGCTGGAGCTGGGGGACAGGGAGCCCCCATCACACACACACACTTGCAGCAAAGCCAGTTTATACCTCCCCCTGCGGCTGTCTGGAGGAGAAATGTCAGGACTCACAGCAAGGCAGCGAACCGTGCTGCTGGTGGAGCCCTCCCAGCCCAGCAGAGAGGCAGAGCTGGGGCTCAGTGCCAGCCCCGGGCCTGCACCCCGTCCCTCACTGCAGGAGGGGGGAGCACACAAGTGGGACCTGCCCCAGGCTGGTTTCACCCTAGCTGCTTCAGGTTAAAAGCACCAGGAAAAACCAAAGAGAGCAGAAGGGTGTCTCAGGGAGTCAGTATTGCTGGGGAGCATCTCCCACTGGCTGGTGCTCAGGTCACCTGGCAGGAGGAGACCTGTGCCCGTGGTGGCAAGGTGGAAGGATGGCAGTGGCAGTGATGCCACCTGAGCACCCAGAGGGTGACAGGGCACAGCTGAGAGGTGCTGAGCTGTGCCAAGCACTCCTGCTCACTGCCAGGGTCCAGCTCTGCCAGAGAGAGCTGCAAGACCTGCAAGACCTTCGAGGGCATCAGTTCCTGCCTAGTGCAGTCCCAGAGCTGGAAAATGAGCTCTGCTGGAGCTGGGCAGGGTCAGTGCCACACCACTGCTGGAGGTATTGCTGCCCACAGCAGGGGGACTTCAGCAAGCACAGGGCCAGCACATGAGGAAAAATGCAGAAATTAATGACTGTAAAGGTCAAGCAGGATGTACTGATGGAGGCATCAGCCCTTGGCTCCTGGGAGTGGGCTTGGCTGACTCTGCTGCAGTCCCAGCTGCCAGGACAGAAGGCAGGTGGGCACTGGCATCACCCCCCTGCCACTCCCAAGCCTCCCAAGACAAGAGGGTGACACCTCAGTGACAAGGGTGGGTGAGGAGATGGAGAAACCCAGGGCTCTGCCCGGGGAAAATGTTGCTGTGGTCTGGCAAGCGCAGGGATGAGAGGGGAAGGTTGTCCTGCTGTTGTGTTCTTGTCCACAGGGAATCCTCGTGGCAGGAGGTGGCCTTGTGGAACACCCTGGGCACCATTCCTCTTCAACAAGGAGCAGGAGAACAGGCAAAGCCAGAAAGCAGGTGGGACCAGATGGACCATTTTAATGATTTGGGAGGTCTCATCCGTGCATCCCCTGTTCCTGCAGCCATCCTGGGTTTAGTAGAACCTGCTCTAATCACTCATTGGCTCATGGGTTTGCCAGCAAGACAGACCAGCAGCTCCTCCATCCCTGACAGGCCTGCCCCAGGCTGTCTTGGAGAGGGGCTGCAGGAGAAGCCAGCCCAGGGGCTCAGAGGCAAGGCAGGAGAGGGCAAGGCATCCTTCCTTCCCCACAGGCATCTCATGCTGCAGCCCTGGGTCGGAGGTGCAAGGGGGGCTGCAGGACACAGCAGCCTGGTCCTGTGTCCCCACCACCCGTGACCCCGTCTGGACACACCCACCAGCCCTACATCCACTCCCAGCACCTCGGTGGGGGGAGAGCACAGTTCCCCATTCCCAGCTCCCCAGGCTGGTGCTGCAGCAGGGCTGTCAGCACCGATGGCTGGCCAAAAGCGAGGCAGGCTGCAGGCTGCTCGCCCCAGCGGGACGGGTGGTTCTGTCACTCTGCCGAGCCCTGCTCGCCCCCGTGTTCGTCACCAGGGGCTGAAGGCTCGGCCGCGCCAGCCGCCGCCTCCCTCGCGCGGAGCAGCCTCCTCCTGCTGTCACAGGCCGACCTATTTCCCACAAATCCTGACTCCTCTGGCCTCACAGCATCTTGACGCAGTGCTGGAGCCGGCCCTGGCACAGCAGCCAGCCCCTGATTAAGCGGAGCTGCCGTGGCTTGGCGCGGGCTCTGCAGCGAGCAGCGCGGATCGGGAGCGCGGGGAGCTCGTCAGGAGTAAGCAGGCACTGGTGGTGATCAAAAACAGCAACACCATGGCTCAGCCAGGCTAGACAGTCCTGGCTGCTCACGGCCCTGGGCTGCTGGGTGTTGTGGCTCTCTGCTGCGGGGCTGAAGGAGCTGCGAGTGGAGGAGCTGTCCTCCTTCATGCTAGCACAGCTGGCACACCCCTCTGTGGGGTCCAGGGGGGACCTGATACCCCACACCAAGACAGCTTCTCCATGGAGGCAGCACCATGGAGCTGCAGGCAGGATGCCAGACCTGGTCCCCAGGGCAGGAGGAGCTCAGGCAGTTCCTGTGCAGAAAGCACCCTGTGATGGCTGCAGCGACATCCCCAGCCTCCTGCAGAGCCGCAGCAGGGCGGCCAGCCAGGGCCCTTGGCCAGCTGGAGCCGCAGCTCTGCCTTGCTGGGGACACAGCTCATCCCAGGGTGGGCTGGTGGGATGCAGGAATGGTGTCAGCTTCCACCTACAGGGTCCTTTCCAGGGATGCTGCTGGTAAACATCCTCCTGCCCCAGCTCAGGCATGGGGAGATCTCACACAGAGGTGATGTGAAGTGGATGTCAAGCCTTTATCATGGATAAAGGGTCTCCCATGGCTCCTCTTCCCTGAGAAAAGCCCTTTTTAGTCTTGCTCTGCTGTAGGGACAACACAGCATCCCACAGACCTTGTGGGATCCTCTTCCCCTGTCCCACACCCCAGCATGGAACATTTGTGGGGAAGAAGCCAACCCAGAGCTCATTCCCAAGGGGGAATGTGCAAAGAGACATCCTTAGCCCAAATTCAAAAACTCTATAACCTTTTGGAAGAACTTCAGCCTAGGCTGGAAATTGGCCTGGAAAGCTGCCATGATGTGTGTGACACAGGGAAGGTCACCTGGCCAGCTGTGGGGAGCAGAACTTGGGAGGCTTATTTAGGTTAATTGTCCCAACTGAGCTGTCCCAGCAGCCCCAGGCTCCAGCCTGAGCCAAGCCAGATGTGTCACAGCGAGCATCCCCCACAGCTGCCCATGCCTGGGACCCCCAGGACACCTGCATCAGTCCCATCTGGCTGCTGTGGGACTGCCAAAACCCCAACCAAGCTGGTGTCAGCTCAGCCAGGACATGCTGGGAGGCACCCACCGATGGCCCAGCCGTGTCGGAGATGCTGGATGGCTCCAACACCTGGCACCGGGGCTGCCATGTGTCCCTCCCGAGGAAACCCGAGCAGATCCCGCCATCCCAACCTCCCGCTGCAGTGGCGGGTGTCACCTGGGTCCCCTCCCAGCAAGCAGGGCTCGGTGCTCATGGAGGCTCCCCCCACACCGCCAAGGTCCTGCAGCCTCCCCTGGCTGTCCCCTCGGTGGGAGCAGCCGTGTCCCGGTGTCCCCGCGGTGTCCCCGCAGTGTCCCCGCAGTGGGATGAGACCAGCCGTGTCCCGGTGTCCCTGCCGTGTCCCCGCCGCGTCCCCGCCGTGTCCCCGCGGTGTCCCCGCGGTGTCCCCGCGCTGCCGGCCGGAGGTCACGCCTGGCCGGCGGCGCTCACGGCCGACTCGCCATCCGGCTCAGCTGAAGCACATTTTGTTCGGCGCTTCCTGCATCCTGCCCCATGCCCAGGCCGGGGGGGCAGGTCAGCCCGGGGTCAGCCCGCTAATTGCAGCCCGGGGGACACGGCGGGACGAGGCCACCAGCCCACCGCACTGGGCTGAGAGCCAGCGCCGGGGCACGGAGTGGGGACACCACCAGCAGAGCCCGCACCCCGCAAGGGCTGGGGTGCCCCTGCGACAGGACAGGACATGTCTCTGGCACCGCTGTGGAGGTTCCATCTCGCAGCTCGCCCCAGAGCCCATCCTGTCCTAGCCCGGGCACTCCGCGTGGAAAACACCGCTGGCATGGCCGCGGGGCCAGCCCCGCACCAGGGTCTGGCACCTCCCGTGCCGCCAAGGCCAGGCGGGCATGGGGACACGGCTGTGCCCTCTGTGACAGCAGCCCTAGGGCCACAGGCAGGTTTGGTTGCCCTTCTGCTAAGTCTGTTTAATGAGGATGTTAATTAAGAGAGACTCGAGGCCAGCCCTTGTGGTAGCGCCCAGGGTTGTCCCTCAGCGCCGTGCCGAGCTCGTTATGATTGTCCCGTGTGCCCTGTGTCACCTGGCTGCCAGCGGGCACCCTGGGGACAGCAGCCCTGGGTGCCACTTCCCCAGCAGCAGCTGTGGGGACAGCCCAGCACCGGGGCTGTGCCTGAGGAGGGTGACACGGAGGAGGGGATGGGCTCACCCTCGGGGGATGCCTGAGGTGCTGCTCGTTAGGCAAGGCTCCAGCACAGGGCCATCCTTCTACACACTCACCTGGGGGGCAGGGCTGCAGCCCAGCACGGGGGTGGGCTGGAATTGGGGTGGAGGGCACCCAGCACCCCAAATCCCACCTCCCCACCACCCCTTCCCACGCACAGGCGGGGTTTGGATCCCACATGTGATTCTTTTCTCCCAAACCTGTTTTCCTGCGTGGGGAAGTCCCTGCTCTCTTTGTCCCCTGCTGATGTCCATGTCCTCCCTGGCAGCTTCATATCCCTGCTATCCTCTCCTCCCGTGCCAGTGCCCATCTCCCCTGCTAACGCCCGTGGTCCCTGCCAGTGTGGCACAGTGGTGTTTGCTGTGCCACGATGGCATTTCCCCAAGCATTGCTCCATGCCAGAGCCCCAAGCACAGCCCTGTTGTGGGTGACACAGCCAGACCAGGGTGGCATTCCCAGCAGTCCCCAGCCCCAGCTGTGGGATAAAGCAACACCCCCTTGCAGCTCCCCAGAGGATCAGGGCTGCTCCCCAGGACACTCCCAGCGTGGGGCCGGGGCTGGCTACCTCCGGGTGCCAGACTGTGTCCTCACACAGCCCCAACCCTTAGCCACAGTCGTACAGAAACCAGCCAGGCTCCTTTTTCCCAGCCACATTCCCCTAAGTGCCTACGGCTGTGTGAGCCACACGGGGTGGGAACCAGCTCCCAGCAGCTCCCCTCACCACTGCCACCCTGGTGGAAGCAGAGCCACGCACCAGAGCCCTGCTGGGGCACGACCAGGGGCTGGCTGTCCCTGCAGGCCTTGAGCTGTGTCACTCACCACACTGCCCAGCTCCCTCACTGCCACCATGTGCTGCAGTGGTTCCCACACACAGCCCTGGGGTCAGGCACTGCTGGGACCGGGGTGCCTGGGCTCCAAACCACCCAGAGCTGCAGGGGCAGCTGGGGGAATGCTGCTGGAGAGGGCATTTGGGGCAGCTGTGCCCGAGGACTTTCTGCTCCACCCCGGCAGGGACAGAGCCCACGCACTGCCATCACCCCCCTCCTCCGGGTGCACATCTGGACAACAGATGCTGGCCCAAACGCTGGAGCTGGGGACAAAAGCTCTGGCTACCTCCTCCCAGCAAGGCAGAGCCAGCCCTGCCGGGTCCAGCCAGATCTACCTCTTGCCAGGCTGGGATGACCCTGGAGAACCTCCAGGGGGCTGGGAGGAGGTTCCCAGCCTGCCTGCCTGGCATGATTCCCAGCACAGCACCCCAAACACCAACCCAATGGCTTCTCCATGGCTGAGCCCATCCAACATCCCCTCCATCCCAGACAACTCCTGCTGATCCAGTCCCAACATGAGGCCAGGCTGGAAAGCTATCCCAGAGCCCACTCACCTTTGGAAGCTCATTTTAGACTTGTCCCAACAACACGAGCCTCACTGCCATTGTCCATGGCATTAATATTATTTCACCAAAACAAGTTGTGCTGGCACTGCTGGGTAAAACTCCAGGCAGGTCAAGCTGGGAAATACCCCCAGGAGGAACTGAGGCTGGTTTAGCCCAGTCTCTGCCAGGATTAACCAGGAGGATTTAGCAGCCAGGGCGACTCCAGCTCAGCTCATCACACCATCCCATGCTCTGGCATCGTCACTGTGAGGTCCCCACAGCCAGCAGGACCATGGCACGTGGGCCACCACCACTGCTGGAGGGCTGGACACAGGGGTGGGAGAGAAATAACCAGGCTGGAAGTCATGACACAAAACATGCATTCATTTTATTCACAAAAACAGCCTGGATCGCTAAAACATTACAAACAGCATTTCAATTTAATGATGGAGAGAGAGCTGGAGAGACGGGGGGTGAACAGAAGAGAAATATCACTTTGCATAACTGCTTCAGCACAGGTCCTGCAATATTTGTTTTATTTTGATTTTAACTTCTGTAAGTTTACAAAAATTACTTCTAGGAGTAAACCGTTGCAATTAGGAGGATTTTCTGTACGCAGCATTTCTTGTTCTATATTAATAAACTAACAACGACTTTCTTTTTTTTTTTTTGCCTTTTTTTTACTCTTTTTTTTCCTTTTTTTGAATTCTGCCTGTTGTGTAGCAATTGTTTTCTTCCACCTTTTATACCAACCCTCTTGTGGGTTAAACTTCCAGAGGTGAATGGCGAGGAGAAGGGATACTACATCGCTTTAAACATATTCTCATTTATAAACATGAAGTTGAGGCATTCTAGAAACTATCCACTCTATTGTATGATGGGAAAGAATCAAATAAAAAGTATAAATGAGGGTGCAATTAAACAACTGTGCTAAATTACAGTAGTGCTTATTAGTAACTAGATTTTAAAAGGTTACTGTAAATTTACATTCCCTACACAAGTACTGCATCTTTCACACATAAACAACATCAACACCAAAACACAGAAAGAAACTGATTGTCCATACTCTGTCTATTAAGTCTTGGTACTTTACAGATCCATTGTTTTTTTCTTTTAATTATTTTTTTTGTTTTTTATTTGAAAAGCAGTTAAATGTCTGACTAGGACTCGAAGATGTTAAAACGAACGCAAAAAAAAAAAAAAAAAAGAAAAAAAAAGAAAAATTATAAAAACAGGAATGAGATTTGCGAGAAAATATTTTTGGTTCTAAAGAGACACAGGTGCATCCATTCATTTCAGCCAAAAATCCCTTGCCTGAGACAACACAAGCAAGCAGTGACATTGCACTTGGATGACAGAGCTTTGGGATTCCCGTTCCTACTGGAACCATCTGAACGCGGCTCCTGTAGGAAGCATCACCTTCTGGAAAGGAACAGAGACAGGGAGGGGACAGAAGAAGAAGGGACAAGGTGTTAGGTCGGGTCTGGCACAGGTGTGCAGCACCAGGCTGGGCACCCACCCCTCACCCACCCTCACCCACCCTCACCCACCCCCCACCCCGGGCCCAGCCTCGGGCCGGACCAGCCGGGCTCAGCCCTCTGGTGCAGCTCTGCATCCCAACATTTCCAGCCCACGATGGCAGCAGGAGGGAGGCCGGGGTCCCCCTGCTGCCAGACCCCTCCTGGCCGGGCACCAGCGCAGCACTCGGCCTTTGCTCCCACATCCCCTGGCCCCTGGCACCGTGGCCAGCCCATGGGCAGTCAGCAGGGCCTGGCACATCCCAGCACAGTCGCCCCTCACTGCCAGCCCCACAGTGCCTGCCAGGGATGGACAGACGGACACCCAGAGCCACCAGGCTGGGTTTAGGAGCGCACTTGGATGGAAACTGGGGTGGGGTAGTAGGAGCTGGATGGGCCTGGGGACACCAGAGCAGGACATGGGACATGCTCAGCCCCAAGGAGCAGCCCTGACCCCAACAGGGCAGCCCCAGGCTGGTACCTGCTGACCCCAGGCACCAGCAGGTACCTCAGCACCTCACAGGGAACAGGGACGAGTCCCACCAGGCTCAAGCCCACGGCCAACAAAGCTCAACAATGGACAAGGTCTCTGGGAAGCCACCTCCAGGAAAGATGGCGTGGCAGGGCCATGCCCCAGCAGCACTGTGGTCCTCTGGAAGGAGAGCCAGGGACATTTCCCATCTGGATGAGGTGGAAAGCCTGCACAATGTTCATGGGAACATGGGTGGAGTAGGCAAGGACTACAAAGTCTCTCAGTGCCAAGAGCCCCCAGGCAAGGCTGAGCTGTGCCAGCCAGACACATAATCACCACAGGATCCCCACACAATCACCTGGGAAGACCCTTCAGGTCCCACATCTCCAAACAAGCAAGGAACACCAATGGGAAAGAGGCCACAGGTTGCAGTGACAGGCGTGAGCCAGCAGACTGGCTGCCAGGGGACAAGCAGGGGCACAACACTGAGTGTGCAGGGCTGGGACACCTCATGAAGCATCATAAGAGTCAAACCAGACACATTTTGGTCCCTAATTCCATGCAGGAGCCAGCCAAATCTCACTGGGTCCTTCTCTTGGACCAAGACACCTACCAAGCCTCAATGACAAACTGGAGCAGCACCACCCCATCCCTGCAGGAGGATGTCCCCTTCCAGAGGCACAACCCAAACACAGGGCTTGGGCAAGGGCCAGAATGGGCAAGAGCTGGTGGTGCCCACCAGGCCGCTGACAGATCTCACCTGCTCCTGCTCCCAGCCCACGCTGGGGAACAAACTGAGCTGGGGTGGTCACACACTGCAGGCAACACCCCTTCCCCAAGGTGTCTGTGACACGTAATCAGACATCTGGGAGGGCACAAGTGCCTGTGCCCAGCAATGCACAGGGCTGTGGCACCCCACGCTGACCACACTGGATCCCACTCAAGGCACTGAATGCAGAACAGGCAGGGCAGAGCAGGGTGGATTCTCCAGCTACCCAGACCCATCACCTCAGAGGAGAGGAGAGAGGGGAGAGGGGGCCCTCGTGGGTCTGGAAGGAGATGTCTGATAAATACCTCTGCTCCTTTATTATCAGAGGAAGATGGACAACCAGCTCTAACATCCACGTCCAGGAGAGATCCCCCTCATCCCCACAATCACAGACTCACAGAATGGTTTAGAGGAGAATTTAGAGATCATCTCATTCCACCCCCTACCATGGGCAAGGACACCTTCCACTGTCCCAGGTTCTCCAAGCCCTGTCCAACCAGGCCCTGGACACTTGCAGTGATGAGGCAGCCACAGCTTCTCTGGGCCCCCTGTGCCAGGGCCTCAACACCCTCATCACAAACATTGCTACCTTATGTCCAACCTAAGTCTATCCTCTTTCAGTTTAAAATGTTCACCCCTTGTCCTCCACAGCCAGTGTCTCTCTGTGAGGCTGACATGAGGGTGACAGTGACCCTCACTGGCTCCATCTGGGGCACCAAAGCTCATCAGCACAGCTTCTCTGGATGGAGAACAGCTCTGAGGAGTCAAACCCCAACTATTCGTGGCCTTGGTGTGACCTACAGCTCTGCAGACAAGCCCAGGGTGAGCTGGCCAGCAGCCCCCACAGCATCAGCCGTGTTGCTGGGGCTGGCAGAGCCCAGAGGAGCCTGGTCAGGGCAGGGACATGCTGCTGCCTGCTCCCAGCAGCCGAGCTGGCTGGTGTCAGAGCCCCAGGCAGCCCCAGCACAGCGGGACACCAGCAGTGACCGGTTCCTCGGCGCTGGAGATGTGCAGATAAAGCTTAACAGCAGCTGAGGGATTTAGCCTGGCTTTTTTATGCTGCCATAAAGGTTTAATTCTTTTTTTTTCGTTTACTGCTTGATTTTAGATCAATGTTGAATTGTATCTGCGCCTCTGTCTGGGCTCTCTGAGGACGTTCCTCTGGATGCACAGGGGTGGCAGGACAGAGTTGCTGTCCTGCCCCTGGGCAATGGCACTGCCCCCCACAGACAGGCACGAGGCTTCCCAAAGCCTTGTGAATGATTCAGCCCCACTGAATGGCCCCTTCTGTCCCAGTATCAAGTCCAGTGGTGCAAGGACACCCCACCAGGATCAGCAGTCCATGGAACTCTGCATCCTGGCCCTCTCCAGACAGGTCTCCAGTACAGCATAGCTGCTGGTGGTTGCCCTACAGTTGGCCCAATGTATGAGCAAGGCTGGCTGGCAGGTCAGGTTTAATAACCCAGCTTTGACTCCAGGTGACCTGGGACATCAGCCGGGGTCATGGTGTCCCTGTCCCAGCCACAGTCTTGTACAACCCTACCAAGGACAACACAAGGTGCAAGTGCATGTTCTGAAAGAGGGGTGGTCATGAAAAGGGGATGGTGATGCCCTGGAGAGACCCACACCTGCCCAGGCACCCATCCCACCAGCACAGTGGCACCTCTCTTGAGCCTCAACACACCTGGTCATGCCCAGGAGGGATGAGGATTCATCTCTGGTGGGGGCCAACTCTACCAGATGCAGAACTCTATTTCAGTGGCCTCGATTTCCCAGCCAGCTGTGAGATGTAGAAACCCATCACAGGGGTGACCACGGGTTATCATGTCACAGTGGTGCTCGTTCCACGGGCTCCTGATGCTATTTATCACCCCCAGAGCCAGTGCTGGGAGAAGGGAGCGACTCCTCCGGCTGCTGCGAGCTCCGAGTCTATTGACCTGCTTTAGGACTCTTTGGAAGAAATGAACTTTTTTTTTCCCTTTCTCCCTTTTTCCAGATCACTGACTCAGCAAATTAGAACAAGAATATAATTTAGCAATACAGCGGTTTTTGAAAGACACAGTCCCCCTCTCCTCATCCCCACCGCCCAAATAGATTTTTTTCCCCTTCAGTATTCATTCAGAGCCGATGCTAATTGAAAAACGTAGAACGTGGCTAAGGGAGAGGCAGGCTTTGGTTTCCTTGGGACCACCAGAGGATGGGCAAAGCCCTTGTGCCAGGATGCATGATCCAGCTGATGTCCAGGTGACTTTTTAGCCTCTGCTGTCTCTCCATGGGGATGTGCTCACCAGAAGCAGGAAGCACACTGGCATGGCTGAGAGTGGGTTCAGCTCACAGAAAAATCAAACCTGGCTTCAGTACAACATCTAGGTGTGCAGGAAGAGGGAGCCTGTGCCAGAGCAGCGTGTCCATGGGACACCCCAGCCCTGCTGGCACCCAGCCCCCATCACACCATGCCACCAGCAGCTGCCCACGGCCCCCAGTGAGTTTCAGGCCCACACAACCCCAGTCACCAAGTCACTTTTCCCATAGTCCCCACATGAATCCACCCCTCCCCAGTGGATTTGGCAAGGTGGTATCCCAACCCAATGGCTCTCCTACAAAGCCAAGGACATCCACAAGCAGGCCATGGTGGGCAGTGACAGCCTGAGCACCTGGCTCACACAGGGCACCCAGGCACCCCCAGCAGGAGCAGGAATGTTCCTGGCTCTGCTGGGTGCTGAAACAGGAGCACTGACAGTGGGGACTGCAGCACTGCTGCCATGGGAAATCCAGCTGCTGCCTTAGGGACTCATCCTGAGCACCCCAGAGGGATGCTGGCCCAGGGAGAGCCGGCACAGCCACTACACTGGGGATGCTGCCTAGTGCACACTGCAGCAGTCTGCTCCCAAAACCAGGGATCACTGTGTCCTGCTCAGAGCTGAGTGAGCTGAGGGGCTGGGCTTTGGCTGCACTGTGGCCACAGGTTTCATCATCATCAATTACCCCAAGGTCTGCCCCAAAATGTCATCCTCCTCCTCTGGGGAGCTCAGGGAGCTGCCACCCACTGAGGAGAGGGGATGCTGTCACCAAAACCCCAGCAGAGCCCCGCTGCTGCCTGTGCCTGCAAAGGGGAGAGCGAAGTCCAGCATGTCCAGAGACCCCAGCCCTCCTCCCCACACCAATCAACCCCAGTACACAGCAGGGGATGGGGACTGGGGGCACTGGGCAGAGCACACATCTCAGGGTGAGAGCTGTTAATGGAAAAGGGAAAAATAAAAAAAAAGTAAGAAGTACCAGGTGTTTTATTATCTAGGGCAAGATCCAAACCCAGGAGCGCAGCCCGAGGAGGGGTTAGGGTGCCTGAGAGGGGCCGGTTACCTCCAGTGCTGCAGAAGGCTTCTTTTTGAGTTCTTCACATTTTCGGAATTTGCAAATCTGGTGGCCAGTTTTGCGATTCCTACAACTGCTGCACTGCTCGCAGTTTATCCGTCTTCGGCAGGGCGGGCACATGCCGCATCTTTTCCGTTTCTTTTTCCCCGAATTGATGGCAGATGCCAACTCATTCTGCATGGGATACTCTGCCAAGCCAGCCATATGGAGCGCGCTCTCTGCCAGAAACACGCCGGCAGGGGTCATAATGAAAAGGCCTGGGTTGATGGGAAAAGCCCCCAGGTAAGGAAAATCAGAGGGGCCGTTCATTGTCTCTGCAGCTGAGACTGCCTCCATGTCAGAGATACCAGTCCCGTGCTCGCTTGTTAGAGGAAGATGCTCCTGTACCACTCTTTTGAGCATTTCTGTCGACTGAGCAAACTGTTGGAGGGCGGTCTGTCCTTCTGAGGAGAGCTCCGACATCCGGTCTAATTTGCTCAGCATACTAGAGATGTTTTTGTGCTTTGAGGTAGAATGACTTTTATCCACAGTCGCATCGTTGCCATTCGCTAAGGGGTTGCCTTTCTCTGAATGTTCGCTTACCGAGCTGCTGCTACCAAAAGTGGAATAGTGGGAGAGTGGACGGGACTTCTTAAGACTTTTGTTCAAAGGTTCACTTATTATTCCACTTTTGTTCCTCCTCTCGGAGTTGACAGGGGGTTGAGAGTCATCTTGGTTATTTTTTTCCGTCTCTGGCTTGTTCCCAGTGTCTTGATGGGAGCCCGAATTTGACATGGTGCCCAGAGCACAACAACCAAACCACCCCCGAAATTTAAAAAAAAAAAAAAAAAAAAAAAAAAATTCGAAAACCAAAAAAACCAAAACCCCAAATCCCCAAAAACCCACCCCAATGCCAAAGTGAAAGACCCCAAAGCCCTTCTGGTAGCGCCAGCCACCGGGGACGCTCAGGCGGGGCCGCGCATCAACGGGCGTCTCCTCCCGCGCCGGCTGCGGAGGACTCAGGGTGCTCTCAGTGCACAGACATGCTCTGCGGCTCTGGGACACACCACGCGGCTCTGGAAGGATGAAAGAAAAGAGAGTTAGCGCTGGCAAGAGCCAACGGGCTTTTCAAAGCGGCTCTTCCTCCCCCTGCCATGAAAATCCCAGCGCCGCGAACAAAGGAACTCCAGGGAACGGACCTCGGTGGAGATCCGTTCCGCTGCTCTCTAAAAGGTCGCCGTCCAGACACAAGTGGGGGGTCACAGGGGAAGTCCTGGCCTGGTAGCAAATGGCACTGCGATGCTTAAAGGCTCTCTGTGCCCGGCTCTCCTCCCCCAGGGACAGCAGCCCCAGGGAAGTCACGGGGCTCATCTCCCGCTCCGCTCCAGCGGCACACGGCCCCGCGCCGGGCGCGACCGCAGGCACCAGGGATGTCCCGGGCCAGCAGCTGGAGCCCATGCAAGGGGTGCCTGCCTCCCACCCTGCAGCCACCCTTGTCCCCCAAGCCAAGTGCCATGGAGGCAACACCCACAGTCCCGGGGATGCTGCTCACCCAGCTCAGGCTAGGCTGCACCCCTTCTCCTCCTCCTCCTCTTTCTCCTTCTGGACCATTGCCCCTGAGCCAGCACTGGGCAGGGGAAGGAAGCCACACACAGAGCAGTAGTGTCCACCTTCAAGTGCTGCAGGGATCCACAGCATCCCTCCTCCAAACCCCACCAACAGCTGCAGTGTTCACCCCAAATCCCACAAGTAGAAGCACCATCCAATTCTGAGTCATTTCCAGTATCCACTTCCAAATCCCATGGACAGCCATGGTATCCACCTCTTAACCCACCAAGGGCTGCAGTGTCCATCTCCAACCCAAACAGGGAGCTGCAGCATCCACTTCCAAGCCTCATGAGGAGCTGCAGTGTCCACCTTCAACCTCATAGGGAGCCACAGCTTCCACCTCCAAGCCCCAGTGCTGACCTCCTGCCTTGCTCCAGCATGCCCAGCACACATGCCCAGCTGCTCCAGCAGAGCCATGGGCTCAGCAGTGACAGCAAGAGCCTTCCTGGAGCGGATGCTCTGCTGCTGTCCCTGGGGCGACTCTGGGGCAGCTGGGCCCAGTGTGGCTGCAAACACTTGTTGTTGTGAAATTCCTCCTCCTCCTCCCTCCCAAGCACGCACGCACACAGGCACCGCCAAGTAATCAGGCTTTAGAGGAGAAAAGCTGCAGGGCTTAGTGGAGCAGGAACCCACGTCCCCACCCCGGCGGCAGCAGGGGGAGGGTGGCACTGGGAGCAGGCCCCTTGCCCACCCCATCCCTCCCTCCTGGCTATCCTGGCACCCTCCTCTCCAGAGCCCAGACAGGGACGTGGCCATGTGTGGAGAGCTCTGCTGAGAACCTCACTCCTGTGTAGGGATGATGCAGCAGAGCAAGGGGCATCCTGCACCCCCATACCCCACTCCTGTGGGATCCACTTCTCCAGTGCTACCCCAGGAACCCCACAATAGCCCAGGAGGACCTTTCCCACGGACAGAGCTTGGGCATCGCTGTGAAAACGCTGATGGGGGCACGGTCCTTGTGCCAGCTGCCGTGGTACCGGCTGCGGAAGCAGCCCCGGTGTCTCGCTCCGGTGCCAGAGCCGGCTCGCCCACGGAGAAACCCCCCCGCCCTGGCGCTGAAAACCGCTTGCTTCAGCTGCTGCGGGATTTAAGATGCAGCGCCGATCGATGCAGGGCTTGGGCTCCAGCCGGGAGCTCGCCAGGCCACGTGGGGAGGGAGGGCTGCGGCGGCAGGACCGGCTGCCCTTCCCCAGCATCCCGCTCCAGCCCGGCGGGGGGATGCTGGGCAGCCGAGAGGCGGGGTGCACCCCAAAGGGATGACGGAGCACCGGGAGGATGAGCGAGCTGCTGCCATGCAGCTCAACCACCCGTCCCCTCTGCCAGGGAGCTGGGGACCTGTCCCTGGGGACCTTGGGACGGGTCACACCTCAGTGCCGACAGCAACGGGCGCGGGGCCGGAGCGGGGAGCGCGGCAGGAAAAGCACCGGACGGAGGATGTGCGATAACGCGCCGGGGGTGTTATCTCAGCCTGCCCGAGCCGCCTTTCCTGCGGCCCTGCGCCTCTTCCGCCCGCCCTGCGCCCTGCAGATCGCCCCGGCATCGCCACCCTGCCCGCTCGCCCTGGTGCCACCGGAGCCGCCGTGCCGCGGGGCTGCAGGGGTGGTGTCCAGCCGTGACTGCTGGAGATGCCCTGCACCGCCCTGGCAAGGAGCTGAGTCCTTCCAGGTGCCAAAGTGGGGAGGACACCACTGAAGCCACGCCGTGGTCACCACTTCCACCAGTCCCCATCTCCTTCTGCAGCCAGACCCCCCGTCCAGTCCCCCGGCTCGTCCCGCCATGCCACTCGGGCACGGTGTGGGGGGACATCCCCCCGCCCGCAGCCCCGATGGCAGCACAGCCAGCCCAGCCCAGCCCAGCCCAGCCCAGCCCAGCCCGGCCCGCACGGAGGCGCGGGCACAGCGCCGTGGCCGCGCTCAGCCCCGGCGGCGCAAGGCAGTGCCCGCTGCTGGCACGGGGCGCGGCGCCGAGCCGTGCCGAGCCGTGCCGAGCCGTGCCAGCGGCGCCACCGCACAATCCCGCCTTTGTCCCGGCCGCCGCTCTGCCTCCGCCAGCTCCCACCATCTGCAGCCACCCGGCGCTGCCCTCCAGCCCCCGGGGCCACCGCGCCAGCAGGCGCCGGACACCGCTGCCGTGCCAGCTGGGGCGGCTCTGTCCCCACGCTCTCCCCACGCCGGGGTGCTGGGGGTACGTGCCTAGCTCGCATTAAAGGGGGGTCCCCACCCTGCACCGTGGGACCACCCAGCACAGCAGCTATCGCTGCTCCTCGCCAGCCGCTGCCCGGCCCCGTCGTTAATTGCAGCGGGGGGAGGAATTAATGATCTTAATCCCTTCTTTATGATTGACCCGAGTAAAGACGGGCCCCCCCGTCCCGGTCCTGCCCCTTTTCCGGCCCCCATCCCTCGGGGAAGGCGCCGGGCAGCGTCATCTGGGTCCCTGTCAGAAGGTGCTTAGTCCCGGCCGCGGCATTAAGGCGCACGTGATGGGCTCCCTCGCCCGGGTCTTTGCACGGGGCAGCTTAACAGCCTGGAGGGACGCCAGGGTTCAAGGGGACAGCACCAAGGTCGGAGGCCCCAGCCCACACCCAGGGGTTCCCAGCCCTTTGCAGGACACTGTTCTTCCCCTGCAACCAGCCCCCCTGCCAGGTCCAGGGTCCAAAGGCCAGGGGGTCCCAGGTGAGGGACATGCTGCCCTGAGAAGCTGTGGCTGCCTCATCCCTGGAAATGTTATAGAGCAGGTTGGAGGGTTAGGCACTTACTCCAGGGTTTGGAATAACCTGGTCTAGTAGAACATGTCCCTGCCCATGGCAGGGGGTGGAATGAGATCTCTAAGGGTACTTCAAACCCAAACCATCTTGTGATTCTATGACTTCCATGGGTCACCCCAAAGACCTGCCTCCCACCAGCCTGGAATGCTCAGATGGGGCAAGACAGCTGTGCTCTCCCATGGCCCTGGGGGGGAAAGAATGGGAAACTCCTCTTCAGCTCTCAGCTCCCAGCTCTCAGCACCACACCACCCCTCACCTCCTTCACTCTGCCCCAGGGCTCCCTGCACCCCAGCACACAGGGGACTGCAATAGTCCTGACAATGCCAAAATAAATAAAGGTTGCAAAAGGATCATCTCTGGTGGTCCGGAAAAACCCCTGCCAGCTGATGGACTGAGAGTCCCCCCAGTTGCAGGCACCATTCACTGTCAGAGGGGAGCAGGAGACGAGCCTCGCTTCTCCTAAAAAAATGACAAGCTGCAAATTCCAGCTGGCTCCCCTGTGCTTTTGCTGCATGGCTGGAAAGCCATCAGCTCCTCGCCGACCTAAAAAGTCTCGTCTTCAAGAAAGAACTTCTGCTTTCCTTTAATTTTAAATAAATCACCCTCCTTCCAGAAAAGCCGCCGGCTGGTCAGCCGTGCACAGACACGGCGTAAAGGGAGGAGAAAGCAGCAAAGCTGAAGCCGAGCTGCTCCCGGGCTCCAGAAACAAAAGGGAGAAAATCAAAATTCGCCTTTTTTCTAATCCCTGGGCGCTGGGTGGGCACTGGGGGAGGTGGCTTTGTCCGCCCGCAGCAGACGGAGGACGAGGACGGAAGGGACCCCGGCATCTTTTCAGCCTGGAGAAAGGCTGCAATTGTCCCTCTGCTGCGTTTCTGTCCCCACTGCCTCCCCCTCGCCGCACGGCCGCCCGCCCAGCATGGCCCTCACCTCCTCCCCACCACCACCACTCCCTGCTGGTGCATGGACAGACAGACAGCTGTGCCGTGGACTGACCAAAGCACGGCGCCACCGCCGGCATGTGCCCCTCTCAAAGGCATCCCAGGAAAGATGTAGGTAAAGGGAGGCTGCTTCCCCTTGCAGCTCCAAAGAGGGGCTGGACATGGCCCCTGTGCTCCCCAGCTGCCCTGGCCAACAGTGGACAGGACCTTGGGATGGCCAAGAGCACGGGACACAGAGACACCCTGGAGGCATGCTGGTGTCTGAAACACATCCTGGGATGAGACACCCAGTGGGTAGAACAGCAGCACGGCCCTGTAGCACTGTCACGAGCCAGAAGGTCCAGCAGCAACCCAGGTCAAAGGCTCAGGAGAACAAGCTCCACCAGAAGAAGGGTCACAGCAGCTCCGACCCCAGCACCACAACAGCTGATTCAGCTTCCAGGTGCCCATTTCTGCAGCACAGTCAAACCTGCTGTTCCCTCCACCAGGTGACACAGGTCAGCTGAAACAGGCGGTGATGTCTTATCACAGCCTCACCAGCCAGATGTCCAGCAGCAGGTAAACTAAGAGAGAGATCATTCCAGGATCTTCCAAGGCTGATTATCCCTACAGGACACCCATCCATGGTGCCTGATAACCAGGTGCCTGAGGCAAAGACAAGCCTGTTATTTGCAAGCCATCACCTCTGTCAACCCAACAGCCCCCAAGCTCTGCTCTCTGCATTCATCCTCCCAAAAACTGGTCCAGCCAGAAGATCCACTCCTGGATGTACCATGGAAGTTACCATGACCCACCACCTTTTCTCCAGACATCAAGAGAGGACTCCCAGGCCTGGGGGAGGTTTGGGCAGTGCTGAGCACGCTCAGGGTTGAGGTATGACAGGTTGCCAGATGGGCAACTCACACGGACATAGCTCATCTCCTGTGCTCCAGAACATCCTTCGAAGGGCCAGTCATGGCAGCCACTCTGTGTGTCTCTGCTGCCGAGGTGGCACTGAGGGATGTTAAGAAGCCAACTCCTGAATTAAAAAGGCTATGGAAGATTAAATCCAGCATCTGGAGCTTGCCCTGGAAGCAGATGGCGAATCATCACGGTGCACAGAGTGGCTTTCACCCGTCTCCTTCTCGCAGGCAGCCGTCGGCCCCGGTGATGTCCCCCAGGAGCAAGTCTGGACACATACACAGGGTGGGCCAGGATGTGTCCTGCCAGGCACATCCTCAGGGACAGCATGGTGAGGCCATGCCACACCCTGCTGAGCAGGCAGGAGGTGATGCCACCTCCCCAGGTGGGCTCCCTCCACCAGGGATCCAGCAAGGGCATATTTTTTTCCACTGGTGCTGGATTTTTCCGTGTAGCCACATGGCTGCTGCAGGCTTCCAAATCTGCCAGCACAGCCACACCCGGATGCCTGGCTCGGGCGACACCCAGAGCCTATCACCAAGTGCCCTGGACTTTTTTCACCGTGGAGAGGACAAGGAAGTGCCCAGGGCTTCCGTGCACCTCCTTGAACCTCACCCCGTGGCCCCGGCACAGCTGGAGCCGGCAGCACAGGGACCGACCTGCGCCCGGGGCTGCCCCAGCTGGGAGCTGCGGCTGCTCCTGCCTCGGCGGGGTGGTGGTTACGGATTAAGGAGTCTTAAATGTCAGACGCCCAGGCGCTCCCTAGAAATCCACTTATCTCCGCTGCCACTCGGAGCGGCCGGAGCCGGGCGGTTATGGAGATAACGCGATTTGAAGCGTCCACCCGAGCATTGCAGGGCTGCGGGTGCCCTGCGGACAGCGCCAGCACCTCCTCCCCTCCTCCCCCCGCCCAGCTGCTGCCCAGAGCCGGGTGACGGCCACGCTGCTCTGCCCGGGGGCTGCACCCACCTGCGTGCTCCCCCCCTTCCCCAATTCCGGGGGATGAGGGAGGCTTGGCAGCTCGGTGCTCATCCATTCCCCCCGTGCCAAAGCTGCACCAATTCGCTGCCCAAATCCTAGAACGACTGTAACTAAAACCTACCAGATTGAGCCTGGGGAAGAGCCCCCCCCGCCTCTCCCCCCCCTCCAAATGGGATTGAACAGATCTGCTCTCGCACGAGCCCAGCTCGCAGCCAAGCAGCATCTGACATTCACGCGCCGTGGCACGGCTCTGCCGCTCGCCCACTCCCCCCGGCTCGGCATCGCCCCGGAGATGCGCCAGCACAGCCCCCTGCCCTCTGCAAACCCCCTCCAAGCCTTCCTGCAGCGACTCTTTGGCCCAGCTAGCTCCCCATGTTCTGTCCACCACGTGGGGTCTCCAAGGTGGTTCAGGGCTGTGAGGTCCAGGGGACCAGGCAGAATGACCTCAGGGCACTGGGGCACAGGTGGGCTGGGGCAGGCACTGCCAACAACAACGGGCATCCCAGCAGAACCCCCAAAGAGGTGGGGGGCTGAAGGTGGCTTTGAAGGGGAGACCCAAACATGCCTGCCCATGGCTAGGATGTGTGAATCACTCTGTTAACAGATGGGGCGATTACAGTGTCAATTACTTGGGGTCTGAGCGACAACCAGGTCATGGAGAAACCCACTGGCATGGGCAGAGTGAGGGGAAGGTAATTAGGAACAAGGGGAGAAGTTGTAGGCACAGTCTCATGGGAATACTGGATGGCAAAGAGCCCCAAAGCCATCAGTGCCACCTTCAGTGGTGGTCCAATCTATATGTGCCACCTCCAAGAGTCACCCCCAATGGTGCCCAAATCTATTCGTGCCACCTCCAAGTGTCACCTCTACCAGTTCTCAAATCCATCAGTGCCACCACAAGTGCCACCTCCAGCAGTTCCCAAATCCATCAGTGCCATCTTCAAGAACAGCTCCAGCCGGGACAGATCCCCCTGTGCTCCCAGATCTCTCAAAACCTCATCCCTCCACATCCCACCAGGCAGCTCCACGGTGGCAGAGCACAAACGAGAGGCTGCTCCAGACCCCAGGAAAGCTGGCACTGGGATGGGCTGGAGTGCCCATGCCAGCACCTGTGTCACTGCCACCACTTGAGAATGCTGGGGCCAGCTCAGTGCATTTGAGGTTGGCCATTAATGGGTGGTGGGGACCTCATGGTGCTCAGTGGTGAGATCCCAAGTGCCCACAACCCCTGCTCCTGGAGGGAACCACTTTGGAAGAAGCACTTTTCCCAGCAGGAAGGCGACGGCCCCGTCGGAGAGCGGCTCCCAGACGGCAGCTATTGACAGATGTCTGAGAGGACGGGAATAATCCCGTCTTCCTCTGGAGGATTCGGGTCGCCCTCGCCCTCACCGGGGCTTTATCCATTGTCTGGATCTGCCGGCGGTTGTTATTTTTGGTCAGCACCACGTTTTGCTTGGCCTCGCTGGCAGGAGGGAAACAGGAGGAAGAAGAGGAAGGGGAGGAAGGCTGCTTGGCCAGGGTTTGGAGGGGGGAAGACCAGCTCAGCTTTGGAGGGGGCAGTGAGGCACCCCACAGCCCTCAGGGAGTCCGAGTCGGTCTCTTCCCAGCCCCACAGCCTTGCTGAGCCCAGCCAAAACTCACCACAGTGACGGGGCTGGCACCATCCCATCCCCACTGGTGCCCAGGGGAGTTGCTTCCAGTAAGCCCAGTGGGCCAGAGAGGCTTGAGAGGTTTTGGGGTTCAGGTTCTGGGAGGCAGGCAGCAGTCAGGATTCTCTCTGTCACCAAAACCAAGTGCAAGAGAGTTCCTGAGGGATGGGCAAACCCTGCCCACAGACCCACATGTGTCTCTCATGCAGACAAGCCAAAAAAAGCTGGGTAGCTTCAGGAAGATAAATTCCTGACCTGCCCTGACCCCCTGGGCTGTGGACTCCCATCCCTCACACCTCATCCCCAGCACTGCAGCATCCCCACAGCAGGCCAGCCCTGCTCGCAGGTCCTGTCCTTCCTGGTAGCTTGGAGCTCACCAACAGTGCAGGGTGCAGCTCAGCCAGCTGCTGAGATCCACACCTGGATCACCACAGAGGCACTAGTGAGACTCTGGAACAGGTCACCCAGAGAAGCTGCTTCTGGATCCCTGGCAGTGTCCAAGACCAGGCTGGGTGGGGTTTGGAGAAACCTGGGGTAGTGGAAGGTGTCCCTGCCCATGGCAGGGGGTTGGAATGAGATGAGCTTTAAGGTCCCTTCCAACCCAAACCATTCCACGATTCTGTGATTCTATCCTTCTGAGGCAGGTACAAGGGGAGGCAGAGCTGGGCTAAGAGCATCCAGAGGATGTTCCTAGGGAGGAGACAGAAATGCCTCAAGACTTTGCTTCTCCCCATCTCCCCAGCAGTGGTGCAGGGAGTATCCCCTCAAGGCAGGGCTTGCCATCCTTCTCCACGTCTTTCCACCACCTCCCAGTTTGCCTGCAGAGCAGGAAGACAGGATAAAGACGCCTCCCCGCTCCGTGGGATCTCGCTCCTACGAGAGATGGAAGGCATGAGCACAAAACTGCCTCTCCCGAGCTTTCCCCACGCTCAGCACCGCTTGTCACTCAAGCAAACCCCGTGGCCTTTAAGCTGCCAAGGTACCAGAGCTGCTCTGGAATCGGAGTTCGCTCGGCTCCTGCCCTGGAGCAAGGAATCTGAAACGCTGCCACTGGAAACGAAACAGAGCATCCGTCATTTTACTTGCCAGAAATATATCCAGCCCCCAAAAAAAGAAATACTGCCTGCAAAAGAGCCAGCAACAAAGCCCTCGATTCCACCGGCGAAGCAGAGCCCGGCGTCGGGCATTTCCACTGGAATTCAAATTCTCTGCCCAGTTCAAAATCACCCCAAATAAAACCAGCAGCAGGGCCAGGTTATGGCCAGAGGGGCCAGAAGAAGGGCGCCAGGTCATAATCAGGAAAGCTGGTGGGGACCAGGAGCTGTCGCCTAGCATGCTACAAAGAAAACGCATGGGTTTGAAAGGAAAAGAGGCAGTGGCAGAGGCAGGGCTGGAGGGATGAGAGGCCCAAAGGAGCACAGCAAAGCCCAGGCAGCCCCGCCACGGGGATGTCCAGGGGAACCCACCCTGCCCACAGCACGCCCCAGTCCCTCCAGGCAGGCAGGTCGCACCCCAGCCATCCCCAGTGGATCCCCGGGAAGAGCAGCAGCGAGTTCCCAGCCAGCCCAGCCCCCAGCCCCGGCACGCCAACCCAAATATCTGCGAGAGGCGCTCCCCTCCCTGGGAACGGCGACTCGCCGCAGAGTTCACATGCCCCAGCAATGCCTGATTAAACTCCCAAACTCCCAGGGAATACCCCTGAGGCTGTCTGAAGATAAGCTAGCAGCTAGGCTGCTCTCAGGAAATGCAGGAACTGGGAAAGAGCAATCCTCTCTCTTTTTTTTTTTTTTTCCCTTTTAGATCCAGAATAACACGGAGCAAACCCTGGTGCTCTCTAGCTCAGACACAAGCTGAATTCACTGCTGTGCACCCCAAGAGCTCCCTGCTCCCCAAGACATGACAGGTGACTGACCCCTGCTGCAAGCCAGATCCTGCTGGAGGCACTGGGGATGGAACCAGAGAGCCCAGGATGACTCCAGGAGCAGAGGAGAGCAGGCTGGAAGGTGCTGAGCAGGACAGTTCTGGAGCCCTGGCAGAGGGGAGGGTGCTGCCCAGGACATTGGGTGCCAGAGGATGGGGACACTTGCTGGCAACACTTCCAGCACTGGGATGCTTGGCAGCTGCTCCACCATTTTGGTTCACCCTAGGGCACACTTCACTGGTCCTCAGATCTCTGCACCCATCACTGTGTTCCTCTCTTCCTTGAGCTTTTCCATGTTGGATGGCCATAGCACGAGACCCAGATCTCCCCACACTCAACAGCAAGGGCAGTCAGGCAAACCACGTTAATGCAGCATCCAAACAAATGGGCAAATTGGAGCATCCTGGGAACAAGAGGAAGATGATGCTCCTCCCTTCTGCACCTGCTGGATCCCCAGGGAGCAGCCAGCATCTCATCCTCCAGGAGAGCAGAGCCACAGGGCTCTTCCATCCCCGTACATGGCAGTACTGGATAGAAAAACAGCACTGCTGGGCAACCTGCTGGCAAGAGTTATTAGGAAAACGTTCCTGGAAAACCTTTCCCAGAAAACTGTCAGGCCCAGGATGGGGTGGCAGGGCAGGGAGGCCCAGCTCCTGTATTTGATACCAGTCTGACCACAGAAAACACTGGGACTGCTATGGAACACTCAGATTGTCCCTGGGGGTCCTGCACAGCCATGAGACCCCATTGTGGCCTTTCCACGTATGAAGGGGATATGGAAATCAGGGGATAGACTTCTCACCCTGGCCTGTTGTAGCAGGAAAGGGTTTTAAACTGACAGATGGCAGGGGTAGACAAGATACTAGGGGGAAATTCCCTGTGAGGGTGGCACAGGGTGCCCGGAGCAGCTGTGATGCCCCATCCCTGGAAGTGTCCAAAGCCAGGCTGGGTGGGGCTTGGAGCAACCTGGGATGGTGGGAGGTGCTCCTGCCCATGGCAAGGAGTGGACCAAGATAGTCTGTTCCAACCCAAAGCATTTTCTGATTTTATGGCAATTTTAAAAAGCACAGGTGAGGTGGGGGAAGCTGGCAGATCCTAAAGAACCAACCCCAGGACATTTGGAAAGCAGAGCTGGAGTCCTGGGAAGGAGGGAGTCACCATCACCTCCAGCAGCCAGAGCATGAGTCAGGATGGGAGGACCCTCAGCTGAAGGAGCTGCAGGACTCACAGTAAGAAACAGAGAGGTTCACTCTATGACCTCGAGGAGAGCAGCCATGGAAAAACCCATCTACAAGCTGTCACAACACAGAGGAAGATAGGGAAGGGCCACAAGACCGAGCCTGGGGAAGCTGAAGCATGAAGGAAGCACACTTTGGTGGGAGCTGGAAAGGTCTTATCACACTGGAGACGTGCTTTGAGGGGGCTGAGTGCAGGGTGTCAGCCCCTGTCTGGGCTCCCTGCTCCTTCCTGGCCCCACGTTCTGAGGGCTACACCAGAACCAGAGCTAGACACCAATGCTCCTGCCTCCCCTCACTTCCCAGGTGGCAGCTGGAATGACAAGGAACAAGCTGGATGTAGTTGGTGGTCCAGCCCTTCTCCAGCAAGCCCAGGGTGGCTTCAGGGCTCCCAGCCTGCTCCCAGGGCCTGCCTGCTGGATTGGTGACCCCCCTGCAAGAAAACCATCTTCCCTCACCAGGGAAGGGTTTGATCCCTTCTGAAACCCAACACCCATATCCCCATCTCCAGATGGGTCTTCCCACAGCACTGGTAAGGGAAGCTCCAGAGCACAGGGCTCCCAACCAGATGTGTTCCCACTGCCTGCTCTCAGCTTCCATGATGAACATCCTCCTCACTTGCTTCCATCCTCCTCCCTCCTCCCCATGCCAGAGGGTCCTGCACCTTGTCCTCAGTGGCATGATCCATGGAGGATGAGCCTGAGCAAGGCTGGGGGATGAGCTGGACAGGGAGCACCCACAGAATCCATCCCCCAGCGAGCTGCAACACCAGCAGATATGGACTTGGTGGTGGTGGATTCAACAAAAAGAAACCAATCCTTGTGCCTGGAATGAGGCACTGGAATTTTAGGGACTGTCCACAGCACCTCCCTCAGTATTCTGACACAGCTGTTTTCATCCCACGAGCTTCACAAAGACGGTCTGAAGGGGTAGAAGGGGGTTTCCTACTATTCACAGCTCCTGATGCTTTTGACATAAGGCACATTTAGGTTAAGGTGGAAAATTCCTGGCCAGGTTCCCCTCAGCCAGTGTGACTTCCCCATCCCCATCCCAGATGGAGCTACCTGCCCTCCCTGTACTTTTCTCCTGCACATCCTGATGCTGAACGACAGCACCTGGAGGGGGAACATCCTCCTCTGAGGATTTTTCAGACAAAAAAGGTATTTTTTCATCCTGATGATGCATTTTAACAATGCAACAAAGCCAAATCCTGGTGCAGCCCTCGCTCTCCTGGGGGAAGCAGGCAGCACCCACGCCGGGGATTCAGGATGGGTGTCTCCAGAGGATGCCACAGGCATCCTCGTGTCCCCACAGCAGCACCCCCGCTTCAGCTCAAGGGGTTTAAGCTGAAGTAGTGCAAGTCCCTGCTGCAGCCCCCCGAGGTGTAAGGCTCCCTGAGCTCTTAATGGGCTTAGGGAGCCGCCGGGACCAGCGCAGCGCCCGGGGGACTGAACGGCATCCCCGGCTGGCAGCCCCCCGGCACCGCCCACCGCGCCAGGGCCACCGCCAGCCCGGCCCCGAGCGCTCAGCCGGCTCTCTCCCCACCCCAAACCCCACCCGCCTCCTCCTGCTCTCCTTAAGGATGTGTCCCTCCCAGCCCCGCAGCAGATCCACCGTCCCCAGGCCGTGCCACCAGCCTGGCACCCACACCTCCCTGCCTGCGCCTGCAACCTGTGTCCCACTCTGCTTCCTGCTCCACTCCTCACCCCGTCAGGGCTGTGCACCCACATCTCTCCCTGCAGCATCACCCAGGGCCAGGCTGAGCAGCAGGACCGGGGCTGCCTGTCACTGGGGCAGGACCAGCTGCACATCCCCCCACTCTGGAGGGTTCAGACCCCCTCAAATCCAGGCTGAGGGTGAGAGGAGCATGTGCTACACAGCCTGGTAAGGCTGGAGGGGCGAGCACATCATCCCACGCCATCCCCCAAAATCCTGTTTTTCCAGGCTTGCATCAAGCACAGTGGACTGGGAACAACAGCCAGCAGGAGTGGGGCCATGCAGGGAAAATCCTACTGGAAAGCAGTAAAACCCCGTTCAGTAAAACCCCATTCTCAACCAGCACAAGTTTTGGGGAGGCAGCCCCTGGCTGGATGCACTCTGGCAGGGAAGGGTCTACCCTCCTCTTCATCCTGTTTGGGGGTTTGGATTTTGTGCCTTTGGTTTTTTCCAGAAGGGAAATATTTTTAAAAAGAAAAAACCCCAAAACCTAAGAATGTTACTGAGCTCCAGTGAATTCCCTATCAGCTGCTGTACACGCACATGGCACAGAAAAATCCTTAGCAAATTCCTGCTGAAAAATAATAAAAAAAACCAGGAAAACCCACCAAAGGCTGAGCTTGCCGGACACAGCGCGCCAGGAGGGGCTGACAGAGCTGTTACGGTCTATTGGGCCAATAATCCACAAACTAAGACAGATTTATTGTACATGGCAGATCCTAACAGCTCCAAAGAAACCATCACTGTCTCCTGGCGCTTAAAATTCACTTTCTTGGGGGGAAAAAAAAGGGCCAAAATATGGCTTTATGAGATAAGATGCGTGGTTGGACCATTCTGTGACAGGCAGAAGCCTGTGCAAACACACACACAGCTCTTTTTCTCCCTTGGTATATAAATATATAAAATATCTCCTCTTCCAAGGCAAGCGCGACTGCATTACCCGTCGGAGCGCTGTCCTTACCACCGGATTACCGGCTTGCTTTCACCTCCCTGAGCAAGATGGATTTGCAGGGATGTTGTTTCCACCTCGATATTACCGATCAAAAACAGGGGGAGGTAAAAAATCAAGTTAATTAAAGCTAAATTGAGCCCCTGTATCCATCTGGCTTGCTGGGATGGGTGAGTTTGGGTCCCCTCTCCTTGGAAGGTGTAAGGGTCTGAGAAGGGAGATGCTGGAGAGGAGAGCAGGCTCTTCCCACTGGCGTGACAGTGATGGCAAGCCTGAGATGGGGGAGATAGTTTGGTGATGATGATGGTAATGAAAATAATATTTAAAAGGTCAGAGCTGGTGCTTTCCCTGCTTCTGGCAGTGTGGAGCAGCAGGCCAAGAGCGGGATCAGCCCGATCCCATCGGTAATTGCGGCGTCTGTTCGAATCTCCAGCACGCTGGAAATCACGCTGGGCCGGCTCAGAGCTGCCCGGCGGCTGATCATATCGGACGGGGATCAAAGAGGCTCAGCTTACGGGGTTTAGCGCGCCGCTCGTCCCAGCCGGCGCTGCCGGCGAGGGGGGCCGGGCTCTGCTCGCCCGGGGGTGCCGCGCACCGGGGATGCTCCCGGGAGGCTCGGAGGGTGCGTGGGAGCGAGCATCCCTCAGTGGGGAGATGCCCGGCGGGACGGGCAGCCCGAACCCCCCCGGCACGGCGCCTGGATGCCCTGACAGCCCCTGCGCTGCACCCCAAAACCATCAGGGTTGTGGGGGGTGGAGCAGAAAACCAGGAGAGAGCTCTTGGAGACTCGGAGCGATGCCCACGGGCAGGGATGGGTGCGGGGAGCGGGGATTGCATGATGCCCCAGCTGCAGAGCCCGGTTGCACCCCAGAACCATGCGAGGGGTGCGAGCTGGACCAGGCAAGGGCCGCGGAGCGATGCCCGCGGGCAGGGATGGGGGCAGGGAGGGGCTCTGCATGGATGCCCGGCTCCAGCCCCCCGGCCGGCCGTGCAGCAGGGAAGGGATGTGCCGGGACTGGCCGGGCGGCTCCGGGGAGGGAGTTGAGCGAGTAATTAGAGCAGGAGGCTGTGAGTCAGCAAACGATGCGTAACCTCGGCGAGGCTGACAATGAGGCAAAAGATGGCAGTTTCGACCGAGAGCGCTGGCTGAAAGGGCACATTTAGATATGCAAAAAGCAGCAACTCCTGACAATCCCAGGGCTGCGACCCGCTCGGCAACCCGTGCTGCTCCGGAGCCGCCGTCTGCCGCCGAGCTCTCGACGCCTTCCTCCCAAATCATTGTGAATAGAGACATGGGTGGGCGCAGACCCAACCCCGCGGAGCGGGGCGGTGGGGATCGCTCCCAAAAAAGCAGCGATCAGGTGAAAACAGCGGGCAGCCTCCGCTGCAGCAGTCCGTGCTGCCTGGAAAGTGGGAGAGCAGCAGAGCGGGCAGCTGACCTTGCTCCGGGCGCCCCGGGGAGAAGCGCAGCCACGCCGCACCCCAGCATGGATGCTCAGGTTTGGCTGGGAAGCAAACCCCAGCTCGTCCCCCCCGTTTTGGGGGGTACATCAGGGCTGCAGGCAGGTACAGGCGCCCTCGGCGAGAAGAGTTTAATTAACCCCGGAAAGCGATCGTTAAACGGCCGGCGCGGGTAATCGATGCGGAAGGGGCAGCTCTGCTGCCGAGGGACCATCTGCTCCGGGAGCCAGCTCCGTCCCCCCGCCACGGGGCAGCTGCTTTGGGGGCCCGAGCCCGAGCTGAACCCCGGCCAAGCCATCCCGGGGGGGTGGGCGCTGCCCCTCGCCTCAGCCCTCGCTTCCCGTAAAGCCCCGAGCCCAGCTCCACGTGATTTCCGACACGCCGCGGCCCCCCCGGCACAAAGCCCACCGGGGGTCCCTGCAGAGCCAGCGTCCCCCCGCCCCCGACGGGATGTGGGCAGGGATGTGGCCAAGCACCCTTCTCGCCCCGCAGCTATTTTCACCCTTGAGATGAGTTTGTGGCAGTCAACTCGAGGGCTCAGAGGGTTTTTGGAGCACCCAGCCCCCCGCGCACACCTCTGGCCGCATTCCCGGGTGAATACTCAGAGGGATGGTATCAGCATCCCGGCATCACCAGCATACGTCACCCTGGCCTGGGGCACTGTGTCACTTCCCACCCCCCAGCACCCCCAGGCCTTTCTCCAAGCCTGAATTTCCAAATTTCTCCTTATTTCCACATAAAAAACGATGATGGCGGGTGCTCAGGGGCAGTAAGGCTGGGTGTGGTGCATCTGCTCCCGAGGGACTCAGGAGCTACTCCCCAACAGGGCACTGACTCCAGCTCTGGGATGGGGCTCCTGGGCAGGTCTGGGGTGGACACAGGGACCCCTCAGCCTATGGTCATCCCGCAGGAGAGCTTCGGGAAATAGCTGGGGCTGCAGCCAAGAATAGCATCCCAGGACAAAGCCAGACAGGGGATGGAAGAGCATGAATTTGTCCTCCAGGATGGGACTTGGAGACACCAGTCCCCAGGGGCATCCCTCTCCTACGAGGAGACCTTCTGCCACCATCACACCCTGGCCACTCCCAGCACCAACACATCCTGGGAAGCCTGTGGGGCCATGGCACTGGCATGACCCTGCTGGGGTGATGCAGACCCTGGGCATGGAGCCACAGGCATCCTCCTCCTGGTCTGGATCTATCCCCCACCTAGCATGGGGAGAAGAGCATCCAAGGAGGGGAAGAAAGGAGCCCAAGGGTGCTTCCAGAAGAGGTGCTGGCACAAAGAACAAGCCCTGTGACACAGCATGGCCCTGAGGCCAGAAAAAAGCCCTGTCCCATCCTCTCACCTTGCCTGGGGCAGAGGGGATGGTGCAGCTGCTGCTGGCCCAGGCATGGGCAGGGTGTCAGAAGGGTTCCCAGGCCAGCCAGGGCCACCAAGGTGACCTGCAAAGCACAGAGTGGGCATATGCCCTCCTTGCCCCATGGATGGAGACATCTTGGGCTCCCCTTCACCTCCCCAGAGCTGCAGGCCCCTGAGCAGCAGCTCAGCTGGAAGGACAGTGCCCCTGCACCCACCCACGCCCTTCCTCACACTCTGGTGCCAGTTTGAGGGGCACCCTGCTCCAGGCAGGTGGACTCAACTTCTGGTTGCCAGCACCTCTGGGAGAGCAGGCTGAGGCTCCAGCATAGAGTTGGCTGTGTGAGGGTTTGCCAGGACATCGACCACACCTGAGCTCCCGGGAGAACACTTAGGGATGCTCCTGGTAGCCCAGCATTGCCCAGGGAACCAGCACCCAGCCACTGGACACGGGGATGAGATGCCCTGTCTGGGCAGGAACTGGGACAGCAGCTGGAACACTGTGGGCAGGAGGCAGTGGGGAGACCCCTGAAGAGGAAGGGGGATGCTCTGCATCCACTGCAGGAGGGAAAGTGAGGCAGGGAAGGGCTGGGATGGGCCCACAATAAGGGGACCTAGAGCCAGCTTTTGCTGATACTCCCCATCCAGAGGCTCCTCTGTGCTGAGGACAGAGAGCAAAGGCAGAGCACGGACAGCCCCCTGCCCTGGCACTGCCAGACCCCAGTATGGCACATGAGACAGGCTCACACCCTCAGTGGGGTGCCCCCCCAGCCCTCTCAGGAAGGATCCAGCCCCTCAAACTGGGGCTCAGCCCCAGAACAGTGCTTAAACCACCCCCCAGACCACTGCTCGACCTCTGAGCCAGTACTCAGCCCCCTGAAATGGGGCCAGACACCCACACTGGTGCTTGGGGCCAGCCTGGCTCTCAGCTTCCCAAAACAGTGTTCAACTCCCAAGCCAGGGCTCAGCCCCCCAAGCCAGCACCGAACCCCTGAGTGGGTGCTGAACAACCCAGACAGGTGTTTGACCCCTGAGATGGTGCTCACCCCTCCAAAACAGTGCCTGACCCCCAAGACAGTGCTCAGCCCCTGAACCAGCTGCTGAGCTCCTGCCCAGAGCCCTAACTGGAGTTCAGGCCCCAAAACAATGCTTGAGCCTCAAGCTGGTTCAATCTCTTAAAATGCTGTCTGACTCTCATGCTGGTGCTCAGCCCCCCAAACCAGCAAACCCCCAGATCAGTGCTTGACCTCCAAGCCAGAACAATGCTTGACCACCAAACCAGTTGCCAGCTCCCCAGAATGGTGCTCAGCCCCTCGACAGTGCTCAACACCCCAAAATGCTGCTTGACCCCCAAGCCAGTGCTCAGCCCCCAAAAAGCCCTATCCCAAAGGAGGGGTCAACCACTCCATGTCCTCCCCAGGGACAGCCAGTCCAGTTTGCTCCCAGTGCACCCACTGGTCACATGGCCCTTCAGAATGGCCAGACAGCCCTGGGGGGGTTCCCCCAGTTTTCTTTGCCCCTTCATCACCAGAAGGACACGGGAGCACCATGGCAGGGAAGCTCCCAACACCCTGGCTGTGGGAAGGAACATGTCCCTCACTCTGTGTCCTGGAGGGGAGCCCCTTGTCCCCTTCCCATCATTTCCCAGGGGAGCATCACCAGCAGGACAGACTCCAAAACCAGCAGGATAGCTCCCAGAGCTCTGCTGGGAGCCTCCCCAGCCCCAGAGCCACGGAGGGTGGGGGCCTGGGCAAGGGTAGGAATATTAGGCACCAGGTCCCTGGTTATCTTGGGAGGTGGCTGCATGGTGGGATGGTTTGTGGGATGCAGGGACATGGGGTGGGATGAGAGCACATCCAGTCTCTAATTGAGGCGGCTGCTGGCTGTGGGGGACTTCCTCCCCACTGCCAGGGTGCCTTCCAGCCCTGTCCGTGGAGCTGCTGGCCTTTGGGATGAGCTGCTGAGCCCAGTGCCAGCCATTCCCAGGATCAGTGGTTATGGGTATGGTTGTCCCACAAAGCACAACCACAGGCAGCCTGGGGACCCCCAGGGACTGGCCAGAGCCCCCTCAGCTCCCCCTTTCCCCCAGGTTCCCCTTTCCCCCCAGCTCTGGCATCTCCAGACCCCCAAACACAGCCCCCACCCCTCACATCCCTCCCTGCTGTCCCCCACCCCTAATCGAACTGGCTGCCGCACAGGCTCAGCCCAGTTTAATCTTCACGGTGCATCAGGCACGGAAAAAAAACACAACGATTTTCCTTTTTTTTTGGGTCTTAATCTTTACCTGGGGTCAGATTTACCAATCCTCCCTCTAATCCCCCAACGCCTTCCCAAAGCAAAGGGACGCCTCCTCCCCCAGCCCCGCGGGAGCAGTCCAGGAAGCACCCATAGCCCCAGGGTGCCTCGAGATTAGCACTCCAGGTAACTCCAATTTTTCTCAACGAGGTGGTAATACATGTTTTTAAAGGCTTTTTTAATTTAAGGAATCTGAATGTGAAGATGGGGGAAGGAGATCACAGGGTAGTGGAGAGATAGGGGCAAAGCCTGGGGGTTTTAGTTCCACTGACATGCTCCGATTTGGGGGAAATATTCGGGGAAATCCTTCCTACAGAGGATTCAATGCCATTCCCTGCCTCAATTTACCCATGTCTCGAGATGAAAGGTCACCCCCTCCCCCGGGAATTCAGCTCGCACCCGCTGCCCCTGAACAGCCTCCAGGGCATCCCTGGTGGGGCAGGTCTGGGAATCACCCTGGAGCTGCAGATGGGAGAATCAGGGGCTCCAGATGTGGGGCAGGAGTTCCTATGGATGTGGGGGCTGGGGATCCCTGCGGACGGGGGGACACAGGGCTCTGCAGAAGGGAGCAGGGAGAGCAGGGGATTTCTGCACGGGAGGCTCTGCATATGGAAGGACAGGGGTCCCTGTAGATGAGGGGACACAGAGCTTTGAAGATGGAGGGACAGGGCTCTCAGCAGAACAGGGGACAGGGATGCCTGGAGGCAGGAGGGAACATGGGGATTTGAAGATGGGGGCACAGGAGTCCCTAAAGAAGTGGGGACAGGGGTGCATACTGAGGAGGAGACAGGGAGCTCTGTAAAAGGGGAGATGGGGCTTTGCAGATGAGGAGGGGACAAGGGCGACAGGGTGCCCTGCAGAAGGAGGGGACGGGGACCCTGGCAGACTGAGGGGGACAGAGAAGAGGAGTCCCTGGAGAAGGAGATATCAGAGATTCTTGCAGATGTGGGGGGGACAGGGGTCCTGCAGACAGGAGAGAGACAGGAGAGGGACAGAGGGGACAGAGATCCCTACAAATCTGCCCTTTCCTTCTGGCGTGCCCCCTTCCAGCGGGGCTGTCCCCAGCTCCGGCTCGGCGGGGGCTGCACACACAGCCCTGGAGGGAGTGGGGTGCACACACAGCCCTGGAGGGAGCTGCACACACAGCCCTGGAGGGAGCGGGGCTGCACACACAGCCCTGGAGGGGGCTGCACACAGAGCCCTGGAGGGAGCGGGGCTGCACACAGAGCCCTGGAGGGAGCTGCACACACAGCCCTGGAGGGAGCTGCACACACAGCCCTGGAGGGGGTTGCACACACAGCCCTGGAGGGAGCTGCACACACAGCCCTGGAGGGGGCTGCACACACAGCCCTGGAGGGAGCTGCACACACAGCCCTGGAGGGAGCTGCACACACAGCCCTGGAGGGAGCTGCACACACAGCCCTGGAGGGAGCGGGCTGCACACACAGCCCTGGAGGGAGCTGCACACACAGCCCTGGAGGGGCTGCACACACAGCCCTGGAGGGGTTGCACACACAGCCCTGGAGGGAGCTGCACACACAGCCCTGGAGGGAACTGCACACACAGCCCTGGAGGGAGCTGCACACACAGCCCTGGAGGGAGGGGGCTGCACACACAGCCCTGGAGGGAGCGGGGTGCACACACAGCCCTGGAGGGAGCAGAGCTGCACACACAGCCCTGGAAGGGGCTGCACACACAGCCCTGGAGGGAGGGGGCTGCACACACAGCCCTGGAGGGAGCGGGGTGCACACAAAGCCCTGGAGGGAGGGGGCTGCACACACAGCCCTGGGGGCAGCCTGACCGGCGGTGGCAGCACGCTCCGCCGCGGCCGGCACCTCGCCGCGCCAGCCGGGAATTTGCAAGCTGTCCTGATGCATTAAAGCGCAAACGCCTGGCGTCCAGCTCCCAGCCCTGTGCCCGCCTGTGCCAGGCCGTGGCATCCCCTCCGCGGGGACGCCAACGCGGGGCCAGCTGTCCCCAAGGGCGCCCACAGCCACCATCATCTTCATCTCCCGCGCTTATTTTTTTTCCCTCCAGCCCCAGCTTTAAATAGCGGGATGGGTAGACGGTGCCAGGCTCGTGCTGTCACCGTGGGGCTAGGGACACCAGGGACATCAAGAGTGGAGGGTCCCCATCAGCACTGGGAGCAGGCAGGAGCCTGGCAGCACGGGTGACAGTGGAGCCCCGTCCAGCAGGCAGCACCAGCCCAGGGCACGGAGGGAATGGGGACAGGCACAGATGGACAGATGGGTGGGATGCTCTGTTTGCCATCCCAGGGACAGAGGGATGGCACCCCGAGGTGAGTGCCATGGCACCCTGCAAGGGCCACGCTGGAGATGCAGATGGGCTGCAGTCCCTGTGGGCAGCACCCGTTCCGTGGGGATATTGGGGTTCCCCTCCCTGCACCCATTCTCACAGTGCACCCTCCAAGTTCCCTCCCTACTCTGGGTACTTCCCATGGATGCAGGAGGGAAAGCTGGGGAGGGACAGCCCAGCCTGGCACTCACAGTTCAGTGTCCAGCCAGCACCTACCACCCCGATGCCTTTCAGGTTCCATTGTCACACGTGCCATGGGATCCCCTCTGGGTCCTGGAGGGGACTGAGTCCCCTGTGGGAGGACTGGGCACCTGCCAAGGGTGGGGGCAGAGGGGACACCCCAATCCCTGGTGATGCTCCCAAGCTGTTCAGGAGCCCAACACGGGCCGATGGGACACACTCATTGCCCAGACAGGCAGCACGGGCTGTGTGCCACCCCAGGCAGGAGGGGCACGCAGCAGGGGATGCCCGTGGAGGAGGGAGGGCAGCGCCGGCTGCAGCAGCAGTGTGAAGCACCGGCTGCTGCTGCTCTGTCCGAGCCAGCTAACGAGGCCATATTTGAAATGCTTCGCATACCTCCGGTCATCAGATTAGTGAGATGCAGAAGGTAAAGCAGAGGGCAAGAGGAGAGCTCCCAGCTCCCAGGCAGCCATCCTCCATCCCTGCTGCAGGAACTGGGGGAAAAGCCCTCGGCTGGCAGCAGGCACAGGCAGGGAGTGGTCACTGGCACCCCAGCAGTGATGGGTGCTGGACCAACCTCCCACTGCCACCCCAGCAGGGCACAATACAGAAGGGAAGGGTGGGGAAGGATAATCTAATGTGCTGCCATGTCCTGGCAACCAGCCACTGCCACCTCCCCATGGCCCAGGTGAGGCCTGGGCCTGCTGAAATACCTTTCAACATTTTACAGGGGCTTACAGGAAAGTCAGAGAGAAACTTTTCACCAGGGCTTGTCATAATAGGACAAAGAGTGAGGGTTTTAAAGTAAAAGAGGAAAGTTTGGGATTGGATATCAGGAAGAATTCTTCCCTGTGAGGGTGGTGAGGCCCTGGCACAGGTTGCCCAGAGAAGCTGTGGCTGTTCCATCTCTGGAAGTGTTCAAGGCCAGGTAGGATGGGGCTTGGAGCACCCTGGATAGTGACAGGTGTCTCTGCCCATGGCAGGGGCTGTAACTAGATGAACTTTAAGGTCCCTTCCTGCCCAAACTGTTCTAGGAGTCTGCAGAAGGAGCAAGATCCCACAGAGCCTCCAAGCATCATCTGTGGGCACAGCTCACCTGCCCTTCCCAAGGCATCAAATCTGCTTGGGCATGAATGGTCCTCCCTGACCCTGCTCCAGGCCCAGGAGCAGCAGGAGAGCAGGAAGCTGCCTCTGAGCAGCAAGAGGGTGCAGAGGACTAAGAGCTCTTACAGGATAGGAGCACCTGGATCTGCAAACACTTGGGACCCCTCAGGGTTGGGATGTTCAACTGAGAATGTCTCAGCCTGCAGGATGTTCAAATGAGACATTTGGCTTGGATCTGAATGCCAGAATCCCATCTCTGAGGGAGAGAAAGAGGCAGAAACACCACAAGGGCAAGTCCCAGCAAAAAGAAGTGAGAACTAATGACACCAAGATCCTTGGGGACACCAAGAGAGAACCCTGAGGCTGAGTGGATGGAGCTGCATTGCTTGGTTAGGCATGGACAACAACTCCACATGGAAGACTGTGAGAGATAGATATTACCCAGACAGCCCTACAAAAAGCTGGAACACAGGCACGGACTCAAGGCAGATTTGCAAAGGTAAAACCAAACCATCCATCAAATGAGGGCTGCTTCCAGCCACAGTGAGCCACCCACAAACCAGGAGATGACCAGGGACAGCAGCACCAGAGCAGGCCAGAGGTGCCCAATCTCATCACACCTGAGCACAAACCCAGTCCTCACTCCCGGGCATCATACCCAGGGAGCTCAGCACATGCTGAGCAAATGTACACCAGGGTCAGCCAAGGGTATCACGGGTGGCAGCAGCCACCAGAAACCACTGGAGTCACTCACAAGGCCAAGACAGCACAGTTCCCATCCCTGCCACCACCCAGACCGTGGGGATGGAGCCCATGTCAGAAGTGACCCAGAAATGACAGGGAACATCTCACCCCGTGGGCAGGTCCCACCCATCACCCACACTGTGCCCCCACCGACATATCACAGGGCTGTCACAGGGCAGGGCCAGTAACCCGAGCCCTTTTCCAGCTCCCACCTCTCGGAGCTGGGAGGGTGGAGATGGAAAAGCACATCCTGCTTGGAAAATCAGAAAACAGCTTTTCTTTTTTCATTCTTTGCCACCATTTCCAGGGTCACAGCCGACACAGATCCTCCCTGCCTGGGCCACCACACTGCCAGCATCACTGCAGGGAGGGGATGCATCCTCATCCTCCCAGCACAAAGGATGTCCCAGCTCAGGCAATGGAAGATGCTTTGGGACAAGTGACACTGGGCCAGGACAAGGACGTGCAGCCAGACCCGGGCACCCCAAGGCGAGTTCACAGCCTGGGAGCCATCAGTCCAGCCCCTTTTCCATGCCACAACCATGGATGATGAAAACCAGGGACACCAAGGCAGCCACTGGAAAACCTTCTGACCTCAAAAATCCTTTTATCCACATAATCACAGGCTGCCACCCATGTGCAGCACGGGCTGTCATCTCAGACCATCAACACACTCCACCTGCTTGCAAGCCATGGGAAAAGACAAGCAGGGACGGAATCACAGCACTCCAGCAGCCCAAAAGGAAAGACATAGAGTGGGCACATCACCAGCACTGAGAGGCTGACAGACCCCAAAGCTTTTTGACTGTAGATGTCAGGTGCTTGGGGGCTCATGGTCAGGGTAAATGTGCCCTTTGGATTTTCCAAAGGCAAAGGGTGGCCCTCAGTCACTCACTGGGGTCACACTGCTCTGCTGCCTGCTCTCCCTGGAGCTCTCCTGGGGCTCCAGCCCATGGGTGTCCCAAGGAACACAGGTAGGGATGCAGGCTGCTCCTCACCCACGTGTCCTGATGCTCCCCAGCAGGGATGGTGAGTCCCAGCCTCCTCACCAGGACACATCCCTCAGCTGAAGGCAAAGGCAGCTGCAGAGCTGATACCCACGGCAGAGCCACTGCTGAGCAGCTGCAAACTCACATTTACTCCACTCCAGCCTGGGGTTTCCCACTGGCCGCCTTTGGAGGTGGTTCCTCGTCCAGGCACCCTTTGCCCACACGCTTCTTCCCTCCTGCCCCTCCCACAACACTGCTCCCTGCACCACATCACAGAATGGTTTGGGTTGGAAGTGACCTTAAAGCTCCTCTCCTTTCAACCTGCCGCCACGGGCAGAGACACCTTCCACTGTCCCAGGCTGCTCCAAGCCCTGCCCAACTGGCCTCAAACACACGGGAATGGAGCAGCCACAGCTTCCCTGGGCACCCTGAGCCAGGGCTCCCCACCCTCCGTGTAAAACATTTCTTCCCTGTGTACAAGTTAACCCTGACCTGTTACAGTTTAAAACTCACCCCTTGTCCTGTCACTCCAGGCCCTCGTCCAAAGTCCCTCTCCAGCTCTCTCGGAACTCCTCTGAGCACTGGAAGGAGCTTTAAGGTCTCCCTGTAGCGTACTCTGCTCCAGGCTGGACATCTCCAGCCTGTCCCCAGAGCAGAGGGGCTCCAGCCCTTGTGGACCATCTCCATGGCATCCTCTGGACCTGCTCCAACAGGCCCCACATCTGTCTGTGCTGGAGACCCCACAGCTGGATTTGGTGCCCCGAGGGGGTCTCACCAGAGCAGGGCAGAGGGGGAGCACCCCCTCCTCACCCTGCTGCCTGGGGTGCAGCCCAGGATACTCTGGGCTTTCTGGGCTGCAGTGCACAGTGCTGGCTGATGTCCCATCTGTCACCCACCAGCACCCCAAACCATTTTCCACAGGGCTGCTCCCAGCCCTTCCACCCCCCAGCTGTGCCAGAACTGGGGGCTGCTCCCACACAGGTGCAAGATCTTGCACTTGGCATGGTTGAACCTCCCACCTTCCTCCTTCCCCATCACTGGCTGGCAGGAAAACAGCCAATGCCACACACCATCTACTGCCAGCATCTCCACCCTTTCCCAAGCTACCACAGCCCATCCATTCTCGTGACCCCAACTGGGTGGAGAGCCAGCTTCTTCCTGGGGCAGTGGCTCCCATCCTCCTCCCCAACCTAGATGGGTTTCAGGAGCACCACTTTGGGGACACCCATGCTCCATGCCTGGGCTCTGTGCAGAAAGGTGGCTGCAAGGGGCAGCATGGCAACTGAGAGTCCCACAAGACCCCTCCATGAGCCCAAGACTCAAAGTTGAGTCAGGGGAAAAGGAAGGGGAAAGGAGGAAAAAAAAAAAAAAAAAAAAAAGCCTTTTGAGTGCAATATTTTAGTTGAGCACCAGAGCATGAGTAAAGGAGGGAGCTTTTCGTGGTCTGGTGAGTTTAAGCTATGAGCTGAAAGTTTAACTATTAATACACTTAATCAAGAGGTTGTTCCTACAGCCGGGATTTGGGGAAACAAAACAGGAAGGCAGGAGAACGCTGGCACCCGCTGTGGCGACCCCGAGGAATGTCCCTGCCGGGGGAGGTGGAGTGTCCGGGACCGGCTGGGGCTGGATCCAACCTCGGCCAAGCCTTGCACGAACACACAAGGAGCTGCCAGGTGCTGGCTGCAAGGGCCAAGCACCCTGGATCTGGCCATCCCCCCAGTGTCCCACACAGATTTGTCAGAGGGGACAGTTTTGGGATGTCACCCCCAATCCCTGCAGCATCCCCAGGTCGCAGACACGCAGCACCTGCACTGCTGCCGCCTGCCTGGAAAGGGCCTGGTGGCACCAGGAGATGCCGGTGGGTGAGGGACCCCCAGGGTCAGGGATCCCCAAAACACCCCCCACAGCATCTCCTCTGCCACGGAGGAGGACGAGAAGGGACAGGCTGAATTTCGGAGTGCAGCACCCAGAGCTGCTCCCCTGTGCCCACCCGGCTCGCGTCACGGGCAGGAGGCACAGGAGCCGCGGGCAGTGCCTGAGCGCGGCGCCGGCTGCCCGCATCCCCACCACAAAATCCACGTCAAGGACGCTTCGGCCGGCTCCTGCCTCTTCCCACCGAGGCAGGGGGGAGGACACGGGGACATTTGTGACGCCGGGCACAGCCCCCTCACCCCCTGCCTGCACATCCCGCCAGGCAAACAGCCCCTCCCGACCCTGCCCCCGGGGCCACCGAGCCCCGAACGGCGCCGGCACCAACTTCTGAGCGGCACCGGCGGGTCCTTTGTTACTTTGCTTTTGTTGTCACACGCCGGCGCGTCCCCGTCCCCATCGTCCCGTCACCGTGTCCCCCCCACACCCCTCCCACAGCCCCCCCAGGCGGCGTCCCCGAGGTCAGGGCGCGACATCTGCCAGTGCGACGGGGCGACGCCGGTACCGGCAGCGGGGAGGGGGGCGCAGCGCCGGGGGCACCTCCGGGGGCACCTCCGGGGTACCCCGCGCGGGGACACCGAGGGTGACACCGCCACCCGCGGTGGTGCGCTGCGGCGGAGGAGCCGTTTCCCCAAAGCTTTTCCCGTTGGGAACGCGAAGGACGGACGGACAGACGGAGGGACGGAGCGAGGTTTCCATGCCTACCAGCGCTCCCGCTGAGCGGGACCTCGGGGAGAGCCACCCCCCTTCCCTTTCCCATCCGACCCCCCTCGCCTCGGCCCCGCCGGGGATGCAGCGCAGCCCGCGGGCAGCAGCGGGGCCGGGGCGGGCGGGCAGGCCGGAGGGGTCCCCGTGCCCCCGCCGCCCCAGGTGCGGCCCCGCCGCCGGGCCGGGGGCCGGGGGGCGCGGACAAAGCGGCACAAAGGGGCCGCTGACACAGCAGGGCCCGTTTCCAGAGAAACAAAACTTCCGCCGGCCCCGGCTCCGCACCCCAGGTAGCCGGGATGGGCATCCCCCCACGCCCCCCCAAAGCCGGCCCCAGCCGCCCTCCCGCTGCACGGCGTGCCCCATCATTCCCCCGGCCCCCCCGGCACGGAGCGGCGGGGGGTGAAGGTTGCCCGGCCGGGTCAGCGCACACGCGGGGCCGTTACCGCAGGATGTGTGCGCAGCTTTGTTTGTGCGTGGGATGGCCCCCCACATCCCCATCCCATCCCCTAACCCCCCATGCCACCCCCCCATCCTCCTCTCCCCAATCAATCATCCCAGCAAAGAATAACCCGACCCGAAGCAGCCCCGGCCCCGCAGGAAGGACGCTGCCAGCTGCGGGATGCGGTGGAAAAAAATAGGAATAATAAAATTAAAAATAAAAGGGGAAAAAAAAAACCAACAAAATACCCCACACCTCCGCGGAGCGCATGGGGTCGCGGTTCGGCGGAGTTTGAGGCCGTAATTCCCAAATTTGGGTCTAATCCACAGCCCCCACGATGGTTTTGGGGTTGGTGGCACCCACGCCGGTGCGAACGAGGGATGTTCCACGGCGCGACCGCGGTGGCTCTGTGGGTGTCGGGGTGCGTGGGGTGCCCTCCCCGCCGCGGGTGGGGGCAGAGGGGCTTTGGGAATCCCGTGTGACCGCCAAGCGGGGCGGGGTGGGGGGTTCGCTGGGGACGGGGGATGATAAAGTTGGGTGAGTTGTCGCACATGGCTGGGCGATGGCGAGCGCCGCCGCTCCCACGGCCACCCCGCAGGCGGGCACCGGCGGCGGAGCCAAACTGCCGCGGGAGCCCGGCGCGCCCCGGGGAGGCGGGAGAGACCCACGCGCGGACAGCAGCGCCGGGTGGGGTTCGGGGTTCCCCCGCGCCCCCCACGCGAGCCCCGCCGCGGGTGGCAGCCCCGGCCCCGCTGCCCACCGCCTCCCCCCGGCGCCGCCGCCCCCGCCGCCCCCCGGCCCCGCCGCCACCATTGTCACCCGGGAAACCACCGGGCGCTGCCGCGGCGGTCCGGGGCGGCGGGGGGAGACGTGGGGGACTCACTCCATCCCTGCCCACGGCTCCCAGCGCATCCCCGCCGGGCTGCGGGTACCGGCAGCGGGGTTCAGTCGCACCGAGAAAAACTTTGCTCGTTACCCCGACGTTCCCCCCCCCGCTCCCCTCCCCTCCCCGGGAAGCGGCGGGGCCGCTCGGGCGCCGCGCAGGCAGCACCGGCCGGGCCCGACGCGGGCAGGCGGGCAGGCGGCCAGCTCCGGCCCCGCCGCCGCCGCGGGCAGCCCGGGCACGGCGCCGGGCAGCGGGGCGAGCCGCGGATCCCCCCGCCAAACTTTTTCTTCTCCACCGCCTCGCCTTTCTCCAAGAGTCCCCCGACACCCCCCAGCCCAACTCCGCCGCCGGAGCGCCCCGGGGGCCGGCAGCGACCCGCGGTCCGGGAGCCGCCGCGCTGCGGGCAGCGCTGCCGGGAGCGGCGGGGGCTGCCCGGGCGCCGGGAAAGGGGGCAGCAGGGGAAGGGAGCGGGGCAGGGAGGGGAGGTCAGCACCTGCCCGGGGCCGGGGCCGGGGAGCCGAGGCGGGCTCGGTGCCTCGCCGCCGCCGCACACCCACCTCCACATCGCCGCTCGCTCTGGGAGTGCGCAGCCCCCGCTCCGCGCTGCACGGCGCTGCCGCCGCTGCCCGCGGCTGCCGGCAAAACCCGGACCGGACCGGGCCGAGCGCCCCGCGCCGCCGGACACCGCGACACGCCGCGACACGGCACGACACGCCGCGCGCGCCCCCCGCCGCCCCGCGCGCGCGCCGCCCGCACACCCAGCCCCCCTCCCCGCCCCGGCTCGCCCGACCCCCATCGCCGTGCGGCTACACCCATCCCCGGGCCCGGCCGCCCCCACGGGTGTCACCCCGCCGAGCCGTGTGCCAGCCGACCCCGCGGGTTTGGGGACACAGCGTGACCCGCGTGTCCCACCCACTCCCACGGGGTTTATACCGCTCTGACCCCCGTGTCTCATCTGCCCCTCCGTCATGGGTGCAGCCGGGGCGTGCCCACCCTCCCCCGTGTCCCCGCTGCCCCCGTGGGTGTCACTGTGGCGTGTCCCCTCGTGCTCCTGATGCCTTCATGGTTGTCACTGTGCCGTGCTGTCCGTGGGCTGTTGCTGTCGTGTGTCACCCTCTGTGTCCCAGCTGCCCTCCCCCTGCCCCCGGGTGTCCCAACCCCTCGTGTCACACACGGATGGGATTGGAGTGTGCTCTCCGTGTCCCATCCACCTCCAGGATGTCACCCTGCCCTTACCCGTCCATGTCCCACCTGTCCCACAGGGTTCACCCCACGGTGCTCCCCGTGTCCTAGCCGCACCCATGAGTGCCAGCATGATGTCCCCCCACCTTAGTGTGCCCCCCTAATCCCCACCGATCCCAGGTGGGATGTCACCATCCTCTCTCTGGGGTGTCACCCAGCTGTGCCTCCTCCCACCCCGCTGTTCCCCGAGGGGTGACACCCTCATGGCGCATCCACATGCCCAAAATGTTCCTCGTCGCTCTGTGGGGTGCATATCCCTCTGTCCGTCCCCTCCATGGCATGTCCACCTGTATGTGCTCCACCCCTTTGTCCCCAGTGCGGGGTGTCCCCCTGCAGGTTCCCCATCCCTCTGCATCCCCTGTGGGGTGCCAGTCCCTCTGTTGTCCCTTCCCGTGGGGTGCCCACAGAGCGTTCCCATCTCTCTGTCCCCCGCGGGGTGCAGCTGGCAGGAGGTCCCAGAAGACAGAGTCACCCTCAGGTATTCGGGATGCAGCGGAGGGGACTGAGGGGTGCAGAGCTCCCCCATCCCGCCCAGGGGCTCAGGAAGGAGCAGGACCCGCAATCCCAGAGTCCCGGAGCCCCGGGCTTGCTGCCGCCACCGGGAGGGACCTCACGGTCTCACAGCGGGACATCGCTGAAATCCCCCTGAATAAACACCAAATAATCGATGGTCCGATAAGTCAGCCGGAGGGAGGGGACAAATCCCGAGGTTTGGCCCCGCGGGGGGGGATAACACGCTTGGCCCAGAAGTTTCCTGCTCAACTTTTTTGCCAGAATTTTTTTGCTGCTGAGGGGGAGAGTTGTTGTTGGGTTTGGAAGTTTTTTTTTTCCCTCCCCTTGGAGTTGCGGGCACTGAAATATTGGAAGTAAAAAAAAAATAAATCTTTAAATCCCCACTCCTCAGCCGAGAGCAGCTTTCCAGGGACAAACAGCCCAAAAAAACCCCACCACCCCCAATTCCTGCAGCCTTTTCAGTTGCCAGCAAAATACCCAAACCCTCTCAAAAGCAGAAACCCTGACAAAAATGAAACTGGGTTTGTGTTGCCGTTGATTTTTTTTTTTTTTCACAGGAATGCGAAATCTCTTCCCACCCCGCTCCCGCCTCGAAATGAAACAAAAAAAATCTGCGATGGGGCGGGAGGGGGGAGGGGGGCGAGCGGCGGATGCGCTGTTTGTATTTGATCCACGTCTCGTTAATTATGCGCCTCTCGCAGATTTAGCCACTGGGATTTGCAACCGCGGGTGCTGTGACGATGCTCCAGCTTCCCAAAAAATCTCCCTCCCGGGTGGCAGTGATGGGGGAGCGCCGTCCCATCCTCCTGGGCACCCCTTCAGCTCCTCTGCTGGCCCTCTCAACGGGTTCCCAACCTGCCTCCCTCCACAATTCGTCCTCTCAGCCCCCCCAGAAAAGGAGCAGAGGAGCCTCGTGCCTGGCACAGGGATGTGGGTGGCACCAGTGGCACAGGAGAAGGGACAGCATCCCACCAGCACCACTCCAGGTGGCACTACCCAGCATACAACACCTCCTCAACCATGTGGGCTTCAGCAAGGGCATCTTCTTTGCCCCTTTTTGGCTATTTTTAAGGACCTGACAGACTCCCTGATACCACCATGAGCCACACGGTGTTGATGTCCCCTTTGCCAAGGCAGGGCCTGTGGAAGTGGAGTTTGCCACCCACTGAAGGTGCCCAAATGCAGCAGCATTTCACTTCTCAGAGTGTTTGGAAAACTTACATGTGGGCAAATCACCTTTACCGAGGTTGGGAATCCTCAAAGAGAAGGGAAACTGAGACACAAAGCCAAGCTGGGACTTCCTGACAGCGACAGCAGCAAATCTGTGGCTTCAGCCCAGTGCCCCCCAGCAAACCTCCAGGCTCCCCAGCATTCCCACTGCCCAGTCCCCATTTCTCCAGTCACTGGGAGTCCCTCAAAAGCAGAGAAGGATCCCCCAGTGCTCCCAGACAGGTAGATTCCCACAGCACAGGGACAAGGGACACAGTCCAAATCTGCTACTGGAGCCTTTTCCAATGGGGGCTGTGGGGAACAGGAGGATGAGGATGGAGGGCAGAGGGGACAGAGATGGAGGGCAAGGGGGACAGTGGTGGAGAGTGAGTGGGCCAGAGATGGAGGATGATGAGGATGATGAGAAAATGGGTCAGGAAGGGAGGGTGACAGGACAGGGATGGAGAATGATGAGGCCAGGGTTGGGAGGCGTGTGGGATGAGGTTGAAAGGCAAACAGATGCAGGGATGAAGGGCAAATGGGACAGGGATGAAGGGACAGAGAGACAGGAAAATGATGGTGCCAGGGCACAGGGATGGATGGGACAGGGGATGGGGACAGATGGCAAAGGGACAGCAGAAACCTGTCAGCAAACAGCAGCACTGCCCACGGCCAGGGCCAAAATCTGCCCCACCTATGCTGAGCATCGGGTCTGGCAGTGGGGTCTGCACTGCCCCCTCCTCAGTGAGAGAACAAATCCAGGAGCTCTGCCAGCTCCAGGAGAGCCAGGAATACCTGGGGGTGGGACACGGAGGTGTTACAGGGCAACCCGACCCTGCAGCAGTGAGGGGGGTCCTGCAGGTCCATGGCCCCTCCCAGGGTGGCAGTGGGACACCATGAGACAGTGGCTGGAGGGCTGCCAAGGCCTCCCAACAGTCTCCAGAGCACAAACACTCATCCAAAATTCCCAACCCCAAATTCCCCCAGGCCAGCCGCTGCCATCCAAGTGGGTTACAGAGCTGGCACTGCCTTGTCACTCCTCCGTGCAGGGTGCTGGGTGAATCCTGGTGGAGGGGACCCAAATCCAGCCGGATGCTGTGCCAGGAGCCCCAGACCTTGGTGACACCCCTGGTTTCGGGGAGGGGGTGGCTGGGGGACCCTGGGAGACACCCCCATTCTGGCAAGCTGGGGTCACGCTGGTACAAGCCCCTTAGCCCTGCTGGAGCTGGAAAGCAGAGCTGGCGCAGCTGGTGTTTTTTGGGTGCCGATCTCCTCGAGCGCGGATCGGGGTGACCCACCCCGGTGCCCAGCTGGCTGCAGCAGCGGCACAGGCGCTGTGTCCGGCTCTGCCCGTGCCCAGGGGACACCGCAGCCCCTCGCTCCCCCCGGGAGAGCCACGGGAGTCGCCACCATCCCGGTTTCACAAGCCCAGAGCCGCAGGACGGGGTCCGGCGGGCAGCACGAACCCCTCCGCCGGCCCCCGCTGCCCCGTCGCCGAGCTCTGCCGCGTTAATTTTTAACCCCAGCTGTCTCCCACATGGCGCGCTGGCCCCGCGCACCGGGACATGCCCAGCCACGCGGGGACCGGCCACCCCTCCCGGAAAGGGCCGGGGACGGGGGCGACACCAGCCCCGGCTGCCCGCGGGGTCACGGATGGCTCCTGTCCCTCGTGGGAGGCCAGCGTGGGTTCCTGGGGAGCTCCAGGAGGGGGATGCGGGCGCGGGGCAGGCGGGGGGGTCCGGGATGTCCCCCTGGCTCCTGCGCAGACGGCAGCGCTGCTGCCCGGGAATGTCCTGGCAGGAGGGACCCGGGCCTCAAAGCAAACAGACGCGGCGGCGGCTGCGAGAAGGGCAGGAAGCCGCTCTCGCTCTGCCCTCTCCCAGCCAGGCTCGGCGGAGCGGCGGGCAGCGCGCTGTGCGCAGCCCGGGGAGCGGCGAGCATCCCCAGCCTGCAGGAGGGGAGCACGGCCAGACCCCCACCCGAACCGGCCCGTCTGGGGGCTGAGGAGCTGCTGGCCCCGCGCCGGGGGACACCGCGGCCAGCGGGGTGTCCCAGCCTTGGCCAGGGACGGAGCGCGGGCACGGGGCTCCGTGCCGCAGGGCGGGTGGGCTGCAGCCACAGTCCCGCCTACGTGCCAGGCAGCAGCAGAACCACGAGGACACTCGAGCTGCAGCGTTTCCACCTCCGGGGACCCTGGCAGGCGTTGGGAATTTTTTTTTTTTTTTTTTGAGCCGGGGATTCGCCTGGAATTCAGACGCCCACGTGGTCCAAAATAGCCTGGCTCCAACATCCGGAGCGCCCTGCAAAAGCCATCTGCCTGCGCAGGCAGCCGCGGGGCTGGGGCACGCCCTTCCCTTCCCTTCCCTTCCCTTCCCTTCCCTTCCCTTCCCTTCCCTTCCCTTCCCTTCCCTTCCCTTCCCTTCCCTTCCCTTCCCTTCCCTTCCCTTCCCTTCCCTTCCCTTCCCTTCCCCTTCCCTTCCCTTCCCTTCCCTTCCCTTCCCTTCCCTTCCCTTCCCTTCCCTTCCCTTCCCTTCCCTTCCCTTCCCTTCCCTTCCCTTCCCTTCCCTTCCCTTCCCTTCCCTTCCCTTCCCTTCCCCTTCCCTTCCCTTCCCTTCCCTTCCCTTCCCTTCCCTTCCCTTCCCTTCCCTTCCCTTCCCCTTCCCTTCCCTTCCCTTCCCTTCCCTTCCCTTCCCTTCCCTTCCCTTCCCTTCCCTTCCCTTCCCTTCCCTTCCCCTCCCCTGCTGCTGGGGGTCACGGAGCCTTGCCCAGGCCGTTCCGAGGACAGAGGGCAGGCAGGTGCTGTGGTGCATGGCAGGCAGGGGACGCTGCTCCTGGGTCACCTTTACACCGGGGTTTTCCCAGTGCCTGCAGAGTTTTGGCTCAGCCCGGCTGTGCTTCGCGGCCGGCTCTGGGAGGACACCAGTGACATGAAAACAGCCACGCTCAGACCAGACAGTGTTGCTCTTCAGACGGACGCTGAAATGCAGAGCAAGCCAGGCTCCAGGGGGGAATTTTTCCTGCTCCACCCATGTTGTCCCACGTTTCATCCCCTGGCCAGCCCTGTGGTGTCATCTCCAATCCATCCCCTGCTGGGACAGGATCCTTCAGCCCCAGCCCCTGGGAGGGGAGGACACCTGCCTGATGTGGTCCCTCCTCATGAGCCCTCACCACCAGGACAGCAGAGCCAGATGGGGCTTTCCAAACCTCCTCTGCCTGTCCCCACAAACAAGGAGACAGAAAGGTCAGAGCCACCCTGAATTTTAAAACAGATGTGCCAGTTCTATGATTTCCACTGGAAATACCAAAGTTACTTAGGGCAAGAGCTAATTTGGGCACACTTGAGTCAGGAGTCCTGGAGAAATCATGGAGAAAACCAAGCTGGCCTCCTCCTGGCCCCTGTGGCAGCCAGGACATTGCCTCCTGCCCAGCACTCCACCCCCATGCTCCTGCACTCTGGTGTTGCATGCACATTCCCAGCAGGCAGCAGGGATTTTGGGATCCTGGGGACGATGGTGAGAGCCACCTGAGCATGTCTGTGTTTCATGGAGGACCAAGGAAAAGCCTGGAATGTGCAGCATAAGACCTGGCTTAGCAGAGCTTGTGGGCACAGGAGGAGGAGGTGATGCCCTGTTCCCTCCCACAGTTTTGAGGCCTCTGGCCAACCTGGTGGTTGGTTCCTCCCCTGTGAGATCCCACCTGGACTCATTTCCCTCCATTCCACATCCCCTCTTCCCATCAACACAGCTGCAGCTGAGCCTTCACCAAGACACTGTGGAGGTGAGCCACGCTCACCTTGTCTTGCAGAAAGGACTTTGGCATTGGAACAGGCTGCCCAGGGAAGTGGTGGAGTTTCCATCCCTGGAAGTGTTAAAAGACATGTGGATGTGGCACTTGGGGACATGGCAAACACAGTGGTGTTGAGTTAAAGGTAGGACTTGGTGTCCTTAGAGGGCTTTTCCAGCCTCAGGGCTCTGTGGTTCTGTGACTCTCAAAGGCTGCCCTCTCTGCTTGGGCTGGTCTCCTTTGCCCAGCTCCACCACCCTGAGAAGCAATTGCCCCCTGACTTCCACATGCTGGAGCAATGCCCAGAACCACTCCCCTTCCCCTCTGCCCATAACAGACATCAGCACGTGATTGATGTTTGGAAGGGCTGACAGACCTGGCTCTGGGGGTGTAGGAAGCTGTCCCCCTTGGTGACCCAAACATCATCCACCACACCAGCCCTGCACTGATTGAAGCCTCTCATGGATTGTGACGTGCCAAAAGGACCAGTTATGTCCAGGCCACTCTTCCTCCTGATAGGAAGCTTTGGAACTGAGCAACAGCTGGATGTGTCTCACATCACAACTGTAGCCATTAGAACCTCTAAGATCTCCCTCCTCACTTTACCTTCAGCACCAGAGTTCAGCTGCAAGGGCAGCACCCAGCTCTTGGGTGAGCTGAGGTGTGCAAGGCTCCCATGGAGGTCTTCTGGGAGACACCCTGTGCAGCCAGCTGAAGAGCAGGGGCACAAGGCTGCAGTCACCCACTGCTGCTGCCATCAGAGAAGCCACCTGCTCCCCAGCAAGCCCTCTGGGACCTGGCTGGGGACGGGCCACAGCCCTTCCCCCTGCCCCATCCCACCTGCTTGCTCTGCTCTGCTGAAAGCTTCCCTGCGCTCCCCACGCTCTGGGGATACTCCCACACCCCCCAGGGACGTCTGCCACTGAAAGATTTGGTGTGTGGAGAAGAGTTAGGCCTGAAGCTCTGACGTGCAGCTCCATTTCTTCCGGGGCAAACACGACCCAAGAAATCGCGGCAAAGAGCCAGCCTGGAGTTGGATGGGAACAGACCACCATCTCCTTACCTAGGAAGACCAACTGGACTTGTCAAGAGGAAAGAAATTCATCTACATCTCACACATATGGTCTCATCCTAATGGATATGTATGAGCATAAGGGAAGAAGAATAACCTTCTGGTTAGGCTAAGGGCTTGGCAGTTGAGATTTCGCGATGCTATTCTCAGCGCTGTCCACACCTTGCTCCGAAGCCTTCGAAAACTCTCTATCCATCCTCAGGCCTCACGTTCCCATCTGGAAATGGGGCTGGTACCTATTTTGTGCTCCTCCAAAGGAGAGAGGAGGGACGCTTGGGATGCATCTCCTGCCTCGTGCGGCTCTTGTTTTGAGTTAAGGAGAGCAGGCAGGAGAGACGGGAAGAATGAAGAGCCACGAGGCATCTCTGGGAAAGCTCCAGCGCTGCTTAAGGCTGCCTTAGAAAACTCAAACTTCAGTGGAAACGAGGGAAAACAGTCTTTTCCCAGCACTCTGGGGCAGCGCAGCTCATCACCTCGGATAACCCAGAGCATGTTTTCATCCTTGTGACCCAGCCCAGACACTTCCTGGGCTCGACATCTTCCAGAAGGGATGCAGAGATGTGCTCTGCCCGAGCTGAAGGGATTGCCCAGAAGCCCCTGCCAGGCTGCCAGCCAGGCAGGACTCAATGGCCTGTGGTGGGAAGATGTCACTTGTCAGCAAAGCTGCTCGAGGAGGATGGTGTTCAGCACTGGGACTGACAGTGGCCAGCCTTGCCTGAGGTACTCCAGGGGATGAGGTGCCCCACAGAAGAAGGTGTCTCAGGAGCCTAGAGGTGCTGCACAGGAGATGAGGTGCTCTAGGTGACCCCAAGGGATGAGGAGCTCCAGGTGTCCCGAGATGCTCCACAGGACGAGCTGTTCCAAGTGCCCCAAAGTTCCCCAGAGGCTGAGATGCTCCATGTGCCCCAAGATGCTTCAAAGGCTCACAACACTTGGCCAGGCTGGGACTGGAAGATGTCACCACCTTTCCAGAGGTGGACAAGGTGTCTCCCCACCAATTCCCCCATTCTGGAAATCTCAGGGTCTAGCTGTGCCCATGCTGGACAGAATCACCAACCTCCAGCCAGCATAGGGGTTCCCCCCATTGCCCCTGCCCCAGCTTTCCCAGCCCCAGGGTTGCCATAGATCCGTGGGTGAACCGAGGATGTCCCTGCTCATCCCTCCTCCTCCAGCTCCCCTGATCCAGCACTGGCTGGGACCCTGTTCCCTGGATGCAAGCCAGCACGGGTTCCCTCCTCCATCTCCTCCTCCTCCCTCAGGGCATTTCTGCAGGAGCCCCAGCCCTGCAAGGAGAACACAGAGCAGCCAGAGCAGCTGTAAATCCTTCCCTGCAGCCCAGGGCTCTGCCAAGCTCTCCCTTCCACCCAAATTTATGGAAAAGCAGGTCCCTGCCAGCGACGCACAGCACAATTGTGAGGTGGAACAGGCAGTGCTCGCCAGCTGCAGCAAGGGCTCCTGCAGCCTTTTTGTTCCTCTTCTTCAGGCTGTCACCCTCGGTGGCCTGGGGACAGGCACATCCCCGCACAGACAAAGCAGCCCCAGCACAGTCTGCCTCTCCCCCATCGCACTCCCCAACCTGAGCCCCCTGGGAGCACCCCAAACCTCGGGTAGGAGCATGAGACCCTCTGTGGAGGGGCACAGCCGAGCCCAAACACCCCCTGGGAGCACCCCAAACCTCGGGTAGGAGCAGGAGACCCTCTGTGGAGGGGCACAGCCGAGCCCAAACACCCCCTGGGAGCACCCCAGACCTCGGGTAGGGGCAGGAGACCCTCTGTGGAGAGGCACAGCCGAGCCCAAACACCCCCTGGGAGCACCCCAAACCTCGGGTAGGGGCAGGAGACTCTCTGTGGAGGGGCACAGCCGAGCCCAAACACCCCCTGGGAGCACCCCAAACCTCGGGTAGGAGCAGGAGACCCTCTGTGGAGGGGCACAGCCGAGCCCAAACACCCCCTGGGAGCACCCCAGACCTCGGGTAGGAGCATGAGACCCTCTGTGGAGAGGCACAGCCCGAGCCCAAACACCCCCTGGGAGCACCCCAGACCTCAGGGTAGGGGCAGGAGACCCTCTGTGGAGGGGCACAGCCAAGCCCAAACACCCCCTTGTGCCTCGTCTTCCCCTGGTGCCCCTCAGTGCTGGCAGGGGCACGAGCCCAGCCGTAGATGGGAGAGGATGAAGGGTTCAGGGAGGGAGACAAGAGCCAGAAGCTGAGCATCACTGGAGATTTTTTCCTGGTAGCAAAGGTCAGCCATGTGCCAGCCCCTTCCTCTGCTGTCACAGCAGAGGTAGCTCTGACAGCAGACCCTGAGTATTTGCATTTCCTGATGGCTGTGGCTGAAATTTGCAGTTTTAATGGCACATTAATGCTGGCTCCTGCATTTCATTACTTCTGAGAGCGAGAAAAGGCACAGAGTGGAAATAGAAACTCCCCTCAATTCGGCCAGGCCGGCCTGGCCACTGAGTGCTGGCTCCTGCCTGCTGCCCTTGCACAGAGCTGTGAGCCAGGCCACAGAAACCCCAGAAAAAACATCTTTCCTTCACTTATCCTTAACCATGGGATGCCCCTTCCCAGGTACAGAGGTGATCAACCCAGCTGGGCTGCCCAGGGTCCCCCCACAAACACAAGGATGCTTTGGAGAGGTGACTTGGTCCCCACTTTCCTGTTTCATGTTTTGTCTGCACAAGTCAGGGAATTCAATCTACTTTTTGCCCAAATCAGACTTGGCTGCTGCTGCTTTACTGCATCCTGGACACAAATGTTTGGGCCTGAGCTTAAGCATAAAACACTTGGAAACCTGGCCTGGAAGCACGGGGAGGAGGGGAGCCAGGACTTGCAGGGGAGCCAGAGGGAGCACACACGGTGTGAGCACGAGTGCTGGGGGTGTCTGCAGGGAGGATCAGGCAGGAGGGAACCTCTGAGGTGCTCGTCATGGGTGAAAGCAAAGCCTGCTGCTGGCCACTCTCCATGCAATGGGCTTTTTGGGATGAGTTTTGGGTGTCCAGCACACCAATGACCAGCACCTTCTGTGTCCCTCTTGTTTAGTTCTGATTCAGGGCCACTCATGGCAAGGAAGACATTGAGGGGCTGGAGTGTATCCAGAGAAGGGAACAGAACTGGGGGAGGGTCTGGAGCACAAGGTGAGGAACAGCTGAAGGAAATGGGAGACTCAGCCTGGAGAAAATGAGGCTGAGGGGGACCTTTTCCCTGTCCCCAAGTCCCCAACAGGGGGATGCAGCCAGTTGGGGGTCAGGCTCTGCTCCCTGGCAGCTGGCAATGGGACAAGAAGTTGTGTTGGGGTCAGTTTGGATTGGATATTAAGGAAAAATTCTTCACAGAAGAGGTGGCCAGGCATTGGAACAGGCTGCCTAGGGAAGTGGTAGAATCACTGTCCCTGGAAGTGTTCAGAAGTCACGTGGATGTGGCACTTGGGGACACAGCTTAGTGGTGGCTTTGGCAGTGCTGGGTTACTGGTTGGACTCAGTGATCTTAGAGGGCTTTTCCAGCCCTGGTGATTCCATCATTGCCTGTGTTCAAGCCTCATTCAAGGGCACAGGGCAGGAAGTCAGATACCCCAGGCAGCATCACAGCATCTCCTGTGGCATTCAGACCTGCACACCTGTGTGTCCCTACCCGCTGTGCCCCTGGGGACCACCATGGGCAGGGTGAGGTGCCTCTCCATCCTCTCCCACGGCTGACACCTGCAGAGGTGCCAGCTGTCAGCACTGGGCGAGAAGGGGGATTAAGCTGACTGAATGTGACTCCTCAATCCCCAAAACCCAATCCCTTCCACAGGTTCCATAACCCAATGTGAAAGTGACCCCATCAACTCTGTCCCCAAGACTTTCACCATCCCCACGGCTTTGGGGGTGGATCAATGGGGGGTCCCTTCCTGCATCCATCTGCACCATTGGGTGAGTTTCCTGATGTCCAGCTTGGAATCCCTGCTTGCTTTTCCAAGGCTGGTTTCCATCTGCAGGCCATTCTGCAGCTGGGTTCGGCAGCCCTGCTGCCCAGGCGGACCTGCCCTGCCTTTCCTGGCCATAAAACCAACAGGGCAGTGGAAATATTTCGGAAACACCTTTTACAGTTCTCTCAGCAGGGCTGCAGTTAACCCCTAAAGGAGCTGGCTGCCATCAGGAAAAACAATTTCATTCCAGCCAAATTATTTCACAGGAAAAGGCTGATTTTGGTGCCATTTTTACCACTGATGACTTCAGCATCGTCCCTTTGGACTCTGCCACCTTTTCCTGTTCTCATGTTCTGCAATGACCTGGAGCTCTGGCATTCTGCAGATCAAACGTTTTCCCTCACTCCACATTCAGCAGATTCAGTTCCTTGGGGTGTCTCTGCTGAGCTGCCCTGCTTTGTGGGGCTGTGGTGCTGCTCCATCACAGCTCAAGTTTGGGATTGCTGCTGAAACCCAGCCCCTGCAGCCGCCCTCTGGCTATTTTCAAAGGCACCTACAGAGCATTAGGTCACGGAGACCGAAATAGCAGATCCCGGTCCAAATCCGGGTGATGAGCACATTTTGTCCAGCCTCTGCCCAGGTCCCAAGCATCCAAGCTTCTCCCAGCCTGGAGCCCTGTCACAGCTCGAGTGGGAACACCCTGTGGGTGCCCCATGGCTGTGGGGCAGCTCATGGAACCTATGCCTTTCAAGGCCACTTCTACCCCAATTCAGAGCCACCTGAAAAGTCCAGGCAAGGATGAGACCCTCCAGAGCCTGCTGGGGACCTCCCTGGTGTCCAGGCACAGTGGGGCAGGAGGACACAATCCTCCAAAAGAGGGTTTGGGGTTCAGACAGCCCGGGGATCCTCTTGCTCTGCACAAACCACACAGATGATGTCTGAGAGGGTGAAGCTGATAAGCCCAGGCCACCGGAGCTGCTCGTGCTGAGCTCCGGCGTGTCCCCGCCCCCGCGGCCGCTCCTGGAGGCGGCAGCGCCAGGACGTGACATTCCCTCCGTTTTATCTTCACACATGGGCAGCTCCCAACAAGCAGCAGAGGCCACGCTCTTTCACCACCTGGCACATAAGCTGAGAAAGCCAGGCTGAGAGTGTGTGTGTCCCTCAAGCATCCAGGAGAAGTCACACCTGGGCCCTAGGAACCAGCTTGAGCCACCAGCAAGGTCCCAGGAAGGGACAGTCGCTGACATGAGGTGGAAGCTGGGCTCTTCAACCTCGGCTGTGAGTCTGATTCATGGGCCCCGGGGCAGCCAGGTCCTCATCCCAGGAGCTTTGGTGCTGCTTTGGCCACTGCACACTCCTGGAGTCTAGGCAGGGGCACAGGGCACAGGGCAGATGCTCCACAGAGATCTCACCAGGGACACTCCACTCGTGGATCATCCCAAATATCCACCTCCAACCTCGTCCTGTGGTCCTGAGGAGGACATAATTGAACTACAGAATGGTTTGGGTAGGAAGAGACTTTAAAAGTCAGCTAGTTCCACAGGTGAGGAACCTTTCACTACAACAAGTTTGTGTTGGTTTTGCTTCTATCCAACCTGGCCTTGGCTACTTGCAGGATGGAGCAGCCACCACTTCTCTGTGCAACCTGTGCCAGGGCCTCCCCACCCTCACAGGGAGGAATTTCTGCCTAATGTTCATTCTAAAGCTCTCACCTTTTAGTTAAAACTGTTCCCCCTTGTCCTTTCATCACCTCTGTCCCCTGCTCCCCCAGCCTGGACCATCTCCCCGTGCTCCAATTGGTGCCCTGGGATCCTTTCCACTAACAGCTCCCTCCTTCCTGAGGGCTCAGCATCCTCAACGAGTGCTTCAGAGGCAATCAAAAATTGCTATTTTTTGTCTCTGGGAGAATTCAGCAGCAATTCAGAGAAGAGCCTGGGATTTGGGCCATCTGCATCCTGTCACACATAACTTGACTGAGTCCCTAAATCATCCCGTGCCTCAGTTTCCCACCTCTATGTAGCAGAGAGGCCACTCCTTGGGTTGTCCCACTCTATACCCTCCCTCTGGAAACCCTCTGGGTCAGAGGCTGCCTCTTGGTGTGGGGACTGGCTGCATTCTGGCTGCAGAAATGAAATTTTGGGGTATCCTCCTGCAGCTGAAGGATCTGTCTCAGTTGGGATGTTCCTACCCTCATGCAGAGGGAGGGCCAGGCTCCCCTCATTCAGTTTCTTGGCACAGCAGTTTGCTTTCCCCTTTTAAAGTGCAAACTGTGGGTTTCCAGTGGCTGAGGGCTTGCCTGAAAGCCCTGGTTTTGGAAGGAGCTCAGTGAGGCCAGGAATGGAGCAAATGCCCTCTGGAGCTCAGGGGGAAGGAGGAGAGAAGGTGCCACCAGCCAGGCTGGGCTGCAGGGGTGGCAGGAGTCTGGAGGGGCTGGTGGCCTTTGGAGAGGTGGGGTTATCCCCCAACATCCCAGACACTCCTGGAACCAGTTTGCAGGCACAGAGTCACTCCAGCCCTTAAAAAACCCAACAGTGCCCATATAAACAGGGCCAGAGGATGTGAGGAGCCTCCACAGCCCTCACAAGTGCTGCATTTCCCTCCCTTTCCTCTCAAGTCTCACTGAAAGTCTTCTCCACCTCCTTCTTGGCCCTTTCCAGAGCCCACATGGCGTCCAGACATGGTCTCCACGAGAGCCCTGCAGCAAGGGCAGAGCAGGTGATGGGTGTGCAGGGTTCGTGGGCTGAGGCTGCCACTGCTCAGCTTCCCAAGGGACACCAGACAGGCAGTGCCCAAAAATCAGCTCCAGCCCCTCCCCTGCAGCTGTGTGGGGAGAGGGGAGATGCTGGGGCTCAGGATGGCAGTAGGCAAACCCCATCCAGGGCAGGATGCCCCAATGACCAGTGTGGAGTTGGCACTCCATGCCCAGGCTCCCTGCTGGCTCCATGCTCAGGGATCTCTGGTCACACTGGACCTTGTTTTGCCTCCCCCAGAATTTCCCCCTCCCCACGTTGGAAAGGGCAAAGGTCTCAAGCGCAGCTGAGGCACAGGAAGGTTTGGTGTGTCCTGATGGGATGTGTCAGGGAAGATGGAAAACCCCTGCCTTGCATGAAACTGGGAGCAAAGCAGGGAGCCACCTCCTACATGTGGTGAGTCCCAGGTCTCACCTCCCATCACTGGAGGTCATTCTGAGGCCCGGAGCCCACGGGGAGGGGCCGCAGGCTCCCGTGGCAAGGGCAGCAAGCCCTCCTTCCCCAGGGCCCATCGCGCAGGGCGCCGGTGGCTGTCCCGCCTCGGGGACACCCCAGCTGTGCGGGGCAGGCAGAGGCAGAGCGCCCTGTCCCTGCGGAACGGGGACGGAGGAGCGGCAGAGTTGCCATGGAGATTCTCTCCCGAGCAGATGCTCTGGGCAGGTGCGAGAAGAGGCTCTGCCCCCCTCGCTGTGCGGCACCGTGCCAGCCGGGTCCTGCAGAAACAGGGAGCCTGTGCAACGCCCGCTGCCAGCCAGCGGCCACCGTGCCACCAGGGCCACCTGTGCCACCGTGCCACCAGAGCCGCCAGAGCCGCCAGTGCCACCAGTGCTGCCAGTGCCACCACTGCCGCCACTGCCAGCCAGCGGCCACCGTGCCACCGGTGCCACCAGGGCCACCAGTGCCACCAGTGCCGCCAGTGCCACCAGTGCCACCAGTGCCGCCAGTGCCACCAGTGCCACCAGTGCCACCACTGCCACCACTACCACCAGGGGCCACCAGTGCTGCCACTGCCACCACTACCACCACTGCCACCATGCCACCAGTGCCACCACTGCCACCACTGCCACCACTACCAGGGCCACCATGCCACCAGTGCCACTAGGCCACCAGTGCTGCCACTGCCACCACTACCACCAGGGCCACCAGTGCCACCACTGCCACCAGCACCACCAGTGCCACCACTGCCACCACTGCCACCATGCCACTAGTGCCACCATGCCACCAGTGCCACCACTGCCACCACTACCACCACTGCCACCAGCCACCAGTGCCACCACTGCCACCATGCCACTAGTGCCACCATGCCACCAGTGCCACCACTGCCACCAGTGCCACCAGTGCCACCACCGCCACCAGTGCCACCACTGCCACCACTGCCACCATGCCACCAGTGCCACCAGTGCCACCACTGCCACCACTGCCACCAGTGCCACCATGCCACCAGTGCCACCAGTGCCACCAGTGCCACCACTGCCCGTGTCCCTGTGGGGAAACTGAGTCACCTCCCAGAAGCACCCTGAGCTCCTCTCTTCACCTCCCCCAGCCTGTGTGACAATGACACATCTGGGGCGTTTCCGCCCACCCTTGGGACCCCCCAGCCTCTCTCACTGCCTGCTCTGGCTGTCACCCATTGCCTCCTCACTGAGCACAGTGGTCACACGCAGCATTACCCAAAATATCACCCTAGAACCCCCACACTGCCAGGGCACTGGCCCACATGGACATGTGCCAGCTTTGCCAGCCTGTCCCAGGACTGGAGGGGCGCTGCTGGCCCTGGGAGTGGCACAGGGCATCCATGAGCTGAGTGATGCCATCCCAGGGGTGTGCTGGTGGGGACAGACACTCCATAGCTCTGAGCCCATCCTGGAGCACCCAGCCCTCCACCTTTCCTGCTGCTCCCAACACTTCTCCTTCCCCTGGTCCTTCCAACTACTCGTAGAACTGTGGAATACCCAGAGTTGGAAGGAATCCACAAAGATCAAGTCTAGCCCCTGGCCCCCACTGCAGCAATCCCACCACGCTCCTGAGAGTGTTATCTCACCGCTCTTTAAAACCACCCTCTGAAGCTCCCAAAGCCGCAGCATTAGACACCTAAAAATCCCCTTTCTCTGGGTTTTCCCCAGCATCATCATCAGCACTGTTAACAGCCAGCCGGAGCGTGGCTCTCCAGCAGGTCGCTCCTCAGCCGCAGATTCCAGCCTGGCCAGCCTTGTTTTCCACCCGGAGCGCTGCGGGTTGCGAGGCGGCCGAGGCGGCAGTGGGGGGGTTCCGGCAGCGACACCCACACCATCAAAAGCTGCTCTATCCAGCCGGGCGCAGCGTTTCCGTGGTAAGGGAGCCGCCGGGCTGTGTACCTAGCGCAGGGGCTGCGATTCCAAACACGCTGGGGTCACTCTCCCGCCTGTGCACAGAGCCCGGAGGCGGATAATGGAGGCAGTGTTTGCGCGCATTTCGGCACTATCGCGGAAATAACACGAGCTGTCACTCCTCCCGCAGCTGCACGGCCACCGCGGCACCTCCCGCGGCCACCTGGGGGGACCACGGGCCTGCCCGTGCTGGGATAAAGCCTAAAGCAGCCCCTTGGGTCGGTCCTTTCCCCAAACTCCGAAGGCATTGCGGGCGGTGGGGTTCTGCTGGGGCTCCTGGCAGACCTCTTCCTTCTGCACTTGGTTAACCAGGGCATGAGTGGCACTTGCACCCCTAGGGACAGAGTCTCAGGGTGGCACTGCTGGGTCCCCCAGGGTCCCAAAGGGGCTGCTGTGTCCTGAAGGGACACGTGCCCCTTCCAGGGAGCAATGTGAAGGGCAGCGGGGCTGCCTGGTGTCATGCTGGGTGGTGTTGGGGTGCTGGCCTAGGCACAGAGTGGGAGCAGTGGTGTGGGACATTGTGTGTTGGTGCAGGGCAGGGCTGTGGGACAGGACATGGCACTGCCCAGTTTGGTGCTGGTATGGTGCTGAGTGACACTGTGCCTGCTTCAGCACCTCATTCAGTGCCTGGTGTGGCATTACTCACTTGAGTACAGCCACGGTGCTGCCCAGAATGGTGCCCAGGATGGTTTTTTTGCCTGCCTAAGTGTCTGGTTCAGTGTCATCATAGCTCTCTGCCTGATGTGTGGTGCCTGGTTTGGTGCCCAGGCCAGCACTGCCTGCTGCAGTGCCTGGTTCTTTGCCCAGTTTGGTGTCTAGTTTGGTGCCTGGTCCAGTACCAAGTGCAGCAGCTCCCAGTCAATGCCCACGACAGCACTGCCCTGCCTGGTACCCAGTTCTTTGCCTGGCTTGGTACCCTGTTCTGTGCTCAGTGCCTGGCACAGTGCCCAGTTCTGTGCCTGGTTCCATGCCCAGTTCTTTGCCCAGTCCAGTGCCCAGTCTGGTCTCTGGTTCAGCGCCTGGTTCTGAGCTTGATTCCATATCTGCTCCAGTACCTGGTTGCTTGCCCAGCCTGGTACCTGGTTCAGTGCCAGCTCAGTGCACGATTGTTTGCCTTGCCTGGTACCTGGTTGTTTGCCCCACGGCTTTCCCAGCCCAGTGCTTGGTTGTTTGCCTGGACTGCTTCCCAGTCCAGTTCTCAATCTGGTGCCGTGCTCGGTGCCCAGCTGTTTGCCCTGCTCAGTGCCCAGCTGTTTGCCCTGCTCAGTCTCCCTCCGGTGCCCTGCCCGGTGCCCGCCCGGCCGCTCCCTGCCGCCGCCCCCGGCCGAGCGGCTCCGAGCCGTGCGGGTCCAGGCCGGCTCTTCGGGGCAGCGCGTTGCGGGCGGCGCCAGGCGGTGCGCGGTGCCACCGGCGGGTCCCCGGGCCGCCGCCGCCCGACATTGGCTGGAAACTGGAGCAGCGCGGCGGGGACGGTCGATGCCGATCGATCGCGGCGCGGGCGGCTCCGCACGGCACGGCCCCGGCGCGGCACCGGCACCTCGGGGTCCCCGCAGCCCCCCGGGGATGCGCGGCACCCCCAGGCCGGGAGCGGACGGGGGTGAAGGCAGGAGCCCGTCCCCGGGGTGTTCTGCCAGCACCGGCAGCACCCGCTTGGGGGGAGCGCGGTGCTCCGGGAGTTTTGCCGGGTGATGCTGCCCAGTCCCCGTGTCCTTGTGAGCCGCTGGGACGGGGACAGGCGGCGTCAGCCCGCACCCCGACCCCAGGACCACCCTTCGCCCTCCCCGGTCCTTCTTCCTGCCGAAGAGAGCAGCTGGGACATCTCCCTTGCGGTGTCTCCCCGCAAGTTCTGGAGCTGGCTCCGCTTCCCACTGGCCCCTCGCCACGGCCAGGTGTCCCCAGCACCGGGTACAAAGAGCTCCACGAGCGGCCAGCGGCGCTGGGACACGGCCGAGGCGGCTGCGCCCCCGCAGACCCGCACTCTGCCCGCATCCCAGCAGCTCCGAGCAGCTGCCGCTCCCGGAGCTGGCCAGGGCTTTGCGCCGGCTGCTGCCCCGGGGCTGCCGCACAGGCGACCGTGCCCAAAGTTTCCTTCCTAGCAGCAGGAAAACCTTTTTTAATATAGGAAACCAGAGCGGCCTCGCAGTGCTCATGCGTGGCGGGCAGCGCAGCCGGCTCGCCGCTTGCAGGGATGGCTGCGTCCCTGCCCTTTATCTCTCCCAGCCAGCGCCGCGTTTCCAGGGCCAGGGAGCGGTGCTGGGTGCAGCAGCATCTCTTCTGCCTCGGGCTGCAAAACACGCCGGGACCCTGCGGTGCGGGATGGCTGGAGCAGGGAGAGCTACTTTTTCCGAGAGTGTGTTAATTAACGGCAGAAGGAGCTGACGGGGCGGCTCGGCAGCGCTCGGGAAGGGTTTAGCCCTTCTGGAGCTGGTATTCTGCACGAATAACCCCCTGCCCAGAGCATCTGAAGTCTCTGGGTGAGGGCGGCACCGAAGTTTCACCAGGTTTTGCTCTTGTTTGACAGTGATTTCAATAATAATGCTGGAGTATCCTGTGGCAGCAGCAGCCCCGGGGGGCTCAGCATCCCCTGGGGAGTGGCGGAGAGGGGGGCGTAATTTAAATCCTGGAGATTTTGAAGACTTGGGGGAAAAAAACCCCAAAAAACAAAACAAAACAAAACAACCACAAAAAAACCCCAAAAAACCCCCAAGAAAACAAACCTTCTGAATAAAATGCGAAATCGTGCTCCTGGATTTGCTCTCCGCGGCTTTTTGCCCCCGTGGAATTAGCAGGCGTCTGGGGAGGAGGTCACGGCGCCGTGCATCAGGACAGGCGTGGGCCCATTCCTCCCTAATTTATTTTTTAGTAAAGGAATATAAAAAAATCCTTTATTTGGCAACTCCTGCATGAATCAAGTTAGCATTTCACAGTTATTTAACACCTGGTTGCAGCTTCTGCGGCAGAACCGATGATACTCCACGCTCGGCACCCGCTCCGCATGGCGGGATCTGCCCCTTCCCGCAGGCGGGGACCAGCCGGATTTATTTTTCCTCCGTTCCAGGCAGGGATTTTAAGGCAGAAGGTGCTTAGCGTGACTTTGTCGGGGGGTTCTGCTGGCCCTGCCCGGCGGGGTGAACCCCCAGCTCTGCCCTCAGCTCTCCCCCTCGCCGCCCCTCGCCCCGTCCAGCTGCCATTACGGTCGGGTGGGAATCGACTCAAGTCCTTAAACCCCAAGAGTTAATCAAAGTGCTTTGAATATGTAAATGCTGAGTATTGTTTATCATTGCCTAGAGCTGATACAGCAGTTTTCCTGCTCAAAGCCCCGTTCAGATGGGAGCTCATGAAAATTCACAACAGCCTCGCAAATAGGTGATGGGGATTATTACCCCCGTCTTCCAAATGAGCAAAGGGAGGAAGAGCAGTGGAGTGATGCTCCCCGTGGCAGCGGGAATCGGCGATGGAGGCAGTGGTGGTCCATCCCAATAGGTGTAAATCAGCTCTTGCTTCATTTTTCGGGCCAAACGTTTGCCCCTGAGCTGTCTGGGCTGCAGACGGGGCTGGTGATGCAGCCCTTGATGGCCGGGTGTGACACTTGCTTAAATATACACGTGTTGGCACCAGGCAGGGAATTCCACGCAGGCAACTCACAGTTTTCCATGAGGTTCTTCGGCAAGACCTCCAGCAATGAGAGCAGTGTCAATTAATGCAACAATGAGTGGAGGGCTCTGCGGGAGTGCGGGGCAGCCAGGGGCGAGGGACAGGGCTGTGCACCCCCGGGCTGGGGGTCTCGACAGGACTCCCTGGCACAAGGAGATGCCAGCACGGGCAGAGGGCTCCCCATCCATCAGCTCCTCTGGGTAAGAGCATGCAGAGGGACCATGGGGCTGGAGACCCCGGCTCACTCCAAACCCACCCACACCACAAGAGCTCATCCCACCGTGCTTCCCACCACATTCCCGTGGGTCGACCTGTTGACACCAGTGCCTGGAAGAGGTTTTGCCCTCAGCCAGAGCTGAGTGCCTGTGCATCCAAGGAGATGCCCCAGTTTTGGGTTCCTCTTGTGCAGGGAGCCGACCCTGGAGGTCCAGGGCAGCCTCCTGCCTCGTGAGCCGTGCCTGCGGCAGAGCTGCCAACCTCAGGGGAGGCTGGGGGACAGCTGGGAGCAGGACGTGTCTCAGCCAGCCAAATTTAATCCTCCTACGTTAGCAAGGCTTAAAATAGGCTCCCTGCAGCATCGATGAGGGTGGTGGAGTTGGCCTACTCCAGCCCTCCCAAGTATTTTGGGGAAGCAGGGATGGCTGTTTTGCAGACAAGCACAGCTGGGAGGAACTGAGCTGTGCTGTCAGGGTGTCCTTTGCTGAAGCCATTCCAGGAATTAAACACACCTTGTGGTACCTTCACCCCTCTAACCTCCCACTGCCCCCAGGGTGCCACCTTCTCCCTTGCCATTCCTCCACACCCTTTGCTGCTCTCTCCCATGGTCAGAGGATTCATTTTTCCCTGCACCTCATGGAAATTATCCCTTTTGGCTAAGCCCAGCTTACGGTCCGGTCTTGATTCCCCCTCCATCAGCTGCCCACAGGAGATGCCATCCTGAGAAGTGGCTGGCCAGGACATGGCTTGGGCAGAAAGCCATGGAGGAGCCCTCAGAGTGAGGCAGCTGTGGTGACACACTCGAGGAGCCATGCTGGGAACTCTGGAGATGTGAAGGTCTCCATCATCTCCATCCTGTGGAGAGACTGGTTCCATGTCCCAGGCATGCTGGCTGTCTCCTCAGTGCTGGATGCCCTGGGCGAGGGGCACCCAGGTTTCACTGCCTTGGGCAGGTCCCAGCAGCTGCCTGGGCAGGGCAGGACGGTGGCTCCAGGAGAACAGGATCCTCCTGCACCGGGCTGGGGGATGCAGGGCCTTGGTCTGTGTGGTGGTGGCTCCTGGGACCAAACTTTGGTGGGGTTTGGGGGCTATGGGAGAGTGCTGCTCCTCATCCAGCAGTGCCTTTGGCAGTGCTATGATCACTGGTGCAGCTCAGCCACTGGTGCTTCATCCACCCCACAGGCTCTGCCTCCCTCCTGCTGGCTCCCTGCCACCACACCTGCTCTCCATCCCCTCCTGTCCAGAGGCAGGGGCTCCCCTCCAGCCCTGCCCTCCCTGTCTCACCCCGTGCCTGCCTTCCCAAGGCCCCCGGGGTTTCAGAAGCCGTTTTCCCATTTCTCCTTTCTCTGTGCAGCCTCTCCGTGGGCCCACGCACCAGCTGGGCCCCCCACCATGCTACTCCCACCAGCCCTGCTGTGCTGCCTGATGCCTTCCTGCCTTCACCTGGTGGGGCCGAGCCCTGCACGGGATGGCAGCACGAAAGAGCACAAAAGAGGCGGGAGAAGCGCCGTGTCCCTTTGTGATCCCTCCCGGGCTCCAGAGCTGGGCTTCACCTGCCCGTCTTCCCCATGAACCACGCTGTGAGCATCCCCTCGGGGGATCCTCTGGAATGAACTCCCCTTGGCAGGAGCAAAACTTCCTCGGGAAAGAATGCAGAGACAAATTCCTGTGCTCTGCAGAGCTTTGCCAAGCTACCTGAGCTGGGAGCATCACAGGGTGGCACCGAGGAGCAGACACCTGGCGTTCTGCACTTTGCTTTTTCCTGCACGCTCCCAGAGGCTCCCCAAAGGAGCCATCTAGACTGTTAAGACCCCTATTCACAGGCAGTCCAACCACACCCACTCCCACCTGCATCCATCCCCACCAGCACAACGCAGTCCTGTGGCAGCAGGACCTGTGGGCACTGCTCTGTCTGACACTGCTGCAGCTCTAAAAGGAAACAAAACCCCCACTACAGCCCCTGGTTGTGCATCTCTGTGTGTGTGAAGGGTTTTATCCTGAAGAGGTGGTGGCACATCCATTGGTTGAGCTGGTGGGGCTGGCCACCCTCAGTGGTGGCATTCCTCCATCTTTGCTCCAGCCCCTTGTCCCAGCCCCCAGGGGCTCACACAGCTGCACTCATGGACCACTGTCCTGTTCCTCATGGATCTGGCAGCTGCTGTGACACAGTGAGGGTGGAAAAGGAGTCTTCAGGGGATAGAAGGAGTTGGTGAGGGAAGCTAAAGGATACAGGAACTCCCTGAAACATAGAAGAAAATGAAAAGGGAGAGGGTTTCTCCACAGCAGTGGCAAAGAACGGGCAATGAGGGAGCATTAGTGCATTGTTAAGGAGAACTGGTGATGGTGGATATTCCCATTTGTGCTCAGAAATGCACTGGGACACAACAGCTGTTGAGCTGCTGTCCCAAGACAATCCCAAAACACCAGCTTTCCCATCATCCGGTACCGGTGTGAGGCACTCAGCTGGAGGCTCACCCGGAGCACTCGGGATGCTTGGAGGCACCTGGAAATCCACAGCACACTGGTGGCATGGGAAAAGAGGAGCATTTCACCAGCATTTTCAGGGAGGGTGTGGGACATCCTTGCTCATGACCTGGATAAACACAAAATGAGCAGGAGAATGGGGGAGCCCTGACTGAACAAGGGGCAGCAGAGCAGCGTGGTTGTGCCGGACCCGAAACACGAGATGGGCTTTGTCCAAAGGCGAGGAAATGCCGTTCTGCCGGGGCTGGAGCGCGGGTTGGCAGCAGGAAGGCGGCTGCCAGGACGGGCTTCCGCAAGACTTCCTCTCTCATGGCCCTTCGTTAGGGAATTAGGACGTAACGAGACGAGCGCAGCAGAGAGGAAACGAGCGCCCGGGGAGCCGCCGCTGGGGGAGTTTGGGGGCTCGGCCCTGGCCCCGCTTGCTCTCATTAGGGAGGGGGAAGGAAGCGCAGGCAGAGGCTGGCAGGCGACCCACGGCTTGGGGAAAACGTGACGCACGGGTGCCCGGAGCAGCCCGGAGGGTGCCCAGCCGAGGGGCAGCCAAGGCACCTCACAAGCCAAGGTGGTGATGGGGAAAGGGAGGGAGCGTGGAGCTGCGGAGCTGGGGGAGCTGGGGAACAGGGGAGCAGGAGGAGCAGGGGAGCAGGAGGAGCAGGGGAGCAGGGGGAGCAGGGGAGCAGGGGAGCACGGGGAGCAGGGGAGCAGGGGGAGCAGGGGAGCACTGGGAGCAGGGGAACTGGGGGGAGCAGGGGGAGCAGGGGGAGCACGGGAGGAGTGGGGAGCACTGGGGAACTGGGGGAGCACACGGAGCAGTGGGTGCAGCAGCACGTGGGGGTGCAGGCTCTATGCCATGGAATGGAGGGCTGGGCACAGAGCTGATGAGCCTGGCTTGGGACATCAGGCACATGCCACCAGCCATGGCACCCACAGGACTGATGGGGCTGAGCCCCTGAGGGGGTGGGATGGAGAGCATGTATCCACGAGCTGGAGCTCATGAGGGTGGATGTATTGGATCCCTTGTGAGTGGGTGGGGTGCAGCCTGTGGGGATGGATGGGCTGGATCCCAGGTGAGTGGATGAGCTGGAGCCCATGTAGGATACTCAGAGCCCCTCACCCGTCCCCAGAATCCCCCTCCCACCCCCACTGTAGGATGTTGTTCTATCCACACCTCCCTGGGACAGCCTGGCCTTCACCCTTCTAGGCTCCAGCCTGGATGTGGCCCTAGCTCCACGCAGCTCCAGCACCCACAACCAGCAGGTGACAATGCTGGAATAATCCCAGCTGCTCTCCCGGGGGGCTCTGAGCCCACTGCCCCCTTTCTCCTGGCATCAGGGAAGCTGAGCCCCCCATGACATCCTTCCAGCTCCACCTCTAGGCACTGCTGGCCCTTCCAAGCTGAGCGAAGGGAAGCACCTGCCTGCAAACCTGGCTCTCCGTGTCCTCCCCACGCAGGGGCAGGACGGGCAGCAGGGACGGCGCTTTCAGTCACTCGCTATTTTTAATTGCTCTTTCCCAGAAAGGCTGGTGCAGGCTCCTGAAGCTGCTTCCAGCTGGGAGTTTGGAAAGCTGGTTCCAGTTAGGCGCTCGCTGCGCTCGGAGCTGTTATTTTTAGAAGGGCTGAAGGCAGCAGCCCCACTCCCCAGGCTGCTGCTCGCCTCTGGCCACGGCTCCTGGGCGGCAGGACCTCGCTGGACCCTCGGCTGGGGACTTCGTGGCAGCGTGATTTTACGACTGCCCTATTTTCCTGGTGCTTTTTTGGCAGGGAGGGACTTTCATCTCCCCGTGTCAAGCTGTGCAGGCAGGAAGACCAAAGGCGGAGGATGTGAGCAGTGGTCATCCCTGAAGGGCCGGGGCTCGGAGCAGCGTCTTCTGGTTTTAATTAAAATCCGTCCCTGGCAAAGTCTGAAGGCGTGAGCGGTGCCTGGGCCAGGACAAGACCAGCAGGGGATGTCTCCAGGAGAGCAGCAGAGCTGGGGGTGCCCACAGCACTGACAGGGCCTCCTGTCCCACCTCTGAGCTCTGCCCCACACCTGGGTTCTGTCCTCAGCTCTCTTCCCCTGCTCCCTCCTGCCTCCTTCCCTCTCCCCAGGACGCCCCAATGCCACTTTCTGCCATCACTTGGTCACCCCATCGATGGCCATGGCCCCTAAGGGCTCTTGCCATGCCCCATGGCTGCCCAGTTTGGAGCGGGGGGAAAGGCTGGGAGTGCCCCCCAGAGAAGATTATCCCAGGTGACCATCTATTCCCAGGCTCTGCCAGCACTCCAGACATTTGCCACGGGACTCATCCCATCACTGTGACCCCCATCTCTCTGCCACGGGGCTCATCCCATCACTGTGACCCCCATCTCTCTGCCACGGGGACTATCCCATCACTGTGACCCCCATCTCCCTGTCACGGGGACTATCCCATCACTGTGACCCCCATCTCTCTGTCACGGGGCTCATCCCATCACTGTGACCCCCATCTCTCTGCCACGGGGCTCATCCCATCACTGTGACCCCCATCTCTCTGCCACGGGACTATCCCATCACTGTGACCCCCATCTCTGCCACGGGGCTCATCCCATCACTGTGACCCCCATCTCTCTGTCACGGGGCTCATCCCATCACTGTGACCCCCATCTCTGCCACGGGGACTATCCCATCACTGTGACCCCCATCTCTCTGCCACGGGGCTCATCCCATCACTGTGACCCCCATCTCTTTGTGTCACGGGGCTCATCCCATCACTGTGACCCCCATCTCTCTGTCACGGGGCTCATCCCATCACTGTGACCCCACGCCCGCACCCCGAGCCACGCTGACTTCACCCTGGCAGCGATTTTTTTCGTCACATCCAATTCCCCCTCCCCAGCCCTGCGCGGCCGCTAATCAGCTGCATTATCAGTGCCCCCATTATTCACCGCCCGCTGCTGTCGGTGCTGCCCCGCCCGGGCGCGGGGGCTCGTCCCACCGCCCTCCTCCTCCTCCCACCTCCATCCTTCCTCCCCACCCTCCATCCCCACCGCCCCCCCGGCCGGACCGCGGCCAGCTGGCTTTGCCTGCATTTCGGCTTCAACCTCCCCCAAGGATTCCTAAATCTGATAAGGGAGGGGGGGTGCTGCTTTCAAAGGAGCAGGGTTGACCTTTGCCGCTGCAACGAGAGCCGCATGGAGGAAAAAAATTGGCTGCGACGAGCGGGGGGGAGCGAGCGAGCGAGCTGCTGTGGTTTTACAATCCCTAAATAACGCCGGGAGCTGAGCTGTAAACACATGGCGGTATTGCCTGAGCGTGTCCGCACCCCCTCGATGGAAACCCAGCCTGGAAAATACTCCGACCTTAAAGGAAAAAAAAAAAAGAAAAAAAAAAAAAAAGGGAAAGAAAAGAGCTTTCTCGGAAAAAAAAAGGGGAGGGAAAAAAAAAAAAAAGGAAGAAATCTCCTGAATTATTTAGCGAACGGTTCCAATCCGACGGCTAATTCTGCCGGCAGACGCCGGCGGCCGGAGCCTGGCGTTGCGAGATGATGGCTATCGGCGGCGCTGGCGGCAGCAGCGGGGTGGTCCCGGCCCAGGGGACCCAGCGGCGCCGCAGGGGTGCGGGACCGAGCGGGGAGCCCTGCCCGGTGTCACCCTGCCCGGTGTCACCCTGCCCGGTGTCACCCTGCCTGCTGGGCGTCCCCATTCCCTGCTGGACCCCAGCAGCACAAGGGAGATGTTCCCGCACAGCCCCTTCTCATCCCACTGCGACACGCAGAGAGGAAACCCCATCACCTGCAAGGACCCCAACGCCCCCTCCTCCAGCACCCCCAGCCCCACGGGCACCCCAAAATGTGCCCACCTCTGCCCGGCCAAGCTCCCCGCAGCCCCCAGCAGTCAGGGAGTGCTGCCACCCTGTCCCTTCTCACCTGCTTCTTCCCAATTTTTTTTTTTCTTTCGGAAGCAACTAACACTTTTCTTTGAAGAGCAACAGATGAGCGAGACCCTCCCAGCGCCTTTTATGATGTTAAATTTATTGCCTGGCTCCACAATTGCCATTTTAATGACGAACGCTCCCACGGCTTTAACGCGGCTGAGTGCTGGCATTGAAAACAGAAGCCGGGGGGGACACGCTGTCTCCGGTCTCCTGGAGGAGAACGGATTCCAGCCCTTTTCCTGATCCTAGCACAAAGTTTTGCCAAATAGATAATGTGTTTTATAATTTCCAGACGGTGCTGTGCTGGTAAGGGAGGCCCTCTGCTGGCACCGGGCTGATGGGGAGAGCCCCGGGAAGCAGCTGGGAACCAGCACGGAGGCACCGAGCCTGGGAGGCACCGAGCCTGGGAGGCACCGAGCCTGGGAGGCACCTCTGGCAAGGTGTGCCTGGAGAGCCGAGCCTGGAGATCCATGTCAAGCAAGCCAGGCCCAAGGAACCTCCATTCCGGAGGTGCTGGAGAGCTCACAGAGGTGACAGCAGGGAATGAGCCCACAGAAAAGAGCCTGGGAAATCGAGTTGGGGAAACCAAGCTCAGCAAGTGGAAAGTGAGTCCACAGAGCCAGGAGCAGAGACCTGGACCTGGAGAAACGAGCACGGCCAGATCAGCCGGGAGGGTCATGCCTGGGCTGAGCCCATCCCCAGTCCTGCTCCATCCAAAGTGAGCCCCAGTCCCTGCAGCCCCCTGGGTGGGACCAGGTGGGGATGTCTGGGATGCTGGGAGGGAAGGGGGGAGTGATGGCAGCTTTGCCATGGGGTGGGATGGAGCTGCCACAGCTCCCACTGTGTCCCAGATGGGGCTGGTGAATGTTCCCCCTCCTCTGGGCACAGAGCCCAGGAGTGACAGTCCCCACACTGGGAGTCCCCACGGTCCCACTGTCCTCCCCAGGAGGGCATCCTGCCAGAGGACGAGGATAAGTCTGGCGCTGGCGATGGACAGTGCACTGTGGGGCCAGCACGCAGACCCACACCGGGGATTTCAACTGAGGACATCGACTTTTATCAGCAGATGCTTTATTTTTTTTTTAACGGTGCCTGAAACTCGGCTTGGGTTATCAGGGAGATATTAAATTGCTGTTGGAAGCGACACCAGCGGGGCGGAAAAGCCATGCTGTGCTCTTACCTCTTCCCACAAGGTCGAGTCAGGCAGCCCCGGGGGACGGCGCATTCGCCGCGTCCTTCCTGGAGCGCGGATCACATGTCAGAGGCGAACGAAGCCTTGAGAAAATTAAACCCGTGAGCTCACCGCCTTCCTGAGCGCAGGCGCCAGCCCTCCCTGAGGTGCCCCAGCCTGCGCTGCCAGCTGGGGTGACCCGGCAGCAGTGCCAGTGCCAGCAGGATGCCACCTCCCCAGGGGACAGCAGCAGAGCCCGCTGGTGTGCCTGCAGCTGGGGTGAGCAGCGAAGCAGCTTTGAACCCTGCTCTGCATCACTGGGCGATGGGGAAGGACCTTCCCATGGGAAGAAGCTGTCAGCCTTGGCAGGACACAGCTGCAAACGGCTCCTGAAGGCCTTCAGCCAGATTTCCTCTGGGGATCCAAGTTCTTGCTTGGGCAAAGGGACAGACAGTGGGTTCAGCTCTGGTGGGAACTGGCGCGTCTTGTCATTGCCAGGGCTGTGCCCAGACTTGGAGGTGGCCAGGCACGGGGTGGGTTTTTTCCAAGACAGTGTGAGTCCTGTTGCCTCAGCCTTCTGTGGCACAGGGGAGGGACAGACTCAAAGAGAAAGGCAGCACAGTCCCCAGGAGAGACTGTGTGTGGGTGGGGGGGGGTCACCTGGAGACCCCCAAGAGCCCCAAGCAGGGACCCCGAGCTGCCCACACCCCTCAGTCAGCTGGGACCATCACTGGAGAAGGGACATCACGAGCAACACTGGCTGGGAGGGACAAGAAGAGCCAAAGACCACGAGTTTGGGACCTGGGGACAGTGAGGCACTGCCCAAGATGGCAAGAGGAGCAAGGGGAGGATGAAGGAGAGGTCCAAGAGAGGACACAGAGACAATTGTCCATGAGGCTGTTAAAGCCCCAGGGCTGAGCCAGACCTCTCCCAACGCTGCTTACGCTCCCCAGCTCAGAGGGGCAGCAGAAATGAGCTCAGCTCACATTTCCCCTTCTATGTCCTTTCTCCTTCATCACCCCCTCTTCCTCCTCACACCAGCCCAGCTCTGCACCTCGACTCTGCCCCTTCCCAGCCAGCCAGGAGGCACCAGGGTTGGTTTTTCATGTTCCCACGGGGCATCCCTACAGGAAAGGGTTTCAGTGGATCCATGGACCCCTCGGCAGAGCCTTTGGGGGTCTCCAGTTTCACCCGTGGCACAGGCGGGCAGTGCACGCACACACACACACACACACACACACTCCCCTCTCGCTGCCTCCAAGCCCTCCCCCGAGCAGCAGGGACACCTCCAGCCCCAGCCCTTGGCACAGCCCAGCCTGGGCAGGGCTGCAGCCCGAGCAGGCGGCGGAGGGACGGCAGCAGGCAGGCAGGAGCCGTGCGGGGATGCTCCAGCAGCTGCCGCCAGCACGGCTGGCGGATGCCCTTTGGCCAGGAGCAGCCAGGCTTTTTTTCCAGCCCTTCCCAGGCAAAAAACCAACAACCCAAGCCCCATAACAAGCTGTAGCGAAGCAGCGAGGAGGCGGCAGATAAGAGGCTGGAGCCGCGCGGAGGCCTCACGGAGATGAAAGGCGATTGCGAGCGAGCCTCCCCATCCCCTGCGGACAAAAGAGCTCCTAAAATATTAACGAGGCCCCGTGCCGCCAGGTCCCCCGGCCCCAGCGCCGGCAGGAGCAGGCGGTGCCGGCCGAGGGGTCCTGGGGGATGGAGGCGCGGCGGGGAGCAGCGCAGGATGCTCATTAATTTCCTCCGTGCTGGCAAACGTGCCCCCCGCTCCCCTCGCCACCCCAGGGAGCCGCTGCCACCTTCCCAGCGGCTCGGCATTTAAAGAGCCCGGAGCAGGGGCTGTGCTGGGGATGCTGGCCTGGTACAGCCTCGGCCCCCAGCGCCGCTCAGCTGAATTTGGGGAGAAGCTGGGGCAGCTCATGGGGTATTTGCACACCAGCACCAGGGTGGGCGCTTGCTCCTGCCTGTTTTGTGTCTGAGTGTGGCTCAGGCAGGCCCCAGGCTGGGGACAGGGTCCCTGGGGTGGGGGGAGCAGGGGGTCCTGTGGGAGCAGCTCGGCCTGAGGGGGGATGTGCACGCTGTGCCCGGGACATGGGCACAGCTCCTGCCGCATTCCCAGCGCAGGACCCTGCGCCATGGCGGCTCGGTGGGCTCGGTCCCCACTGTCCCCATCCTCGGAGCCCACCTGTGCGCAGCACGGCCAGCCTGAGTGCTGAGGTCCCGGCCCTGGCTCCATTTCTCGGCGAGGACAGGGGTGCTGTGACACCGGCAGCCAGATCAGCACTGTGGTGACCTCGTGGAGCTGCCGTGCCCCGAGCCCAGAGCTCCCCGTCCCCTCCTCATTCCCCGGCCCAGCTCGGGCAGAGCGAAGGGGTGCTGGCTCTCACGGGGGTGCCTCTCACGGGGGTGCTTCTGCCCCTCCGAACGTGCGGCTGGCTGGAAGGAGGAGCGGGATAACAACAGCTCCACGGCTGGGTCCGGAAGCGGGTCCGCACGCAGCCGTCAGATTGGGGCATTTGCATAGCACAGATGGCAGCCCAGGAATTTCAAAGCATCCCCCGAGCCGCAGCAGCTGAAGGGCTCGGTGGCCCCGTGCAGCTGGCGAGGGAAGCTGAGCTGGCCCGGCAGCACGGGCACACCGGGCACGGCACGGCACGGGCACACCGGGCACACCGGGCACGGCACGGCACGGCACGGGCACACCGGGCATGGCACGGCACGGGCACACCGGGCACGGCACGGGCACACCGGGCATGGCACGGCACGGCACGGCACGGCACGGCACGGCACGGCACGGCACGGCACGGGCACACCGGGCACGGCACGGCACGGGCACACCGGGCACGGCACGGCACGGGCACACCGGGCACGGCACGGGCACACCGGGCATGGCACGGCACGGCACGGCACGGCACGGCACGGGCACACCGGGCACGGCACGGCACGGCCAGCGCCGCTGCCCAGGGCTCCGGCCCTGCCGGAAAGGAGCCGCACGGAAGGGCTCCCGCAAGGGCTGGAGGGCATGACATGTGAGAGACGACGGGAGCTAAATTTACACGGCGGCGGAGCGAGCTGCCTCCAAGGAGACGTGATCACGGGCTATAAATACCTGCAGGGAAACAACGGGGACAGGGACGGTGAATTATTCACAGGCGCAAGATGGCAGGACACGGAGCGAGGCCGGGGAGGAGGAGCTGGAGCCGGGGGCACCCCGAGATCTGCCCGGCTGTGGGGCAGCCAGGCCGGGACACCCCCGTGCCCGGAGCTCCTCGGGTGAGGGTCCCGGGGCTGAGCCCCAGCCTGGCACCCTGCAGCCCCGAGTGCCTCCTCCAGGCAGGGAGGGATGGCGGCTGCAGGGACGAGGTGGCCAGGGTGGGAGTGCCCTGCCAGACGGGATGGGGGGCATGTCCAGCATCTCCCACCCTGCTCCTGAGTCTGCAAGACGGGATAGTAATGCGGTGATGTCCCATGTCTCCTGCGCTGGAATCACCCCCAGCCTGCCCTGTTCCACTCCGTGGGTTTCCCAGGACAAGCCCTTTGTGTCTGCAGGAGACACTTGGGGGAGGATTTTGGGGCTGGAGCGTAGCGGGGCATATCTGCTCTACTCGGGGTTCACAGGCTTTCAACGATAATAAAAAATAGAAATAACAACTAGTTATATTACTGCAAATGACAGCAGGTTCCTAAATAGTGGTGCTGGCGGTGCGAACAGGGGATCCCGATCCCCATCCCCATCCATCCCCATCCCCATCCCCATCCCATCCATCCCCATCCCCATCCCCATCCCCGCGCCGCTTCCCGGCCTCTGCTGCCCTCGCCCGGCCGCGGGGAGCGCAGCGACCGCCGCGCCCCGGGACGAGAGACCGCCCGGTCTGCGGGTATTTCCTAATTCGGGCCTTCTGGGGGGCCAGTTCCTCTTTTCAGCTGTGGTTTTTCATCCCCTCTGTCCCTCAGCCCCCTTCCGCTTGTCCTCACCTTCCCTCTGCTCCCGGCTGGGGATTCTCCTTGGGCCCAGCTCCACTCCCAGCTGGAAATCCCAAAACTGTCCTTCCAAATCACACCTGAGTGATAAATGCTTCCCCATGGCGTTCCAGCTGCTTATCCTCTGGCCATCCCAGCCCCGAGGAGCTTTAGGTCCCTTCCAAACCAAACCAGTCTGTGACTGCAATTCCTATATCCTTGTTTCCCCAGCAGCACAGCTACAAGGGGGAGCTTCTGCCCTGTGACCCCCCAGCACCCAAGGGGTCCCTTGCAGCCTCCCCACAGCCCTTGGTGAAGGTAGGACAGTGCCCAGGGTGCCCCATCCCTGCTTGGAGCAGCAGTCCTGCCCTGCCTGCTGCAGGCAGCTCTCTGTAAACAGATTCCCCAGCATCCCTTCTCCTCCTGGAGAAAGCCACAGGCAGCCAGGATGCAACACTCCTGCCTGGCAGGGGTCTGAGGGAGCTGAGAGGGCTGTAGGGGGATCCCAACCCCAGTTCTCCCAGCAGCTCAGCAGAGGCCTCAGCAGCTCGGTCTCAGCCCCTGGCCTTTCCATGGGTCCGTTCCTGCTGCTTCCTGAAGAAGTCCTGGAGCTTCCTGCAGTCCCCAAAGGCAGGAGGGATGGATTCTCTTCAGAAAGTTTCTGGGTCTGGCAGTTTTGCTTCAGGGGCAGGGTTGGCTTGGGCTTGAGGAAAGGGATATGGATTCAGCAGATCCCTTATTTACACTGAGAGGTTTGGGGATGCTGGGTCTCAGTATCAGCTCCAGTTCCTCTTCCACAAAAAAAAACAAAAAACAAAAAAAAAAACAAAAACAAAAAACAAACAAAAAAACCCCCAAACAAACAAAAAAAGAAAAAAACAAAACCAAAAACAACAACCCTGCAACCAAAGGGAATGGCAGAGGCTGGAAAGCAGAGCTAGGACAAAACTCCAAACCTGTAGTTTACAGTGGCTACACCACCAAGGGCTTAAGCAGGAGGATTCAGTGCTCAAATGCTGCTAATGCAGCTCAGGCAAGGGCTGGGACAGACACGGCCTGGCAGAGAGACAACTTTGCCAGGAGAAAAAGGGAAAAGACAACAGAAAAACAGAGGAATGGACAGAACAGTAGGAATTTTTTTTCAGTTGATGGAGATGTGATGCAAGTCACCCCCAGGGCACAGGATGCAGGAGGACTCAAAGCAGGGGAGGCTCAATCCCACTGCAAAGCCCCTTTAGTTCTGTACCAGAAGGGCCTCACCAAAGCTCTCCTGAGGCTCATCCTGTGCCATTCCCACACAGGACACCTCCCCTCTGCACTGGGCTCCAGGCACTGCCCGTGGTGGGAGGTGCTCCCAGTTCTGCCCCATCTGCTCCTCCCTGGGGCTGGGCTGGAGCTGAGCCATCACCCCTTTCCAAAAACCCTCAGGACAAGGATTTGGGCTTTCCTGGTGGGTGCCTTTCACAGCATTTCAGAGTGGAGTTACTTGACCAAGGCAGGATTTGACATAAGGGAAGATTTTAGCATTTAGAGAAACTGTGCTTACCTGTGCTATGTCAGCTCAGACTGCAGCACTTGGACTCGATCTGAGGTCTTTTCCAACCTACATGATTCTCCAATTTGAACAGTTACCCCACAACAAACTCAATAAAACCTACTTGGCAAAAACCCACCCTCCCACGATGTGTCCAGTGTGGATCTGGAGAAGTTCCTACAGCTTCTCCATCAGCATTTTCCAATACAGCACTGCAAGCTGGAACACTGAGTGCTTTGTGTTGGTATTTAGGGTTACAACAGGCGAAAAATCCCACGGAGCTTTACAGAAGTGGTAAATCCAGCAGGGTCAATCCCATCTCTGACTCAATAGGATCAACATGCAGCTGAAGCTCACCTGGCCCAAGGTGCCATGGCTGGGCTTTATCTCACACACACACTCTGCATTTATCCCACATACACCTGCTTGGACACAAGAACATCCAGGCACTGCTGTCCTGCATCACCCCACTCACACATCCTCACCAACTGCCTCATTCTGCTCGTTTTCCTGAAAATCAGAGCTGTTATCCCTCATGGTGTCAAGCAATGGGGATAAAAAAGAAGGGACAAGTCAGGAAAGCTGTGCACAGGGTTAATAAGGGAAATCAGAAATGTTGGGACATCCTTCCTGCAGCTGTGCAGGTAACACCCAAGGGTTAGTGATAAGTACAATGATCCTTTTCTGGAAGCTCTGGTGACACCAAGTTCCTCCTCTGCTCTCTGCAACTCCCTGGCAGGAGGTTTGAACCATGTGGGGTCAGCCTCTTCTTCCAAGCCACAAGAGGAAACAGCCTCAAATTGTGTCAGGGCAAGTTTAGGTTGGGTGTTAGAGAAAAGAGGTGAAAGGGTGAAAGGGTGCTTGGGCATTGGCACACACTGTCCAGGGCTGTGGTGGAGTCACCATCCCTGGAGCTGTTAAAAAACTCTATGGATGTGGCACTTTGGGACATAGTTTAGTGGGGGCCTTGGCAGTCCTGGGGGAACTGCTGGACTCATCCTTATGGGGTTTTCCAACCCAAATGACTCTGTTTGCCTGATGCCCTGCAGAAGTCCTGCTGCCCCATGCTGAACTGGCCACGCACAAACCTCCCAAAGAGCCCCAGACAGCAGCACTGCAGCAACTCACACAGCTCCAGGTCAGGGGGCAGAAAAATAATCACCATCCCAAGCTGTAGGGGAGGTTGTTTCAATAAAACTTGCTAAACACTGACCCAAGAATAGCCACCAAGGCAGGGAATCAAACCTCCCAAGCAGCACAACGGCCTCAGGCACCTCAGGGGGGAGCAAGGAGAGGGTTTAGACACAAAACATCAGCTTTGCTGAAGGCAGTCAGAAAGCTCTACAGCAGTCACTCACTCCATGGCTACCTTTGCTCCATCAGAACAAGGAATTAATGCTCCCCCCTTTAGAACACTGCCACTGGTACTTGTTGCCAGCTGTGGTGGCCCCAGGGCAGCTTGTTCCTTTCTCCCAGCCCTGGTCGAGCTCAGATGCCTCCTCCATGACCAACAGCAGAGCAGGATGTGTCTCCCAAGCCACCTCAGCTTCAGCTGGACACAGGGACCATAGATACCACAGACACGAGGAAGAGAGAAGTTTGGGGTATGGTGCTTGTGACTTCAGGACACCAATTCATTGCTTATTCAAAATTCCATTTTTATCTATACCCCAACAACTTGCTCTTTCAACCCAAAGAAACATTTAGAGTTGAGCAACAAACAGATTTGATCATGAAAGGACAAGAATGGCAAACACACCCAACCCCCACTCGCCCCGAGGTGGTTTCTCCTGACTAGACAACAATGAGAACTAAATCTCACACAGGGAAGGACAGGGTGGACACAGAGAGGCAGAAACACAATGAAATAGAACTTGTGGGTTCCAAATCCAGGGAAGAGAAAGCCATGAACTGTGGGAAGCACCAGCTCCAGCTTCCCCCAGCACCCCGTGTGCCTTGTGCTCTGTCTCCAGAGCTGATCCAGCTTTTCTCAAGTGAGACCACTGGATCAAGGACTGGGGTGCTGCAAACAGCTCATGATGAAATCAGAGCACCAAGACTCTCTATCAAGTCACAACTTCCAAAAAGGAAGGGGACAGTGTTGGGCTTGGTGAGAGCATAGATATTTCTGCATGAAAACAGACAAACAACCCCCAAGGACACCCCAGGTCACCCAGAAAGCACTGCCTGTGGTCAGAGCAAGCCAGGCTTTGCAGGAAACTTAAAAAACAAGATGAAGGTGACTGGAGATAGTTGAGAGAGGGACAGGGCAAGACTGGAGCCTCAGGGACAAGGGACAGAGCAGGCACAAGAGGAAAGGAAGCAATGTGAGCCAAAATAAATGGGCAAAAGGCACAGGTAAAGCAAAAGAAAAAAGAAAAAAGCAATCAAGCCAGAGTTTAAGGGAATTATTTAATGGTGATTAAATTGCAACACAATACAAGAGTACAGACAGTGTTAGCATGAATCTAGTCACACACACTCCAGGTGAGGGAGGGGCAGCAAGGACTGGCTGCTGGGATTCCTCCCAGAGCCTCCGAGCGCAGTCACTCACACAGGGCTTGGTCTCCACGTCTCCTGCACAGCAGCATTTGTCCTGCTTTTAACCTTCCAGACACCCTCGGTGCTCTTGTCCCTGTGCATTCCCTGCAGGAAACCACATTTGCCAAACCCCATCAACTGAGATATGCAGCTTTTTCTCCAAGCCTACCCAAAGAGCCATGGAATGGAAGGAAGCAGTTACTGTGGGGCTGGAACTCCATTCCAGCTACCTGCAGGAGAGGGAGGGAGGCTTCTCTGACGCTGCAAGGATGAGAAGATTTCTCTGAGGTTCTGTATTTAATGGGGACAGCCTTCCTGCCACTCAGATACGCCTCCAGGCTTTTATTCTCCCCAGGAAGTGATTTCCAAGCTCTGCCTGGACACACTGGCATGCCTGGAGCCTTAGCCAAGGGCTCCTCCACCTGGAACAGGAGTGTTGAGCACATTCAGAGGTGCTTTGTTATCCTGGTTCTTTAGGTGACACATTCACTACTGCGAGCAGTTTTGCCACTCCCCACACCCCCGTGTCTCCTGCCTTGCTTCCCCCTTTGTGCTCAGGCACAAAGAAATCCACCTTTCATTGGGCAGAGCTTCTCATCCACCTTCCCTGGGATTCTCATCTTCTCCTGTACATCAGAACCAGGAACAAGAGCAGTTCTAGAGGTGTTTTGAAGATGACCAAGACTGTCAAAAAACAGAGCCAGGCATTGCTGTCTGCAGCCACAGCTGCCAAACACCAGGAAAGACCAGAGACATGGGACAGGGAACAGTTTGCTACACCCACTAAGGACATCAGATCATATTCAACTTAGCCCTGCTGGTTTTCTCACATCATTTGATGGCTGCAGACTGGACAGAAGAGTCTGAGGACACTTCAGGATGCAGCTTAGTTGGAAGGACTGGGATGACACGGTAATAATTAATTAAAAAATCCTTCTTGCCTTGCCCCAAAAGCTATGACAGAAATGCAGCAGCACATCCCACCACAGGACAAGCTGGGTGTTTCAAGCACAGTAATCAGGTCTCCAGCACTTCTGAGGATCAGTTCCATCCCAGTCTGCAGGCCCACAGAGGTTGGGCTTTGAGCCATGGGAATGTTGAAGCCAGCTCCTGCACACTGACGAGTGGCTGCTCAGTGCTGAGCCAAGAGAGGTTGCAAAATACATGGATCACATTCCTCCTCTGGGTCACTCTGAGCAGTGGACAGGCACTGATGAGCACAAGGAATGTATCCAGGCACAGTGTTCCAGCTTTGCTGCCAGAGATGGGGGGTTCTAAGCAGCCCAGCACTATTTTTAAATAAAACACACTTAGCACATGACAGGATAGAAGGGAATTACATGAACAATCTACATCCACAGAAGGCCCAGCACAAAGAAAGCCATGCAAAGGGAATCAGGCGACTTAAATTACTAAATCAAGGTAAAAACTAGACAGCAATGGAAAAGGTTGATGACATGACAAGCTCAGAATTCCTAGAAAGTTAGTGACCAGAGCCCCTGGCCTCATGTGCTGTTTGACATTAGAGCATACTCAATGCAGAGCATCAAAGGAGCAAGATTCTAGTCCCAAAAATAGCTGAGCTGGGTCAGGCTTTTAGTCAACTGCTAAAGGCTCCTCCATCTAGTTCACAGTACAACCCTCAACAACAAATGGTTAACCCCACAGGAGGTATACAGAGCACATCCTCCCATCTCAAACATCACCAGACCTGCATTTATTACACAACTGTGTCATGCCATCAGCATAAAAAGGCCAAAGATGTTTAAACACCTTACTGCAAATGAGCTCATCCCAACATGGGATGAGTTAATCCATCCTCAAAGTTGAATCTGTTACAGGTTCAGGACTTTCCATACACGTGTGGCCTGTTCATGTCCTGCCCCACCAGAAAGAGAAACCATCCACCTCAGTTCCCTCAGCTGTCACTGCTCCCTCCTCTCTGTCTCTCCTCCCATACAGTCTCTGATCTCTTCTAGTAACTGCCAATTTCCAAAGACAGCCAAAACATTCTTGGGCGGCTCAGTTGCAAAGCAACTAAAGAGAATTCCCCCAAACCGTTCACAATCAGTGCAACCCTTTCCCTGTATTTCTCAGTGATCCCATGGAAAAACATGGGAAGGCAACTCCACCATGGCCGAGGTGTACTGGAGTTCAGCAGGGGCACAAGGGGTCAGGAAAGGCAAGGCCATGGATCCAGGCTGGCACAAACCCCAGCCACACCAGCACACACTCCAGTTTGATGCCACAGGTGTTATCCAGACAGACCAGACACCAACACCCTGTGGACAACATGAGTGCCATGAGTATCAGGTGACCCAAGCCAAGCTTTGCAGCCCTGCACACCAATCTCTCCCCTTCCCCTGAGACCCAGCAGTCCCTCAGCCAGAACACATGGCCACGTGCTCCCTTCCTTCTCCAGAGAAGTTCTGCTCTGCCCTGGAGCCCCATGCCAGCAGAGCAGCAGGATCCTTGTGCCTCGGGAGAGGGCCACAGCTCCCTGCAGGAGGGCTCACACCTGCCAGCACTGAGCCACCAGGACATCGAGAGATGAGACAAGAGGAACAGATTTAGACCAAAAGCAGTGGACATTTATTCCTCGTTTGTGCAAGAGTGTCAAGATGCATTTGGGAATGGCTGGGACAGACCCTGTGGCCGGAGAGCCAGCGGCTCCAGCCTCTCCTGCCCGATGGCTTGGGTTACAATTCTACTAAGAGGAGATAAACTTGCAGACTCACCTACTGTCACACCAACGATGCTGGCAAATACACTTGTATACAAAGAAAAGTTTCAAACTACATTTTTTTTTCACTAGATTCAAGTGAAGACTTTGTTCCAAAAAAAAAAAAAAAGACACATACAAGTACAATTTAAAACTGTATGAACATTTGCAAATGTTTAGTGCAAAGTAATTATGTAAAAGCTACATTTTATGAAAGTTTGTGCTGATGTGTTTGGTAGGTTTTTTTCTTTTTTTTACCCTTTTACATCCATTTTTTTTAGTTACATAAGGTTTCACTTACCTACAGTACATATGCATTGTGTTAGGTCCCATGCAAGTGGGAGTAATACCATCAGGCTTTGTAAAATGTCACTCTGATTCGCATTTAGTAAACTGCTTATTTGGTTTAACAGTCAAGTTCCTGGCACACTACACATCCTGATTTCATCTAAGTGCTCAAGCTCCTGTTTGCCTCTTCAGGTGCCTTGTGTGATGCAAACCAAACTGCTTCACAACTTCAGCCCAAAAAGTTTTTTTAGAGAAATCCACCGTTAGTTTAAGCCTGTAACAAACTGCTCTGAAAATTAAAAGCCTATTCACACAAAGTTATATGTAATGACTGTAGTAATCAGTTTATTACACAGATTAATTCATTCTTGAACGTACAAGCTCCAGGGGAGCAGTTGGGTCTTTAAATACACACAAGTTTTCTGTCATATGGATTTTTTTTTTTTTTTACCCTTACATCCAGAAAGACCTAAGCAGTTAAAAAACTTAAGAAAAAATAAGAGCTATTAGCTAGGTATTAACTGAGAAACCACATACAAACCAAAAAAAGTATGAAGGGAGGGAGGGAGTTGAAACAAATCAACATCACTTGATGCACTAATAGCTCCAATCCATTTAAATGGTGACCGGTTAAACTTAGACCTTAAACACAGGATGTGGGTACAGTTTCTCATTGGTCATAACATTTACCTAAGGTGTAGGTCCTTCAGAATAAAATGAATACAGAAACAGCTTCAAGTTCTTCACCTTGCTTTTCATAACTATTATGAGTTTAAAAGGATTCCACTTAAAATCCTTCATGGATCAGCAACACTGTCCCTAGAAAATCTGAAACCCACCAGAACTCTCCCCATTCCCATCTGATTTCCCAATTTAACTCAGCAAGGAATGCTTTTAGGCTCACAAAGTTATGACTGAAGAACCAGCTTTTCACACACACACTTCTCTGCTAGGAGTCAATGTTGGTACGGGGAAATACAGTATTTCTAGTTTGTTGTTCCAAGTATGTACAACACGCAGCACTGCTGTATCAGGTAAACATGTGCACAGGGGAAGATGAGGCGTGGGCTCATAGAAAGCAGTCAAATGGAAATCAAAAGGACTTTCTCTTTCAGAGTTCCCCTATCTTTATTTGTAGAGGTTATCCAATAATTTCTTTAATTACATCGCATACTTCTGAGTCCATTCCCGAGCTATTCTGTTGTACCTGTATGTACAAAAAGAGGATTTACTTAACATGGCATCTGCACAGTATTTCAGCTCCAGCACTCTAGTCTACACATGGCATGAAATCACAGTACTATCAGCAGTTTGTAAAGTTTAAGAGCAAAATGAAACATTATGCAAACAGGGGAAACAAAGCCCACGGTGCTTCATGGAAAAGAAATACCTGGGTGTATTTACAACAGGAATACGTGATCTTTGTGACTGGAGGCACAAAATGGAGCTAGAACAGAGCTGAGAAAGGATTTTCAGGAAGGCTTTATCTGTGCCTCCCCCAGCCCCATCTGCTGTGTCCCTGGTGAAACTCTTACTGTATGGTTTCACTTGGTCATTCTGGGAAAGAGATTAAAATGTTTCCCCTAACTCCTGCTTCCCTGCAAAGTTAGGCCCAGGACCTGCCATCAACCAACAGCCTTATTTCTTCCTACACATTTGGCTGTTTTGATGACTGTCAGGATACAATGATTTGTCCATCAAGAATCTTTTTATTCTGAAGGCACAATATAATTCAGTTCCCAAGAAATCTAGCTTTTGCACCCAAATACCCTTTCCAGCCAGAGGAAGCTCAGTATACTTGTGTAAAAAAAAGCAGTTGTGTGATTAACTGCACTGCTGAAAGCTTCTCCCTGACAACAGAAGGCAAGCTGTTCATGTTCTACAGAATTTGTAGAGTAAAACACAGCCTGAAGTTTCCTACAGTTATGTACACCAAGTTGGTTTGGTGTTAGAATTCAGTCTGGAGATAATGTTCCTTAGCTTAAACAATCTGACAATCCACTCATAACTAACTCTCTCCTTCATATCACTGCTCAGAGACTACCCAAGGAGTAAGTTCCTTCTGTTTAAACTCAAAATTTATTTCCCTATTTTCAGAAAAAATATGAAGGAGTTCTGCACACTTAAAAGTGCAGATAATCACTGTTGATTGTGTCTTCAAATATGTGCTGCTGGTCTTGCAGCTCTCAAAACCAGGATGCATAAACTTCTCTAACACTGCTCCTCAAGTCTGCAGTAGAGGAAGCAAATTTGTGGACTATTTTCCTGCCCCTGATCAGATTTGGAGGGGAACAGAGAGGTAGGAAGTGTTTACAACAACACTGAACTGTTAAAGTGCTTGTTAGCACTGAAATTTCTCTATTATTGCTTGAAAGTCCTCCTGCCCCACTTCTACACCACTGGTTCTTCCTTTGTGTTGTCAAGTGAAGGTAAAACAGGGAGCTTCTGTTTTTAGTTTGTATGTCTCCAGACCCGGAGCTGGCATGGGGTATTCTCCCATTGGAGTAACTTGCTCTCCCTCTGGTGGTTATATGGGATTAAAGCAGCTCAAATGGTGGCACTATGAAGATCTCAGGGAAAAACACAAAAAAATTCTAAAGACGACCACAGAGCTTTGATTTGACTTTTTTCACTCTCACTCTTTTCCAAAAAACAGTTCCCCTCAGTTCCCCTTTGCTGTGTAAGTGTGGATTCTGCCCTGTCAAATTCCATGGGTTTTGGCTTCCATACTCACTTTTCTCTATCTGTTTTGTAGATCCGTGCAATCTCAGGCACTAAAGGATCATCTGGATTGGGATCACACAACAGAGAACAGATGGACAAAAGTACTAAGGAGAGAAAAGAGACACTGAATTAGTTCCAGGACAGCTGAGGACACCTGCACCAGTCAGCCCATGCATTTCCTTCCCTTCCAGCCAATAGCATCAGCAGTATTTATTTATGTTTGTCAAGGAGCATCAATCCCACATAATTCAGCTGAGTGATTTTGAACAAACTCCTTCTACCAAGTGAACTACACAAGTCTTCACAACCACAACATCACAGTGAGTAACCTCCTGGATAGTTCTGTCCAGCAGCAGCCCTAAATCACAAGAAGTGTTCTGCCTGAGCCTGGTACCCAAGAGTCCTCTGGGAAAACATCTTGCTTTTGCACCCGAAATTCAACTGTGTTCCCTAAAGCAGCCACCTCACTGTTGGATGACTCGGACAAGCATTCATCAAAAGTCAAACAGCAGACAAGTCCAGCTGAAATGCAGGAAACAAGGGCTGTTCATAGCTACTTGAAGTATCACAGAATGGTTTGGGAGGGACTTTAAAGCCCATCTTGTTCAAACCCCTGCCACGGGCAGGGGCACCCTCTAACAGTACATGTTGCTCTCATCCAACCTGGCCCTGAAGATCTGTTTAAAAATAAGCTGGTCTTGCAGTGAATTGAGAGACTTAATTATTTTCCAAGGGAAATTGAGATAGATTTAGTGTAGAGCAGCATTCAAATGACCCAAAAATGCCCAGCTCCTTGCTCTGCTATCGACCACAGACCCTAGAACTGGAGTGTCTCACTATAAATACATGGTGGGTGTATCCCAGAGGGCACATCCCGCTCGGCAGAGTGACAACCCTCACCCATACAAGGAGCCAGGACACTGCTGCAAAGCCACAAATAGCACATGGACATTCCTAGTCACTGCAGAGAAGGCAGGAAGCTATAAGCAAAGCATATTGGGACAACACTACACCAGGCATGGCAGGGACATCTTGCCCCACTCCTGAAAATGCCAAACATTCCCTTCTCTCAGCCTGTTTGGATCAAACAGTGCCACTCCATCTGTCCCTTCACCAATTGCAGAAAAGCAGTTGTCACAGTGCAGCCTCCAAGCAAGGTGCAGATGACAAGAGTGAGGAGTTTGAAGACACTAAACATAAATCTGCTCCAATTTCCATCACTTGCAGGAGGCAGATCTATCTATGAAAAATGAAAAGAAACAGCATGCAGTCCATAAAAACAACAAAAGAGTTAAGACAGGTTACAACAGAGATCACAGACTGGCTTGGCTTGGAAGGCCCTTCAAAGTCCATGTTATTCCACCCCCCTGCCATGGGCAGGGACCTTCCACTAGCCCAGGTTGCTCTAAGTCCTGTTCAACCTGGCCTTGGACACTGCCAGGGATGGGGCAGCCACAGCTTCTCTGGACAATCTGTACAAGGGCCTTACTACACTCCAGAGAGAAGATGGAAACAGGTCTGATATTCAGTTTATTTTCAAGTGGGACAAGAGTGAAAGCTTCCCTTAGGTCTGAACTGCACAAGTTGCTAAGTGTTGTGAGCACCAAGAACCCACAAAGCCACTTAGTTCAGTTTTCCCACCTATTTCTGTAGACCCTTCACTAAGGAATTATCAATTCCCAGTTCAAAGCTTCTAAAACATGTTTGGTAATAAACCAGTCTTGGTTTGGGTGACATATTTCAGGTTCTAGAAAAAGGAGAAAAGCTCTTCTCCCTTTTCCCAGTTTTCCACAGTGCATTTGTGAGAGTTAAGAGCTTAATGATTCTCCCCCATCAAACGGACACAGGGGACCATTTACTGAGCTCCCTCAGTGTGAAGGTCTGCAGAAGCCAGCACTGCTGAACTGCTGTCCCTTAGCACACACCCAGCACCAGTTCTTTTCCCACCTATAAATCAAGTCAAGCCCATGTTAGTTTTCAATGGGAACCCTCTCTGCCACTTCACACTGCTCCCAGTCAGTGCTGTTTCAAAATAGCTGTTTCTCTAGCAATTTTCCTGAAGCTCGTTTCTTTCTGTCTGTCAGACTCCACTGCTTTGGTCACTGAAGTTTCTTCAGCTGCAGGATGAACAAGGCAGGCCCAACCTGAGCCCTGCCTTCACCAGAAGACACAGGAAATCCAATCAAAACTTTTCTGGTCAACTGTTTTAACTACTCCCTCAAGTTTTATCTTATCACAGTCCTTCAAAAAAATCAAGGACTTTTTTGAACACAGTGGCTCAGCCTTCATCAGCAGAACCACACTGCAGGTCTGTCCACTGCTCTCTGCCTACCCTCACACCCCTTTTCCTAACACTCAGCAGTTCACTTTTCAGTATCACTCCAAAAACACTGAATAAAAATGGACACAAATCATTTGGCTTCAAGCTGCACTGCCACATTCAGCTGCTTTGATTTATTTTTCTAAGTCTTCATTATTTCAAACTATTCTCATTACACTCACTCTTGCTGGTGACTTCACATCATTCCCTTTTTATCTGTATATCCTCATCAAAAAAAGCATTTTACACTAAACTGCTTTAATTTGAATATCTTGCTGAACCCAGCTATTTGTCCAAAATCAATTCTGCAAAGTTTCTCCTGAGGTTCTCCACTACAATACTGCACATGCACATGTTTTTAGACTAACATGCAGAAAAATGCCTTGGAAAAGGCACCACTTCAAAGTTTCAAGTGCAAGGGTAAAGGGGAAGCAACCCTTACAAATGTCAGCTGTTTATCAGAGGTCTTTGATGCATCAGAGTAATGAGTTAAACCAACACCATAGAATAAGAGACTCACCAGGCCACCCTCCCTCTGCAGTCAAGATTACTGCAATGAATTCCACAGCAAAGCCTTGACGTTTTCTAATTAAATTACTATAATGTTACTATCAGACAATAAAAAGAGATTTCCAAAAAAAAAGCCTGGAACCACAGCATCAGGTTGGATAACTACACAAGGCAGGTAAATGACACTTTACACCTGAACATCCTGCATGGCCATGGGCAAAGCATTATCAGCTTGGCAGCATCCCTTCAAGTCTCTCACTGGCAGGGATGTACCACAAGTGTGCACTCTTTGAATCTAACTCTGGATTTTTCTCAGTAATAGCAAAATAAATTTTACTTGCCATTGACACAAAGGAAATAACTCTGTACAGAATTATTTTTCATCTTATCACTCTTACCTGTCAGAGCTGTCCAGCCACTAAGCAACTTAAACCACTGTCAGTTTGAAAGCTCCTTTTCACTTGAAAATTGGTTTTGCTTTGTTTTATTTCACCAACCAGGCAGCCTACTGACCTCCAACCCTTCAACTACACTCCCCATCTATCTGTGCAGCCAACAGATACAATTTACCCTTCAGTGTGCTTCCTGCTGCCAGGGACTAGCACAGACCAAGTACTCCTCAACACCAAGGAGCAGGAGAACAAACCCCATCAAGTAGAAGGGCTGCTAACAAAGTGCTTCTAGAAAATGGGCTCAGCTTCCCCACAGAGCAATGACAGAAATGCATTCTCATCAGGCAGAATGATCACTGAACACTTACAAGACTGCTTGAGTAACATGCAAAATAAGGCCCACCAGTGTAACACTGCACAACTGAGACCCAAGTTCCCACTGCAAGCCTTTCCTTTACAAGGCATGAGACACTGAAATTCATGGGCAATCTTTCTCCAGGCAGCTCCTCTGTGCAGAAAATCATGCCACTGACAGCTTGTCAACAAGACCAGCTCCAGTCCCCTGCTGCACAGTCCACCTTAGCAGCTGCTCTGCTGTACTCTCACACCACCAAGGTCAGCCCACCACCCTCCACGGGCAACTGCACCATCCTGGTTCTGCCCCACCTCAAACTGAGCAGATGTAGATGCAAATTCCACATGTAAATTCCATGGCTGGGCTTTCTTCCTGCTATGAAGCAGCTCAGCCATTAGTCCATGATATCAGTGCTCCACAGGTCCTTCCAGCACTAGCCAAAAAAGCAGTGCAGAAGATAATTTAAAGCCCATCTGGCTACTGGGACATCCAAATTTAGGTGTGTAAAATTCCTGGAACTCAGAGGTGAAAAGACTCTTCAAAGCAGCTGATCCTCTTATCTTCCAAAACACAAACCCCAAATCATTCACTTTTGTCTGCAAAGCCTGATTGGTCTAATATCCACCACTCCAGCCACCTCCTTGACACAGGGTACCAACCACTACAGATTCTGATGTTAAGCCTAGCTGAAATTCCAAACAAACTCGTTCCAGTACAGCACTCATCCATGGGGCACTTCAGAGTAAGGAAAAGCAGCTGAGGAGCCATGGAATCTCCAGCTGAATTCACAGAAGGGAGATAAATGGCACTTATTTTTCCAAGGTAATGAGCTACCCAGAAGAAACAGCTGGTGTGTTCTGATCCAACTGCTGTTTGGTGCAGTTACTGCTCTCCAAAGAGGAGCCAGTTTAGAAACCATCTAGGAGTAAAGGTCCATTTCTAAGCAGACTCAGAGACTGCACCAACAAAATGTTTGTTACAGTACCAAGAAGGTGCTGAGATGGTTGCTGTGCATGCCAGACTGGCAGGACAGCAGGATGACATTCTCCATCCTGGCTGGAGTCACACCAGTGTCAGGACCAGCTGATAATGGAAAAGCTCATGCAGTGACACAGAGCAGTTGGATAAAACAGGGAAGCATCAATCTCTGGCCATTATGAGCTCACAGCACAGCAGTGGCAGCAGCCCACCTCACATGCTCTATCCCAGGTGAATGACAAACACCGTGCCAGGGCTTCCCAAGGAAAGCGATTTGTCACCTCCTGGAGACCAGGCCATGGGTTCTGGCAGACAGTGCTGTGCTTCTGGTCCAGCCCAGTTTCTGAGCATGAAAGGAACCATTTGTCAGCTCAGGTTTAACTAAGCCTGGTATGCTGGGAGACACCTCTGCCAGCAGAAATGGGAGCTTTGGACATGTGATGCTGCTGAAGAATTCTTAATTCTGCTTTGAAGGGTTTATCCAGCTGTCCTGCTTCTCTCACCAGTGAGGGCTCCTTTGTTCATCATTAGCCTGGCAGGCTCCACATCAAGATGCTGCTTCCACCTCTATTCCTCAAAAATCAGGAAAAAACCCGATTCCTGTAAGGAGCATTCTCCTACATAATCACTGTTTTTGAGTTTCAGGCCCCAAACTCTTGAAACTTGAGATGCACAGTTGTCAAAGTCTTTATCAGTACTGACAGACGTTAAGCTTGCAGCATTAAACACTGGAAACACCACTGACCAACAGGTTCAAATGCCTGGCTCCTGACTGTGAACAGGCAAGATGCATCCAAATAAATGAAAGGAATTCTGCCCTCTGCTCGAGTTAAATCCTATTTCTTAACCACAACCCCATTTCCAACTCCTCCAGCCATCTTCCCCAGCCTTACAGGAAGTGTACCTTTAAATCTGAGCAGTTTAAACTTCTGCCTTCAAAGCAACTTGCACTCCTGCTAAGTCAGTTCAACAATTTCTGGTGACAAAAGAAGAAAAGTTAAGTGTTGCCCAGTCTATCACAGACTGGTTGAAACTGGAAGGGATCTCTGGAGATCATCTTCTCTCAAACAGAGCCACCTAAGACAGGATGTTCATGACAATGTCCAGGGGCTCTAGAGTATCTCTAAGGTGGGACAGGCCACAACCTCCCAAGGAAAAACCTGTGCTGGTGCTCAGCATCCTCACAAACCACAACATCAAGTGTTTCCTGCTGTTCACAGACCCTCCTGTGCTTCATCTTGTGCCCACTGCCTCTTGTCCTGTCATTGGGCACCACTGAGAAGAGCTCTGTCATCTCTGTATCCTCCCTTCAAGTATTTACAGACACTGATAAGATCCCCCTGAACCTCCTCTTCTTCAGGCTGAACAGTCCCAGCTCTCAGCCTGTCCTCCTAAGGGGAGATGCTCCCAGCCCCTCCATGGCATTCCTGGCCCTTCACTGGGCTCTCTCCAGTACATCCACACTTTCCTGGGCTGGGGAGCCCACACTGGATGCTCCAGACACAGCTTTGTCAGCACCCAAGAGAGGGAAAGGATCACAGCCCTGCTGGCACCACTCCTTCCTACACAGCCTTTTCTGGAGCCAGGGCAGCTCCTGGGAAGCTGCACAAGTGGCTCAACTACAGTTGTGAGAGTTGAAACATAAAAATGGGCATTTCCCTCAGAACCCCAACTTGGCACAGCTGGAGAGACTGACCCACGCTCTGTGACAAAGCCACTCCCAGTGATGTGGGTTAATGCTGCAACAGGCAAACTACAAGCCAAGATGATCAGAAACCAACTTCCTGATTTCGAAAACAGCACTGTGAATGTACAATTCAATCTCTCAGTACTATTACTTCCAGCAGATCTTAGTTAAGTGATTCTTGAAGAGCAACATCACAGAAAATCCTCACTGCATGGAAGTCTGGAGAGTGGGAGCTGAAGTCATACACAAATGAGGCTGAGGTTGCTCACTGCCCCTCCAGCACATCCACACAGGCTCCATGACTTATTTGTTACAAAACATGGGGACAAGAAGAGCAAGCCAGCAGATTAGTCCAACCTTCACTCCAGAAGTGCTTTAGTCCAGAATTAACTCTTGCACAGCCACTTGCCAAATTCAAAAGTGTGTGTTTCCCCCAAAATGGCTGAGAATAGCTGTAATAATGTTAAAACATCTCATTCTCCCTGTTTCAGGCAACAGGGATTCTTATTTATGCAGACTTGAAGATAATGTTTTTAATTTAAGCCTACGCATTCTACTTAAGCCTTGGAGTTCAAATTACCCACCACAGTGTAGTTAAGACTATATTTCGAGATTATTTATTCTTCACTATGTATTCTTGAGGGAACACCGAGTTCAGAATTACTAATAAGCAAGTCAGCTGTTGTACTGAGACAGCCACTGCTGTTCTCCCAAGTTTTAACAATTGTAGGAGGGACTGAACAAAACCCCCAAATGCCAATCACCTCTATCATAGCCACAATCACTTTATTAAATTGTTTACAGAGGACTGGCTCCAGAGTGTGAGGAGCCAAGACCCCTACCTTTACCAATAAACTGGAATGATTAAGTAGCACTGACATGATTTTTCAATCTTTCAACCAAAAAGTGGCACTTCTAACCCAAAGGAAGTCACTGCACACCTCTTCCCCTCTCTCCTTTCAGGTTGAAGTGAAAAACATCTTCATTTACCACACATGAACTGTGAGCATAACAGTGAGCTGCTGACAGTGCTGCCTCCCAGCTGTCTCAGGAGGAAGCTGTGCAGGATAAAACTCTTTCCTACAAGGACTGTTTCTGCTCTTCTCAGATTTCTGAGAGTCAATAGGAAGTACACTTTTTCATAGCTGTGCTCTAAGTTATCTGCTTAAAGATTTTAAATTCAAACAGCATGCTCCCAGTAGCACCCAATTTAAAGGGTGGCACAATTTAGGAAATACTCTAAGAAATCTACACTACAAATAATAAATTGCTGCTTTGGAAGAGGTGTGAGTTTATTGCTGAAAGTTTTAAATCTTACTATTCACCTAAATTACCTAATCCAACAATTCTTCCTGCTAACAACACATTCCTTCTTTGATAACTTTGCCCAGTTACCAGAAAGCAGAAACATCCCTGAAGACACATTCTAATCTGACTTAACACAAGATTTTAACCCCAGAAGATTCAAGTTGCCTTTGTGGACTTTATATCCATTTGTTCAAGATGGGAACATTTCCCCTAAGTATCAGCTCTTTGCTTATGAAGTTGAAGTCTGCCCTTTGACAGGGCATCCCTGTGATTCTGAGGAAAGATTTCCTGTAAAATTGCCTCTAAGAATTTGCTTTGTTGTTTTAATTCTTTCAGTAAACGCAGCCCAAGGGAGCTGGGATGAGGTTTTCTCCCAGGTCAGAGCTGTGTGGATGTTGTGCTGTGTGCAGCAGTGTGGGCATTCAGCTGAACTGTTCAGCAATGTTCAGCACTACAGAGCCCCCCTAAACCCAGGATGGAGAGGGGCACTGGAAGGGGCAGGTGGCACAGAACAGCCACCCTGATCCCATGGTTTATTCCAGCTAAGTCACAAGAATATTGTTTGAAAAGGATAAGAAAAAAAGAATCCAAAGCAGAACACAGAGGGAGATTGAGATGTTGAAGCATATTGCAAATGTATTTGGGCAGTAAAATTAACACTAGGATGTACTTTCTGAGTGATTAAAACTGACAACCACTAATAGGCAGCTCACTGTCACCCTGGACTACTCTCTTAAATTCTTGCCCCATCTTCTCCCAGTGTCCTAATTCCTGTCTATCTTCCAGTATTTTCAATCGTGCTGTCTATCACCCCATCATCCATATGGTGACTTCAGACCAGCCTAAAACAATACAGCATTTTCTTGTTAAGCAGCAATTAAATCAAACCAGAACAGACATCAGTGCTTGGGGCTAATTTAGTGCTTCTAAGAGCAGCCAGCACTGACTGAGAGGACTTGTAAGAAAACTGCAGCAACCTGACAATCAACCATTTTTCCTTCATTGACATCACTTTTTCAGTTCTTTCAGGACTTTGAGCCTTGTGTCCAAACAGATTCACTTCTGACAAGAGACAAGGAAATTGTTTTGCGTTTCCATTTGCTTCTGCAAATGCCTTTAGCTGGACAGACAAGGTGGGAACTTCTGTGGGTTCAGGGAAAGGCAGACAGTGATGATGTCCAAGGAATGTACCAGGATCACCTGTCTGAACCAGAAAGTGCCTGAGAACATCATATGTAGTTGGAGAGAAGGACAGGCAACAGGAGAGCCTCAGAGCAGGGACACTGTGAAGGACAATGTAATCAATGTGACAACTGCAGCATTTGATTACAAGGACAGTGTGAAGCTACAGAACAGAAGGGTTAAGACATGATCATGCACAGGGTAGACTCCAAATGTTCCTAAATAGCCATGGGTAGACCTACAGATTTGATCATCAGTTTGCAAATCTACTGTTTCAATAGCCAAAACAAATCCAGCCTGTGTCTTCTTTCAAGATGCTTAAAGCCTCCTATTTATATTAAATGTGAATATTGCTTTACCAGACAAAGGCTACATTCCAGTGCCCCACAAGCTAATACAGTTCACAGGGACCAAGATGCCATTAGCTAATTATATTAGATTGTTCAAGCTAAGTAAGTTTTAAACTGTGTTTCAGTAGTCTACATCATTGGAAGTTCTGTTAAACATGGAGCTCTGATGATCCCTTGACAGAGAAATTCTTTTTAATGTGACAAAAATTAGCACCTTTACTATTTTTTAAAAGCCACAGCTGCTCCCTTACATATTTCACTCTGAGTGTATCTTGAACATTAAAGTCTAGGTTTTATTTTATATATATTTATATCTGTTTTTAGCTGGTGTTCTGAGGTGAGGTGGCAGGAGTATGTACTCAGTAAGACTTATCTGATCCACTGGCAAGGCTGAGGGGTCTCCCTATGGCCACAGGGAAGCTGGATGTCCCGAGTGTCCCATGCTCAGGAATTGTCTGCAAGCTCCATAGAGAGTCACAGGACAGAAGCTGTGACCACAGAAATGATGGATTCCAGCAGGAATGCAGCAGTTTTTACATCCCAAATCAGTACTTCATTTTAGCAAGTAAAACAAAGTAAGCACTGGAGGTACCTTTTGAAATAGTTAGTGCTGGGGACCACTGTGATCGTAGAATATCAAGACAAATGCTGCCATTACTGTTAATATTTGGATGATAGATTCTTGTTGTAAATGCAACCTGCAGAAGAAGAAAAATTTCAGTGTAGGCTCACAAATATACATCACATGTATCCACATGGTAACGAATAGATTTATGGCAGAAGCCACTCACCTTAGGTGGTTTGAAGGGATAATCTGTTGGGAAGTGAATTGTCAAGAAAAATACTCCACCTTGATAGGGACTGTCGTTCTGTTAATGAAAAAGAATCATTGCAGCTTGAGGAGTTACCACAGGACCACCAGCCATAAAAAGCCATGAACATCAATTCTCTCATACTTACTGGTCCCATTATTGTAGCTTGCCAATGGAACACTGAAAAAGAGAGAGATTTACTTCAGTTTGGAGAAGCTCAAGTAATGATTTACTTTCATCCAGACAAAGCAGCACAGAAAAGAAAAGTCTATTTTAAAAACAAAGCCTTCTGAAAGGCTGCAGGGAAGCGAGCCAAGGAATTAAAAAGAGACAGAGGGAAGCACTCGACACTGCAGCCCTCACTCCAGGACTGCTGTGGTGCCACACGTGCCCTGCAAAAAATCCCATCACAATAAAAATCCACCTAATTCCAGACAGCTTCTCAGACTCAAAATTGTGAGTTTAAACACTGTAATTTCTAATGATCAGCTGAATCAGCAGCCATGACTGCCCTCTTTGAGCCAGCTACAGCGAAGGTCCAGCATGAACTCACACCTGCTCTCCTACTCAGACCTGTGACACATGGAGGAGAAGCCCAAGCTCTGTGTAAACCACACGTACAGAGGTGACCTAAACCAGTGGTGCTCTCACAACCTTTAAGCCTAATCTCCACAGAGGCCTCAAGATTCCATTAAAGAAGCAGAAAGAACCATCCTAAGAAAATGCAGGAATGGAGCAGGATGTGCCAGGACACACTTCCTGTTCAATGGACAGGAGTTAATGCTGACTTGTATGCATCTGCCCAAGAGAACTTTCATCTTCACAGGATTTGTGAAGAACGTTGCTGGAAGACAGTCAAAGCTGATAGTCCATTGGAGGTGCACAGGGGAACCCTGAGAACTCCCCAGTCTCCACAGGCTCCAGCACCTGTGCAAAGAGCACCAGCCTAGGAAATTATCTGTGAATTAAGACTATGGAAGCTTCCCTCATCATGGTGGTCACCTACACAGCACCTTCAGAGCTGGGGAATTGTAGAAGACTCCAGTTGTTTCAAGGAAGTCTCCAAGACAGGAGATGAAGCCACCTGGAAGTGTCTGTGCCTCACTGGCACCTGGTGTCCTCAGCTGTCAGGACTATCTGGGCCAAAAGCAGGAGTGGTACTACCTGTTCTCATCTAGCACGAGCAGTTTTTAATTACATATAGTACAGGCATTACATAGGTACAGCTCAGAATGATCTCATACAAGGAAGGAGGAAAAAAGCAGAGTGGGAGCAGCCCTGCAAGGCCAGGGGAGAAGAGTGTTGGGTTGGAACAGGTTTGTTTTAATCTACTCCTACATTTCTACAGGAATGTGTAACTTTCTGTACACTTCAGCATTGCTGACTAGCTCAGAAATTATTCAGAAAGATCTCAGCAGCTCATTTTTTCCTTTTAGAAAGGATACCTGAGCTTAGAGTTCTCAGCTCTAACAGAGACAGAGGATTTCACTATTTAAATATTCACACTCAGGAGCCTAGCTTTGAGAAACTCTACATCCAATGCAGAACTATGAAACCAGGACAGCAGCTCACATGCAGCATTCATCCATCTTCCAGGGGTTCAGACAGTTTCCCAGGAGCTCCCTGACACCTACAGCAGGGAGAAACCTGGAGGAGAGGACAGAGGGGCAGCAGAAATCCCACAGGAGATTGTAGCCAATCACAACAAAACCAGTAAAAATCTCATAGGCACCAGTAGATGCTGATAAGATTCACTGTGACTGCTCTGCAGAGGCACCACTGAAAAGAGAACCTCAAATAACCAACAATTCCTTTAAACCCAACAAAACCCCAGAAATAAAAACTTATCCACAGGCAAGCTCTACTTTTTGAAAGCTAGAAGGGAGGTTTGTGTTTCCTCCCACTCACTCCCACCCCAGACTTGGATGGCTGTTTAACCTAAGCTTTAAATCCTGATAACATCCACGACAAGTGTGGTGAATGCAGAGATGCATTTATCATGCAGACCTTATTCCAATTGATTCTTTCCTTTGAGATCAGCCATACAGGTATTTACACAGGCAGGGGGCTGTTGGCTTTCAGTAGGTAAGCACAGGTACATATCTGGAAAAGGCTAAGCCACTGGAAGCACACCAATGTCATCCAGTCCCCAGCACATTTCCAAAACACAGGCCAGAGGTGGGTGGAAGCAAGTAAAATCCCATTCCTACAGTTCAGGCAGGAACAGCCCTTTACTTTCTGAGGTTCATGAACTACAGGGATGAGAAGCTTACAGCTGGGGACAGTTTGTATCACCTGGAATAGCCACAGGACAGCACTTTGCAAGCACAGCATGCCCTGAATGCTGGGAAATGTCACTCTGACAAGGCAGCTGCTGCAGACATGGAGCACAGGGACCTGGGAGAAGGCACCTTTCTCTTGCTGCCACTGCTATCCACTTACACACATCCAAATTGTGACTCTCAGGAACAAAAGTCTTTCATTAGAGGTCTTTGAGAAAGGTGGCACCAGGAGAACTGAATAATACTTTAAAGCTTTCTGTAGTCAGTAGTAACTTTCCATTCTCAGCCTTCACCAACTTCTGTTACCACCTCCTCTGCCAGACAATCGTCATCACCTTTGATAAGGCTTTGGAAAACACAAAGTAGTTTATCATGGCACAAATCACACTTGCTAATTTAAGGGAATAAAAGCCTCTGACTGGCTCTCCATCTTAGTCATTTCTTGTCTATGAAACTACAAACCTCTTTCAAATACTATTTGGAAATCAGAAATCAGTTGTGAAGTAACTACTGCTGAAACCCTCAAAACCAAGCTGGGCTTGCACTCATTTGAAAGAGCTGCTGAACAAAAACATTCCCACTAATTTTAGTATTTTCACCCTCAGGTCTCACGTGCTTTTTTTTAAATGTAGCCCTATATTTCTACAGGAATGTGTAACTTTCTATACACTTCATCACTGCTGAGCAACTCAGAAATTATTCAGAAAGACCTTGGCAGCATTTTTTTTAATTTTAGAAAGGACACCTGAGCCTAGAGCTCTCAGCACAAAGGAGGGTTTCCCTGTCCCACTCTCCTCTCTCAGGAGCCTGGATGCTTTGCTGACATCACTTGTCAGACCACACTGCACAGCAAATTCAGCGTGTGCTGTTTAGGGGCCATTGCAGTCACAGCTTCCAAGGGTTCTCCAGGGGCCTTTTCCACATGTCAGAGCTAACCTATAGCTATAGGTTGCTGTAGGGAAGAGTGTGAGCACAGACCAGAACAACAACTCCCAGTCACACCCCAGGTGAAGAGACTTGCACAGGAAGGCCAAGAAGATTGTCTGAGGCTGTCTCTTACACAAGACCTGGCAGTGCATGCTGATTTGAGTACAGTTTTCAGACACCATATATAGTTTAGATATCTGAGTTCAGACGGCTGTGGGCAGCTGCTTGGTTTGACCACAGATCTACTGAGGTTTTCTAACACCATGCCCCATGAGAATTCCAGAACAGTTAATTTCAAAGGTGTAATTTAAGATGTGCATTGAGTTGCCCAATCAATAGAATGGGAATAATACCACTGGCACACAAAGAAGGTGTAAGAAAAGGAAGAGCAGCAAATTTAAGATCAGGAGGTGGAGTATTATCTAGTACTCTAAAAGAAACAGAAGGCTTCTCCTTGCTGAGGAACCAGACATCCCACTTCAGAAAGAAAAGCAAAACGTGGGAGAGGGCAGGTGCTTATTGAGAGCAGATACTCACTGTCATCCCCGACAGGCCCTGCTGAACACTGTGCTGGAGGATCACGTGCCAGGTCGTTCAACTCCTAAAAAACAGGAAGAGTTTGTTTCACTTCATTTCAAAAACAACCATGTCATTGCTCAAAGGCTGCTAGGGGCACTCAGGCAGAACCACAGAACTAATAACCAGGACTCTGCAAAGTAAAGTTGCATCTTAAACCCAAGAGATACATTTGGCACAGGCCTCAGTGACCTGTCCAGGCTCCAGAGCCCTGAGTCACAGCAAGCCTCACGTCACAGGGGTTGCCAGGTTTGCCTGCATTGGTCCCAAGCATTACCAAGGTATTCTATCTTCCACCAGCCCTCGGGTCACAGAGAGATAAGATGGCCTCAATCCAACAACTCTCAGTATCAGCCTTATTTTTTATTCCCCCAGTTGTAACAGTTCCAGTGCTGCTCCAGCTCCAGCGATCCAGTTTATCCCCTCCACAGCCAGCCTGCAGCACACACAGCTCCCAGAGCCTGGGGCTGGTTCACCTCCACACATGCACATCAGTGACCATGGGTGGAATGGAATAAAACACGAGGCCTTTCATACCTACAGACCTCATCGAAACCCCCACTTTTCAGTGGCTGTGCCAGTCAAATTTTCCTCTGAAGAAATCCTATTATGAGTCTGAATAAGCTGAGTAACTCACAGTACACCTGAAATATACTATTTTGCTTCAATTTGAAGCAAAATTTCAGCATTGTTACCAGTAATTCACAACAGACATTTGCTCAGAAGTGGATGCTTGGTGGGAAGTGCAAATAAAAGTAAAACTTTTAAAGTCAAACTTTATCTGCTCCATTTCTGGCTCAGTCACTGACCTGCTTTGCATGATGGGCTGGAACATATTACCATTATTCTCTGTGAACTCAGTCTAGAAAGCTGAACACACACCAGATAAGGATTACAACTATTATCTAGTGCTCAGGAAACACTCCCATGCTGTCCCTGGTCCATTGTGTGTTCAGCTTTTCACCCCCCAGAACACTCCCAACTGGAATCTCCACACCAGGCTTTTGGCAGACAAAACATTTAAGTACAATGATTAAGACAAGCTGATTGCAGGAATGGAAGAAATTTGCCATTTAATGGCCTTTTGTTATTTACAGGCAGTGATTAAGCTCTTCAACAGATGATCTCTGGGAGTTCCAGCTTCTACTTCCCAGGAACTGGGAGGCCACCACTAAGCAAACCCACAGAGACAAATGCTGCCTCACATCAAACACACCAATCTGTGTATTTCCCCCTCTGGATGCAGTGCCCCAGAAAACCTCACAGGCTCTGACACACACACAAGTTTGGGTTTTGCCCTCAGCAACTTCGAGCTTCTAGAGAGCCCTGCTGGAAGCCTTCTTGACTTGACACCAGACTATGAAGCTCTTCTAGTGCTCTGCTGTGCTTTTTCCACTTGGTGTTCAGCATGGACATGAACAGGAACATACACTGAGCATGCAGCCTTCTCCCTCCTGGAGGTGCAGAGAGCAGTCTCCAAGTGTCTTCCAAAGGCACAAAGCCCTCTGGAGTTGTTCAGCACCCTGAACCACCAGGGCAGCACAGGAACATGCAGAAACCTAAACACACCTTGCTCAGGGTCAGTCTAGTCAGACTACAAATGATGAAGTGAGTCCACACACAACATGAAAACTTTAAAACAGCAATGTATCTACTCCTTCTAAAGGTGTATGGTATACATTCCACTTCCAAACAGTACTGGACTCAGATTTTCTCAAAAAAACCAAACTATTTAATGCTATTGTATTCAAAACCCCAAACACAAAACTAAAAAAATGTACTCCTTACCACTTCTCATTTTATGCATTAATATTATACATCCACAAGACTTGGAAGGTACAATTGTAAGAATGAATCCATGTTTTCCATGCACGACCACAACCTACCATGGATACCAATGAATACAAGACATACATCTTCCCTGCTATAAAAGGGAAATAGTTACCAACATGAGCTTGGGCACACATTCTCCTAGTGAGTAGAATACACAGCTCCAGAGCTGTCCTGACATCTCCTACATCCTGCTGCCCAAATGCACCAACCACCTCACCAAACTGCATAACAGAGGGACCACAACAGACACAGAGGCAGCAGTGAAGTTCAGGTAGCAGCAGTTTCTCATCAAAATACTATTTCATTCTCTGCATCTTCAGTTCCAGGGAGACTTCTGAATCTTCTGAAGCCCTGAGTATTATCTCAGTAGAAAGTGATGACTTACAACAACCACTTGTACCAGTGACAAGGTGGCATTTCAGGTTCTGCTCTGTAAATTCACAGAGTGAAACATCACAGATTAAAAGGTCTATGTAAAAACCAGTGTGTAAGTTCCTTGTGCTTAAAAATATATTGCACCAACTCTCAATTCAAGCCCCCGCAGCACAAAACTCCCCAAATTTTGTAAGAACAACTTGGAGAACAAGCTCAGCTCCTCCCCTTCACCCCTCAAGACTCCTCTGGAGTGCAGGCACAGCTGCTTCTGCCTAGAAGAGAAGCAAACACACCCCTGGATGTCCTGGCAGGGCATGGATAAGCCCTTTAACACGCCGTGCCATTCCCTTCCAGCCGCTCTAAGACTCCCACTACACCTGCAGAGCCAAGTTTAGGAACAGGAAAGGAGCAGCTCACGGCGGCATCTACCCAGGCATGCTCAGAGACGAGCACCCACAGCTCTGCACAGAGCCAGGCACCTGCCCCAGAGGTTGTTCTGCCTTCTGCAGGCTCCTGTTCAGTCCCAGAGAGGTCTTGGCTTCCAGCTGTTGCTGAGGGATTCTGAGAACCAGCTGGTTTCTGTAACTCAGAACAAATGACTCTGGCGTCCCCATAAAACTGGAACTCATAACACATAGAGGATTCAGTTACAGTCTGGTATCATCTACAACCTGAATGTATGGGATCCCAAGTTGCAAGGCCCACTGGTTTTCCCTGTAATCCAGGAACTCTTGCTGGTCCATGATCAAAACTGACCTTGACCACACTAATATTAAGCCAAAACCTGAAGAAAGCCACAGCAGCTTCCACTCCAGACAGTTTTTGATCCTTAAGCACATGCAGGTTTTGCTTCAGGAATTTACAAGCAGCCTTAGATCAAGTTCCAGTTTGAGTTACTCAGCTCCCAGGGCAGCCTCATCCTGAGCTGGCTTTCCAGCTGAAGGCATCTTACAGAATTTAAAGTTTCTGCCATCTCCCCTCAGCAAAATACCCCTGGGGCTGGGCCCACTGCTGTGGATCCTACCATTAACCTGACCCATCTCACAACTTTTAATGAGCCTCTTAGCAAAAATGAGGAAGTGGAAGTACACCACAAGCAAGGTTCAAGGTGTCCTGCCTAAAGATCAAGTTGAACAAACCTACTACCATTAAATCCACAAAGAAGATACCCTAAAAGCTACAAAAATCTCACAAGAAACTGACATTTAGGTTCCAAAACCAAATTTAATCGTGCCCTTAAGTTCCCAACAAACCAATTCCTACTCAGGGATTTCAGGGAAGCATTTTAAAGAAGATGGAATGTGCTTATACCAGAGATACCCCAAGTGTGCTTCCCAAGTCATGAAAGGCATCAGCTGCCAGCAAGGCCTCGAGGCTCACAGGTAAACCAGTGCCACCAGCCTCACTCAGCCCCACACCACCCTCAACCCTACCCACTCCTGTTCTACCTCCTAGGAGCTGGTACATTGCCTTTAAAACACACCTCAGTGCAGGCATCCACAAACTGCACCAGAAGCTTTCAAAAAACTATCAAACACAAATGATTTAAGTCTTGTAAGTTTAACCATGCACATGTTTCAAGTTATAATTATCAACTCCAAAGACATTTGTTAGTGAAGTTCCAATTTACTCCTCTAGACAACAAATCCCTTCCCAGTGTAACACACTCCTGGTAAAACCTGCTCTGGCCAAAAGATAAGACTAGTTTTAAGGATTAAGTTAATGCTAATACAGCCTTCAGTAAGAATAACCAACATAACTGCAACATCAAGAAGCCAATCAGGCAAGTAAAAAGCCAGCACAGTTTAATCAGCTCCAGCAATTTCACTGAGCCTTGGTACACAGTAGAGCTCCTCAAATCCACTCCAACACACTATATGGTTTCCTCTGAATTATCCAAAGTCCTCTTAGCTTGAGCTCCATGGGCTTTCCACTCTGCTCCAGTTTGAGCTGCTTTCACACCGTACTTTACTGAGACCACATTAGCTTGATTATAAACCTAATTTCTGCCTCAGGTTGCTGCTGTAAATGAAATAAGCTTTCCATCTGCCTTTGGCAAGTTTACTTGCCTGAAGCCCCTGAACCCTTCAGCAACAGGCAGTGTAGGGAGATGTTATAAAACCCTGACTTATGTAACCAAAAAGGAACTCATAGCTACTTTAGCCATGAGCTGCTCCCAGCTTCCAACAGAGTAAAGCCAAGCAATGGGGAATGAGGGCCAAAGTCGAAGGGATCACACCCTGCCTCACCTCAGGACCATGGCACCGAGGAGCTGCCAGCTCCCTGTGCAGGGCAGCGGGGCAGGAGGGTGGGAAGAGCCTGTGCACCTTCCCTGGGCCAGTAGCATCTCCCTGCCAGGTGCCAGAGCATGTATCCAGAGACATTTCCCTCAGCTCTGCTCTCTGGGCAGCAGACAGTGTCACATATGTGCACCAAGGTCAGACCAACAACTCCCTACAGTGTCCATAGGTGCTCTCCCACCCACAGGACTGTCATTCCAGAGCACCCGCCACTCTAATGCGGTCCCCACAATTAACAGAAGCATTTGAATCCTTTCCCTTTGACAAAAATTGCTTTTGCAATGCTCAAAACCGCTCAGACCCCCCTACTCTGACTCCTCACAAGACTCTGCAGAAGTCAGAAGGCAAGTGAGCAGTAGGAGAACTCATGAAACACAGCAATAACCAAAGTACATGTTATAAACAAGCTCTGATGTAACTGCCACCTTTCCTTTTTTTTTTTTTTCCCAAAGCCTGAACAGGAAGAAGACCAAAGCAATGTGTAACTTCCTCCTGGTGTAGAGTCTGAGTATCAAAACACCTCTCTAGCTAACAGAAGCTGCAGCAGCATTCTCTGTACACAAGCTCTCCAACACAGATGGGCTGTGCTGGCAGCTCCACGCACGCAGCGAGAGGCCCAGCGGAAGAACCCAGTTGCTCCCACTGGCTGCTGTACAGAACTGGCAACACAGAAATAACACCAGGTCTGCTCAGCACAGGTAGCACAAAGACAACTCTGATCACCAACGCTGCTCTGCACCTTGTCCTCACACATCCCACCCACAGGCACTGCTCCTTTCGGCAGAAGTGATGCCTAAGCATCTCGGCCTGCGGGACTACAGCAAGTACTAGCACCCTCTTCCACAGACAGCTACACAGGAACAGCACCATGCCAGTCAGTTTAGCTACCCTGGTTTTGGGCCTATGCACTATAAGCAGTAGTAATCCCCAATTCCTCTGCTACAGAAAGTGTTATACTTGAGCAGGGCTCAAGCACAGCTGCTGCTTTCCCTTCCCCCTCACCCACCGATCACACAGGGGAACCCATGAAAGACAATGAGCAAACCTTTCCCTTGCTTTCCCATTCAAAGAACTCCAAACAGTGCCCTAGTTATCCACTTGTAGGTACTGCATTCCCTAAAGGTAAGCAACACAGATGGGTTTGTGGCTGAATCCAAAGGGTTTTGGCTTAAACCTTAAAATGGAAAGTCTTCCTGTACATCTCTTCCATCCTGCCCTTGGACTGCTTCACACTGCTTTTCTTATAAAATACATCTAGAATAAAATAGATCATTTTTACACATATATAAAAATACCAATTCAATTACTATATTATGCTATGTTACCCCCAAGGACCCTGCCTGTCAGTATTGCTTACACCTCAAATACTTCTCACAAGAAAAGACTTCAAGTTTCAGACCCATGATCCAATAAAAGCACCTAAACAAGAATTTGGAGCCGCACAGCCCAAAATACTGTGGTGAGTAACACAGGCAGCAATCTGAGAGCAGCTCTCACCAGCCTGAGCTCTTTTGGAGCATCTGCGTAGAGAACAGCTGCTGCTGTGTGCACACATGTTACCCCAGCCCGAGCCTCTGCACAATCCCAAGAGCAACTGTGCCACCAGTGACACACTGGGACAGACCCTGCAGGCTCCTGTGCTGCCTCACACGCCAGCAGCAGCACTGGCTCCCTGCTTGTTCTGCCCCCCTCCCAGCCCAGTTCAACATACAAGAGGCCATTTCAGGTAACACTGTATCAAACCTTCACTCTTGGGATTTTCTCCTTTCCTGTGTTATCCGAGGACACAAAAATTTGGACAAAAACCTCATAGAAAGCCTTTGTGGTTCAGTAAAAACCCCAACTGCCAAGAGCAGGAGCCAGTGGCCAGACTGAGCCCTGCACACTGATATACCCTTAAAAAAAGCCAAAGCAGCAGTTTTCTCTCCCATCATGTCTCTGTGCTCAAGTCCACTGGGATTATTCCTACTCACTCCACAAGCTGCAGCAGCAAAGGTCAGAAACTGGCTGTCCCCTCGTTATCCTGACGGGGACGGCCACGACAGACTCCCAGAGACCAGAGCAACCCTGAGACGATGATAGGAGTGCTCTCCACGGGGTTTAAAATAGCCAGAGCGTAAACAGCCAGCCATGATTACTGAGGCAGTTACACTGAGACACCCACAGCAACTCACTCAGAGTGCTCCTTCCAGCCTGGAGCTTCACGCCCATCCAACTTCCAAAGCATCTGGGCTGCTACAACAGGCAGATTTATTTCCCTCCCCATACGCTGTTTTGTGGAAATGCTGCCTCCAGCCCCATCACCTCCCTCTCCTGCACAAGCACTACACTCACTCCACTGAAACTCTTTGCAGAGCTCACATAAAACTGATTTGGTGATGTTCTCACTACTTCCCAAGGCTTTGAAGACTCTCATATCCCTACACAGTCCCTATTATCTCTCAGGATTCTTTATTCTTGAAAAGCAGCATGAAGAGCCAGTCCACAAGCACCCAGCTTTAACAAAGACTCCTCACATGCAGCTCTTCTCCTGTCACAAACCAGCCTGGAAACACACATGCTCTCGGAGTGCTGACTCCTGACCCTCCGTATGCACTGAACTACAACCAAGCAGCTTTCCTGAGTTACCTGACACAAGATTCACCCTCTCCATGACAGCCCTGCACTGCCTGCATGTGCCCAGACCCCCACAGCCACATTTACTCTATTCAGCATCCACTGCTGTTTCTCCCAGGTCTATGAACCCACTGCCGAGGAGTAAGAGCTCTTCCAAATCACCTGTGAGTCCACAAACGCTGTGGAAGAGCCCTTACAATGCCCTGAGAAGCACTGAAATAAGGGACAGAAAAATTGCAGAGAAGCAAGACTCAGCTGGAACACAATTTCCTTATTTAACTCACTACCAGATCCACAGCTGGAAAATCCAACAGTCTAAAATCATACTTGAAATATGTCCCTTCCCAGGGCTACCTATTCCACAAGCATAAGAAAGGCTTCAAGCTCTCTTCAGTTTTCAGTTTCTCCACCTGAGCTTTAACCTGATCAGTAGGACACATGAAGCTTCACAAAGGCTCCAAGGTAACCTACAACCAAAGCAGAGATGTTAACACAGACCCAACACTACACACAAAACCAAACAGGGCTACAGAGTGAGCTATGAGGCAGTGCGTTTACAGCTGGTTCTAAATAAAACATAATTTACATAGTGATCAAAGAAGAAACACTACAGGAGGGCTGTTTCCTACACCAGAACCTTGTACAGATTCCAAACTGACAGCTACACATTTTACAGGGTAAAGGACAAAAATTCCCTGCCTGAGTCACCAAGGTAATATAAGTGGACTGCAATTACCGTCGAGGGTTTTTTTTCCTGGTAAAAAACACTGATGATCAAGCAAACACTGTCCTAAGACGGCAAGGAACTGGGCAGCAGTGTTTTTCCAAAAGGCCGGGACATGGAGCACGGCGCAGCTCCCGCTCCAGGAGAAGGCAAGCTTGTAGCTCTCCCTACAAGCCTGCGGGATGACTCAGGCTGTACAACAGCGCTGGCTCCATTAAAAGAGCACACCACACTACTGTGTGACAGGTTTGCAGCGCTGCCCGACACCGCGATCCTTGTCGCTGCTGGAGGAGGCAGAGGAGGCCTTGGACACGGGGCTCCGAGCCGAGCCACGCCGGAACTTCCAGCGCGGGCCACGCTCGCTCCTCGGGGCGCCTTCCCCCGGCCGGGCCGGGCCGAGCCCCGCGGAGCCGCAGCAGCTCCGGGGCCGCCGCCACCCCCGGCCCGGCCCCGCCGCCGGCGCCCCCTCGCGGCCCCGGCCCGGCCCCGGGGGCCACGTTGCTCCAGAGGGGGCCCGGCCGCGGTGCAGCCCCGCGGGCAGGCCCGGCCCGGCCCCCCTCGAACAAAGCGGCCGCGGCCCCCGGGAGCGGCCCCTGCGCTGAGCCCGGCCCGAGCCCCGCGGGGGGGAACCCGGGCGGGCCCGGCCCGGCCTGCCCGCCCCCCCCACTGCAGGCCCGGGGCCCTGCCGGGTTATATAAGGCGAGCGGACCGGGGGGAGCGGGGCCGTGCGGGGCCGGGCCGCTTCGGCCCTTACCTTGTGGATTCTCTTCAGCGCCATTGTGTGCGCGAGGCGGCGGCAGGAGGGGCGCGGGCGGAGGGAGGGGGCGGCCCGCGGGACTATTTGCGAGGGGAGGGGGGGAGGAGGAGGAGCGCGGAGGTGGCGGCTGCGCGGGGAGGGGACGGGGAGGGACGAAGCGAGCGGAGGGGCGGGAGGGGACCGGGGCCCCCCGGGGCGGCGGGGCCGGGGCCTGGCCGGTGTCGGGCGGTGGCGGCCGCGGGCTCAGCGCTGCCGCAGCTCCTCCGTTCCCTCCGCCGCCGCCGCTTTATGCGCTGCCTCCGCGCCGCCCGCAGCGGATCACTCCGCCGCGCCGCCGCCGCCGCTGCCCTCGGGCACCGCTCCGGTTCCCGGGGCGGAGACGCCGCCGTGGCGGGGAGGGGAGGGAAGGGAGAGGCCGGGGCGGGAGCGGCGAAAGGAGGAGAAGGAGCGGGAGGAGGAGGGGGGGGCGGGGAGCTGCGGGGACTATTTGTCGTGCGGAGCCGCCGTGCAGAACTCTCCAGAAGGGGGAGGGGGAGCGCGCGGAAGGATACGGCGGCGGCGTGAGAGCGCGCGCGCGCGAGGCGGCCGCCGCCGCTCGTGACGCCACTGCGCGTTCTCTCGCGAGAAGACGGGATGGGAAGAAGTCCCGGCCCAGCCGGGCCCGAGCCCGCGGGGAGCGCGCGGGCCTGAGGGGACAGGGACAGCCTGAAGGGACAGGGACGGGGCCGGCTGAGGGGACAGAGCCAGGCTGAGGGGACAGGGCTGGCCTGAGGGGACAGGGACAGAGCCGCCTGAGGGGACAGGGACAGCCTGAAGGGACAGGGACGGGGCCGGCTGAGGAGACAGAGCCAGGCTGAGGGGACAGGGCTGGCCTGAGGGGACAGGGACAGGGCCGCCTGAGGGGACAGGGACGGGGCCGCCTGAGGGGACAGAGCCAGGCTGAGGGGACAGGGAGAGAGACAGGCTGAGGGGACAGGGACAGGGCCGCCTGAGGGGACAGGGACAGCCTGAAGGGACAGGGACAGGGCCGCCTGAGGAGGCAGGGCTGGCCTGAGGGGACAGGGACAGGGCCGCCTGAGGGGACAGGGACGGGGCCGGCCTGAGGGGACAGGGCCGGCCTGAGGGGACAGGGACAGGGCTGGCCTGAGGGGACAGGGACAGGGACAGGGCCGCCTGAGGAGGCAGGGCCGCCTGAGGGGACAGGGCCGGCCCGAGACCCCGCCAGCCCCGGCGCCTTGTGGAGCTGCCTCGCCCCCGAGGTGCTGCCCAGGCCTAGCGCGGAGCCCCGAGGCGCTGACCCGGGCACTGGAGCACCTCAGTGGCCGCAGGGGAACTGCCTGTCCTGAGCGAGCCTGAGGCCTTCGGTGGCGGCCGCTCCTGGCCCTGGGAAGCACAATGCACGTTGAATGGCACTGAAAGCACCGCTGGTGGCACAGTGTCCCTGCTCCTTCCTGCTGCCCATGGGCCCACGTGGGGTTGAGGGTCCCTGGTGCTGCCTCTGGACCATGGTGGGTTGTTCTGAGTTTGCTGCCAGCCTTCTGTGAGAATTCAGCTTTTCTGGAGGCAGTGGCACAGGGTGTATTTGGAATTAGTTTCTTCTCCTTCCATATTTGTTACAGAGAAAATAAACCACAAATTCATAAAAATGGTTCTCTGGGTGGGGTTTTTTGTGGGATTTTTCTTTTTTCCCCAACTACTTTGGTTCATTTTGTGGCTTCCTGCTCCTTTCTTTCCTGTACATTTTGGGCACCCCTTGATTGCCAAATTCCAGACAGCCCTGCACAGCTCATTGATCCGATGGCAAGGCAACAACACATCCTGGCCACAACACTGGAAAGGCTCAAACACTAATCTCAAGCAGTCCTGGCTCTTAAAGCCAGTTCTGGGTTGGGGTAAAACTGCTTTTCTTCCAGCATTTTCTGCTTTCCTTTTCTATGGCCCAACCAATCCCAGTTGGGCAAGCTGATCCCCACCACTGGAAGTGACACCACAGATTCCTTTTGTCTAGGAGATGGTCCTGCACTCCCTGAGGGCAGGACAGCCCCTTGCTCAAACCTGGCCAAGCAAACATCATGGCTGGGACCGTATTCCAGGGCACAAAAGGCTTCCCACCCCTTGGGAATATCTCTGGAACCAACTTTTTCCTGTTTCTGGGGCAATTTTCCAAGTATCCTCAAGTCAGAGCTCTAAGGACTTCATGTCAGCCAAGAGGAAAGTAACCTTCTTTCTAGTATTCACAGGAGAAGTGTTAGATTTTGTCCCCAGAAAGGGATAAAAAAATGGTTTTGTTGTGGTTGTAGTACAAGGGATAATGATCATCTGCTGCTTGCTGCCAGCTGGATGCAAAACTGCTCCATGAGATAAGAAATGGAAGCAGGAAAGTCATTTTCATAATGCTTTTCCACAAGGTAAGACCCAAGACATGCAGGAATGACATTCCATAGAATCTCAGAGTCACAGACTGGCTTGGGTTGGACAAGATCTTAAAGCCCATCCAGTTCCATCCTCTGCCCAGGGCAGGGACACCTTCCACCATGCCAGGCTGCTCCAAGCCTTGTCCAGCCTGGCTTTGGACACTTCAGGGGTGAGGCAGCCCCAGCTTTTCACACCCTCCCTCGCAGCCTTTGAGGAGTTTCCACCTGCAGCTTCCTCTCTTCTGTCTCCCTGGGCTGGAGCTGCTCCTGCAGACCTGTGGGTGTGGCTGTCCCCATCCTGGGGACGCTGCTGTGCCCTGAGCTCCTAAGGGAGGTATTGAGCATCTGCTGTCTGCACCTGCCAGCACCATCCCATGCCAACATCTCCCAAACAGCAGAGCATCACCAGAGTTCTGAGTCCTGCCTTGTCCTCAGATGACTTCTGGCTCCATGTGCCTTTCCTTCACCATCTCCCTCTCATGGGCTCTGCTCCTCAGGGTCGAGTTGCAGTGCTGTATTAGGGAAAAAACCTCTTGAAGGGCTTAGGGAAAGGCACAAGAATTTAAAGAAATAGAAACTTCCCGGCCAATATGACTAAATCTTGTTATTCCAGACCTTGATAACTTATGAGGCCTTGGTTAGAAGATGTGAAAAAGTCACTCTAAAGAAGGAAAAACACAACTGGGAAAGAAGAAACCTCCAAAGCTGGGCACACACTGGTGGGCAAGATTCAAAGAAAAAAGAAAACTCCCAGGAATGACCAGGAGTAGCTCCTGTCCCAAAGGTGCTCTGCCCAGCAGCTCCACCCCAGTCATAGAATCATGGAATCGTTTCGGCTTGGAGGACTGGAAGCTCTTCATGTTCCAATGACAGCCTGTGACACCTCCAAAATGGGCAAAAATGGTTTTTCCACCCAACATGTAAGTGGGGACTCAGTGCTACAGGACACTGCAGGTACTGGCAGCTGACAGACTCAGAAAGCACAGATTGATTCCCTGACATCTATTAAATCCAAACTCTCTTTCTCCTGGGAAAGTTCTGGTGCTCCAGAACAAGGCAGAATCTCGAGTGGATGAGGGGCATGCAGCACTCAGGGCAGCCCCACGATCCAGGGATGGAGGGATGCTCCATTCTGCCACCAGGATTCATTGCTGAGGGGCCCAGGCTGGGGCAGGGTGAGGCAAAAGATCTCCCTGGAAAGGCATCACATCCTTATGTGGGCTTTGTGAGCCAAGATCAGGGCCCTGCAGAATCTGGAGGCCAAGGGGGAGCTCCCAAATCCCTGGCCCCATTGACTGCCACCTCCTTTATCCCACAGCTGAATGCTTGGACAAGTAGGTTGTCCAAGAAGCATTTGGATGATGCTCTCAGGTACCAGCTGGGATGTCCTGTGCAGGGCCAGGAGCTGGACTTGATAATCTTCGTGAGTCCTTTCCAACTCAGGACATTCCATGATGCTGTGGTCTCGTGAAAGTGCTTGGCTCAGCGAGTGAGAGCCGGTGTGTGCTTAGGAGCTTCAGGAAGCAGCTCTCCCACTGCCAGCAGATCTCCTGCAGCACACGGTGCCTCCTCACTGCACCAGAGTCTGGCCTGGTTCACACAGCCCAAGGCCACACTGAATATTGCAGAGCACTTTGTTTTTGCTATTTTGTGGCAAAAAAAGCAGTCCTGTCACACCGGACCTCTGAGAGACACTGCTGGTGCAACTGCAGCACTAAAAACACCGACTGCAGCACTTTTAGTCAAGGGACCAAAGCCACTTTTGACACCAGGCTGGCACTGGAACCCCATCCCTGCAGGTATCCCTGGTGAAAGCTGTCACTGGGCAGCCTGCCCTTTACATGAAGCCAGCAGCTCTACCTGCTTTCACAGAGCAATGGAAAAAAAGGGAATTAAAGGAAGGAAGTGCTGCTGCCATGCCCATCCTGCAGCAGAGCCAGCTCTGTCACACTGCTGCTGCTGCCTGCTCACAGCCCTTCACCCAAGGGATGCCAGGGAAAACACCCTCTTCCTGTTCTGGCTTTTGATTGGGGACATGCTGCAGGTATCTAGCTTCTGTCTGGGGGCAGGTCTGGGCACCACAATATGAGAAAGATGTGAAGCTGTTGGAGCATCCAAAGGAGGAACACGAGGATGCTGAAGGGCCCAGAGGGATCACACAAGGAGCAGCTGAGGGCACTTGGCCTGTCCAGCTGGAGCAGAGGAGAATGAGGCCAGATCTCCCCAGGGGCTGCAGCTCCTCCTGAGGGGCAGCTCTGATCTCTGCTCCCTGGGACCAGGGACAGGACCCAGGGGAATGGCTGGAGCTGTGCCAGTCAGGATATCAGGGAAAGGTTCTTCCCTCAGAGGCTGGTCAGGCACAGAACAGGCTCCCCAGGGAATGGTCCCAGCCCCAGCCAGAGCTCCAGGAGTGCTTGGACAGAGCACTCAGGCACAGGGTGGGGTTGCAGGGGTGTCTGCAGGGATGGCAGTTGGACTAGATGATGCTTGTGGGTCCCTTCCAACCCAGGATATTCCATGACTTCTCCTGATCTCAGCAAGGGCTGCAGTGTTTGTAGGTTGCCTTGCTGAGGTTTTTTATGCATCTAAAATCTTTCAGTGTAATGTGTGACTTCTTGTTCCCTCTGCTTGAGCAAACAGGGACAGAGAGAATGTCAATCAAGACACGATCTGGAAAAGCAAATTGTTGGCCAAAGGAAGGCCAGGGAGGACAATGAGGGCTTTCAATCCTGACACTTCTGTGGCTGTGCAGAGGCACTGGGCAGCACTGGGCCCTCTGTTCCCAGGCAAGCTCAGATGTTGCTGGTGTCCACAGGAGGCCACAGAGATGTTTTGAGGGCTGGAGTTCCTCTGCTCTGGACCCAGGCTGGGAGAGCTGAGGCTGCTCAGCCTGGGAAGAGAAGGCTCCAGGGAGACCTTAGAGCCCCTCCAGTGCCTAAAGAGGCTCCAGGAGAGTGGGAGAGGGGCTTTGGACAATGGCATGGAGTGACAGGATAAGGGGAGATTACTTCCCACTGCCAGAGATGAGTATTAGATGGGATGTTGGGAAGAAATTCTTCCCTGTGAAGGTGGGGAGGCCCTGGCACTGGCTGCCCCGAGAAGTTGTGGCTGCCCCACCCCTGCAAGGGTCCAAGGCCAGGTTGGGTGTGGCTTGGAGCAGCCTGGGATAGTGGAGGGTGTCCCTGCCCACAGCAGATGTTGGGAATGAGATGAACTTTAAGGTCCCTTTCCACACTAACCATTCCATGATTCCAAAATTCTATGAATTTTGAATTTGAAATTCTATGAAAACTCATTCCTGGAGTTTAGACTCATCTCTTGGTATTCTGCTCGAAAGAGAAGTGAGACAGAAATACTGCAGGTGTTGGTGTGCTGAGGGTAGAACTGAAAGCCAGGCCAGGCTTTGTGGGCAGGAGAGCCACCAACTGCTTGGGGAGCTGCCACAAGGTGGCTGGGGAGCCAGGCAGCCCGTGCACCACACTGAAGAGCCAGCCAGAGCAGGTCAGTGGAGCCTGGCTGGAATGGGACAAGCTTTATCCCAGCACTGGAGGAGGAAGTGATTCACTTGAAGTTTTAGCTTTGTGTTGACAAAACAAACAACATATTGGCTGTACCCACAGCCCTCCCAGCGCTGGGAACACTGGCCAGATGGTTTGCTGGAGTTTCTAAGGTACCACTGAAACAAGCAGGTCCTTGCCAGGCCCTTCTTCTCACTCAGTGGGTTTGAGGATGCTTGAGTTGTGTCCACAGAAGGGCAGGGGAGCACAGGTCTGATGAGGAGCAGCTGAAGGATCTGGGGGGCTCAGCCTGAAGAAAAGGAGACTTAGGGGGGACCTTCTCCCTCCACAGCTCCCTGGCAGGAGGGGGCAGCTGGGTGGGGGGTGGGCTCTGCTCCCAGGGAGCAGGGACAGGACAAAGGGAAATGGCCTCAAGCCAGCACTACTAGAGGAGCTTTATGCTGGATATTAGGGAAAATGTCTTCACCCAAAAGGGCTGTCAAGCACTGGCCCAGGCTGCCCAGGGCAGTGGTGGAGTCTCCATTCCTGGAGGGATTTAAAAGACACATGCACTTGGGGACATGGGTTAGTGGTGGACTTGGCAGTTCTGGGAAAATAGTTGGACTGGATGATCTCAAGAGTCTTTTCCAACTTAAACGATTCTTTAATTAAATGTGAACCATGGGCACGTCTGAATCAAGATCCTTGTGCTGTAAGCCTGTGACAGCCTCCAGACACCCTGGTAATGTGGGTCTGTGGGGACTGTCAGGGTCTCCTGGAACCCAGGAGCATTCCTGGACAGAAAGCAATGGGACCCTGAGTGTGTTCTGGACAGGCACTCCCTTTCCCAGCCTGTATCTAACTAGTTTGGCTCCACAGAGGCTATGGGTGGCCATGCTGAGGGCTTTGTGGAAGGGAAGGCTCTCCCCCCATCCCTACAGCCCATTTTCTTGCCATCCCAGGTAGTTCGGTCCATCAGATGTGATGTGAAATCCCTGATGGCTGCTCCTGTCTCATCCATCAGGTGTCTGACGGGATTGCTGGGAGGATTTGCTCCATCACTTTCCCAGGGTCAGAGGTGACATTCAGCAGGCTGTAGTTCACCTCCTCAAAGCTGGGGGTGAGATTTCCTTCTCCCACTCACCAGGAACCTCCTGATTGCTACAATATTCCAAAGAGATCAGAGAGGAACCTTGCCAGGGCATCATCCATCTCTCTCAGCATCTTTGAGTGCATCTCACCTGCTCCTATGGGCTCACCTATGTGTCCCCTAATCCATGTTCTTCCAGGATGGAAATTCCTCTCCACTGCTTGGAACAAGGAACTGGAAGTCTTGAGGGCCTCGCTGGCCACCAAGAGCCTGGTTCAGGAAGCCCCTTCCGTGTTGCCAGCACTCATGGGCACTGCTTCCCAACATGGTACTCCTGGAAATGTGTGGGGTGCACCTTCTGCTAGATGGAGCTTGAGTCTGTTTGTCCCCGGGCAACCTGCTGAGTTGAATCAATGCGATCTTCGAAATCTACTGCCCTTGACAGATTAAATCGCAATAAATTCTGGTTTCCTTCCTCTTTCCAGTTTCTCTCAAACCACGTCCTGGCATATTTTGGGGCTTTCCAGGATGTGCAAGCTCATGGATATCGAAACCTGGCACAGCCACCAGAGCCTGGGTTTTCTGTGGGCTGAGAGCTCATGGATGCCCTGTGTGGGAGAGCTCTGGCACGCTACACGCTGCCCGCTGCCGCCAGAGCTTCTTTCATTTTCACTTTCTGCGCGCCTCTCTGTGCAGCTCCGCCCGTGGCCCCAGCAGCCCGCACGTCGCAGAGGCTCCGGTGCGTGTCTGCAGCAGCCTCTGGAAGGAGCCCCAGCTGCCCAGACAGGAGCAACCACAGCGCAGGAGCCGCGGGGCTGGCGGCTCGGGTGAGTGCGGCCAGAGCAGCGCAGCCCTGCGGAGCACCCGGGCTGGCATCCTTTTGGGACGGGCTGCCCAGCCAGGCTGTGTCCTGCCGAGCCCATCTGGCACAGGGCACAGCCCCGAGCCGGGAAGCGCAGGGGAGCCCCCAAAGCAGGGCCGTGCGCTTTGGGGCGCACGCACCCCCTGACCGCTCCTACTGCTCCTGCAGGGCTGCTGAGGACGAGCCGCTGCTGTGGGCGCCGGGCACACGCCGTGCTGCCGCTGTCCCGCCGCAGATGAGCCGGGAGCCGTGTCCGGGGCAGCGCTGCGCCCCGCGGACCCCGCGGACCCCGCGGACCCCGCGGATCCCGCAGCCCCGCGGCGGGCGGGCGCGGCGCGCCGTGTTCGTGCTGCTGGCGCTGTGCGCCGGGGCGCTGCTGCTGGCCGGGCAGCCCCTGGTGCCCACCGCCCGCAGCCTCTCCTTCCACTTCGCCACCCTGCAGATCGGGGCGCTGCTCAGGGGCGCCTGCTACCTGGCCGAGGAGATCTTCCACCTGCACTCCAGGTGAGCCGGCGGGGCTGGCAGCACCCTGGGGATGTGCTGGGTTTGTCCTGGTCTCGGTGCCCACAGCTGCCCTCTGTGGCAATGATGTGCTGTGCCCAGCAGCACACGCTGCCCTCTGTCACCCTCCTGTCCCTCTGATCTCTTCCTCCCTCTGGTGCCACCCTCTCCCCCTCTCCCTCCTGCCCAGCTCCCCCGTATGTCCGTGGATGTCTCCTCTCCGTGGTAACTCCCCAGTGTGCCCTTTCCCTGAGGAGCAGACCTTGGCCCCCAGCCTTTCCCAGTGCAGGGCAGGGGGCTTATCTCCCTTTGCTGTCCAGGGTGACATTCCATCTGCTCCCTCGGAGTCCCAGGGGTGCTGGAAGGGACCCAGGCCCTCTCCTGGCTGGGGGCACTGGGGTGTGCTGGGCAGGGTCCCACATGGCTCTGTAGTGCTCTAGAAGGTTGGTGGCACTGGCCAGGAGATGAGAGCAGCCCTGGCCACGGCTGCTGAGGGTGGTGGGTGGCCACCACACCTCCTGTGTCCCTCTCCCACCCAGGCACCATGGCAGCTTCTGGAGGGCCCTGAGCACCTGCTTCCCCCCAGGCTGGCATGGGCCCATGCTGCTCGTCTGTGGCTCAGCCTACGTGGCTCTCTTTGGTGATGGGCAGCCACTTGGCCTCCACTTCATCCTGGCCAGCCTGTGCCAGCTCCTCATCCTTGCCCTGGGGCTCCAGGTAAGCTTCCCACACCTCCAGCCTGGCCAGCTGCCTGGGGAGCCCTTCAGCCCCGGGTGGATGTGGAGGTATAGCCAGCTGTACCTGACCTCTGCATGCCCAGCCCACCCAGAATGAGCCTGGTGGGAAGAACACTCTCAGCTCAGCCCTGCAGAGCTGGTCTCCCTGCCCTGTGCTGCCAGGGGCGTTGGCAGGAGGGCCAGGCTGCCTCCTAATGAGCACAACCACTCCAGGGATGGCATGGCCCCCCGACATGAAAAACTGGTGTATTTTAAATCTGTCAGTCAAGCTGGTGCTTGAGAGTAAAGCAGAGCCTGTGTGCTCTCAATTATCAGTGTGGTGTGGGGGCAGAGCCAAGCCTGTGCAGCACTGGGAGGGCTCTGCTGTGCCCCAGCAGTGCTGGGAGGGTCACACAGGCTGCAGGAGGTGTTCTATCAGGTACCCATCCCCACCCAAACACACACCCAGAGCTGGCAGAGGCCATTGGGAACCCACCATCAGGCACTGGGGTGCCTCCTCTGCCACGCTGGAAGCACAGGTTGCACTAGGACCCACAGTCCCAGTGGAAGGTGCAGCCAGGGAAATGCCTGGCTCGCTCCAGCCCCAGTTCCCTCCCCTGTAGGGGCTGTGGGGGCTGTCAGGGGCTCTGCCCCACTGCCCTGCATGGTGGAGGAAGGGGCTGTTGGGGTCGTTCCCTCTCCAGATCTCCTTGGAATTCTCCAATCCCTGTGGAGAACTGACTGTTGCTGACGGGCCCAGGTGCTGCTGTCATCACCTGGTCTGTCTGTCCTTCCCTCCACAGAAGCCCTCAGCAGTGGAGATGTCTGAGATGTCTGAGAGGTCCAAGCAGAACGTCGCCCATGGGCTTGCCTGGTCCTATTATGTTGGGTACCTAAAAATAGTCCTGCCACGTACGTAGCTGTTTCCCTGCATTCTCATTCCTACAGACAGAAATAGCTCCTAATAACAATCCTCCCACTTTTACAGTGCTAGCAGGGAAATGGGGAGCAAGGCAGAATGCAGCTGTACCCACACCAAGCACCTCTGCCTGATGCTCTCTTCCACCAGGGCTGAAAAAGTCCATGGAGGAATTCAGCAGAGGCAATCCCAACCTGCTGGCATGCAGGAAGACCTGGAAGCTCCACATCTTGGTCCCTCTGAGCTGTGATGTCTATGATGACCTGGAGAAAGCTGACAGCAATATCCAGTACATGACAGACCTCACTGAAACCACCCTGGCCCGAGCTGGCACCAAAAAGAGGGTCTACAAACACAGCCTCTATGCAATCAGGGATGAAGAAAACCAGGTATGCTGAGAGCAGCACTGGGAGCATCATCCCAAAAGTCTTGCTGGCCCCAGAAGTGGCTGTAAGAACAGGAGACTGTCACCTCTCCTGTTACATACTTCCAGCTTTCACTGGGCCTCCACAAGATGGAGAGATTCCATTCCTGTACCCCTTCCTGCTGGCTGCCTCCTCCCAGGCTCAGTTGCAGGGATGGTAGGCTTGTTTAACCCCTCCTGGAGCTGATTTAAGTCCAGAAAACAGTAGAAAACTGAGCAGATGTGGGCTATAGAGCATCACTTCCCATAGGATTAATGTTTCTGTGTGAAGAGGTGCTTGAAGATGTCTGTGAGTCACTATTTGACTCCCTTCTTTGCCCCAGTCACCCCTTTTCTAGGCTGGTGAGCCCTTAATCTCTCCATCTCACATTGCATTCATCTCCTCCCACATCTCCTGGCAGACTGGCCCCTGTCCCTTCCCCTGGGAGGAGGGAACACCCTGGTGCCATGGATGGAGACGTTCCTGCTCCGGCGAAGCGCAGCTGGCCGCGGGTTTTTCCCACTGCTGCACCTTGTGATGCTGAGTTCCATCTGCCAGGCTCCTGCTGAGTCACTCTGCTTCCTGGAGCTCCAGCAGCTGTGAGCCTGGACCTGGATTTCCAGTAATATTTGCCCCTCAGCTTCCTGCCCAATCCCTGACAGTGACGCAGGGCCCGCGAAGGCACCTGCCCCAGGGCACAGCAGTAACTGCCTGCCAAGGCTGGGAACTTCCTGCTGCCCTGCATTTACCTGGCATCACACCCCTCCTCCTTCTAATTCACTCCATTACACTTCCAGTTTACCCAGTGTAAGACTTACTGGTAACACTGCTCCTCCTTGGCACGTTTATGGCTTTATCAGGTTTCTCCTTGTTTCTTTGCTCAGCCTCCCTCCAGCTGTGCCTCCTCCTTTCCTTGTTTATGTTTATGTTTATGTTTATGCTCTGCCCCCCAGCTCTCTGTTAGGATGCTCAGACTCAGAATAATGGATAATGGAATAGGCTGGGTTGGAAGGGACCCACAAAGATTAGCAAGTCCAATGCCTGGGCCTGCACAGACACCCCAACAATCCCACCCTGTGCCTAAGAGCATTGTCCAAGATCTCCTGGAACTCTGTCAGCCTTGGGGCTGTGGTCATTCCCAGGGGAGCCTGTTCAGTGCCCAGTACGCCTCTGGGAGAAGGAGCTTTCCCTGATATCCAACCTAAACCTCCCCTGACACAGCTCCAGACATTCCCTGGGTCCTGTCCCAGGTCACAGAGAGCAAAGATTGGTGCTGTTCCTCCACTTTCCTTTCTATAGCAGAAAGCCACCCAAGAAGGTGTGATCACAGGGATGTCTCCTAGGGGACCAAATTCCATGGGGAAGATCACCCTCCAGGCTGCTCTTGGGAGCACTGACAAAGCCAGTGGCTGCCCCCCATGGGCAAAGGGAGCCCACCTGGCACAGGGGACAGCTGGAACTGTCAGGCCAGCTGCTCTTTCCCTGCTCTGCACAAGGCAGGGGAGCACTGGGGCCAGACCAGTGTGCCCAGTGTCCCCAGTGCAAGGCAAGGAGCCACCGAGAGGTCCCGAGTGCCCTGCCCAGTGCCAGGGGCTCCCAGCAGCCCTGTGCCAGTCCCTCTGTGCCCAGGTGTCCTTCCCTCCGTGCAGCTCTGGCACTGTGCTGTGGAGTACGCCACCCCGCTGCAGTCCCTGTACGCCATGTCCCAGGATGAGTGCGCTGCCTTCAGCCGCGACGAGCGCCTGGAGCAGGCCAAGCTCTTCTACAGGAGCTTGGAGGAGATCCTGAAAGGCTCCAAGGAGTGTGCAGACACCTACCGGCTCATTGCCTACGAGGGTGAGTGAGGGGGAGGGCTGGGGTGCCCAGGGCAGGGGCTGTGCCCTCCCAGCCCCGAGTGACCTGCGATCAGTGTCTGTGCAGGGCTCGCTGGTGGCCCAGCCAGGGGCCACGGTGGAGGAAGGGAGGGGCTGCATCCCCACCTAGGAATGTCACTGAGCATGGCACCACTGCCTGGGTGAGCGAGGGCATTGTCCCACTCTGCTCTGGGCTGGGGCGGCCTCACCTCGAGCCCTGGGGCAGGTCTGGGCACTGCAACATGAGAAAGATCTGAGGCTGGGAGGGAGTGTCCAAAAGAGGGACATGGGGATGCTGAAGGGCCCAGAGGAGCGGCTGAGGGCACTTGGCCTGTCCAGCTGGAGCAGAGGAGAATGAGGCCAGATCTCCCCAGGGGCTGCAGCTCCTCCTGAGGGGCAGCTCTGATCTCTGCTCCCTGGGACCAGGAACAGGACCCAGGGGAAGGGCTGGAGCTGTGCCAGGGGGATTTAGTCAGGATATCAGGGAAAGGTTCTTCCCTCAGAGGCTAGTCAGGCACTGAACAGGCTCCCCAGGGAATGGTCCCAGCCCCAGCCAGAGCTCCAGGAGTGCTTGGACAGAGCTCTGGGACACTGTCTGTGCAGGGCCAGGAGTTGTCCTGGATGATCCTTGTGGATTTTTTCCAACTCAGGGTATTCCATGATTCTGTAATTCTAAAGACTTCTTGCTGTGGGTCTGAGGATCAGGGATGGTGGTGGCAGCACTGGTTGTCCCAGCTGGAGTCCCCAAGGGGACCTGAGACAAGCTGTCTACTGCAAGGATTAAGTGTAACAGCAGACATGCAGGGGAAGCAGCAGCTCCCCTCGCTGTTGATGTTCCTGGAAGAAGCTGCTGGGGCTGTCAAGCCCTCCCCAGCAGCGGGATGAGTGTGTGCTGGCTCGGTGCCATTCCTGCTGACAGGGGATGGGAGGGAGAGAGGCTTTCCCTCATTCCCATCATCTTTTCATCTCCCATCCCCTCACCTCCACCAGATGAAATCAGCATCTTGCTGTAATGAATGTCGGTTTTTTCAGAGGAAACTCAGCACTCTCCCTAATGGGGAGAAGCATTTCCATCCAGTGAGGCAGTTCCCATCACAAGCCCTACTGGGAATCCAGCACACAGTGCCTGTAATTTTACACTCATCCCTGCACTTTCTGTCTGAATTTTTTCCCTTGACCATGCTGAAAGTGGGAAGTAAAAGCTGTATTTTGACTGTGCAGGAAATTCTGCGTATTTTGGGGCATCTCACAGAGACTTTGCTGCCTGCCCAGAGCATTGCCTCAGGACAACCAGTGAAGGAGGGTTTTGTCTTCCTTCTGTTGCAGAGCCAGAAGAAGCAGAGACCCACTTTTTGTCCAGAGAGATCGTGTGGCACTTGCGGCAGGAGCACCAGGAGGAGATCGCCGTGCCGGAGGGGAGCGCCCCGCACAGCCCGCGCACGGCGCTGGACTCGGCAGAGCTCAACCTGCAGGTCAGCGTGTCGGACCTGCCACAGCCCCTGCGCACTGACGGCTTCTAACAGCCAGCCCTCCGCTCCTCGGGGCTCGGGTCACCTTCCCACAAGCCCTTCCTCTTGCAGCCTGTGCTGTCCATGGCTGCGACCCCCAGCTCCCACCCAAACCTCCTGGAGAGCTGACTCAGCCCGCAGCCCTGTGACACGCTTCCCCTTTTCTTTGTTATGTACAGCTCATACGGTCTTCTGTGGGTGTATTGTTTTTTTAATCTGCTTTGATTTCTGTCATATAAAGCATTTTCCTCTTTGGGACAAGTTGCAGTATCCTAAATTTTGGGCACAATGTGCAGTCTGCCCCATGTGGGATAGGAAAAGGTTTTTACCTCGGAGGGCAGTCGGGCACTGAACAGGCTCCCCCAGGGAATGGTCATGGCTCTAAGGCTGCCAGAGCTCCAGGAGCACTTGGATGATGCTCTCAGGCACAGGGTGGGATTGCTGGGGCGTCTTTGAAGGGCAAGGAGTTGGACTGGATGGGTAGTGGGTTCCTTCCAATCCAGGACATTCCATGATTCTGTGATATGCTCTGGTGTTGGATGGCTTTGGAAATGCCAGCCACAAGTGTGCCTGTGTGTGCTGGGACAAACACACCCAGCCCACGTGGCTGGACTCATGGGGCAGCTTCTGCAGGCACAGGGAGCATGGGCAGGGCTTCAGGGGAGCCTCCAGCCTGACCAAAATTGCTGGTGACAGAGCAGGCTCACCCAGGATGGGGAGATGCTGGGCAGGTGCAGGCTGGAGCTGACACAACAGCTCCTTTTAGAATCATAGAACCCTGGAATCACTAAGGCTGGAAAAGCCCTCTAAGGTCATCGAGACCAGCCATTAACCCAGCACTGCCAAGGCCATCACTAACCCATGTTCTCAGGTGCCACATCCATGTGTTTTTTTAATATTTCCAGGGAGAGTGGCTGTCCTGCACAGCCCATTCCAATGCCTGACAACAGTTTCAGTGAATAAATGCTTCCTGATGTCCAAACTGAACCTCCCCTGTGGCAGTTTGAGGCTTTTTCCTCTGGTGCTGCCCCTTGTTCTCTGGGAGCAGAGCCCCACCTGGCTGTTAAGGAGTTGTAGAGAGGGAGATGGTGCTGCCTGACCCTCATTTTCTCCAGGCTAAGCCCCCTCTCGGCTCCCTCAGCTGCTCCTCATCTTGTTCTCCAGACCTTTCCCCAGCTCCTCTGGACATGCTCCAGCCCCTCAATGTATTTCTTGTTGTGAGGGGCCCAGACTGGACACAGAATTCCAGGTGCCTCACCTGGGCTATATATGTAGGACTCCACCTTTCATGCACGTGGGAGAACATGGTGGGAGATCTCTGCCCGGCTCCAGCCCAGTGATCTTTCAGGAGAGATTTGGCTGCATGTTAGTCCTGCTGGGATTGGGAATTGGAGCCCATTTCAGGATGGGTTCCAATTCAGTTCAGCAGTAAAACCTTAATCTGCAGCCTAATCTCTGGGTACTGCATCTGTGCAAAAATGGCAAAAACGGCAGATGAAAGGGCTGTGAAGGGAGGGTTGGCACAGCAAAGGCCACTGCAAAGAGGCAGCTGGTTTGCAGAGGTATCAGGAATCCTTGCCAAGACCTCTGGGATGTGCCAAGTGCCTGGTGCTGAACTGACTGGAGAGGGAAGACAGCAGGTGAGGGACCTGGCAGGAGACCCCTGAGTGCAGGGAGCAGAGTGGGGGTCTGGCCCTGGGCGTGGGCAGGACGTGGGTCCTGGTCACCTGAGCAGCATTCCCAAGGGCACAGAGCAAATGCTGTGGGCACCTGCTGGATGCAAGGGAAATGCATCAGGGCTGAGCTCAGCAGCATGGGAGCAGCCAGCAGCAGCTGTGTGAGCAGCAAAGCCACTGCAGCCCCCGGGGGCTCACACCTTCAAACCCATCCTTGTGGGGGCACAGCTCTGTGCCCTCCTGGATGCCCTGCTCCCTTCTCAGGTGGAAGCTTATCTCAGCCATCACTGCAGCCAGGCTGGCCTGCAGATGCCGATAAGCTCAGGCCATATTAGAGGGGGACAGGTTGAAAGACAGGCACAAGCCCAGAGGAAATGTGACAGCACAGCCTTGTTCCAGCAGCAGCTGTGCTGCCAGCCAAGGCTCAGCTCCTGCCACTGCTCAAGGGCACAGCCAGGGCCAAGGTGAAAGCCTTTGCTGGCAGCAGGAGCCAGAGGCAGGGCTGGATCAGAGGCAGGGAAATCAAACCTCAGAAGTGGCAGCTTGCTGCTAAGCTGGCAAACAGAAAAACCAGTTTTCCCCTTGAGCTCTCCAACAGCACAAATAGCTCAGTTTTAGTGCTAATCACAGCATCCCACAGCAGGTCTGACTCAGACTCAGGACTCTCTGGCTTGGATCAGACCCATCCTGATCCATGGGGAGCAGCAATGCCACCACACCTCAGCAAGGTGAGCTGAGCAGGACCAGGGGCCACCACAATCCAGCAGGTCCCAGGAGCAGCGGGGAGGGAGGTTCACAGCCAGGATCCCGCTGGGCAAGGCACAGAATGGCTGCATCCTCCCTCCAGCCACGGCTGGGGCCAGGGCTCAGCTTAGATGCAGCAAGCACAGGGCTTCTCCCAGCCCTCCCTCACATCCCAGCTGTTTTTCCATCAGAAATCCCAGGAACCAGCAGCAGTGCCATTCATGCTGCTCCACACAGCACAGAGCCTCAGTGTGGAACCTCAGGGAGCTGAGTTCTGTCACAGACCCTCTGAGGGCGGGTGCTCAGCTTCCACCATGATCTACAAAAACTGACTCTCAACGAATCCCAGAATGGCTTGGGTTGGGAGGGACCTTAAAGCCCATCTCATTCCCACCCCCTGCCATGAGAGAGACATCTTCCATTATCCCAGGGTGCTCCAAGCCCCATCCAACCTGGCCTTGGGCATTTCCAGGGATCCAGGGGCAGCCACAGCTTCTCTGGTCACCCTGTGCCAGGGCCTGCCCACCCCCACAGGGAACAATTCCTTCCCAGTAGCCAATATAAACCTACTCTCTGCCACGTTGCCCTGCAGCTGGTGAGGCTGGCAATGGGTTCACCTCTGGAGGTGAGAGCAGTGACAGATCACAGGGCTCTGCTGTCCCTCACATGTTTTTCACCAATACCCAAATTTTCCGAGTCAGCCTTGCACTAAGTGGCACTATTCAAGTGGAGTGATTGTGTTCCAAGAAAGGCCCTTGTGCTCACTCACATAGCTATTTTATTTTATTTCATTTTATTTCATTTTATTTCATTTTATTTTATTTTTATTTTATTTCATTTTATTTCATTTTATTTCAATCCTTCCATGAAGTAAAAATCCAACTTGAAATATGGCTGGTTTGAGGAAAATGTCAGGTTCACCAAGTCCACACCTGCCTCTGAATAAAGTCTGGAATCCTGCAAAGCAAGGAAACAGCAGCTCAGCACTCAGCCTTCAGCAATAGTTGAACTTAAACTGGCTATTAATATTAATAACAATATTAATGCATCTTCTTTGGGCTGCACCTGCCACTGCCTCCTGAGTCTCTTTCCTTTCTTTTCCCCAGCGCTCAGAGGGAGCAGTGTAATAAACACCGGGAATGTATCTAAATTAACTTGGAGAGCAGCAGCCCGACAGCCCAGAAGGCTTCACAGAGCTGCCTCTGTGCTGGCACAGCACCCACGAGAGTAGCACACACACAACCCCCAGCACCACGGGTTTTAATTAAATTGTGCCAAGCACCTGAAACCAACATTGCCCCCTAGTGTTGCCCGCAGCCCTGCAGCGCCTGTTTTCCAGGCTGGAAGCACGGCAGTCCGGGTTTCAGCCGCAACATCAGTGGCTGTGTCAGCTGGAGCGTGGCCCCAGCACAGCTCCGTGGGGCTTTGGGCTCACACAAGAGGTGGAACAGCCCCAGGCTGTGCCAGGGATTGATATTCAGGAATATTTCTTCACTGAAAGGCTGGTCAAGCACTGTGACATCCCTGGAAGTGTTCAAAAACCGTCTGGGTGTGACTCTTGGGAGTTCGTAGCTTTTTAATGTTTTTTAGCTTGGCAGGGCTGCATTGGTCGGATTGGATGGTCACAGAATCATTTAGGTTGGAAAAGAACTCCAAAGTCATTTTTCTTCTCTCCTTATTCTGTTATTTCTGGGAGTACATGTGGAAGTTCCACCCTGGAGCCGAAGAGTGCCCATCAGAGATTTCCCTAGGCACTGAGAGAGGTGAAAGCATCAATGTCTGTTCAGTAATTACTGTCTTCAATATCACACCAACTGATACTAAATATTTTAGTTATACTTAGATATACTTTTAATATCATACAATTATTGATACTAAATATTTAATATTTATAATAAAATATTTGATTTAATATCAATATTGCTTTAAAAATATTGCACTGCTCTAGTAGCTAGAACTGCCTTCACTGTGCAGTAAATTACTCAGAATAACTTTACAACGTAATCCTTACAATCATTAATTTAAATATTTTATTTACATAAATAATTTTGAGCTACCATCCTTAATGCTGAAGGGAGTAATATAAAGGCTCAATTGCACGGCTTCAGGCATAAAACACTGGCCAAGCCAGGGACTGGATCTGACTCCTCAGGGAGGAAGAGCCCTGGGAAGCTGCGGAGCCTGGGTCCTGGAAGCCCTGACGGCGCTGAGGGGCGGCCATGAGCTCTGTCGGCCCGCCTGGGGCCGGTGCGGGGCCGGTACCGAGCTAAAGCTCAGCCGCGCCTCAAGAGGAAACACCGCCCCCCCCAATATGGCGCCGGCCGGCCGGCGTGAGGGAGCAGGGGCTGTCACGTGACTCCTCACCACCAATCAGCGCCGGGTGCCGCCCCGGCGGCGGGAAGGGGCGCGCGGGAAGAGCCGCTGCCGCCATGACAACCAATCAGCGGCCGCTTGGCGGCGGAGCTGTCACGTGCCTCTGTGCCAGCCAATCAGCGGCGGGCGGCGGCGGCGCCAAGATGGCGGACGATAAGGTGAGCGGGGAGGGCCGGGGCTGAGGGGCCACCGGGGCTGTGGGGCGGCCGCGCCGGTTCCTGCCCCGGGGTGGGGGCGGCAATCACCTCCGTGTCTCCTGCAGGACTCGCTGCCTAAGCTGAAGGACCTCGCCTTCCTGAAGGGGCAGCTGGAGAGCCTGCAGCGCAGGGTGGAGGACGAGGTGCAGGCCGGCGTGGGGCAGGTAACGTGCGGGCTCGGGGCGGGCCGGCCGGCCGGCGCCTCTGAGTGGGACTGGTGTGGAAGGGGGGAAAAACAAATCCCAGAGAACAAACAACCCACAACTCAGCCCTGGGGCACGTCCTGTGTCGCCCCCGGCCGTGCCTCACTGCGCTCTCCCCTCAGGACGGATCGCTGCTGGCATCGCCCTTTCTCAAAGGCTTCCTGGCGGGATACCTGGTAGCTAAGCTCCGCTTCTCCGCCGTCCTGGGCTTCGTGGCCGGCACCTGCACGGGGATTTACGCCGCCCAGAACTACGCCGTGCCCAACGTTGAGAAGACGATTCGGGACTATGTGAATTCACTGAAAAAAGGTCGGGACTAGCGAGGAGTAGCCCGGAGGCAGCAGGGACTGCAGGAACCGTGCTCCTTAGGTAGCAGGCACGGAGCACCCCCAGGGCTCTGGGAGGCACATCACCTGCACCCTTCTTTTCCTTGGAACAGGGCTTTGCACCACACCACTGCGACACGTCAGGGGGCTGGGGATGGGTATTTGTTTGGCATCATGGCAGCAGTGATCACTGCACTAACCCACAGCAGCTTGAGAGCACTGAGGGGCTGCCAGCTGCCTTTTCTCCTTACCTTTCCCTGTGCCCCTGTGGACTGAGGGGCTGGTGTGAGCTGTGTGCCCTGCCACCCAGCCCACAGTGTGCCCTGGCAATGTGCTTTGTGTGGTTTCTCAGGACAGCTTGTAGCTCTCCTCCTAACGAGAGACAGCACCCTGCTCTCCTGCTGCGTCACAAATGTTGCAGGGAACATCCTGCTTCAATCAGGCTCATTAAATTCTTGGTATTTGGTCTCTTCAGTGTTGCAGGGTGAGAGTCTGTCTGGCCTCTCTACACTGGCAGCAGCTCACTCATGCTGGAAATGGGGATGTTTGGGAATGCTGCTGGCTCTGCCAACAGGCTGCTCCAGAGGGGGCTGTGGGCACTGATGCTGCTGCTGTCTGTGGCCATCTACGGCTCTCACGCGCCCCTCCTGACGCTCTGCAAGGTGGACGGGGCCATCCCCTTCAGCTCCACGTCGGTGGTGGTGCTGGTGGAGCTGACCAAGCTGGCGCTGTCCCTGCTGCTCCTGCTGGCGGGGGCGCGGGAGCCGCTGGCGGGGGCGCTGTCCTGGCGCCACGCCGCGCCCTTCGCCCTCTCCGCCCTGCTCTACGCTGCCAACAACAACCTGGTGGTGCACATGCAGCTCTTCATGGACCCCAGCACCTTCCAGGTGCTCAGCAACCTGAAGATCGTCAGCACGGCGCTGCTGTACAGCCTGCTGCTGCGCCGGCGGCTGGGCGCTCGCCGCTGGCTGGCGCTGCTGCTGCTGCTGGCCGCCGGCGCCGCCTACAGCTGCGGGGGGCTGCGGGGGCGCGGCCAGCGCGGCGGGATGCGCCTGCACGTCACGCCCCTGGGGCTGCTGCTGCTCGCCGTCTACTGCCTCATCTCCGGCCTCTCTGCCGTCTACACCGAAGCCATCTTGAAGAGCCAGGCGCTGCCCCTCAGCCTCCAGAACATCTTCCTGTACTTCTTCGGGGTCCTGCTCAACCTGATGGGTTCCCTGTGGAGCGGCACGGAGGGAGGGTTCCTGGAGGGCTTCTCCCCGTGGGTGCTGCTGGTCGTGCTCAGCCAGGCTCTGAACGGCCTCATCATGTCCGTGGTGATGAAGCACAGCAACAACATCACCAGGCTCTTTGTCATCTCCTGCTCCATCCTGGTCAACGCTCTCCTCTCTGTTGCCCTCTTCAAGCTGCAGCTCACCCTCCTCTTCTTCATGGCCGTGGCGTGCATTGGCCTGGCTGTGCACCTGTACTATGGAGTCACATAATCAGTGCCTTCCTCCCACGTGTCTGGGCAGCCCCAGCCCTTCCTCAGGGCTGGAATCATTCCTGGTGGGTGCCTGCACAGCTCCAAGGAGGGGGGAGTGCTCCGGGTGAGAGCAGCCTGTCCCTATTTCCACAGGGAATCTGCGCTCTGCTGCAGTCCAGCCAGGCTCTGTGCCAGGAAGTTCCCATTGGGATCAGGGCATGCTCAGCCTTAGGGAGGGTCCTGAACCCTTATGCATGTCTCATAGCCTCAGGATGTGCCAGGGGAGGTTCAAGTTGGGCCTTAGGAGTAATTTCTTCACAGAAGGGTTGACTAAACGTTGGAAGGGGCTGCCCAGGAAGGTGGTGCAGTCACCATCACTGGAGGTGTTTAAGGACTGCACATGGCACTTAATGGTTAAGTTGACAGGGCGATGTTGGGTTACAGGTTTGACTCGATGATCTCAGAGGTCTTTACCCACGTACAGGATTCTGGAACTCTGTCCCATGTCCTCAAGCTGCTTCCTCACACCACAGTGGCCTGGGAATGCTCTGGCAGTAATTAGCCCTGCTGTACCTCCTTCCAGCCCAGCATGGGATTGGTGCTGTTTCAGCTCCCATGGAAGCTGCTTGATCCCTTCCACTCCTGGTGCTGCTTCCCTGGGTCTCTCTCACCTGCACAATTTTCCAGGCTAGCCCCTGCCTGGAGCCCTGCTGTCCTCAGACCCCATTTCCCCTTCCTGGGCTCAGTATCTTTGCAGAGCAGACTGGGGCCTGTGGGAACTTTCACCTGCTCTCCAAAAGGGGGATGTCCCCCAAATTTGTACCAAGTTTCTGGGAGGCAGAGGCCACCCAGGATATTAAAGCTGACATTCAACAGCATCAGTGTGTCTGTCCTGTGTCTGCCCACCCTGTGGGATGGTGGCTGTGCACCTTGGGATGGGCTTGGGGGCCAGGGGTGTGTCCGAGCCTGACAACACTCATGGGTGGGGGGCACCCACTTTATTCCATGTGGCCGCAGCTGGGGGCTGCCAGCCCTCCCACCAGGCTGAGCCTGTGCTCCCACAGGCAGGTTCTCAGCGCCGAGCAGGGCTTTCCCTCAGGAGCAGCAGCCGGAGCAGGCTGTGCCTGGATAACTCGTGCCTGGGGCTGGCCGGGCTCCTGGCGTCGCTGGTGGCTCGGTGCAGGGAGGGGTCCCCACGGCCTGGGCGTGGCTCAGGGGGTCTGTGTGCTGCCATCGGCCGTGCCTGCCCGTCGGCCGTGCCGGAGCTGCTGGTTGTGCTCGGCGAGTTCCACGGCGTCCCGGAGCGCCTCCTGCAGCAGCGCCCGGTGCCGGCGCTCCAGGGCGTCCCGCTGCTCCTCTGCCAGGCGCTGCTGGTCCCGGAGCACCTGCGGGATGCGCGGGCGGTCCGGCACAGCCCTGGCACAGGCGGCAGAGCTGTCCCCAGCCCTGCCTGCCCACCTGCAGCAGGTGCTGTCTGCAGGCCTGCATCTCCTGCTGGTGACTGCTCAGCAGAGCCTCCAGCTCCCACTCGGCCGCCTCCCGCTCCCGCAGCGCTGCCTCCAGGCTCAGGCCCAGCGCGGTCACCTCCCGCTGCCAGCGCTCTGTGTCCCGCTGTGGGGGACAGGGACAAGGTCAGGGCAGCTCCAGGGTGTCCCTGCTCCCTCGGGCTGCACCAGGGAGAGCAGTGCTGGGGAGGGAAGAGCTCGCAGTGCTGTGCCCACCTCCCCGCTGCGCCCCGGGGCCGGCCCGGCGCTGGCCCCGAGCTGCCGCTGGAGCTGCCGGCAGTGCTGGGCCCGCAGGCGCTGCCGCTGTGCCCTGGCCAGGGCGCGCTGCACCTCCGGGGCTGGGCACGGCCGGTGCCTCCCTGCCTGGGGGACAGCGGGCCGGGCTGCGGTGGCACCGGGCGCCGGCGCTGGCAGCGCAGAGCTGGCCCTGCACAGGGACCTGTGCGCTCCGCTCACGCTGTCACACCCGGGCCGTGGCTGTGTCACTCTGCTCTGGGATGGCTCCTCCAGCAGCCCCTGCCCTGCGCTGGCCAGAGCTTGGCTGTCCCCTCCCTGGCTTCTGCTGTCACCCTGTCCTGCTGTGTGGGGACAGGGGAGGAGGATGAGTGTGACAGCAGGGGTGGCTGAAGAAGGAGCTTCAGATGGAGAGTGAGGCCTTTCCCACCATGTAAAGCCATGCTCTGTGCCCACATATCCTCCACCCAGTTGTGGGATGCGTGCCTGGCCCCACGCTCTGGCTCTGCTGGCCCCAGGCTGGCACTGGTTGGGGCTGTCTGGGTCACTGGCTGCTGGCCTGGTGCTGTATTCCCTGCAGAGACCTGGTCCTGTCAGAGGAGATGTTACAGGGACACAGCTGGGATTCAGGGCCTTCCCTGCACCAGGCTGTCCCTGGGTGAGAGGGCCTGGCCTGGCCTCTGCCCACCTCAGCACTGGGCTGGTGCATCTCACTTGTCCCAAACACCTTGGCCACTGCCTGCTTCTTCTCCCACCTTTGACTCTTCAGCACCTGAAAAAGGGGAACTGGAGGTTCTTGGGGAGTTTCAGACCTCCAGGCCTGGCATGGCTCCAGGGACACACCTCACCCCTGGGGCAGCTTCAGCCCCTGCCCTCCGTGCTGGACAAGGGTCCCGACACCAGGATGGGTCAAGAGCCTGTACTTTACCCAGCCCAGGGAATGAGTGCCAGGGGTTCAATGCCATGGATCCAGGGGCATTCCCCACCTTCAGCTCCCTCAGGGCCCTCTGCAGCTGGGCCACAGCTGTCCTCTGCTCAGGGAGGTGGGACCCAGCCAGCAGCTCCACCCGCAGCCCTCGGATCTCCCTGCGGCGCGCCGCGATCTCCTCCTCAGGGGCCCAGAGTGTGGCAGAGATGGTCTTGGCCAGCCCCTTCACCCGCTCAGCCAGTCCCAGAGCTGCCAGGATCTCCTCTCTGGAGCTGTCTGGGAGAGCAGGAGCCCTGGGCAGGGGCCATGGGGACCAGCACAGGGGGTCCCGGCGATGGAGATGAGTGGGAGCTGGTGTCCAGCTTCCAGTGGCTGCAGCAGCCAGGGACAGAGTGCCAGGTGTGGGGCAGGGTGGGGGCACAGGGAAGGGACATCCAGAGTGTGTCCCAGTCCCAGGGGCTACCTGGCAGCGACACACACAGCAGCAGGAAGGTCAGACTGTTCCCCTCCAGCAGCCGCTCCACGATCCAGGGCAGGCAGACAGCACCAGGTTCCCTGCACTCCCTGCACATGGGGAAAGACACCCCAGGAGAGAGCTCCACACCACAGGTTCCCAAGAATGGGTGGGCCACACATGTCCCCAAGCCCATGTCCCCAAAGAACAGTGACACCCCCTTGGCTTCCAGCCATGGGCTCCCACTGGGGTGTCCCTCCTGCTTCACCTCCAGGAATGGAATTCCCTGAGCCACAGCAGGCCCAGGGGTGTGCTGGGGAGGGAACACAGCTCAGTGCTCGTACGTACAGCCTGGGGCAGGGCCCGGGGGCCCCTGGGGACACCAGGATCCTGAGGGCCGAGCGCTGGCGCCTGCCGCCCTCCAGCTCTCGCTCCACGGTGAGAGTGAAGAGGCTGCCAGGCCTGGGGAGAGGCAGGTGTGGGAGGGCAGCCCCCACAGCCAAATCCTTCCCAGCCTGCAGGATCTGGGCCAAATCCCTCACCCCTGCACAGCTGAGCTCCCGTCTGCGAGGGGGTGCTGAGCACAGCCCTGGAACAAGGCAGGGATGGCAGCCAGCCCCCTGGCATAGGCACTGATGGCAGCCTGGGCATCGGGCACGGCCACTTCTGTTGCCTCCTCCACCATGCTGGAAGCAGAAGGAGACAAGACCAAGTGAGGAGGGTCACATCCACCCCCTGGACTCACTGAGAGCACCCCTGGCCATGCTGTGGCTGGGCACCCTGCTCCCTGCCCAGCCCCACTCCTGATGTTGGGTGCCAGCCCCAGGAGCCTCTGCTCAGCCACGGGCCATCAGGTACCTACAGGCCCAGGGGTGCCACATCCAGCACTTGCAGGGCTCGGCCATCAGGACGGAGCAGGTCCCAGGCTTTGTCGTGGCTGCTGACCTGGAATGAGGGGCTGCATTAGGCAGGGGGGGGGGCAGGAAAAGGGGGCTGCTGGCATCCCACACTGACCAGGGGCATACACTGCTTGTGGCCATGCACAGGTGAAGGTTGAGAAAGGCTGATTTTGGGGTAACTCCCAGCTTTTCCAGCCCTGGCACCAGGGAAGGGCAGAGCCCTGTGTGGAGCTTATCAGCACCCCAGAGCCAAAGGGCAGGACCCAGCCCAGTGGCAGGAGCTGGCATCACTCCTGTGCAGATCAAGGCACACTGGAAGGACCTGCAGGCCACAGGGAGCAGTGACTGGCCCAGAAAGCCCAGCTGTGATGGAGCAGGAAGGGGTTAGAGGGCTCCCCTGATCCCACCATGCTGCTGGAACCTGGGAGGTGCTCTGTGGGCTGCTAAGGCTTCCCCTTCTGGGAAATCCTGGAAAGAGAACACCTGGGATCCAAAGGTCTCCAGTCCCTGGTTACCCTCTGGATGAGAGGACTGGATGCCAGTACAGGGCAATATGTGCTCTTGGCACAGCAGGGTCTGGGCAGTGGCAGAGAGGGACTGGGACCCTCCTGCCAGGACATCCTGCCCTACCTGGACCAGACTGACCATCTGCAGGCTCTGTGTGCCATCCCCCAAGGCCTCCAGTTCTTGGAAGATGGTGTCGATCACCTGTGGACAAGCTGGGAGCTGTTGGTTCCCAGGACCCGTGGCTGGATCTCAGCCCCTCCCTGGTGGGATTGGGGAGCAGGAGCCCAGCACTGCACAGCTGTGCTGTCCCCTCTCCCTGCCACCTGTCCCCTGTGCCCTCACCTGCCAGATGACACTCTGGAAGGGCAGCTGTGTCCCAGAGCCATGGGGGTCCCACAGCAGCAGGGACATGCTGTAGCCAAGAGGAACCAGGGCCAGCTGGGGTTTTGCCAGCTCCAGGACCTTCTCCTGGAAGGAGAGACATATCCAGCAGGGCAGGGTCAGCATGGCACAGCCATGGCAGCCACAGCATGGCACAACCAGCATGGTGCAGGTCCCCTGGCTCCTGTGGCTGGGGACAGAGAAGGACTTGGGGCTCTCAGTACCTGTCCTGCATCCAAGTGGAAAATGCCATCGACAGTCAGGGAGCTCTCCTGGTGCAAGGGAGGGGGATAATGTTCAGCTTTCCCCTACCCCAGCATGACCAGAGCAGGGCAAAGGAGGCACTGGGCATGCTGGGATGGAGATGGCAGGGGTGGCACAGGGGCCTGGCATGGGCAGGGGTGAGGAGAGACCCCCTCCCTTCCCCTGCTCTCTGGGAGCCCCCAGCAGTCCCCTGCAAGGGAGGGTCCCATAGGGGTGTGGGACAGGGTCAGCCTGAGCTCCCATCAGGGTCCCAGGTGTGGCAGGGGGTGGCACAGAGCCCCTGCTCTCTCCTGGCTCCCCAGGGACCCTCGGACCCTGCATGTCCCTGTCCTGCAGCTCTCACCTGGGGCTCCTTCCCAGAGAACAGCAGCTGCAGGGGATCCTCGCTGCTGCCCACCCAGCTTTCTCCTGGCCCTGAAAACACCGAGTGTGGGATGATGTGGGGGTCACCCCCACCTGTCCCAGCCCTGTCCTGCCCCCCTTGCAGCCGCATCCCAGGGCTTCACATCATTCCCGAGCCCTCCCGCTGACTCAGAGCCACCAGGGTGGGGAGGGCACCCTGACCCTGTCAGCACTGCCAGACCAGCCTGGCCACTGGTCCAGTGCCACCACAGCTGTGGCTGCCAGCCTGTCCCTTGTTCCCTGTGTGGGGGCTCCGGGGAAGGCTCAGGGATTCCTGAGCTCTACCTGCTGCCTGGTGGAGTCCCAGAGCTGCTCGCACGCTGACATCCTGCTCAGCCTGCCGGACAGAGGGGAAGGAGCCACACCCTCAGCACCAGCAGGAGCTGGATGAGACCCCGGGGAGCTGGGCAGCCCCTGCCAGGTCCCTCCCAGCCAGCCTGGGCTATCCCCCACCACGGCACTCACCTCGTCCATGGGCAGTGTGGCAGCAGCCACCAGTGAGCTGCTGAGTGGCCAGGGCAGGGATGGGGTTACCTGGGGGATCTGGTTCTCCTGCATTATTGATGCATGTGGGCAGAGCCAGAGCCAGCCTGGAGGCACCCTGCTCCAGGGGCTGAGCCCTGCTGGCCAAGGAATCAGCGGGGCACAGGGGGAGGGTGCCTGCAGCCACTCACACCACTGGGGTGCTCCCAGCTCCAGGAGGGACATCTCTGTCAGCCACAGCTGGGACATGAGGGACCTTGGACGAAATGACCACAAACCACAGAATCATTGGAGATTAGTCACAGCAAGGGAGCACAGGAGGAAATGCCAATGCTGAGGATCCCCATTGTCTGTGGAAATGCAGAGGGTGGGGGCCAGGAGAGAAAGCTCAGGACAGCCCCTGCCCTGCTTTGGACAGGGCCAGGAGGAGCAGATGCACACGTGTCCCTCTGGCTGCCTGTTCTCTGTACAGAGTGAGACCAGTGCTGCTGCCCCCAAAACTCCCTCACCTGCTGGAACAGGCAGCACTGGGGGCTCCATCAGGGGCAGGGCAGGTGACATGGCCGGGACAATAGGGGCATGTTGGGGCTGGGGGAGTTGGAGTGGCCAGAAGGAAAAACCCCTTGGGAGGGTGGAGCCCTGGGACAGAGCAGGGCAGGGGGCTTTGAGGGGTTCCCCAGCACTGGGCAAAGAAACAGTGGGATAATGCTGGGGGAAAATTCTGCTCCTCAAGGGAGCCCAGACTGGGGGCTCCAGGAGCCCCTCACCAGCACTTGGGGGCTCCTCAGCCTTCCCAGGGAGCCCCTGTGGGGCAGCACTGGTGAGAATGGTCACACATCCCCTCAGTGGCCCTGAGCAGGCAGACAGCCCCGTGTGGGCACTCCCAAGGGACAGCAAAGCCTAGGATTCAGGAGACAGGGATTTCTCCTTCCTCGTGCACCAGCCAGCAGCTGCTGCTCCCTGTTCCACGTCCAGCCAGCCCAGGATTCCCAAGGTGCAGGGGCACCCTGTTGTACATCCTGGTTAACACCAGCAACACCAGCAGAGCCAACACCCTGAGCCACCCTGCCCCCGGGCTGCTCCGGGCTGGCACAGCCCCGCAGCCCCGGGCAGGACACACCCTGGACCTGCAGCAGACCCCGAGCCCATCGTGACCCGTGCCTGGACACTGAGCTCCGGCTCTTGGTCCTTCCCACACTCTGTTCCCCCCACCCCCAGCCAGGCCAGGCTGTGTTTGCCTGCAGGTGATGTGTACCTGTGCCCAAACAGAGAGAGGGAGGGACACAGGAAACACCCGGGCACAGCCTTTAATGCCGAGGCAGGACAGGCTCTGGGGAAGGAGAGCAGGGCTGCCTGCCACCAGCCCCTTCTCTTCACAAGGACTCAGGAGTGACAGGACCCAGGGAATGGCTCTCATGACAGAGGGCAGGGTTAGATGGGGTATTGGAGAGAAATTCTTCCCCTGAGGGTGGTGAGGCTCTGGCATAGGCCACCCAGAGATGCTGTGGCTGCCTCATCTCTGGAAGTGTCCAAGGTCAGGGTGGATGGGGCTTGGAGCAAGCTGGGATAGTGGGAAGGTGTCCCTGGCTATGGCAGGGTGTGGAATGAGATGATCTTTAAAGTACCTTTCAAATGAAACTACCCTGTGATTCTGTGATTATCCCCCACCCCTATTTTTTCATGCCTGTCCCTTCCCCACCCACCCCCTTCCTCTGAATATTCCCAGCACTGCAATCCCAGGCTCTCCCTCAGCATCCCATAATCCATTTTCTCCTTACTATGACATATTATCTGAATAACTCAGAACCCAAAAATAATCCATTTTCCTCTTATCACCTAAAAAGTTTCTGGTTGAACCTCCTCAAGGTCCCACTTGGACTCATCCACCAGTGCCTCAGGTCGGGGTATAAGGAGCTGCTCCAGTTCATTAGCATTTGTGTGCAGGGGTGTTTAATTCACTCATTTTCCTGTCTTTTGTGGGTTTTCAGTTTTTCTGTTAGGCTGAAGAGCAGGCAAGCATCATCCTGCCAAACCTGGCATCCTGGCCCAGCCATAGCCCCAGGTGAGGAGAGCAAGGATCAGCACAGGGGCCACGGAGGCTCCAAGGGTGGCTGGACTGGGGGTTTAAAAAGCATGGAGGGGGCTCTGGGCAGGGACCAGCCAACCCCAGCAAGGCTTTGGGCATCTGAATGCTACCAGTGGGAATGTGATGGAGCTGAACTCTTGTCCAGGGCAGGTGACATGGCAGGGACAGTGGGGGCGTGCTGGGGAGCTGGAGTTGGCCACAGGGAAATCCCCTGCAGGAGGGTGTGGCTCTGGGTTAGAGCATGGGCTCCAAGTGAGGGTGTCCCAAACCTTGTCCGGGCGCAGCCACAGCGGGGTGACCCTGTGGACAGCCCAGACTGGGGACAAGAGCCTCAAGACCTGTGAGCCTTCCTGGGGGAAGCAGCCGTGGGAAGGGTCCCGGAGCCCCTCAGGCTCTGCTGCAGGGCCTGGTCCTGAGCAGACACACGGCCCCAGCCACACCCAGCAGGGCGAGGGCCACGCAGAGCGGGGCCACCACGGCGGCGAGGTGGCAGCGCAGCACCGACACCGGCACCTGTGCCACCGGCCAGCCCCGGTACGGGGCCGGGGACTGGCACCTGTACTGCTCGGGCCAGCCCTGCCCCAGGTGCCCCGAGGCTGCCAGAGCCTGCAGCCCCCCTGCCCCGGAGCACGAGCAGCTGAAGGGGTTGTCAGCCACAGCCACGTCCTGCAGGCGCCCCAGGAGCGCCACCTCACCCCGCGGCAGCTCCGAAATGGAGTTGTTGTCCAGGTGAAGGGTGTCCAGCCTGGGGTAATTCCTGAGGGAGGGGACGGCCTGCAGCAGGTTTTGACTCAGGAAGAGCTTCTTCAGGGAGCTGAGGAGGAGATCTAGAGCACGGAGGTGGTTGTGGCTCATGTCCAACACCTCGAGTTTGGGAGGCAGCGGCATCAGCACTTCATGCAGGCCAGTGTTGGACAGGTTAAGGTGCCGGAGGGATGCTGGCCACTGGCAGGAGGAGGAGGATGAGTTTGCCACGAGCTGGTTGTGGCTGAGATCGAGGTGCCGGAGCTCCAGCAGCAGCCCCACGCCCTCACACACGCCGTGGTAGGAGCTCAGGCTGTTGTGGCGCAGACTGAGCTCCTGCAGCCGAGGGAACGCTCCCTGGCAGAAGGCGGGGGCCAGGCTCCCGTCCCCGAGGCTGTTCTGTGCCAGGCTCAGGGAGCGCAGAGCTCCGAACACGCTCCCGATGGCACAGGGCAGGCTGGTGACACGGGAGCCGGTGACAGCCAGCTCCTGCAGGGCCCCCAGCCACCTGCCCAGGCTGGAGAAGGCCTGCTCGTGGCCCGTCAGCGGGGAGGAGGTCACGTTGTGGAAGCTCAGGGACACTATGGGCAAGGTCTGGCCATCCATGGCACTCCAGTTGCCTGTCCCCTGGAAAATGCAGCTCTCAAAGGCCAGCTCCTGCACATGGGTGTAGGAGAAGAACCTCAGCACACGGGCAAGGAGTATCTCAGGCACCAGGACATTCCCAATAATTATTTTCTGGATGACAAGGGAGCTCAGAGTTTCAATGGCAGAGGGGGTCAGGTCCCTGATGGGGAAGGCTATGTATTTCTCCAGATCTCCACCCTGGAACTCCACCACAGTTGCTGAGAGGCACTGGATGATGCTGCTCATGGTTTCCTCGGACAGGTTGTAGCACACACAGTATTCCTGAGTGCGGTTGAAGAAACACCTGTCTCTTCTGCCTTCTGCCACCAGCAGCCCCAGCCCCAGGAGCAGCAGCACAGCCACACTCATGGTGAACAACCTAAAAACTGGAGGAGAAACGGTGAATGGCAGCTGAGTGGACCGCTCTGACCCAGACTGGAGGGATGGCTTGGGCAGGTTCAGCCCTGCAGAGCCACCCTTCAGGACAGGGCACTGCCCTCATCCCTCCTGCACCGCCCGGCCACTGCGCCGCGACTCGGGCAGCGCTCGGGCCGGCAGCCAAACCCCCAGGAGCCGCACCTTCCCTCAGCACGGAGCCTCCCGAGGCTCCGCACCGTCCTGCTGGGCTGCCTTGCTGCAGGCTCCCACTCCTAAACGACCAGGAAATGCCTGGAGAAACTAGAAACGCGGAGTTACAGACAGTGAAGCCAGATGTGTCAGTCCGACCAGGGAGAGCCCCAGCTCTGTTTGTTCCTCTGTAATCTGGGGCAGGAAATTGCAACAGAGGCTTCGTGTTTTCTCCTTTCTCACCCAGCGATTTGATTAATCACCAGCCCCCCAAGGGGTGGTAGGAAATGACCCCTGAAGGTGTGAACACATCCCTGCCAGCACCAGAAGCCGGTCAGCTGACAGAGTCTGATCTCCAATCACCGGACTGCAAAAGAAGCAGCAAGCAAATGGTAAAGGCTGCTAAATATGTGCTGACTCGGCTCAAAGGGGGTCTTTGGGGGTCCCCAGTCCAGCCTTGTGCCCTGAGCGGTTCTGATCAGCCCCGATCAGCCCCCGCTTGCCTTGGCCACATCCCCAAGCCCACCGAGGCCGGAGCTCTCCCTACCTGTCCGTGCCGTGGCGGGGCCGCTGCACCGTCCCGAGCAGCAGCTCTCTCTCCTCCGGCACCTGCACCAGCGCTCTGGGACCCCGGGTGGGTTTGTCTAGTGACTCACCAGCCAGCTCACACCCAAAAGTTCCTTGCTCCACTTCTGCTTCCTCCAGCTGCTGCCAAATCCCGGGCTGGGGTGCCAAAGGCTGCAAGTGCTCAGCTCCGTCCGGCACCCGATCCTGCCTCGGCTCCTGCCGGACGCCCGCGGTGTTCCAGCTGTGCTCCAGCTGTGTTCCAGCTGTGCTCCAGCTGTTCCAGCTGTTCCGGCTGGCGCTGCCCGGGCCGGGTCCCCACGCCGGGGCTGGGCTCACACCTCGAGCCCGGCTCCCGGACACAGCCCGGCTTCCTGAGCAGGACGGAGCCTCCCGAGTCACTTCTGCTTCGCTTCCCTGCAGCTGCGGGCTGGGAAAGGTTGTGGCCGGAGTGGCAGCGCTGCTCACTTTCCTAGGAATGGTGATGGAACAGAGCGCGGGCAAGGTTCCCCAAATGCACTTTCGGGATCAGCCCGCCCAGATGCTCGGGTATGGCTGTGCTCAAGGCTCCCCGGGTGCTGAGCACCCTGCAGGCAGTGCAGAGGGGCACAGGGCTGTCACACCTGCCATCCAGACCATGCCCAGGTGCCTGTGTTCCATGTAGGATGGGGATGGCACTACTCTCACCCATTGTCCAGGCAGCCCGAAGCTGCACAGGGCATTCCTTCACCAGAAGGAGCCAGAAGTGCTCCAGAAACAGCTGGATGTGCCACTGAGTGCTCTGCTCTGCTCTGGCTGACAAGGTGGTGATCAAAGGTTGGACTTCATGGTCTTGGAGATCTTTTCCAACCTGAATGGCTCCGTGATTCTACGATCCTCTAAGGAGTTTTTTTCTTTCCCAGATTTCCTTGCCTTTGTTGGATTCAGAAAGGGCTTCAGAAAGGTGATGAAACTGCATGGCTGGACAATGCAGGTCCCAGTTTGTTGTTAATGTGGCACGACACGTTGGTGCCACAACAGCTGGGGTGGGGATCCCTTGCTCTCTGGGACTGTTGTGAAGGGGTGCTCAGCAAATCCATGATTCCTCTTCTACATCCTCGGGTTACATGAAATTCCTCAGCACAAGATGGACATGGAGCTGCTGGAGCAAGTCCAGAGGAGACCACAGAAATGCTCCAGGGGCTGGGTCCCCTCTGCTGTGTAGACAGGCTAGGAGATGAGGATGTTCAGCCTGGAGAAGGCTCAGGGGAGTGCTAAAGTGCCTAAAGGGGCTCTAGGAGAGGGACTTCGGACAATGGCACTGAGTGACAGGACAAGGGGGAATGGCTTAAAACTGCCAGAGGGCAGGGTTAGATGGGATATTGGGAAGAAATTCCTCCCTGTGAAGGTGGGGAGGCCCTGGCACAGGGTGCCCAGAGCATCTGTGTCTGCCCCTGGATCCCTGGCAGTGTTCAAGGCCAGGGTGGATTGGGTTTGGAGCAGCCTGGGACAGTGGAAGGTGTCCCTGCCCCTGGTGGAGGGGCTGGAATTGGATGTGGTTTAAAGTCTCGTCCTATCCAAACGGAATTTCATGAAACTGCTGCTGAGTGCAGGATGGAAAAGTCACAGCTGCCCTCTGAGCTCTCCTCCGGCCCCTTCTGACGATCCCGGGGCTGGTACCTTTAATTTCTGCCCTCCAGCCGCAAATCCCCCAACACCTTCCTGGGGAAGCACGAACTCTCTGCCCCTCGGTCCCCACCAGCACGGCCGAAGGTTCCGGGGCACCGAGCCACCTCGTTTCATATTTCTGCTGACTCTTCGGGGGCTTTTTTCGGCCTCAGCACAAGCAGCACAGCTGCCCGCGCCCGGAGCGGCTGCGAACGGGGGCCGGGTCGGTGCTTTCCCCGCCCCGGCCCGCCCCGGCCCGGCCCTTCCTCCCGCTCGGCGCGGCTCGGCCATGAGGGGCCGGCGGGCGCGGCGCGGCCCGCTCAGCGCGGAGCAGCTGCGGCTGCGGCGGCGGCAGCGAGAGGCAGGTCCGGCCGGGGCTCGGGGGGACCCGGGCACCGCCCGGGGCTGTGGGGGTGCCCTGTGGGTGGGAGGGACCCCCCAGCCCGGCCCTGGCCGCCTCCATCCCCGCCCGCTCGGGGAAGCGTTTTACGGCGTCTCGTTTAACCCGTGCGGGTTCTGCCGCGGATTCACCGCTTATTCAACAACCCCCCCCGCCGCTGTTTGGGTTTTACAAGGCCTCGCCTACGTCTCAGCCTGGAGAAAAGGAGGCTCAGAGGGACCTTGTGGCTCTGCACAGCTCCCGGACAGGAGGGGACAGCCCCAGCTCGGGCTCTGCTCCAGGGAACAGGACAGGAGGAGATGGAACGGCCTCAGGCCGGGCCAGGAGAGGCTCAGGGTGGATATTGAGGAAAACTTCTTCATGGGAAGGGTGGTCAGGCATTGGAACAGGCTGGAGTCACCATCCCTGGAGGTGTTTCCCAAAAACAAGTGATGGGCCATGGAGCATGGCTTAGTGGCTATGGTGCTATTCAGTAGAAGGCTGGAGTTGATGATCTTGCCGGTCTTTTCCGACTTTATTGACGTTATGGTGCCATGTGAAATCCAGCCTCAGGTCCCTCCAGCTGGTCCTCGGGCCTCTGTCCCGTGTTCCTGCCCATTATCCCAGCAGTGGCTTAGCCCTTTGTGTGCCCGACCCTCGCCCCTAGTTCCAGGTGCAGTCCCTGCTCGTGCATCCCTTCCAGGCTCGCACCGGGGGCAATGGGCAGCTCCTCCCTGGCCGAGGGCGGGCTGAGGCTCGTGGGTGGGATGGGGCCGTGTCCTGTGCCGTGGTGACGTGTCCTGGTGCCCTGCAGCCCTCAGGAAGGCGCGGCGGCAGGAGCAGCTGGTCAGCAAGCGGCTGCTGCGGGAGGACAGCGCGCCCGGGGAGGGGGCACAGGATGGAGCAGACGTCGTGCCAGACCCACTCTCAGAGGATGAGGTGAAGAACCTGGTGTTCTCCATGGCAGTGGGGGTCCTGGGGGTCTTCCCCAGCTCAGCATATGAAGGAGGCTGGGCAGGGGTGGGTTTGGGAATGGTTCTGATTCGCTGCCAGACACAGTTAAGGCCCCTTGTCCCCATCTTCATGCCCTGGGTTCCTTTGCCTCGAGGATTAACGGGGTAAAATCTTAATGCTGGCAGTGCTGCAAGCTCACCCACCTTTGAATTGCCTGGCCAGGTTCTGGAGCTGCTCAGGGGTGTGCAGAGGGGCTCGGAGGACAGGGAAGCGATCGCTCGGCCGCCTGCGCTGGGCTCTGCAGAACGAGGACACTCAGCAGAAGTTTGTCAGGTCAGCCCAGGCTGGCTGTGGCTGTTACCAAGGACATGTCCCCAGGAGCCCCCGTGGGTGGGGGCTGAGCTGGTGTGTGGCCCTGGGCGGGGGGTGACAGCAGCCTTTGGGTCCCCAGGCTGGACGGCAGCATCCGGACGCTCACGGGGCTCTTCACCAGCAGCCTGGCTGACCTGCAGCTGGAGGCTGCCCGCTGTCTGCACGAGCTGTCCCACTCCAGTGTCCCCACGGTGGCCGAGGCGTGCCTGCCTGTCACCTCCTACCTGCTCACCTACCTGTCGGGACACAGCCTGGAGTTCACGGTGAGATCCGGGTTTGCCAGGGCCCTGGCACCTGGGAATCCTCTGGTGTGGTTGGTATTCACGCTCTTCTGGTCACATGTGGCTCACGTGGCTGTGCTGCTGAGATGGGGCCCTCTGGAAGCAAAAATATTTTGGGACCACAGCCTTGCCCTCAGAGCAGGACTGTTCCAGTGCCCAGGTGTTATGACCTGCCCCAGTGGTGGGGTGACTGAGTTCTAGTTAATCATAGATCCCTTGGGTTGGATTAGAGTGGAACTACACTGAATGATCTGTGTTTATCTATCTATCTATCTATCTATCTATCTATCTATCTATCTATCTATCTATCTATCTATCTATCTATCTATCTATCTATCTCTATATGTCTATATAAATCTATATATGCCTATATACCTATATGTATATATGGCAGGTTTATTTTAGAACACTTTGGTTGCACTGGAAAGGAGGTATGTAGCCATTTTGTTATCTGTAGAAACAAAACAATACAAAAGTATAAAGATACCACTTAAAAATATATAAGGGAAAGAAAGGATAAGGGTAGAGTGCCTGTGGCTCCATGCTGTGCAGCTTGATCTGGGAAAGGAGCAAACAGCTGGAGTAGCTCTGGGATGCCCACGTGTTTCCAGCTGCTCCATTGGGAAGCAGGCAGGCTCAGAGCTAAAGAGTAAGGTGGGCAGTGACCCCAGGTACTGATCCCATTGGAATGCAGCACACAGGCAGACTCCAGAAGAGCCAGAGGGGCCTCAGGGAAATGTTCCTGAAAAACCTCCAGAGTGGGAGTGATAGATCCCAACTTCAGCCAGATAGCAAAAGAGTGAACTGAAGCTGATTGAGCTGGAAATGGGGTGGCTGGAGAGTCCAGCAGCACTGGTCTGTGTTTCCCCTCCAAGGCCAGCTCCTGCCCTGCTCAGGGCAGTGTGTGGGACCTGAGACTTTGCTGGCTGCCCACAGAGTCACCTCCTGCTCTGCTGTGTTGTTGCAGGAGCTGTGTTTGTACACACTGGGGAACCTCGTAGTGGAAAGTGAGGCTGTCAGGAAGCAGCTGCTGCCTCAGGGCATTATTCCAGTGCTGGCATCCTGCATCCAGGTGGGTGAAACAGCTCAGCACATTTCTGCTGTGCCCTGGAGAGACTTTTCTGACTGCCAGCCCTCCTTCCAGCTGTGGGGAAGCTCTGCAGGGAGCTGTTCCCATGAGCATGAAGGTACTTGTGGGCTCCCCTGTGCTCATTTTCATGGCTCAGCTCACTACCTTGTGCTCTTCTTCAGCTGAATCTCCCCCAGCAGGGCTGTGGTTTGCAGGTCTAAATGCTCAAACCAGGACTTTCTGTGTTTGGGCTAAGCCCAGTGAAGGTGGGGAGGGGGCCAGCTCAGCTGTGGTGTGGCCACAGGCTCCAGTGTTCCTCCTGGTCCCCTCTGTGCCCCCTCTTCTCCAGGTTCAGCTGGGTTTGGTTGGCACCCTGGCTCTGTCAGGGGGATCAGCTCTGTTCTCTTTGCTTGCAGTCCCCCCACGAGGCAGTGCTGGAAGGTGTGGGCTATGTCCTCTCACAGCTCCTCCAAGCCAAGGAAGCCCCCACAGAGATCATCCCGTGAGTCTGAGCCTCTGAACCCTGCACCAGGGCCCCGGGGCCTCGAGTGGGATTTGTGTGCTGGGGACACAACACCTTCCCCATCCCAATGACATTGATAGTTCAGGGCAGAATCCTGCCACAGCTGTGGAATTTTTGATGCAGATCAAGGAGCAGGGCTTGGCTCCTTTCCCTCGGTCTCATCTGAGCAGACAGCTCTGGTATTTCAGTAAAGGCCAGCATGGAGCAGGGAAGGCTCACAGGGAATTCTGGCTGTGTTGCTCTTGCAAAGGAAAAGATCAACTTGACAGCCCCCAGTGCCAAAAATGTGACCCCAGTCAAAGTGTCCTGAGCGTCCCCAGGCCCTGCCATGGACAGGGGAGCCCAAGGCTGCAGCCCTTGGCTCAGAGTCCCTTCCAGGTGTGTGTTTGGATGCTGTGGCCCCCAGTGTGGGGTATAGCAGCTCCCTGCTCAGTGGCCAGGGTTGGTGTCTCCCTGTTGGTGTCCTGCCTGTGCCTGCATTAACTCTGCTCTCTGCTCTGTGCCCCAGCCTGGTCCTGGACTCGGTGCTCCCCCAGCTCATGCTCCGACTGCTCTGCTCCGGCCTCAAGGCTGGCGTGGGAGCGGCCGTGGAGTTTGCGTGGTGTCTCCACTACATCATTTGTAGGTGAATGCATTTTTCTCCTTGGTTTGAGTTCTCTGGGGACAGCCAAACAGAGGCATGAAGGCTCATGGTCCTGTGAGGGGATCTGGATTGCCTCCCTTTTCCCTTGGGAAATCAATTCCCCAGCCATCCTGGGTACCCCAGCTCTCCTACCTGAGCACATGTGCTGATTGCAGGATCAGGAGCTCTTTTACAGGGTGGTAGTGGGTGATAGACCTGAGGAGGCTGTTTCTAGTCCTCTGAATGTCCCCAAATTGCTTCCCCATGCCTGGAGTTGTCCCCCACACTTCCCAAGGCAAGCTCTCTGAATCACTAGGTTGGCCCAGGGCCACCCATCTGGGCTGTGCCAGCAATCCCTGCCTGCTACTGGAGCCAAGGAATGTGTAGATACTCAAAGGGTCAGGGCTATCGTTTCCAGATGCACACAGATAACTAAGTGAATGTTTTTTATGGGCTTTTAAATTTTCTCATAAGCTCAGTAAAAAAAGCTGCTATTCCAGTGTGAAAGAAGCCAGTGTTGCAATATGAAATAAGCCCTGTGGTGGTTTGGGAGGGCACTCTGAATTTCCAGGCCCTGTTGTTTGGTGAGGGCATGTGGCAGTTTCCCTCTCCAAGCTCCAAGGCCACTGCACTGTCCCTCCCTTTGCAGGCACAAAGACAACGAGGTGCTGCTGGCACTGGGGGCTGTGCCTGCCCTCACCTCCCTCCTGCTCGACCTGGCTTCCCAAATCCCCCAGGACACTCCTGAGGGCCTGGAGCTGGTGAGAGCTGGGCAGGGTGCTGGCTGTTGTCAGACTGCTGTGGGGACAGTGCTCAGCTGCAGGGTTGGTGTGTCCCTGTGTCACAGCTCGTGTGCCCCGTGCTGCGGTGTCTCAGTAACCTGCTGGCACAGACAGGCTGCCAGGGCCAGGACGGGCGCCTGCTCGTCGCCCTCTTCCTCATCCTGCAGTGCTTCCTGCAGCAGCACCCCTTCCTCGTGCAGGAGTGCCTCTGGCTGCTCAACAACCTCACAGGTGAGTGTCCCATGGGGTGGTGGCACAGCTGGACACTGCTGGGACCCACCCTGGTTTTATTCACGTCTTCCTTCTCTGCCCACCCCAGCGGATGAGCCCTTCTTCTGCTCTGCTCTGCTCTCCCTGGACCTGCTCCCTGCCCTGCTGCAGCTCCTGACGTGTTCCCAGATGGCCACTGTGCTGGTAAGCCTTGCCCCGTGCTTTGGGAATGGTGGGGAAGCGCCGGAGTTTCAGGAACTCGAGTCCCACACTGCCAGTGCTGGGGATTGGAGGGTGGATGGGCAGCAGTGACAGCTTGGCAGAAGGTCTCGTGTGGTGGCAGTCACCAGCCACCTCCCCTGAAGCCACTCCAGCTGTATTTACCCTTGGCAGAGCCTTGTCCCAGCATGAGTGGTCCCAGGGCCCAGGTTAACTTGGAGCAGGCCTGGGAAGGCTCCTGCACTTTTCTTTGAAAGACCCCAAAACTTGAGGAGACTGGGGACCTTGCCAGGGGTGGGGGGCAAGGCTGGGTGTGCCTGGCACGGGGATGAACAGTGCCTTGGGGTAGGTGTGAAGGCATTCCAAATCCAGTAGTTTGGTGGGCACTTGCCTGTGGGCAAGCACCTGGCAGGACAAGAAAAAAAGGTGGAGAGGACTTTGGGCAAGGGCACAAGTGACAAGAGGACAGGGAATGGTTTCACACTGGCAGAGGGCAGGGTTAGATGGGATATTGGGAAGAATTTTTCCCTGTTAGTGGTGAGAGGGTGCCCAGAGGAAGGGATGGGGCTGGGAGCAACCTGGGGTGGTGGAAGGTGTCCCTGGCCATGGCAGGGGTTGGCTGCATGAGCTTTAAGGTCCCTTCTAACCCAAACCATTCCACAATTCCATGCCGTGGGGAGTGGCTGGGATCCCTCCCAAGCCTGTCAGGAATCTGCCCATGGAGCATTCACTGCTCGCTCCCTCTCCCTCTCAGGTCCTGACCGTGCTGTGCAACATCGCAGAGAAGGGAGTGTTCCAGTGCCAGCGGCTGCTGCAGCAGCCCCTCCTGCCCCGCCTCCTGCCCCTCCTCACACTGCCCCACCCCGAGGCCGTGGGGCAGTGCCTGGAGCTGCTGCACCTCCTCTTCCTGCACTGCCCGGAGGTGAGGGCTGGGAGAGCTCCGGGCGCAGACTGTGAAGGGGATGGGGAGTGATTACTGTGGAGGGGGGATGATTATTGCAGTTTGAGTAACAGTGATTGCCACACCACCCTCCACCCCTCACACCCAGGGCCCTGCCCAAGGGGACACTGTGATGCAGAGGGTGGAAACCCTTCTCGTGTCTGCAGAGAGTTTCTTATTGGCAAGGACTGGTGTTCCGGCAGGTTGTTTCCACCCTAAGTTTTCTTTTGATCCTGCTGAGGTTGCTTCACTTGCTGCAGATCACAGGAATGAATTCTTCCCTGTGAGGGGAGGGAGGCCCTGGCACAGGGTGCCCAGAGGAGCTGTGGCTCCCCCATCCCTGGAAGTGTCCAAGGGCCAGGCAGGATGAGGCTTGGAGCACCTGGTGGAAGGTGTCCCTGCCCGTGGCAGGGGGTGGGAATGAGATGGGCTTTAAAGTCCTTCCCAACCAACCACCAGCATGGTGGGATTTACCTGGATGGGGATTGCAGTGTCTGGGAGGGCTCTGGGGAATTCCTTCAGCCCCATTCCCTGGGATGTGGTGGCTTGGGCAGATGATCAGCTGTGGCACCCAGCCAGCTCTCACCCTTCTCCTCTCACACAGGCTGCTGCTGATTTCACCGGGCAAGGTGGGCACCAGGCCCTGGAGCAGCACCAGAGCACCCCAGAGCTGCAGGAGCGGGCACAGGCACTGCTGGACATGGTCAGGCAGTCCCCAGGAGCCCCCAGTGCCTGCCAGGCCACACTGGCTGCCCTCTCCTAGGCCTTGCCCCCTCCCTGCAGTCTCAGGGGGAATAAACTGACTGTTCAACCTGTGGCAGCTTCCCAAGGGCTGCTCAGAGCTCTGACGGCCCCAGTGCTGGCTGCATGGGGGCTGGTCCTTGTCAGCACCTGGTAGCCACCAGCCCAGTGCCCCCCCGAGCCTGGAGCAGGGCAGGGCTGAGCTGCAGCCTGGGTAGTCTCTCCTGTGCCGGGGAGGGGTGAACGGCTGCATCAGCCATTCCCTGGGCTCTCAGTCACCACCAAGCTCAAGGGTAAGCACATTGTGTTTATGAATTGATAAATTAAAGGTACATCTTTGACATTAAAGATCATCAGTCAAGTCTCCAGCACGTGTGTATTTCCTGTCAGTCGTCATGCATGGCTTTTCACCACACTCTCCAGGGCCTTGCCCACTTCATCTGCAGTTAGGTTGTTCAGTGGGATGCTCTTCTCCTTCCCAAACTCTGTGGGAAAACAGACAGGGTGAGAGGGGGCAGGTGTGTGGTGCCTTTCCTGGTGAGTCTCCCCATCCCCGTTCTCCCGTGTCTGTCCTTTCCCCTCCCGTGCCCTCCCTCTGAGCCCTCCCATAAACACTGGTGGTCCCTGAAGTCCCTTCCAACCCAAACCAGCCATAATTCCACCGTGCTTCCCGGCGGGCACCCCCTACTCACCGTACCGAGCCCAGAGCTTGGGCTGGATCCCGGAGCACTCGCGGATCAGGATGGGGAAGTTGGGATTGGCCTTCTTCAGAGCCACATAGTGCTGCTCGATGAATTCCCTGCGGAGGGAAGGAGGAGGCGCGTCCCTGTGGCTCAGCTCGGGGGTGTCTCGCCCCCCTGGAGCAGCACCCCCGGCCCGGCCCGTCCCCGCGCTGACCTGACGCCGCGGCTGCCGGCGGAGCGCTGGCACAGGTGGATGCGCAGCTCCCTCAGCCCAGGGCCCAGCCTGGCCCCGATGTTCTTCACAGCGGCCGCCGCCATCTTCCTGCCCGGACAACAGCGACGGGGCGGGACCTCAGCGCCTCCGCCAATGGGAGCGCCCGCCGTGATCGCACCCGCCAATGGGAGCGCCCGCCGTGATCGCACCCGCCAATGGGGAGCGCCCGCCCTGATCGCACCCACCAATGGGAGCGCCTGCCGTGATCGCACCCGCCAATGGGGAGCGCCCGCTGTGATCACACCCGCCAATGGGAGCGCCCCGCTGTGATCACACCCACCAATGGGAGCGCCCGCCGTGATCGCACCCGCCAATGGGAGCGCCTGCCCATATCACACCCGCCAATGGGAGCCCCGCCCCCATAGCACCCGCCAATGGGAGCGCCCGCCGTGATCGCACCCGCCAATGGGGAGCGCCCGCCGTGATCGCACCCGCCAATGGGAGCGCCTGCCCATATCACACCCGCCAATGGGAGCCCCCGCCCTTATAGCACCCGCCAATGGGAGCGCCCGCCGTGATCACACCCACCAATGGGAGCGCCCGCCGTGATCGCACCCGCCAATGGGAGCCCCCGCCCTTATAGCACCCGCCAATGGGAGCGCCCGCCGTGATCGCACCCGCCAATGGGAGCGCCCGCCCTGATCGCACCCACCAATGGGAGCGCCTGCCGTGATCGCACCCGCCAATGGGAGCGCCCGCCGTGATCGCACCCGCCAATGGGAGCGCCCGCCCTTATAGCACCCGCCAATGGGGAGCGCCTGCCCATATCACACCCGCCAATGGGAGCCCCCGCCCTTATAGCACCCGCCAATGGGAGCGCCCGCTGTGATCACACCCGCCAATGGGAGCGCCTGCCGTGATCGCACCCGCCAATGGGAGCGCCCGCCGTGATCACACCCGCCAATGGGAGCGCCCGCCGTGATCGCACCCACCAATGGGAGCGCCCGCCGCGGGGTGCGCTGGGAGGGCAGCGCTGAGCGGAAGGGCCGCGCAGCGGAGCTGGGAGCGCAGCAATGCCGGACCGCGACAGTGAGTTTGGGGACGGGACACGGGACAGGGGACACGGGGCATTCCCGGACAGCCCGGCGCCGCGACGTTTGGCTCGCGCGGGCGCTGTCGCGGGGTTGGGGCGGGGCGGGTGGCAGCGGCCCGGTGGGGTGGCGGTGTAGGCCCAGCTGCGCGGAGGAGCGGGGGGACTCCCCGGGCACCCCGGCCCCGGTGCGAGGGACAGCTCGGCGTGGGGACGGGGAGCGACCACAGCGCGCGGGGCCGGGGGAGGGAGCTGGCAGGGCTGAGGAGCTGCGCGGGGCTGCGGCGGGGCTGAGCCTCAGCGCGGGGACGGACCCCGGGTGCGCCCCGGGCGTGGGGCCGGCTGGTGTTTGGGGCCGCTGAGAGGATGCAGGGGCAGTCCCGCGGTGCGGGGGACGGGACACCCTCGGGAGGCCCTGGGACAGCCCCGGGAAGGCACAGAGCCGCAGGGGGCGGTGGGTCTCGCAGTGGCACCGGGACCCCCGTGTCCTGTGCGCGCTGGCGAGGCCGGCGATCCCCCCCTGGGATCGGAGCTGCAGGCGGACGCCGTTCCCCTCCTGGTCTGTGCGCGGGTGTGAAGCTGTGCAGGCAGTGTCTGAGCTCTCTCTCTCTCTCTCTCTCTCTCCCCCCTCCCCTAGATGAGCCGTTCTCCAACCCCCTGGCCCCCGAGGGCCACGATGTGGACGACTCGCACTCCTTCCACCAGTGAGTACAGCACTGGGGCACTGGCTGGGACTGGAGCAGCACCGTGGGACCCCAGGCCGATTCCCTGGTCACTGGTGCACTCCAGCCTTTGGGTCCATCCACAGGCACCTAGTGCCCATCTCGGTCACACAGGACCTGCTCCTCCTCCAGAGCTTTTTGGGAATGATGATTTCTGTTTCTTCCCTCCCTTGTAGGTCCAAGCTGACCAATGAAGACTTCAGGAAGCTTCTCATGACCCCGCGGGCTGCGCCAACATCTGCGCCACCCTCCAAATCTCGCCACCATGAGTGAGTAGGGCTCTGTTTCACAGGTCCATGGGACAATCCATGCCCCCTTTCCCTCTGGGGCTCTGTGCCCAGCTGACCCTCTCCTCTGCACTCTGCAGGGGGATATCTACAGGGGCTTTTGCCAATGAGTGTGGGAAATGGAGAAGCAGGTGGGTTAGGGCTGCTGTAAATAAAAGAGTGAGGCTTCCTGGCTGTTAAGACACTTTGTGCAGGAGGCAGATTTGGTTTGGTGAAAATCAGTCTCTTCCCTTCCTCTCCCTGCCATCAGTGTGGAATTAGGGGGAAATTAAGGGTGAGAGACTGTTCTGTTCCATCTCTGAGCACCCTAGTGCTCTGCTGTGCCTGAAGGACTGTTCTGTCCACCTGTCACCCATGTGTCTCTGCAGACTGTAGATGTATTTTTTCACCCTTTTCCAGGATGCCCCGGGAGTACAACGAGGATGAAGATCCAGCTGCTCGCAGGAGGAAGAAGAAAAGGTAAGTGGGGGAAGAGATGCAGCAGGACTTGTTATTATACATCATGACCTGCTCATGGAAGCAGTTCTGATCTCTTGGGTTCCCATAGAGGGTCTTGAGTGGATTAGTGAAGAGCTCAGGCTGAGGAACTGTCACTGCTTGGGGGAACAGCTGTGGGAGGGCAGCAATAGCATGGGGCTGCACCTCCAGAAGAAGCAGGAGAGGCCCTGTGAGTGTCTCAGAGAGCAGGGCAGTGGTGAGACATTGCACTGATCACTGTGTGCTTTGGGGTATGTCTGCTCAGCAGGACTGCACTGGACCCCTTCCCTTTGGAAGGGAGGATGGAGCTCTTCCTTAGCTGGCCTCAGTATAGCAGTTTCTTCCAGGCCTGTTGTGTCCCATGGTGCCCTAGTGTGTTTTTGGGGAAGGGATTGGGAGCAGAATGGGTGTGTGAGGCCCCAGAGGCTGTTACTTGACCTCAGAAACCATGAGCAGGTCACCCTTAACCCTGAGCTGTTTCCCACTGCCAGTTACTACGCGAAGCTGCGGCAGCAGGAGATCGAGCGCGAGAGGGAACTGGCGGAGAAGTACCGGGATCGAGCCAAGGAGAGGAGAGATGGAGTGAACAAGGACTACGAGGAGACAGAGCTGATCAGCACCACTGCCAACTACAGGGCTGTGGGGCCCACGGCCGAGGCGTACGTGGGCTGTGCTGGGCCCTGGGCTCGCCGGGCTGGGGGCCGGGGCTGGCCCTGATCTGGCTCCCTTCTCACTGCACAGGGATAAATCTGCTGCGGAGAAGAGGAGACAGTTGATCCAGGAGTCCAAGTTCTTGGGTGGTGACATGGAGCACACTCACTTGGTGAAGGGTCTGGACTTCGCGCTGTTGCAGAAGGTGGGTGCAGATATCACCGTGCTGCTCTTGCCCTGGCCTCTCCCACAGACACACGGGGTGGGTGTTAGCGCTTGGTCTTGGCACTGAGGATTTCCCTTCCTCCCTTCCTGCTGCAGGGCTGGGGATCTGACTGGGCTCACGGATGGGCAGCAATAGCATGGGTTGGGCTGTAATGTGTGGATTTACTCTGTATCCAGGTACGGGCTGAGATCGCCAGCAAGGAGAAGGAAGAGGAGGAAATGATGGAGAAGCCCCAGAAAGAAACTAAGTGAGTGATTGAGTATTTTGCATTCCTGAATGCACCTGCTTGCCAAAGAAGAGGATGCAGAGGAGCCATTCACTTGGCTTTAATACTTCTTGTTTCTGTTTAGGAAAGATGAAGATCCTGAGAACAAAATTGAATTTAAGACCCGGCTAGGTAAGACTGTGTGGATGTGGCTGTTTCCCACCTTGTTTGTGCTGTGAATGTGGGAGAAATCCTGGAGGGTGAATGGAGACATGAGAACCGTTGGAGGGGGAGAGGGCTGAATTTGAGGGCTGGAGGAAGTGTGTCCTTAGGAGGCGATTCTCCTATTGCTGATAAACGAAATACGCTTCACTGTGGGCTTGTCCTCTGCTTTCCCACACTCTTCCTTCTGTCCAGGCCGCAACATTTACCGCATCCTGTTCAAGAACAAGACCTACGAGCGGAACGAGCTGTTCCTGCCAGGCAGGATGGCCTATGTGGTAGATCTGGATGATGAATATGCCGACACTGATATCCCCACCACGCTGATCCGCAGCAAGGCTGACTGCCCCACCATGGAGGTACCCAGCTGCTCTCCAGCCTGCTTCACCTCATTGCTCTGAGGTGGCCAGAGCAGGTGTTTCTGGGAGAGATTCCCTGCCAAGGAATCAGGGTGCTTCCTCGTGGATTTCCCTTTCAGGCACAGACCACGCTGACCACCAATGACATCGTCATCAGCAAGCTCACGCAGATCCTCTCCTATCTCAGGCAAGGCACCCGCAACAAGAAGCTCAAGAAGAAAGACAAAGGTAGGAGGTGAAAGGAGCCAAGCAGTAGGATTTTAGTGCTTGGAGCATATACCAAGGGAATGGGATGTATTTTGGTGTGTGGTCCCCTGTGCTGTGAGACTGTGGTTTCCTGAGAGTTGTGTCCTGAAGGCAGAAGCACATGGGACAGGCTGCTGGGAGTTCGGAGCTGTGAGCTCTAGTTTCCCTAGTTCCCCGGTTCCCTGGGGAAATGCCCCTTCTTGGGGAGGGACTTCCTGGGGGTGCTGGATATGCTGTGACATCCTCCAGGCTTGCCACTCCTGCAGCATGGAATCCAGACAGGGACAGGGGAGCAGCACGGGGGACAGAGTGGATGGCATGGCTCTCACTGCTGTTGTGTCCTTGCAGGGAAGCTGGATGAGAAGAAGCCTCCTGAAGCTGATATGAAGTAAGTGCAACCCTGCTCTCAGGCTATGGGGGTCACACCTCTGTCCCTTAGGGAATGGCTTTTTGGCCCACCACATTTAGAGAGGGCTGAGTTTGGAATTGCTGAACCTGTGGTTTGTAGGACAAGGCTGGAGACAAGCTCTGGTTTGGATTTCAGGCTTGAGGCAGGTGAGGGCTCACTGTTGCCCTGGACCACAAAGCTCAGGTCCTGCAGCAGAAGAGAGCAGAAGTGCAGTGATGCCTCTGGCAGATGTGGAAACCACTTCCATATCTGGTGCCCTTAGCTGATGGTGCTGGTCCTGTGTGCTCCAGATCACAAGGATGTGGTTATGGCCTCTCTTCCTGCAGCACATGTAACTCCAGGCTCTTTTCCACTTGTAGCATCTTTGAAGACATTGGGGATTATGTGCCCTCCACTGCCAAGATGCCACGGGACAAGGAACGGGAGAGGTACCGGGAGAGAGAGCGAGACCGGGAGCGAGAACGTGACAGGGACCGGGAGCGCGAGAGGGACAGGGAGCGCGACTGGGAGCGCGAGGAGGAGAAGAAGAGGCACAGCTACTTTGAGAAGCCCAAGGCTGATGATGAGGTCAGTCTCTGCTCGTGAGGGACTGTCCCAGCTGAGCTCTGCCCTCTGTGGGGTTGGGGTCTTTGGTATCTCTGCTTGTGCCCCTATACATGCCAGTGTCAGCTCTTGCTGAGCTGTCTGTCCCCAGGGCTTGCTGGGTGGTTGTCCTATTCCTCAGCAAGTGAGGCAGCACTAGCACCAGCTTGTTGAGTTTGTGCTTCAACTTTGTGTGATTGATTGATTGATTCATTGACACTCTCTCTCCTCTTCTTTGCAGCCCACAGACATCGACAAAGGTGAGTCAAGTGGTGTGGGTACCTGAGAGGGATAGGACAAGGGGGAATGGTTTTAAGCTAAAACAGAAGAATATGTAGATTTGATATTAGGAAGAAATTCTTCCCTGTGAGGGTGGTGAGGCCCTGGCAGACGTTGCCCAGAGAAATTGTGGCTGCCCTGGAAGTGTTCAAGGCCAGGTTGGACAGGGTTTGGAGAAACCGAGGATAGTGGAAGGTGTCCCTGCCTATGGCAGGGAGTTGGAACAAGATGGGATTCAAGATCCCTTCCAAGACAAACTATTGTAAGATTCCAGGTCTCCTGGGATCAGCTCACCCCCTCAGTGCCAAACTGGTTTGCTCCTCCTCTCATACCTCATGTGCAGCTTACCTTCCTGTTACTGTGTCTCACTGGGACTCTGCCCAGCCCCAGTGTTCTGCAGTGAGCTGTTCTTCCTCCCAGATTTAACCTGCTGCTTTCTCTACTGCAGGACCTGGCTCAGCCAAGGAGCTCATCAAGTCCATCAAATGAGAAGTTTGCTGGAGCTGCTGGCTGGGAGGGAACAGAGGCATATCCTTTACTGTCTATTCCAGCCTGGCTGGCTGTGGGGTTAGGCTGCCCTTGCACACACAGGCACATCTGGGGGGCTGTCCTGCCTCACCTGGTAGCAGGGAAATGCTGCTCAAGCCTTGCTTCTCCCACACCAAACAAAAGCTCTGCACTCCCCGGTTTGGTTGTGTTGGAGCAGGAGGGGTTTTTCCAGCTGGCTGTGCCCAGCCTGCAGCTGTAAGGCTTAGCTCATGTGGTGCCTTTCCTTAACTGCTGCCACTTTGAAGAAGCCAGAAGACAAGAAGCAGCTGGGAGACTTCTTTGGCATGTCCAACAGCTATGCTGAGTGCTACCCTGCCACGTAAGGAGCAGCGGGAAGCTGTGGGGTGGGAGCAGGATGTGCTGAGGAGCTGCTGTTCTCTGGCAGCAAGAACTTGAACATCGGCCTCCCTACTTACTGGGGGAGCAGGCCTGGCCTTGTCTGTGGCAACAGCTGACTGGTAAAACCATCCCAAGCCCTTGCTTCAGGTTTTTGTTAGCTGCTCTCTGTTTTAAGTGGCTGCCTGGAGCCTGCTGCCCCTCAGAGCCAGGGGGAGGCTGAGATGGCTGGGAATCTGCTGCATTCCCTGTTAATCCATGTGGTTGTGGAGCTCTGGCTTCCCTCAGTGGAAGAGGAACATCTTTCAGCCTGCAGAGTCATTGTGGAAGCATTTCTAACCTTGGATGCCTGTGGTACAGGTCACCTGCAGATCTTGCAGCTGGGGCCACTTCCCTCTGCTCCTGGAACTGAGTGTGTTTGGTCCGAGGGCATGAGACATGACTCCTACCAGGAGTCTCCAAGGTCCTGATCCATCTCGTGAACTCAGTCTGAACTCTTTCCTTGCTTTTTTTCTCCCCAGAATGGATGATATGGCTGTGGACAGTGATGAGGAGGTGGACTACAGCAAAATGGATCAGGTATGATGGCACTAGCCTTTAGGAGCAGCTAGCAAAGTAGGCACCAGTGCCAGCTGAAAGGATCTCATGGGAAAGAAACAGCACTGGGGCTGCATGCTGAGTGAGATTGGGGGTTTGCTGATCTGCTCCCTGTCATGTGAGGGAGCAAAAAGGTGTCACTAGCACTTGACCCAGAGGTGTTGAAAGGCATGCTACTTCCTATTCCACAAAATCTTCTGACTTCTTCCACAAAATCTGGAACTTCTTGAGGAGGGGATCTGGAGCCAAGGCCATCTCTGGTGGGAGATGGAGCCTTGTGGCTGGATGTGCAGGGCAATGAGGAGCTGCTCTGAGTCGTTCTCTCCCTGCAGGGTAACAAGAAGGGGCCTCTGGGCCGCTGGGACTTTGACACGCAGGAGGAGTACAGCGAGTACATGAACAACAAAGAGGCTCTGCCCAAGTGAGTGCAGCCCTCAGGAAGGGCCGAGCGAGGGCTCTGCGTGGGATGGCCATGCTGGCCGAGCCTGGCTGCTGGGTGCTGCTCCTTTTGTGAGAACCAGAGGAGCTGCAGGTCCTGGGCTGGTGGTTTGTTTTTGCTCTTAATGTCACTCTTGAGGACCTCTTGCTGCTTTTGGGAGCTCAGGCCAGCTCTGGAGCATGTGCTCGTGGCTGGGAAGATGCATCCCTCCCTCTGGCAGGCTGTGGGTCCCCTGTGAGTGTTGAGCCATGTCTTGCTCCTCCAGGGCAGCGTTCCAGTACGGCATCAAGATGTCTGAGGGACGCAAGACGCGCCGCTTCAAGGAGACCAACGACAAGGCGGAGCTGGACCGGCAGTGGAAGAAGATCAGCGCGGTGAGTGCCCGAGCTGGGCTGGGGCTGCAGCACCAGGACAGCCCCCAGTCCTGTCCTCCTGCCCCAGCCATGGCTCTTCAGACCAGCCACGTGCTGCCAGCGTGTGTGTGAGCATCCAGCTCTCTGCAGCTGGCTTTGCTCCTTGCAAGAGCATCAGCCAAATACTTGGGGCTTCAGTATTGCAGCGGTGGCTGGAGCTCTGTTTGGAACTGTTGTCCTGGGAGCAGCCCCAGTCAGGGGCTTTTTGCTCTGGGCTGTGCAGCAGATGAATGTGACCAAAACTGTTAGTTCGGAGCCATCCAAAGGGGAATGGAGGGGACAGGAAATGTTTAGTGGCTCCCTGCTTGCCAGAGCTGGGAATTGTCCTGGAAGGGTGAGTAGTATGGGATGGGCTGGGGAAGGTGAGAGCCAATGGTCTGTGGTGGCTAGAAAGGAACAAAGGGCAAACAGGCCAAGCTTCTCCAGCTCTAGCTCAGCTCTGGCCTGGCTGCAGCTCTCCCCAGGTGTATCTGGCACCCTCCAGCCCCTCTGCTAGTTGTGAGCAGCCAGATTCTCTGTAGGCTGTAGGTAACAGGATTTTGTGCTTTCTCTGCAGATCATTGAGAAGAGGAAGAAGTTGGAGGCTGATGGGTAAGTACAGTAGTCTCTGCTTGTGGCTCAGCTACAGGGGCCCTCTTAGGGCCCCCCCACCTTCTGGTGTGAAAGTGTGGATGTCAGTACTGAGCTCTGGATGGGAGGGTCGTGGAGCTGCCTGCCCTGCATCCTCATCACTCTCCTGCTCCTCTCTCTTTTCCAGGGTTGAGGTGAAACGTCCCAAGTACTGATTTCTTCCGTGTTTCTTCTTCCCTCTCCTGGAAGCCTGGCCTGCTGGGAGCTGCCTTCCTGGAGTGTGCTGGTGTGCTCTCCTTGCCCCAGACACTGTCCATTCTGCTCAGGGCTGGGGGCTCTTCCCTCCCTCTGTTCTTTGCTGTAGAGCCTGTGCTGTGTAAATGTTGTAGTCTTAATAAAACCACATTAAATTTGTGTGTGGACATCTGTTTGTTAAGAGAGGAGGGGCCTGGCCACATTCCAGCATCCTTTGGAGCAACAGGGATGCTAGGACTCTTCTACTTACCAGGCACACTTGGTGCTGACAGGGCAGATTGTGGCTCAGTGCATTTATTGTGGGAGCCTTTTGGGGTTGGGGCAGCATCCCTGGATAAAAGTTAACAAGTATATTTGGGGGCAGTAATCCTAGCTGAACATTCTGTGCCTCAGGGCAGGGGGAAGAAAGGGATCCCCGAGCTCGGGTACAGCAGGTGCAATGACCTGAAGCAGAGGCTGTGCAAAGCTGCTCGTGGGTGTGTGTGATGAGGCCAGCACCTGGCAAAGCTTGTTCCCTCGGGCTGGGGTCTCTATGGGGCTCTGCAGGCCCCAGACCCTGCAAGGTGCCACCTGGTCCTTGGCTGCCCCCTCCCCTGAGAGCGGAGAGAGGAGATGACGGTGTGAGTTAAGGAGCCCGTGGCGCTGCCAGTGGTGAAGCGCTGAAGAACAGGAGCACACGAGTTGGGTGTGCAGCGACCTGGTGAAATGGAGCCACGGCCCCGCAGGCGGGATCCCCGAGGCGGAGCCGGGCCGGGCCCGCAGCGCCGGAGGAAGGCGGGCGGGCGGTGCCATGCAAACAAGGGAGCGGGGCTATCAAACGAGAGGCGCGGCCATGCAAATGAGCAGAGCGGCATGGCGGCCGCCATGGCGGAGGTGAGCACGCGTGGGGCTGCGGGACCCCCGCGCTGCCGGCCCCGGTCCCACGGCCCCGCTCTCGCCAGGAGCCCCCGGAGTCCCCGGAGCCGGCGGCGCGGGAGCCGCGAGTGCGGGACACCCCCGAGGACATCTGTCTGGAGGCCACGGCCAACGCCATCGCGCTGCACCCGGCGCGGCCGCTGCTGGCCGCGGGGGACGTGGACGGCGACGTGTATCTGTGAGTGGGGCGGGGACTGGGGAGGGTCCCGGCTCTGGGACCCCTGGGCACCGGCGGCGGGGCTGCCCGGTCGCTCGCGGGTCCCGGCGAGCACTGCCGTGCTGGCAGGTACTCGTACTCCTGCACCGAGGGGGAGAACCGGCAGCTCTGGTCCTCGGGACATCACCTCAAGTCGTGCCGGGACGTGGCGTTCTCCCAGGACGGGCAGAGTGAGTGCGGGGACGTGGGGTGCCACCGGCGGAGGCCGGGCGGGGGGCACTAACGCGGCTCTCCAGAGCTTTTCACTGTGTCCAAGGATAAGTCCATCCACATTCTGACAGCGGAGGAGGGACGGCTGGAAACGCGCTTCGCCAAGGCCCACGAGTAAGTCCATACAGGCGGCTCATTCTGGGCAGGCCGGCTGGGGCATTGTCCCCTTCCCTCCCGCGGCAGGGCCGCACAGCCCTGGGGCGGGCAGGGAGAGCCCGGAGCGCTGCTCCGGGAGCCGTCACCGTGGGGCTGCGGTCTCTGCAGGTCGGCCCTCAACTGCGTGCTGCCCATCGACACCCACATCTTCGCCACGGGGGATGATGGCGGGGCAGTGAAGGTGTGGGACCTGCGCAGGGGCAGTGCCATCCTGGAGGCACGGCAGCAGGAGGAATACATCAGTGCCATGACCGTGGATGGCAATGGGAAGATCCTACTGACAGCCAGGTACCAAAGGGTTTCGTGGTCTTGGGGTCGGGCTCCCCATGTCCATTCATGGCTGAAGTGCCCTGTGCCATGTCCCGTGCTCACAACGTGTCCTTTCCATCTCCCACAGTGGTGATGGCACCCTGGGAGTCTTCAACGTGAAGAGACGGCGCTTTGAGCTGCTCTCGGAGCCGCAGAACGGGGACCTGACGTCTGTGGTGCTGATGAAGGTTGGCACTGCTCCCCAACATGGAGCAGGATCCCAAACCTCCCGTTCTTGCTCTGAGTTTTTTGTTCTGCTCTGCCTCACTGCCCTCCCTCGTGCCTAGAGGGGGAGGAAGGTGGCGTGTGGCTCCAGTGAAGGCACCATCTACCTCTTCAACTGGGACGGCTTCGGGGCCGCCAGCGACCGCTTTGCGCTCAGGGCAGAGACCATTGACTGCATGGTGCCCATCACGGACAGCATCGTGTGTGTGGGGTCCCTGGACGGAGTCATCAGGTCAGGGGGGTGCGGTGGGGAGGGATGGGGAGCTGTGGGATGGGGTGAGGGGCAATGCAGAGGGATGGAAGGGTGTGGGAGCAGGAGAGGTTGTCGGGGGATCAGGTGGGATAGGGAGGGGAGGGTGGTGGGATAGAAAGGGGAGAAGAGTGGGCTGGAGATGGGGTGGGGTGGGATAGCGAATGTGGAGGATGGCATGGCATGGCATGGCATGGCATGGCATGGCGAGGGTGTGGGACACGATCAGCCTTGCCCAGGACACAGGACAGGAGGGCCGATGGCGCCCGGGCGCTGCAGGCCCTCAGTGCCCCCGTGCCATGCCCAGGGCGGTGAACGTGCTGCCGAACCGCGTGCTGGGCTGCGTGGGGCAGCACCTGGGCGAGCCCATCGAGCAGCTGGCCGTGGCCGCGGACGGGAAGCTCCTGGCCAGCAGCGGCCACGACCAGAAGGTGAAATTCTGGGACGTGTCGGCGCTCGGCTCCATGGTGGTCGATGACTACCGCCGGAAGAAGAAGAAGGGCGGGCCGCTGCGCGCCCTCAGCAGCAAGGCGCTGGGCAGCGGGGAGGATTTCTTCGCCGACCTGCGGGACGAGGCCGAGCCGGAGGCGGCGGCGGGCGGTGACAGCGGAGACAGCGACAACGACAGTGACTGAGCGGGGCCGGGGCCGCCGTCCCTCAGCGCCGCCGCCCGTCCTGCGCGGGGGCGGAGCTCTGCGCGTCCATCTCGCGGGGCGCGGCCAATCAGAGTCAAAGCCCCAGGAGTGCCCGCCTGCGGGGCGTGGCCGTGTTGGAGTGTTACCGGGGCCGGGCAGAGCGCTGGCGTTCTGATTGGCTCCCAGGGCTGCCAGTCACACTGGGCTGTAGGCGCAGTCTTAAAGGGGCAGCGCGTGGGGGGGTCCCGTAGGGGGAGCGGTTGTGAGGGGCCGGGGGAGCCGGGGGTGGCCCCCGGATGGCGGGGCAGGCTGGCGATGGTGAGACTGAGGGTCCTGCCGGAGGGGGTGTCCCTGACACCAGAGGGGCCTGGACGGGGGCGGCAGGGGAGGCCTTTACGGATGGGGGCACATGGCTGGGCGAGAAGGACTGGGAAGCGTCCCTGAGGGGGTCTGAGGTGGGGGAACATGGCTGAGGGCCTGTTGGACTGAACATCCCTGGTGAATGAGAGGACTCTGGGAAGGGGGAATATGGCCAGGTGTCGTGTTCATCTGTTTCCTGCCCTGCTGTCCTGGCAGGTCAATTACCCTTTGTTAATTAATTAAGACTTTAGCTCTGTTAGAAATAAATCCAGTGCCTTTCACTTCCCAGTGCCTTGTGCTGGTGGTTTGGCTCATCCTCATGAGGCAAGGACTCCTGGTGTGCCCCAGGAGGGACAGACAGGCTTCCAGGGACTGCAAGAAAGAACTTGGAGTGCATCCAAAGGCTCTTGGAGGATCCTGGGGATCTCCAAAAGGAAGAGGGATGGGGCTTGGCTGCTGCTTTGAGGGACTTGGTGGGTCCAGATGTGCATCACAGTGCCATGAGGGGAGGGGGAGAGGGACAGGGACTCCTCCCAGGATGGGCTCTTCCCTGGGGATGAGCAGAGTGGGCAGCAGGGCCTGGAGCAGCATCAGATACGGCTGGACACTGGCCGAGGCCCGCGGAGGAACCCCTGCACCTGCTGGGGAACGGGGAGAATCTGCTGCAGTGGGTAGAAGACAAAGATTGAGGTGCCAGGGAATGCTGCTTCCCACACAATGGGCCTCTACCAGGCTCTGAAGGCTCCACATCCCACCCTGTCCCTTCCCCTGCCTTTCCTGGTGCGTGGGGAGATGCACTGGACCTGCAGGGACCTGAGGATGCAGGAGAAAAGATGAGATGACACAGCTGGTGCTTTCCAGAAGTCTTTATTTCCAAAAGAACATGTGACCTCCCACTTCTGAGGAATCATTCATGGTCAGCTGGCAACCCCACAGCTGCTTCCTCATTATGCAAAGAGGTTACAGGCACTCCACTCCTCTCCTCACACAGCAGCTCCACTAGCCCACAGAACACCTGTGACCACTTCCACACTCCCTGTTTGTGGCCTTCTCCTCCCCTGAGGCTGTTCCTCAGGAACCAGGAATGCCATTAGACGAATTCATGACAATGGAATCCGATGTTGGCACCTCCTCCCGATGTTGGCACCTCCTCCGAGAGCTGCTGCTTCTCCTGGATCTGCCCCTCTGACACAACATAAACCAACTTAACAAGCCAAACGTGGCAGGAACAACAACCCAAAACGAGAACCAACTGAAGAGCGGCCTGGGACAGGGTGGCTGCCACGGAACAGGGCAGCAGCCTTTATCCTCCAGAGCCAGCTCTCAAAACCGATGCAGACATCCCGAAGGAAAGCTGGAACAGGGCTGGCAGCCCAGCAGGGCTCAGGCTCCATCGTGGCTTCAGCAGAGCGGCTGCCTACATCAGCTGGCACATCTTCTGCAGTGGAAAGGGAAGCGTCAGGCTCTGTCCTCACCCCAAACCCCCTCCCTCTAGCACCCTGTGCTTCCAAACAGAAATCCCACCCACAGCTCAGAGGTGACAGTGTTTCAGCCCTACCAGCCAGCCTGGATCCCCCCCTGCCCCAGAAATGCCACAGCTCCACACTCCCAGGAGACACTTCAAGACTTTGGCAAAGGCAGGGAGTTGGCTGTGCAAGGACTCACCAAGGCCTCGTTTAACAGCTGGAGAATGTCCAGGGCCGCTGCCACCTTGGCCTTGTCGTGCTCGCTCTCGCCCTGCCTCTCCGACGAGACCCACATGAAGCCACTGATGGGCACAGCAGATCCTGGGATCAACACCTGCCACCAGAACTTCTTCCACCCATCGGGGTTCACCTGGACACACTTGGTTGAGAACACGGGTGTCCTCAGGCCTTGCTTGCAGCACAGCATGTTCAGGCTCTCCAGCAGGCTCTGCAGCAGCAGAGACGGGGCCACCGGCCCGGGCACTGCCAGGCTCTCGCCTTCCTGCAGCCAGCCGGACAATGGCTTCTCCTCACGGAGCTGCAGCTTCTTCTTCAGCTGGGGGTCCAGCCAGTCCACCCTGATCCCTGCTTTCCCGAACCTCAGGTTCCCTAGGAGACAGGAGATGCTCACCTACCCTCCATCCCTATCCCATTTGTTAGAGTGATTTCCAGGATTTTAGGGGCAGCTTGAATTTAGGGCCAAGGTGAACAGATACAAAGCCAAATACTCCTCAGCTGGGGCAGAAATGGGTACAAACCAGGACTTTGGAAGTCCCAGCTTGATGTCTGGGAAGTGTGTCCCCATCAGGGTATTGCAATCATAGGACAGGGCCCAGAGGGATTGAGCAGCTCCATCAGGAGTGCTTAAGGGACACTGAGGGGTTGGGCAGCTCCACTGGAAAGGTTTAATAACTTAGTTAATGTTTTGCATGCCCTGAACTGGTGATGCTCCTGCTCTGAGCAGGCAGCTCCTGGAGACCTCCAGCAGCCCCTTCATCCACCACCAGTAGGATTGCCAGAAATCAACTGCACCAAGTGCAGCTGGCATCCCACAGGACACAGGGAGACAGCAAGGGGTGTCTCATGGCTGAAGTCACCTTGCAGGCAAGCCTGGAGGTGGGAAATACCAGGAAGACCAGAATAAACAGCATCCCTCAGCACCACTCACCTTCCATCAGGGCTTTCCTGGCCTGGGCAGCAGCCTCGTGCGACTTGTACTTCAGCACAGCGAGCTTGGCCTGTTCCTGGTAGGGGCTGTCATGCAGGGTGACACTGTGGATCCCCTCAGTGACCTGCTGCAGCTTGGTCTCCAGCTTCTGCTGGCTCACCGAGCCGCCCAGGCCGCGGATGACGAGCTCGCGCTTCTGCGTGCTCCAGCAGACGACGATGGCGCGGCCCGGGAGCAGCGGGAAGCGGTGCAGGGTGGCGATGGCCCGGCGCGCGTCCTGCGGGGAGGCGTAGCGCGCGTAGGCGAAGCCGCGGTTGAGCCCGCTGAAGGTGAGCATCAGGCGGAACTCGTAGAGCTGGCCCACGCTCTGGAACAGCGGGATCAGCGTGTTCTCGTAGATGTCCTGCGGCAGCCTGGCGATGTACACCTCGGTGCCGGCCGGCGGCGGGCCGCCCACCCAGCCTGCGGGGACACGACGTGGTGGCACCGTGCTCGTGGTGACCTCAGGGGTCCCACAGCCCAGCTGCTCTCCTGACATACCTGGGGGGGGCCCTCCGTAGCGCCTCTGCCCGTTGATCTGCACCAGATTGATGCCCGTCTTCTTCTGCCAGGCTTGCAGGGACATCTTACCTCGGTGATTCTGTTGATCCATGCCTGAAGAGGGAGATTATGGTGGTGATTGTGTGAGCAAAGAGCTTCCAGCCTCCCAGCTAGGAGCGTCCCAACTCCATCAGGGCATTGCAAGATCCACCACTAGCCGGCGTGTGGAGTGGCAAATGAACCCCTCTGCTCTCAGGGAACCTGAGGAGCCTCCCACCACTCCCAACCCAAGGACTGTCCAAGCCTGCTCCACATGACACTAAGTCCAGCAAATTTGTTAGAGCCGAAATGCAACAGCTTCCTACAGTCATGCAAGGGCTTGGAAAGCCAAAACGCTGGCAGCAGCTGCATGGTGCTGCAAGAGGGAGCTGGAGCATAGAGCCAAGGTGACCCACTGCATTGTGAAAAACGATGCTCACTTTTTAAAATTTCAAAGGTTCATTAAAACCCTTAACAAAATACAACAAAGGACTGAATAAGGAAAAATTACAGCGCTGGGAGTATGGGACTAAACTGCCACATGCCCGTCTACAACATGGATGCTCTACTACAACATGGATGCTGTACTTTTTATACCTTTGGCCCCTCCTAAAGCCTTGTCAGTTAACTCCTTCTTTGTCCTCTATTGGTGGAGACTTCTTTTCTTCAACTTGACTGGAGGTCAGGTGCTGTTATGCTGTGCTTCCAAGTAACAAGGCCTCCCTCCTCCCAAAATGCCCCATGCAAGGGGCAAGGTTAACCACACAGGGGGAAGGAAGGGGGACTACAGGGTGAACAGAGGACATCTAAATAGCAAATCACAATAACATAACTATACATCAATAAAACTTCCTTTAGCATAGACATAATATTAATCTCTTAATTGCAAGAGCCAACCATCAAATTACCTATCTATAATAGCATCATGACAGCTTTACAGTGAAAGACAGTGGGTTACATTGAATATTGGGAAAAAAAAGTCATCCCTGTGAAGGTGATGAGGCCCTGGCACTGGTTGCCCAGAGAAGCTGCCCCATCCCTGCAAGTGCTCAAGGCCAGATTGAATGGGGCTTGGAGCAAGCTGGGATAGTGGAAGGTTCTCTGCCAGTACAGAAAAGACAATCATAAAGAGAAACTAGAACTGACAACTGGAAAGCAGTAAAGCAGCAGAGTTATTACTGCCCTTGAAAATAGAGCAGCTGCAGAGACAGTTACAGGAGAACAGAAAGGAAAACAAAAGTTGGAGGAAAAAGTTGATTAGAAAATTAACTGAATCTCCTAAAGAGTGCCCAAATCCTTGGCCTTGTTACAAAATGAGATGAAATTAAAAGACACAGCCTTTAATGAACAATTGGCCGGAGTGTTACTGAAATTTTAGAACACAGGGAAATCCCCACCTGTGCAACACTAATTGCATGCATTTTTGGCATCACCACGACCTTCACTCCATCCCGCGTCTCACTAAGATGGGTGAGACGCGGGATGGAGTAATTTTCACGGTAATATCAAGAATTTTACGTGTAATGTCAGACTAATTGACCATTCCCAAGAACTATAATTTACAGGTCGTCCATAGAGAAAACAGAGGTGGAAAGAATTATATAATCACGCAGTATTTCCAAGAATTAAAAAAATTGCAATTCTTCTCCCTCGGGGCAAAGATGAAAGAAACCCCTGACTAAAGTTAGTAATAAAATTTAAAAGCTGTATTATTTCCAAAAGGAGAAAATCTTGTTACGGCAGGATGGGGTTTTACCGAGCATGGCACCTAAATATAACTTGCTTCAAACTGGCCCTGAAAAACGGTACCTTCACTGTTTAGTTCGACTTCGTTTCAGGAGACAGAACAGAGATGTTCTGAATGGGAAAAGGGACTTTTATCTCTAGTCTGAGCAGCGAAACGAGCTCACATTTTCCATAGAAGTAGGTACAATGGGCCAAAACGGCAGAATTCAATGGGTTTTCCACAGCCCATATTACCCCAGCCAAATGGAGGCAGAACGGGCTAATGGCCTATTGAAGAGGAGCCCGTAGCCATACAGGACTGAGTGGGATACTCAGGGTACTTTGCACCCTGAATGAGGTGCTCCACCCTCCATACAAGGCGAACATCGGACAGCTTTACAATCAGGACAACCTGCTATGGTAAAAGAACGCAAATTAAAACTGTGCCTGTGACTAACTAATCCTCGGGGCATACTTGGGAAACTAATAGCAGTGGTACAAAACACAGAATTAGTGGCTCTTCCTCGTGTTTAATGGGACAAGAACCTGTCCGGGCAAAACCCGCCGAGACTAGTATTATTTTACTTTTTCAGAAAACGATACTGGAAATGATGCCAGCACGTTTCCACTGAAAATTAAGTTATCCATTGAAGGACTGCTTATTCTCCTCACAGAAGGAATTAGCACCAGAATGAACCAGACTGAGCACATAAATCACCAAACCTGACCCACTGGATGGAAACCTTCGCTTTCTCCATCTGTAAAGGTCACTGTGCTAATGGCTGTAACCATGCTTAAGCTTGAATGCATTTCAATGACCATTGCCAATGAATAAGCCATAATTATACAAATTTAGGAGCTTAGCCTAATAACATGAATTTGGCAGAGAGAAATAAGAAATATAACCGTAATTTATGAAGCATAACTTTCCACCAAAAAGGGGGGAATTTATTTACTCAGCTTCCAATGCTTCACAAAATATGAAAGGGAAATTTTAGTGAAGATAAAATGTATCCGCAACTATAAGTTGTGGCACAACGAAAACGAATTTAAACCTCACAATGCATTCCCTGCCTCCGAGGCTCCTGATAAGATCGGTGAGATCTTATCTCCACAACTTTCTAAAATCGGACGCTATGCCATCAAATATACCAGCCAAAACAAGTGGTATTTTATTCTTTATGGTTATCAAAGCAGAGGAATTATCAATGCAGGTCGGTATCTCCGCAATTCAAGCCGCCATTTCTGTCTAGTGCCTGTGCACGGTGGTCGGCAGGGTTGCATGGACAGACCCTGAACCCTCCAAAACCATCAAGGGAAGAGTGGAAGCTATCCTGGGGACAGAATTGGGAACACTAAGTACCATGGATGCTGGAGCAAACAAAATAAACTGATTTATACCAATGCAGAGATCCATCACGACCCTCTTCACCAACATTAGGAACTAGGCCCTTATCAAGACCTCAACGGGAAAGAGATAAAAAATCAGCAGCTAACAGTGAATGCCATCAGGTGCTGGCACCTCTCCACCTCCAAGGGGTTTCATCTTTTATGAAGCCTAAAAACCAACTTCGAACGAGAGCGGGGACCGCACTGCGGAAACGCGTGCTCGAAGCGGAACAAAAGACCAGCCCCGCTCCCTCCCCCGAGCCTCGTGGCTCGGCCCTCTGGCTCCCGCGACGGTCCCCGCGCAGGGAACCGGCCCGACGGGTGCTGGGCTGTGAGGAGAGGCAGGAGCCGGCTCTGTGGGCACAGCCCTCGCTGCTAACGGGGGTCCCGGGCACCCCGGGCCCGCCTTACCTTGGGGAGCGGCGAGGGGTGCGGCAGCTCCGCACTGGGACCGAGACCAGAACTGGGAGCAGAACTGGGACCGGGACCGGGAAGCAGCCGTGCCCGCGCTCCCAGGCGGGCCCGGGGCTCAGCTCCTTTGGGGAAGGGTCTCCCCGAGGGGAGCCGTGCCCGCCCGGGAGTTCCCCCCCGACAGCGCTCACCTTCTCCTCGCCGCCAGTCGCGTTCTGGAGCTGTTCGCGCTGTCTGTGCTGGACAAAGAATGGACCCAGCGCCGCCCCCGGCACCACCCTCCCGCCCCGGACCGACCCCCGGCACCGCCCTCCCGGCCCGGCCCGGCCCGGCCCGGCCCGCCTTGCTTTGTCTCGCCGGGCGTCACCTTGCCTCACCTCTCCTCCTTCCTCACTCTGCGAGGCAAGGCAAGGCAAGGCGCTGCGGTAAGGGGTACAGCACCCCCGAACTCTCAGAAGCGTCAAAGTTGGAAGAGACCTTCAAGACCATCTAGTCTCATCATCAGTGCGAATTCGACCTGAACAGTGCAATTAAACCAGATAACAACGACCCCAAAAGATATGCCGGTTTTGAACCTATTCGTACTTGCGGAGCTGGAAGGCTTCGTGCTGCTTTTCCTCAATACCTGCTAACAAAGGCAAATTTTGGTGTGGGTCAGAAACATCTACTGGCAGAAATCCTTCAAGCAATGTCTGCTGCACAGGAGAGTGCACTGGCCTAAGTCTCCAGTGCGTTACGTGGTGCCCCTGTGTGCGAGGCTGAGCTGTTAATGGTTATTGCCTCAACAACTGCCCGTGTCCATTTGTGCTTTGCTGGCGCCGGGTCCAGGGCGAGGACCAGAATTTTGGCAACATGGTGGCGAAATCTGATCTGCATGAGACATGGGCGTGCACACCCAGCAGCGGAGGCTCTTTGGGGTTTGAGCCCGCTAAGGGAAAAAGCCAGACAGACCATGGTGCTTGTTTTCATGCAGTTGTCCTCCCCCTGTCCCCCAAGGAAGGGTGACATTCGCAGGACATTCACCCATTTGGCTTTTATCTCTTCTGATGGGGCATAGCTGGCTCAGCTTTGCTCAAGTGAGGGGCTGGGTCGTGACTTAAAGGGTCATAAACCACCAAAGACCCTTCAGACAGAGCAAAATTCCCTTCCCCATGGGAGGTACCCGCGTGTTCCATCTAAACCTAAATGTGTATTTACTCATTGACCCTTGAGTGTTTCTTGGGCTTTCCCCCACTCCGAGGATCAAGATTGTGACCATCACTCAGACCACCAGATATCAAAATTGCAACAATCAAGTCTCTTCAATCAGGTCTAGTTACTGGATCTACGAGTGGTGAGATCTTGCTACTCTTGCCGTTCCTTCCTCTTTCATTCTTATACATCCTCTTACCTGTTATTCCTATGCTTTTATATTGTTGCATTACTACAGATAATAACCAGAATGGCTACATCTCTGCTTTCCATTGATTCTAAATGGTTCTAAAATAGATCTGTAGTATATGATATAATGTAATTCGTGTAAGTTTGTAAATTAATGTAGAATAAGTAATATTTGTATGAATAAAATAATAAAAACTCAGAAATGAAAAAGAGAACTACGGACGAAAGGACACAGATTGCTTCATCACAGCATTGTAGCAGCCAATAAAAGCAGAACAGCCCAGCTTAACAAGTAAATAGACGTGGCCCCAATGGTAATTGCTCTCTGGAAACTGTCCAGGGAACACCCAAACGATGAACACCCGTCAAGCACCCACAATTAAAATAACCAGAGCCATCAGGAAATATACATCTCAATAACAGCTTCTCCTTAAACCAAGACCTGCCTTCATCAAAATTCATTGTCTCCCAGGATACGGTTTTGTCCAGCCGAACGCAGTGAAAGAAAACCACATGAATATGCGGAACGACGAAAGGAGACAAAGACCTCCGCTCTGGGCTAGAAAAAACTATAAAAACTGGGCTGACCAAGGCGGTTTTGTGAACATTGGGGGATCCGATGCCATAGAGATCAGATCAGAGTGTGTTCATCCAGCGCTGATCCCGGGCTCGGCGCTGTCCCTTTTTGATTGTGGCTACCGAGGACCATATTTCGGCCGCAAAATAAATATCACTTATTTTGATATTTAATTCGGCTTGATCTCTTTATTATCTATAACAATCTTCTGGCACAGGAATGAAGCCTCTCTGCCCTGGACCCCAAAGAACAATTCCAAACCCTCCACAGCATTGTCACTTGCCAGGCTATACTCACTTATTCCATAAGACCCCAAAGCAGCCCCACAGGGTCTTGCAGGTCCAGATAATGACCAGTATCTCACAAAACTTGTGGAGAGGGGGAAAAAATATTACTATAAACTCCTTGAAATACAGACATGCACAAAAAATCATATCAAAGAAATATAGAAAGTGAATATAAAGTTATGATTTTAAAAAACAAAGTTTAAAAGTTTTGCTTTTTCTCCTTAGGAAGGAAGAAATATCTTGTCCAGCCAGTCTGCCTCGAGCTCTCCTTTATATTTCTGAAGATAAACTGGCTTGGCTGTACCACTGTCTTGGTAAAAAAATCCAAAAGCAAGTAGAAAGGGAAGTTAATAGTTAATTCCACAAGGAATTCCACTAATAGTTCCACAAGGAAAAAAAAATCCTAGTGATTCAGATTCATAAAGACAGATGAAACACACTGGGATACTGAAATAGGCTCTGCTCACCCAAGTACCTGCAAATGGAAACTCGTTTTAGCTATGTGCTTATTTGTGCAGTGCTACTATAAAAGGTAACTAGGTTTTTTAATATTTTGAGCAGAAAAATGACTGATTTTTCCAAAGAATTAATAGCTCATTCCCACCTCTAGCTAACATCAGCTTGCTTTTCTGAAATGCATCTCAGCAAGCCAAAGTGCTGCCACTAGATGGCAAAGTGAGACTGAATCTTCTCTCCTACACAATCTCAAATTTTATTTGTTGGATGGAGATAAAAGAGAAAAATATTAATACATTTTTATCCATTTTAACCCTCTGATATATTCCTGGAAAACAGTAGTTGCAGGAATTCTATTATGCAATTGGGAAGGTGTTATATATATTATATGTTATATGTTATATTAAGTGATCCAGGGGAGATCCTACTCTGGTATTACTTTAGTCCACATTTTAGAGAAGAGCCCTGACAGATCAGGACTGCTCCAATGGACAAGAACTTTCGAGCTGTTCTCGCCCTCCTTCATAATGAGCCGGGGATAAAAAGGATTGTCTTAAAATCCACTCGTAGTAGAATACATGTGTAAAATTAAAAATATATGCAAAATCCTTGCTTATATGAAAAAAAAAGTCTTTTCTGAATTCACTATATTTTGAACATAACAATGAAAAGTTGAAAAGCATAGGGTGTTCAACAATTCAGCTCCTTGGAAACTCTAAGCCAGTCATAGAGAGGAACATAAAGACTAAAAACAAAACTAACATTAAAAACAAAACTATAGCCAAGATGATGTCGGCTAGCAGCAGCTTTATTTTTTTCTCCGACTTACCTGTGTATATTCTGGTCTGTGAAATTCACTCTTGAAAACTTTCAGGATTGACAAAAGCTTTTCCTGAGAAGGTCTGAAATGAGTATATGTTAGTGGAAAAGCTGTAAAAGCTTTTTTCACTTTCTTTTTCACAGCCGTGCACAATCACAAATGCTTTTGTTACTGGTCAGCAAGTTGCTGAAATATTCAGAGAACTGGAAATCTGTTAGGACCAGAATCCAGTTCTGAGTTTGTGTATGGACAGGAAGTTGCAACTGCAACAATGACCAAAATCCCAGGTTGGCAACCAGTTTACAGTATAAACTCTGCAAGCTTCTCCAGAGTTGAAGCTACAAAGTAGCTTTGTTTAGGTTCGAAAACAATTGCCTGGCTGACTAAAAGGAGATCCCTTGGAAACTATGTCAGCGCCAATGAGCTGCTGTGTTGGGTTGATGTGGCCAGAAATGTGTGTTCTATCACCATCTGTGGCACATACTATCTGCTAATGGGCCATCTTTAACACAAGATGGGGCAATCACCTTTATCTTTTCCACAACCCATCCTCCCTCCAGGAAGATATCATCTGCTGCTGGCCCATTGAGAGCCACTGCATGAGTGATAAAATTACATCATCCCATCCCATTGGGAGATGCTCCAGCCAGGAGGAGGTGCCAAGCCTTTCCTACCTAGATAAAACTGAGATTTTGGACACCAAGGTACCTTCTTTCCACTGGATTTCAGAGGAAAGCCAGACCTTTCCACATCATCCCTGGACCTTCTACAGGAGCACTGCTTCAGCTGAACCACATCTGCCACTGAGGATGCAGCCACTATTTAATGGGACTGCTGCCAACACCCTGACCGACTGATGGGGTGTCAGGTTATATTCTGACTCTGGGTTTGTTCTTTGTAATACTATATTTCTATTTTAATTTTCCTAGTAAAGAACTGTTATTCCAAATTCCCCTAAGAGCCCCTTAATTCCAAAATTATAATAATTTGGAGGGAGGGGGTTTACATTCTCCATTTCAAAAAGAAGCTTCTGCCTTTATCGGCAGATACCTGTCCTTCAAACCAGGACAGCTGCTTATGGGTTAATAATTCATTTGTTTAAAATAGCAAAATGGGTTGAATTAAAATAATTATCGTATCTTTAGCTGTCAAATAGTTGGATAGACTTGAAATACCGCTGTTTAAAAAACTTGAAAAAATGAAAACAATGTTTTGAAACATTTTTTGTTTCAAAAATGAAACAAAAATCATACCTTTTGTTTCAAAGCATCTTTGCTGAAAGAGAACAATTTTGTTTCATTTTAATAAACCTGTACCAAAAACCCCCAACAAAAACCTTGCCAAAACCCAAAAGAAGGCAAAGCAAATGGAAAGCCTGTTATGGAAACAGTGAATGGGAATACCTGAGGCCTCAGCTCCATCCAGGGACAGCAGCTCTCCCAGATTCTGGTTTCCAGTGGAGCTGGGAGGTTCCCCAGCACAGCCCAATCCTGCAGGGCTGCAGAGGGGACAGGAATCAGCTGGGAGCCAGAGCAGGAGCTCTTATGGTGAAAGGGAGCTGGGCTGGTGGAAAAAAGCCTTGGGGGTAACTGGAGCCTTGCAGAGCCAAGGTTTTGGCAGCTCCCCCTGGGCAGCAGGCTGGCCTGGAGCTGGGGGAGGACATCTGTCCTTTTTGACAGCCCAGGTGGAAAGGTTTGAGCAGTTAGCTCAGATTAAAGGGTCTGTTTTTAACTTCACCTTCATCACACTGGTGAGCTCAGGTGCAAAGCTGGTGTGTTCACTGGCAGAGTTCTGCCCCTGGAAGACACTGTGAGTACAGAAGGGTCATGTCCAAAACAGAACATCATTTCCAGGTGTCCTTTTGGCCCCTTCAGTGTCACAGTACAGCTGAGCCTGTTTGGCAGCTCCTGAACTGAGCTGCTGAACTGCACTGAGCAGCCCAATAACTGAGGAGAGTTCTTCACTCCCCAGTTCCTCCTTCTCGAGCTTGCAGCAGCTTTTGTTGCTAGCAGAGCCCTTCACAGGTCATGAGAACAACTGACTGCTAGTTGTCACAAAGTTTATCTCCTTTTTTCCTTCCCTCATGTCCAACTTCCCTTTCTCGGACTTAGCAAGCATTTTTTTCAGTCTTGACTCAGTAGGCAGCTCTGTCGAGGTCTCCTAAGTGTTCTGCCATTTGTTTGCAGCATTTCTGGACAAACCAAACACATCGTGCCACTTATGACCCAAACAGAGTGGAATGGAGCATGTACCTGAGCAAGCTGCTCTTGCCAGAATATCTCTAAGTACTTGCCTTATTTTTTACAGGACTTTAGTATATATATGATTCTCTTTGGTTTCTGAATAGAGTCCAGCTGCACTCTACAGTGGCTGTATTTTAGGATTTCAGGCCTTTTGGATTTGCCTGAACTCCATCTTGACACCTGCTCAGAGTAATGCAAATCACTGGTAATGGAAAAGATGCTTCTTCAAGTATGTATATATATTTTTTTTTCCATCCAGGAAAATCTTTGCTGAGGCAGGTAGGTTAGTTAGCATTTACCTCAGCTGCAGTTCCCATTCAAGTGTCATATTCAGGGTCCATCCATCCCTGCTCTTGTACCTGGCAGTGTGGGGCTGGGTGGGGAGGAAGTCTCCAAGTTCCATTCCTGCAAATTGCTTTTTCAGACTAGCCTAGGTGTGAATGTGAATATCCTGAGAGTTTCCCCAGGGGGGAGCTCTACACCTGAGCCAGGTAAGGGAGGATATTGACGTGGTAAAAAAGCATTATCCCACCTCACAGGGTCTGCTTCCCTTATCTGTCTTATCTAGCTCTGAACACAGCTTGTATCTAAGCAAAGATCAGTTTGTTGTGCTCATCCTTCCCAGGTGGATGATGAAAATATCTAAAATTTCAGAAAATATCTGAACCCCCTCAGAACCAGGGCTGTTCTTATTGTCAGAGGTTTGTCCACCACGCATGCAAAACCTCCCCTTCAATCTGGCCTCAGCAAAGCACCAAATTAATGCTGACATTTCAGTTTCTCTCAGTTATAGGCAGGTAATGCAGTCTGGGAATTGGGCATGTCATGTTGAAAGGAGAACTATAGGCTGTCTAGGGTAAAAATTTCCATTGTAAAAGGAAGAATCTACCCCGGTCTTTTAAAAACAAATTTGGGCAGGACAAGAGAAAACCACTTCATAAAGATCCACTTTGCTCTGGGAGTGAGATGAACATGAACACGAAATTGAGGTTTGAACTTTTTTTTTTGTTTTGCTCTAGTGATAATGGCGTGTAACCTGAGTTACTCTAGAAAAATAAACCCTTCTGAAAGTGGTTCAAAGTAAGCCCTTGACTCCACTTAAAACAGGGACAGAAGACCACCAAAGAGAGGTGAGAGAAATGGAAATGTTGCTGCTCTTTGAAGGCAGCAGAATGTCGGCAGTGTGAATTTCCCCCCTGTGTTGCCTAAAATGGTTTGAGTCTCACATTTTCAAACAAGACCATCACTGCATCAGAAAGAACTTACCATTGGCAGCTGTTTCTGAGGAAACACTTTTTTGTGTGTGAAGGTTGTGTGACTGCAGGCTATAAAATACCTATGAAACACCTAGTTCTTTAAAAATGGGGAAAAATTCAATAAAAAGATATGCACCTGATAATAATAGCAGTAACATCAGTGTTTCTCAGCTTTTGAAAATCTAAGCTTAAAATCCATCTCATGAGCTTGCCAGCTGCTGTAGGAGTATATCTGAAAATTGAAATGCAGCAAATACAAAGTGGTGTTTCCTCCGCAAGCCTCACTGGGGCACCACATCCGATGTGTTTATGATGTTACAAAAGAAGTTGGAGAGAAAGACAGAGCTCAAGTTCATATTCATTTTTTAAGAAATACGTGAAATCTGCACGTAGCTATGATGCACTCAGTGCCACAGACAGGATGCAAGCAAATAATAATAGATACATGTGTTAGAATTTCTGTGTTAGCTGCTCTTGAGACTGGGAGACCAACTTTAGAGGCAACTGATTTCCTCCTTTCTCGGCATCAGAATAAAGGATACTGTAATTCCATAACACCACCAGCATAAAATTGGACCACACTAATTAGTATCATATTAGTACAAATAAAGAGTAACACAATTGCAATTAGATCTGCTACACTGAGTTTGGGATAGAAACCAGATTAGAAGGTAATGAGATACATCTTAGAACAAGCAATTAGAAATTTAACACATGCTTCTTCCTGTCTCCCTGCTTGTTTCCCTGTGAAATCCAGGGTTGAGATGGGATGTCTGAGGCGTAGTTATGTAACCTTCCCTTTACCTCTGCTGACAATGCACCAGCAAAGCAACTTTTCCTTTGGGGATTCTTTGTCAGTTTAGTTAGTCCTATTTCATCTCCAGACTTAGAGACATATTAGACATATTTCTGTGATACTGCCAGGACATGTCTCAGATGATTCACACAGGTAATTTCAAGCAAGAACCCAGAAAACACAGCTGGAGCATGTATTAGATAAATGCTACTCTGCTTAGAACATCTGTGACATCAGTTTAATTTCAGAGGGTTTTAAATACCATGCTGCCATCATTTACCAGAATTTCTCCAGAAAAAAAGTAAGCTACTCTAAATCAGACTCTGAATTTCAAAAGGAAAGCTCTTACTGTCAAGACTTGCAGGTTTGATCTCAAATACCTGCACTTGTGTGCAGCACACCTGCAGATTGCAGACATGAAGTAAGGAGGTCATCAGTGACTGGAGACAAGAGGGATGCATTTCATTCCTCCAGAAAAAGAAGAGGAACTTTCCATCCCAGTCCTTCAGAACTATGCACCCATTCTTACTAGTCCAGCAATCTCAGAAATTACCACCTTTTGTGCAGTCTACTGGGGGAGTGAGCCCAAGGATTCACAGCAGCACAGCTTTGGGAGGAGGTTCCACAACAAGAGAAGGGAGAATGGACATGCTGGCTGCTTTTAAAAACCAGACACACTTGGAATTACTCAATGTATTCTCAGCAAAGAGACCTCCTGATAGGAGGGTGCTTGTGCTGATAGGAGTTGGTTGTGCAGGACAGATGAAAGGCTATCATGTCCCTGTGGTAATACTATGATTTTGTGGATTCTTTTTCAGGTACAAAAATCCTTGTAAGAAGTAGCCAAAAATTAACTATTGATTCAATGGCAGCATAATATTTTGTCATCTAAACTTGTACATTTTTTAGTTTCACTGAGTGATTCTTTTTTTTTAAAGGGTTGCTGACTATAATTCCATCATTAATTCATTAGGTCCTCATTATGTACAGCCCTGACAATAACCTTTAATTGTACAAAGAAGGATATTTCAGGTGCTAAGCTAAATTAAAGAAGTTTCTCTTAAGTGAATGTTTTCTTCTTTGGGGGGGGCTTACCTAAGCTAGACTTGCACAGAAGAGCAACCCACATCTGTGCAGATAATATGACAATATTTTTATGCATGTATAATGTGAGTAAATACATATATATCTATGTGTGCAATTACAAGCAATTAGGGTCCGAAAACACTTACTTCTGTGTAGCAGGCAGAGCATTTTCAGCCCTCTTCTGTGCTTCCTTGTTTACTTATTTATATTCAGAGAAAGGAAGTGGTAAGGCTGACTAGCTGAAACTTTTCTGAGAAGAGACCATTTTGTAGCAGAGGAAGCAGTGTCTCTCTGGAACGAACTCACAGCATAATTTAAACTGACCAGAACAGTTCCTTGACAGAAGCAGCTGGAAGTTGGGCAAGGAATTCCTTGGAGTTGGCCACGCAGAGGGAACCCATGGCTGTGCCTTTGGCTGTGAGCACTCCCTGACTGCCTCGGGGACAAAACCAACCATGGACCTGCGGAACGTCCCCTACCGCTCCGACGTGCTCACCTGGGACCCAGATGACTTAGCAGAATATTTCAGGACGGTGAGTTTGACCATGTTTTGTCCTCATCTGATGGAGGAGCAAACTGCTGTAACATTGGTTGGGCTAAATTCAGATATTTTATGATGGGCAAAGCTTGCTGCAGTGCTAAAAGCAAAACCACTGTCAAATGAGAAGCTGAGCTCCACTGGTTGGTGGAAATGAATCTTGAAAGTGATTTTTAAATTGGCTGTAAGAGAAACTCATGGCTTAGTTAGAGAAAATTAAACACGTTACTACAATACTTGTTGGTGTAACAAGCATTAACAGCTGTGGAAGGCACTAAGGTGTGAAGATTACAAGTTTTCCGTTTCATCTTCAATGATTTTCAGAAGTGATATTTTTTTCCAAATTGCTCGGTGTAACAAATGAGCCTCTGGATGTCTTTGTTAATCACATCCATGTTTAGACTTGTGAAACTTGGAACACCTCGGGCTTAATATTGAAATAATGTGAAGTTTATTTTTTTCAAGGTCTCCTACGACACTGTGAGAGTCTTATCTGGGGAGTTGAGGCAAGTTTGATAGTAGAATACAGAACTACTTAATAAAGATGAACAGACCAGACATAGAGTCTGTGCCTATGAAATCTCCAGAGAAGTGAAACTGCCAACTACTTAGAAGCCCCTGATTTTAGGGTGCAGGAGTTACTGGCACAGGAAAGTGAAACCAAAAACTGGAGATGGAACAGATGAGATCATTATCAATAGGTAACTTCAGACAAGTACGAAAAACATGACAACAATGCTGCAGGAGGAAGTTGGACCCCCATTTCCAAGAAATTAGGAAGGGGAAAACGGATTTCTGAAAGATCTGATAATGATATTCTGAACCTAATGGATAAACTCTAAGTTCTACCATAACTGAATGCACATTTTTCTGTAGTGTCTCCCTTCTAGTGATCAAGATACTCTCCAGAATAGAGATAATGGCATTCTACTAATGGAGAACTAAATCAGGGCAAAAGCTGTTTAAGTAATCTAAAAAATCTGGATAAGACAACGTCAGCCCAAGTCAGCCAGCTCTGGGCTGATCCTGTCATAAGTGACCAGATCTTGTCTCCAGATAAACTCAGAGAATGGATGAACCAGAACCAATGAAGAACCAAATTTTCAAATAATTTCAGATTTTTTTTTGTTGTTGTTTAGAAAAAAGCAAAAATCTTAATATTTGGCATATTTCAAGGTTTATTTTTAATAGCTAAGCAGTATTATTTATCAGTTACTTCAAGATTGAGATTTGGTCTCAATCACTGTGACGTGTTGCTTCCTCCTGCATACAGACTTGTGCTGGTAACATCATGAAAGCACTCACATTATGAAAGAAATTATTTACAGGTTTACATCCAGTCTGCACAAAAGTTTTAATCTGTATCCTAATATATCTACCAGAGTTAGGTTTGTCTCTTCATATGAATAACTGAAAGTGTCTCCTGAAAATATCCTCTCTGCCCTTGGGTTGTTTCCAGGATCCTTTCTCACCTATTCCAAGTTACAATGTTACACCTTAAAATTAAAGAGTGGGACAGAATTACCGGGGACATAAAGCTCCCTGTAAGAGTTTCTCTGCTTTAGGGGAGCTATCCCAGGGTCGCTTGTCTGCAGAACTTCCACTGACTAACGTTTCAGACAGAGTAAGAGTAATTCTTTTGTCTCAAAGCTTCCAAAAGTCGCCTTATCTGCCTGTTCTTTGGGTTCCTTCTGATATGGACCTGACCAACTTGAACAGAAAAACACCACATCAAAAATATAAATTGTGTTCTTACATTACGCTATTACTGGTCAAATAAAAAAAAAACCCAAAAATAAACAACCAAAAAACACCAAAAAACAACCAACCAACCAAAACCCACCCACAAAAAATGACTATGGACAGCTGTTGGAAAAGTTTAAAAGTCATGTCTTCCTTTGTGGTCAACTTGTACATGAGCAACTTCTAAAGAGCATATCCTTGTCCTAAATGCTACTGGAAAACATAATACTGTGGAGAAGCTTTACAAATATTATAGATAATTTACAGGATTAGCAAGTGCGATTTCCCTGGGACCAGTCAGCTTTAGTTTTCCTGGATAATAGGGTTTTTGTTCTACTTCTGCAGCTGCTCATCCCAGTCACTATCACAGTAATCCATTTATTCAAATATTTCTTTGGGCCAGGCAACTGTGAGGTGGTTTGTAAATGTGAGAAATAACATGCTCCTAAATGATGGAAACCTTTAAGTCCACTGAAGAATGTCTGTCATAAAAATCCATGTTTATGGGACAAAATGAGCCATAGAATACGAAAAGGTATCTTGAAAACATCTACTCAAAGCCAGCCATATGTTTAAGTACCTTTATTGATTCTTATAATTAAGGGTGCAATAATCATCTTCTTTTCATTGACAGCTAAAGTATAAGGACTGTGAGAAGGTCGTGAGGAAGCACAGCATCAATGGACAAAGGTTTTTGGTAAGTGGAGTTGTAAAATTTCTTCCTGTTAAATTCCAGCCAAGTAATGCTTTTGACTCCTCCTTATTTTACACTGGCAGATGAAAAGCCACCTTCCAGGTGGTTGCTGAGGTATGAATATGGAAGGTAAATGCTTTTATTAAAATCAGCCAGACAACTTGCTTTAAACATGGAACGCTGGGAGCCCAAGCAGGTTGTTCAATATAGATATTTTTTAGTATTTTTTAAACTGACAAGGAACTTCTAAATCAAGAATATTGTCTTGAATAATGTCTTCCTTTGAAGAAGTTAGTGTTTTCAAATATTAACTACAGAAAACCCACATTTATCAATTATCCTCACATATTAAAGAAGACATAGCCCTGCTCAGAACAGCTGGTCTTTCATTGGAATAACTCCTCCATTCCTCTATAGATAGCATTAGATTTCTTCTGTAGCAATACACAAAATCAATAAAATTTAAGAGCAGCAAAACTAGTAAGCAAAGTTCCAGTGGCTTTAAATCAACATTGTCCCAGGCTTGGCCTAATAGTAGAAAAAGATGATAACTTCCACTGACAGAGCAGCTGTTTCCGGGTCTTAAATACACATCCATAAAATGTGTGAGAGCTTTTAGTATTACTGCTTTTTACTTTTATTTTCAAATATTAGCCATTCTATTTTCCCAGAAGAAGTAATTTTGGTTTTCTGTTTAATTAGTTGTAGTAGGGAGAACTCCACATACCTCTTCTAAAGTTTCGTATTTTTCATTTACTTGTCCTAATATTCAGTTTTTTGACATTTAATTGAGGCAAAACATAAAATTTTTCAAGCCCCTGCTGTAGGAACAGGATTTGCCCCTTCCCTCTTTCTGGAGGGTGCAGTCAGCATTAGTCAGATGTGTCAGGGGATTTATCCTCCCAGCCCCAAGAGATCCTCCTCAGCTCAAGCAGTGAGGATCTGTGGCTGGAGTGGGAGTTCTGGCTCTGGAAGCATAATGACAATATGGTAGTTTGTGAGGTGTGAATAGAAAGTGCAATAACTGTGTGATTTCTAAGTGATTTTTGTGATTTTCTATTATTTCCAGACTGTTTCTGTAATTAGCTCAGAGTGCAGCAGCTCTTCAGAGGCATTCCAGCAGATTTGAAGGATGGTTTTGTACTGAGCAAGCCAAGCAGCTGCTCACCTCTGCTGACACTCTCTAAGCTTTTGAGTTGCTTGGCTATTGTAAAATGAAAAAATGGGAAAAGGTTCACCTTTAAACAGAACCATAGAAGATGTCCAGTAAAATATTCCAGAGGACAAAGCAATCTGGAAAAAATTGCTTCTCTCTATGAATGGTTTTTCTAAGAAACATCTTTTTACATTTTATGAGTGACTGGAAACTGCCAAATTACACTGAAGCAGCTGCTCAGGCTGAGTGTTTGCTGGGTTTGTAGCTGTTGTCAGATCTACATGATAAACCTGGCATAAAAATGTTGCTTTAAAATTAATCAGAATAACATCCTAATTTCAGAGCCACCTTTCTGTGTATGCTGGCTACCACAAGGAAAGCCCTGTTGAGATGGAATAGGAATAAAACCAAGGGGCTCTATATAACTTATTCTAATAAAATTCTCTATTATTTAAAACAGATATGTGGCCCTTGTAAAAGAGCTTATATCTCTAATATTTGTGAGGTTTTTCACTAGAATAGAACTCCTGAGGGAAGGTTAAAAAGCCTATAAAAAAACCACTATTCTTCAGAAAGTACTGCAGGACATTTCCATAAAAGCAGTACATTTTTCCTGTGTTTCACTCCTCCCAGAGGCAAAATAGTGTGGAAAAACACAGATAGGATTTGTTCTGAACATTGACAGTGACAGCTTTGTGAACCAATGTGTAATTAAAAACCTATTATTGTTATCAGTAAAAAAGACAAAAAGAATCAGACTATCATTCCTGTTCCAAAGAGAATTCATGAAGCTTGTGATAAACTAAACAAAACACTAAATCAACGAAATCCAAAGTCTTCATAGTGCCTGAACGTGTCCTAACTGTGGATTTGCACATGCTGGAGGAAGAGAAGGGATGACCCTGCAGGAGCATCAGGAAAGGATTCCAGACAGCACATCTCAGTCAGGAGCAATCTCAGTCCAGTGACTGTGTTATGGTTGAGAGGGGAAAAAAATCCTCCCCCCATCCCTGTTTCAAGAAAGTTTTTTTTGGGCTACCAAGGCTGCTTTTAAGTCCAAGGGGTTTTGTAGCTATATGTCCCCTGGAATGTGGGATTTTTCTGTACTCTGTTGCAGATAATGTTCTTAGAACAAAACTCCAGCCAGAGGTTCTGTATTTTAAAACCTACAGTTCTACCCTGAAATTTTGCAATCATGCACAATCTTGCCTAATTTCACTGTGTAGATATGGAGGAATTCAATACACCTGACTTCTAAAGTCATGTAAATTCCACATGAATTCGTGCCACATTTTTGAATATATGTGTTTGATTTACTTGGATAAGTCACAGGGTGTTCCATGGACAATTTTGTCACGTATCCCATGTCTTTCCTTTCCAGAACATGTCTGAAAATGATATTCAGAAATTTCCAAAGCTCAGGGTGCCGTAAGTACAGTCAAACTATTTTAATGTTAAGAATTATTTTAGCTGTTTGGCAGTGAAGTCTCATAGGAAATATTGGGCAAATGATTTGTGAGTGATTGGTTAGAGACTTGTTTATTGGAGCGTACTGAGAGAAAGAGAATATTCCAAAATAAAGGGAGTGTTGTCATGACTGCTCAAGCAAAATGATACAAAACAAGAAGATTGTCTGGGGGATGTTCAAAAGAATTCATGCATAAATTCTTTGACTGACAGCAGCTACACAAAGGTTAAACTTTTGTGCAAGTGCCTTTGAAGTATGACTTAACTGTTCACTGCTTAACTGCTGACTTTAACTCAAAGGAAAAAAAAGTCAGTTATGTCCACAACAGCTGAGGATTGGAAATTATTTTCATGTGCTTTTGCTTTAGGTGGGTGTTCAAGGGAAATCAGTCTGGACCATGTGATTCAAGGTTCAATAGCTTTCCTCAGCTGCTGTGAATTAGGTCTTGAAAAAGTTTCCAATTCCTCTGAATAGCTTTCATAATTTCATAGAAGTTAGTTAATGAAGAACAATAATCCCATTAAGTCAATGACTTAGTCAACTGACTAAGAAAAATTAGCTTCTTCTAATATTTCATGATGACAAATGAAGGATTTTATTTTGCTATGAGTTTTCTGCTACATATTTAAGCTGGAGGCTAGAAGATTTCTAACCATGAGACACATGGAGATCTCCACAGTCTTGCAAACAAAGGAAGCAGGAAAAAAAAAAAAGGAATTCAAGCTGTTCCAGCATGGTTGTGTCTTTGTTGCTCATTTCCCAGTTCCAGACTCCCTCTCTTTACTCATATCTTGATTTTGCTACACAAGAGACAATTTGCTTTGCCTTTTCTGATGCCTCAGAGCATGTGGGAGGTGATTTGGGGAATACAAGAATATTGAAACATTTTGTGCTCATGGGTGAGCTGGTGGGAAGAGCTGAACCCAGCAGGACACCCTTGCTCAGACATGGACTGAATTTGAAAGTCTTGGATGTGACATATTTCTTAAAATCACATCTGTATTTTCACACCTTAAATATCCTGACAATAGGGGTTGGTGGTGTACAATATATATAAGTAAGGAGGTCCAGATATTATTTTCAAAGATGCTCTGATGTCTCAGAATTTCTGAACTCACTTTCAATTAGAAGAAACATTTAACAATACTGATGACAGACCAGATTGCCTGTGACAGACTCATCTTACCATACTGTAGAACTTGTAACTCTCTGATAATTTGTCCTACCTTAGCAGTCCCTTGGCAGAATTCCCTCTTGTTCTCATTGTCTAAGCTTTTAATTTTGAGAACTACTGGTGATTTCCTTTCAAATTTGTGAGAGAAAAGTAGTCAGTGGATGGTCTAATAAGCTCAGACATGCCAGAGATATTAAAGCCATAGGTGAAATCTAACCATGTGGAGCTGTTCCCTCCTCCCCATTGAATCTATTGGTACCTCAAAATTTGGTTTTCACACCCTAGAAAAAGAGAACAGCCTTTTTTAGACAGGTCTTTTGGGTTTCTCACATGTTACACCCCAGCAGAAACTGAACAGCCTTTTCACTCAGATATTTTGGATTTCTCAACCAGAAGAGAATTTGAAATCAAGATCTTTAAAAGAAGAGTGAAGCTTGGTGCACAGCTTGAGGAAATGAATAAATAAGTAGATATTTAAATTTGAGGGAAAGGTCTGGAACTAAGGCTTTTATTCTCAGACTTTTTCATACTTACAAACAAGCAAAATATTCACTGGAAAATGGTGATTATACATGCAGAAAGGCCCTCCATGTAATGCTACTGTTTAAAACAGGAATTTAGAGCTTTAACAGGGAAGGTAACTGGTTCTCACTAAGAACAACGAACCAACCAACCAAAAAAACCCTCCATAACAATAAACCAAGAATCTGCTTAACCCCAGAAAATCCTCCTGGATAGAATTAATGGGCAGAAGAATCTGCCATTTTTTAAACATCAATTTCTTTACTTCAGAATTTCCACATCCTCATTGAAACATAAAATGCTGGCTGGTGACTTCTGCTAGAACACATTCACACTTTTCTTTCGTATCATAATGCAAACCTCAATTGGTTGTAGCAAGAGTTCTTCTACAAGCTGAAAGAAACTTTAGCATATTATAGTTATACTACCTGATACTTAAAATCAGTGCTAAAACCTGAGTGTATTCTGCAAAAATCTTAATATAAATAGCAGATGTTACAGCATTGGCCAGTGATGAAATGAATAAAAGATAGACAAGAGAGACTGTTCTTCAGTAAGTTTAGCAGGAATATTCTGAAATATTCTGACCTACATGGAACCAGCACCTGGAATCACACAAGGTGTGCAAAGCACAGCCTGCATCTGTACAGGCCTCCTGAGCTGGTTTCTGGGCTTGCTGAACGTTTATCTCTGAACAAACCCACGGCTCAGGTTTTGAATATAACTGTGTCATTATCTGGGGATGATTCTGACTTTTCAAGAGTCAGAAGTAGGTCACGGTTGTCATTACAAGGTATGACATTACAGGTCATTTCCTGAATCTAATTATAAAACTCTACAACCTTCTGTTATTACTAATGAATTATTATTTTGAAAATTAATCTCCAGCAGCCCGGTTACAGGTGCATGTCTCCATAAAACTTTTGGCTTCTTTATAAAAGCCCCAGATTTAAGCACTATTTTGAAAATTAAAATACCTCTTAAAATCTTTTGTACTCTCCACTGAAAGGGCTGAACCTGGAAAACTTTTCTAAAAAAGTTAATATTAATACCACTGTATTTAGATACACCCCTGAATCCTCACAAATAACACACTGTGTCATGAAAGAGAGACACTGGTGAGACTGGGAAGAGATTTGATGTATTTTACAAGGAGCAGACACTGACCATTGGTCCTAAGTGCTAAATGAAACTCAGACCTAATCATGAGGGTGTTATTAACATTTTGATAATAAATCTAATGAAGCAAGAGGCCAATTTACAGCTTAAGAGAAAAACAGAATTTTCCTATTGTTCATTAACGCTACTGCCAGTCAAAAAAGGTCATGAAGTTTATACTTGTGGAGAACAAATTTGAGTCTTGCAAAATATTCTAAAGCACACTCAACAAAATGCACCTTACTTAGTGTGGTCAAAATACATAAGTAGAAAAAACACAGATTTCATTAAAAGTAATGCTGGTGGTTGGTTGACACCTGAACCATGATATAAACACTGCAATTAGTCTGCCACTCCTATTATTTACTATCTGGAGAGAAAAGGATTCCAAGTTTTCAGGATGCTGTTGATCCTCCTGGCTATTCCAGAGTCAGGTTCACAGCAAACCTGAGATTTTGTGGAAAAAATCTTAAGGCATATCCCACAGCACTCCAGAGTCTATCCCATAGCACTGGCAGAAATTTCCAGTAGCAGGAAGCTCATCATTGCTCTCATGGCATCTGCCAGCTCAGTGTGACACAGCCAGAGCCTGCAAACATGGCACAGTCTGAAAGTCCTTCTACCTTCAGAAGAGTAAAAGTGCAAACATAAAAATGGAGAAATCTGCACTTTCTCTATTAAGAAGGTAAGCTTGGGCAGGTGTCAGTGTGTGTGCACACATGCTCTCAGCTGGGTTCTAAAGGTTGTTGCAAGGTTTGGAACATAACTGCTATTCATTGCATCTGCCCAGCAGAGTCTTCTCAAAGTCCAAACCAAAGACTTGGACCACCAACCATGCTTTTGACAGGGCTCCATTTGCAACTGTGCAGCCTCCTGGCTCTAGAGGAGCTTTATTCCACCTCTCTCACCCATCTTAAGCCCTTTGTCCCAGCACATGTAGAGTGGATTCTACTCATGCCAACGGTATCTGCAGTGAAGTGAACAAAAGTCAGTTCTGGAGTCCTGGTTTGGGGGCTGGTTGTGTGGTTTTTTTAAATTTCAACTTCCTGCCAGTTTTAAGTTTAGCAACTGGTGGAGGAGGTAGAAAGAGAATGAGAAGTCTGAGTAACATTTTCTGCAAGTGCTGTTGCCTTATCCTCTCCTATCATCCACTCCCACAGCTCAGAGAGCAGTGTGGTTTTGGTACTTCCTTCCTCACATGGTGAGGTGACAGGCTCAGCTGCTCAGAGCACCAATCTTCCCTGAGAATGTTCCTTGTAAAGTGTGACCCACCTAAAATTTGCTTTCTTCTAATAAACCCTCTGAGGAATTGGTTTGAAGCATTTCAAATGAGCTAGAAGTAAAGATTAGACGCTGTTTTATTATTCGATTAATAATGAGTTTAGATTATTTTAAGCATGATCTGGTTAATTTTTTGGCAGCAAGATAAGATGATCAACTTCTTCCTGTCAGTTTTTCCTAAAAACCAGTTGGTGTAAATCCTCATGGCAGGCAGCCCAGGTTTAGTCCAGAAAGCTTCCAAACACTCAGGTCTCATTCACACCCAGGGAAGTCTAACTCTAAGAATTATTAGCTCCAAAGCCAGAGAACTTCATTTCACTTTTTTAGCTGAAGAAACCCCAAGACATTCTGAAAGATCCTCTGCCTCTTCTAGAGCAGGGAATAAGCCACAGACAAATTCCATAACTCACTTCCTGAGCAAAGCAGTGATGTGTGCAGGGCACTGCTCACCCCAGGACGTTTCCTGATGTCTCACATGGAATTTATTATTCACACAGCAACTTCCTGATCCCCTCCAGCAAAAGGAAATGTCTGGGGCAGAACAGTGTTGGTTCCACGGGGAAGAAGAGCAAGAGCACTCCCATAATTTGGTGTTTCTCTTGCTTTTTCCAACTTGATTGGGTAACAATGTCAGATTTGGACAGCTGTAATCCTTTAGAAATTGTTAACCCTTGTGCATGTGCTCATTTCAAAAAGGGCCAAGCATGATAATATTGGCTTCAAACCAGAAAACTGCAAAATACTGCCTTAAACAAGAAAACCTAAACAGTATTCTTTCTCTGTATTTCTTTTTTCATACTTTGATTCTTGATTGCATATCCTTAACTTCACACCACTCATCTTCATTCTTTTCAGGGAGCACTACCACTCTGATCCAAAATAACTTCATTGTGTTGGCTTGTTTTTCATATGAGATGGCTTGAAAACCTGTCTTCCTCCAGTCCTGGCTCAGAAGAGCAGTTATGCATGAAAGATGCACTAATTAGATAATTTGGAAAAAAGTAGGGGATTGTTATTGCTGAGTAGCAGAAAAAGACATGAGGGGAGAAGAAAAACAAAAATAAGATATAATGGCAATTCAGAATCAGATCATGGCCCATCCTAAGCTCTCTTTGAACCAAAATAATCATAGAGGCAAACTTCATTAGTAGCAAAGCAGAATTCTGGTCTCTCAGTAGAATTAACCCTGTGAATCTCAGTACTGCCTGTCCTCCACTTGGAAAGATCTCTCCAGGCATAAAATTATACCCTTTTGATATTCCATGAATATTTCTGCCATGCCCTGAAAATGTATTAAAACACAGAATTAGATCAGCCTTTCCCTTTTCTCTGCTGGAGGGATTCTGGATGAGGGATGGCTGCAGAGGAAGGAACACAAAAAGAATGGAGAAGGGAATGCTCTCAGGGAACATTTAATCTCTGCTTTTGCAGCCATAAGCTCTGTTTTCCTGAAGTGTTATTTGCTTTTTCCATGCAAAATCATACAAATGCCATGGCCATTATTTGAAGCTGTGTGATGTCTGCAACACCCATAGAACCTAAGGCTTGCTGGGTTTAATGTTTATTTTTAATAAATCCATGATCCAACAACATGGGGTTTTACCAATGTAAAAACAGTCTAGTTTGTAGTTGGATATATAATCATGAGTTACCAGGTTAAATTTACCAAATACTGAGGGATAATGATGAACAAAATTATTTAGCTGCTTTGACAAATAATGGGTTTCGAGTTTGGGGTTTTTTTTAAACTATTTTTGTTCTTCTTTCCAATAGAATTGTAAGTAAATTAAGCCAAGAAATAAACAAAAATGAAGGGAGGCTCTCTTTTCTTCCAAAATGGTGAGTAAGACAACTCAGCTTTCTGCTTCAAAACTTTCAGATTGATCTTTTCTGGACTGGTTTTCATTTGGTCAATAATGTCTGGACCAGAAGTGCAACCTGAAAATTCTGTAAAATAAAGCTCTGTTTCATTAATGTAATCTGATATCAAATATCAAATCCTGAGCCCATGAACACCCCAGGTCCTTCTGCCATGTCCAGGACCAAGGAACATTTGCACATTTCATGCAGTTTTCCACCTGAGCACAGAGCCTTTAAGAAGGCCAGGAGGCCTAGGCATATATTATTAATAAATCATCATTAATGCATTCCACAGGTCTATACATCATTATACTCTTTAATTCTTAATATTTGTCACTGAATATAATAATAGAAGAAGAGCAAAAATTGCAAGAACATTCTATGAGAAAAGAATAATTCATGTCCCTACCCAGTGAAAACCAAGTCCAGTCTACATAATGTGGTTTTGCATCATCTGATAACTTGATTTTACACCTTTCCATTCACTAGAATCCAAAACTAGAATTGAAAACCTTAAAAACCTTATTCAACCTTACATTTATGAACTTGACTTTGAAGTTTCTGTTTTCAAGACTGGTAAATGTATTTACTGAGTCCCCTTGCTTCAAACCACTTGACTTCTCTGACTTAATTCTTCTTGAAAAAGTTTAGATTTTATTGGGATCCTCTATGTAAATATCAACTAGAGTGATTTTGGCATTTTGGGTGGAGTTAAACTCATCTATGTAAACTTCATTCTACTGTGACAGTTAACTGTTGCCTTTATTTGCAATAGAAGCATCAAATATTTGACAGAAATAATTTATTTTTTGTGTCTTTGTTGCAGGGCCCAAACACAAAAATCTTCAGACAACACAGGTAAGTGTACACTGGCAGACTCTAACAACAAAAATTGTTTAAAAATATTAAATTAATACTTGCAGAACAGAATCAACTGATGGGAGCAGGGTTAGGAACCAAAAATTCAAAATAATAAATGAAAATATGGGAGTATAAAGAAGTTTCAAAAAAGAAAAGCAGAGATGTAGGACAGTAAGGAAGAAAAAATGATTTTAAAGTGAAAAGATGGTGAAGGAAGACAAGAGCTGAGACTTTTACCTGAAAATCCTCAAAATGTCTTTCTTTAACCCAATAAATTGTATCAGTGCTTATATATTTCTGTTCCAACGTCTCCAACCCCTGCCCTTTTAAACAAGGAGATAAGAAGTCTGGGCTCATTCTGAAAACTAAAATTTTGTTTCAAATTCTGTACTTGAAATTGGAAGGGGGACAAACTCGAAATGCCAGCACCCAGATCGTGGCACAGCAGGCAGCTTTATCTCAAAAGTTCTGAATCAGGGTCTCAGTGTTTCCACTCAGTTTGAATCAGGTTTTAGTCAGGCGCCCTCTGCGGCTGCCAGCCTGGCTCCGAGGGAGCCGCTCGCTCCTGTGGCACAGGCTGGGGCTCAGGGCTCACCTGGGACTGGCTGGGCTCCTTCTGTCAAGTTATCGCATCTTTGACAAGGCTGTCCCTGCTCAGAAATGTGTGAAAAACGAGGTTCACTTTCCTGGTAAATTTAAAAAGGTTCAATAAAAAAAAGACAAATAGGAGATAAAGATAGTAAAGCAAAAGGTTCTTACAGCCGGGTGCTTGACATTCAGCCAAGGGCACACAGAAACTCGGAAAGCACTTTGTTACATGTTGCATATTCATAGACCTTTATGCATTATTCAAAATCATCCCCCCCCAACCTGTAAATCAACTTTTTTTTGTGATGCCATCCTGTGCCTACTCCCTGATCAATAGATTCCTTCCCTGGAGTTCTGGTTATTTTCATCCAGATAGGGTAATCCAAGAATGTGAAGAATTTCCTGATTAACTTTCTACCATTCTCTAAGTTAGCTACATGAACAAAAGCTTTTTACATCACTATGTTGTAGTCCAAGAAAAAATATATTTATCACACTACTACTTCTAAGTTTTGTTAATAACAGAACTAAAAGAAACTATATTCATACAGCAAAGTTTTCCAGCATTATGCATATAGCATTCATTTTAATATTTGCAAAAAGCCAATAATATAATGTGTACTTATAACATTTGCACAGGGTACGCCCAGGATGACGGCGGCTGGTCCTCGTTTGTGAGTATTTGGGTTATGAAAACCCCCTGGCTCAGGGGGCTGTCTCTTCCTGCACTGGCTGCTTTTCCCGGGGGCAGGAAAAAGCAGGAGCAGCAATGATGGGAGTGGCTGCACACAAATTTCCTGACTGAGAAAAGGTTCTCCCCCAGGAATTCAGAATTGCCTTCTGCCCAGGTCCCCACAGAGCCACACCTGAATTTTAGCATGTTTCGAGCTCTTAAAAGAGGTGTCTAGTAGATGCAAAGTTGCTGTGTTCTCCAATGGCGAATTCTTGCTATTTTATTCTCTAGAGCCAATTTGTCGAACAGTAATTTTCTTTAAAGCCATTTAGACTGCAGAAGTTTCTCCTGCCTGTTGGCATAGGAAATGCCTTGACAAAGTCAGTAGGTGAGACACACCCACCTCAGCTGCTGATGCACAGCTTTGTTCATGAAATCTCCGAGGCTGACCGGTGCTAATGGCTTTTCTCCAAAAACAAAAGGGAGAGGCGTTTTTAGAGGGCACTTGTTGCTAAGTTCACAGGAGATTTGCTGCTATTCTCGGAGCACATGAGATAAAAGTAACCACCTACAGAGGGCCTGGGCTCTGTGCCAGGGCAGAGGACTCTGGAAATTCCAGCTGTGGTACCGATGACAAATGGAGTGTTGTTGTTCTCTCAAGCCTTGGCAGATGTGCAGTGACCACCCTGTCACCTTGTGAGGTGCTGCAAACGAGGCTGGTTTGGGTCGGGAGGACCCAAGACCCAAATCATAGACCTCAGTTTTTATGAATAATTTTCAAAAGTTGGGTTGCATGCTGTAGAGGACATGTTAGAAAGCAAGAATGAATATCAGCAGCATCAGCTGCTGCTCCATCATGCTCCTAGGAACACTGGCTTGTTTGCTGGTGCCTTGTCTGTTCCCTAAAAACCTTATCTTGACCTTCCACTGCACTCACTGTCATCAAATGATATTTGTGTCCTTTCTTAAGCTCTTGAGTTCTCCATGCATTAGTGGAACGTTGCCACCTTTCCCTATTTAAACAGATTTTTTTTCCCCTCAAACCGGTTGTACAAATTTGGTATTTTCTAGAGTGAAAATTGCCACAGTGAAAGGCCCCAGGCAAACTGCTCTGAAGGGTTTAGTGTTCTTTCCCAGCATCCACTTTTTGTGCTCATTTGCCAGGATGATGATGATGACTATGAAAGCCCTGATGAAGACCAGGAAAAGGAAGATGAGGCTGACTATGAATCACCAACAGAGGAGCCTGAGGAAGCAGAACACGACAGTGATGGCTACGAGCCCCCTCCATCCAATAATGATGAAGCACATCACAATGTCATATTTCCTGCCAAGTCACTTCCAAGCAGCACAGATTATATAGGTAATTGCTAAAAATTAACTGCTATTCATCATTTACAAATTAGATTTTCCCATGTTGTCAGCCACATTTTAGGTGGCTGATAATGGAATATAGAAGGTTTTAACAGCATAGTTCATGAGCAAGATTTAGTGACACAAACTCTGTGAATTTGTGACTTTTGAAGTTACACTTTCTACTTTGGACAAGCTCTGTTGGAGTAAAGATGAGTTTTGTGTGATGTGTGCATTATTTTGCCTTTGATTTGGCCTGTATGATACACATGTACATGCTGCAGTAGCTTTAGCAGTGCAGCCTTGGACAGAGCAGGCTGTCACAACAATGGCAAAAAGAGTCTAGTGAAACTTGGGAAAAGAACAATCAGCTGGCCCTGTCATTTTTGTTTTATGTCTGATTCCTCAGCAGCCTGGAGGTGTGGAGTCCATTCAGGTTGGCTGGTGTTTCACACAACTGTCTTGCAGGGAATGAAATAACTCCTGTGGCCAAGAGCCTGGCAGGGGAGTCACCCCCCCAGGGACAGACCAGCCTGGAACTCCCAGCACAACACGCTGATCCTAAAGCAACTGCCAGTCAAATCCTACAGCAATGTCTTTGTGATTGATTAACTTCAGTAGCCAGGTTCTTGTAAGGGCTCTTTGGCATAAAGATTGAGTGAGTTTTAAATAACCAAACTTGGTGTAGTTGTTTAGTTTGGGATTTTTGTTTTCTTTAGACAGACCTTCAACAACCAGATCACCACATCAGCCTCCACATCAGCCTCCAGTACCACCCCAGCGACCTGGCCCAGCCTCTTTTGGGGGAAGAAGTGCTACTGTATGTTCCCTCCTTAAAATCTCACCTATTTCCTATCCCAGGACCTTCTTAGGAGTCCAAATGCAGGGCCATTTTTATTCACCTAGTGTATGAAGAAGAAGCCATCACAATAGATTTGAACTGTGTTACAAAGTGGCCATTGTTCAAGGAACAATTAAATTTAATGGAAGAAAAAGATTTGATATATTTAATTATTTAATTAAATATATTATTTTAGATTTATCAACTATAACTTATTAATTCATATTAATTAATAATATATATAAAATATTTAATTATTTAATATTACTTCATTGATTCTTACACTGGAAATATACACCTGCTTGTGAATGCCTCTCCCACATAAATTATATATTTTTAAGAGATGCCTCTGTTATGAAAAAAAAGTTGTTTTTCCTAGCTATACTTCTAGCAGTTGCCTAACTGGATTAGGACCACATAAAAGTGTAATAGACTGTATAATCAGAACACTGATGACCAAGATTTGATTCTTTTCTTTTTCCTGCTGTGGATACTTCAGAACTGAAAGCCCTTGTGCTGCTGACAGCTGGCACTGTAGGTTCAGTGCTTGCCAGAACAGATGCTCTAAACCTACCAATGCATACACAAGTAAAAGTTTAGGATGTGGTGGAGGGATTTTGGTGGATGCAGTGTCACAGAGATACAACAGCATTGTTGAAGCTCCTGTTCCTTTCCTTTGACATTACACCCTCCCTTCCTGAGGAGACATCCCACTGGAGTGTTGGGAGACACAGCAGATGGAGGCAATTCTGCATCCTACAAACCCCAAAGGGTGTAGTCATGCTTCAGGAGGGTGCCTGGCTCCTGTCCTTCCTGCAGTGAGCAGAGACCTGCTCCTTGTGCTGGGCTGGCAATGGGCATGGTGGGGTTAATACAACAGAAAGGTGAAGACACATTTTAACCACTTGTTAAACACTTGTTTTAGCTGCCAGCTTTCCCTCCTCCACCAAGCAACGACTTGAGTAGAGACAGAAACTTGAAGCCTTTGAAACGTGAGTACAGCTGGTGTTCTCTTTGTCAGGCTTTCCCCACAGACTGTGCAGCTCTTCTCTCTTCTGACTCTTCTCCCTCAGTTCCACTCTCTTCTAGCACTCACACAGGAATCTGAATTGTTATTTTAAGAAGTAACACCAGTTCTATTCTACACAAGATAAAGATATATTGACCTATGGTACAGATCAAGCAAATGATCTTACACAGTTGTTGTGTTTAGCCCCAGCTCCTTCTATAGACAGAAGCACAAAACCCTCTCTGGATCGCCTTGCTCCCCCATATGAAAGAGAAAGCCCAGGATCAGGTCAGTATTTGCCTACACTAATATCACTGGGGTTGCTTTAATTACTGAAATTCATCAGTTTGTATATAATTAATGCAAGAGAACAAGGCTCAACCAAATGTAATCAAAGTAATCTGTTTATGAATAAATGATGTGAGCAGAACTTACAAAAGTGGGAGAGAAATTTCCTCTAGAGAACAGCAGCCCTGGGTTAGACAGGTGAACAGAAAGACATTTTGAGAACCCTGTGCAATAAAGGATTGGTGTAAACCTAAGTGATTGAACAAGGAAATATTCAGTAGGTTAAAGGAGGAAATCACCTTTGCATACAGAGGTAATGAAACTCTGCATGCACTGCTGTAGGTAATGTGGCAACAGACTTAAAAGAAGGCTGAGAACTAATAAGACCCAGAAAAAAATGGCATTTCCTTCAGAGCTGAAAACCACATTATACAAAGCATCTCCAGATATGACTCTACAATTTTATTTATTATCTAAACTCTTATCTGTTATATAATGACAAAAAAGTATCCAGTAGTTCAAAGCTGAACCTTAGATACTGTGATTGTGACACATACCATGTTGAAAATGTTTAAATTTCCCTTTAATAAGAGAGTTTACAATTTTACTATCACTTGCAAAGCCAAAATATTTTTCTGGCTTACATTTCAGGATATGAGTTCTTCAACCTGCAAGAGTAACTTTCAATTTTATTCAAAACTCATTTATTTCATAGGAAGTTTAATTAATTGAGTTCCATTTTTTTCTAAATGTATGCTTTTGCTGTTTTCAGGGAAGAAGCCAGGCATTCCTGAAAAGGTAAATTTTTTTTGTGATTATTGATAGTTTTTGCCTTTTTTGATAAACTTACACATTATCTTAACTATTCCTTGTTGTTTTACAGCCTCTGGTTTCACAACTAAGGTAAGAGTTCATCCACTGCAAATGATCCTCTCATTGCCAGTATTCCCCAGTTTTTTCTTAATAAGCAAGTTTTTGCCATTATTTCATCATCTCATTCCTGCTTTAGATCCCTGGGAGAGCAGTTAGCAATGATGCCAAAACCTCCTGTCCCACCAAGTGACAGATATGAAAGAGGCAATCCACCTCCTCTAAGGAAACAAAGCCCTGGGAAGTAAGTGCTCATTTAATTGAAATTCAATAAAGGAGAAATGAAATTTCACAAAAATATGGACAAGCATGTAGGTATGCTTGCTGTAAATCAGACAGTGATGGTCTGATTTACTGGCACTGCATGACAGCAGGGTCTGTGCCTATCAAAGTTTTGGGTTATTAATATGCACAGGATGTGCTTGAAGCTGCAGGAAGGTGTGAATGCAGAAAAACTCTCTCCAGTCATATCTGAATGAGCCCTTATGTGGGGCATGACTCACTTCCAAGTCGTACAAAGATATATATGATCCACGTTTTCTCCACCAGAGCAAGTTCTTGCCCCAGGGAACATTCTTACATGAGTTCTATTGCTGTTGTTTTAGGCTGTTAGAAAAGGAAAGCTTTACTTTCATCCCATTGATTTTGTTAGCTTGCAAAACTCCTTCTTAACAGCCAGCAGCATTTTCCAGCAGAACTGGACCATTTCCCAGCTTTTTCTAGACAAATTGGGGCTGGACAGTGACAGAATGTAAAACAAGAGAAGAAATAATTGAGATCTGTTAATCAGCCAGGATAATTTATCAGAGAAACAAAGCCTGATATCCTTATGATGTGCTCCAGCAGTGTTGTCAAATATTATAAATGACTTCAGGACTTGAAGACTAATGTTTCATCACTGTACAAACTTGTTTTAAGCTCTAATCTTGCAGTCAATTCATCTGACATTTTCCTTATTGATAAAATCAAGATGGGCTAAGGACTACAATAATGCCTTAGATTATGGCTGAAAATTAGAATCTTAGATGTTTTTATGAGGAAAAGGTGTTTCTGCATCCATTGATCTCTAAAACTTACTATAAATTCATGTTCTGGTTGAAAATATGGTCTCATGCACACAAAGTGAATGAGTATTATTCCACCTGTGATGAGTGTTTTGTTTTCATTTCAGGCAGACTTGGCCACCACACAAGAAAAATGAAGTAAGTATAGTCTCAAAGCATATATTTAAAAGTATAAGGGTTACAGTAAAACTAAGTACCTGTATAAACTAATAATGCTGGGAAAGGTAAACTTGTTTCTTTTATAAATCGTAAGGAATACTCATGAATCCTTCATAGCACATGGGGTGTTTTTAAACAGTTCTTCTGTGTCAGTCTCAGTTCCCTGAGAACTTTGTCTTGGATAACAGGAAGAGTAAGGCCAGAGTTTCTTCTATGACATGAGAGAAGTGGTTTTGCTTAAAGAAGAGCTTAAGCTGACCTAAAAGTTTCACTTTCAGAAAACTCTGAGAGTCTACGCTTGAAGGAATAAGGAAAGTTGCCATCTCCTGAGAGTTTCTGACTATTTTAGGTTAAGATGCGTTATGGGACATCCACCACAAATCTTGTTTGTAAATAATAGCTGTGCTTTAATGTGAAAACTTTGAAAATTATTTGATGTTGATGAAGACAAAACACCCAACATTTTAGAGGGAAGTGACAGTGTAGGTATTAGGAGTCTTTGTATACTCAAAACTCACCAATGTCCAGATTTTGTTTTGTAAAACATTCCTAAAAACTATGCTATAATATGTTGCTAATTTTTTTTCCTTTTTTTTCGGCTCCCAGGAAGAAGAAGACAGTAAGTATTTCTACAGTGGTTTTTCAAACTTGAAATATTTCTTTGTCTTAGTTCTAAAGAAGAAAAAAGTAAAAAGGAAATTATTTCAGAATTATTTCCTTAGGGCCATTTCTAAAGTCAGGTGGTACCTTGATAGGCTGTAGAATTTTTATAAAGTGCCTCATGCAGATGTATATATCAAAGCCACAAACCCCCAGGAAATCAATAGCTAATAGCTTCCTTCAGTCAGCCAGTTACCAGCCAGCAGGATTTCTTATTTTGAAATACAATCCATTAGAGTGATTTGTGTTCTGCACACAGCATCAAACAGCTGGAAACAGAAACCTTGTGTCTCCCAGTCCTCATCAAACCCTGCTGGCACCAGGCTCTGTGCAATGTTAGTCACTTTTATGAACAGAAGCAGAACTTCTTCCATGTACCAGCAGTGTTTATAAATTACTGCAGAATGCTGATTTCTGAAATTAAGTTGGTAAAGTGACTCCAGAACAGAAACAGGACAACTGGCCAAGCCTCTATGAATTATCACTGCCCCTAAGCCTCCATAAAGAATAAGTTATTTAAACTGTGCACAGCACAGCCAACCTGTTCCACTCTTACTGCTAGTTCAGGACTGAGGACACTGCAGAAAGAAAATGTTTTATTTCATGCTGGGAGAAATCTCAGAATGATGTTCAAAAATGTGATACCAAATCTGCTACTTAGAAGCAACGTGACAGAAAACATGTACCACCTTCAGCTCTGCTGCTGTTAAGGTACTGAATTGTGGCTTATCCAAAACAGAAGTTAGAAAATTTAAATGCTGCTAAAGTTCCAGTTTATTTTAAAGTTTTAATACCTACTTTTAAGTTCTCAGCTGATCATATGAGTTTCCAATCTGTAACTAACACATCAAGGACTGTTTATTGCATTGTCTTTATCTAATTAAACAGCAGTAAGGTGACAGAATTTCTTCCTTCTACTTCATTTAAGAATACTCCTGTAGGATTTAAGTTTCCTTTTCTTTCTCTCCACAGCTGCCCTCCAAAGACCAGTCCCACAGATGTCTTTGCCCCCATGCAGCTCCAATGCATTCCCACCCAAATCTGTCAAGCCTCCACCTAAGCCAGGATTCAACAGCATTCCTGCTCCAGAAAGGTTTGTTTCACCATTGTTGGTCATTCCTTTTGTGTCTCAATTTCTTGGTAGTTCATTACTGAGATTGTGCCCTTGCCTCTACAAAATGCTGGTTAGTGTTGTTGCTACTATCCAGGAGAACCCTTTATGGAATTGAAGCTCTATATCAGTGGAGCAGAGAGTGCACATCAGGCACACCAAGAAAAAAACATGAACCTCTGTTTTATGGCAAGGAAGTTTTTTAAACTGGTTCCTTGGAGTAGCTACTTAAAACAGAGGCTAGACAAACTTAAGAGAATAAAAGCAGTTATTTATTGAAGGCCTTCAGAAGGTGCACCTTGGGCAGTCAAAAGCCTCTGAGGGGCTACACCCCAGATGGACAATGGTTGTGGATTTTTCAGACAATTAAAAGTTTGTGTGTACATATCAGGGGTTTATTCTCCAATTACAGTTTCAGGTAATGAAGTAATTTACTGCAGGTTTGCCTCCCCCAAGTCACTGTTGTTTGCATCTCTCAGGGCCTGGGACAGTGAGGTTTCCTTGAGTTTCAGGCCTAGAGAGGAATTGTTTTGTCTGAATGAAATGGGAGAACAGGAGCTGACAGGCTGTGGAGTTTTAGAGTTATACACTAAAGCAGTACAGGGTCTGAAATCCTAAGGCATCAGGACCCTACATGGTACAAGGCTTCCATGCTCGAGACACCTCTCCCATTGCTTGCAGGATCCATAAGAGTGACCAGTCCTTTTGGGAAGGGATCACCTCCTACAAAACCAGGCAGGATTCAGGACAAAGGGTCCTGCACACTCTAGGAGCTTAAGTGTTAGAGCTGCAACTCCTCACACTTCAAAACTGAAAAACCCCACAAGCCTAATTGTCTGGAGTTGAATCTGAAAGAATTTCACCTCCCTTTTACTAAATTTTACTCTAATGGTCGATAATTCCTATTTAAAATTGTGAAACTTGCTGCAATTTTTTTTCCCAGATTCAACTTACAAATATTTGGTTGCTATGACTTCATGTGCTTGACAGAAGAGCCCCTAACTAAATTTTGATTTCTGATGTACCATGTAACTTAGACTTAGACTTTGATGACTTACAGTGGGCTCCTTGAGTCCATGTCTGATGCACATTTTCTAATCTCTGTATTTTTTTAATGGCTCTTTGATGAATTCCTTACATTTACCATCATCCTCTGAAACTGCTGACAGCCAAGCAAAACAAATATTGCAGTAGCAATTGCAAGGTCAAATGCAAATTGGACCATTTCTATGATGAACACTTCTGCTTATATTCAAAGAGCATTGCCAAATTTTGCTGTAGCAGAGGCTGCTGGTTTGACTGATTCTCTCCCATAAATCAAGCCATGATAGGGTGTTTTTGTTGTGCAAACAAAATTAGCATATTTATCTCAGAGCCTTTTCAACAGCTCGTTTAAGCAGAAGAGAAATATGAACAGTAAAGGAAAGGAGTGCAGCCCATTTGTTCTCAATTAGGTGAAGAAACAAAAAATAATAACAAAAATTGAAGAGTGAGGCTCCATTTTGAGCAGTTTTGGATGTGGGTTGAGGCTGACAGAGATCTCTGGATGTCTCCTGGTCCCACCTCCTGCCCAAGCAAGGTCACCTTGAACAGGCTGCCTGACACCACGTCCAGATGGCATTTGAATGTCTTCAAGGAAAGAGAGATTCCACAACGTTCCTGGCAGCCTGCTCCAGTGCTTCATTGCCCTCACATTAAAAACTGTTTCCTGATGTTCAGAGGGAACCTCTGGTTTGTCACTGAGCACCAGTGAAAAGAGCCTGGCTCTCCCTTCAGATATTTATGTGCTTGAAAAGATTTCTCCTGAGGCTTCTCAGCTCCCAGCTCCCTCAGCCTTTCCTCCTGTGGGAGATGCCCCTGTCCCTGATGTTGCTGGCTCTCCTCAGCTTGCAACAGAAAAGTGAAGCTCTGTTTTTAGCTATAATGCTACAGAAACCAAAAGGAAAATAACTCTGTAAGTGGAACCCAGCTGCGAGAAAGGTCTGGTGAGCAGCTCCCTGTGCTTCCTGCTCTGGAAGAAGGACAGAGTAATTCCCTGTGGAAACTGCACAGGCTGAAGGACTTTCCTGCATTGATCCTGGTACAGAAGTCTTGGTGGCCTGTACTGATTATCTTATTCCCAGATACTGAGCTCCAGCTAAACTTAAAGGTGGATCCACTTACACAAAAAGAAAGAAAGAAGAACAAAAAGAAGAAAAGAGAAGGCTCTCCTCACCCTGCACTGGTCTCAAGGGACTCTCACATTCTGTAAAACAGGCACACAGTCACATCAGGTGATGAGAGCAGAGAAATGTTGTAAAGAAATGTTGTAATTATACTGACTGCTCTATTTTTTTTTTTTTAAACAGTGCTAGAAACCTGTCTTCAGCTGGCTCTCTGAAACCACCACGTTTCCATTCAGGTTTGTATCTTGCACTCTTACTTTTTTTTTCTTTTTTAAGTAAATGAAAGTTGAAAGTTAGTTACAGTGCAGTCAATATAATATATTTTTTTTCTATGGATATTTCTACCTGGACTGTGAACAGAAAACTGTCAAGCTCCTGAAAGGCATCTTGTGTACCTTAGTCTGAATCAAACATTTTTGGCTTTTTTTCCCCCCTATGACGTTTGGGCTTACTGCCTAGTTAAACCAGTGTCAAAATTTCATATAACCATCCTTTTCTGTACAGTACAGAGAGCTGAGCAATGGAAATCACTGTGGTATACTCCCCAAAAAGGTTAGCAAATGCTTTTCATGTGAAATATGCTCCATATTTATCTTGTGAGGAAAAAAAAAATAAAGTAAACTTAAACATCAATTGCTTTACAAGTAATTTTTTGCACATGGTAACAGATGTCAGTGTCCTACAGTGAAATTTTTTACTTTCTAATTGCTGAGAAGGTAAGGATTGCAAAGAGACAATCTTACTTTTGTCTCTAAAGAAACCAAGATGCTCTCAAGTGGAGTAAATGTGGTACAGAAAATGATAAAATGCCACCTCTATTTCAAATTCATCTGTTCTTATGGAAACTGAACCACAAAAGCTCAGTAAAAAGTCCCTGTGCACCAAGGATGGAATTGTGTAAAGAACCTGGTTCTCACAGAGAAGCCTAAATCTGATTTCAAATAAATTCTAAATGTCTCAGTACCTGGGTGATACAAATACTTCATGCTTCATAAAATGAAGATCCTACACCCTGGGAGCACAGATGAAATTGTTTTCCTGGTTTTAGCATTGTTTTTGTACTTTTGTATCTCTGAAGGCAGCAACAGCAGATCTCCTTCAAGAGGCCCAGCTGACATGAGACCTCCATTGCCCATTCCTAGCAGACAGACTGTTCACCAGACAAACATGCAGGAAGATGAGGTACAAAACATGAACCATAACTGTAAAGACAGCAAGTTTCCTGGTTTTAGAGAGAACATCTTTCAAAGTTGTTTTTCTAGACAGTAGGCACTGTCAGGACACTACTGAGTACTTTCAGTTTCCTTTTCTGTGTCAAACTGTAGTGCTTTATTTTGTCATCATCACAAAAAACAACAACAGCTGAACCCCAGCAGAATAAAATAAAAAAAGTACTTGTTTTCTGGGTTGCTTATTTTGCACAACCTCTTTCAAGCAGCATCAGATTTTCAGTTTTCCTTCCACAAAACTTTGATGAGTAAAGGACTCATTCTTTTAAGTGCGTTTTTGCTTCACATTTCCTTAAATAACTTGAGAGCAAACTACTCGTGGTGATAACACTGCTGGGCAACCATAAATAGTACATTGACAGGAAGTCTGCATTATTGTCTCAGATAACAGTTAAAAACCAGACAAATGAAGGCAAAGGATGCCTTTGTTCCTGGTGTCCAGGTAGACAGAAGAGAACATGCCACTTAAATATTTTACTGAAAGTATTTGGAAGTATCTGTTTTCTTAGCTTACCTACAGGGGCTTCACAGCTAGAGCTGTAATATTTTCAAATTTATCAAAGTGAGCAGGTAATTTAAAACAACTTAGCAGCATTTTCCATGCCATAATAAACAGCAGTGTGACCCATGACGCCCATACCTCAGAGATTCTGCACACAGACCCACACATCCCTCTCAGTGAGATTCCTCTCTCTTATTGGCACGTTGCCATTCCTGGCAGCTGACTTTGTCCTTGTGCTGTCCCGCAGCCCCAGGGCTCTCTGAAGGAGGAGTGGTACGTGGCTTTCCTCAGCCGGCCCGAGGCAGAGGCAGCGCTGCGCAGGATAAACAAGGTACCTGCAAAGGGCTGGGCATCCCAGCCCTTCCGAGGCCACAGACACCAGCAAAATGAAGTACAGCTTCAAACAAGGCTTATCTGTACATGTGGAAAGACATTAAAATCATAAATAGAATTATTGCTGTGGGAGTTGTGGTTACCCTGTGCTGCCTCACAGCACTTGCCTTGAGCTGAAGATGGCATATGCACCACTGCACATGAGGTCCCATTCAGTGCCTTTAAGAAAGTGATTTCAATTGAAGACTGGTCAAAATAGATCTGAAATTAAGAAAACCAGAGAGAGTGGTACAGTATCACTGCCTTTACCTAAATTACACTGCAGGGTCATTATTTTAAGCTGTCTATAAATACATCACATAGGAAATGTGATTGGCACTTAGTGGAAATGAACTTCTCTTCTGGTTAAAGTGATGGGAGGCTTGGTGTTTGATATTTACTTCCTTCTTTAATGGAATCTTTCCCTCATACAACACCAATCCTACCTTCCTTTAGAATCTGCTTTTGTAACAGAATGTTTGAAGTAGCAAACTGAACACATTTGTCAAAAGACCTAAATGCTTTACCAGTGCAATTTCTCTTATCAAAAAGGAAAAAGATTTCAGAAAGAAAAAACACTTGAAAGCACAAGTGCTCTAGTGAAAGTTGTTACACTGATCAAACCCAGAAGTGTCTGTTATTTGTCATTTTTCATTTTTTCATGTTTCAGGATGGAACATTCCTGGTGAGAGACAGCTCACGAAAAACTGTTACTCACCCATATGTACTGATGGTGCTGTACAGAGATAAAGTGTACAACATCCAGATCCGCTACCAGGAGCAGGACCACTTATATCTGTTAGGAACCAGCTTAAAAGGAAAAGAGGTACTCTCTGCTTTTCACACTACTTCTCTTCATTTTAAGGCATCTCCTGCCTCATTACTCCGTGTCAGGTGACTGTTCTCCTGGGGTGGAATTCTTAGAGTTATTCATGGGAAAATATTGGCATTGCTGGAAGTAGAATCAGGCTATGCTGTTTGCATCAGGGAATGAAGGGGTAGCCTTAGAACACAGCCATTAGAAATCCACGTGCCTGGTTAGGGAATGTTAATTTACCACTGAGATACCAGATAAAGGAAATGCAGAGCTGAGAGCTAATCCATACCTGCCAAGTGACAGCTTTGCTTCCAGACTGGTGGCTCAGCCCCAGTCTGCAGCACTGTGTGGATTTGCTGGCACCAGACAGACTGATCAGCACAGTTCTGATTGAGACAGAACCCCTGAACTCATCAGCCACCTCTGAACTCTCAAGTACAGTCATCCATCGAGCACAGTGACAGCAGCATGTATTAAACAGACCAAGACCATATAAATTAACTGTACAACATTGTACACAGAGTTTCTGAGGTACAGATCATGGCAGGAATGAGAACAGTTGATCTGGACCTTATATTTTTATAATATTGATAAATATTTAAAATTAAAAAAAATCCCTTTTGTTTCTATTGGTTACTAATAATTCTGACATTTTGGCCTTAGCCTTCTCATTTTTTCCATCCCACAGGAATTTTCTTCTGTAGCAGATATCATTGACCACTTCCAAAGAACACCCCTTCTTCTGATTGATGGAAAAGACAGAGGCTCAAGAAACCAGTGCATTTTAAAATATGCTGCAGGACATTTTTAAATGAAACTTTAGAGAAGATGACATATGGTACTGAAGCCTACTGAAGTTCATAAACTTCAAGACATTTCCCTTTTCAGCAAACTAAAATCATGAAGTCATTAAAATTCACAGTTTCAAAGAAAAAGTACTATGTTATTTTTAAATTATGCCTTAAACACAGTACTCTATGAATATATTTTTCCTACAAAGTGTTTATTACTGTCCATTAATCATACAGCACATGAGAATTTTTATCTTCCAAGATATGTATATTCTCTTGAAATTATTTCCCCACCAAATCTGATAAACCATAAATAAATATCAGTATCAGAAATCTCTGCTTTCATAGGAGCTCTTTTTTTTGGATCAGAATTGCAGAAGCAATTTTGTTATTTGAAGTGATACAGAGTAGACCCAAACATTGTCAAAGCTGAGGAGTAGACAAAATAAAAGCCAGTTTTTACCTCAATAAGTCTAACTCTGCTTTCTTCTATGAAAATATCAACTCAGCTCTGAAAGACACACAGGTTTCAGTGGCACCAAAACCCCTCCAACCCTGGAAATGCAGGTGCCTGTCAGGATCTGTGTCTGGGTTATTCAGTTGTGAAACTGTCCCCGCTTTTCCAGGAAAACACCAACGCACCCACAGCACATCCTCTCTGCCACAGCACACAGCCCACAGCTGGAATTTTGTATTTCCTGGAATTCTCTAATCTCACTCAGAGAGATTTTCTCCACACAGATCTCTCTTCAGCTGTGTCTTTCTGACTAAATGAAGCAACTGCATTTTTATAGGGAGCACATCAATAAAATTATCATCATCTTTAAGTGATCTTAAAGTGGCAGAACACCCCCCAAATCTCTTGGAAGGCACCCACAGTCAGGCCAAACTTACTTCCTCTTGCACAACTGCTTTCTGTTTTACTGTATTTTTTAAAGAAAAAAAAGGGACACTCACAGTTCAAAAATACAAGTTGCAGCTGAGAAACATTGAAGCATCCTGTATCAAGGGTTTTCCCTCACCTTTGTTAACTGGGATTTATCCAACCCTTTGCTTTGGGTTTCAGTTTTCTTTGTGTTCTGACAAGACTTTGGTTTGATAATTATGACTTTGTCACACTTTTACTCCTTTAAAGCCATTGTGTCTTTATCAGTCAAAGCACTGGATCCAAAATTCAAGGCAGAAAATACCTTCCACACAATCTGTAAAGGCTTCCCAGGTGAAATAATCAGATTTAATAAAGAGTTTTACTTACAGAGATATGTTTTTGTAATTGTTCTTTTCTAAGGTAAGAGCTGGAATTCAACGCTAGCAAAGTTCATTTCCATGCAACTATGAGTCCAAAAATAAAATTTTAAAAATTCTTCAGCTCTAGCTCAATATTTTTAAAAATTGACTACTAATCTGGTTAAAGAAAAGTCAGTTCTAATCTTTTTCAAAAACTGTTAAATTAAGAACAACCTCCTCCATATCACCACTGATTCTTGTGAACTGTAATGCTATTCCATTGCCCTGCCTTGAAAAATCTGACAACACAGAAACACCTCCTATGGAATTGTGTTTTATTGATTTTAAATCATCTCACCAGTGAAAGAGAAATAAAATATAAACCAGCATGAAAATTTCTAACATTGCATATTTTTTTAAAGTAGAATAAATCTCCATTTGATTATTCAGAGAAATATATTTGGTGTAAGAATAAAAATACATCTCAACATTCAAACATGACCACAAGTAAAGTATGATTGAATATTAATTGTAATGAACTACATGAAAAGAGTGGCTGTGCAAATGTTGGGCCAAGATTTCAGGGTAGAGCATTGAAACGACAAACTCCTCCCTATTTTTGTAGCTAGTTGCATTAGAGAGTCGTTACAGAAAGTGGAATGAAAAGTATTTTTGGTTTTCCAGAAGTAATCTGCTCTTTGACCCATTCCTCGGCAATATTTTTGAGATGAGGAAGACAGCTCAAAACACAAATTGCAGTTCCTCCTTCACTGACACTTGCCTATCCTGTTTCCCCGAGCACAACTGAGATAAGAAGCAGTGACTTGCAGTAAATTGCAAATTTCGTTACTGCCCCAACACATCTTTGTTTAAAAGGAGAAAACCTTCATGCCCAATTTCCTGACCTTTTTAATTAATCACATCAGTCTTTCCAGCCCCAGTGGGCTTAATTTGGGAAATGTGGGTTTAAAAACCCCTCTCAGAACCAACAACCTACTTTTTTTTTTCCATTTCACATGTTTAGCTTAAAATAAAAATAGTCTAACTGCAGGAAACCATACTAGCATTGTACAGTCAAAACTTAATTAAAAGAAAGAAGATGAAGAAGAAAGAAGAAGTATCAGAAGCTTCAGCAGTACTAAGAGAAATACATGAAAATGGATGTTACTTAATCTGTCAAACTCCAAGCCTTTTCTTCAGCTTCTCTTAAATCTTTGGCCTTCCCAGGATGGTTGAAATTCAAAATCAGGTCACAAAGCAGTAGCTGGCTTTCCACTGAAACACAAAGGGCAGTGTCTCAGCATGGTATTTGTTGAATGATAGTGAATGGTAATCTACAGACAGCATTGTTTTAGTGTTCATCTATCAAATCACTCAAAAAATTGAAGGGTTGCCTTGTTTCACTTGCTTCCAGATGGTTACATTCAGTTTGGTGTTAGCATGTTATTAATATTTGCATTAGAAGACTCTCAGTGTTCCTAGAAAGGAATAACTGATCACCCAGCAGCTGTTTGCCATGGTTAACTAACATGATTCTATTGCTCTCTAACTACTGTTCCATTAATTTTTCAAAACACAAGAGCAAAGCTATTGCTTCATTACATGAAAACCCAGTTGTCTGACACAGAAAACCAGGCCATTCACAACTGCACTCTAAAAAGAATGTCTTACAGTTTTTTGTTTAACTGGATGCTGAAGTCAGAATTACCATTTATTTTCTTCAACTCATTGGACATTGTGTCAACATTTTTAATTGCAGCCTCAAGGTTAAACTGTCCATTAGAATTTTTGATCACCTGTATGAAATAGGAGCAAAACATGACTGGCCAGGCATATAGGATTCATCAACTCATTTATACAAATCACCATTATACTTGTGACATTTTTTCTTTCATTTTCTCAAATAATATTTTACAGAAACTTCCCCCAGTTTATAATTATCCACTTAGATATGGCAAATTTCAACTATGGAAGGTGAATACTAAACACTCAGGGTTGGGTTTTTTCCCTGTCACTGTTTTCATTATAAAAAGAGCCACAGTGAAATTAATCATGTCTATGAATTCCTCTCTTCATAATTTTTCATGTTTGTTTTCGACCAACCTTTTCCTACAGAATCGAAAATTAATCGAGAATAATCATTCAGCCACAAGATGGAGCTACAGTGACATTAACGTGACGAACACACCTGGTCACTATTAACACTGCGTGTTAATGAACCTGCCAAAACATGCCCAGAAACATTTGTAATTAGTTTCTAACCAATATCTTCTTGTCTGCTTTAGAACCATATTCCCTGACTTAATCATTTAATTAAAAACCAATCAAAATCTAGACATAATTAAGGCTATTAACCGTTTGAAATGAAGTATAATTTGAAATTTCAAATGTGTACTACGCTCCTCTTTAGGAATTTTTTCCTTATGAAAAATTTCAAAGAGAAGTGCACACAGCACAATTTCTGGCCTAGTTGTAAGCTCTCTACTTATCATTCAGAAATTCTAAAAATAAAATCTGGAAAAATTCTGGGTGATTCATAAATAATGTTCCTTATGTAGAAAATCTCAGCATATTAAGAAGCACTACCAAAAAAATTAACATACATTTGATACAGATTCTTTGTCTGAGTCTCTTTTCCCTTCAGTCAGTGGCTTTATGTTGAGTTCTTCAGTCATGGCTGAGGCTTCTAAAAAGACAACCCCCAGATTATTAAGGATTAGTAAGTATAAAATATAGAAATTTATGTCTCACATAAAATATGTAATAACATTTAAAATATAATGACTAGACATTATTTTCATTAGTGCTATTTTTTAAGTAGAATATAAGAGGTCAAACAATTTTAATTCTTCTTGAGGAAGAATCAAAAGCTTGGATTTTATTTATTTTACTTTTAGGGAGAATGTTTCAGAATTTTTTCAGAAGTTCAAGGTGGAATTACTTACAGTGGATGCATAATGGTGGTGAAGAATTCCTCAAATATATTCCTGTACTTTTTTAACTGAAAACTTTCTGAGAGATCTAAAAAGGCATTGAATTTGGTTTCTAACATCATTTATAGAAGAAAAATCTAAGTCAAACACAAAAAAAGGTGTTGAATGACTATGGTGGTGCATCTTCCCCTGGCCCCACCGTGATCCAAGGTTCTTTAAGAGACTTTAAAACTCTCTTTTTGGCACATTTTGCTGGTGAGTAAGAGAGCTGAGATTAAATACCAGATCCACGGGCTTGTTCTTCCCCCATTCCTCCTACTCGTCTCTCCTCACACGTCAGGACACCTCGGGCAAGCTGAAGTGTGTGACAGTCACTGGAAAGCTGTTTCAACCCTAAAAAAGGGGGAGAAAAAAAGGAGGGGGGGAGTTATTTCACCCTGGGGTGTGTTTTCAGAAGGGGTGCAATGACGTGAGGCAGAAGGTGCTCAGCCCTGGGGCAGACAGTCAGTGTGTCCCCTTTGAGTGCCCTCCAAAAAGGCTTCAGGGAGGGCACAGCTCCTGTGGGCTCCTGTGGGCCACTGCCCTGCACAGGGTGAAGCCCCTGCACAGAAGCCAGTCCTTCAAAATGTATCCAAAATGAGCTGAAATATGGTTTATGCTGGGAGGCACCATAGAGGTAACCTGGTTCTGACCCCTCTGCCATGGGCAGGGACACCTTCCACTGGACCAGGTTATTCCAAGCCCTGTCCAAGCAGGGAGGACACTGCTGTCACCACAGCCAGGATGGGCTGGTCCCCCACTACAGCAGCCCCCCAGCAGCCCCAGGGCTTGGCTGCCTCCTGCTTCTCTCAGCAAGGAAAGCCCCTGGTGTGTTCCTCTTCCAGCACATGAGAGTGTCAGACCCGTGTCAGTGGGTTGCAAGAGTCCTGGGGGAGTCACAATTTTAGAAGTGGGTGGTAAAAAGCAGCTGCAAATGCTGCAAGAGCTGAAGAAGAAATGGAGAAGAGAGGACTGAGGTGTCAGCAGGAGGGGGTGAATGGCAAATGAATTTCTTGCTGGCCTTTGAGACCCTGCCTGTGGAGTGCTTATTGCGTGTGCAGCAACTAATTTACAAACAGTCAGTTCTTTTTTGTCATCAATTCAAATTCATATGGAGTAAAGTAAGTTATACTATCTGAGCAAAGCTCAATAATGAACCTGAATTTAAGGAAGCCAAGAGAGGCACTTTGCTAGACAGATTTATCCATTTAGACTGTGCTCAGTGTTAATTTAGCAACGACCACTGCCCTCAGAGGCACATACCTGACTTGAGTTGGAATCAACAAAACCTGCTAACTAATGAGCTGGGCTTGGGAGCTGCTCATTTCTTCCCCAGTCTGTGCTGAAGTACTTAAAGCCAGGGACACCAAGCTGGGGAGTGGCTGTCAGCACTTTTCTCTAATTTACTGGAACCACTTTTCCTGCTGCTCAGCATTCATCTGTATTTTAAACTCACTGTTTGGCACCAGTGGAGAACGAATAACCAGCACCTCAGAGGAGAGTGGAATTATTCAGATTTGCAGGAGAGAGCAGATGGACAGGCTGTGATTGGGATGTGCTTTCATGAGATTTCTTCTTTAAAACAAAGCATTCCAAATGTATTGGTTTGTGACTGAATTGCAACTCAGAACAGCATTTTCTGGTATGGCATAACTAAAGTGTGATTCAAAGAGAAAACATGATATGCTGCTTACATTTTGGGGCTTTCTGGAGTTGAGAAATGCAGAGCAGGAAACCCTTCACACATGCACTAATTTCTGTACTACAGCCTTTTGGTTTACAACCTCCTGCCAGCACCTCGGGGCAAACAAGTTAACTGTGCCCCTTCTGTGGTCTCTAAGGAAAAAGTCCAGCTGAAGCTGCTGATTTTGATGTAGAATACAAAACAGAGCTATGTACAAAAGGACATATAATTGGTTTTATATATCTTCTAAATACCAAGGAACCTACAAAAGTCTATGTAAATATAGATTCAAAAAACCAAAATGGTATCCTAGCAAGGTCCTGAAAATATTTGTGTCAGTAGAAGGAGCAAATATTAGTTTCACTAACCTGTAAAGCAGAATGCTTCAACTGATAAACCCGTTTCTGTCAGTTTACTTCCTACATCTGAATTTTTTTCCACATGCTATAAATAATCATTCACAATGTACTTAAATTATTCTGTAAACAAACAGTAGAAGCAAAACCAGGATATTGTAATGACTAGAAGATTTATATTCAAAATATGTACAATAAATTAAGTTGCCAGAACCAACTGGACAAACCAAATAGAGTGGTTCTTAAATCAGGGCCTTTCTAAAAATAATCTTCAATAATGTGAGGTATTAAGCAGAAAGGTGACCAGCAGTGCAGGAGATTGACTGTACATGGCACTTTTTTTGAAAGAAGAGAGATATTTAATTTCTACACTCAAACTTACTTGGAACAGAAACACTTTCTGGATTTTCTTTGTAAGGCAATATTTCAAACTGAAACACTGAAATTACAGGTTTAAATTATTAAGTTACACCACTATGAGGAGCATTCTCGTAGGTGTTGCTGGCAATTTCACATCAGCATTTCAGTTTATGAGCTGCAGTTTGCTCTTTGCCTGAAGTAAACCCACAGGTTTATGTGCAAAGATACCAGAGCTGAAGCTCTTTAATCACGGGCTGCTCTGGCTGTGTGTGGTACTTTACACATAAACCCCCTCTGTCCCCACAGGCTTCCAGAGAACAGATTGGGTTGTGGCAGGCAATGCTGTTCAGACAGTTTTACGAATCCCTGATAAAGACAGAATTACTACCAAACTAGTTCTCTAAGGAAGGGAAAAGATCAGGAAGACTAGAAATTTATTTCAGGGTGCAGAATGGGTTATGATGAAGATGAGCAAGCTCTGCAGGCAGCTGGAATAGGCAGACCACTCTACAGCACTGCCTTCCTCACCTCTGCAGTAAAATTACCTGAAGTATAACTTCAGACAAAATAAAGCAGTCAAATACATAACCACTGGACAGGAAAGTTTGAAAACAAAGGATATACAGAATTATTTTCCTGTACAGCAAAAGATGAAATAGAAAGAGAGAAACCATGATCTTGTATTGTATCTTATGGCTACAAAGATGTTTTAAAGAATTGTGCTAGTAGGAAGTAGAAAAAAATGTATTGACTTCAAAACAATATTTGAGTGAGCAGCTTAATAAACATTTAGAGAGTCTGTCTTTTAAGGAAGTCATATTTATGTCACTGCAGTAACAGATGAGACATAAGGAATCACAGAATCACCAAGGTTGAAAGAGACCTTCAGGTTCATCTAATCCTGCCATCTACCACCATAATCATTCTTAAACTATATCCCCAAGTGCCTTATAAAGTTTTACTGAAAATATTACCATTTGCTGTTACTGTGAAGGCTTTAGCTTTCATAAAAAATTCCCTAGTGGGTCTAATAGGACAACTTAAAGTTTCAATGCATGTCATTAAACTTTAACATGACAAGCTTTGACAAAAGAGAAACTGATTTTTAACGATCGCCTGAATATGAACATTTTTAATCCAGATTGCAAGAAAAGTCAAATAGAAACCAAACCAACACACACAAAATACCATGCAACCTGGAAAAATGACAGTAATTTCAGATAAAATAATGTATTTCATAAGCTCTGGAACACGTGTCAAATTTTAAGTGATGAAAACTGGTAAACGCTGAAGGCCAAGAAAAATCTGACCAGATCATGGTACAAAGACAGTAAAGCAAAAGCCAGACTTTGTCTTTAAAAGTTACAGTCCAAGTAGTTGAGGCAAAGAGTGGTAGGTGAAAAAGACTGCTAAGCAAATGGCCTTGCCTTAAAACATGCTCATGAAATAGGAAAAGAAAACCCTGAGTTAAAATATATATTTATGGTGTAATATAATAGGTGAAACCTGTTATAGTTAATAGGTGAAGTATAATGTTATAGTATATATCAAGTATTATGTTATATAATAGGTGAAACCTGTTTGCTTGAGTTTTCAGCCAGAAAACTTCAGGAAATTATGTAGCACACAATGTTACATTATGTAACACATAATACAATTTTCTGAGACTGTTTTAATAATATCTGATTAAGAAAACATTAAAACCATTAGTGTTGCACCTACAGAATGAAAACCACTGCAGCCCTTCACAGAGGAAATGTCATTATTTTTAAATAATAAATAGCATAAGCTTATGCTTTGTAGATAGTCTGGAACATGTCCACTTGGTCATCTGGAAAGTTTTTTTATGTGTAGTAATATAAATATATAAAATATGTGTAATAGGTTCTGAACTATAGCATTAAAGTGGTTCTTAAATGTAATATTTAAGGTAATTACATGGCCTGTAGAAAACTGGAATATTCAATAACTGAAGACGAGTGCACATCTAATGCTAATACAGATGGAATTGTGTGCTGAAGCTGCTTAGTTGATATAAATATCTTTTATGCAAAAATAAAGGTATATTTCCTGCAGCTCATTCATATATAACACTTGTGCTGCTCAATTTTTTACTAAAGTCAGGTGTGGAGTTTCTTAAAAGATAAACAGTAAATATCAATTTGGCTCTGGTGGGATAATTTGGATAATTAATCATAAATGTTATTTTTTGTGGAACTTGAGGACATTCACAAATGTTTTTGCTTTCTATTTTTGCTATATATTCTTTTTTCTATTGTCCAAATATCATGGAAAGGGAGAGCTACTGGTGAAAACTTGGCATGCAAGGCCTGAGCCACTGGAATTTGGAAGCACAACTGATATTGCAGTGGTTTTTAAAGTGAAATTCACATAAATTCATGAGTTGGATGGAAGATTTTCAAGAAGCATTTAGAAATTCCTCGTGCTTTCTGGATTTCACAAGAGAAGTGATTTCTGATGCTATCAAATATTTTCCCAGTTCATCATAAAGCCATTGAAATGACACAGGGCTAGACAGCAATTGTGAACCTTTAGTTGTTTACAAGCAGCTGTCTAGAGCCATAGAACTGTTTGCTTCAAGCTCTCAGGGACACTCACATCTGCTTCTCTAGAACCTTTCACACCAGATGCCATTTAAAAAGATTTTAAATCCACACAGGGAAAGTAAGTTTATAAGGCAAGGAATTGTGAAATTGTCTCCAGATCCTAAGAAACCAGTAAATCCAGTTTCTTTTGGAAAGCACTGAGCCCTTTTGATTGAGATGTCATTGCTTGACAGCTCTGTTTATACAGATATTTCATCACTGATTTTTTTATCTTCCTAGATTTTTATAGAAGTAACAACATAGAGCCTGAAATACTGCAGAGAGAAATAAGAGAGTGTGCTAATACCAGTAAGCCAAGCTTGTAATTTGCCACACTGCAAATCAGCCCTTCTTCATTTAAATGAATTTAATACCGTCAACTGTAATGGTTAGAGATACAATGTAGATATTACAGTTCTATTAACTGCTTCTGTTGTAATTATCTACATTATTTTTCATTTGCCAGCTTGCATACATTACTACATGAAAAGCCCTATAAACATTAGAAGTACAGAAATGAGAACTGAACAAAAGAATTTAATTCTGCTCAAGGAAATAGTATTACAATTTTGAAATTACAGGCTTGATTACTTTTGTTGCTTTATCAGAAGACTTCTTTTTGATTAACTCATGACATGGCCAGGAGGAGGCACAATAAAACATCCTGAACCAATTCCTGTCTCGGCTGTTTGAATGGGCATTTCCCTGTAACTAAGGCTTTTCCTGCAAATTCCTTATTTCATAAATAAAGATTTCACTCTTGTAACACTTTCATACTCTATACATACAACTGTGTCACAAAGTCCACCTAACACACTCTCAGTAGCACAGTCTCTGAAAGGTGAACTAGAAAGCAACAAGAGAGAAGCCACTAGATGCCCTCCTTCCCACAATCAAAGCATGTCAGGAAAAGGAAGCAGAAAGCAGAACATGCTTGCCTGAAAAGGCTGGTGATTCAGCCCAAATGTGAGAATGACAAGTATCTAAGAGATGTCAGATAATTAATGCCACTGCATTAAAAGCACTTTGTGTTAGCTTCCCACTCAGGGATCCTGTGATTCTGGGGGAAGGCTGGGGCAGGGGGAAGGAATACAAACCAAAACAGAGGTTGCTCACTTTCTGTACTGGCTGTCATTATCCCTCCCAGTGTCACCCACAGGAGGGAATATTTATGTGCATTTATCTTGGAAAACCTCAAGTTTGCATGTCTTGGCTGTGTCTGCACAAAACCCACCAGCAGTGTACCTGGATGATGCCAATGCTGCATGTGCAGACATGGAAAAGTTGTATTATGTTCTGAATCAAATAAGCAAGCCAAAATACTGGAGTATGTTCAGATTCTTTTAGCAGAAGGGAGAATGTGTGAAATCAGTTATTTCAACTGGAATTTTCCAACTAGGAGCAAGACTGCTCTGAAACAGCTATGACAGAAGTTAATCTGTTATTAATTGTGATCACTGTGTAGCAGCTACTTAGCCTTAAGGACTAACATCTGCCACTGTCCCTGGAAGGATGTAACAGACATATACATGTGGCACTTGGGGACACGGTTTAGTGGTGGCCTTGGCAGTGCTGGGGAATGGTTTGACTTGATGGTCTCAGAAATTTTTCCATCCTTAACAATACTGTGATTCTATGCTTCCAAAATCAGGTATCAGGCCCTTCTCCCTGTTGCTTCACCAAACTTGGTTATGCCAAAATTATGCTTCTTTCAGAGTCTTTCCAGTTCAGATAAATTTTATATATATACACCATTGCTTTCATTTTTTTATCTAATAAAAATAATTTAAAACGTGCAATGAAACTGTGTAAAAAAAAGCAATCCAAAACTCCTCAAAAAGACAAAAATGAGAATTTGGAAAACAGTTTCAGGAACAGGCCTGACATTTGATAATTTCTCTTGCAAACTCTAAATGGGCAAAAACTCTTTATGACATTACTAGGTTTCTTTGGTACCACAGAGGAATAATTTAGTGACGAATTAGGCACATTTAAATGCAGCAAAATATCTATAGTTATACATAACCCCCATTTCTGTGCATTCTGATATATTGACAGTGACATTTAACCAGAGAAATATTTTCCAACCCTTTTTTATTGTGCTCATTTTTCAACAAGCTTGGAAGCTGGATAAATCATAGAAAGGGTCTGTGATTAGGTTATTAGACTGATGCTGCAGACACTGGAGCAGCACCACAGCACAAAGAAATGGGAGGTGCTTCCCATTCCCACAAGTAACACAGAAGCTGGATTTAGTAGTTAATGAAGTCAGTCCTAACATTTTCAAACTGCCTGGACGAGAAATAGCACCATGTGTAAATTTCATAAAGTGGAATGTGGCTAAGAGTTAATAACAGCTGACAGTGTATTTACCTCACAAACCAGGCACATTTTCAGTGCCCTCACCTCCTTGCTTTCCTGCACATGATGGACCTGTGATCCCTCCAGCAGGGTGAGAAATAGATTCCAGACCAGGTACAAAGTAAGGCATATTTGCCATTGGCAAGGCAATGCCAGGTGCCAGCTGCCTCTCTGCTTTCTGTGCCTATGTCAGCTGTGTGCTGACACCAGTAAACTCACAAAACGTGTTTTCTGCTGGAGGCACTACACAGCTGACATCAATAAAAGGTTCAATAAAAGCTTTTTCTTCAGTTTCAAATCCAGAGCTAATTAATACTTACACACTGTACCTTCTAGCCTCATCACAGATAAAATCCAGACTGTCTGGATCCTATGCAGGATTGCACAGTATCTCAGTGCTTGCAATCAAAATATCCCATTCCAGCCCGGCAGATGCTTTAGTTGCCCCTCAGCAGCAGACAAGATAATTTCCAGGACTTTTATAAACTTACATCGTGAGGCTTTCTCCCTTCACATCTCAGGTATACTTTCTGGAAATGTGACAAAATATTTACAGAAAAGGGTGCTCTGTTTGCTGTATTTTGCTGCCAGACAAGACTTGCTTCCCAAAATTAGTTTACCCAATTGAACCTCTGAGCAGCAGCAGGAATGAACCCCCTGACAGGATCAGTCAGCTTTGCTGAGAGCACATCTGAAAGCAGTGGAAGAGGAGCTGTGCACCCCGAATATCTGCAGATCCAGACACTCTGACGTGGCTGCAAGGACTAAAATTATCTGACCAAAGTCACCCCCTTTTCAGCTTGGCTCTCACTCAAGGAGCAGAAATATCCTTGCAGCAAAGAGCTGTGGGTTCAGCCAGAGACAACATGTTTACAAAGCACTGAATTAAGCTCTGTAAGGACCAGGAAAATAAAAATGGCCCATTGAAAGTAGAGCTTTACAAGCTAATTTAATAGGTTATTTTTGTTCCTGCCCTCATCAAGAACCTGAGGAATTTGATATAGAACAGTTGGTTTAGCTTTGGAGAATTCATGCACATTCACAGATAACATTACTTGACAGGTATTACACCAATTTCCTAATCCATTCACATTATTCCTCTGAACAGTCCTCAGAAGGAACTAAATAAAGTAGGATTATTTCTTAAGGCTTAATACTGCTTAATATCTCTTTTGACATGTCTGGGACATGTAAATCACTATAAATTTCCTTCCAAAATTAAATGAGATCTACCGAAATTAAGTAAAGTGGAAATGGTAAAAATGTTCTGACATCAATTTCCAATTTATGCATAATAGTGCAGGTTTTTTTTTTTGCTGACAATTGTAAGAGAGAGCTCTAAATAAGGAATCTATGAAATTGAAAACTTCCTTACCTGTGTAAATATTCAACTATATTGAGCACACTTGTCTCAATATTTTATTCACAAACCCCCTCCTGTAATTTTCATTTGAATTGATATTCCTCAAAGATATTTACTTTGAATTTACACTCTTGCAATAGAGATGATAAAAAAAATGAGCAGCTACAAAATAAACTGCACGCTGCTGGTCAGGCTCCTTGTCCATGGCTGTAATGAAACTGCAGGTTTTTGTCACAGAACTGCAGAGGTTACTGTGCCTCAGAAAGAGACCTAAAGGGAACCTAAGGAGCTGTCTCTGAACTAACTCCAGGAGAGCACAAAAATGTTATTCAATGAGAGGAACAAAATTTTTGTTAGTGAATGCTTGAATACAGCCAAAAGATTGGCATTGAAGGGTTAAAGTACAGTGTTATTCCAGAGCAGTAAAAATCTCTGTGTGGCTCTAAAATCAAGGAAAAAAGAAAGTAGAGAGGATAAGATCACAGAATAAAAGGGCTCTGCTTTGGTAAAGACTTTGGTCTGGTACATATCCCCTAGTAATTTACATAAGTGACTTTTACACCTTATCATCTGATCATAACTTGGGGCCTTTGTTATCTTGGTTGATACCAACAGCTGATCACTGAACTGTAGGATCATTTTGGTGTTGCTGCTCTGCTGTCATCCTGAGCCCACCTTAGCATTTAAAGGAAGCAATGGGGCTCCACTGAAAGTCATGAGAGCATTTATCTTCTGGAGAAATGATGACATTTTACTGCCCAAGCTTTTTATGACACTCAGGTTATATTGCTTCAGTGTCTGCTTTTTATAGCTTTCTCCTCTAGCAAGAACTTGTGGTGTAAATGTGTATGAAATGTTTGTAAAGAAACACAAAGAGAGGAATCTGGAAGAGTAAAATTCTAGTCTGACTTACTTTAATCATCATATCTCATCAGGGGAACGTGTGCATTGTGTACATATAACAAATCTTAGCCTCTCTTGCAAATCAACCTTTGGTGAAGCAAAAATTCATCAGCTCTCTAATACCCAAGGTTTTAAAAGCTACTTGTTTGGTCTACTCTAGGAAGGCCATTTCTTAACTTTAACAAATTTGCTTTTGATAACTGTACCACTGAAAAATAAAAGTACCACAAAAAGATTCACAAATACATGTATGCAGTCATTTCAAAACAAGAAGGTCAAAATGCTTCACCAAAATGATTCATGTAAAGTTGTTTTATTGCCTTTTTCTTACCAATTTCTCTGACACAAAGGCCTATAAGCTGCTGAACATTACTGGGCAGCCTGGCCTCAGCCACTTTTTGAAAAAACTGCCAGAAGCAACTTTCATGTCATTGTTCATTAACACTTTGATCACATTAGCAAGGATTTGTTGGCAAGTGCTGGTGCAATAAAATACATTTTAAATGCTTTGGGTGTAGAGTCTGCTGTGCCTAACCAGGCAGGCATTGCCCACTTTTGAAAAGCATTGCATGATTTACCCTCAGCCCAGGCACTCTCTTTTGATTAAATCCCTCTCTCCTTGCTGCTGGGAAGGAGAATTGGCAGCAATGAAGCATCTTTAATATTCTGTGTAGCACACCTCTAGAGGTCTTGGAATACATAAGTTCAAATTTTGGTTTAAAAGCTCCCTAAATTTGATTTTACTTGGCTGCAAATGGGTAACCTGAAAATGAGCAAGTAAAATATTACAGCTGATGCAGAAAAAAATCAAATTTCCACCTGCCAGTACACTTCAGTCGAAGGTGAAGCTCAGTTGTGAGTCACTGGAGCCTTCCCACCTTGTCTCTGTAGAGCTGCCCCATTAATGGGTCTGTCACAGGTAACCCAGGGACTACGGGATACAGCAGCGGGGAAGTGACATAAAGTCACTTCAAATAAAGCTCTGCACACCTGCCAGATAGTTAAAATTTTTGGACAGTGCAAACAGTTCATGAAGTGAAGGGCAACCTGGTCCATAGGCCTAGGAGCAAGCCATTGTTTTCAGAAGGAATTAAATGTGTGAGTAACATGATTATTAACAATTAGCAGTGCTCCGACTGGTTTGTCTGAGCCTTGATGGTGTCACCAGTAAATGGAAGCACTTTGGACCAGATTGTTTAGGTGCTCACTGGACTGCATTCACTCCAACACTTTCATGAGGATAGCCGGGCAAGCAGTGACATTTTGGTCTTTTCCAAGACTAGGAAGGGAAAAAGAAAAGCTTTGGCCATTAAAATGCCAGATTTCCCAAGCAGGCAGTTAGAACAATGAAAAGCAAGGCACATTTCATAACAACCCACATGCAAACAAAACACTTTGCCTCAAAAATTGATGACTACTGAAACCAATGTGTGGACATTTTTTCCAAAGTGGAGTATGTGCTGCAAGAAGAGCAACACCATTGACCTTAAGAAACTTTGAGGTGGAGCAAGGTTGTTAGCAGGATCACACCAGAAAAGTGCTGTTGAGGAACTGAAATCTTATCTCACACTTTCCTCACCTTATATAATCTCCTGGGTTGTGGCTACAGACATCCTCCTCAGAATTTAGAATTAATCTCAGAATGTTTGGGTTGGAAGAGACCTTAAAGATCATCTTGTTCCACTCCCCTGCCATGGGCAGGGACACCTTCCTCTATCCCAGGATGCTCCAAATCTTGTCCAGCCTGGCCTTGGACACTGCCAGGGATCCAGGGGCAGCCACAGCCTCACCACCCTCACAGGAAAAAATGTATTCCTCAAACTTCATAAATTTCTGGAAAATGTGGTTATTTTATTCTTCTGCTACAATTTCTTCCTTTCCTTATGATGTTTCCTGGCTGGTTTTCCTATGGTTTTTGTAATGGAAGTGGTTGGAATGTATGGTTTTGTAAGGAAGCACTTGATAAGGACTTCTCTGTTTGTCTTATTTAATGAATTTGAGAATTTGGGGTTTGCTCTGAAGAATAAATGAGTATTTTAAACTAACCAAGGCAGAACTTCAGTAGTTATGCACAGCAGAATTCAGAGATACTTGCCCAGACATCAGCTGGAAAACAAATCATGGCCTTACCTCTTTAAATATTTAAAATATTTGAATTTTTCTAACAATTTTGCTTTTGAGATGAGGAAGATGCAGACATTCAACGATGTCCTCTTACCTCTGCCAGTCTGAGCAGGCTGTTTAGGGCTTGGTGATGAAGGGACCAGGCCCTGTGTCACCATTTGCAGTGACAATGCAGAAGCAATGTCACAGTTTCTTTGCCACAGCTTCTAACACACCTCGTGCCTGGCTGCAGAGCTCTCCCTTCCCCACTCTGACTTTGCTATGATGATGAAATACCACCAGGATTTATCCTGCTGGATCCTATAAGATTTCTTTGCCGCCTACTCTGCCAACATTTTGACAAGCTGGGCTAGGGAAAAAAGGCCATGTCCTGGATGGATATTTCTTCTTCAAATGTCATTATGGTTCATTTCCTTCTGCTGTAACCTTGTGGGGTGGTCACAGGTGAAGTAACAACGGCAGAATTGGAGGATTGCAGGAGGAAGTGGCTTTTAAATCTTTTCAAATAATCACAATTTCATAGGGCTCAGCCTATAAGACAGACTTGGTGAGGAAGTAGAAGACTGTGCCTGCTTTATAAAAGAGAAAATAAAATATTTATGAGATCTTCTTTCTCTCTTCTCCATTCTTAGCATTATGGGAGGCTTAGCCTGGATTTCTGACACCTTCACAGTTTGGGATGTTCAGATTAGGAATTTTTATTCACTGTAGCAGGAGCCTTCCATTCTCTGCACTCAGGAAGTTCTTCCACGGCTCCAAGGTTACAGCAACCTTTTCAGCCAATTTCTGAGGTGTGTTCTGATCCAGAGCACACTGCAGAAAAACCATCACAAACCAGTTTAAAGGCATTCTGGTAATGTGATTAAGGCACAGTAAGTGGGTGGTTGTTACATTGATTTTTCTTCAACCATTTCAATTTCAAGGAACACATGAAAGAGAATGCTAATTTTGTTGTTGCTGTTGTTTACTTTTATAGCTCTCTGTACTACATAAACTCAAAGGAATGAAAATGTGCTGTATACTTTTCTCATGCTCAAATCTATCCAAATCCCAGAGGATGTTTAAAAGAAGACTTCAAAAATTGGAGGAGGGGATCTGTTGTTTCTCAACTATTTCCTCATCTCATATGCTCAAAGACATAACCTGATGTGAATTTGTGATGCATTTCAATTTGGGAACTCTTACTCATCAGGATTTATCGTTGCAGCTCATTTTCTGCTTGTGCCTCCTCAGGAAGACTGTAATTTTTTTTCATTGCAAATGGATTGCCTGGGATAAATACCTGACTCTTAGTTTGTAGGTAGGGAAGGTCAATAACAACCTTTATAGAATCTCTCCATAAAAGGTGACAATAAATAACAGTTTAACCTCTAATCTATATTAACAGATTACCTTTATTTATTGTTTGACTTGTGCAGAGACAAAGACAGGTAATCCAAAAGGAGCAGCCACAACAGCAGGTAATGACCTTCTTTTACAAGAATGAGCAAAACCCATTTCACTTCAGCATCATGCACGGGGCTATTTTGCAAAGAAACACTGTGTGTTAGTTGTTGAAACTTTTTCATGCATTCCCAGAAACAAACTACACTATTCTGAATATTTTTTTCTCTGTGCAGTAAATAAAGTCTTTCATGTTGACAATGCTAATATTATATTTTAAAAGATATTTGCATTTGTGTTTTTTGTCATTTTTTATTGCATTTTATAAATCCCAGAGCAAAGACCCACTAAGCTCACTCTGAGAAAGCTTCATTTCTTGGGATAGCACCCTGCAGTGACACAGGTGATCAGGTGGGATTTCAGTGGGGGTCACTGGCTGGATCTGTGGGAACCTTATTCCAACCAGAATCGAGGGTAGGAGTTGGGAGTAAAAGTCAGGAAGGTTAATTTTAAGTGGCTTTTAAAATGGAATTATTTCATATGAATGGTTTTCAAGGGTGAATCTTCATAACGAAAAGTAATCTTAATGTATTTTAGTCCAACTAGTGCATTGAACTACTGGGTAATTGTGGGAAAGATGGGAAAGGGGAGCAATAAGATAATTTTATCAGTACTTGTAATTTTGGGATATAACAAGGCCACTATGACAGTTGGGGGTAGAATAAGAAATTACTAGCAAACATTATTTTTAAGTTATACACATGTTATGTTTTATCTAATATTTTCTAATATATGAAAAAATACATATAATTAAGTTGTTTTTTTCTTACTTTTATTTTCAGTGATGCACAAGACAGGTAGCTGGAAAGTGCTCTTCAACCTTAAATTATGAACCTGGAAATAAGAAGCTAATTTTTAGTTACAGGAAAATATCTGCTGGCTATTTAATTTGTTCTTAAATTACATCCTCTTGGTTTAAGAACACCTTAAAAGATTGTCCAATTCATTTTTTAGTCTCTTTTTTCACTAAGTGAAAGAATTGATTTCTAGATGATTTTTAAAGATTTTTTTTCTTCCTCTTCCTACTTTATGAAGTCGTTTGTAACATCAAATGGCAAAAATCTCTTACATGAAGAAACTGAGGTGGCAGGTGAAGGATTATTAGAGTTGTAATTATGTGAGAGGGGTTTTTGAAAGCACTGAGTGTAAATGTAAATTCTAGGACAGTTTGCCTCGCTTTAGTGTAGGAAATATGAAAAGGAAGCCAAAATAGCTACGAAAACAGAAGATTTTAATTTTTTTTCAATTACTGAAGGAGTTTGATACCAGCTCTGTAAATTTACAGAGCATGTTTTTTCAACTTATACTGATTAATAAGAAATTGCAACAGATCTGCTCAGCACTGTGGGAAAGGTCAGTGGCAATTTTTGAAAAGATGGCCTTAGAAACACATTGGCCTTCCAAAACAGTCATCCAAAACTGCCAGTCTTATTTTCCTCCATTTTTGGCTTTGCAATTCAGCTTTCTGATTCTGCCATTTTTATTATGTGCATTGTTGTGTGGATCCATTCTATTAAATTCTGTTACTTGGAACAATAAGGCTGAGCATGATTCAAATCCTGAATTAAATGCACATCTAGCAGCAGAAAATGGATTTAGTGGTATGATAGGATTTGCAATATAAAGATATTGCATTAAAGTTTAATTAAATAAAAGAATCTTGTAAGGACTGCCATTCAAGCTAGCATTGTATCTGTGACTAATTAAATGTGTGCATTATGAGAACAGTGTGGATATCACATGCTGGTTCCTTTGGAAACAACATATAATATATATTTTTGCTCAATTTTGGATGAATGTTCACTCTGCAGAAATCAGATGTCCTTTTTTCCAGGATCAGCAATGCTGGTTTTGATATCACAAGTATTTAACATCGTGAAGACTTTCTCCTGAACAGATTTATTGCAGGACAATTGCATTATTTCTTTGAACTTCAAGACAGAAGAACAGATTTCAAATCATATCAGCAGCCAGATAAGTACAATCTTAATTGCAATATCGATATGGAGCAATTTTAAAGCTTTATGGCTGTATAGTCTTTTGTGCTAACGTGTGGATCAGAGTAACACACAAAGGAGCTGGGCTACAGACCCAGAACAATATTCCTACATTTCTGTTCAGTAATGATTCTTAGTTGCAGGAAAAAAAAAGAAGTTGCTATTTTCCTATTCTTTTAATGGAGTAAGGGCTTTTTTTTTTTTTTTTTTTTTTTTTTGGTTTTATTTCGTTTTGTTCGCTTTTTGTGAGAAATACTACTTTGTACATACACAAGGGAATTCAAATAACTAATTGATGCTTAGAAATATGAAAAACCATTGTGACTTCTTTCTATTGAAAGTAGATAAATCCCATAGATACAGAAAATGTGCCCCTGTGGAAACAAGTGTCTCATTTTCATTACACCAAACAACTTTCTTGACAACTTGACAATATTTGCTGAACAAAATGTTGGCAACAGAATGCTTTAAAAGGCATTTTATAAGGCTACACAATTCCAACTATTTACTTTTCTTAAGTGAAGTATTTGTAGCAAATAGGAAGTAAGGGAACAGGAGGGAAATGTTTCTTCTGTGTGAATGCCTTTATTTCATGGCTGATGAAGGGAAGTGAGTGCAGGCAGATCTGAGTGCTGTGGCAGCACACAAACAGCACCTGACTCCATTTGCCACGGCCATATGAGAATTGGAGACAAAAATATAATTGCTCAACATTTTCAGAATCTATAACAACAGGTCATGACTAAATACTGCTCTCCTCTAATTTAACTCAAGGAGAGCCACATACTTGGATTTAAGTGCAAATGCAAACCTTTGAATTTAGCTGGTCTTTCTTCTAAGCAATTGTGGCAAATGTATTTTCCTAATGATTCTTCTCAAGTAGAAATAGATATTGAAATCAAAACTGACTCATGGGGTCCTAGGGAAGGCAGGATTCTGCTTAGAACATTTTAAAATAAATTTGAAAATTTCTTAAATATCAGTGACATTTCCAAAAGTGCTGAAGAGTACTGCTGTCGGATATAAAAGTAACTATCTTGTTTTTAGCTCATCTGTCTTTCAAAGATATTTATCTGAAACTTTGGATAAATTTGCAGCTCCTAAGATAGACAAAATACTGATAACTGTCAAGGATTAGGTAATGCAAAACTAGGCATGATTTTCTTTGAAGGTCATTGAAATTTTAATGTTGCAGATAAATAACATGACCCATTTCTTTATTTGGAATTAATTATAATGTTTAACATATTGAGCATACACCACTAGAAAAGGTCATCTGATCTTTGGGATTCTCTTGTGGCACAAGAAATATTAATAATGCTGACCCTAAAAAGAAATAATTTCAAAAATGACACAATTGAAATCTGGAAATAAATATGCTCAGGTTTCCACTTACATGCTGCAGTATTTCCTAATCATGTGACAGTGTCACTTCTGCACACAACAAGAAATCAACTATTTTTATTTTGACCTGGGCCTTCACACAAAGTATTAATTTACTTTGCAGCATAATGGAACCAGTTCTGCTGTCACCACAGAGAGCTGCTGTGCACTGCATCAGAAAGAGAGATGACAGAAATTCCAGCAGCAGCAGAATTTAAATGTCTCGCCTGCAATTTTGTTCAGTAGCATCTTTGTACATCTGACATGTGAAATATGTCTTTAGCTTTTGAGACAACAAATGACATTTGGTTTTGCTAAGAAGGCTTAGTAAGGGAAAAGCTCATTCAAAAATGTCACTTGTGTTACCACAGAGGTGTCCTCCGAAAATGAGCCTAAATATGTATGGAATATTTTAATACTTAGAAATTTTACAGAAAATACCATCAAGCAATTTGTTTTTTCCTTCTGGAAATGCAGGCAAGCACTCTGACCTAGTTTTATGCATTTATTTCTCCACTATATTTTAACCACAGCCCTCTCAATTCAGTGGACTTGGAAAATGCTAAAACATGAACTGATCTTTGGGAAGACAATGAAGAGCACAGCAAAACCTGAGCACATTTCTATCCCATTTCATAGAGTACTAAGTCGAGTGCATTTTGAACTTCCAAAAGTTAAACATCCTGTGGCACAGGAGAACATATTTAAATATCAAAGACTAGTTTTGCTGAATTAAAAACACAAACATAGTTCTTTGGAAAGACTAAAAGGTATAATTTTTTCATTTATCAATGTGATAATAAGATTTCCTTAAAACCAGATGAACTTCAAATGTCCTTATCATTAGCATGCTGGTATTTTCCAGTATTTGTATTTGCTGGCAACCTTTTTGTCCTTCCAGGAGAGAACACTTGTACTTATTTACACAAAATAAAGACAGCTTCACTTTATAATTTCAATATTTTGGGCAAGCAGTAATATACCAGTCTGCTAGCCAGTCTTAGCAGGAAATAGTCCTAGTGCTGATTACAATGAGATGACTCGTGGTCTCAGCTCATTTTGAGAAGTTTAGTAAACATGTTATCACTAGCACAGGGCTGATGTAATGTTTATAAGTTCAGTCTGTCCTGTTTTGCCATTGTTGGTGATACTCTTGTTACCAAAACAGCCTAAAAGTCTTTTCTTCATCATAACCTTCTGAAGGTCACATACAGAAGATGTTTCTTAATGATTTAATATTTGAAACACATTTTTAAAGAGAAATCCTCCATGCTGTCAAAACACCTCCCTGAATTTAAAACTTTAATTCTTACTTATAATAAAGCTTGAAAAATTTGATACTGCAGAAAGCTTTTAACTGATGATCTGATCTGTATGTAAGTAAAATCCATTTTGTCTAAATAATGAATAGGTCAAGTCATGTGGTGGATTATCTATATGGCTGCAAATGTTTACTTAACATTATGGTTAGATGAGTATCTATATTTGTTAACATAAGGATCAATACATGTCCTTTGGGACACGTGAGCTAAGGCTGACATAATCACAGAGGAAAAACTTTATGTATAAATTAGAAGGAAAGAGAAAAACTCTGCAGCCTGGATAACCTGTTTAGTTAAGTTTCTGAAAAGGCATCAGGTTTGTTAATACTCTTTTTACACTCAACACATTTTCCATTTCAAACTGTCTTAAGAGTGATTAAATTGTGACTATGATCATGTCACACACACTTTTCTCCCTTTAATTTCTAGGCTTGTAGCCTGTCAGTTTAAATGAACTCAGTGTAATCCTGACATACCAGGCTGCAGTGATTCCATCACCTCTGTGCTGACAGTGGGATCTCTGCCCATGTGTCACCATCTGGGACCTCACTAGAAATGCTGTAGTGGAAAATGAACCCAGCTCCTCAACCTTTAGCTGAGCTGTGTCAGGGGTATCACTTGTAGCAGTGTTTCTTTAATCCCTCTTCACCTCAAGTAAGAAGTTATAACTGAATGTATACATGAGGAAGATCTGATGGATAGGGAAGTACAATTTTTAGTAATTTTCAGAATAAACCAACGTTTCCAAATTTCTCAGCATTGTACATTATAAAATATTTATGATATGGAAACTCACTACTCTCATGCCTCAGTGCAGCAGGGATGAGTAAGAAGTCATAGGGCAAGTTCTGTTTTCAAGATCTCAGCAACTTCTTTAATTACCTCCATAGACAGAAACTTCTTTCCAAGACAGACTTTATTGGATTGTGGAAATGTCTTCGTTTTTTCCTACCTTTTGCCTGTGGTTAAGGCCCTCAGGAACTTCCTTCAATACTTCTCTAGGAAGGTGCCCATTTCTCCAATTTCAGGGAGAGCATCCAACACCTTTCTATTTGCTATGCACATCATCTTTTATCATTTTTGCCTCAGCTGCTTCAAGAGTTGGGGTTCCAGGTCTATGTCTAAACCAACAGAACTCAGCTGTGTGTCTGATATCTGAAAGGGTCACTGAAAGTGCCACTTTAGAAGCACTGAATATGCAGTAAGACAATGAAACCAAGTAAACAAAATGCTCCATTGTAAAGAAACAGAAATTGAGATGACAAATTGCATAACTTATTATTATTAATTATACTTATCTAAGTATTACTGTACCAGCATAAAATATCTTATCTTAAACAAAGCCATAAAAAGAGTTGCATAAGAAATTTCAGTAATGCAATACTGGCTGCTTTCAAGCCTACCATGTCTACAGACATTTCTACCAATTAGATCACCCAATTATGAGACAAGCCCAGATAATCTGCTAAAGTCACATTACATTTTCTTTTCAGTTGCATATATCTTTGCAGAACTAGCATTGAAAATAGAATTTTGCTTTCACAGAGTCAATGTATAACATTTCTGCAAGAAACATATTTGGCTCTGTTAAAATCAAATGTCTTTCTGTTTATTCTTATCAAATTCTGTGACAGAAAACTGGTTACTAGTTAATAATGGAATAATGTTAATACTGCACATTATTTGTTTCCTATTCTGATAGGTTTCTCTAGTTTGGACATAAACATGCAAGCATAGAAAGAGATTTTTATCCACACTCTACAGTACAAGGGTGAATACACATGTTTTTGATTAAACTGTACTTTAGTGAGAATTTTTTAATAATGACATTTTGCCTCTCATCTTGTTCAGTCTCAGCTCAGGAAAAAGGGTGTCCTGACAATGACCCTGTGCCCATTCTGAACCAGCAGTAAGTGTTACTGAGGTAATTTCCTGCTTCTTCACAGTTTGGTACCGACCCAGACCAACCTTTTTTCGCCTGAAATGAGACAGTGCTGGAGTTCAGGGTCATATGGCCCCAAGCAAAATGAATGGACCAAGTCATTAAGCTGAATGTTTTGCATAATTTCAGTTTAAAAAGAAGTGCAATAAGTGAAACAGCCCAGTTTGCAGATGCTGAGTTCACAGCTGCTGCTTTTGTTTATTGATGCATAGTCCTACTGCACACAAAAATTTGAGCTTTCCTGTCTTAAGACTGCAATGTACCGGTTCAGGGAAATAAGATACAGGTGAGGTTAGAACAGAAGAGTTGAAATGTAGCACACAAATAAACAGACACCCTACAGCTCCTCCTAAACCTGCTTAGGCTCACGCCAGACACATTTCACCAGGATCTCAGCAGATACTGAAATTCAGTGTGCTTGAGCAATGTTCCCATTGAATGTTAATTTGTCAATAAAGGAAAACCATGAACTTCCTATGAACTTCTGAAAACCGATAAAGCTCGTATGAAAAGTGCCTGAGTCTCAACTGCACCTCTACAACAGCTTTTGCACGTGGGGTGTCTCAGCAAGTTTTCCCTTGGTGGCCACAGAAAATCTGCAAAGTGTTGCTCTACACTGCTCCAGGGGTTATAGGAAAAATGCCAGCAAGTGTACACTTGGCTTACAAAGTCACACATCAACATGTCTGAGTGTACATTGCCTCAAAAGAAATCTCTGGAGAACTGAGCTGCCACTGAGATATAAAATACAGAACAGATATTTTTAAAAATTCCTGTTTGTTACCACTTGCCATCATGTCCCTAGTTCTGAGAGTCCCCACAGAAATTTTGCTTATTTCTTTGTGGAAAGGGCTGTTGAGCCCTGGCACAGGCTGCCCAGGGCAGTGGTGGAGTCCCCCTTAATGGAGGGATGTACCAGACATGGGATGTGGCACTTGGGAACATGATTTAGTGGTGTCCTTGGCAGTGCTGGGTTAATGGCTGGACTAGTGATCTTGGAGGTCTTTTTCCAACACAAAGTATTCTATGATTCTTTTTATCTATTACTCCCCTCTCTAGTAAACAGACTTTTAAAAAGGGAATATACAAGAGCAACATCACAGGAGAGATGGGCAGCAGCTAAACACAATTCTCTATTCAGTATTTATTTTACTATAATTGTGCACCAATATCCTAAGGCACAAGGACATATGTTAATATTTTCAATTTGCAGGTCTCTCTAAGAAGTTTGGAACAACACAAGTGAAAAGATCCTTCCAACCCTAGTGAGCAAAAGCTAAAAGGCAGGAAAGCTGCTGAAGAGTCATATGGCCTTGAGGAGCAAGGCAAAGCTATTCTGCATTAGGGGAAGGAAAGAGGTTGAACTCAGTTAAGCTCTTGCTACCAAAAAGAAAAAAAAAAAATTGTTAAAAACAACAGTGTCAGTAAACAGGATTAATCTTCAAGAAGAAGCTTATGCTTTTTGTTCCAGCAGATCTGCTCTTAAAACAATTTTAAAATACATTATTCCACACTTGAAATTAAACTCAGTCAAGCTCTTGAGGTCTTTTGAGGTTTGGTTTTTTGTGGTGCTTTTCTCTTGCTGAAAGCCTTATCAAGGCTGATCTATATAAAAGAAGCATTTGATCATCTAAAAGTAAATGTTCAACTTTCCATCAGACAATCAGTGAAAAGGGGAGGTTTTTTTTGACAGTCAGTTATAAACACTTCTAGTTCATTTTTTACTTGGATTTTTTCTTATATTTAGTGGTGCTTACTCATTCCATGTGCCATTTTTATGGAAGGAACACAAGAATACTTGAAAATCTATTTAAAGAAGTACAATATGGGGGGCCTGGAAATTTTGCATACAAAAAGAAAGATCAAGGAGTATTTATATCTACACTTGAAAAAAAATGAATACATGTGCCATTGCCTATTTTTCAGGAATTTTAGAAGATCCCAGAATAAGACATTGACTTCCTTTTTATATGATATTAAGAATACATATTTCTTCTATATTTAGTAATGCTATTCCCTACAATGGGGATGGTTTTGGGACTCATTGGCATTAGTCAGTCTGTGGATATTTGCTCAGTGGAATACAATTCCCTGTTTCTAGTCAAGGCAGGCAGACTGGAGATCACTTCAGGAGCCCCTGGTTCCCGTTTGAGCAGCTGCAATGGAAAGTTCTCGTGCAAAGAGGGCACTGACTGTGGCATTGCTATGCTGGGTGCCAGTCATTCCCACCTTGCTGCCAGCCAGGAGCCCTCTGCCAGCCCTGGCACCCGTGGGACAGAAGCTTCACCAGCCACTGGCTCTGAAGCCACTCCTGACAGCACAGCTGGGGCTTGAAAGGACCTTTGAGCACAGGCAGCAAAACTTGTAAAACAATGTTAAAAAATGGAAACCTTTGCCTCTGGCCCAGGCAGTAGAAATTCTGTTAAACTTTCTAGCCTCTGCCTCTCTAGGATCCCGTTGGAATAGCACAGGCATGGGGGAGCAGGAGGAGAGAGGACAGATGGCTAAAATGTCTTCTCGTGTCCTGTCAATCCAAGCCTTACAGTGGCACAACACCACATGGGGCCTAACCAGCTTCTTCTTCTTTTGTTCCAGTCTGTTTGTCTCTGATGAACACACTGTACTTTAAATGGATTCCCAGAACAAATGAATAAAAAATGAGCAATTAGGCAACCTACTTCACCAAACCTTATTCCCACCATTGTCCATCTGGTCTCATGCTAAACAATTCATTGAAGAGGGACTCTTGCACCAGCCACTCCAGTAACTTTCCTTTTTGATGTTTTACCTCCCTCCCCAGCTATCAAGCCAGTTTCTGTCAGTCTTCCCTCCTCTGTGCTTATATTTTGCATGTCCTTCACAGCACTTGTTCTAACCACCTGCATTCCTGTCTTGCCAACATAGACACATTTAGTTCTCCTAAAGCAAACATTTCAAATGAGACTCTGCAGATGGAAGAAATCACGAGGCAGCCAGAGCTCTGCAGTACAGGTTGGATCAGTCACTGTGTACTCACCACTCTGGAGCAGCAGGACCATGACTGTGTCATGCACAACAGCTGGTCAATACCAGAGCACTGGAAACTGGAGTCTTACCATTCTGCAAATTAAATCTCTGTTCAAACCTAAATGGAACAATGTTTGTAAGAAAGCAACCCTATTTCTACTCCCAACCATTGGCTCTTCTGCACATGATCCTCTAATTCTGTGGAGTTAGGGTTGAGAAATTAGGTCATTTGCATGGACTTGTATGGCCAGTTCCTTTTGGAACATCCAAAAAATGAAGATGGCTTTGAAATGCTCATGTCTAAACTATTTATTTCCATAAGAAATGAATTTTCATTAAAATGTCATTTTTCTTCCAGTAACCACATAAAACTCCCCAAGTGTGTTATGTACCCTCAAGAGGGCAGCATGGTATTTCAGAATTCACCTTACAAAGGGAATAATGCCTTAGCATAAGAGTAGGCTTTAATGAGAGCATGGAATTAATGTTGTAAACATTAATTATAAAAAAATTAGGCAAAAAAGAAGGTAATTCTATGGCAGGGCCATGTGCTCACCTGTCCATGGCTGCTGCTCATGTAGCACCACAGGGATTACAGAAGCAGCTGATGCAGGACTGCAGTTTCCATGCCTGTTCTTGCTCTAACCAATACCAACTGTGAGCAATCTATTCAAAATTGTGGTGGCATAGGGCAAGGAATAGCCAAGCTCTGTGATAGTGAAATTTGTGCCTGTGAATAGTAATAGTGTTATTACACTAATAGTATATTAGTACTAATATTACACTAGTAACTATTCGTGCTTTCCAATGGTACAGAGAAATTAAGGATTAAAGGAACACTGACTATAAGGTGATCCCAGAGTAACTAAGTATGGTTGACTTTCATGGCCCTGCATCATTTTTTGTCCTTCCATAAAAGTATTGTTTCATCACAGAAGACTTTTTTCCCCTCTCTCCTTATATAAAAATTCCAGTGAGGATCTATTCTTCAGCAATTTATATCTTCTGATTCTTGTGTCAACATTATCAGTTAGCCCTTATACTGCTTCTGTTTTGTTTAATTAAATATGTTTCCATCTTTCATGCTATGAAAAAAACTCTTCCAGTTCCTTGATTGTTTCAGTAAAAATTCTCTCTGCCTGTTCCCATGTAAATCTTTCCTGAGCAAGATAATAACTTCATTCCAGGTGAACAATCCCTGTCACTGTCCTTAATAATTCTTCAAGTATTCTTCAAGTATTTCTATTGGAAGTACATCATGTCACCACATGTGCTTTTTCAAGCACTGATGACTTAGGGATGGCAATGGTAGCATGTATTTGGAAGACTTGGAGAAGGAGCAAACTTGGGAGTTAGCTGCAGGTACAGGCTCAGATTCTGCCATCACTGTGCAGCAGGCCAAGACAAACAAGATTGTATCTCCCATACCTCATTTTCAAGTGGTGATAATATCTACCATGCTACTATCTAACTGGAACCACAGCTATAAAACTATATAGAAATATAATACCATACATCTTAATAGGATACTTTTCAGCTCACTGAAGTAGTGCTTCTGCTGTAATTCCCTCTGTAACTTCCAAGGCCAGCTAAGTGCTCTGATACTGGTATACCTCTGCATAACCCACAGCACATCATGTATTAGGAGAATTTCTTTACTCAGTTGAATTTTCCAAAACAAGACTTCTCTCATTCCAGAAGAATGCTTACTTGAATTATCCCTTAAATTGGTGTGGTTAATTTAATCATAAATCCTGTGTACTAAGAAGAAAATTTCTAACAGCACTTCTACAACTACTGTTACTTAACACCCTTCTACTATCCAAATGTAGTACATTGCAAAATAAAAATTAATTTCTTCCTGATTTTCTGCAGGATTGTTTTTGTTGTTATTTTTGGGTCTGTTTCTGAGAAAGCATTTGACCTGAAATACAAAGGATTACTCCTGCCATCAGTCAAGTGCCCAGTGATTGCACATCTGCAATATTTCTCTTATGGTCAGGATATTACACATGATATCCATCCCAAATGTATCAAATCTTCCCAGGTTATTTGTGCTCAGCATGGTGTGTTTTGATCCTGCAGGGAATTATCTATGACTGATGGGGGACATTGAGATGGCATCAAACCCCTGCAGTGCTGGCTCGGTAGGAGCTGGGCTAGTGCTGAACTCCTCCCAGGGAGCAGTGCCCTGCTCCTGTGTGCATCCTGGGTGAGCTGGGTTTGGTGCCCTGCCAGCCTGAATCCTGCTACAGACAACGTGCCTGTGATTTGGGGGAGATAGGCAGTGCTGCAGGGGAAGAGGAGCTGGCACCACACTCATTTGCCTTGTGCTCACATCTAGCAATCAATTTTCCCTCCCCCAGAGAACGTGAGGTAACACCCTGTGAAACAGCACAACATCCACAGTATCTGGCATTGCACAGCATCCTAACAGGGAACATTTCATCCAGTCCTTGGCCAAGGAGCTTGGTGAGGCTGGATACCAATTCCACTTATATGACACAGAGAGCTTCAGAAAACACAGAATTTGAGAAAGGACCCAAGGTGAAAGACATTCTATCTCGTGCATGTGGTGTAGTTCAGCAGCTAACATAAAAAGGAAAATACAGTAACAAGTTCCTTTCTCCTATTCCTTGTTCACCAGACTGTTTGCAGGCTCATTTCATCTCTCAGAATGTATCACTGCTGCTTCTCTAAGTAGGAATTTGTCCTCCTCTCCTAAAGTTTTTTGGGGGAAGCTGTTGTAAGACTTCTACATTTCAAATACTAATCCAATTAGATTTTATAAGGTTTCTATTCATTTAATGAGTGATTTGATGAGAAATTAAGCAAACACTAAAAAGCTTTCAAAATGAATCACCGTAGAGCTGAGAAAATATAAAAGACACCTGACTTAAAAAAGGAACAATATTTTCCTGACTGACCTATACAAGGGGGCTCTGCAGTTACATAATTTCTAGGAATTTATAGGTAGTCCCTTTACATGCCTGGATCACTGATTCATTCTGGTATTGTTTAATGTTCCTGCTTCTTGTAATGTATGGACTGTGTAGATGCAACCTCCAGCCTTGCTGACATTTAGCTGACTCCTTTCAGATTCTGATTCAGAGATCAGTTTCCTTGCAGGGAAGGATGAGCACACTCTCATCTATGGATTAGTTCTCACAGCTTTTTTATCTAGTTGAGAAAGGAAAAGAGAAAAAGTGACAGACTGTGACTCTTCAGAATAAATCCCTAACTCAGAGCTGCAACACTAGGACAGCTCTTCTGGTATGGCTCCGTGCAGCTGGAAAAGGTTCTTTTTTTCTAGCTGACCTCTGTGTTTCATTGTCCCAGGTACACAGCATTATTCAGTTACACAAAGGAAGTACAAATTGTGCCATTTGCATATGTGGAGTTGTGTTATTGTAGTGAAAAACCATGAGGGTGGCTTTACTCAGTATCATTCACTGCCATCATTTATCCTCTTGAGAATGTGCACACCATGAGCTTAGTCCTGCACTTCTCTCACTCCCCAAACTCTTCCTGGGTCAGATTCATCGTGCAACCCTTTTTTGTTTTGCCACTTGCCAGGTGGTAAAGCTTAAAACTGTATTTTCTGGAAAGAAATGGCAGGAAGATCAGGCTCTATTCATGTTTCCCTCCATCCCCAACACACGTGCTGTACTGAGGCTACTATTTCCTGACTGGAGAAATGCTCAGCCTTCCCAGCTGCTGAATACAAAGTTCCTTCTCAGCATGCTGTTCCAAACCAGCACTAGAAGTCGAGCAAAGCCAAACCAGCCCCTTGTTTTCATGCTTCAATCCAAGTGCCAGGACTCTACGCCCACCTGCCCCCTCCTACTCCCAACCCCAAGTTCTACATGACTGGACTCTTCCCTTTCTTGGCAGTTAGCAGGTTTTACACTGCATTATTAATTACCTTGAGAAAAATCAAAGGATTTTCACTGGGAAACATGAAGTAAGTAAGTTAGCAACAACAGCAAAAAAAGGAGCTTTCCACACTTAAGGCAGATATACAATGACTTCCTTAAAAAAATACATACATACATACATACATACATATATAAAATATGTTCTGATCTGAGAGCTCAGCTAAGAAATTTAGTGGTGCCTACTGACTTCTGTTAAATTCTTCTTGGTATTATTATAGGATAAAATTAACTCAAACAGAAGGCTTCTACACAATGAAAAAGATCTCTGGCTGGAGTGTGAAAGAGATAATAAATGGTTTTTACACTCTGTCCTCCAAATACTGAAAGGAACATGTAAGCCCAAAAGACTTCAATTGGGAGAGCACATTGGAAAATGAGATGGAGAAAAGTAGCTCTGAAAGAAAGATCATAGGGTAAAATAATACAGATTAACAAAAATTCTGTAGGAGTCCTGTTTCTTAACATGTGCTAAGATTTCTATCATCACTGATGTTAATAATTGACATGAAGTACAGTGGGAGTTAGATAACAGCAGGAACGTTCAGGCCAGGACTCATTTCATTTTCCAGTGGTGTGAGGCACTGGGTAATGGGGGAATGCACAACCATGTCAGAGATGATCTTGTTTCACTGAATTACACCTCAAGGAATTTCATTCTGTCTAGAAAGAGATTCCTGCTTGTGTCATGCAACAGGATGTGTTCTTCAGAGAAGCAAAAAGAAAAGGAAGTTAATTTTGTGTTCATGAAAGTGAGGAATTAATAGCAAAGCCTTAAGCCAGATATAAGCTGCATGGGTATTGTGCAAGCCTCATCACACAGCACTGCCATCTCACCCCAATTTATGATCTGGAACACAGCAACTTTTACAACTTTTAGCTGGAACTGCAAGTTGTACCAAAGCATACAATGATTTTATAAATACAAGAGAAAGAGGGGAAAAGTTCCAAGTTTGCTTGGCTCTTTCACCTAGCTCAAGTATAAGCTGGACACATTCTGATGACACACTGCACCTCCAGACTCTGTGGGTCACATTGCTGGTATTTGAGTTTAGGGTTTAAATACAGTCACTCCACATTCTCTGCACTAAGAATGTATGTGGAGGCCAAGATGAGCTTTGTAGCACAAGTAAAAATAAATGAGCAGGATCAATTTAGGCATGGACATGACCTGTGTGATCATGTGAGCAGGCCATATTTTAATTTTCACCATCATATCTGATAGGAGTCCTCACAGAGTGCCAGAAAATCTCAGCCCATGAGGTCAGTGTTCTCTGAATGCAGCTTTCCAGCCCCCAGAATTCATCACAGAGAAGGAAATCAGACTTTTGCTTATCTTTACACTGCCAGAGTCCCTACTTTTTACTTCATACCACCAAAATCCAGCTCAAACCAGAGGTGAATCCACTTCATGATACAACAAAGGGCTATCACTGTTATTTGTCCTGTATGTTCTTATCTTACAGCCTGCCATTATTCACCACCCTGGAAATCAAACACTAAGCTATTTGTACATTCTTTTTGAAAATACATTTCAATTTCCTTTTACTTGAACTGCCCTGTCCTTTTCCACACCTGCTGAGTGCATCAATCTGCACAGCACACCCTGGATATACCTGAAGAGTCTGATGACTCACAAGAGACAGAGAGAACATTATCACTATAGAGAGAACACAAGACTCAAAAGTGTGATGCAATTATATACAGATGGATGTGTGTTCATTAGCAAAAACCCACGAGAATAAAAAAACTCCAATTTTGCTTGGTGAAGATAGTTACATATGTTGTGACTGAAGACCAGGTTCTGTTCTCAGAAACATAAAGTTCTCTTCAGTGCATGACAATGTCAGCTACATGAGCACCCAAGTCTGTATTAAACATCAAAATCCTGCGCAGGAAAACTGTAACTCTAATTCCATCTGTTTGATATATAGAAACATTTTTTTGATGCATGTTAGTTTAGCCTTTATGAAATTTAAGTTTATACTGTTCTAAGCTGTTGAAATCTATCTTTTTCTCTTCTGTCTGGAGGGATTTTGTACTTTGCAGAGAAGGCAGTTGGGAGAGGCTGATTTTATGGGAACAGCAGGGCACATGGACTGGTCTCCTATCTAACATTTATAGGGAAGGTTTCCTTGGTTTCAGCACAGCTCATGGGTACAGTTGAAGGTACAGCTTATTTCTCTGTACTGTCATTCAGCTTAGAGTACTTGGCTTTAGAACAAATATTTTAGAATCCCAAAGCCATCCTTGTCCTAAATCTGTAACCTGCAGGGATGGCTGCCTTACCTCCCTCAGGTTTTGTATCTGTTGGTTTTACTCCTGAATGTTTTGATGGGTTTGTATCTATTGTTCTTACTTCTGAAATATTTTTTGCCACTCCATGAGGTATTTTCACCATGAATGAATAATTTTGCAAATATTCAAACAGATGGCTCTAAAGATTGCTAGGCTTCAATGTGTGTGAAGGACAGCCACATTATTGCTTCACCTAGTCTCTGCTCATTTGTTTAAAATAATCTAATTCTTACATAAACAGTAAAAAAAGCCTTGAGTAACTGGAAATGCTGAAAGTAATACTCCAATCACTGCACATCCTGAGGCTGATTCAGTGAAGTTCTTGTCACAGATCAAACTCATGTCCAGTCTGAGTTCTCTTCGTGTGATCACTCTCAAGTGAAAATAAGGTTAAAAATAAATTTATTGTATTTCAGTCTTCTTTGTTGTGAGTGAGCTATAAAAGCACACATTTAGAGCCTTACTTTTATGCATTACTTGTATTAATTTGGTGTGGAACACTACTTCTGAATTAATAGCTGGCTGAGTCCTGAGTCTGCTGAACCTGTGTTATGAAGGAAGGAAAATGAACCAATACTTTATTCAAAGTTTTCCTGGCAGTTTGTCTGTTCTGATGATTTAACTGTTATTTACACTGAAACCAACATGCAAGAAGATTGCAGCCTATAACTCCCAAGGGAGCAGCTATGGAATTTCTGCATTCTGCAGAATGTTATGGGTTGGCAACCTCTCCTGTGTGCTACACAGATCACTTCAATCCCCTGTGTTTATCCTATAAACAAGAAAGTGCTCTACACTGCTGTGCTAAAGAAAACAGCTGGAATCTAAAGCGGCTCAGTCCTGTTTAAGCTGTCCCCAGACACACTCCCTACCACGCGGGTTTGTTTTCCATTGATTTGTTAATGAAAGCTGGCAGCAAATGCTACACTTCTACTGAGCATATTAATCATTGAAAGAAAACAGTATTTCTTCAGCTTTGGCAATTCCTGTACTCCACATAAATAAGGCCTCCTGCTTCCCTGTTAACCCTGTACACAATGTAGGATCCCCTAAAGCATCTGCTTTCTTTGCAGCGGTGGAGTTTTGCTCTAAGCCTGGATGCCTGCTGTGGAGTCAATTAAGATCTGAAAACATCCATGTAGCTCCTGATTCAGAATTCCACTTGTGGCAAGAAACACAAACACTGCATGACCGGTGCTTGGATTATTTTGAGAAAAAAGAATGCAATGCTGGCGCAGCTGCTCATTTTCCCAGAACAGAGTAAGAGTAACTTCAGCTTAACACAACAGTTTCTGTCATTCACAGCTAACCTCCAGCTCTCACTGTGTGTGCTGGGTGCCTGTAAGGCACCAGGAATACCTTATACCACAAATGCCCTTCACAGGCTCCAGCACAGTCACTTTTCATCTTCTTGTAGGGTAACATGGGGAGGGTCTAAGAGCAGAGGCTACCAGAGACAGAATTAGCCCTCAAACAGGCCTTTTCTTCTCCTCACTCCTAGTTTATGGGTTTTGTTACTAATGGTTCTCTTGAGGCAACTTTCTCCCGTGAGAACAAGCTACCCTGCACACACTGCACTGAGAAAAGCTGCTTACAGCTCAATACTGGACCAGAAAGCTCCAAAAATTTAGTTCCATTGCACTACTAATCTGTGCCATGCAGCAAGCACATGGCACTCTACTTACAGGGACTTCTCCAGAAGGGAGGATGGCACTGTTTCAGCGAGATAATGGCTCTTAATCCAGTGGTAATAAATCATCTATCCTCTACAGCAAAGCTGCATTATTGCAGATGATAATCACAACACTTGTATTGCCATATCCCTACGTTCAAGGCTTTCACCAGGTTTACAAACATGAAGAGTAAATCAGAGAAATGCAGTTCATGCACCTGTGGAGGCACCAATCCAAGGCTGAGGGAGTAATCAAGTGCAGGCTATTGAAAAATATTTTACTGATAAAATAACCCACTATTCACATATAGTTGCTTTATCTCCTGCGATGGAAAAAATCTCTGAGGTCGATTAAATGCAGTGGAGACATAGATGATGACTGTAATCATCCTTTTATTTCTATTATTTACACTCTAGCTTGCACAGAAGGATATACCTGCTTGGTGACCAAATCAATTGTGCTGCAGAACTATGGACAATTACTGTGAACAGTTGAGCATAACTAAAGTCCTTGAGGTAGGGGGTTTGCATATACTAGACTACAAACAACAAAGTACCACCAAAATCTCTACAACACAGAATATTTTAGTGTCTTGAATTAGGTTTAACTTCTTTTTTTTGCCCCTCTAAGCCTCACTTTCAAATTGCTTCCTTAAATCAGTCCTAGGAGAAATAATTTCATTGCACATCTTCATTAGTGTCTGGAATGAAATCAATGCAAATTATAACAGGTAAGTTAGTTTTACTCTGGCCTACTTGGGAGCAGTTTTATTCACATTTATTCAAAATTTGATCTTTGCCCACTCAAGTACAGTAGCAGAGATTATCCTGGGCTGAAAAAGGGCAGTGGGCTGTTGCAGAACAGCACTGGACAGAGCAGTGCCAGCAGGAACATTGCAGTTCCTACAGCACCTGCAGTAGGCACAAATTTCAGTTCCCCAGTTTAGACACCTTGGCAATAGAGTTCCTGACAGATGGAAAATTCAGTGCTTGTTAATGATGTGTTTGGTCTATATCTCTCCAGCAGACACTGCATTTTTCAGCCTGAAACTGGTGTTTCCCAATAAGAACTGGATTAATCCAGCTTGGTGTTTCCCTGAATTTGTGTGCAATCTCCAAGTTCATTATTCTTCAAGTCGTTTTTACTTTTTCTCTGTCCTGCAGGTTCACCCTAAAGGTGTAAGTTTATTGTGAACTGTATTTATAATATGAAAGATAGTGACAGTTGAAGCCCTTAGAATCAGAATTATTTCATTTTATTTCTCCTTTTGACATGAATATTTTATGATATGTGTGACTGCAAAGAAAATATCCCAGATGAATATTGACAGAATACCGATTCTCTTTCTTTTTAGTTCCTGTGGTCTCTAGCACAAGAAAATAGTTAGATTCCTTAACAATTTTTAAACTAATTTTGCCTCCTTTCCCACAGAAACCAAGCTGTTCCCAGTTTACTGTACTAAAGAAATTCCTTCAAATCAGATCACCAAAAAAATCTGTTAATATTAGTCTAAATTGCTAGCTAAAAGACTCAACTATTCCAGTCGAAAAGGATTAAGAATAATATTTTTTTAAGCAATAAGCTGTTTTTCTCATCTAAATCAACAAACTGTTGCAGAGAAGAAACAGCATGGACTACAAAGAAAGAAGATGGAATGTAAAAAGGAAAATAAGATGATCTGTGATGCATTTAATGACCTACCACAACACGTTTGTGAGCCTGTGAGCACAGATAATACATTTGACACACAGGGAACAAACTCCATTCTAGCCAATAGAATTTATCCTCAGACTTTACTTCTGTAATATCAAACAACTTTGATGTTGCCTCAGCAGTAACACCCAACTTCTGAGTGACATTTAAAAGCAGTAGTGCCTTGAACCTTCTGTACCATAACCCCAAGAAAACAAATTAAAACATCTCCTAATTTGCAATTAGAACATAGATCAGAATTATTTTTTATGCACAGGATGATACCAAAGGCCTGAATTTCTGCCATTTGCACTGACAGAACCATACATTCTCACTTTTCCTGAACCTTTCCCCAAACATGGATGCTGGCATTCAGAGGCTGCCTGCTACAGGTGGGTTAAGAGCAATGACTCAGCCTTTCTGCTTTAACTAAAAAAGAAATGAACTTGTAAAAACAGGGATTTTTAGTGTATCAGACAAGGTTATCCAAATAAAACACAATAGCTCTGTGATATCACTAAAGCCAATGACACCTAAATAACCACATAGAGAGGTGTGATCTGTTCTTTGCCAGTTACTCGTTAACCAATCTTCATTAATCATAAAAAATGTTTTTACATGATTCTTGATTCTATAACTGCAATCTCCCAATCAGTGTTTTGCTCAGGTGGCCTTGGTCCAGCTACTGTCCCTTCTTTTCTTGCTAAGATATTTTGCAATAGTAACTGATGAGTTGGAGGTTCCAGGCATAAGTTACAGATGAAATCTCTTGCAGTATAATCTCAATGTTTCTGGAGTTATTTAACATTTATGAGAAAATTTTTAATTTAACAATTAAGAAATAAAAATGTCTTTTATATACTTTTCATCAGAATATTTCAGCAGTTCACTACCTGTGGGAATATATTTTATAATACTCTCTGGGGTAAATAACAAAATGAAAACAACTGTAAAACTAATTAAATATATTTCATTTGCTGCAAGGACTGACAAACAAAACTGAACAAAATCAAAAATCAAATTCTACATAAAGCCGTTTCCCTGCTTTTCAGAGCAAATTCAAAGTCATTTACATCATACCCAGAATAAATAGAAAAAATATTAATATTAAAAATGCAGGAATCAAAACTCATTCATTTAATGCTAATCCTGTGAATGCAGTACTATTGTATCTGTAGCCAGCATTCCAATTCTGTGCTAGGTTTCATTCCTTCCAGTCACATGATATTATTCAGAGCAAAACTTGACTTATAAACATAATTGACTTGTATCAATCACTAATCACCTTGCATTAATGCTGTTAATGAAGTTACAGTGCATGGTGATTTAAATAACACTGTGAGGCACAGCTTTCCTTAGAGCTATTAAGAGAACTGCACTGTCAACTCAATTGTGCTCCTCAAACCCAACACCTGAAGTGTAAAACCATGATCTTTCCCCCCAAACACTTCTCTTTGTCAAAAGCAGGAGTGTCAGAAGCTCAGCCTCCAAGTTCCTTAAATACCTTTTCTTAGGGGATCAGACTTTCTGCTTGCTGCTCTTAACCTTGCAAATAGGCACAGATAACAGAATGACAAGCAGGACAAGCAGGAGGTCTGGCAAGCTGCTTTCCAGACTCAAAAAAAGCAGTCCTCTGTGTCAGGACACTGGGGAGCATAAAGCTGGCTTGGGCCCTCCCTGTGTCCCAGTATATCAAGGTTTAAGCTTCATTGACTCCAGTATAGTGGCTCTAATCAAGATTTTTCATGCCTCAGAGAACAGTACAGCTGCTAAAGCTTCTTTAATAAGGGTATAGCCGGGGAAGTTGAACAGGAATTAGCTGAAAAGGGATGACTTACTTCTGGCCTTATTAAGCTGCAATTTATTTTAAGTCAGGCTGCAACATTGTTTTGCTCTAACATGAAAGAGGAATGTTGGTTGAAGTGATTTAGTCAAGTCACTGATTCAGTTCCTGTCATTTCCTGCATTTTCTCTTGCAGTATCCTTCAAATTCAGGAAGCCCAAGGCACTGTGCTAAGTCTCAGGAGAAAGTCCTGCATTTCCAATTTCCCATCAGGTCAAGCAGATGCAGCCATCTTCCCAGGACTCAATGACAATATGGCCTTTATAAAGCTTACCTTTAGATTTCATAGTTTTTTTATTTGAATGAAATTAAATTTCTTATTACCTTACTGAGCCCATGTTGGCAATGTTAACAGAGCATTCTGATAAAGAAAGCACTGGTATAAGGCAGGTCTTGCTAAATAGACACAGCTTGGAATTTCAGTGAAGTGGACTGAAGATTCTTTAACAGAATACATTTTACCTTTTGCAGACCAGTATTATCGTAGTAGATTGAAAAAAATCCCTTATTGAAGATCAATTTATCCATTTTTAAGTGGCACATGTCTGGCCTTACCATAATTCTCACAGGAATGGTCCCATAGGAAACATGATCAACATTGAGGTAACACTGAGCATATGGGGCATGGGATGGCTCCATGGGCACCTGGAATAACCAAGCAAATAAACAAATAAACCCTGATATTCCTCCCTCTAGCCAGGACAAGGAGAAGCCCTTGCTGAAGCAGAACAGAGAAATTTTTCCAGAATGGGACATTTTTGTGCTGGATGGGCCACGGGACAAGACAATGCAGAGGAGGCACATCCATGTGTTAAACCTTGAGGCATCTGGCTCCTGATGGAGGAGGACTGCCAAGCACTTCTTTTGTTAGTTTAAAGTTGCTTGATGTTCTCAGTTTTTGACCCTTGGGATTAGGCCCCTGCCAGAGGCACATTGCAGAACAGCAGCAGAATATTATCCCCTTTTTACCTTCCCTTTCCTACTTTTCCCACACAAAGACAGATAAGAGATCAAGCTAAACAGATTATTTCCTGCTGGCACCCACAGCAAAGTAAAAAATCCAAGTATTGCACAGCAAATGTGTGCTCTGAAGATTCAGTAGTCTGGAACTGAGCAACTAAGAAGAGGAGTTAGAATGTGTTGAATATATATGATAACCTACATTTCCATCTGCCTCCTGTCACAGCTCTGAAAGGCTGCTGCTTATCTCCTCTCCACTGACCTCATAGGAGGAGAAGGGGTCCTGTGAAATGCATGGAAATGCAAGATGATGTGCCACTCAGCAGAATCTCAGCTCCAGGGCCTGGAAGTTCATCACAACTCGCTTTTTCCCAAGGCAGGATATCTCCTCACGCACTATCGTCCCTATTTTCTTAGTAATTGCCTCGAAGCTTCCATTCAGGCCACAAAGTAAAAAATCTCACAAAATTTGCCTATAATGAAAGTATATAAATCTTTCACTTGCAAACAGCTCATTAAGACTATTCCCACTGTTAGGAGAATCTACTCTTGGTGAATACTGGGTCAAAAAGCTAATTCCCTTGAAGTCCTTTTACTGTCTCCTTAATGATTACTGAGAGTCCGGATATGAGAGCAAAAAGTATTTAATTCTTTATTCAACATGAAATTGTCTTGATTTATACTCTTGAAAAATTAATAAAATGCCTCTGAGACAGTCTATCTCTGCTGCCAGGCTTGCACAAAGTATCTGCTTTATCTGCTGAGCTGTGCAGAACTGTAATAGAGAATAATACTTTTGCTTTCAGTGCTGCATTTACTGTAAATTTCCATTCTTCCAGGAAGGTTCTGACACACATATTTAGCATCTCAGATCTGACTTCAAGAGAAGAACTTAGTTATTATTTGTTCCACTAATACTTTTGAATGAGGGTCTAGTAGTTGAATTTGGTGCCAGAGACAGGACCTTTGCAGGAGGCTGGAAAAACCAACCCCTCCTGAGCTCCTGATAAAGGCACCACCCAGATGTTCCTTCTGTACCAGGGTTCCTCTTTCCACAAATCACAGCACCACTCCATGCAGACAACAGGACTCCCATGCAAAGCTTAGTTGGATGTTGTCAGATTTACCCAATTCTGTCTGACAAACAGCATCCCAATTATCCCGTGCTTCATTACCTGTCACATGTACTTAATGAAAACTAGCCCAACATCTTGGTTATTCTTGATCATGATGGCACAGACTTCACCACTAGTCACAGACTAAATCATGCATAGGATCATTCACAAGGGTCTCAGGGAGGGAAAAAGTAGAATGTGCCATGTTCAGGCTTTAAAACTTTATGTATATATTCTTGGCAAACCACTCATGTATTGCCCTTCTGCATCCTGTTTCCTTATGATCTTAATTTTGTCTCCTGTGAAACTCTAGTCTATCCTATCAAAGAGAAACATTGTAAAACATGTACATCCACACAGTTTAGGAAGGAGATTTACATCCAATGTAATATGAACCAAAATGTGGAAAGCGACCATGTCTCTAATGTTAAAATCATTGAGGAGGATTAAATGTGTGCTCTTGGAGACCAGAGCTGTTCAAATGTTCCAGTCCTATAATACTGATAATTGTTTTCAGCTTCAGAAACAATCCTTGTTTGCTGACTTTCAAATAACCACTAAAGAAGTTAATCAGCAGCCAGAACAAAACAGCTTCCAGAAGGCAGTGTCAGTGAAAAGGAAGTCAAGCACAGTTGCTGCACCACCTGTTATCCCCTTACCTTTATAAAGTCTAAGCCCTTGAAGCTGGAAATGCTCTTTGCTACTCTGTCATGACACGGCTGAACTGCTGAGTTAGAATTTCCATGCACTAAAAATGTTAAACAGAGCCAAAATAAAAGAACGATTGGAAAGCAGTTAATGAGCAATGAACTTCTCTTATTTTACTACAGAGCTCTTGAAAATCTGTGCTTCCACTTGCCCACAAATCCAGATGCACACACTCACAATGCACACACAGGTTTAGTCTGTTTGCATGTTGCAGATCCCTTCAATACAGCACAATCTTTATCGGTGATATGAAGAAACGTCTTTGCAGACTTGCCTGTGACACACTTCAGAAGCAGCTGAGATAGGGTTCTGGTTTCAGCAGTTTTATCTTTTATCTTCTACCTCTGACTAACACAGCAGAGAGTCTATTACCTGCATTTTCACAGTTCGATCTTTTAAGTTTGATTTTGGGCAGCAAAGATATAAAGCAAATTCTTCTGTCTTTTTCATTCCTCTAAAATAACCCCACTCTCTCCTTGGAGCTTATCTGAAAACTTGAAATTGAACTAAAGAACATCTCAGAAGAAAACACAAACTGGACAATAAAATGCATATACAAAAGGCTCTGAGCTTTCTTATCCTAATGTGTAATTCAAAGAAGTTGAAATGAAAAATCTTTAAACTCTTCCTCACTTACCTGCACTAAAAAATATCAACAGATGATGCAACTTTGTTTCATGTGCACCATCAGATGAGCAAATATTTCTCTGTGAGAAGGGATTCCAGAGAAGGCCCCTTGGCCAGCCCTGCTCGGAGCCAGCAGCCCTCAGGACACCTCAGCTTCCAAAGGCCTTGGTGTGTCAGGAAGGTTTCACAACATGCAGTGATCTCTAAAGAGGAAACAACAGAATATTTAATGTTTGCAATGCCTCATAACACCCCATTTCCCAACTTGCATTCAATTTCTGTCAGCAGCTAGCACTATTTTGATTATCCTCCAGCCCAGGCAAACCCTGTGATTCCTGCTCCACTTGAATGAGAAACAGAGTGAGAAGTGGAAGGTAACTGCTTTAAAGAGCACAGCAAATCCATGAATACCCCTGAACTTGAATGCATCAAAAAGCCAAACTAAAAAACATCTTTTTCCATATTTCCTAAATATTAGATTGGGTACAAATAATATAATCTATGTATATATGTTTTAATTCCCAAGGCTTCCACAGACATTAAATGCAAGTGTTCAATTATAATAAATCAAAATACCAAACTCTGGACCATGTAATGAATTAATTGATTCTCAGAGGTGTCAAGCACTTTGTAGCTTTACTTGCTCAATTGTTTCTTCTCCCTAAAGCAAGATCCAGTTCTGACTCTATTAGTTTGTTATGCTGTAAATCAGAGAAAGAAGAAATAGAAAAGACCAGCAGGAGAAGCAAACATCATCAAGGTTGACAAGAATGTTAAATGAATTTTCTCCCAATATTCTGCCTAAGATCATTTCAGTAATAAGAGTGAAATAAATTCCAGACATTTTGTTCTTCAAGTGAAATGTTACCCTTTCATCTCACTAAAAACAATTCAAACAGAAAGGAAAGAAATGGCTGCCAAAAGTTCTTAATTAATGAAGACCCCTAGTGAGGATGAAAAACATACACATCCAACCTCTTGGCATTTATTATCATAGTTCCTGTCAAGACAGGAACAAATTGTTCAGCTACATTGCAGAAGTTTTTAATACGGAATCCATAAAATTTAATTCATGGAATAAACCTCTTGGCAACTGCTTTCCAGTTAAGTAAAACTGGTTTCTTTCCAGATCACTGATCTTGTTTTGTAGGCAATTACATTTTAAAATTTTACTTTTTCTCAATATTACTTTGAAATATCTCTTTTTTAATAGATAATTACATAAAAACAGGCTTCTCCATTCTTCTGACATAATTTTTCATCAATATTTAATTATTCTAGTTACTCTTTACTATAAGGGCCCATATTCTGGAGTTTCATACCAACTTCCACTGTGGCTGGGATTCCTCTGAGCCTTTTGTTAACATCTACAAGAAAACAGATAACCAGATCTTTCCTTTTAAGGTTATTTCTTTGAACAAGAATCCTTCCTTATCCTAAACTGCTGGGCAAAAAAAAAACCAAAAAAAAACCCACGAAAATCCTGGGAGGAAAATATGTTTTCTCCTTGTTGTTTAACAATAAACTAAAATGGACAGAAAATATAAACACACTACCATGTGCAAAAATATCCTGCTAGTGTCCAAGGATATTAAAACTCCAGACATCAGATAGGGCTGTGGTGCAAAAGAGCCTTGGCATTCATGTGGGACCATGGGGGAGCTCCTGGCCATTCTGGCTCAGAGACCAACCCCTCTTGTGACTCTTCATCTTCCCTGCAGATCACTGCTCCTAACCCCTAGGACAAATATTTAAAGAAACAAAAAAGACTAGTTTGTGAGCTTGAAAGTTGGGTTAATTACTGAATAAATATATAACTAGAGAAGATAGAGGTGTATTTGGCTTATTTGACTAAAAATTCAAACTGGTCTCCTGATCTCCAGCCATGAGTGGAGATAAGTGAAATTTCCGGACACACCGGAAAATATGTAGGACACAAGATGTGACTTGAAATCTTATCTCGCTTCCATTGACATGCAGGGATGTGTCCTGGCTTTCACAAGAGTGGGGAAGGCTCCTAAAAGCCTCTCTATTAAAACATCAGTGCTCAATCTGCACCCTACAGGCTCAATATTGCCCCATTACAACACTGTTTCAACAGCCTGTGGAGCTTTAGTGACAGCACCAGGCAAGAAAAGGAGCTGTTATCAAGAAAAAACATCACCCAGCTCACTTCCTCCTATTGCCTTTAAGTCCAAGGTAAAAAATATATATATATATTAAAAAATGATGCACTAAGGGCAAGACAAAGAATTCAGCTCCTCCCATTCCTAGAATAAGGCAAGTCACCTTTTCAAGGTGGATATGAATGGGTAGATTAGTTCAGAAGAAGCTGCAAAGAAATCTAGAAATACTTTATTCAAGCAAAGGCCCTAATTATCTTGTCACAATCCCAGTTGTCAGGAAACAGGGACAAAGATGCAGCTCCAAACAGTTTCTGCTTCCCAAAAGTTACTGTATGCCTACAGAAATAGGAGCATAACTATGAGAATACATGAGTCTTCGTCAGAATTAATCTACAGAACTAAATTCAAGGAAGTTATCATTTCAAATGTATTTTTTTATTAAAGACTTGAGTATTTCCTAATTTAAGCACTACAGAAAGTTCCAGTTTCTTCTTACCAGCTCTCCAGTGCCATTTGTGAATGGCACCAACCTCATAATTATCCCTTATTATTTGTTTTTGACCCTTTTCATTATCTCTTCTCTGCTTCTTTAGAAAATTCGTTTTAAAATTACTGATCTCACTGAAAGCCTTGATGTTTTCCCAGTGTTCTCCTATCCCAAATCTTTACTTTAGCACTCCAGCTTTCTCTCTAATGAAGATTTCAATCACTGTTTGCTTTACTGACAACCACCTTGACTGGCTGTGAGCATAATGAACTCCCTTAACCCCAGAGGAAGCCACTGCAAACCTGTCAGGGTTAATGGGCTCACGGGCTGCTGATTTCACTGCACGCTCTCCCAAAGGCAGCAGGAGAGTCCTGCAGCAGCCTGACCTCCACAGCCTGCCAGGAGTGGCAGGGCAGGAGGAGGGATGGCCAAGGGAGCCAGGCACGCTCCTGTGTTTTCAGTAAACACTGCCTGGAAAATGGGCCTGCTTTATAGCCCAGATTAGAGACTGAGATAGACAGACAGAGCAGCTGGCTGCCATGGAAGAGCCCTCTGAGGGGAAACTGCAGGGCTCACTTGGGGAGGAACATGCCAGGGAATCAGGCAGCAGCTGGTGCACAGAGCTGTCAAGCAGCAGTGCTAGCTGAAGGTTGTAGTATGGGCACAGAATTAAAGCAGTGGCATTCTCTGCTGCCAACAAAGCTGTGCAGCTACTCAGTCCCTGCACAGACCTTCCTGCATCCCCACAGCTGAGCCTCATTCGCTGGAGTTTCAGCTGCATTTCTAGATTTTTTTGTGAGGGCATGCATGTTATAGGAACTGCAGCTCATCTAGGAGAGTGCAGATCACCACGGGCACTGCTGGTGGTGGATCTGAAGGCAGGTCCCAGCTGTTTGCTGCGCAGCTGCACTGCTGAGAGTGTTGAACTATCCAGCCCAAAGCCAGCTGAGAGCCTGACAAACTGCAGTAATTCCTCCTGTCTCCAGTAAGAAAAGAGCCTGACCCAAGCTGATTTGTCTCCAGAGAAGAGCAACATGCAATACATTTGCAGATAAGAGACTGAAAAAGCAATGTAAGTTGCTGCCTATCTGCTAAAGAACTGACTCTAATTGGAAACATGGGCACCAAGGTCACTAGGGCAGGACATGTCCTGCACGGGAAAACAATGTGGATGTGAAGGTTCTCTGGCTTGGTTTGAGAACAAACTTTTGGAAAGCATATGGAAGTAGCTAAGCAAAGATAATTACTACATATGGAGAAGGAAAAACAATAATTTCCAGGATACTTAGGCACATGTGGGTATAGAGAGTCACAGGGGATTATGACTTTCTGAATTCATAAAGATGACATTTCACTGCAAAGAAAGCTCTGTTCATATACTGATTTTGAAGGAAATAGCCTTGAGGTTGCTCTAATCCTGCCAGGAAGATTGAGTACAGTAAGTCTCAGATCACACCACTGCATAGGAAAGCAGCTAAGACAATGGAAGGAGTGGAAGTAAAAGTCTCCAGTGGATTTGTGGGTCAGGTCCTCAGCTACTCCAAACAGGCTGCAGTGCTCTACCTGCAGATCAGAGGCCTGGCTGAACACTCTGTGTTTGTGAGAGAGAGACATGGAACAGCCCAGCAACACCTTATTTCTTCACACTGCTGCTTTTCACAGGAAGCTTCTTAGCATTTCTTATATGAAATGCTGGAGTGAATCTGGATCTCTGAGATGTCTCATTTTCCTTAATGCTCACAGTTAACTGAAATATTAAATATATAAAGTGCCACCCTCTTATTATTTAAAGCCTAAATTAACATAATTACCATAATTAAGACAAATGCTTTTTCTAGTCTATTATGCCTTAGCTTTTCCTGAAGGCAAATTCATTATCTGTGGGCCAGCTTTTATCTAACAATGAAAGCATTATTGAAATTGGTACCATTAATGTTCATCAAGACATGCATCACCTCTTACCTTGATATTACTGATTTCTAGCCTGATTGTTTAGGTGAAAAATTTTGTGACTCATTAGGAAGATCAAGTATTAATTGAAAAAAAAATTGAAATAGAAAAGGCCGTACTACCAAAATTAAAAGTACAGAAATCTTTAACACAGATCAAAAATGTGTTAAACCAGTGGTCAAAGCCATGAAGTCAAATCTCATTATGTTTCCAGTTTGGAATTTACTTAAGGCTACAAAAAAGAGGAACAAAAGAGCTCACAGACATTTTAAACTAGCCAAGTGGGGTATTGTCAGGAGATGTGCAGCACAAGCTTCTCACTGACTGTATTCAAGCCCATCCTGAGATGCAACAAGGCCTTGGGGATGTCTTGATTATATCTCTCTCTCTCAGCTGCCATGATAAACACAATTAATTCATAGAATGAAGTTCTGATGGGCTATAGCAAAGAATAACTACGAAGCCACATGGCACATAATGGCACTGCAGCAATGCCTCTGTACCCACAGTCAGTGACTGAGGTTACTCTCCAGTACTCAGCTACCTGCAGCTATCAGCACAGAATCTTTTATCCTTCAGCTTTTATCCTGCAGAAAAAATAAATTCCAGTTTAGCTCTTCCTTTTAGTCTCATATTACAGTGAGGACTCATAAAAGGAGTGCTATTTTATTTAAATATAATGTCTCAGTTACGGCAGCAGCAACATAAACTTTACTGAATGTTTTATTGCCACACAGCATTCCTTGCAATAAAGGCACCTCAGTCACTCTGAATGCTCCTGGAAAGGATTGCTCTCCTGTAAGGTCAAGCTGACAATAAGCATATCTCAGTTTGCCATTCCCCTTAGCATAAGAAAGTCATTTTAATGTTCCCTAAGATGTTTTCTTCTTGAGAAGCCCAAGGAAGTGCTCAGAGGCCTGGGCAGTGCAATACACTGCAGTGAAAGAAGGAAAGCAAGAGGGTGGAACATACTAGAGGGACAAGGGTGGAGTCACTGCATTGCCACTGTCCCTACACACACTCCAGGACCACAAGTGTGCCCTCTGAACAATTCACTGTGCTTGACACCACTAAACTTTTTCCAGCAAACCTGAGCCCTGGCAATCAGATACTCAGAGAGGATTAGTACTGGCACCAAAATTAGTGTTCAGAATTCCAAAAAATTTACCACCATGCTAAAATTAAGGGTCTTCATTTGGTGCATTTTGCTGGAAGGTGAAAACCCAAGCTCCAGTGTGAGAGGCTGCCCACAGTCACAGTAGCTGCCCACTGTCAAATCTGCCTTTACAAATTAGTTCTTATCAGAAGTCAGACCACAGGCACAAAGTTCAAGTGGGGTCTTTGTGATCTGGATAGCTGGTTTCCATTTTTAGGAGTAAAACCCATTAAAATATTCTACCCTGATTTTCTTTTCCTGTTTGCTGAGTTTGTGGTATGCCAGGAATGCCAGCTGTTCATTTAATACCTCTCATGACTGTGTAGAGACGATATTTATTTCACTGCCTCATTACTCAAAAAACTGGCAAGCAAGGATAGTGCAGAAAAGAACCTTTCCATGGCAAGGGGTGATGGCCACAGAAGTGTTGGTTTTCTGCTACAAATCATCAATCTGTGTGGCAGTCACTTTGTTGGTCCGCCTAGAAATGTGCTTCAGAGATTATTTATTCCTGGAACTGAAAGAGTTTTGTTAAGTAGTACAAAGACCAGCAACTGTCCTCACTGTTCTGCAAGGCAATTTTCCTTGGTTGCTGAAGTAGCCAAAACTCTATCACCTTTTCTGGAAGAACAGAAATGTGATTCTTTGCTAAAATATACCACATGTAAAGCTGTATTTGACAGACTTTATAATGAATTATCCTGATTTTCTATTACATTCATATAGAGTCCTTTACCCCAGCAGACAATTATTTGACTGGTCCTTTTCCACTGTAAACAGCCAAAACAGCAGTGCTCATGATTCCACTGGTTATATCAACAGAGCCTACTCAGCACAGCTGTTCAAACATTTGTTAAATCACTTCACAGCAAATAACAATATGGTGCAGCATGCCTGTTTCTCATTTCAACCATAGCAATATTTAGCATGCATTAAAAAAACATATGCTATATTCACAAAATAATACTTCATCTTAATCAACAGCAGCCTGCAAGTCTCAGAGGATACTGGAAAGTTCCATAGGTAAGTAGAGTCTTAAGGGCTGTGAAAGATGAATAGCTTCATTCATCCTGAAACCTAATTCCTAAGAATGTGCACCCAGAAGTTCAAATAATCTGACTTTTACACTTTGGTGCCCAAAGGCTGGGCCTGATTCTGCATCTATTAATTTATTTTTTATATACTGTAGCATAATTCACAATCCACTAAAAATACCAGGAAACTGTTGTGATAGAAGGAAACAGTGAAAAGAATGCCCAGCACTAACACATTAATGTAAGAAAATTGTCTACCAAGGGAGCAAAAATTTTAGACTTCTTTGTGGATGTCCAAGCCACTGGACCCTTCTGGGTTCCCAAATGTGTCCTGATCTTCTACACTGCTGCACCCTTAAAATTTAGAGAAGCAAATCTGAAAATCTTGTATTAGTTACTGAGGTCTGAGTAAAGATGTGTTTCTCTCCATGCATATCTCACTTTCCTACAAGGACCTTAGCAAGAACTTTATTAGTTACACAAGAAAAGAGACCATCACCTGGACTGGCTCATGCCTATTCCTGTGCTCCTGCTCCAGGACTCCAGAGCACACTAAACCTGCTGGAATGTGCCAGGAGTGATAGAATCAGCAGCCAGCCCCACTCCAGGCTGAGACTGCAATACCCACGGCTCCCTCTAGACAGAGGTTTTAGATGAGCTGCTGCTTGGCAAAATATCAGAAGTCTGTTAAAATTTTACTCAGCTGAGGAATCTACAGAGCATGTTTTCTTGCAGAGTTCTGTTCAGTCTCCTTGATACAGCTCTAGTGCAGCCTGCTACTTACAGAAGAAAAAAGTAGAGATGCATTCACCTGGCAGCAAAAGACCACAGCCTCTTTCTCAGGACTGCTCTGGTTACACACTCAGTGTCTTTGGAGAGCCTATCCCTACTTGTTTCCCTCTTTTTTTCTTCTCTATATAGCCTTACTATCAATTGACAGAAATTTCCAAATCTTTCAGTTGTTCTGTTTTCCTCCCTGAGAACAGCACTAGGCATTTTTCAAGTATCAAGATTAATTTAAAGATTCTGTTCCTTGATTCCAATATGACCACATTACAGAGACTTCCATATTACAAATAGCACTGGAGGATGTAAAAATCTAGTTGTGTACAGTGGTATTTTTGAGCATTAAAGCTGTTATCTCTCACTGGAATTCACTATGACTAAATTCTTTTGAACCATCTCAAAAGGATAAACCTTATAGTATTTATCTATGACTATAAAAAAAAATTAGACATGACCCCTTTTAAGACCACTGTGGCATTTGTGACCTCTTATAGATTTTTATAGAGTTATTTATTCAGTTTACAGTGTGTATTTTGAGTGTATACATAACACGAGGAGTAGATCTCATAAGTGATACAACTTTGTTCTGAGGACTGAGGAAATATGATATTGGAAATTCTCCATGAACTGTCTGAAAAGGCTTTCCCCAAAGGTTTCTTGTGGTTGAAGCTAAACAGAAAAATGTGTACATGCAGTTTGGGTTCAGCAAAGACCAAGTCTATATTGCCTTTTCTATTTCAAGATCTCTATTTATTTAGAAACCTAATTTCTCAACCTCTGGTTTGCATGTCTTTGACAACTTTCATTCACACCATATGCAAATACTAAATGTGTTACTGTTAGGAGTAACACGAGATGATTTATTATCCATTTAATCAGATGAATCTGCTAAATCCAGAAGACAGTAGTTTTGAATTCTATCAATATTTGCATTACCAGTAACTGGAGTCAGCTAAGCATGTAGCTGGGTCGATTTTATGGAGGGCTATTAGGGGGAGTTTAGTTTTGCATATTGAATGTAGGCTGCTTTGGGACCTCCAAGGAGACTGCTGACTTTCTGCTCTTCCCTTGGCCACTTCTGGCCACTGCTGAAGGCAGAATCCTGAGCTGGATGTCTGACTACATGGAGCTTATTATACATGACACAGGTATTTTATGTGGAAAGAGCAGATAAAATGTATTTACACTTTGTATTAGCAGGACCCTGCTTCACACTGAATATCCTCCATTCTCCAAACCAAGACTGTTGCTAAACAAGAATTGTTAAACAGCTAAATATAAAGTGAATCACTGCTGCCTCTCCAAGCACAGCACATTTTTGCAGGCTTAGAAAGATCTGCTTATTTTTTTGCTAAACTCACAAAAGCATGAAGCAGTTGTAGCCAAGGCAATGCCATGAGAAGCGCTCCCAGAGCAGCAGGAGGAGCTGGAGCCAGGCTCAGGGGGCTGCAGGATGCAGCACAGCCACAAGCCAAGGGGATGGGCTACACCCCTGAATGGGCCACTGCATCTCCATAGACACCCATTGTGCTCTCTCAATTAACAACAGATTCAAAGCTGAAAACCTTGAGTGTGTCTGCTTGGAACATTTAATTTGGGAAATTGGGAAAGTGTGCTCTTCTCCTGTGGCTCCTTTTTCTCTATGTTCTTCCTTAATAAGACCTTAGCATTTCACAGTCACTGAAGAATTCAAAGAATGCCATTAACCAAGATACCTCCCTGATAATTAAAACTAAATACTTGTTCTGAAAGAATTCCATTGCAAATCTCAAGTCTTACTCACAGAAACTCCTTTTCAAGCCAAAATATTACAGCTTTTTGGTTTTTATGTGATGCCTCAACCTTTTTTTTTTTTTTCTTTTATCACTCTTTCCCAATAATTACTCCATCACAATAATGAAACTGTTTTATTATCCTTTCATAACTTACAACCCCAGTTTCCAAGTTCTGGCCTCAAGAGTTTGTTCTCTGCCTGCTGAGTTGCTTTTAGAGTGTGGCCATACCTGTGTTTATCACAAGGGAGAAAAAAGAAGAAGGGAAGAAGGGAAGAAGGGAAGAAATTATAAAGGGAGTGGTGGATGAAATGAATCGCTGGAACTTCTGTTCTCATAGGGCAAGGAAGAGGTGTCAATGGCTGAAAAAATGGAGAAAACCATCAAGAATAGCTCCTACATACTTCACCATGATCTTCTATTTTTCTGGACAAACAGATGAAAACTCAAGATCAGATTTGTTCTGTGAGAGTTGTCACACACAAAGACTCTGATCTGGAATTCTGTTTAGCACCCCAGGACAGGCAGGAAGTCAAGAAAGCCTTTTGGCTGCCAGCAGTGAAAATGCTGCTGCATTCACGCTGAGAAACAAATGTGGGCACAACATCTACACATAAATATTTTAGGAAACCTGCCTCCTCAATTCAAAAATCTAACCCTTGCCTCATTATTAATGTTAGAGGGAAAAACTTATTAAATATGTAATAAAACCCCATTTCCCTGAATACAGCCACCAAGTGAATTTCTCTGAATACCCCATCAAAACTGAGATTAAATCACACACTTACACTATATGAAATGTTACATTTGTACCCTTGGTCTTGTATTGAAGCACCTGTGACTGCTTATGGGCATAATACATGAATTTTATGACTATCTGAATACAAAGAGTGGCCGTAGAGGAAAATGAATTGATAAATACAGCCATATCTGAATTCTTCAGTTCTGTGGATTGCCACAGAAGTTTCAATTCTCAAGGCTTCTTCAAGCTTGTTTGGCTTTAAGACTTCACAGAAGGAAAAGAGTTTGTGAAGTAACTAAGCCTGGAGCTCAGAAACTGTATCTCATTTAAAAAATGTTTGAAATGTACTCATTTAACAGTTTCTGAAATGAAATACAGCAGCCTTTCAGGGCTGCAACATCATCTCCTCATTTGCAATGCAAAGTTTTACAAAAGCTTAATGGAATTTAAGCTGGGGGTTTTTTTTTGGCTTTTTTTTTGTTTTTGTTTTTTGTTGTTTGTTGTTGTTGTTGTTGTTTTAATACAGAGAATTATCCTTCTAGACTCTCAGAGACTGGCCCTGACAAGGAAAAAGGAGGCCGAAGTAGTTAATTTATGTTAGATACCATATCTCAGAGCAGTGTGAGACAGAGGAACACCCTGGAACTTGCTGCTCATCACCTCAGCAGAAAAGGGCAGCACTGCCCTTTCACAGACAGTGACATAATCCTCCCAATGTAACAAATTGCTTTACATTATGGGAGTGTGGCATTTCAAAAAACATCCATTTGCTTTCTTGCATCAAAAATGAAAAAAGGCCTAGTGCATTGTTATGCCTTTTTAGTAGGTATATTAAGATCTAACAATATAGTGAGATAATGACTTTTTTGCTTGCTAGCAATTAATGTTGAAACAGCACAAGATGTAAGAGAGTATATGGCTTAAGATTCATTTTCCCATGTTATAAAATCCAGAACTCTCTCTGCTATCTTACCCTTACTACAGTGCTGTGGGTCACAAGGCTGTAAAATATGAGGAATTTTTGTTGTTTGTTTGTGAGGGGTTTCTTTGCTTTGATGGTTGGTTGGTTGGTTGGTTGGTTGGTTGGTTGGTTGGTTGATTGGTTGGTTGGTTGGTTTGAGTTTTGTTTGTTTTGATTTTGATTTTTGCTTGCTTGGTTCAGGTCACCATGTTTTCAAACTTTCATTTGAAACTCTCATGCAAACTGAGAGTACTAAGACTCATATAAAACAAGGGTTCAGATAATGAATTTCAGTTTCAATTTTTTCTGCTTTCTCAGGTTTGAGAGCTGTCTCTGTAGCCTATGAAGCCGTTTTGTACCATCACAAGATTTGTTCTTTAAATTCAAACCAGGAGCTCTAAAAAGCAGAGAGATGCAGTCAAGCTCTAAAAAGCCAAGATTAGCTATGCTATTGTTTAAAAAGAATATTAAATTCTGCACCTGAAAACACAATTCACCTCCACATAAACTCCTTCAGAGTAAAGCCTCAGTTTGGTTCACTCTTCTATAAAACTGAACAGGGAATAACTCAAACGTTTCATGACAATTTTGTAGGAATGGAATAATGTTAAAAGAGTACAAATCTATAGCCTGAAGTGGTGGGTGTGGGGGAAGAACTGGAGGTTGGCTGGGGCTGGAATTCAGCCCTTGGGGTTGTGAGGGGAGCAAGGACAGCATTCTCCACCTGCAGGGAAACCCCGGCACTGGAGGAGCAACGGGGCAAGGCAGAAGCAGCTTGGGCATATCCAGAACAACGTGCCCGCTGTTGTGCTGCTCATCACCGGCCCAGCGGCATCCTTTCCTTCCCTGTCTCCAAGCTCTCTTTTCCCCTGCAGCCAGCAACCTCCATGTCCCATGAGCGAACCATTGCCTGTGCTCGGGAGCAGGGCCCTGGTGAGGAGCAGGGCCGGTTCTGTACCTCGGCACACGCAGGGACTGCTCCGCTGCTGCTCCCAGACACGGCACGGGGGGCAGCGGGGGCACTGAGGGCACTCCGGGCCGGAACGGGCGGATAGGCGGGAGCGCTGAGGGGGTCAGTGAGAGTGCTGAGGGGGTTCAGCAGGAGGGCTATGGGGGTTCAGTGGGAGCACTCTGGGGGGGTTCAGCGGGAGGGCTATGGGGGTTCAGCGGGAGCACTCTGGGGGGTTCAGCGGGAGGGCTATGGGGGTTCAGCGGGGAGCACTCTGGGGGGTTCAGCGGAGGGCTATGGGGGTTCAGCGGGAGGCTGAGGGGGGTTCAGCGGGGAGGGCTATGGGGGTTCAGCCGGAGGCTGAGGGGATTCAGCAGGAGGGCTATGGGGGGTCAGTGGGAGCCTGAGAAGGGTTCAGTGGGAGGGCTATGGGGGTTCAGCGGGAGGCTGAGGGGGTTCAGCAGGAGGGCTATGGGGGGTTCAGCAGGAGGGCTATGGGGGTTCAGCAGGAGCACTCTGGGGGGTTCAGCAGGAGGGCTATGGGGGTCAGTGGGAGCCTGAGCGGGTTCAGTGGGAGGGCTGAGGGCCGGGCCAGGCCGATGGTGGCTCTGGGGCCTCCGGCCAGCCCCGGCTCCGGCTCCTCGGTGGGCTCACAGGGCCTGCACTGGGCTGGGGACACACACCGGGATAGGGCCACAGCTCCGTGTCACAGCCAGCTCTAGGTCTGACTTTGCTTTAAAGCTACAGTGACAGAGATACCAGAACCTTCCTGCAAATCTCTTTTTTGTGTGTTACTCTTGTTGTTTTGCACACACCACCCCCCCTCCCGCCCCCACAGATATATATATCTGAGAGGTTGTTTTTTCTGAGAGTTCAGACTCTTTACAGTGCCTGAAGACCAATGCAGTGTTTCAGTGGGCCCTTACCTGTCCTTCATTTCCACCTCCAGACTCCAGAGTGTGATTCCCTGCAGTCCCACAGCCCTGCCCTGGCCCCGTTCTGGGTCTGTCCCTCCTACCCTGGCCCATTCTGGGTCTGTCTCTGCTGTCCTGGCCCCATTCTGGGTCTGTCACTCCTGTCCTGGCCCCGTTCTGGGTCTGTCCCTCTTGCCCTGGCCCGTTCTGGGTCTGTCACTCCTGCCCTGGCCCGTTCTGGGTCTGTCCCTCCTGCCCTGGCCCCCGTTCTGGGTCTGTCCCTGCTGTCCTGGCCCCGTTCTGGGTCTGTCACTCCTGCCCTGGCCCATTCTGGGTCTGTCCCTGCTGTCCTGGCCCCCTTCTGGGTCTGTCACTCCTGTCCTGGTGCTTTGGTGATGGTGCCCTGCCAAGGAGAAGGTTGTTAAACTGATTTGGCAGGGCTTTTTGTCCTGAAAATTCAGGAAAACTGTGACTTTCACCCTAAAGTTTATAGCCATTTGAAAGATACGTATTTGCTAGCATGGTTGAAGGGTTTTTCTTGGAATTCATTTTAGCTGGTTGACTTTTACAGATTTCCTATTTCCCTCTCTTAAAAAAAAACCAAGGCAAAAAAGGTATGTACCTTCCAGCCTTTGCAATGCTTCATCTATTTCTGTCATAACCTAGAACAAACCGTGTCAGGTTTTATAAAACTAATGATTCATCTTAATACAATCTAGATTGCTCTTTTTAGTTTCTCATATTTGACCTAAGAAAAAAATTACTAAGTTTTTGTTCACAAAAACAGAGACCAGACTGGTAGGCTTTGAAAAAGAGAACCTTCTTCCAGGAGATCAAGTCTTTTTCACACACATGTCCATTTCGTAAATACACAGATGTCCATTTTGTAAATTAATATCCACTATTTTTGTTATACCAGACTTCATTAGCACAACCTCATCATTTTGGCTTCATGCAAACAAAATTCACTAACTCAGCAGCTGTAATCCAGCTTGCTGGAGTAGAAATACTGAGTGGAGAACAAACTGATTAGAAATGAACACAGGGATCCTACTGGAAAAGTGAGGTTTTCCAGAGAGGACACTATGAAGGACAGCAGAAGTGATCTAGGCTAGAAGTGAGGGACTGAACTTTCTTCATCACGTAATGTCAAATACAGGAAAATACAGGCAGACTTAATATGTAAAATGGTGTGAACTGTTCATGGTATGGAAATGAAGGAAATCTGAGCTGCTGGAGCAAGGGGTGTGGAGACTGCACTGGAAGCTGAGTCAGTCTCTAGACCAGAGCTGGTTGGTTACAAGGGAATAGCTGAAATTTCACTTTTACAGGCCTGCAGCAATTATATGCAAAATGTGATTTATGAGAACGCTTTGGTGTTTACTGCTTATCTCCAACTGAGCTTTAGAGGTCCTGTTGAGAATAAAATAAAATGCAACATTTTGTTCCTGTGCAATAAACAGTAATTAGGAAGCAATTTTAATTTAAAGTCAGCTAGGGTTTTGCTCTTTACAATAACTAGCAGACAATGACTAAGTGTACAGTATGTATGAATGAGTATTAAAAATATTAATAATGAAGATATGTTAATAAAATTATTGCTTTTCATTACATGACACACAGCACAAATGCTTAGGTTTAACTGCCTATTTCAGTTCCTAAGTAGGCAACACTTGAAGTTATACACTTAATTCTGCATCCTTTGCTTGCTATCCTAGTCCACCACATTGCCACTTGCTTTTCAATCTGTTTGTAATAACTCTCTGGATATATTTCTAAAATGATATTTAGACAAGACAGAAAGAAGAGACTGTGGTAAGCTCAATTCTAACTTTCAGTTCCAGTTTTTAGATGCAGAATTGTCTTCCAAGTATCTGCTTAGCTTCAGTGAGAAGCAATTTACTTTTAAATCTTCAGAATGGAACGTGGGGAATCTCTTTGTTCAGGAGACAATTGTGTTTTGTTTATTGACTGATAATATCAGTAGTAGAATTAAAACCACAGGTTAAAAACTGAAGTTTGAAGGCTGGAAGATTGAGAGAAATGAGAGTTAAGATAAAAATAGAATGACACTTGTGCTTAAGGCAAATGATGAAAAGGACCAGGAGGAAGTCATCAGCCAATGATTTCTCCAGTAATGCCTGATCTGCAGCAGCCTCACCATCTGTGTTTAGGTCTAAATATTTTGAAGTCACACTATATTTTTCTGAAATACTGATTTATTTATATTTTAAATGAATGTTTTTCTTCAGCATTCCCCCACAAAAGCTCAAGCATTTGCAGAGAGACACAGAGCTGTTTCTGCCCTACCTAAGTTGAACAATGTATTAGAAAACCCCCAACTGGTTAGCAATTGTCAACATGTCTGCCATTTCTATGTTTTGTCTTAGAATTCTATTCTACTTAGAATTTTTTTAAGTAAAATTCTCATTGGCTGTAGCTTTAGGTCTGTCCCTTTGTGCCCTTCTGTAACTGGTGGTGGAGGACATGGAGTTCCAAAGATGGACTGGGTTAAAACTTAATTGGAGAGGAGTCATCAGTACTTTGGGAAATTAGACATACATTGGGCCAATTTTGATTTGCCTTGAAGAAGTCAATCCACTGAAAAACCATGCATGCTGAACAAGAGCAGAAAAATCAATCCTCCAAACAGAATCACAATAAAGAAAAGCACTTTGTCTTTTCACTAAATTCCACAATATGGAACTGGAATCATGACCTCATTTAAAGTAGAGCCACTGCCTTAGACACTGAGCTTCACCAACTTGTTTGCAAGTACAATTCATGACCCATTTCTCCTCTTTAGTCCTGGTTTTAGGTAAAGGTCCCTTCTGGTACTAGCTGAAAAAAAGCTTTTAGAGCTAAAGGTGGTGTGTCCATTATGCTGCCACATCAAGGATGTCAATGACATGAGGTGAAAAGACCACCACTAAAAAGCCCTCCCAAACCCCCACCTTAACCCCAACCAAAAAACCGCATTGAGTTCTGCCACATAATAAAATTGTGTCTTTTTTTATAGCAAACTAGTGTACCTTGTTGCATGGGCACAACATATCTTAGATACATAATGACCCAAATGAGTCATTTTTTATAGCAGTGAAAATAATCTTTGACGTGTCTTAATGCAACGGACTACTGTTTTGATTAAGGCCTAGATTACCTTGGCCTGTCTGATAACTTCTACCAAGGGCTAATTTTCACAATAAAGTTGGGCTTTTATTCAGTTTTCTACACCCTGCAGAAAAAGCTTCTGATATAATCTTTATGAGGATTACTGGCTGCCTCCTACAGTCTGCAGGGTAAGGCCACCAGCCTCTTTGATCAGCACAAGAAGCAAATCTGTGGATTTGCTCTGCAGGAAGGATGCGACTTCCTAGTTCTCTACTGTTGCCCTGTCCCTTTACAGCTTCTTGTGCAGCAAAACTGTCACCTGACCAATCCCAAATCTCAAAATTCATCTCAGAAACAGCCTCCTCTCTGGTGAAGGCAAATTCAAACTGCTGAGACTTTGTCAAGCTTTCACAGACTAGTAACATTCATTGGACCTGGTTTCCTCCATACCAGATGAGAAAAGAAAAGGCAGCTTGGCAGCAAGTAAATATTAAATTTATATTTCATTATAAGTCTCACCAGATATGACCAGAAGTGGAGACTGGAAGAATTATCTATTATGTTGAAAAAATGCAGCTTGAGGATAGTATGCAGAGTATAAATTATGTTCCACATTTAATGAATGATGTGAAACAACTTTCCAGAGGAGTAACACAGACCCTTGTATGATCTATGCCTCTATCAATTTTTTTGGGAGATCCCAGAGACAGTATTCCCTGGATCAGAGCAGCATGCCAGACGAGTGAGCTCCCCTCACTGCTGGAATGTGACACAGCAGTGACAGCAGAGGAAGGTGCACAGAGCAAATGCCCTGCAGTGCTGCACTGGCTGAACAAGCTCCTGAGTTCTGCTTTCCTGGCGCCTGGACTCTGATCCGTGCCCAGCCAGCAGTCTGCTCGCAGACGTGAACTCGAGCTGTGCCTGGAACTTCACCTTGCATTCCCTTTAGGTGGTTGAGACAAATCACCTCTCTCCTGGCCTGGCTGGTTTCCCTCAGCCCACGCTATCTCTGTGTGCTCCAGCACTGCAGTGCCCTAGGGCAGGATTAGGCCATTTGTTTATGTGTAAACACATGGCACACTCCTCGTGCACAAGTGTTTGTTTTTGCATAACTGGCAGATAACAGGGCTGTAAATTTTATTGCTAAATATTATAAACATAGATCTATGATTTTTCCCCCCAAGAACTGTGGTTTGAGTTGGATTCTGATCTCACTTTTGCCAATTTCTTACCTGATTTACCAATCATTTACCCATGAGTGATATTAGAGTACAAACTTTATGGGCTACTTTTCAACAGCACTGACATTACTTGTGGGTACTGTTTAACATAATATGAGCAATTAAAAGAAAAACCATTTTTCATCAATATGCAAATGAAAATGATTAAAACAATACATTTATTTCCATAATTTTTTACTTCATTTCTTATTTTATATATATTCCTACCGTATAATGAACATAACATTTTTCTGATGGTTTTATGAAAACAGCTGTTTTTATTTCTGTTTTTCTCTATTCTTTACATTGCTGGGTCATGTCTTTTCCCAGAAAATCTCTCAATCTAAATTTCTATTAACACTTATTTCTTCCCATTGTTTTTCCATCTAAAGTCAGAATTTACCACCACAGAGAACAACTACTGCTGCATTCTACTGTTCCTGCTCCACATTGTCTCAAACTGCTCAGGATTTTATGAGGTAATTGCAGTACTATCACATCCCACCTGAAACAGAGTATCTAAAATATGTGATAGGAGTGCAAGAGTTTGCTCTTCTGTTCATATCTTTAGACACCATGAAACCCCTTTCCATGCATGTTCCCTTTCCATTACCAGGATATATGGGATTGAAATATTAGGTGCTTCTTTGTACACTATTCTGAGTTAATTGATATGCATGATCCTGTCTTTTTGTGCCTGGGTTCTTAGGTTTCATGTGCTATGTCTGAAGTGATATATAAAGTTATTTTATTTGTATCTGCAGTGTCATCACTTGCTGTTACTTGCATGATCATCTGTTACAGAAGTGTTATTTCAAACAGCAGGGCAAGAGAATTAATGCAGTCACAAACTAAATGTCTCAGACAATGGGAAATGCATTTACATTTGTACCACCAACTCAGCACTGGAAAACCTCCTTGTAAATGTGCATCATGAATATGTGAGTAATGTCCTAACAGGGTTTAGCTATTCAATATAGCTCTTTTGGGTTTACCTTACAACTACTAGGTGATGCATACTGAATTAAGAACTATAATTCTTGTAAAGATCAACTTTTATACCTTGGCAGGTGTAGGGTGCACCTGTTTACCAGCACTAATCAGAAGAAACTGCAGAATGATCAGGGCTCTTAAAATTTTGATCCATTCTTAGAGTGTTTTCTGCCCAAATAATGACAGATGCAGAAAGCTAAAGAGAAGACAGCTCTGCTGAGTCAAAAAGAATCTGAATAATGAGAATAAAAATATATATACACACACACATACTTTTGTAATCAAATTCTGCTATTGTAATTCTTTAAAGAGCCATCACAATTCAGCTTAAATGTGTCTGTTCAGTGGGAATGTTAGCTCCTTTCTGCAGAAAGGTAAAGAGGGCTTATTGTTTCTTAGGAGGCTGCACCAAGGAGATAATTACAAGCTGTAAGATACAATCACATGAACAGGGTATGGAGTGCAGGGCAAAGAGGGATGGTGTGTTTCCACCATTTGATAGCAGGATAGGGAACTGCACTGAGTTACAGTTTTTAACCAAGCTCACAATAACCCAGGTAAGCTGTGTCCTTGTCCATCCTGTGACTGTTAGCTGTCATGGTAACACTGCTATGCAGAATAAAGCAGAAGGGATTTAAAAGTATCTTGAAAAAGATAAATCTGACTTCTGCTCATACCCTTGCTAGTGATTTTTTAAAGCAATCTCAAACACTCTCGTTTGTGACACCAACGTACTACCTTACCTCAGATACGTCCATTCATTTCAAGCCTCAGTTTCCAAGTGAACTAAATGCAAATACATGCCTGGTCTGCAGGATGCTGGCATTTAGCAGGGAAGCATTATGAAGACAGTTTTATAATGCTTTTTCCTTCCTTTGGAAGCAAACCATACACTGGACACAAAGGAAAACATCAGTCTACATTTAATGCATACAAAATTATTCTCTGTCACATATAAGCAGTGTTCAAATGTAAGCATAAAGCAGACAGAGCACCAGGTTTGCAGAGCAAATTCCTGTAACTGTAATTGCTGTGAGAGCTTAATTGTCCTCACTGCAGCTTTACCAGGCAAATGGATTTCTGTGGATTTCTTTACCTTAATTGAGCTGTGCTGCCAAGTTCAGGACACCTCTTGCTTCCCTTCCAGCCAGGCAGGTTCCCCTAGAAAACAAGCAAACAAATAATTTAGTAAAATACTAAGGAAAAAATGGTGTGCATGGTCAAAAGACCTGACTATTGGGCTTTATTAAATGGCCTTTGTTTTTTTACTGTATGTGGAAAGTGGATTCAATCTTCCCCTGAGTGACTGGCACTTGTTTGCTCATTGTTTCAGACTGAATCCATAAGCTTTTAAACTTAGGCAAGACACGTAGGATGCATAAATTCTTTCTTCTGTTGTGGTTGGGGCTTTGTGAGAGCACAGGCAATGGCTCTTATGGTCTCATGATATCTTTTCCCACTCTCTCCTGGCAGGATAAATACAGGCTGGATTTGAAGTACAGACTAATGATAGATTTCAAAAGTGAATAGTGGCTTTTTCAATGTTTCAAAATTAAGTAACTGGAAAAACCATCTAAAAACTTGGAACTTCTGGCAGATTTTTCTCTTTGCAGTATCAGATAAATTATTCCTATGCTGTAAGTGTTAACAAATTTGGAAAAAGTTGTTCAAGAACTCTGTGATGAAAAACTGGTTTTCAGGTGCATTTTCCTTTTAAAGAGTAATTTAAAGAAGAAGGACATTCTTTTTAATGGTGGAGGTAAAGGAATCATGTTACTGATCAGAGAGTGATTCAGTTAGGTGCTGTAGTTATGACAATGGGTTCCATCTGGACACACAGCTGAGTGCCATTTCAATGATAGCAGGAGCAGACATTCTCCACCTGAGTTTAACCTACAACAAATACAATTAGTGAAATAGTAAAGCTCCCCAGGCTCTAGAACCAGCCAACAGAAGTGCAAGTTATTATTTCAGTGTGTGGGAGTACAAGCAGATACATTCACTTCACTTTAAATTTGTGATGCAGCTTTAGCTACACTGAGTTAATAACCAGCAATTGGCAAAAGCAGTAAATTCTGGCCCTTTACACAAACTGATGCAGTTTTATAAGCAACCTTTAAAACTAGGCCATTCACTTGTTTGTGTTTAATTACACATGCATTTAATTTTGATTGTTAATTTGTTACAGCTCATTTTCTCTGTTCTATCCATGTAATTATCCCTTTCTCATAAAATAACTGTCAGGTCCAAAGTGCCTGTGTCCCCTTTCCAACCTGAGTGTGCATCTGCAGTATGTGGTTAAAGCTTGCAATGACCTAGGGGACAGAGTAAATCTGGAGTGCTCTCTGCTCTCATTTCAGGGTTCAGGAGCCCTGATTCAGTGTCAGTTGGGAAATTCGGTGTGGAAAAAAATAGTGAGCAAGAAGGACCATTGAAATTTATATAACAAAGCCCATCTCCCTTCTCCTAACACACACCTATTTTTAAAGCTTTTGATGATTTGAAACTGCTTGAAATTTTCATAGTTTTTTTCCCTTAGATATGATGAAAGTATCCCATAGAGCAGTTACCCAAATACAGAATTAGTCTGAAATTATGTGAGACTGTGGATGAAGCTTTGTGACAGAAACCTCGGTGGCAATTGTAGTTTAAGTGGTTCCAGAGTTATTTCCCAGTCCCTGGGAAAAATTTTGAGTTTCATGATTGGTCCACAAAGTACTGCTCCTGCCATTAAATCCTCCAGTTTATTATAGGATATGTGAAGCAGTCAGTGGATTGAAGATAAAATACAGGCCACTCTTGTTTTTTATTTTGGGTTGTTGTTTTTTCCTTACTGGGAAAACATTGAGTACAACAAGCAAAATTTGGAGGCAATATAGTGGGGCTTAAAATTTAATTTTCACAGAACTACAGGAATATTTAAAGGTTAGCACTTCATTTACCTGATATTATTCAAATCCAGCCTATACATATCTCCAGAATTATTTGCACATAGTACACAGACCTGTGTGCTTTGTCCCTACAACTGTCCACTGAAATCTAACATAAAACTTCTAAAATAAATTTTGGGTGAAAATTTCCTTTACAAATATAATCTGCAAACTCAAACTGGTTAGCAGATGAATAATCTCAATAAATATATAGCAAAAATGTGTAATAAAGCAGACAGCTTCACCATTGGATCACACAGATAAGAACAATGATACCCCAGCCACCCCAGGAGCTCTCAGAATCACAGAAACCACTGTGACACTAAAGTTCAAAATTTGCAGGAAGTAGTTAATACTTCTTCTGTCAGTTGTGTAAAAACCCCCTAAACCTGGAAAATTCTCAAGTTGCAGACTTTTTGTTTGCTGTCCACACTAGAGGGTTTGGGTCAGCTCTTTCTCTGTCACATTTGCTGCTGTTACTCCCCCTGTACTTGGGATAACAGGACACTCCAGCCATCACCTGTCCCACATGGCAACAAGGAAATACCAGCAGTATTAAAGGATTAATCTGACCACAACTGGTGGCTTCTGTTTCATTCATGTTCCAGAATTGTCATGTTTCTATCACTGCATTTCTAACTTTGCTTTTGTGTAAGTAGAGCTGACCTGTGCTATCCACAGCCTGCTTGACTGCTTCATTTTCATATTATCAGTTATGATCAACAGATTTTTCCACAGCTATGACCTTATTTTTCCCCTTCTATGCAGGACTAGGAATGTTAAATACTTTGATAGAGGGGAAAAAAAAGATCTGATTGGCAGTGGTCTGAGGACTTTCAGCCTTTAAGGGCAACCTTACCAACTTGCCAGGGGATAAAAGACCTGGCCTCTTTGCATATTTATTTGCATAAATACTGTCTTCAAAAATTGCATAAAGTTACAGTATTTGATTTAATGCTAACATCAAAAAAATCAATTGAATGTACAATATTTGCTTTAAACAACACACTATATGAAAACCAGAAATATTGCAAGTAAACCTGCAGGTGACTTACATTGTCCTGTCCTTGCTTGAGGGCATGCAATAATATGTTCTTTGGCTGCATCTGTTTTCTATCAAAGTGGTTTAAGGATCTTGAAGGATACATAGAACAGGAAAACAATGACTGTTCTGCATGCACATGTCTTGCAGAGCATATCACATTTTTTGGCACGTGTCTACTTAAGGTGCATGGAGACAAGGTTAGATAAATCCAAATGTGAAAACAATCTTGCTCCATAACTAGCCAGAGTTAGCTCAAATTTACCACTTCCAAACAGAACAGGAGATGACTTTGTGCTCCTGGATAAATGTTCCGCTTCTGTAAGCTTTGCATTTTTCCTCAGAACAAATCTGGGATCAATGAAATTGAATGCTTAGACCAAATTAGAAGTGACCATCACCTGGGTACTGAGGAGGCCATATGTCAGATGACACAGATGATGAAGACTCAGTGCAAAGCACACTTTCTGAGCAGTAGCTCTGTGTGGTGTCTGCTGTGGTGCATGAATGGGGTGGCTTTCAGTGCCAAGGGAGAAACAATGACCTAAGTGTGCAACTTCTGAGAACCTGTGATTTTACAACACACAAGACTGACCCTGTAACAACCCAGCAACTTTTCTGTAGGCGGCAAGGAAAGTGTCAGATAAATTTTACTCTAGAATTTCCTCTTATGGAGAGGGCAAGAGATTAAATATTCAATAGGAATTAGTAAGAATCATGTATCATCCCAGGAATAGTTTTCAATACTTGCCTTTGCATGCAGGATACATGTTTGTTCACTATCATTCTAAGTGGTGTTTAGTCCACATGAGGAGACATATGTCTCCTTTAGCATGCATGTTTGCATTGTCCACCTGATGGATTGCATAGGAATGAATCCAGTAAAATTACATGAAAAATAATACTCATTTTATGGTACATGTACCACTCATTAAAGCTTGTCTACTCAATTTAAATTAAAGGATGTGTGATAAGGCATTAATATTAATATTAAGTCATCTGGGTAGAGTTTTTCATTAAAATATATCCTATTAAAATACGTAATATCATAAAAATTATCACCTCAGTGAAAATGTTACCTATTTCACTAGAGAAGGAGAAATCATCATGCAAGTTCATGGGGTTAAAGAAGTATAAGCATGCCAAATGAGTATCTCCAGTCTGGCAAAATTAAGGAGCAGGTCCAGGAGAATTCCTCACACCTGAGCTAAACAGGGCTGTTCACAGCTGTAGCAGGCCCAGGGTAAGGAAGGACCCCTACAAAGTAACAGACAACAAGAGTGAATAAATATTAACCTCTTCATCATTTCTTCTTCTGTGCAAGAATTGTGTTAAACTAGTTTGGGTTTTTTAAATAACAGTAAGACTAATTAGAGATCTCCCTACTTGGGATGCAGTAAAGTGCAGGTACATCATATGGGCACAGCAGTTGAATTCAAGTTAGATCATGGCTTTATTAGCATTAAATAGCCAGGTTCCCAGCTGACAAGGGACAAAGACATCCCTCCACCTTCTTTGAACTTCTTGCATTCTTAACATTCCTTCCATAAATCATTTAATAGCTGCCCTATTCATAGGAAAATGCATTGCTGAAGTTAAACAGTGGTTTTTCTCCTTCCACTCTCATTGGAGACAAGCATAATAAATTCTGCCTGATTTGCATGCAAGTTTGCATACACAAAACTCTTGACATGAACTAGCAAACAATAAACTGCTCATGTCAGAACACATTGTACAAACAACAGCATCAAATAGCTACTGAGCTGTATTATTACCCTGCTCTGCTGTGCTATGGAGACTTCTCCACACAAATCTACAGCTCTGCAGAGGCAACAGAAAGGATAAACTGAGCAGCTTTGTGTCTGTAATTGTGCTGGAGTCCAATAACCTCTACTGCTTTGTGGGACACCCTGACTCCAGGGAAGTTCTGAGGCCCCGATGAACCTGTATGCAGAATGTATAAAGAAGTTTCCTTGATGACACAAGTCAGTTTTCTGTGTGGTGCCTGGAAGCTTCCATCACTCAGGTACTGGGCAATGCACAATTAGTTTCTCTGTGTTGCCATGAAAGTATCAGCATTACACTATGGGCAGGTTGCTCCTGCAGTTGGGGGTTCTGCAGGGATGAAGTGTGTTACTAGTCCAGCTGTCACCTACACACAATTTCAAACACTGGGAAGAGCTCTCCTGATGTGTCATAGAGTTACAGCAGAGCTTCTGACAGCTCCTCATGCAGAGCTTGATGCTAACATCTGTTACTGCATGCCTACCTTACCTTCTGGAATCTGCCAGAGCAACAGAAGCAAAGGGAAATAATTAGTGGAACTCATCACTGGTGATGAGGAGGCAGCAGGACAGATCTGCAGTTGCAGAGGATTGAATGAGTTGGAGCAGATCAGTGCAGTTCCAGAATCAAAGCATGCCTAACATGAAGAATACTGCTGGCTGTCAAACAATGAAAGCACTTTCCAGAAGACTGGAATGGCTACTTTTAGAGTTGCCTCAACTTGGCAGCTTCCTTCTTAAAGAGCAAAGGATATCTTATAAAACCACTTTGGGCAAAGACATTAGCAGAGGAATGCTTGTAGGATTTAAAAAGAATCAAACCCATGCTGAGGTAAAGCACAGTTTGTAATTGCAATTTAGCTAACACAAGACATATAAAATTCATTTTGGAGAGGTATCCTGAAAATGAATTTGCACAGAATATCAGCAGGCAGGGTATTGGACAAGTACACTTAGGAAGGGTTGTTTTGATAGATCACAGTTCTTACCCTTTCAGAACTAGACTTGCAGTATAAATAAGAAAAACTAAAGTGTCTTTCTGTCCAGGGTATGACAGCTCTGCAGGTTTCTAGCCCATGGCAAGCACCAGTTGAGGAGTATTTAACAGCAATACCTCCAGAACTACAGCAGCACAGTCTTGCAGCTGTCAGCACTTAAAGCAGGGAAAGCTACAGGTTCCAAGTGTACAGCAGGCTTTTGGTTCATAGCTCACAGATCCAGAGGTGTGGTACTTAGGCAAAAAATCACCCAGGTCCAGGGCAGCTCTTTCCTAAATCCTTAAGAAAGAGTTGTAAGGATTGCTGCAAAGTGCTACAAACTGGAATTCTTAGGAATTGGCAAACCTACTGGTAAGATGTTCATTGTTTTCTTCCCCTGGGAATGCTTTCACATGAAGTAACAAAGCAACCATTGACATTACTAAACAGTGAAGAGTTTCATAAAGTATCCCCTCATGAGAGAAAGTTAGTGCATTGTAATTCAGAGTAATCTGGCAAAGTCCCTGCTGCTGTTTATGGAAGAAGTAAATACTGTGAGGCCTGAAATGTGATTTTCCTATGCAGGGGATACCTGTACCACACCTCTTGGTGTCATCTTTGAACCAGTTGTAACATTTAAGCTGTCATCATCTGGGAGCTCAGGCATTCAGAATCTTGCAGTCAAACCCAAACCTTTAAACCTGGTGCCTTAAATGTCTGAATTGTAGATGGGGTTCCAACGGGGCTGCTGGGTCACAAGGAACCTCAGCTAAACAGAACCTATTACTGCAGGACTCCAGGCTTGCAGCTGATCCCATAACGAGGTGCAACAACCCTGGCAGTGGCACAGGGGATCTCAGTGTGCCCAGCCCTCTGCTGTGAACCCCAAATCTCTCCTCTCCCTGGCACCAGAGCCAGGGCTGAAGAGTCACAGACTCCAGGGCTGCAGAGCTAGGACGCAGATGGGGTAAACTGTGGAGTAAGAACCCAGGGAAGGTGTTTCTAATGGGATCAGTGACAGTGAAGCTGCCCCAGGGACTCAGCAGCAATATACCTCAGGCTTACGTAGGAACTTGTTACTCATTAATCATTAGTCAAGACACTACCTGCCAGTGAAAGCTTCTAATATTTGCAGTTTTGCTGTGATATAGAAGGAAAGCAAGTAGTAACCTACTCTGGCACTTTAGGGCTGGATGTGTTTGTGTGGAGATAGGAGCAGCCTGTAAGGGTTAACATTTAAACCAGGAACAAATAATTGCAGAGTCATGAAACACGGTGGTATGTGAAGACAGCTGTGTCTCAACACAAAACACACGCTAAAAATGAACTAATCAATCAAGAATCTTAACAAGGAAAACTATTCAGAGTTCATGGAGCCCAGATTCTCTTTTTGAGCAGTTTAGTAAATATGTTTATTAATCTCACTATAGATCTGTAAATATCAGCGAAATTTCAAATTTATTTTAATTACAAGTCCAACATTTGTGGCCTCTTTAATAGCATACTTAAAAGCAAACAAACAAAATAATAGGCAAAAAAATTCCCTAAAACCCAGATGCTCTTCCATCCAAAACCCTTACACTGGTCATACTGGTAAAATGGGAGCATTACCTTTGACAGAGCAGTGCTGCTGCTCATAGAAGAATAGCTGCTAAGTTTTCCTGCAGCTGTTTCACTGATGTGCAGGAGCTCCAGGAATGCATTGACATGGCTGGTTACCAAAGCCAGTTCTCTGAAAAACACAAAAATACAGATGAAGATTTATTTCATTACAAAGTAGTGCTGTTTGGAGGAGAAATAGGATTAAAATGCATGCGATCACCTTTCCACTTCTCCTTGAAGAGCAGCTCCACCAGCTGATGTGCCAAGCCAGCTCAGTGGCTTCAGGGGAACCAATTCCTTGGTGTTCAGGGAAGCCGCTGGAGAACAAACCTTTGTCTGTGAACTGGAATTTTGGCAGCACTTCTTCTGCATGCAGAAGCCAAAAGTGGTATAGGGTTGATAGCATCTGGGAAGCAGCAAGGCACAAGCTTGTTTTTGTGCACACCTATATGGAGTTCCTGTTACTATTTGAGATTGGGCACTAGGAGAGTCAAACAAAGTCCTGAGTAACAAAGGAGTTGCTTTTTACTCTCTGCTGTCACTTAGCAATGTCATTCTTCTTACTTTATTTTCCACCTTTTTTCCCCCATACTTTTGGTCTCTAAGATCATAATGGAATATTTTCCATTTCAGCACTAAAGAAAACAGTTCCTCTGAGTTTGTGGACCATGTATTCTACAGGAAGTGTATTTCTGGGCAATTTGTGGCGTGTCTGCTGGGTCCAAGGCATAAGCACAGTGACTGAAGACGTTTCTCAGTTTTAGCATGAGCAGATCTCTATGACAAATGCTGCCACTGCAGAGATGCAGGGCATACTGCAGCCCACCCAGCACACTGAGAAGATTCTGGGGGGAGGAGTTACAGCTCAGGCCTCAGCCAGTGTCTGACTTGAGAGAAACTTACAGCAATGGCCCAAGGACACCACCAGAAGGACATTTTCTTGTGTTACTGAACAGAGGTGTTACTAGTGTAGGTAGGCTTCAACTCCCAATGGCAATTTATTATAGTGGATGTAACACTAGGAAAAAGTCAGAGCAACCTTGATAGTGAAAAACTGGAAACATAAAAGAAATGAAATAATAAATAAGAATGCAGGAAAATTGCAGTCATATTGGCTAATTGACATGTGAAAACAGTCTGCCTTCTGAAATTTAAAATTATTGGCACCACTTTGCTCCAGCAGGAAAACTCCAAGGGTGATTTTTATTCAGTGATAGTATTTTGCATAATACCAGCCAATTGTATTTGCCAGGCATGCAAATGCTGTTGGCCTGGACATGTCATCTCAGCATCTAACCTTCTGCTACCACTGCCCTGCTCTTCCTCACACAAATTGCTCAAGTCCAACTGATAAAGAGACTTTTTAAGGCTTAAATAGTGCAGGACAAACAAACACAAATACACACTCTTCTACACAAATGCTTTATTAAAAATGCTTCTGGGTTTATCCATTTTGAGATATTACTCTACATAAAAATGTGGAACTCGAGTCAAGTCTTGGTTTAAAAAAACTTCATCTATATTTTGAAATGTTTGTTGCTACAGTAGAGTGTAGGAAAAATAAGAATTATTTTTAATATTTACATAAGGACAAACAGCACGGACTTTTAAAAAATGAAAATAATACAGTACAATATCTGAAGTTGATACTCTGAAAGATCCAGCCTTTGAAACTGAAATTCAGAGACAGTTAAACTTCTTACCTCCCTTTTCTTCTTCCCTTACCTCCCACCCCAGTATTCAAACCCTTTACTCAGTTGAAATTATTCATGTAGAATGTTATGATATAACAAATGTGTTTTCTTCTTAGAAAAAACATGTCTTAAATATATATATTTATATATTCAGGATTCAGGACAGGTCCTGTTTCCCTTATATGACTAGATTTACATATGTAAGGAATAAAATTGACCCTGTAATTAGAATTGAAAACACAAAGGTCCAACAGCAGAAGACAATTCCAGTGTATTTTGTTATGCTTCTCTTTAGCTTCAAAATTCCTGTTGTGCCCATGGTGATGTCAGTTTGCTGTACAGCCACATTCCCCCTGGGAGTGGAAGGGGCTCTGGCTTTAGACAAAGTCTGCACTGGCATGAAAGAAAGCCAAAGACAGCACTCAACATTCAAGTGTTGGTTGTTACTCACTATACAGTGGTTTTTATTATGGATCCTGCAGTGTTCAGAAGAGCTTTGGCCAAATAAGAACTTGCTGAGCATTTAGTACAGGCAGCCTTTACCTGAAAACAGGATATTTAAAAGTACCACAATATTTCTGTTATCACTTTAAAAAGCACAGCAATGTTAATGCCATGCCAGAAAGAGCCTCCTGCCTAAGGCAAGCTGTAACTTCTCAAGGACTTCTGTAGAGGACCTTGGCTGGCAGCTGTACAAGCAGTGTCTGAGGAGAACTTTTCACTATTCTTCCTTCTATGATCCCTGATTTTTCATGTGGAGTGTTTGTGGTTTCAGGATAATGGGTAACAAGTTTGTGGCTGTCAGGAGGTGGGTGCAGTGTGGCCCTAGAGACAAGAGACTAATGCTAATCACCTGCCCATGGATCATTTCCTCTCATAAATAACTATCCTCTAGTGTCCTAGAATCCTTCCTCTAAACCTCTGTCCCTTCCCTGGAGTACAGGGTGTTGTTTGTGCTGAGGCTGCTGTAAAAATGGGTGTTAAACTGGTTGAGCACCGAGTTGCCATGGCCGAGGTGAGCGGAAGGCATGGAATTGGACCAGTCTCCCACACCATGGCTGGGGATACTGGAGAGTGGGGAGTAGGAATTGAAGCCTACCATGTTCTGCCCCATTTTGTCAATGGGTTCAGAGCTGAGTCCCACGGGCCCGGAGCGGCTCCCCGAGTTGGAGCCGTGGACATAGGCGGTCATGCTGGAGAGGAAGTTACTGAGGCACGGGCTGCTGGAAGAGGGAGGAGGAGATTCTTTCTCAGGTGAATTGTCAGTCCCTGGTGATGAGCTTTCCAAGATATCCTGATGCTCTGCAGCTTTGGGGCTGCCAGTCAGGGTACTGTCCTCGGATTTCTCAGACGCGAGAGCAGCAGCACTGGCCTCAATGTCAGACTTCCTCTTCCTCTTCCTGCGAAAGTTTCCGTTGTCAAACATCTTTTCACAGTTTGGGTCCAGAGTCCAGTAATTCCCTTTTCCTGTCAAAGGAAACAAACCCACACTTTTAGTTTAAAAATATGCACATAAACAAAAAATCCCAGTCATTTAGGCCTTTACAGTGCTTCTCTCATTTCGCAGAAACAGAACAATTGCATGAGCAATACACACATATTTTTAGTCACTCAAAAATGCAAATCTGTTGAATTCAGAAAAGAAATTTAAAGTTCTGGGTTCTATCTTTTAGCTCTGACTCTTCACACAAGCAAAACTAAAAGTGGAGTCACTGGGAGGGCTTTTTGTTTTGTTTTCTTGGTGAGGGAAGGAGGTTTTCAGTATACAGCTGGTCTTCTGAATTTATGGCAGAGAGTAATCAAATCCCACATTGGGCTGCTCCTCCAGATTCAGTGGGGTAGCATAGATTTCAAACCAGGAAAAAAGAGACTTTTGGCCCTCTACTGCAGAATAATTTCAATGAATTTTTAAGATTCTCAATGGTTCTGAACAGTTATTCATAGGAAACCATAAATACAGGAGTATTTGACAGCCTACCAACCAAGTTGGTAATGGCAGAGGTGTTATTCCAAGGAAAACACTATTTGAAACAAACAAACAAACAAACAAAAAAGCACCCTGGTGTCTTCTTGAGAATTAATGCTGACTCCCCAAAGACACTGGATTTCTTTGACAAATCCCTTTCCCTTTGGATTCCCAGTTAAGTTTGGCAGAAGTCATGCATTACACCAGATGGGTCTTGAGTGTGCCTTGCCCAGTTAAATGCTCCTGTGTGCACTGAGTGTCAAGCTCAGCTCATTAATCCATTCTCAGCAAGACCCAGGGCAGGGGAGAATACCCTTCCCTCCAGAGATGTCACAGCAACACTGATTCACACCTCAGCTATGCCCAACTGCTTTCTGTTCAACCTTTGAAAACAAAGTGCTACCGTGTCTGTGGGCCACTATGTCTCTTCACAGTGCACTAGGTATTTTGAAATTCATCAAGTTTAATTCGAGGTGGGGGAAAAGGGGGAGAGGGCTATACCTGGATCATCTTCATCTCGAGGCACCTTCTTGAAGCAGTCGTTGAGAGACAAGTTGTGCCGTATGGAATTCTGCCAGCCAGCTTTGCTTTTGTTGTAGAACGGGAAGTTGTCAGCCACGTACTGGTAGATCTGGCTCAGAGTCAGCCTCTTGTCAGGCGCCCCGTGGATGGCCATGGCAATGAGGGCAGAGTAGGAGTAAGGGTGGTCTCACCAGCTTCATCAGCTCCTCTTGGGACGGCAGGGGAAGCCAGCCAAGGTCAGCTCCTCCCAAGCTGTGCACGTTGGGCAAGAGCTGCCTCTGCATCCCGTACGACTGCGGAATGAAGGGGCTGGTGTTGGATCCTGGCAGGTACGATGGTGGGGTAATGGAAGGTCCATTCAGCCAGAGGTAGGGATTGGGAGTGGCGCTGTAATCCGTCGTCTCCAAGGTGCTCGGTCGCTGGGGGCTCGGGACGTTCTGCGGGTGGAAGAAGTTCTCGTAGTAGATGTTCATCTCCGGGGGCTCTTGGCCGATACTTGGGAACTGGGGGCTGCAGCGTGGCGGGGAGTGCGTCTGTGGGTCAAAGAAGCTCATGCTTTAACCCAGGCAGCTGTGAGTTGTGACACACCTGTGCTAGTGCTCCTTTCCTGGGACAGGTGCATCACCTGTGCCCTTCCCTAGGTACTTATGCACCTGTAAATGTTTCAGCCTGTGCTGCAGGCTCCACCCCGCAGCCCTGAGTGGCTGCAGATGAGGACGATATCCTTTTTGGAATGCTGGCAGTCCCAGTCAGTCATTGATGTCACATCAACCAAACGTGAAAGTTACAACTGTTTATCTTCTTAAATGAATGAAGGAATTTTCCACTAATCTGATGCACATGAAGAAAGCCTAGGGCTTCTTGAAGTTAAAACTCAGAGATCCTCCTCTTTTTACCTTTCACAGTGAAGCTTTTTTTCCTATTTTTTTCTTGTTAAAGAAAAGCCCTTTTTGTGCTGCTGTTAGTAACACCTCAGAATGCAAAAGCCATTGTCACTAGTCAATGAAACAATAGAGATATATACTTAAGGGAAAAAAAAGAAAAGAAGAAAGAAGAGAAAAGGTCAGACCTTTTCCTTTTGTAACTTTAATTGCAGACTTGCTTGTACTTCCCCCTAGGCAATCACAGTTCTACAGGCAAATTCTGTGGCTGGTTACTCACGTGAGTAATCTTACTGATATAAATGGAATTAACTCCCTAAAGTAAGGATTAATCTTCTGCGGAAAAAATTTCAAGCTTAATAATCAAACCTTTCTTTAGAGCTTAAATTGGTGAACTGTGATGGGAAATCATTATGTGCTGCTTCCTCTTAGCTGCAGGATTGGTGCAGGGAGCTCATAAAACCTCTCAGCACAACTTCCAAACAGGAAAGCAGTGACAGTGTTTGGCATAGCTTTTTTTAGCCAAATTCTAGTAACTTCATCTGTATCTACACAGCCAAAAGCTGATTCCTTAAAATTAAGTAATAAGGAAAAATTTCTAGCCCTTTTATGATTTGCAGAAATCCTTAGTGCTTTGCATGGCACCCTGCATGTTTGAAGGAGGAAAGAGCAGAGCTGCAATCTCACCACCCCTGTCTGAGGATGGCAGCTCTCCCCTGCATGAACATCTGCACTGGAGGTAGAGCAGAGCTGCAGTTCCCTTCACAGTGATATTTGCTTATTATGTTTGTGGTTAAGGCACACACATAATTTAAAACTTGCCTCAGCCCTAATACCCATGCAATCAAAGAAGGTCATGGTATGATAGGGCCTTTCAGATACCTCTTGTCCTATAATTTCTGCAGAAACACCAGTTTTGTCCCATGGATTTGAATTCCTGGCTGTACCAAAGGCCTTTTACTTTGTCACACATTCATTTTAATCTTTTGTGCTGTAGCACAACCACCAAGTCTCCCCACTCCTTAAGAATTAGTAATTCACTAATGTCATGTCCATATTGTTGCTTTGAAAGGTATGAAAAAAAATTCCATTGGAAATACTGCTGAAATATTGAGTACAGAATGACAAAGCAAGCCAATTTGCCAGCTCAGAAATGCAGCTCTACAGCTGTTACTTTAAAAATCCATGCTTTCACTGCACAGAAAATAATTTGTAGCACAACAAACAAGCTGCTACTTTAATTTGAATGGCTGAGAGCTCAGAATATGTAAATGCTAAATAACCTGCTCAGAGACACATATTAAACAGTCAACAGTTAAGTGGAGCATGATGGGACTGGCTTATTTTCTAGGTGACAACTGCTGTGCAAAAGGTGACTTGGACAAAAAAAAAGAAAGAAAAAAAATTTTTTTCAGGAGCTCATAATGTGAGCCTCCTCAAGGGGCTAATCTGCAATAATCTTTTTCACCATAAGAATCTGAGTTACAAACGTGCTATTTGAGCAACATCCCCTACAGCTTCCTAGTTAACTTTCTAACATAGAGATATATTTTAAAATTATATATGTATTCCTCCAAATAGTGGTAGAAATATTGCTAATAATAGCAATTCATTTAGAGAAGAGTCAATAGAATAAAACATGTCAGAAACACGAGTAAAACCACATTTAGAATTAACTAAAGAGCAGAATATAGTGAGAAAGGTAAACATCATACATTTTTGACCTGCTCAATGAATTAGATTTTTGCCAAAAAACCCCTTGAAAACAAGAAAAACTTGTAAATTTATTTCAAGAAGTAAAAAATTCAACTAACTGCACCATGGACTTTGATGAGTGACATCTAAATGTTCATTCCCTGCGGTGCGCTGCATGCACAGTGACAATAAAAACACACTCAAGTGGGTGCTGAGTGAATACAAGCTTTGAAAAAAGCATTGCAAAGGGAAAAAGCATTGCTGCTGCAGCCAGAGGCTGGTGGAGGCTGTAAGGTCTCCTGTGCCCACGAGTGCTGCTGGAGTTCTGTGCAGTGAGCAGGTGAGCCCCAGCTGTGCTGTGCTGCTGCCTGGGGATGCCCAGCCCTGCCAGTCCCTCCCACCTGAGCAGCGTCCCAGCAAGGCAGGGACTGGTTTGGCTGAGGAGGGCAAGTGCTGCTTTTACAGCAGGGAGGTGCAGACACGTCTGGGCTGCTGCCCATGGAGCTGTGAAAGGGGGGGCAAAGTCTGATCCCTCCCTGGCATGGCTGTGCTGGCACAGCTTTCAGCAGGGACACGGTCCCATCAGCAGCGCTTCCCTTCGGCTGGCTGGGCCTGATTTACTCAGACTATAAACAGTGCCAGGAAAAGGGCACTTTGTCAGTACTCTGGGCACACCTTGCTGCTGCAGCACACACTCCTGGGTGCTCTTCTGCTGCAGATGCTCCTTTGCAGGCAAGGAGGCAGCAAGGAGAGAACCAACCCTGTTCAAGCGCTGGTGGCTGAGTCAGAACTGGAGGAAATTGAGTCTAACCAGGAATACTGTCCTGGGGTCTTCACCACTCAGAGTCTTCCTTCTGGCAGGGCTGAAAGAAGGTAGTAATCCAAAAAGTGGAGAAAAGAGAAGGAAAACCAGTGAGGCTTCCATATAAAGGGGCTGGGAAAAAATGCTGACCAGGCTATGCTAACAGATCTTGTTTAGGGATTAACAAACCTACAAATAAATTGGAGACTGCTGCTGGAGAAAGTTTAGTGATCTTTATTTCCAAATGCAGTGGGTCAGTAAGGTCTGACTAGGCAGGACACATCATATTTTTAATGTCTCTTTACTGCATTCCAGCACTGCACAGCCCTGTCTCTACCAGCTGGAAGCCTGGTCAACCACAGACTATTGTCAAACCCAAGACTGTTGACAACTCTTGCATTATACAAACATTTGCTCCTCTCAGTTTCTTGAGTGAAGCTCCAAAATCTGCAGGGTTGAGGCCCTGCCCTGGCAGAACCATTGTTATCCATAGGTCTTTTAGGTCAGCTCCCATGTACCCCTCTACTCCAGCCATATTTCTTCAGGATGACTGCCCTTCTATAAAAGAAAAGATAATACCTGAAATCTTGGGTTGAGAAAGGTTCAGATTAATTTCATTTAAACTCAGATTTCTCAGCATTTCCTCTTATACTCCACAGTAACCTACACATCCAGTGTTTCAGAAATGCAGTGACTCAGGAAAGGTTTGCACACACCAGCACAGTCTATACAAATGACTCCTCTGGTCACAGAGAAGAGGGAAAAATTGTTTTTAAAAGAAAATAGTCCATATGTAAGTCAATATACCAAGCAACCCATCATATTTCAAACAATTCACACCCTGAATTCAGGAACTTGTCAGTATCCATCAATAAGACATTTTCACATAGTGAAAAACTCTCTATGTTCTCGGTTGCCCAGTAGATTACTTTTAGAAGTTTTCATGTCTTATTCCACTAATCATCTGCCCAGTATATCCACAAAATACACCACACCAGAAGAAGGAACAGGCTGTAGCAGGCAAAGCAATGTCATCTCAAGGACATTACAAAAGCATAGGAAATGTAAAATATAGCACTGCAAAACAGGGGAACTGAGCTTTATTTCTAGAAAGGCAGGTTGAACATTAAATTAATGGAAAAGGCAATATCATTTGGATCTGTGCCATAAGTGCTGCAATGCTGGAATGCCCCCAGACTTTTCAAGCCTTCCAAATCACTGTGGATTTTTGAAGCAAGTTTATAACTGGGTTTTTAGAAGGCTGTGAAATCTTATAAGGGCTTGTAGCTGCTCTCTGACCATGGGAATGATGACAATAAAAGTAGTCATAACTTCTACCTCCAAAAAGGCCTTCTACCATCTCCTAACATATAATAAATATGGTAGAGGGGATTAGGTGTCCCCTGACTCGTGTATCAGCTGTGACAGGCCACTGGCAGCCAAGGAATCCACAGCTTCCCTTTGGCTGCCATGGGATCTGCTGTGCTGAGGGACACATTTGTGATCACATCTGCCACAGAGGGGCAGAATCTGTGACAAATCCTTCCCATGGTAGAATCTGAGGTGTCCCTCCCAGTTGTAGGAAATTAATACAGATACAGACCCTTCCATAAATTACACTTTGACAGCCTCACCACTGCTGCAGCTCCTGAGCAGCCAACAGGGCTCCCTCTTTCAGATTACCTGCTTTTCTTCTACTCTCACCACTAAAAGTGGGTTTAGATAAGAAATCAATGGTGCTAAAATTAAATGAGATCTTGTATGAACATCGACACAGCTGCCAGAGAAATTAATCTGTACACACTTCCAAAACCCTTCAAAATTTGCATTCTCTCCACTTCGATGAAATGAATTTATTAATTTCAATGCATTTCAATGACTTATAGACAAAAAAAGTAGCAACATGCTACTGCTTTTGTTTCAGTTACATTTCAACATCAAGTTATTTGCTGGTGTGGGTAAATCAGCTCCTCCCTCTCCACTATTCAAATGGAGATTTCACTGAAAAGACATTTTAGAACCACAGAATTTTTCAGAAAACATCACTTCCTTTTTTAAAGGAAAAAAAGTTTTTTTCAGTGTTTTATAACACTTGGGGAAAATTAATTAATTAGAAGCTAAAGCCGGAAAGCGAATCGGTGCAAGCGCCGGGAACGTCACTGTGGGCACGGCCAGAGAGATGAACTCCAGGTTGTTTTATTGCCGCCAGGTTTGGGCGCAGTGAGCTGAGACAGACCTGCGAGCAGGCTGCTTTGGGGCGCTGTTAATCCCGGCACCTCCGGGAGCTGCGCTGCGCTCCAGGGCGAGCCGCGACACGGGCGACTATCGCGACATCCTATCGCCCCCCGGCGACCCTGCCTGGGAGAGCACAGCTGCTGCGGACTGCCCTGGGACCCTCCTGTCCTGCCCAGGATCAGCTGGGTCTATAAAAACAACCCATTCGATATGTAAACATTTTAAACTCTCCCCCAATTCTGGTAGATTTAGAGATGTCTTTGTTTTAGGTTAGTTTCCCTTTCCCCCTTTTTTTTTATCTTTTCCCTTTTCTGTTTCCAATATTCCTCTTTTCCCATCTTGTGAAATTAGTCCAAATGCAGTTGTGAAGAAGGACTCTATGAATTCAGGGACTGTGCACTAGTGCTACCATGAGTGTGAAAGCAACTGAAGTAAAGTTTTGCATTCCTCATTATTTGTAGAAACCAGGTATCCAATCATAAGATACTTTAGTGAACAATAAAATACCATACAAAGTTGAAAGGTCTGCATCTAAAGCTACTCTATCCAGGGCTGTTCTCTTATATCTAAAAGTATATAAATAAACATTCTGCAGAAAGTCTTCCCTCGAAGTATCTGTCAAACGTGGAGATTTGTTCAGACTTTTCTAGTTACAACAGTACAAGATTCCTGCTACCTCACCTACATAAGTATTTTTTGGCTGCTCTCCTACCAGGGCATAGATCCCTTAAATGACTGTTTTCTGATGTCCATCACCTTTTGAATCAATCACCATTTACACCCATGGTGACACCATCAGCAGCCACCTGCCATGAGCTGAACTAACCCAAGCACTGGCAAGGCCTGTCAAGGGTTAACTGTGAATGACAGATCAGTCATGCCTGGCACATGAACCTGGTACTAAATGCAGGTTGAATACCCGCACACAGAATGGGGCATCTGGAGCTGCAGGATGCATTAACACACATGAAAAAATCGTTATCACAGACCCTGCATTTGTTGCAGCTCAGACACTCACAGTGGCTGTCTCAGCACAGGGCCAGCCATAGGAAAGATCCCTCATGGCACACAGAAGCTGTCCTGGAAGGCAAAAAACTACACTGAAAAAGGAGAATTCTATACAAAACCCAATCAGATCCAGCTGTCCTCACTTTAAAGCTGTGATTAAATTTATCTAACATTTAAAAGTTTATGAAATCAGTGGCCTAGCCGAGGTTTGTTTGCAGAGCAATTCTTCATTTACAGTGTTAATCTTTAGCACATGCCGCATCATGAGAGCAAATCAGAACAGAAAATTACTCAGAGTCAATAAAGAACAATTCTCTCCTCACCCCAGAGCAGTAAACACTGCCAATGCTGAAGTCCTTCCAGCTGAGGGCAGCCCCTGGAGTGTTGCTCAATGCTCCCCTCAGAAGGACCTTGAATGCCTAAGAGAAAGTAGGAACTGAGGTCTGGCGGGGAAATTTAAGTTCCATGGAGTGCCTTCTCCAAGGATAGCAGATGGCTGCAAGCTTTTTTTCATGGAGGCTTCCATATTCCTAAAAAAATAAAGACATGCATCTAAAAAGATGACATCCCTTCATCCAAAAAATAATGAGGGAAAGAATGCTTAATTATTTTGTTTTCTTCCCTCCTTGGAAACAGCTTTTTAAAAATGGGTGCTGCAAAACACAAGCTGGCTTTAAATCCTCTGATTTCTCTTCATTTCTAAATGAGAAAAATGCTGTGTTTGGTTAAGTTATTCCTTTTATCTTCCTCCACTCTGGAGAATTGACCTGTGCTTTTGTTTTAAACAGAATGCCCTAATTCTGGATGATACCCATTGGCATTGGCATATATGGAACCAGTCTCTGGGATAAATGCTCCATTATTTGAATAGCTTTGTACTGAAGCTAGGAAAAAAAAAAAAAAAAAAAAAAAAAAAAAAAAAAAGGATCCTCTGATGTTTTTATGATACTTAAGCTAAAACCCTTGAAAACAGCAGAGAAAGTGAGCAAAAGAATTATGTGGTTGGTGCCTTTAAACACAATTCCTGGACTTTGGCTGACTTAAACATAAACCAGATTAAATAAAAAAATAAAACTACTTTCTCTTTCCAATCATCCTATTTAAAACTTATTTAACACCTCTTCTTTCTAAAAGTGCCCTCATCTGATGATCAGAGTGGAACAAATGAAAGCAGAGATCCAGTGATATCTAATGTGTCTAAGGACTCCTCACAGAATAACCAGGGTGGCACCAGTACCCCCAGTGGGGACTGGGAAAAGTTGACTTTTAAGGTCTTTTCCAACTCAAACCGTTTCATGATTCTACTCACCCACAATTTCTAGTGTCTAATAAAGAAGGTTACAGGCTGTGTATGATAGAGATAAGAGTTCAATGTCAAGCAGGTACACAAGCCTATCACACATCCAAGTTCCAGAACAACGTGTTCCTAAGGTCTGTAAAATCTTTAATAAAACTCTCCTTCCTCCTCAGAAATTTGATCCTTATTGACTTAGACTCTGACACTTTTCCTACAGCTCACACCAGCTAATTTTTAATGAGATTTTAAGGGCAATAATTTCCCCCCAGAATGAATACTTAAGTAATAATTTCATAATAAGCACTTGGTATGGCTTTATGGCACTAACAAGGGCAGGCTGGATACCCAAGTCAGGTGAGGATACTCTGAGCACCCTGACGTGGGTAAATGCCAACATTTGCTGTGCAGACCTTGTGCTGCACTGACACAGCAGCTCCTGGGGCTGGACCAGCACCTCCAGCATGGTGCTACACTGCTCAGAGACACCCAGGCACCTGTGTCTGGCTAAAAATGAGATTTCTGCCTAAACTGAACTGTGTGTGCAGCTTAAATGCATCTTAGGTTATTGCAGTGTAACACCTCAGTGCAGGTCAGCTCTTCAAATCTCAGCTGCACCTGCAGCTTTCCTGCCCCTGCAAACAGCTCACTAATTACAGATTACACAGCCCCATCATTATCTCAGTGCCATGTGATAGCAAACCAGACTGTCACCAGCCAGATGACTGGAAATGGCAGAGAGAAGGGAACTAGCAGGTACAGAAAAGCACAGAGAGCATGGCTGTGCTCCTGACCTGCAGGGGAGAGCTGAACATTCCTGCTGCACTCATTCTCTCCACAGCAGCCAAAGCCTGACCCTGTCCTGGAGGAAATTGCTGCCCTCTGTGCTTCTCCTCAAAGAATGTCACACACAGGTCCTGTCCCCCACCTCTGGACACATGAACTAAAGGCCTGTGGAGCTCATGACAGAAATGGCAGCAATCAGTGCTGACTCACATTTTTAAACTGATGTTGCCACACTGGCACTTTACTGTCCCAGGGCATCAATTGTCCTTCATTTGTTTGGACTAAATGTCAGTATCACAGTTTCTGGAAACTTGTGAAAGGCTGGAGCTTGTTGTCCAAACATCCTTAAAACTCCAGTTCTATGCTCTGTTCTTGACAACTATTTTTTCTTAGTTCATTTTGCTTTTCTGCTCAGAGTTGATTGACATGATTTCAGGCTTGGAACTCGTGCTGGCAAGAGAAGGATAATCTGTGGTGTGGGACAACTAATAAAATTATCGCTGATATTTAGTAAACTAAATGTGAATCTAAACCCTTCACCAAAAACTACTAAAACTTGAGCAAAACACAAGCATGAATCTCGAACCACTGGCTTAACACCCAACACCAAACTTTCTTTGGACATTGTGCTCCTGCTTTCCTGTTGTTTGTTTCTGGGCAATTCCTTCACTTCCACTCCTACTACTTCTTTATTTGGAGTTACAGTATTCCAATAAAAATTTATAATAACAGCTAGAGGTAAAACTCTATAATTCCACTCACCTGAAAATATCTCTACAAGATACAAAAAATGAAATGTAACCTTTAACAGGTATTTTTACAAAGAATAAACAGCTCCTAAATAGTCCTTGGCTTACTCATTTCCAGTAGAACCAAACCTTTTCTTTTAAAATACTTGTTTATTTTGTGCTATATTCAGGGTACCTGCAGATAATATTGAAGGACACCTTTGATACCCTCCCTCCACTTCCCCCAGGTTAGCAAGATGTTAAATGTGCACCCTTCAGCCTTTCTCTTTCTCCCCCTCACAGATAACCTTCTCTATTAAACAGAAGACTTTTTCCTAGGAAAACCTTTTTCCTCCTGTGTGCCTCTTCAGAAGCATTATAAAGTTGCTGTGGAAAGCAAATGAAACAAAATGAAACCAAAAGTCTATCAGAATTCATGTCAAACACTGCAGTTAGTGTTAGAACTGGGCCCATTTTGTTTTGCTTTCTATGGTTATTCTTGGTGAAGGTGCAGCATTAATTCTCAATGGCAAATATTCCAAACTTCTCACAGAAAATGGTCACTAACTTCTTCTGTAGAAAACAGCTTCACTCTGACAACTTGCAAAGAGAGGCAAAATTCATAAAACTAATTTATTCACACTGTATGTTAAAGTGTTGATAGAAAAACTTAGGTTTAAACAAACTGCAGTGTCTTTTCACAGATTGAACTCCACACTAAGGAATTACTTTAACCTCTTTGTCTTTCCCAAAATCCATAGAAATGGGAACAAGGCCAGTCCCCTCATCCACAACACTGTACAAGAACATATTTTATTTACTTAGTTTAAACCTATGTCAGTGTCTGAAACATAAATGGACGACTGAAGGAAATAAATTATTCACCTTTAGACCCCGCTCTATGTGGAAAACACACTTAGAGAAAGGTTATAAAAACTCTGAGGTGTTGACCTGCAGTGCTGGGGAGCTTCACACCAGTGAGGCATCACCTGACATCACCTCAGGACGTGGGAAGACACAGAAAATCAATCTGAACCCAGAAAACTTGGGCTCATAGAATTCTGTTTGCTGTCAGTAAAAAATTATTACCTTCCATATGATGGTACCTGGAGATGTCAGGGAGAAAGGGTCAGGGCAAATAAACCAGATTTGTAATATTTTATTGAACAGCAGAAAATGGAGCTTTTGTTCATCCTGCTGCTGGACATAAGGTCAATTTGCACACGTGTAAATAAACTTTTGCATGTTTGCCACATAATAGCTGCTGTTCTGAAAATAACTCAGGGAATGGTGTCACATCACCCGGGGAAGACTGAGGATACAGAGCAGCGTGCTGGGAGCAGCAGAGGGATCTGAGGGCTGTAAATCCAGCTACAGCCACACAGTGAATTGTCAGTGGCTATTTTGTGCTGAGCCATCTGTTGCCTTGGCTACACTGCCAGCGAGGGTTTAAGGATGTCTGGAGGGTGTCTGTACAAGCTCCAGAAAACCAAAACTCTGCTCTTTGGAAAGAACAGACCCTGGCTTGCAGTGAGCATTGCTGTTGGCCTTTACACACACGTCACTTCCCAAGCTTTGTCCCAGGGATCATCCAGCTCTCTTTGACATGTACAGCCAGAGGTTTCTGTTCCAAATCCCAGTGGACACATCCTGCAGTGCTTTCCTCAAATGGTTTTGCTGGATCTGTATCACAAGTAACTCATCAGAGCCCATGGGGGGTGTTCACATTCTCCATCAGTGCCTTTTTTTAGAGTAGTTTTTAGGTGCCCTAAAATGGAATATTTGTGTGTAGATATAATTATTTTCAGTTGAGAAGTGGTCTTGCAAAAATTGATCACAGATCTGTTGGTGAAGTTTTGAAATGCTGCTCCACAGACTGCTTTCCATCTTCCAGAACTCTGGAAATGCGCTGAAAAACACCAAAACAGATTTTCATATGTTAAAATTGACTCTGTGCTGGATTCAGTAATATGTGTATTAAATACTTGTGCCTTTAAGCTGTAGCTAGACAAAAAATACATTGACCAAATCCTGCATGTTTTCAATTCAGCAAAACCTTAAACCTCTTTAAACCTGTCCATATGATTCAAAAAATGGTATGAAGCATTCACAACTAGAATTTTAGCTGTAGTTAGTCCTTTTTCTGCCTGTAAGAAGGATGTAAGGATGTAAGAAGGAACATTCTATCCTCTGTATTTTGTGTGTCATTTAGGTTTAAATATGAGTGGACAAGATAGTGCTGAAAAGCTGCAACTCCTGGGTCTGAAAAGAAGGAGTATGTGATAAATTGAATGTAAGTGAAATACCACAGACTTCACATTAATAGGTTATTCTTGTTCCTACCAGAAAAATGTGATTATGAAAATATTTAACTGAAGGTTTTCCTAAATGTTGCTATATGGTCCCTGAAGGTGTTATCCTTTTTTTTTTTTTTTTTTTAAAGAAAACCCCAAAACACTGCAGAAAGTAATGAATACAAATGAAACCTATTGCCTAGGAAAAAAAGAAACCAAAACAACAAACACTTTGAATTGAAAACTCAGAAAAATTGGCGTTTAAAATATTACAAATATTCCAGAATACTTATGCAGTAATACTTGTTGGTAGCTACCCACATCTGCAGTAAACTACTATCAAAGTAGTTTCCTTCAAAGGAAAACTTTTATGTTCTGTGTTTGAAAAGCTGCTCTGGATTTTTTTTTTTCCTGTCAAGCACTAAGTTAGAGGAAATAGTTTTAATTTTGTGACTATTTCAGACAACAGTAAAGCCGGACTCCAGCCGGAACCGGTTTCCACTTGGCGCTCATCATCTGCACCAGGCATCTCCGCGCGGGGAGCGCCCGCCGAGCCCGGCGCTGCCGTCCCGCCCCGGTGCCCATCCGGTCCCTGGTCCCGATCCCGGTCCCATCCCGATCCCGATCCCGGTCCTGATCCCGCTCCGATCCCGATCCCGGTCCCGGTCCCGATCCCGATCCCGATCCCGATCCCGATCCCGATCCCTGATCTCCGATCCCGATCCCGCTCCGATCCCGATCCCGGTCCCGATCCCGATCCCGATCCCTGATCCCGATCCCGATCCCGGGATCCTGATCCCCGCTCCGATCCCTGATCCCGATCCCGATCCCGATCCCGATCCCGATCCCGCTCCGATCCCGATCCCGCTCCGATCCCGGTTCCGATCCCGATCCCGGTCCCGATCCCGGTCCGATCCCACCGGGGAATCGCCGCTTCCCTCCCTCGGCCCCGGCTCTCGGCGGGCCGCCCCGCGCCCTCTCGCGGTGCGGGAGCGGAGCTGCACAGGCAGGTGCATCCCTGCATCCTCCCAGTCATCCCTGCATCCCCAGTATCCCTGCATCCCTGCATCCTCCCAGTTCTGCATCCCTGCATCCTCCCAGTCCTGAATCCCTGAATCCCTGCATCCTCCCAGTCCGGAATCCCTGCATCCTTGCACCCCTCCATCCGTACATCCTTGCAGTCCTCCATCTCTTCATCCATCCAACCCTGAACACCTGCATATCTCCATCCCTCTTCACCTGCATCCCTGCATTCTCCCAGTCCTCCATCTCTGCATCCTTCCAGTCCTGCATCCCTGCATCCTTGCATCCCTGCACCCCTCCATCCCTGCATCCCTCCATTCCTTCATCCTTCCATCCCTGCATCCTTCCAGCCCTGCAGACCTGATTCTCTGAAGCCCTGCACCCCTCCAACCCTGCACCCTGAATCCTTCCATCTCTGCATCCCTCCATCCTTCTGTCCCTCCATCCCTGCACCCCTTCATCCTTTCAGCCCTGCACCCCTCCATCCTTCCATCCTTCTGTCCCTCCATCCCAGCACCCCTCCATCCTTTCAGCCCTGCACCTCTCCATCCCTCCATCCCTGCACCCCTCCCACTGGAAGTGCTGCCACAGCCAGCTTTGCTTCCACATTAAGCTTCCACCCCTCTCTCTGACAAAAGCATCAACGAAAAAAAAAATCAGAGTTTGACTTATGAGCCTATTTGTCTCAAAAATAGTTAATTTTCATAGCATAAAGTTTTTGAACATGTAACCCTTCTTCCCCCCCCAAACATACAGGACCTACCATTGTTCTGAATAACTGGTTCACCTTCTTTCTTTTAAAGGTTTTCTTGTCACCATCTGAGGTGGAAGGAAACACTGGCTGGCTCAGCCTGTGTGAGGCAATTGTTTCATCGGGTGCCACAGTGCTGACAGACAGAGTTAATCCTTAGAATGGAAACAATATTAGTTACACAAAATAAAACCAAAAAGGAGAGTCAGACTGTAAGACAAAGCAGAACTCAAAATTGTGAACTACTGCAATGACTAGAAAAAGTTGAGACATTTTTAATCTGGCTATAACTTTAGAATAAAAAAATTGAATAATAGGGAAACAATAAACTTAATTACATTGAAACTGATGAGTGAAAAAAAAAAGAGCCAATCTGGCCAAAGAATTAAAAATAGATAAATGCATGACAAAGAAGTGGGCCATGGCAGTCTGTGTGTTGTGCTAAACATCTGTTACAGCATCTGGAAATAGAGGGGCAGTGGGAGGGATAGATGAAATGCAGGCTAAGAAATAGGATGTCCTATGGAACAAGGGGGTGAAACTGGGCCTGTTTTCTCTGTGTGCCCCAGCCCAGAGATGAGCTCCAAATTTAGTCACCCTTTCTCCTTTCACACAACCACCCATCTGTCTGGGGGCAGCTGTGTTATCTTGCTTCCCCTGCCTCCCATGGCAAGGGAATCTATGGGATTCCTCTCTGGCTGCAAAAGCCAGAAGTGGAAATCCTGTTATGGGGCAGCCTTTGGGGATATTCATGCCCCAAAGCGACAGCATGGAGCATTTCTCCCTGTTTCACACACTGCCCTTGGCTGTGAGCCCTTGTTTCTGCTCCTGAGACCCCTCACAGCAGGGAAGCTGAATAAACCTTGCCTCCTTCTAGGCAGCAGGAATGCTCACACTGCCCAAGGAAGTGAAATTCAGAGCTCCAGGAGCTCTGTTTTAGAATTTTAGAATTCAGTTTTAGAATTTGCATTTTGGCACAAGGTGCTGCGGTGTTACCAAGCATTTGGAGCAGTCCAGCCTCACATGCACAGTGCACTCTTCAATAATGCTCTTTGTCCAGAGGATTTCACAAGGGTGGAGAGAGCTGCCAACCCTGCTTGGAGCAAACCCTTCATTGCTGTTTTCTTAACATCCTAATAAAGTTCAGAGCTCTCACCCCAGTGTAAGCACTTTACCTGGGATAGTTGGCATAGAACGACTGACAGTGCTCATCTGCTTGAGGACAGAAGTTTTCTGAGGTGCCACCACGTGTTCTGAGAGGTTGGTGTCACTCATGAACTCGTATTTTCTTGACAACTGTTAAATAAAAAAGCCCCAGCATTAATGATGAACTGAGACTTTGGTTAATGTATCCTATTATATACAATGTAAAAACATTCAAGACTTTTGCAGATAATTTATAGTTAGATAAAAACTTTTCATTCTACATAGAAAAAAAGAATTCTAAACAAAGTTACAGAAGTAATCTGTGCTCTGAAATCTGAATTCCAAGCCTATTTTTGGCATAATACCATCAGACAACTCTATGTGTGATCTGCAAAGCAAAATGAAGTTTTGAAAACATTTTTCCCTATTGTATTAACATGCCCAGCTTGGCTGCTGCAAAGCCTTGTCACTGCTTTTTTGAAGCAGAAGAAAATCCTCTAACTCAATACACAGTGGGATCCCCACAGTTTAGTGTATGTGTTATCAAATTTCATCAAAAACCAAAGGTGTTACTTGGTTTTGTATATCAGTGCTTCTCAAAGCATGGCTGTGCTTTATCTCTCTTTTGCATAAGGACATGCAGTGTAAGACAATCATGACCATCTGTGAGTTTCTCTGTGCTTCCCCAGTCTTGGCTTTCTACTTCATTCATTTCACCTTTGATGATTCCTTCAAACATTTTTGATCAAATTATTTATGCTCCTTCCATGTAATTCAACAATCTGCTACTGCCTGGCTTTTTAATTCAGATGGGGCTTGTGTATCTAGAGGACATTTACTAAAATAAAATTCTCCTGAGGATTAAACTCTCTATAAAAGGGGCCCAGTGTAAGTTACATAAGTCACTGTAAAGATCCAGCAGTGCAATAAAAGCCCTTGGATGATCTATGGAGCGAGAGATGCCAGCACTTCCAAACTTCAGTCTGGCACCATTTAAGGAGCTCTGTTTGCAATCTTGCAATTTCCTAACAGCTGCATGTTCCACAACAAGGTACAAAACGTACAGGGCTCATCACTTTTGAAATAGCCCTGACTGTGAGGAGCTGCCATGAAATGTCAGCACAGTCAATTGCCTCTCCACAGGAAAGCAGCTTAACCCTCCCCACTCAGTGCTCCTGTCTGAGCTAACCAGGCTTCAGAGTCTGCAGCCTCAGAGCTCTGGTATCTGTCACCAGAAGCCAGGAGAGATGATCTGATTTTCTCACTGATTTGTTTCCTCCACAGCATCTTGCATGTTTCATCCGTGGCAGGGCAGATCATCTCTGCATCCTGCATCCTTCCCTTTATTGGCAGCTGGAGTTCTCTGGGATATGTTATTCTTTTTCTAAGGAAAGGAGTAATGTCCTCTTTTTCATGGATTATAAAACTCTACTCTAAATCAGTAACATACACTTTTCATGTCAGTGATAGAAATATCAGCTGCTGTCTTCTCATCAGCAAACACCACACTGCTTCTTTTTGTTCTTTTTTTGGACCTTCTCATCTTGACTTCAGGATGAGGATTATTCTGTGGAGCAGTCTCCTCTGATTCTGCTTTTCCTTGCTTTGGTAGCACTGCTTCCAGATCAAAGCTGCAGGAGCAAAGAAAGAAAGAAAGTACAAGTTTCTGAGTGATATTGTAGAAGCTGCTAGTATTCTTATGTCATTTCCCCATGAAATATAAATGCAGGTCATTCTTTCCTTCTACTTTCTAGGCAGCCTTGCAAACTGCTGGCAAAAAGTATCTGATGTGCTTCAGCAGCTGGCAACTGGAGATACAAACAAAATATCTTCAAGCAGTGTGACCATCCTAAAATGTAGTGAGGAACATAAAACATTAAAATGAGCTCAAATCGCTGTTTAAAGATTTGTGCACTAGCTTAAGAGCTCCTAAACTGAACAGAGTAGAGCTCACATGGCAAGTTGATGTGTGGTGATGGTGGTGCTGAAAGCAAGACCTGCTGCTCTGGTTGTACAAGAACCAAAGTGGGACAGAGTATTGCCATCTCTTGCCATGCTTCAAATGCATTCTCCTATTTATTTCACCAGATTGGACAAGAATGCACCTCCCTTCCACCTTCTCTCTTCCTCTAATTTTTACAGTTTAAAAATTGGGCTACTTCTAACTAAAAAACAACAACAACAAAAGAAGCCCATGAAATTGGTGCTGGCTTTATTTTGGTGCTGCCTTTACTCCCTTCTCAACCTTTGGAACATGGGACTGAACTTATGTTACAACATAAAAATTGATAATCAAGAAGTGTGGTGATTCTGGTGACCTGTGCTTCCTAAAAACCAATTAGCACCCCAAGAACTAAAAGCAGGTGCACGATGCTGTTGCTTCAGTGGGTTTGTCTGGTTCTGTCAGAGGTGTCCTGCTGTACTGCAGCACACAAATGATGTTTGTCTGCTCCACCCTTCTGCAGGGGAAGCTGCAGGGCAGCAGCAGCAGCAGCCGCCTCAGGAATCTCAAAGTAGAACAAGTGGTGTCCTAAGAACCAACCCTTTCACATTAGGGTCATGCACCACTGGATTTTTAAAAAGCGAACTACTCAAAAAGGGAGATCAGATGTTTAAAAAATAATCAAACACTACTCAACAAGTTTGGAAAGAAGTTCTGTGTGGCTGAAGGATAATTTATAAAGTGAGCAAAACAATTTGTGGATTAAAAAGTTATACCTGTGATTGTTCTCTCAGACTAAAAGCCTTTTTGTTTTCCAGTGTTGCAGTGTTGCAAAGCATTTTACAATGCTGCACACTTTATTAAAATCTTCCACCTCCTTTTCAAGTTTGTAAAAATTGTTCCTTTCCTATTCACATTTTACAAACAGGAAGATGCAAATTAAGTTAAAAGCTCTATAAAAAGAAACTTGTAAAAAACCCTAGATCTTGTTAAATTTTTGAAAAGTAATTTAATTTTCAAAATAGTTATTTTCTGAAAGCGAAATGTCACTGTTTTGTTTTTTCAATGAGAGTTGAACACATTTTGTCTATTAAGATTGAAACACTGTAGTTTTCAGCCTGGAGGAAGTGATAGCCACAGTTAAAAATAAAACTGATGTTGTCTGAAAAGGTTGCTGGTGGTCTTCACTCCTTTTTAAAATTGTTTTTGTTTTGTTTCATTTAACTGATTAAAAACCAGAACTCTATTTATTTGTATTTATAACCAACCTTTCTGAAGCAGGTTTTTTGGGAGTGCTGCAGTCTGAACTCATGGAGCACATGGAGATGAAGGATAACTGGCGGTAGGACTTCAGCATCGACCTCGGCCGCCCGACCCTCTTGTCATCAAACTCTGGCTACAGGATGGCAAAGAGAAAGCACATCCTGTCAAAACCCCTGGATCTTCAATTCACCCTCCTCAACCAGGCCTTGAAGACTGTGCAGGTGTTTAACACTTGCATAAAAGAAGTTGTCTGCTCCCATTAATTACTCTGACTTATCCTCTGTCTGGGTGAATTCTTACTCTTCAAACTTCCCAGACTCAATTCACAAAGTACATTCTCTGCAAACTTTTAAATAGGTTGGGTTTTTAAAGTGCTGGTCTCCAAGAGTACTTGAGGGTTCAAGCAAGAGGCAAGATTTCTGATTGGGAATTACAGCCTCTTTTATTGCAAAATAAAAACCATATTCAGATAGATATATAGAATTGTCATCATGCAGGTGTATAATACAGCACATATCCAAAATTTAAGTTAGAACCTTGCTACTTTTCCCCCTGTAACAGAAGAAATAAATCCTATTACAAAATCACCAATGCTGAAAGCAACAATATAAAATAATTTCCAAAGTAACTGGCATTTAATCACAAAAAAGCAGGCAATGTCATTCTTGCTAGCCTGCACAATTCAGATAGAATATTTTATTCAAGAATTGTCTGGAGAGTTTGTGTTCAGAAGTTATCCCTCAATTCCCAGATATTTCAGTTTGTTCTCAACTAATATTTATAGTATTATACACATGACAGGTTTTACTTCACAACACAGCTGGAAGTGGCTGGCACAGGGAGACATCAATTGCAGATCAAAGCCCTAAACCACTAAGAAAAATTACAGAGAACAAATATGAGAACTTGCTTTTACTTCCTCAATAAGGCTGAAAAGACTTGCAATTTTAAGTCTTAATAAAATATACTCAAAATCTTCCAGAATGAGGAATATTTGATGTGTCAGAGGATTGAATCAGCCCTTGGATGATACAACTCAGATCCTACTACATTTAGATCACAAGAAAACCCATAAGAAAAAAAAATAGCATGCTTTTGTTTAGAACAAGAAGTGTGTTAAATAAAGAGAAACTGGGGTAGAGGTTAAAAGGAGAGTAATACCAATTCTCTGGTTCCATATTGTTTTTCCACTTTAACTTTCAAGTGCATGAAACATTCCTCCATCCGGTCATGGAAAGGACGAAGATTTTCAGAAACTCTTCTTTCATGAATTTTAATTCCAGCCCCAAGGAATGGTATCTTAGGAGGAACAATAGAAGAAAAAAGGTGAGACTTTTCAAGAGGTCCAACAACCTCTCTGGCTCTGTTTAGATTATCTGGGAAATCAACTGCAAAACTCTTCCTGTGACTGGCATGTGGATTTGCCCATTGATCTCAGCTTGGAGCAGCAAATAAAAGATGCAAAAGGCTAATGGAAAATGAGCTTTCCCAGTAAATTTCTGAAAAATGTTGGTTGCCTCACAGAGGCTCTCTTCTCTCTTCTATGTATTTTTTAATGTTATGAGATTTGTGCAAAATACTTTTTAGCTCCCCTTCAGCCACTAACCTTTTCTAACTGCTTTATTTCAGCTTTTAACCCTTTTGCATTAATATCTGGAATTTTTGGTAAAACCCACTTAGATTCCATGCTTCCTTTCTGTGTTCTGACTCAGTAAATACTGTGAACATTGGTCCACCCATTACGTTGATCATATTTTATGGAAGTGCAAGTTCAGTGTAACTTTTAAAATCATGGTATTAAAGCCCATCTGTTACAGGTCTGTTTGTCCTCTTTAGAGGGATTTGCAGGGATAGGTAGAAATTACCCCTTATTTCCTAATGCCAGATGGACATTGTGGTCAGTCAATCCCACTGAACTCACTGAGTGATTCTGATGGCCAGAAAACAACACACAGAGCTGTGGTGGGCAATGACACAGGAGAAACTGTAAAGGTACAACTCAAATAATAACCAAACTGGGATGAATCAAAATGAAATAGGAAGAAACTTCAAAAACAATAAGAGAACAGTACAAACAATTCCAATAAACTATTTGGAAGAGTCATTTCAAGCTAAGAGAGGAATAAATAGTAAATTTTTGCTGTTCCTCATTTATGAAAGAGAGACAGAATCATAAAATTATTAAATAGTTTTGGGTTGGAAGGGACATTTAAAGGCCTTCCAATCCAACCTCTTGCCATAGGCAGGGGCATCTTCAATTCTATCATGTAGCTCAGAGGCAACCTGACCTTGGATGTTTCCAGGGATGTTTTTAGTAAGTACAAAAAATGAGACATGGAACATGAGGAGAACCTTGAGCCATTCATTTCTGATAGTCAAATCCCAGATGAACTCTCACTATTTCTAACCATCCTTCTATCTATCTATTGATAACAATGATTTCTATTCTGGACTGGTTAATGGAAATAGAATGGATAATTTAATGGGTTTTTTCTGCCCCATTATCATTACCAGGTCAACAGAAAGAGCCATTTTCCCTTGAATCTCAGCAAAAATAGAGTATTTTCTGCTACCACCTTCCATAGGTGCACTTTCCTCCTTGAGGACAAAAGGGTTCTGCAGGCTGGTTGCATTATCATGCATACACTGTATATAAAGTAATAAATAGTAAACCCAAATAACAGTGCTGCCAGTAGAGGGAGAATATTCAGTTCTCCTCTGGAGATACAGCTTAAAAATATTTCCTAGTAACCTTCCATACTATTTGCCACACAGAAGACACATAGCAACAATATTGAAGGGTCACTGAACATGAAAATAATTCTTGAGAGGAGCAAACACTCCATTAATGTTTCTATGAAAAAAAAAATTCCACAAAAACCATGTACTCTAGGAAAGTGTTGTTTCCCAAGAGAGTTTCTGACATTTGCCAATCCCAGGAATTCATGAAATCATTATGACTTTTGTCGTGCTCTTAGTTTTCTCTTCAGCAATACAACCCAGGCTGGAAATCCTGGTCCTTTTAACCATAAGTGTAGCCTGCTATATGTGGCTTTTGAGAAACCATTCCAGATGATGTGTTCTACAAAATACCTTTCAGGGGTTAAAAAAGAAGAGTGGAAATGACAAAATCACTTCAATGCTGTGTTTCTCCTGCTAGATAGGGTTGGAACAAAGGAACCCCTGGTGAAGCCCCAGTGGTGGCTGTCAGTGAGAAATTACCTGCCAAGCAATCAGATCTTTGAGTCTGTTCAGTTTTTCTGTATCCTCTGGATGGTGTCTGATATATTCTTCTGTAAAGAAAGCCTTAGAAAAAAAAATAAATAAATACAGTCCATCATTTTGACAGGTAAAGAAATCAAGCATCTATCCACAGAGCCCAGCTGGTGCTCAGAATACTGGTCATCAAAGAGGAGAGACTCATGCATGGTCCTTAGCCAGATGCTGCTGGTGATAATTTCTCCCTCTACCAGTTGGGAACTGAGGTGCACTTCATAAAAAGAAGCATTTGGACTTTATCCAGCACTGCATACTTTGAGACCCTTATTATGAAACCAAATTATTGTTTCTTTTATTAAATTTACAGTGAAACTAAAAAGGCACAGATTTGAAGTGTCATATTTTACATCAACTGATAACTTCAGTTATTCTGGTTTGCTTTCAAAGACAGAGGTGACCAGGAAATGAGGATGTGAGGATCCCTTAACTGATGGAATGATGGCTTTCCTATGCCCCATCTTCACTTTAACAAAGGGTATAGGAGGATTATGAAATGATGAACCTGAGAATGCTCTTTGCAGTGATTCAAAAGCTCCTACCTTCTCATATTTAGCAAAGCCACCCATAACAGCTGGATCAACAATTCCATTCAGAAGCATGGAAAGTGGATTAATAGGGAGGTTCTCATCACTCTGGTACTGGTTAATCATCATCAAAATCTTTTCATTTGTCGTGGACATAGTCTCAATAGCATTCTCTAAAGGACTAATTGTGCACTGTAAAGAAACAAGAACAAGAAACTTCTAAGTTTCATAAAGACATAAACAGATCTTTTTGGCTTTATGAAACTCATGTACATGAATGACAGTTTTGCAACTCAGCAAACCCACGCAGACTTGTTCAACTCTGGAACTATAAATCAGGCATAAGATATATTGATCCTGCATTGAGCAGTAGAAAGATTAAATGGAAATAACAATGGTTTTGTATGTATATAAAGAAGTAACTGTAGCCTTGTTGATAATTTTGCAAACTGGTTTGTACATGAGGATTCAACTGCTCCAAATTGGGTGGACCTGGCATGTTAATACTCACCTGTGATATGGAGACCACCTCAAACCAGCGCAGGATTCCTGGAAGTTTGTAGGCTGTAACAAATGATGTCCTCTCAATCCACATAGACTATTAAAAAACAGCAGGAGAAAATGATATTTCAGGATTGAAACTTTAATATTTTTGCCTTCTGAGATGTCAGGGTGAAACAGATGTAGATGGAAAACATATGCATATTTTAGCATAAAAAGACACTGCAAACTAAGTCTAGCACAGTGATGTGAACAAATAATCTTCTTGATTCAGACTAGGAAATCTCCAGGCACAAAGCCTGCACAAAGCAGGGGAAAAAGAAAATTACCCTTGAATCTTTTAGTCTGTATTCCTATTTTTGCCATTACAGATGGAATGGCTGTCATTAAGTGACAGAGCTCTCTCCTCTACCCAGATTATATTTCCTACCTCCACATTCAAAAGGTAATTCTGCAATTAAAAGCAGTAATGGCCCCATAACAACTTGCCAGCATTCTGACTTTTTGTTCCCCGCATTTTTCTTTTCTAAACAAGGCTGGCTGTTGGTATTTTCGAATAGTTTGCAATAGCCACTGTTTCATTTACCCTGCTGCTCCTTCTTTCAGTATCAGCTCAGTGAAACTGCCAGTACTGAGAAATACCATAACAGAAGTAATGAAGACACCCCAGCTGTCCCAGTTTCCACCTCTTTGAAGGAAACATGCATCTTATCTATTGTCTTCAGCAATGAAAACATCAACAATTCAGTTCTTGTAAAACCATTTCAAGGTATATTCATAAATGGGCCCAAAACACTGTAGTTTGCCAAGGTGCATCCTGAGTCTTGACAATACATTCTGGGATGTCAGGGTAGAGTTTGTGTCTGAAGTGTTGATTTAACAGCAGGTAGGAAGCTCTTACATGAAAGTGTTGACTCTGCTAATCAGCACACACCTAACAGAAACTGTACATTTTGGAAAGAAATGGCTTTTCTCAGCAGTATGCCAAGAGCACAGCTTGGATGGGATGCTTTTCAAATCAAACCATAAAATACCAGATACCTGTAAAATAAAAGTACAGACACTCACCCCAGTTTTGTGCTTTACACTGAGAAGTAATTTATGGTGGTGTAGATTTCTTAGAACATTTGAAGAGTGAAGGCCATTCCTCAGCATTCCACCAATAGGCATTAGTTCTCTCATGAGGTGAGATTTCACAGAAAGCAGACAACACTCACCTCATTGCCAGGCTGGCAGCTGATGGAAATGTTGCAAACTACAAGCAGCAAAGCATTTGATATTCATTTACCTGTCACCTCAATCTGTAGCAGAAAAATTACTGCTTAACACAAACATGCTGAACATGTTTAACTGCATAATGTTTACCTGCAGCTGGAACAGTGATGTATAACTAAGTACACAGGGGGAGTGCTGAAATAGAGAAGTCTTGCATTTGGTTTTTGTGATCCAGATCTTAAAGTTAAGGTGTCTATAATGAGTAATCTGAGCCTAAGGAAAGAGCTAGGATCAAAATTCAGTCACAGTTACCAGAACTACATCCATCACCTTGTCGTTAATTTACTTACAGCAAATTCATTTTCAGGGTCAACAGATCCTTTTCTGACTGGTCTTGAATAGTGGAACCGCTGCACGTTGTTTGACTTATAAAAGCTGAAAGATTTTTAAATGACTATTGTAAAATGCAGAAACCAGAAATTAATGGATCTCGTTATCGCAGAGAAATATTTCATTTTGAGTAGCTGACTTTTTAATTAAAAGTAAATTTACTGCTCAGAAAAAAAGGACTTTACTGGAAACTCAGAAGGCAACTACTTTACCTATAAATCAGGGTGAACACACAGTATTTTACAAGTATTAAACTTCAACTTGGGACTGGGTGTATTTCCCAGGTATAAAAATTCAAGAACTTCCAGATGAATGTTCAAATCTACAGGAGGACTAGAAGATATTTTCTCTCTCCTATCTTGCTGTGGCACGTGCCCTGCTTGCCAGCTTTATCCTGGTTTATGAAAGGAGTCTCTTTCCTTCAAAAGAACTGAGTGAGCAGAACAGGGATTTTCACCTGGACTGGAACACAGCACATGACAAAGCAATTTAATCTTGTCAACAATCCCTGCTCACAATGCGGAACAACACTCAACAAATTAAACAACTGAAGCCATTAATAATGATCTCTTGAAAGAGATAATAGAATGTATGTAAGTGCCTGTAGAGGGGTATACTAAAGTAAAGAATCCTTTGCAAATTCATGTTGTGGTCTGTTCTATTCAGCTAATGTTTCATTCTCCATCATTGTGAGCACATCTTTCCATAAGCTTTCAACCACTTGGCTTTCAGCACACAGGGACTGCAGAATTTTGGTCAAGTATTTTGCTGTCCACAGAGGAATCTCTCCTTCATCTCCTTTAAAGATGAATTACATTTAAGCCCCTATTAAGTAAAAGCTAATGTTGGGGGGGCAAAAAAAATCTCAGAAATCTCTTCCAGCAAAACTGAACCATGTTTTGAAAGCCCAGAAAAACAAATGGAGAAGCCCCAAACATCTGAGTTAAGCAAACCATGATATGTTAGTTCATAGGAAATAATGATTTCTGATCTAAACCCCTTAGATTTTCTTCATCAGTAAAGAAAAGTAACTAAAAATATTGTCACACTGAGTCAGATCCCTTTATCTGAAAGGACAGATATTTTGAAGCTCTTTGATGGAATAAATGCATTGTCATCTCCTACTGTAACGAACAATTAAATTTCCAATAAAGTAAACTCATAAAAGTAAATCCTTAAGCCCAGATGTAATCAGCAGCTGAGACTTCTGCAGCTGAGACAAACCATTACAAAATCTCCCCTATGAGCAGGGATTGTGCTTTAGGTGGAACATTTTACTACACAAACTGAAGCAGTTTGAAGTGTGGCTGGCTCTACATCAAAATCTGGTCCTACAGGACCACATTTATCATCTGCCTTTCAGTTACTGATTTTAAAATGAATCAAGTTGAAATTAGTACCATCATTTTTTGTGGCTTTTTGGGTTGGGTTGTTTTTTGGTCTGTGTTTGTTTATTTTAAAATCCTGTCACACAAGACCTGTGCTTGGAACTGCTTTATTTACTTTGGTGCATGTGGGAAGGTGATTCTTATTTTTCTAATCTGAGCCAGTTGCTGCTTCAGTAAAGATTCCATAGGGCTGCAGACCAAGGGCACAACTGGTTTGGAAGCAGCCCTTGGCCAGTCTGTTCTCAAAACACTTTGGCCAATTCATTTCCTTTCTTCCTTCACAAAATCCATAGCACCAGCAGAAACCATTTTGCTGCCGTGTATTCTGCACTGGAGCAGACAAGATAAAACAAGATTCCATCATTCCAGAGCCTACATTCAGCCACCCTCACTGCCAGTGCCCTCCAAGAGCCTTCTCTCCAGACTTGTCTGAGAAGCTGTGTTGGGAACTCAGTAACTTTGACCCAGAGCACAGATTCCACCTCCCTGCCCTGCACGAGTGATTTCTTCAGTGGTAGGTGGGTGCAGGCTCTTTCATGGAATTCCTGGGGAGTTTCCAGGACAGACTGGATGGAGCTCAGAGCAATGTCCCTGGGGGGTTGGACTGGGCAGCCTGTGAAGGTCCCTTCCCTCACAAACTGTTTTCTCATTCTATGAATGCATAAATCAGTAAATTCAGACAACAAAAACTCCAAGATTCATTGGCAAATGACTGAATTAACAAAATAATGATTGTCAGTTTAAGAATATGGACTGATTTTCATTATACTATCTAGAAATTCACTTACTTTATGATTTGATCAGGCACTGCCTTATTTTTGAATCTAGGTTGCTCCTCCAGGACTGGCTGCACTGTAAAACATTGGATATCTGAAATTGTGAAAGTTAAGGGCATGTTATTAACTACTAGCTTGACATACTGTAGGCTGCAGGAGAAATAAAAAAAAATCAAAAGAGACATTTTCTAATGAAAAATGTGAAGTGTCCAGGGTTTCATTTCTGGAGTTTCCTTGGCCAAAAAAGGAAAAATCTGCCAGTATTAACCAGTGAATACATATTAATTCTGAATTGTATATTTTTATTATTTCTTGAGCTTGAATATCTGCAGCTGAATTTATCACACTGACTCATTCATTAAATTTTTAAGCTCAGGCAACTTACAAAAATAACATCAACCACATCTGATGTTAACAGTTTCACTGTTTAGCTTAAGGCATGCATAAAGTCATGATGGTTAACACTTCGTTTTGAAATCTGTAACTGAGCAGCCCTTTTACTTGAGATTTCCTTTTTCTATAGAAGTGCTGTTCTTAAAATGGGAATACTGTATTTATAAGTAAATATATCACATTCTTCCATATTTCAGTATGTTTGAAACTCATGCCCTCTGGTTAGATCCTTTTGCATAAGTGCAGAAGTAGTGCCTATCTCCTGCTCCTTGCAAATAGATGAGCAAATTCTACCTCAAGGAGCAGCTGTGTCCTCCAAGAAAAAATTAATTAGTTAAGAGACAAGACAGGATTGGGAGGGCCTGGCTTTCAAGCTTAATTTTAGACAAGCCTGTAATATTCCCACTTCAGACCCAACAGTGTGAAAAGAAAGTAGTCCCTTTCTCCTCCAGAAAGTTCCACCAAAATGGACTTGTATCTGCTCAGTCAGTAATGACTCAAATCAGAAGAAAAAGTATAATCAGAGTTATTCTAACCAAGAAAAATTGAGGTCATTCTACAAGTTGGTTAACAACATTTGTAAGTTAATTTTCCTAAGAAAATTTCTGAGGTGCTTAGGGCATGTTTATGTTGCCAAGAAATGGAGGTGATACCAAAGTGTGGTGCCAGTCAGAGCAGTGCTCAAAAACATGAATTTATTATAAAGACATAACAGCTATGAATGTGAGGTGACAGAAAATTTGCTGCTTTAAACTGGGTCTCTTCAAGTGTGTGACACTGCTTTTGCCATTTGAAGAAAATAAAGCTAAACCATGTATGAACTACAGCGAATTTTCTTCCCTGAAGGGCTGTCAAACCCTAGCACAGGCTGCCCAGGGAAGTGGTTGAGTCACCATCCCTGGAGGGGTTTAACAGACATGTAGATGTGGCACTTGGGAGCATGGGTGAACAAGGTTTATGGCTGGACTCAACCTTAAAGGTTTTTTCCAACCTAAATGTTTTTATGATGGATGAAAGAGACAGACTCCTTAGAGCTGCCAGAAAAACAGTAATTCTCTTAGGAACAAACCAGATAGCACGTGATGGATGTGTAAGCAAAACTGCAAACTGAGCTGCCATGTCAGTAAACTTTCAACCTTTCCAGGAAATCATTGTTTCACTCGTATAAACTCATGCTAAGAAGGTTTCCCAGTGTGGACACTGCTGAAGGCTCGTGGAAAAATCCAGATTTTTCCCAGGCTGTTGGCTTTCTCAGCTCCAGCTCGGACTTTCCCCAAGCTGGGGATTTTTCTCAGACACAAACCAGAGGAGGAATAAACACCTGTTGTTGATCACAGAGCCGTGTGTGTCTCACGATGTTTTGCATGTTTTCAAAGAGGTGTTGCCTTCTTGGACCAATGAGCCTTTTCTGCTTTGTTTTGCACAATCTATCCTATATAAGTGCATGGTTTTCCAATAAATGGCTTCTTCCTGCTGCTGGGAGGGAGTTGTGTGTGTTGCTGCAGTGTTTGCTGTTCCTAATCAGACAGGGACCCCCAGCCCTCTGCCACCTCCCACGTGTGCAAGGATACACTGGCCAGGAGAGTTCCTCACGTCCTCCCCGGGCGCTGCGGTCGTGTTCATCTTCTCAGCACTGGGAAACTGGCTCATCAGCTGGGCCTGGAAATCCTCCCTCCTCTCATACTCCTTGCCACGGTAGATGAACACCTTGTTCTGCAAGCAATGGGAGTCACTGCCTGGGCTGGGTGCTGCTGAGGCAGGAGCTGCACTTGCACGGGAATCTCATGGTAACCACAGCAGGGTCCAGATTTTGGAATGGGTGTTTCTTTCTTCTGAATATTAATCAGCTCTAAAGCCAAACACTATTTTGACCAGGTGCTGGAAAGCAGCACTGACTCTCCAGAGACTCTGGATTCAGATTTTTATTATTCAGAAACAGTAACACCAGCTTATAATTTCACTGTTTTCCCAAGGCAGTTTTGGCCTTTAAACTTGGGAAGCAGGGCCTCTCACTCTTTCCAAGTGTGAAGAAAGCCTCCCTATTAATTACTGTGTGTAAGAGAGGGCTATAGTAGTCAGAAATACAAAAAATTCAGGTTATTTTTATGGTCTGAACTCATGTACTACTGTGGTTAGAACAATGACCTTTTAAAAAAATACAGTACAATCCAGTTGTGCACCAGTTCCCAAGCTCATCAGGTTTCCTTGAAAAGACAGAAATCGGGATTTCCCTCATGGTAGTCAAAACCAGAGAAAAGTAAAGAAAAGAGAGTAGATTCAGCATATTTGAATAAAACCAGTTCAAACTTACCATAGTTGTCCTAAAGTAAGAACTGCTGCCATTCAGGAGAAAACTCAGAGCAGCACAAGACAGCTGGAATGAACATGTCAGCTCAAAGCATATTAGAGGTCATACAAGGAATCTGGACATTGATCATGAGGAAAACAGGAAAACAAAAGGAGAATGAAACTAGATGAAAAAGTAAGAATTAATCAAGTTTACCCTTAGAAATGTTGGGAATCCTTGGCCATAATATCCAACAGCAAAATAGTCTGGCTTAGGTCTCAGAATTTTCATGATGTTTTCATAGAACTTTGCTTGCTGGATCTGAAAGCAAAACCAACTGCAATTACTCATGTTTGGGGGTTTTATCTATGCTTTTTTAACCTCTACTACACATGCAAGAGCTATCAGCTATCAGCTGATGAGCCACAGCAATAATCAATTTCTACACAGGATGCTGCAGAGGGACATTAAACAAGTTAAGCTTGGAACAAGTTTTTCCATAAAATACCAAATATCATCTAGGTGTATGTCTGTGAGAACACAGCACTGCAACTTAAACTGGCACAAATATCTTTAAATTCATGATAAAAACAGAGCAAAAGAAGCTTTTTTTTAATACACAGCATCATTCAAGAATATAAAGTTTTGATTCCCACAGATTTTCTGAGGAAGATTCAGGGATATATATTGAATGAGCCCTAAACATCTGTTAAAACATCATACAAACATGAAGTACTGGGAGCATAAAATATGTTTGTGGGGGGTGGGATCCTTTTTGGATTCATTCAATTTTAATGAAAATAAATAACTGAGTATTTTATTTTCCTTCAAAATTTTCCTTCTACCCTTTGGACCTTGGTCTGATTCCTTGTGCTGTAATATTTCCTCAGTGCTGATTAAGACAGAATTATTCAGGCTTGTGAAGATCCAAGCTGCTAAAATTCAAAGAAAAATTTAGGAGCAAAAGTTCATCCAGGTGTTCCTTCTACCCTAGGGCAGTACAGAGGCTTCAAAACACGGCCTTTAAATTTCCCTAGGTGAAAACATGTTTATTTCATCTACAGACATTTCAAAATACCTCAACAAACAGATGTTCATGCAACTTTAACCAACAATTATTTATGAACCTTCACTTTATCACTGGATTGCTACAGTGAAACAGGAACTCTTGAACACATGAATTAAAAATCCATTTTAGACCACAAGCTCATAGGCAGCTCTGCTGTTTGATAGTTGAAAAGCACTAATTTCTGTGACTGCAATAATTTGAAGATCTATGTATAATCTTACCAAGTTTTGACTTAGAAGTTCATAGTCAAAAACCTCCTTTTCATATTGCTCTGCAAGTTCTTTGCATAAAGAGATGGCTTCTTCCCACATCTGCAATGCAACCACACATTCAGAAAGTAAATCCAGTCCCAACAAACAAGTCTTCAATGCATCAGAGTTTAATAAAACTGCAGCTTTATTGATTATGCTGTCTTTAAGTGCAGTCATTTATTAACTACACATTTAAGAGTGGAAGACTCAGGGTAATCATAAACTTAAGGAAAGCAGATTAATGTTAAAAAATAAAAGTGTTTTACGATTCATTATGGGAAGGAATAAGTAAACCTACTTTATTATTCGAGTAACATTTTTTAAAAATTCACCTAACATTTCAGATACATGCCTTTCAGATAACCTCTCAGATTAAAGAAAGAAAAAGACTAAATCACTGAGGTGATAACATTCAGAACATATCCCATGTACAGAGCAGTTTCTGAGGGGACTGACACCTGCCTGTCCTTAAAATACACACCATTTAACAAAATATCCTGCAGAATCCGTAATCACAGGGAGCCTCATCAGCTAAATAACTACAAGTCTGAAATTTCCACTTGCCCAGGGTAGCAGCTTCTTTCTTTCCCCACAACTTAACAGCTGCCTGTAACAATGAGTGTCACTGAAAAACCAGGACTGCTTTTCTCATCTTCTGTGGGTCCTTCACTAAAGTGAGGATATTTCTCAAATTCTGTGTCCTCACCTGCTCAGGAACAGAAGAGATGAAGGGGTCCCAGAGCAGAATTCTGTGCTGCTGAGAGGACAGTGCCAGGCACATATCAGACCATTCCCAGGTGCTGCCAGGGGCTCTTTGGCCAGGTACTCCTGACCCTGACTGCTGGGTGCTGCCCATCAGGAATCCTGAGGGTTTGGCACTCCTGGGACAGTGGCTGGGCACTGCTGCAGTGCAGTCACTGCAGATGCCAACAGCAAACCTGAGAGGCTGAAGCTGAAACTTTCTACCTTGTGAATTATGGGAAGGGTTCCTTTTGCAAGAAGCAGTAATGAATTTCCTTCCCCCTTCGTACCTTTGGTTACAGCTGAACAAGACATAATGACTTAAAGGTTGTATTGGGTCATGGGATTAATTATCTGGCACTGCAGTTTCTTCCTGCTTTCTAGTCCTTTGCTTTATTTCCAAAATTCTGAGCTCTAATGCCATTGCATTGACAGGTAATTTTATTGACATTTTTTTTTGTCTTTAAATGGAACTGAACCGAGGTACTGAGCATCAATCTTTTTAAGTTCAGGATACAATTCTCAGTCCTCTCTGAAACAAATGTCTATTTTCAACCATCTGGATTTTTTTGAGATAAGAGCTGAGTGGTTTAGAAATGGAGTCTGCATAGTTCATACTCTTTTCTTTGAGAGGGGAAGTAGATTCACCATTTTTATTGTATTTTGCTGATGCCTGACAGAGATGCTTGTGACAATGTGCTGAGACATTAGCCCTCTTTTCTCTGTGAATGAGGTCATGGAAAGAACATCTTCCTATGGAACAGATATGCTCTGGGAATAAGCCTCCAGGACACAATTTTCACTTGACCCACATTTCAAAGAGGCTTTTCCTCACAAATGTTTTTATACAGGGCACATTCATTAAACACAACTATTCAGAGTAGCACAGCAGAGAGATTTGGAGGGGAAGAACTCTCCAGACCTACCTTTCCTTTGTCAAAGTATTCTATGATCTTTTCATACAAATTCTCTTTCAGGTGCCTGTAGGTCTGTGAGCACTGGAACTCTGTTGACATGACTTGGGGTGCACATTGTTCATCTGACCACTGACAGTGAGAACACATCAAAAAGAATTTTCAAGTTCAGTGTTTCACATCAAAGCCCCCCTCCCACGAAATCTGGTCCCCTGGGCTCTTCTAAATCTTCCCAAGTCTTTTTTACCCATCCACAGACAAGCTGGGATTGCATTCACTGCCTCTTCAGACAAGTGCTGTGTTTCATGTGATAACCAGCACTAGACAGAATATCTAAAAAATATTTTAAAATGTTATACCTGCCCATCCTTGCCCCACCTACAAATTTTATATAAAAATCTAAGTGAGAAAATTAGTTCTTTTTTTTTTTTCCAGTGGTGTCATCTTGGCTGACTTGATTTAGATCCTCTGTATTAAAATATTTCATATACTATTATCTTTGTCTATACTAATACAGACAATGTATCTCATATTTATATGATCATAAAAAATCAAAATGAAGTGTAAGCAAAATAGCACAAATTTATATAGTTCTGCATTAAAGTAAATTCCATAAGAAATATCAGATTTTTGCTGACAAGCATTTAAATTTGGAATGTCCCCTTATAATGGAAATTGATCTTACTGACCATTTTAATTGATATTGTCCATTACATTGGTAAAGAATGATAGGTATAGTGAAAAATAATTAACTACCAACTACAAAAGAAAGCAAACATAACATGGTGATGTAATTAATATTATTTAAAATTAAAAGCTAGATGTCCCCTTGTGATAGCTGGAACTGTGCTTAATTTTCCTAACTTTTATGTTTAGGATAGTAAGAAATTAGCAAAAGGAAAACTACATTTGTACACAATGTTCTCACTGTAAAGGAAAACTATTTTTTCTACCATATTTAGTTTCAGCAATATATGTCTTTTAATCATCTACTGGAAATACAGTTTCAACAATTAATGTTAATTTTGTACAGCCTACTGCAGTATTTCTAACTAGAAACTTGAATACCCCTGTGGAAAATAACTCAGAGATTAAGACATTCACTTAAGAATATCAAATTGAAAACTGCAAAAGCTTAATTACATATTGAATTTAGAAAATCTAACCTTCAAGAGCCACGTGTGGAGGAGAAGGGTATATGCTGCTTCTGTGTAATTCTCACAATCTAAATGAAGATCTCGCAATTTATACAAATACCTGATAGAGGAGAGAGCAAGGATTAGACTGGAGACTGGCATGACTGCAATAGTGAGTGTCAAAATGTTCCAGATAACAGGAAACTGTGGATGTCAGACTGTGACTCCCAAAGAGCCTTCAAGGACACTGGGGTGGGGGGGCTGAAGCTCTGGGCATTTTCACATTTTGCTGTGTCCTTTCTGTGTGTGAAACTTTGTGCAGGAAAGGAGGAGAAGGAGCCACCCCTGCCCTGTGGGCAGCTCCTCAGAGAGGAGGGATGGCTGCACTCCAGGGCTAAGAGAGCCCAAAATTCCTGCAGCACTCCTCACCTGCAGGCACGTGTTCTTCATGCACACAGGTGCAACCACAGCAGGTCACAGGAGGAAGCACAAAGGGGAAAACACCAGCCCAGAAAGACAAAGCAGTCCCTGCACAACTGGGAGGTGTTGGGGGCAGAACAGCTGTAATAAGATGGATTTTCTCCTTGATTCCTATGGCAGCTTCAACACTGTCACTGCCCACCATGGGGCTCAAGCTACATCTACAGCAGCCAGGAAGAAAATTGCATCCCTTCCTCCAGCTCACACCAGGAGTTATGAGACCTTTCTGGGCAGTCCATGATGCCCCCATTCCCAGTTGCCAGCCCAACAGAAAGTTTCCAACAGCTCCAGGGTGAGCTCTGAATCCCCTCCAGGGCTCATTTCAGCTGGGATTCTGGCCTTTCTTCTGCAGATTTTGCAGGAGGAGACAGGCAGGGAACAGGGAGATTTTGAAAGAGCAAGATCTGCTGCAGCCCACATGCAGAACTCTTGGAGACAGCAAGAGGCCATGGCACATCTGCAGTAATTTGCCCTTGGAGACAGGAGGCCATGGACATCTGCAGGAATTTGCCTGTGTAGCTGCAGTTCCCACAGAAAATGCCTCAGCTGCACCCTGCCTGTGGACTGCTGCATTTTGAAGGAGACTCAGCAGACTGGGCCATTCTAAAAAACCAGAATTCATTCCCTGCCATCCTAAATGTGTGATACACCCCCCCCCTTAAACCTCAAACTTTTCTGCTCTTTCTTAATTTTAAACAATAGACAATGAATGCTGAGTGATTTGATCAATTAAAAATGAATTCTTATGGAAAAAAATGCTGCTGTTGAATACATAGCACAGATTCCCAGTTGCTGAAGGCTAAGCTAACAACTGAGTGAGAATGCAGATGAGGACAGGGCTGCCACAGAGTCTTTTGGGATGGTAAAGTAACAATAAATACAGAAATCCAAGCACAATGATAAAACCAGAACTCACAAGACAATATTAATGGCCCTCTCCAAAAGAGACCAAATAGATTGGTTGCCATACCTGATGTACATCTCTTCACGGTTAATGTTCTTGTAGAAATTCTAGGGACACAAATATTTAAAGTTACCTCCTAATGTCCTTTAAGAAAATTATATATATACACACACATAAACTGAGGTTTTGCTTTCCTTGGTAGTTAGAAAGCATAGACAGCATGAAAAGTAGATTATTTACAGACTATCTGAAGTTTAAACTTGGAACTACTTCTTCAAATAATATTTTTATTAGTTATGTGCATGGTTTTATACATACATATACCTTTCCTAGTTCAGAATGGGACCATGCTGAAGGCTTTTCTACTGAAGAAGAGGAAAATATGGTTATCCAAATCATGAACAGAATAAACCACGTGCTCCAGCTACACTTGGTGGAAGCTGGTACGTATTGAAGCAGATGTGTAGCACTGCAGTTATGCAGCAGTGTTGTGCAATACCTCCAAAGAGGCCAGTTCCACAAATAAAACTCATTTTTTGTCCCCATGACATGTTTGCAGGAATGCAAGCTGCTAAGGCTGTGCTAAATGTATGACAAGAATGGTCTCTTGAAGAGCTGCAGAAATTCCCACCACATTACACAGTGATTATTGAGGAACAAAGAGTGTGTGAGTGTAATACCTCAAAGGTGGCAGAGGCTCCTCCTCAGCTTTGAGGAACTTCCTGGAGGAAAAACCTCTCTATGTGATATCCTCATTACAAAACAGGAATAGAAAAGAAGACAGAGTGGCCTAGAATGGTAAGATGAGAGCCTCAAACCTCTTGGCACCCGAGTGCAAAGGTGCCTTGCAGGTTTCCTGCCCACATTTGAAATCTGTAACTATTGAGATGCTGAAGCAGCAAGCTCCTCATCACAGCTTGACTCTGTCAAGAGCCCACTGTCAATAGCTACAGGCATGTGAGCAGCAAACTTCCTTATTTATACACAGAATCAAAGTGGATATAGCACACAAATCAAAAAAAGCAAACGGGCGAGCGTTGCTCTCACACACATCTATCCAAAGAGAGATAAAAATCTCTTGCCCCAGAGTTTAAATCACTACAAAAGGTTGTCACCCGCTCCTGCCCCACTGAAGATTGACCCCCATGTGTAACAAAGGGGCTGGAATGCCCTCCCCTCTCAGCCAGGGCAGATGTACCAGCAGGTTCACGGTGCAGCTCATGCGGTTGTCCTTGCTCTCGTCGCTCATCACAGCACGATAATCCAGCAGCCTCTCCAGGAGCCCCCTCACCAGGCTCACAAAGCTTTCCACCAGGCTGGAAATGCCAGGGTGCTGCTTGGCACACTCTGTAAGGCTGCAAGGACAGAGATATAGGGACAATTATAGGGTAAATACTGAATTAGGCCTAAATCAACTGCAGGATGCACTGGAAATTCCCTCTGTGAGTTGGTAATTTAGATATTCAGAAGACAGATAGCATATAAATCAAATGGCAAAAAAAAAAGAAAAGAAACTTTTACTTTTCCTGTCTGAAAATGACATTGAATTCAAGGGTGTACCCACTACTTCAGGATAGAGAAATCTGCATCTGTGCTATCACAAGCTCAAGTCTCTGAAATGTCCCACTATTGCAATAAACACTGCACCTTCCTTTCCTCAGCTTACAATGCAAAAATGCTTTCCTTCTCTTTGTACTGTTACATGTGAGTAAAAGTTCAAATGAACAAAATTTACAATTTTAGCTCAAAAAAGACATCACCAGAATATTTTACTTTGAGAAATAAGAAAAAACAATGAACTTTCTGCAGATTGAAAAGAGCAGTTTGATCTCTTCTGATAAAAATATGGAAAAGGGAATTTTATATTTTGGTATCATCAGTTTCAATTCACATTAACAAAACATTAGCATATACTGTTTCTAAAAAGTGCTAAAGTGATTTAGGAGTAGAAATTTCACTTTACTGTCAGAACTTTGTTTTCAACATTTAACTGTTTAAATATCATTAAGTGATTACCTGCATCTCATTAAGGAGTATTTTCTTTCTTTGGCTTAAAAGAAATAATTTCTTTCTTTGCTTTTCTTTTGTCTCCTCTACTTAACATTCTGGCTTTCCATTGGGATCCTCTCTGACAAACTTTTTTATCCACATAGTATATATATTAGTATATTATATAGTATATATATTTATATGGACACATACATACATATATTTTCACATGTATAATTATAAATACAAGCATTGGGTCAGGCAGAGATGCAGTTAATTTTCTCTAAGGCAGGTCTGCTTTGTGTTGGTAGCTGGGAAGGCTCTGACCTCTTAGTGTTCAATTATTCATTGAACTCTACATCATTGTTTTCCAGACATCCAGGTAAAAAAAAAATCAGTAATTTTTAGGCACAATATTTTTTTAAACTCTAATTAAAATGCATACTGTTTTAATTAATAGCAACACACTTTTTTAAACTCATAATTATTTGAACCTTCTTCAGAAAATACATATTCATGTTGACTTCAATTGCAAAGAAATCCTCCAAGCTCTGGCCTAGAATGGAACCTCTGCAGAACACCCAGGATTAAAGTTTCAAATCAAGCAAAGTAAAAGCAGCATCTAAAGTTTATTCCTTGGATTGTACAGCTCCAGTGGAGTTACTGTCCTGCACAGAGGGAATGTGTACATGGATGTCTGAAAGAAACTGATATTGTACAAGACAGGAGGGACAGAGGCCAGCAGATAAAACCAGAACACTCCAATTGCTCTTGTCTGACTGCTCTGAAACTGAAATATTTAAATCAATAACTGACAATAAATATATAATAAATATAAAATACATTGCAAATGGAATGGAAACACAACAGGGGCTGAAGAGTGACAGCTGACAGAAAAGGCTGGAGCACATTGAAAGATGTTTAGGGGAAAAAATAAGAAAGCCTCAGAAAAACATAGGAGACTGGAATATTTTACAGGAAAATTGTGTTATTTTACATCTACAAGTATCAGAAACAGTGTGAGACACTAATGAAGGAAAGTACAGCCACCATTCCAGTGACTATTATGGATTTCTGCCACAGGTTCTCCTGGAAAAACAGCAAACAAGGCAGGGCTGTGAACATTCCCTGACTGCACAATGAACACGAGGCACCAAGACATCACATTTCTTCCCAATACAAGCAGAAAAACATTGACATAAACCACAAGTTATTGCTGGGTCTCACCCAGCACGAAGTACATAACTCCAGTCACTAAAGAAAGGTGAACCAGAGTCCACATAAAAAACTACAAAAAGAACAGGAGAGAAGAATTCCTGTCTCTTGAGGGAAGATTCAAAAAGTTGTATTGCTCAGCTTTATACAATAATCCCAATAAAAAGGACCACAAAACTTCAGAAGATTTTTTTATCCCCAGGAGGGAGCAAGAAACCTTTGAATTTTCAAACAGAGCTTGAAAAAAATAGAAAATTTTAAATAAAGAAAGATTTGCAATAAAGTTGGAGAAAAACAACTGCATAGCATGGGCCACTGCAATGATGGGGAGCTGGAAAGCTGCCAAGTGCCATTTCCTGATGTGCCTGTATTAGGAACTAAAATGTGCCAGAGCTCATTTTCTGAGCCTGAGGGCAAGGGGCACGGCACAGGTTGTGTCCTTGGAGCTGCACTGATCCTCCTGCTCTTCCCAGGCAGGGCAGCCCTGTCTACTCTGCTGCTGAGAACAACTCCTCAGCTGCCCCACATCCCCCAGCTCCCCTGGGCACTGCCCAGGACAGGGCACAACCCCTCAAGGGCCACACTCACATTTAGGTCTAGGGACAGTGCTTAATTAAACTTCTGCTGAACCTGTTTAGTTAGCTTTTTATGGGCATGGAGAAGTTCCCAGCACCCACCAGCGTGGGCAAATGTTGGTTGCAGAGGTGAGCAGCTGCCCAAGATCTGCCTTCAGGTGACACTGGAACTGTGCAGCACTGCAGACACTTACAGGAGATCTGCTGATGAAAAAGTGACCAAATGAAGAAATCTGGAGGCAAATTTAACTGGGTCTCCTTCCAGCTGGAACAGGAAGTTGGGGACAGAGGCTTGAAATCCCTGCTTTGAAAGTTGTAAATGCAGGAAAACTAAACTGAGAGAACAGATCCTACCACAGGCAGGTCATCAGCCTCTGCTTCAACACTCCATCACAAGTGTCATTTAACAAAATCTGGAGATGGGAAAAATTGCCATCTTTAGAAATGTGGAAACTTTGAACTTGAGGCCTTCTAGAAACTGGGGCAGTACCAAGGGGAAAAAACAGATATGTCAGAGCAAGAAGGGGGCCTTGCAAAGGCAGGAGATCAAAAGCTCTGTGCTGTGTTTGATGACACTCCTTGACTGCACTGCTCAAAGATGGGGTTTGACTGGAGAGTGCCACTTTCCAAGAAAAGTGCTGGAATGAAAGAGCTAAGTGCAAACAAGGCAAGCAAATAATGTTACACAGCTCAGGAAGAGTGAACTTCAAAGGGTCACATACACAGGATCTGAGGGAAGCTTTGCTCTTTGCATAGATAAAGTCTCAGTTTGGACACTCTCTCCAGATTTAAGGCAATGTAGTATTTCAAACTAGATGCAACAATGTTCAGAAAACATTCCATATGATAAACTGAAATACTGGGGTTGTTTACCCTAAAGGAAATCCTGAAGGAAACTAGACAGCAACATTCAAATTTGATAAAAGCTGCTGCAAAAAGAAACAGAATAAATGATTCTTTATGTCCCCTGTGTGTGTACCCAAAGCCTTCATGGCTCATCTGATGAGAGATGTGACTTTGAAAAGATTGCTACCCCTACCCAGAAATGCAACCCATACAGGGTAGCAGGCTTTGAGGGAAAAAAACATGCACAAGACATCACAAAGGCTTATTTAAATTCAGACTTGTCTGAATAAACTCATGGAGTCCAATTTAGATATATAAAAATGCAGGTTAGGTATAACTTCATAATTTAGCTGAAGCAGAAAACAGTGAAAAGCAACAAGGAAAATAATTTCAATGAGCAAACTGCAGTGCAAACCAGGTGTAGTGAAGCATTATGGTATTTCCAGTCCCTTCATGAAAAAAGTGGCTAAGATTCTATTTTAGGTAAGGTTACCAACCTGAGAACTGGGAACAATAAGATAGAAACACATCCTGAAGGCATTTGTTCTATTTATTGTCATGCACTACTTACATGGACTCAAACAGCTGCATGTAGTGTTCATCCCCTCGTCCTCCTTCCACCTCATGATCCAACTTCAAAATGATTTCATTTTCAAACTAACAAAGAAAGAAAAATCAAAACACTGAGCAGCTATCCAGAGGTCAACACACTCCAGCATGGCATCAAAAATGTACCTTTGATAATCATGTCACATATTCCCCAGGGTAAAATGCTTAGGCATATTCTGGTCTGGGCTTTTAGCATGGCTGAAAGCCTGGACTCAGATTTTCACAAAGCGTCTCCCTGCACTGGGCACGTGAGACACAAGCTCAGGGTCTGCTGCAGCTCAGACAGTCTCTGTGCCCATGCAAACAACTGCACCCTGTTCATTAGACAGAAAGATCTACCTCAGGGCTCTTGAAGAGTCATTAACACATCAAGAGGCACAGGGAGAGCAATAGGGGAGACCTACATTGAAATACAGCTCAGTTGCTTTACACAGATCTAATTATTAAAACCACTGTAAAAATGACAGAATTCATTACTGTGCTAATGCAGCAAGTTTTCATGTTCTTCTTTGATACAAAATTTCACACAATTGTCAGTACACGAATAATTCTGTTTCTCCCTGGAGTGTTTCTGTGTAATTGAGAGCTTTGGCAGGCTGGGATCCAGATCATCCCATCAGAGAACTGGAAGCCTCTCATGGTACAAAGAATTACTGTGGTATTTCAGATACAGTACTTTCAGATAACTGCAGTAGAAACTATTTTACCTTATTTCAATATATCCTCATCAAAACATTCAGCTCTGAGCTGAAGAAGCCAAGCCAGGGCTACACAGAGGAAGACAGTCCTTCCTCTTAGAGCACCAAGCAGGTCACAAATTTCTTCAGTTTTAAAGAATATGACATTCTAAATGAAAATATGTTACTAGATGTACTTCCTTCATATAGGTCATGATTCAAACTCTCCACCCAGAAAAATGATTCATCATTTTTCAAGAACAAAAGCCAAACTTTCCTCTCTTTCCCCAAGTGTCCAGCCCAGGTCTGTTGGCCACCCTGATTCTGCAAACTGCTCTTGAGGCAGAAACTGAAGCAGCTGCTGCTTCTTCCAGGCTTTGAAACAGCATCTTGAGCAGCCAAACTTCTCCACTGCTCACGCCAAGAGCAAAACCTGGGCTCAGAGCAGTGGCAGTGCAGCTACACTCTGCTCTGGAAAGGGGCAGGGAGGAAGGAGCCATTTCCATTACTCTCAGGTTTTGCTGCTCTAATATTAATTCTTTCTCTGCAATTAGAATACAAAAGAAAGACTGCCTGTTGAACAGTACATACTACATTAATATTAGAGAGTAAAGAGCCATCGTTGAAAAATAGCTTAACAGAAAAAAAAAAAACTGCTCTGTCTCATCCTGGTTGAAATAGAAGTTTAAAGGGCTCTGAATTAATTTTTATGTGCAAGCAGGATCTGTATTAGTATTCAATGTGGGTAACACAGGTGGACAAGGAAACATTGAGCAAAAACATCCAATCCAGCCATTTTCTGTGGGCTTACTGCAGTAAGACAAATCTGTGAATATAGTGCAGGTCAAGCACCAGTTAAATCCACCTCTTAAAGCCTTCCTAGTACTTATTCAGCAGGTAGAGAATTGATTACTTCTCAAAGAGGCAATAATTTCACATTGCTGGATCTGAACAAAAAACTCTTCCTAAGCATCTTTGCTTCAGTTTCTCAACAAGCTGTAAGAAGAGAAAAAAATTAGTTGCTTGCATCAAAACAAATAAAAAAGTTGGCAGAAATATAAAAGAAAGTTTTAATGTTTCTGCACATCTAAATTAAGCTCTGGAAAGTGTCTCTTTCCTCTCACTTAAACAGAGTGATTGTCACTAATTTGGCACCCAAATTCAAAGTTTAAACCCAAGTTCAAAGTTTAGCTTTAAACTGTCTTGAGTTGCAATACAGGATGTGACCAGAAATGTGAATTCTGTCCCATCTGCTGCAGCCGGGTGGGGCAGTGACCCTGATCTCCTGGCACATATTATCTGCTAATGGGCCAGCTTTAAACCAGCTGGGCAATCATCTTTATCTTTCCACAGCCCATCCTCCCTCCAGGAGATATCTCCTGTTAATGGTCAGTGAGTCCCAGTGCATGACTGATAAAATTACATCATCCCACTGGGAGATGCTCCAGCCAGGGGAGGAGCCAAGCCTTTCCTACCCAGATAAAAACTGAGATTTGGAACATCTGAGCAGCCTTTTCCCACTGGATTCCAGAGGAAAGCTGGACCTTTCCACATCATCACTGGACCTTCAGAGGAAAACTGCACCTTCTACAGGAGCACTGCTCCAGCTGAACCACATCTGCCACTGCAGGAGGATGCAGCCACCATTGAATGGGACTGCTGCCAACACCCTGACTGACTGATGGGTGTCAACTTGGATTCTGACTCTGTCAGTGTTTTGGGATTGTTTTGTAATAACGTATTTCTATTTTAATTTTCCTAGGAAAGAACTGCTATTCCTAATTCCCATATCTTGAGAGCACCTTAATTTCAAAATTATAATAATTTGGAGGGAGGGGTTTACATTCTCCATTTCAAAGAGAGGCTCCTGCCTTTCTTTACAGACACCTGTCCTCCAAACCAGGACATAAACCCAGCTGCTTCTCTAACAGGTGCAAGGAATCTCCCCAGCTCTGAGCACACCTCCACACCAAAGCACAAAACACATCCATGTTTTCCATGTGGATCTCTGAAGCACCAGGCTGTAAAACTCAGACCCTGCTGCTGAGATCACATCCTTCTGAAACCCCTACACATAACAAGGTTTCAAGGACTGAGAGGAAGAAATGAGGCTGTTTACAGCAGGTAAATCTGTGCCAGAGGAGCTGGCTGAGGACATCTCAGTCATTGTCAGACACTGCCACAGAACCAATGTCTGTCCTCTAGCATTGAGTGTGGAACCCCAAGCACACAGCAGCAGCCAGCACTGCTTTCTGACACGGTCCCCCAGCAGTCAGGCAGAAAAGCAAACACAGAAAACTTCCCCAGATGGCTCCAGCAATTGGCAGAACCCACGAGAGATACTAAACTGAAAACACCAAACACAAACAGAATGATTTATTTGAAATATAAACACAGATGAATTAATCTTTCCTAAGCCAAGTTAAATCTGCAATGTAACTCAAATCCATGTTTATTTTAATGATATTTTAATTTTCTCTGGAAAGAGCTAATTTTCCTTGTTTCTTTATTTATTTCTTTACTTTTTTAAAAGCAAGAATTTTTTAACTCCTGGCCTCAGATCACAGTTAGAACAAGCAGAAGAAGGTCTCTTGATGAGAACAAGGTCTCTTGATGATGTGTCTTCCTTTGGGAGGTCTTAATAAAATGCACAACCTGATCTTTCAAGGAAAGGCAAGGTAGGTTATCAGCATTTGGAGGATGAGACTTTTTTAACCCTGTGTGTCCAACACATAAGCAATGAGCTTCTCTTGTGATTTGAAGGAGAAAGGGATCTATTTCCAGGACTGAGTCCATCCACAGACACTGAGAGATTAATAAATTGGCTTTCCAAGATTCCCAGCTCTCTGAGCTCATGATAGGCAGAGCCTTGATTGCTAAAATTAGTAGATATTAATGGCTCCCTCTCTACATCTTCAATTAGAGTTAAAATTACGAGCTTATGTAACGCTGCTCTGGTGAATGGAAATTACATGTGCTAAGTAGAAGAAAGGATTGCAAGAAAATGTCTTACTGTGTCCTACACCTACATACAGATTCCAAACCATTAAATATATTTGTAGAACAATTCATTCTTAAGACAGCCACAGGTGGAATTGTGTTTTCTCTGGGATTAGATGATTTCCTAGAAACAGCTAAATAAAATTTCTTGCTTGATAAGTTCAAATGACTTGACATCCTTACTGCCTGTTTGTTGTGTGCATATAGCAGGGCACAGCCCCCAGCCCCAGCACACCCTCTGTGCCCCCCAGAACAGAGCCCTGTCCCAGCACAGCTCCAGGGATGTTAACAGACACAGGATTTTTGGGAAAGGTTATTGAATCATGTGGGAGGTACCAGACAAGCTCTGGTTCCTGTGCTGGTACAGACTCAGCTCATAAAGATGTTTCTGTTTGTGCTTTTTTCCCCCTTCTTCTCTCATTAGAGAAGATTAGATTAGAAATAAATTATTTATATTTTTAAAGTTCCACAAAATTATGTTTTAAATGAATGTCATTCTGGGCTCCTGAGTGCCCCAGGCACTCTTGAAATAACATATTGTCATTCTCAAAATTTTATACTAAAGCTTTAAAAAAAATCCTTTATACTACTGAATGTCAATTTGCAAATGAAAATTGCCCACTACCAAAACCTGGAGTTTATGAGTTTGTACATCCAATAATTATCCATTCATGTAACTTATTTTCTCCTTTTAAATTAAGGTGGTAACAATTTTAAAACATAAAACTTAATATGCCTTTAAAATATGTATTTTTAAAAACTTACCAGAATGGCTAAACTTACAGAGGTAAGGTTTTTTTTATCTTAATTACCTCATGCATAGCAACAGGGAGGATAAACCCACATGATTCTTGATGAGCAAATGATCACAATTCCTAAAGCAGAACATTAGAGTCCAATGAGACTCAGCTGCTCAATTATGAAATAGTTTTTGCACCATCTGATGAAAACTCCCTCTTTTCCTTAAGCTGCAATAAACCAAATGTCCTTGTTCCTTGGCACTGTAAAATACCACCCAAAACTTATCTTTATGGCAGAGAAGTGATTCAGTGGGCACTGGAGTGCCTGGCCTCTCCCAGGCTCCCAAGCTGCTGCTCCTGTTAATCAGGCAGGATGACTGATGAGTTTTTGGGATTCCTGGGCTGCACAGATCTGCGTGTCCCTCCCAAGAGATGAGGTATAAGCCGTGAGCAGGAAAACATTTTTAAGAAGGCAAATATAGGACTATCAGGACACGGAGGGAACAGATGCACAGTAACAAAGTGGTTTTTAATCTTGGCCTTGAACCAAAAGCTTTGCACTGTGGAATACAGACCAAAATGGAAATTCCATCTGCTCATTTGTTCCACACTTCATTGACACAGAAATGCCCCAAATGATTTAAAGTATTAAACATAGCTGGGTACACGAGATATTTATATTTACATGGGTCTAAAATGATGCCTTTTTGTTTGTCATTCTCCCTTACACAGACTGTCCTGAATTAATTATTTGTGTAACTACAAAGCTGAATATCCAGGTTTATGATTTACTGTGGGAGGCAGAGTGCAAACACAGAACAAGGTGAGTCCATGGCCAAACAGCTCGAGGAGAATGGAGATGTCAGACAGGGATGGATATTCCACTGCCCAGGCAGACACAGCAGGCAGTGGCAGGAAATTTAGATTACAATCCCTAATGTCCTGCCCCACATTCCCATTTCTATTCCATCAATCAAAACTATTTCATAGTAGTGACTTAAAAATTCTTTTTCCTTTTCAAAATCACTGCCAAAAACACTCCAGGAATTTCAGTCTATCACAGTGATTACTTTTTCTCACAACAAACATTTAGAAAAGTTACAGTTTTCTGGTAAATCTGATAACATATATTTAACTATTCACTGCTCCTCCTGTCAGATATTCTGCATTAAAACCTGGAAGTTTTGGCTTACCAATATCCATGTCAGGAAGGTGGATAAGGAAATATTTAGATTATAGAGGATCCCTAGAGGTCATTTAATTCTATCTCCTAATTAATTTCAATGTAAGTCTTTCTACTCAGAACATTTTCCAGTAAAATCCTTATAATTTGGATTAAGATCCTGCAATTTCCCTGGGCCCCTCTTTGCTATTCCATCTATTTGTTGCTGTCATTGCAACAAGTTCTGCCTAAGTTGAACTAATTCACTCTGGAGATCCTACACTTGCTGTTTCTTTGGTTCTTAATATTTGGGATTTCACTTTGTGTAAGCAGAGAAACTCACTTGGCAAACATTTACCAGAAATACTGAGCATGTGGCATTTAAATGCATTTCCATGCAGAGCATTTGTAATTACCTTTTTGAATTCTCCTGTCCTCTGATATTCACACAGCATCATGTCAAAGAAAATTGGGATCGTGGCTTTTCGTAGTTCGACTTCTGGAATAAGAGTCATTTCCAAGATGGGCCCAACCATCCCTGGGATAAAGCAAATTTTATTCTGGCCTGAAACAAAACCAAAAATTGAATATTTGAGGAGCAAACCAATTATTTTTAGGAAGACATCTAGGAGCTGCAATCATTTAAATTAGTGTTTAAGCCACGTGTGTTGGTCAAGTCTTATAACTCAGTCACTTCATTTCTTCTCAAAAGCTGGGGGCATGTGAATGGGTTTTGTCTCCTTCTAAGGTGCCAGAATGCAGTGCCAGGAATAAGCAGAAATGACAGGAGCTGGTATTTTCAGTGAAGAATTCAATTTTTTAGTTTTTGACATCTCCTTATAAATATTAGAGCAGAAAGTAACAAATTACCCTAAGAACCTCCCAAATTCTACCAGCAGGAGAGCAGGACAGGGTAATGTCACATGGAGTAACCTTTGTATGAAAGAGAAACGCATTACAGGCTTTTAGAATTAAATTACACATTGCAACAAGGAATCAAAACCAAGCAAGGCATCAAAATCAGGAGCAGGACCAGAAACACCATCCCCAGAACTCAGCTGCTGAACCCCCAGGGAACGATCTTGTGGGACCAGGGTTCCAACACCCAAACCTGCAGAACACCTGGCCAGGTCCCAGGGGTGCCCTGATAAATGGAGCAGAGCACAAAACCCAAGGAGCTGTGTGAGTGTCACTGCTGCCTGAGCTTGTAAGGAGACAAAAACCTTCTCATCAGCAAGTGTGAGACTTGCTCCAAACCAAGGAGTGTTCTGAGTCTGATGTCCCTCTCTGATGTGTGCCCTGTGAATTTTTAATACAGATGCCACATTAAAATTTTCCGAGATAAAACTAATATTCTACCTAAATTCAGTTAATAGGAAATGATCCCAAAGGAGGAGCAGCAGAGCCTGGCAGTGTGACAAATGTAGAAATGTTTTTTGGAATTTTAATCAAAACAGATTCCAAATCTGAGTCTCCTAATTTTCAGAATCATAGGTTCAGGCGAGCAGTGACCTTCTCAGGGAAAATTAATCCAGTCTCAGTCCTGCAAAATAAGGTTCTGAAACCTGATTTCAGTCATGTTTGAAACCTGAGAGAAGGTTGTGAGTTCTCTTTCAAATACAAACCTGGCTGTAGTCCAGCTGTATCTCATATTGGCTCCAAGCTTAATCACAAGAGTGAAAACATATTTTAAGTTCAAATAGCAGAAATATTTACAAAAGCACTTCATGTCAGATATTTTTCAATGGAACAAACATTATGTGACAGATTCAGGGGCAGTGAAGCTCAGTTTGCTACTCACCAAGTTTGTACCACATGTCACGGATAGCAAAGCCAATTAAACGTCTCATATCTCCATATCTGGGAGGAAAGGAATATGAAAGGTATTTTTATTGTTACCTTTTTTATCACTTTACTACAAAATTAAAGATGTAAAACAAAGGATATATTTTGCTTACTTGTTCTGGATTTTGTTGTATTTTGCATGGGAAAAGTTTTCTAGCTGTAGTGAATCTTGGGTAATAAAAGCCACAGCCAAGTGAAAATAGTTGTTCCACAGCTGTAAATTGAATATAAGGAAATTATAATAATTTTGAGGAAAGCAGGAATAATATTAAATGATGCATAATGCAGAATAATTCATGAAACCAAATGATGCAAGCAATATGAGATTTTTATATTATGCAGAGATGTACATCGTTAGTATTATGCAATTAGCAGAAAAGCAAGAAAGATGAATTTTAATAACCACTACTACACACTTGCTCTTAATAACAGAGCAGCTGAATAAATATTGCTAAAAAAAGATTCACATGAGATTCATTAGCCAGCAACATTAATCCCTGAACCAAAGCAGGACTGGGGGAACATGTTACATGCTGGTGGATCTTAACAAACTGGAGCTGAAGGCACCAATGTAATCACACTGCATCTGAGCACCACTTCAAAAGGCATCTCCTGCCTCCTCTTCGGGTACTAATTCAACAACCATTTGTGTGAAATTCCAGTGTCATTTGTGAAGAGCTCTCCGCATGAAAGAAGGACAAAATACACTCCTAAATAACAGCTGATAGTACTGAGCCTGCACTTGAAGCAGACAAAAAGCCTCTGTGCTTACAGTGCACAACCCTTAATTCCTGAAAGCAAATTATTTGTTCTACACACAATCAAGCACTTCTCACACACTGGAAGTGGAAAGGAAAAAGAGAAACTTCCCTAGGAAACACAAATTTAAGGAAGGAAATACAATTTTCATAAGCTTTTAGGCAGTCAGCAGCAGCTTTAAACACTTAAAAATGCAGCTGCAGCTAAAACCGGTGGTAGGGCTCAGTGAGAGAGCAGAAGGCAATGGGAAATCTATTCAGTGGTGACTCAAAGGATGGAACTAAACACGGGACAGAGCTCTTCATTTTGTGTGGTCCAATACAAGCCTGGGTTGGGACCCCCCAGGGAACTGCCTGGAAACAAAATGCTCTGTCTGAGCTGAAGTGGCCTCTGTCCTTTGCAGCCTGGAAAACTCTGGTGTGCAAATACCCAGGAAAAACAGATCCCAACACACAAACCCCCACCCAGAACCACAGACATTTCCCGTAATAAATACGTTCTCAAACGCCCTCTATAATTTGTAGATGATGCTGCTGTTAATTTATCCTCCCCTGGAGGCTGTGCCCAGCAGAGCTGCCCCTCCAAAGCCCCTGGAGGGCTCTGTGTGAGCACAGCTGGCCCTGCTGCACACAGCAACCCCATTCTGCAGCCAATGCCCAGCCTGGCTCACCAGCACAAAGCTTGTTTATACCTGAAACGCCAGTTTCACTCTCTCACCAAATATTTTAAGAGGTTATTTTGACCAGTGTGGAGTTCTCAGCCCCTTGGAACTGTTTATTGATGTGCAAGGCACACACCCTGTATGTATCAGCTACAGCAGTGAAATGGAAAATTTCTCAAATTGTTCTAGATTGTGGGGAGAAAAATGAAGGCTTACTCCTAAATGGTGTCTTATTTAATTTAATAGCTCCAAGTTCAGTGCCACCTTTGTCAGAGACACACCCTACAGGCTCAATCTCCTTATTTATAAAATACTTTTCCTTCCATCCTCAGAATACTCCAAAATTGCTAAAAGATGGGATCCTTTCCCTTTCAAAATAATATTCAAATTAAGGACTCACAAGATTTTAAGCATCAAAACCAACTTTAAAACTCTGCGAGACAAAGCAGTCACTCTCAAGTAAAACAATATGGAAACAGATTTTAAAGATGCAAAAAATTATTCTTATGAGACACATTTTGTTTTCTCTTAACCCCACAATAACATTCCAAGGTGTTTTGGACATCTGTTGAATTGGAAAATGTGGAATTAATTTAGCAGGAAATTTCCAGCAATCTCACAAAGAAAAGATTTGGGAGTTATCCTAAAAAATCATGCAGGTGTAAAGGCTGCAGCTTCCTCCTTCATACACCTCTGAAAGATGACATTTGCTGGTGGAAGGATCAAATATGAACATCAAACTCTGTAATTTGATAATTTTCAAATGTGCAGTACAATATATAATATATAAAAATATAACAGTTTTATATTTCCAATATAGTTAATTCCAGCCAAATGTCTCAATGGTTCCACTCCCTATTAACCTCTGCATTGTTTCTGCAAAGTCTATCACTGTCATGCATACATTTTTTGCAGGGTATTTTCCCTCTGTGTATCTGTAATGCACTGAGGGTTTTGATTTTGGGGTTTCTTAAAGAAAATTTTAACATAAAAAATAAGCTGCACAATTCTGTTTGTGATGTTGAAAGACATTTCATTACTGCTGAGTTATTAATGGAGCATAGCTCATGCAAGAGAGGTAGGAAAACACCAAAAATAAGCATTTCCTTTCAAATCACACTAACATTAGATTTTGGACTATGCCTTTTATAATAAAATTTGGCGCCATAGGTGATTAATATATGAATTACAATCGCTATAAGAGCACAGATACAGAATTCTAATCCTTTCTGATGCCCTGTAGATGTAGTGCTAATGGAGGGAAGGGAGGAGGAGCAGGAATCAATAACATTTCCAGAGCAGAGGCTCTGCAGCAGCTGTGCCCCAGCACAACAAAGTGGTTTGGGTTTGTTCACCCTGCCCTGCCCCGAAGGTGTCCAGTGACATTCCCAGAGGAATTCTGCACAAAAGCCAGAGAGGAATCCAGTGGCACCAAGGGAGGGCACTGTCACAGGGCAGGTGAGTTCCTGCATGGAGACTCCTCCTGAGCAGAGCAGGACTGCAAACCAAAGGTGGAGGTGACAGTGACAGCAGAGTGAAAATGCTGTGCCCTGGACAGAGGCAACACCTTGCAATGACATCAGCTGCCAACAGAAACAAAAATGTCCTGGAATCATCCTATCTACCACAGATGGCATCTTCTCAGAAGCTGTTGCAATAGCATGAATGCATTGCAGGAGTACAGAAAATCGAAGTTTGTGTTACAATTAAGCCAAAGACACCAGGGTGACCTTTTTCAAAAATATATTCCGCAATTTTTAAGATTTTTGTTTCTTTGTTAAGCCTCTTCTGAAGAGCCCATCTCGACTTATGCACCTTAAATCCAGAATTTACACCTTTTGATGTTGTAGCTGTTCTGCTGCCCTGCACAAGCCCAGCTGCAAAGCAGTGGTCTGGACATATATTGCTAAAGAACTGCTGCTTGATACAAACCAGCAAAATCCCAACATTGCAACATCTTTTAAGAATGGCTGAATTTCCCTTGCCTTTACCAGGAGAAGCTGATAATGAACCCTACACCAGCAGCACTCCCCACCTCCAGAGAAAAGGAAACATCAAAGGCAGCCCACAACAAATCCTCTTACAACTGCAGGAGTGCTCCTGACTGGGGGGCACCAGTGTGTGGAGGTGTGGGGACACAGAGGACACTGTGCCTGACACAGTTCTGCAATCAACTAAGAGAATCCTTAGAATATTATTTTAAATAATATTGAGAGCAAACAAAGAAAAATATGGAAAGGAGAAAAATAAACAAAAATATTTGCAATCACACTGATAAGACTTTTTATTGACATGAAATGCAACAAAGAATGAAATTTTTAAAAACCAAGGACTAAGACATTGTTTGTCATGGTCTTCAGGACAAAGTCTAACCTCAAACCTGCTTGCCCTTTTTTTCTTGTATGCCATCAATATATCTCCTTATATTCTCTCCATAGGGTCATCCTGAATTCAGAGTTTTAATCTAGAATACTTTCCACAGTTGCAAGCCTTCAGATTTTTCCTTGCAAGCTCTGAACATGCAGCTGGAAGGACACCTGTCAGCTCAGCTGCTCCAGCTCCACAAGCCAAGGCAAGAGCTGCTAAACTCTGCTAAACTGATCAGACAGGTGAAATGCTGAAGTCATTCTCCAGAATTCTGGAGTGAGAAAATATTCCCTGCCTTTCTAGATAACCAGTTTCAATATTTAACAGAACCTCTTTGTATCTAACATAAATGCAAGAAAATAAATTCTTTCAAATCCAGGGACATGAATAGACTAGAAGCTGCTAAATATTGAGGGGTTTTGCCTACTCCAATAATTCCTGCTGAAACTCCAGATTTCTGTGCATTAAATCCTCATGTTCCAGTTTATGTTCAGGACTGAAGAATGCAGAGTCATGCATTATGCAAGATTCTGTCCCTGTTTGTACTGTAGGCACCATGAATACTGGGAGCTCTCCTTCACTCCCACTTCATGGTTTATTTTTGGTCAATCACTTAATGAAATTTCACTCTCTTCTCTTCTGTAAAATTATTTCCTCTGGTGCTAACAGCTTTGTTTTATCAGCACAACAGTAAATATTCCATAACAGAAGCCTTGCAGGCAGACCTGGTTTTATTGTGCTAAGTCTTGCTTCGTGCTGACACTGGAGAATCTCTGCAGGACACAACCTCTGAGTGCCACTGATGCACTGAACTCATCCCTTGTGCACTCTGTGCAAACCCAGAAAAAACCCCAAACCAAGGAAAACCACCCCCTCACCCAGCAGGCACTAAACTTCAGATATGAGATGATTTTTTTTTCCTCCAAGACCAAAGATTCCCAAGCCCATTTTGGCCCCTGCTGCCTGCCCAGTGCAATGACAGCCTTGGTGTCAGAGCTCTGGGATCAGGGAAGGACTCCCTACCAAAACGGGAGGGTGACTCTGAGTGATGACCTTGCTCAGGCAGGAAATTTAACAGCCCTTCACTGCTGTGCTGGGCAGGGGGTTGAGATTTTTCTCTCTATCCCCCAGCCTGAGCATTGAACCTATGGCTTTAAGGCAATGCTGAGTTCTGAACTTAAGGACTGGAGCCACTCTTGATCAGACACAGCACATGCTTTCCCAGGCCCCAAATGGTAACACCTCTTTCACTTCTACCTGAATCACACAGTAAATGAAAAAAAGCAAAGAAAGAGGCCAGGAACCTTTTTTTCTCCATTTAACAGGCTCAACCAGAGTAGCAAAAAAATTCTTCACTGCATTTCCCTAGATTTAAACCACACTTTCTTAGATGCTCAACTGCTTCACAGTTGACTTGCTTTGTTTGCTTTGGTTGTCTACTATTTATGGCCATGCAACCACTCAGCCAAGTGAAAATCCTCAGATCTATTTCTTTAAACAGCTTTTCAAATTCTTCTTTTAATTAAGACTTTGCTTCAATTCTTAATAAACTGGTCTGAAAACGCCATCCTGCAAACAGTAAAAATCAAGCACTTGTTTACAGAAAACTTAAAGTGTGGCACCTTTTTATTTTAGATAACACTTTGATTTGCATCTCTGCTCTCCCCAGCCCATTCAGCTCCTCCTGCAGTGTCTGGGCTCAGGGAGCTGCCCCAAACACAGGGCAGGGTTGGGATGTGTAGGGCTGGAAAATGAACTGCCCATGTGATTATCAGGCTGCAGCTCTTAACAACCATGACACTTACACTCCTCCAAATTTTCTCCAAAATCAAAATAGGAAAAGCAAGTTTGTTTGTCCTATTCTCAATTTTTAATAGGAATGTAAATAAAAATAGAAATACAGCAACACAGTACTATACAGTAGGGTGAACTATTTTATGAAGTACAGGAGTTTCTCATTAACTTTGAGTTAACCACTGCTCAGGTTTGCATACAGCCAAGATACATTAATTAAAAAAAATACTGTGGGAAATCAAATTTATAATTAAGGATATTAGACAATATGCTTTGCACTATTCAGACCTTTTTTAGTCCAGTAGCAATTTTTTAAATAGGTATATTTAGGGAACTCTTAGAAGGTTTGCAGAGCTTTTATTCAGAAAAGAAAAGTAATACCTTGATTTCAAGTTTCTTATGAAGACTATAAGGTTATTACCATTCTTTACAGGGCATCACTTTTTTACTAAAACATTGCTTACCTTACTCAGAGCCTCCAGATATTTGACAAGTCATGAATAAAAGAGCATTAATGCCTCCCCTTGAACTACAAGGGGCAGAGTTGAACTACAACATCCCTGGTTGTTTGATAACACTTCGAAAGGCACAGAATTGCCAGAGCTGAAATAAAGGCTCCAGATCAAACTGCTGCTTTCAGGCTTGAAAAAGGCAGTGCACACCTTAATAAAACTTTGACAGATCCAGTCTTTATTATAGACTGTGTGGTTTTGGTATCCTGCACATGGTGGTGTCTTTCAGGCCTTTGTTATCTGCTTTTAAAAATTACTGACACCTCATGCAGTAAAAAGGGATCAAGTGCTACAGAAACAATAGGTTATAAACTGCTTGTTAATAAACTGATAGAGCCTAAGATTATATCATAAATATGTCAAGGGCCTGAGAGTTTCCAACAGGGATATTTACTAAAAAAATACATTTAAAGTTCATTGGAAGAAATATATTTCATTGTGATTCAAAAATCTTTAAAAAACCCATAATACATATACACATACATATGTATGTATATATATATACATTTGTATAATCCCACCTTTAGAAGGTAAAACATTTTTAATGAAATAAAGCAGGAAAAAGCTCTACATTTCCTACTTGGTGCCACTGTAATTGAGTGTGAATCTTTTACATTTCTTTTCACTACTGCTTTTCAAACTCTTCCTGTGCAACCACGAGGCTCCTCTGCAGCTATTTGGGACCAAGGGGTTTTGTGCTAAGCATCAAGAGACCAATTCCCAAATAGGTTTTAGCACAAGTGGAATCATTTAAAACAGATTGAAAGCTGTGAGATGAGCCATAAAATAATAAAGTCCTGAACTTTATGTAAAGGGTGAAACAGAATAACTTCACACACCGTAATCACACAGCACTTAATGACAAACCCTGAATCTAAAAGTATATTTACATTTTAATTCCAATTTAATGAATGTGAAAACTAGAGATATTTTCATTTTTATCTAAAGGAAGCCAAACATGGTAAAATGCATAACAAAATAGTTCAGTTGCACAGAATGATATTGAACAAACAAAAAAACCACCATCTAACTCTAATTAAAAATTATTACAGAAAGAACTAATAAAAACAAATAGATGAAGATAGATTTGTCAGGGAAGACAAAAATAAATTCTAACTGCCAAAAGCTGTAGGAAACAATAAAGTTAACCTCTTTCTGTCCAACATCCACAGCACTGACATTGTAAAGGCTCCATGTGCTGCTACTGAGATCGACTTTCTGAATTCACTTGTCTGGCTAAGAAAAAAAAAGAGTTTTCTGCTAGCCAGTCCTGAGCAGAATTACAGAAGAAAATACCCTGGTGGGGTGCCTTATCACAAATAATCAAAGCCCAGTTCTGATGTCACATGGAAGATGGTCCAATCCTGCCCCACGCATGCCCCAATATCCTGTCTGACACTGTGAATATCAGCCTGATGCTGACACTGGGGCACAGCACCAGAGGGGCTCTGGCAGATGTGCACACGCTGCCTTGGCCCAGCTGAAAACACTCAATACTTACTTGGACTTCAAAATTCATGTTCTCCAAAAATTTCTGGTTCATTGTCTCGGCAAATTTGTTGATGGCTCTCAAGAAGACTCTAAAAAATAATGAAAAAAAGGCAGTGATACAGAGAAATGAATGTAATAACCCTTGGCAATCAATCTCCACTGTGTGTGATAGTGGTGGAAGTACATTTGGCACTGAACACACTGGGAGCATCACACCTGAGCACAGCAGGTGACAATCTGTACAGTGGCACAGGATTTACAGTGCTATCCATAAAAATATTACACAACTGTCAAAAAGTTTCTCCACCTCTGCTGGAAAAGTCAGACAATAGAATTTTGTTTCCCCTACTGCACACTCTGCTGCATTCCTGAGAAAAGAGAGCAATTCTTTCAAATCCAGTGTCACCTTCTGGCAAAGCCAGATCATTCACAAGGGTGGCATCACCTCCTGAAACAGCCCCTGAAAGTGTTCACATCATTAGCTAGGAGCTGCCACTTCAAAGGTATTAAGTGCAGCTCTTCAGCTTTGTTACAAGTGGGGAGGGCAGGACAACACCTCTGCCCACTTTATAATCCCCAGGTGGATTATAAAAACATCCCAAACAGTGAAAATACACATTCAAAACCCTATACAGTTACTTCTTCCAAGAGTAAGAGCATGAATATTACCCCTCCAGCCTGAAAAGCAGCACCTATTTAAGCTCTTGATTAATGCAGCATGATTAAGTCATGTTTCTAAAGCTAATTTCTTTGTCTGACTTCCCAGCACGGGACATTTGTAAAACAAAACTCAATTTTATCTTTAAATATTTATAAAGTTTATTTTAATAATTCAGTTGTTTTCAAAATTGGAAATTGACTGAAAGTGATCATCTGCCTCTGCTTCATAGGTAATTTTTTTAAAGCTATTAAGTGGAAGTATTTCTATGGAAAACACTGTAGGGGCAAACAGAAAGGGAAAACCAATCCTAATTGCTCAAATATATTGGCTAGATACTCCCAGTCAGGAAAAAAAAATCTAATAGTTACAACAGTCAGGTCCAGAAATCCCCACTATCTCAGTGATTAGCAACATCAGAGAAAACAATAATTCAATAATTAGGATTATCAGCAAAAGATTAAGAAACCAAAGGATATCCATATGTTACTGACAAAGGAATGCTGTGTCCTTGTGCTGGATCCCCTGTGGTGATCTGGTGCCCAATCTCAAAAAGATAAACAAATAGGAGAAGGAAGAAGAGGGCAGAAAACACACAAATAATTGTGTGAGATGAGCCTCAGTCAGGGACCCTGACAGAGCAGGGAGGTGACAGGATCTATAAAATCGAAAGGACTGTGCAGATGAGAGGCTGAGTGCTCACAGCTTCTCAGGGACGCAGCAGAGAGCCCTGAGCACAACCAGGATGTGCATCCAAAATAAGCAAACCCAGCTTCTGTGTGAATCTTGCTCAACTCTGCAGCTCTTTGCTATGGGATGCCTGAGTTTTATACTGGCTCAGAAGTGACCAGACCCAGCAAAGGCTGAACTGAAGGGAGCACAGTTAAATGCCATTAGTAGAACCCAGCAAACAAGCTCTGCTGTTACACTGGTCACCTGGCAGCCCCTGTGAGCCACTGGAGAAACAGAACAGTCAGGGAAATGAGATTTAGTCCCATCACATACACAAAAAAAGAGAAATCAGAAGGGCTAAGTCCAGTTTTGTAACAAGGGAGATAAAGAAAAAGTTCAGCCTTTGGCAGGTTTATGACAGGGAATCCCACTGAACCACAGAGCAATCACCCAGAGGAGCTCCCTGCTTCATTGGAGCAGTGACTGGCTGGAGTGACATCCCCTGTTGGGGGTTCTCCAGGAGGAAAATGTTCTTTGCAAAACCTAAAGAAGGATTTCTTTCCATCTGTGTAACACTCCCCTGTACTGCTGATGGGATCAAGGAAATCCAGTAATTATGCACATTATCACACCTTGCCCAGTCCTCTTTGTTAAGGTGACCAGAGGGACACTGCAGGGGCTGTGGCAGGGGAAGGTAAGAGATTTCTGATGGTGCTGTCACTCACAGCATCACCCCACACACTCAGCTGAGCTCCCTGGGCCAGCATGGTCCAGGGCATCCTCTGATCTCATCTTCCAGCACTGGCTCAGCTGATCTTGCCAGCTGAATTAAGGGGCTGATTTGTGACAAGCCAAGAGGCATCAAATCTCCTGCAGTACAAGAAATCAAATTTTGCTCAGTGCTCTCACTTGCTCTGCTGAACACCTTGTGCACACTCACAGGGCTGCCCTGTGCCCCCAGTGTCATTTCCCAGGCTTGGCCACCTTTATGTGATCAACTCCTAAATGTGATTCCTGCTGGAAGTAGTCCCACGCTGCCCTAGAGCAATAAACACATTCTTCCCTAAGGCTCCACTCACATGGGGACATTTATCTCCTCCAGCTGCCTGATACTTGACACAAACAGTTCAGGATGGTGCAAAAAAAGGGGATTCTAGAAAAGTGATTTATTTCACGCAACACAAAACCCCACACTGCTCAGCAGAATCAAGACAGGTTATTCTGTATCATCATCATCATCATTATTCTGAACAGGAATTTTAGGTCAAGGCCTTTTCAGTGTTCAGTTTTCTGTAGCTCTGCATTGCTCTAGAGCCTTGGATTTACAAAGTTTGTTTCTTGCCAACTCACATAAGCAAGTTCCTGAGCTCCAGCTGCTCAGGGAGAGCATTTCCCTTCACTCAGAGTTTTTGGCTGGAGCAGGAAGGGGTGTCTTCCATTTCTGAGGCTTTAAAATTCCCAGATTCTGTGCATTTCCACACTGTTCTAACACCATGGCGAAACACATCATCTAAATATCCAGTTTTGGCAGACTCTGGTATAGCCTGGTGCAAATAACTTTTCTTGCAATAAAAAAATCCCACACTTTTCTCTTTACTTTTTGTTAAAGAGTACTTTACCCTTCAAACAGAAATATGCAAGATAGAGTAGAAATAATCATAGCTTAAACACATATGAAATTTATTAGTGGAAATCTATTTCCTAATATGGATATATTACTGAGTATAATAAAATTTTTTGTGAAAAGCTTGTGGTTTACTTTTAGCCATATAGAAGAACCTCAAGGACACCTAAGAAATACTGAGGAATTGAATGCCCAGTAGAAATCACAGAAAATATTTAAAATATTGACTGGTTTCTATGCAATATAATTATATGTAAGCTGTCTTCTGTAAATATCCCTTTCACTCTCACAAATATTTTTATCTGACAGACTGGAATGACACGTTTTCAGGGAGCATGCAATATTTCCAGGCTGTCAAGTTCCAAATATTTTCATGCATTTGTATTTTGCCTAAAGGTGTATCTATTCCTGTCATTGGGAGTCATTTAGGCAGAGGGCTTGAATCTATTCCTGGCTCCTGCCAATGCCTCAATAATTCCACTGTCCTGCCTCAGTCTCCACTTTCACCAAAAATGGACATTAATTAAGTAGCCACGACCATGAATATAAACAGATACTTGTAAGACAGTGTGAGATTTTGATGAAAAAAAGGATAAAATATAATTTTAAATACCAATCTTTAAAGAATTGAATTAAATTGTCACATTTTCAATTAATTTTAATGAAATGATAACTTTTCTACAGTCACTTACTAAAGAATTAATTTCTCATCAGTTTAAATAATTGTGATCTAAAATTGCTGAAATTCCTTTACCCACAATAACTTCAATGATATTTCCTGAGTTTATGAGGATTGATGCTTCTAATGTACAGCTCATATAAAACTCTTGGGCCTGAAGATTTATAGATCTTCAAAGTCCAGAGTCTCTGGGCTAAATGTGGGTATAAAAATGCAGAGTTTTGGCTTAGGACAGCAACAAAATTGCCGTGGTTCAGCTGCTCCTGTTTCCTCTCCATCTCTGAATTTCCTGCTGCTTCTGCTTTACTTTATTGCATTGTCAGAGACATTTGTTAAAAATTTTGGACAGAAAGAAAACCCAAAGAATAGAAACCTGTGCCACTGTACTCAGTTTCACACACTTAGATGTCTGTTCTAGGGGAGAACAGTACCTCAAGTAACACAGAGAAATAATTAAAGACAGAAAAACCTGAAAATTCATGTCACCCTAAGATAAAAATTTGATTTCAAGCTGATTCTCACTCAAAATAAAACGGAGGGCTTGAGATGGAGCATGGAAAGAATTCTGTGTTTATAAACAACATATCAATCAAAATAGGATTTCAAGGCTATTTCTCAGAAGATGACAATTTTGTCTAACAGGAAAATAGGCCTGCATGTTGTCCTTGCTTTTGAAGTGTAAATAAGTAATAAACCTAAAATTCAGATCTGCAACTCCAAGTTATTTTTAGCAAGCTAGTTAGAATTGTTACCTCAGCTTCTTGCAACATAAAACAAGGAGAGGATTTAATAAAACAAACAACCAACCAAACAAAATCCCCCTACAAACCCCAAACAAAACCTCAGATTCATATTGACTATTCTTAGGTGGCTTTGCAGAAGCTGGCCTTTTTCCAAACAAAGAACCCTTCTGGGTCCACAGGATGATTTTGGGAAAGGTGCATAAATCAGATCCAGCATTAGAAATATTTCCAAAATAATGAACAGACCTTTCCTCTGACTCTTCAGGTGAATTCTTTTAAAGCAATGCCCAACTGCAGATGCTCTTCAATGTCTTTTCAGGTTCACATGACTCTAAAATCTGTGAGTTCACTGCTTCAACTCTCAGATGAGTAACCCAGATACCGAGGTGAAGGCTGAATGAATTCACTCAGGTATTTATGAGCATCAGCTCAAACTCCTGCTTGCTATGGCTCCTCACGCCGTGGCTGCACTGATGTACTGACAGGTGGAAAAACGAATCAAGTATGACCTTCCACTGGATAATCAGACACAGAAAAAGGAAGCTTAAAAGAGTGTATTCCCTGTGTTGTGAAAACTTATTCAAAGAAATCATTAAAATGATGGCATATATGGGGTTTTTAAAGTAATATCTAAAAGCCAGTGAAGGCACAGATAGTTTTTACATCTCAGAACTTTTCCCCACAAATCCTAAGTGCTTTTCCTGCTGAGAGCTTTGTCCAAAATTGAAGCCAGAAGGAGTTACACTAGCTTCATTGTTTTTTTGAAATCCCCAAAACTGATCAATCAGCACTTTCATCAATGAATCCTCTACTTGAACAGATGAGGAATATGAGGGAAGTTCTTGCAAACTCTGGAGGATGTACTGATTGTTATTTTTAAAGGTTTGAGTTTGGATAGAAAAAGTTTGGCCATTATGACAGTTCTATGAGATCTGAAGCAGGCAATAGCACAGGCAAAATAATATTTGTACATAATTTATATCAACTTACTATCATCCTCATAAAATGTTGTGCAGGAGACACCTGATGGGGATTTTAACATAAGGCAAACACAAGGGAAATCAGTTTAATTCAAATGATTCTCCCGTGGGCTTCTGTCACCTTTTCTTTGCATTGCTGTGTGCAGAACATGCAAAAGAAGGCACATTACAGAGTGAGAGGATTCAGAGTGGGTCTGACCCAAACCTCAGTGCTGGTCACTGTCAAGGGCTGGAACAGTGAATGGCAACCATAAATTAGTGCTGGATGGTACAAAATACACAGAAGAGACCAGACAAGCAACCAGTGTGACAGGAGAGACTAAAACACTCAGGTACTACAGGTGAAATAACAGAAATCTTCACAAAGCAACAGCAGAAATTATCTCCTAATAGCACAGCAATCACTGATTTAGAAATGAAGGGTAATGCAAGATGGAAACAATATTTAAAAACCTTGTGGCTACATGAAACCCAGTTATGAAGAGCACAATAATGGCAACACTTGGGAAGAAATCCACTTCCATGGTAACTGGAGAAATATGGCCAGTGGCACAAAGAAAGGAAAATAATTTCATCATGTTTCTCCCTTGTGTCAACTCAGCTTCGCTACAGGCTGAAGAATAATTTCTTGAACTATTCATATTGAATTCTAATGATAAGGCAGCTGCCATATTCCTAAAATCTTTTACAATGTACACCCAGAGTGTAACTAAATAATATGATAAGAAAGCAACTGCTGCATAATGGCTGTGCCCCAGCTGCTCCTGTCTCAATTATAATATTGGGGATTGTTGCAAATATATATTGTGTTTTTCCTTATTAGCATTATTTAAAAATTTGCATTAAATAGCTATGCCAAGCATCCAGAATATTGCATGCTATAATGTGTCAGAGTTACTCTGACAGCAGCACAATGAAATCCCAGAGAAAGTCAGGAATTGCAGTGGCTCTGAGCCAAATTTTCATGTGGGACCCTTGCCTTGGCCAACAGGCTCGTATGTGGCTTTTCCTTCAGCATCTACCCACAACATGCTTCAAACTGTGTAGCTCTCATCTAGGAGCCAAAATACATTTTCAAGTCTGCATATTAGGTGCACATTTTATGCCAAACTCCTGGAAATGGGATGTTTTGAATGCTTTAAGGAACTTCATAGCTTGAAAATGAAGCGTACAAAGAGCTGCCAGAATGGGCTCTAAGTAAATCAGCTTGAGAGCTTTCAGTACTTCATTACATTCAGTAATTTTGCTTATATTGTAACTTTCTTCTCATTCTGTCTCCTTTGCTTTTCTGTGCATTCCAGACAATTTTTTGCATAGTAGAAATATTCTGAATTAATGAAAAAATTAACAATCACATGCTGTCTTTAGTGCTAATCAAGACTGGGAATTAGACATGAAGATGAAACCCTTTTCTTAAAGATGAATGCAACGTCTTAACAAGGTTGTGTCAGGATGTCACACACTAATAAAACTCCCACAGTCTTCACTTTTAAAGGAAGTTAGAATTGATATTGCAAAATAACTTCTCCATTCTTCCACTGATTTTCATTGCATTGAACCAGCAAACTATGAATTTTAAAAGAGGTGATTATGCAGCAAATACATAATACACCAGCAGGGTTATTTTGTGATGCTTCTGGTAAAAAAAATGAAAATTAACTGTTAAAAATAATGTTAACTACAAGGAAATTGCATATATTTTATTTCTGAAAATCTCCAATTAGATGAAGTTCTGGTCAAAGTTGCTCAGGATGGGGAACACAGAAGGATTGCTCAATTACACTTACAACTAATGAAAATCATGAGTATTGAATTTTTAGTCTTTTCTGCAGCGACATAGAACAGTTTGTGTGGGTAATCTCTTCAATGTTTTTTACTCATTTGCACATATATTCTACAGAGGGGAAAATACTCCTCGTTGTTTTAATCCCTAGATGTTTTATTAAAATTAAAATACTTGAAAACATTTTATAACATTGCACAGCAAAGAACCTTCGGGGTTTCTATCTGCAAGTTGAAGCTGTATCTAGGAAAATAACAATTTATCTCACTGACTTCCTGAGAACATCAAATTGCCAAGATTTTTTTTTGGTGTTGAGTTGTTCTCTCCACTGAGGACTTTTCCTTTACTTCAGAGATCTCTTAGTCTGGGAGTGTGAAGATGAGACACTGCAGTGGGAGTGGGGAGGAGCATCTCCCTGCACGTTTTCTCTCTGCATTTCAGATAAAAGATTAAATAAATGACTGCAGTTAAAACCTGCCAGGCATCCACTCTGTACCATGACCACAATGGGCAGCTGCCTCCCTTGCTGAGCAGATTATCTGCTGCAGCCAGCACATGATGAAGTGTTTGGATTCCTGGTAATCAGATAATTCCACAGCACAGATAACAACCAGCAGCATGCAGAGTTAGTGCAGGATGAGCCCCTTGGTGCTGGGAGGGTGCAGGTGATGGCAGGGCAGGGTGACACTGGCACAGGCTGAGCCAGGCACCTGCAGGTGGAAGAGACTCTGTGCCAGGTGCTGGAACTCAGAAACCTGGGATTTTTGAGCTTTCTGTGCTTTCTGGAAGTGCCCCAGTTTGACCTGAGGCCTTGGAGAAGGCTTCTAAATTTGAATGATGCAGTTAAAATCACTGGTGTGTAATTAGAATAGAAGTGTGTAACTTCACATGGTGAAGGGTTTTGAATTCGGGAGATGGAGGATTTTGGGTGCTGTTTATTTCTGTCTTCTCCCTTCCTCTTCATGATTTCAGGTAGTAGTTTTTGGTTGGACAGTTAGTGCTGCACTGTGGGTCACAGGAGTTTGGTTATTGGGTCAAAGCTATAAATAATATGGGTTTTATTTCTCTATTGGACTGTTTAGCTTTAAAAGACCTTGTCACTAGCTAGATTCAGCTCCATTTTGCTCACTTTTAGCTGGTAGCTGGAAGTGTTGCTGAACTCTCTGTAGTTTAGATAAAATTTAATAAACAACCAAGCCTGAACACAAAAAATTCGTGTCCTTTGTGTTTTTAATCCTGACTCTGAGTGAAGACAGAAGAAAATGAAGACAAGGCATTAATTAGGTGGTGCAGATACCCCATTTTCAGCTGAGAGCTGCCAGCAGAGCACCGAGGGATCAGCCACAGCTGGAAGTGAAATCTCCATGGGAGCAAAGCAGAGCCCACAGGGAGAGCACTGCCCCTGCTCTCACCCATTGCCCAGCTATTGTTGATGGCATTTCCCTGATTACAAACTGGCTTTTGTAGAGACTGACAATGAGGAAACTGAAGAATCTGGATTTAATGGGCAGGAGATACAAATTCGAGAACATTGAGGCATTATGTACCAAATACCCCAGCATGGGAAACAACAAAGAAATAAATAAATTTCCCTCTGAAAGGAACTTTATGTTAACAGGGAAACTGCATTTCAACAAGGACATTTTTAGTCTCATAACAAAGCCAAACTGTCCAAGGACACATCCTATCACTGTACACAATTAAATCAATGACTAAACAGGAACATTTGTTTGCACTTGTTATAATACCTTATTTACTCCTTTCTGCAACTGTGCATAAAAGAGTATTTTTGTTAGACATTTATACTTGTTGCTTAAAATATTTTTTCATACATTAAAATTACAAAGTTCTGCAATATGCCATAAGCCTATATATAAATATATTCTGCTCCCCTGAATATTCAAGCCCTTATAAAAACAATGGCAGTTCTATAAGAAGATGTTTAAATCAGTCAAAAGTTGCAGAGGAAAACAAGATCAAAGAAAAGAATTTCTTGTATGCAGCAGATCAGTCCTCTAAATTCTGCCTTATTTGCACAAAATAAACCATAACACCATCATCCAACCTTAGTTACATAAATGAACCAGCTTTCAGGGTAAAACTAACCTAAACTATTCATTTGGGAGGTTGCTATGGGTTTTTGTTTGTTTGTTTGTCTGTTTTTAAAATATGACAAATTTTATCTCCACCAGCAGATAAAGGGAAGACTGAGAAGCTGCTCAAATATGTTAATTAATTTAAAGTTTTTCTGCCTTTCAACTTGGGTTCATTGAATCACAGAATGGTTTGGGTTGGAAGGGACCTTAAAGCTCATTTCGTTGCACCCCCTGCCATGGGCAGGGACACCTTCCACTGGAACAGGCTGCTCCAAGCCCTGTCCAACCTGGCCTGGAACACTTTATTCCAAGCTTGTGTTCAGGATCATGAATCCCTATGTGGAAAACAAGTTTTTCAGGAGCCACAGAGCCATTCTCTGGTGATCTTTGAAAAAAAAACCAAAACCAAACCCACAAAACGCCCCCAGGCTTGGAATCCCTACTGTCCTCTCTTGAACAAAAAGTCCCAGCAGTCCCTTGCTGGGCACCAAAGGAGAATTTATTCAGCATCCCTCTGCTGCCTGGCCAGGAGCAGGACAGCCCTGCAGGCTGAGAAGTGCTGAGGTGCCTGGGGCTGCAGGTGACACTGATTTGAAGGCACACTGAGCTTTGGCTGAATTAACAGCAGTGCTCCGAGTGTGAGCTCCCTGAGAGCCACGTCTGGAGGGTGTTACAAAGCAGTTCATCAGCAAGTGAGCAGCTATTTTTAGTATGTATAATGAAAGAAAATTGACAACAATTCCAGCTCTTTTGCCAAATACCTGCAGTGCTAAACCTTTCAAGTTAGACTTAAAAAGCACTGGGGAAGACTTGACTGTGACAGATGTCTGAAAACACTCAGATACACAGGTAATGAAAACATATTTTAGAAAAAGCCGGACTACTCGTGTTTGAAAATACCCTACAGTGTTATCTTGCAGGAGTTTTTTCAGCAAGTAGGACCTGACCTTGAAATGTGCTGGTGAAACCCTGTTACCATTTATTTTTAAATACCTCAAAAACAATGTGGGCAAGGTTCAAAAACCAACCCAAATTGGACGTGCAAACAATCAAAACGCTCACTAAGCCCCTTCAGACTGGACACCAGCCAAACTGATCCTAGGTGCTAATTATGATAAGATCAAATACTTCAGACTCCCTGTGAGGAATTACCGTGTCAAAGCCCAGAGGACAAGGGAAGGGAAGGGAACACTTTCCCTGTAGTTGCTAACCCTGTTAAGTGTCCCCTTCACTCAGCGAATCTGGCTCCCCATGCACTTCATGTTGACAATAAAGTACATTAATTTCCTGGGAGAAATTGTAGCTCTCTAAATTAAAATTATGAACAGCTGAAAGATAAACAGACTATATGGTATTACCTAAACCAGCCGAGCATTTTCCCCACAAATGCCATGTAATTAGGAATTACTGCTTTTAATAAGTTAATAGCCAATATCTAAGTGTCATGAGTGGAATAAAGTGCCCACACAAGCAGTAGTAACTAATAAGAAGAACGCAGTAAGCAACTTTAATTAGAACAAAAGTTAATTAAATCCACCGCGGAGGATCACAAAAACAACTCAGATATTATATTCTCATGACCTCAGTGATGATGTTACTGTTTCCCAAAGTGTTCTGCCCTATCTAGCATGCCATAAAAAGTGTTCTTTCCCTCTTGCTGTTAATGGAAGAGGCAGAAAAACGGGAAAAAGAAAAGGTATTTCACTATTTCATTATTTCACTATTTCATTATTTCATTCCCCCTTTTAATTCTCTGTTGCTCATTGAGTACTGTCTCACACACAGCCTCTGCCTCTCTCAAAAGTGCTTTGGGCTGAGCATGCTTGGGAAGCAAAGAGCAAAGATCATAGTGATTTAAAGTCATTGGAGTTAAATCATTCCATCCTGATACAGGCAAAGCTCAAGAAGTAAGTTGAGTCAGTTCTTTCAACTCACACACCAGAATTTCTCCTGGACAGGAGTGTGCCCATTCTCCCTTCCTTTGGACCCTGTAAGAATTTATTCTCTCACTGTGTGCCCCAGACATCAAATCTTAGCTGAACTATCCCTGATATCATTTAGGCACTGCCTGTTTTTTCTTCCAGATAACAGGAATTGGAGTGTCCAGCTCAGCAAACAGGAACAGACCTGCAGTGCTGGTGATGTTCTTCCCTCTCCTCTGCTCTCTGTAAGTTACTGATTTCACATCTTTGTGCTGCAGTCCCTCCTACAGCAAAACCCCCCAATTCCCACTTTCCTTGCAAGCCACAGAACCCACGAGGGTCATGCAGGGGAGCCAGGCTGTGCTGCACACCCTGAGGTGCCACCAGCTACACCCTGCCACTGCCCAGGGGACACCACACGCCACAGCTGTGCCCACAGCCCTGCCCAGGCTCTTGGAAAATGAGACAAAACACCTTCTCCAGGGAGGAAAAAGCCTGCATGGAGCCTCCTGGTCACAACAGGGGAATAGAGAATGCAAAACTTGCACTGTGCTGATAATTTTTGTGTTTGGTTTGCTGGGGTTTTGCTTTAATTGTCTTTTCTTCTCTCTGCTATTGTAAGAGACCTAAGCCTGATCCCCTGTGCCTTTTTCCTCTGCTACTTCTCTAGTTTGTGGTAAAGAATGTTAACAAGGCAAATCTAGAAAACTAAATTAGTCTTCAATTTATTTTGTAGAACATCCATTCCCTCAAAAGAAAAAAAACCCAAAACATCCCAAAACCCAAACAAAGAAAAAAAACAAAACCAAATTTCTTTAAAGACTAATAAAAATCCTCCTTCTCAGTTGTTGATATAACATAAAATTAAGACATAAAATAAGATCAATAACTCATTTCCTTATGCATTCCAGAGAACAGCAACATAATCAAGGAGTATAAACAGTGCCAAGTCATTTTAGGTAAGCAATGTGTTTACAGGAGAACTATTAAATAGCTTCTAAACAATTTTTTTTTAATGCTGACTTATTTATTTACACAGGATAAAGCTTAGAGCAACAAAACCTGCCTGGAACAACTTGTGCACAGAGTTCAGAGTCATTAGGAGGCACAAGAACACACATAGAGTCCTCCAAAGCAATTTTTAATGTCAGGACCTGGTGCAATACAGACACCACAGGTGAAACCCCAAACCCCAAAGGCATTCTTTGACCAAGGACAGACACTTCCCACCCTCACAGAATAAAAGAATCCTATAACTGTGGACAATGCAGGTGTCAGCAGCATTTTCTAGATAAGACGAACAGTTTTACACATTAAAAGTTTGATGTGCCAGATGACTGTAGGTAGTTTAGTATTAAACTGGTGTTTTTTAGAGTAATCCTTGCTACATCAAAACTAATTGCAATCTCAGCAGCAGCAACATAAGAATGTGCAAGGAGTTAGATTTTACCTGAGAGGCCAAAGACTGGCTCAGACAGAAAACCAAGAGGGATGAAACCCCTGTAATGTACAAAATATTACCTGAATTTACACATCCACCAGCACATCTGTAGCTGCCCACCTCAGAAGAGGGCTCAGGGATCCCTCTGCACAGTCATTAATGTCCCTGGACATCACAAGGTGAGGTTTGGACACCTGGCTAGAACCATCTCTACCCACTAGAGCACAATCTTCCCTTTTGAATCATGGAATGCAAAAAAGCCCCAAACAACCTTTTCATTTAACATAATTCCATTCAAATCCTAGATTAAAATGTATCCAATATCAAAATCTGATATCACAAAACTGTAAATTTTATTGACAAATCTTTTCCTCAAGACTGAGTAGATGATCAACTTTACTGAGCATTCTCAGTCCTCTATTTTTATATATTATAAAAGTGGAAGAATTGTGTTACTGTGGCATTTTGAATAAACATCAGCTGTGGACTAAATTAATTCAAACCTATGTGCTTTTGACACTTAACTCTGAGACCTGTCCCTTTGCAACCTCTAGAAAACTCAGTGTTACCACCACCTCTACAAAAATAAAATAAATATAGTACAGGTGATTGTCAACAGAAGTCCTGCTTTAAAAGTGTATTCACTTGGTAACACAATCCAGCATCTAAATTCAACATATTTCTTTGAAAACACGAAGCCAGAATAAGTTCAGCAGTAAAGGTAACATCCAAATAAATTTTAAAAAGTAACTAATTTTCCCTTTCCATTTTAAGTGGACTTAAAGCACAGGAAACAAGCTGTTTAATGGATTGTTTCAGGATGTTTCAGAATGCCTTCTTGGCATTCCCCATACTGGAATGACAAAGGAATCCTAGACTGCACTGAAAAGTGTTTTGCAGGCTGTGAATTGAGTCACTCTGGACAAGCACAGAGCACAGGAGCTCTGCTCCTCCCCTTTACCTGTTCTGCACCATGCTCATGGCCATCCAATCTGAGGGGTAAACGTTCTTCCCAATGAGATCCTTGAACATTATGAATGTCTCCATCAAGAAGTCCTGGAACAACAGAATGCAGTCAGGTTAGGCCAGGGCTGTGTAACACACTTGGAAATATTTCTGAGTGATTAAGGAGCCAGGATGGGGGGTTCCACTGTGCTCTCAGTGAAGCCAGGAGAAGAACTCCTGGTGATATCAGCAAATCTGAGATTGGAGCCAAAACCCTGTAGAGCAGCAGTCCAAAATTCCAAATGAAAGCGAAAAGCCACTGCATTAAAGTCATTGGACTGGGCTCTTTGGAAAGTAGAAGGCATAAATGAATGGAAAGAAAAAGTTGTGGTACTTCTGGGTAAAGTTTGATGTTTTTTATGAATTAGTTTCACTATGCATAAGAATGAATGGGTTTGAAAAATACAGGATTTTTTCATTTTTCACTCCACTTGGTCCACATTTAAAATTTCAGTTATGGCACCATTCTGACTTTAAGAAAGGAGGGAAAGTGATTAGTTCTTGACAAGTGCAGCTATTGCCTCCATGGACTAACTGTAGATGTAATCCAAAGCTGTGCCACTACCCTGCCTTACCTGACAGCTACACCAGGAATGTAAAATGACACACAGAGGACTATGGAAACCTTCTGGTACCATTAAACTATGGCAGAGACAATTACAATGAAAGGATGCACTACAAGAACAGGGCATTTATTGCATTTAGCTTACAATGTTATTTGCACCAGGAGTGTAGACTCAATAGTGAAAATAAAAATGGAAATGGATCACCATGTGTGAAGTGTGGAGGGAATGTTAACTAGTTGAGAATAGGTTTTGCTGTTGTTTTGTTGTGGGTTTATTCTTTTTGTTTTCCCCTTCCTCAAAAGAGTACAGGACAAAAATCCCATTACTAATTCTGGATCATTACATCACCACCTTGTTGCCAGGATTAACAGAGAAATTTGTTTCTTTCCAAATTTCTGGGTTGTCCAGTGCCACCATTACAAGGGGGAGGCAGTGCAATAACATAGAGGCAAAAAATGCAACAACAGAATTCATTCTAGGAAGAATCAGACAAGGAACTCCAAAAAACAAATCACCTGATTTTTCACAGGGAATCAAACACTATAACTATCAACTCCATGATCCCTTAGTACTCACCACTAGTTCTGAGCTTGTCTGGAAAGTTTCAATGTACACTGAGTAATGCTGGTCGTTCATCTGGTTTAGGATCGCTGTCATGCACGCCACAAAATGACTCTGAAAGCAAAACAGGCAAATCAACACATGTGGATTATTTAAAATATTGGACTGTACTCCTTCTAAAGTTAAAGCAAGTGAAATCCTGAAAAATCCCTTTATGCATGTAAAAATAAATAATATTCAAGCTTTGGCGAGCCCAGATGAAACAAAATAAGAACTCCAAAAGGATTATTCCAAAGCTGCCTTGGCAAGGGACGGGCTCTTGTGAGAAAGCTGCATCATTAATGAGGCACCACATGGAAACACACATTGTGACAAGAAAACTTCTTATATAAAAGTAGAACTCAGTATCACCTTTAGACTCCTAAAAGGCATGTGATGTTCCCTAGGATTCTTCTATTTTGAATTCATGGGAAGAAAATATGTTAGAATCAAAAATTTCTAGTAATTCTATTATTCACAGGAAGAAATAGTGCAAGAAGCCCTATTTTTTACATTCTGCAGGTGTTTAAGCAGCTATTAGAGAACTCTCAAACTTCTGTACAACATTATGACATTCATATCTCAAAACTTCTTTCAAACCTCCTCAAAAGAAGTATTTAGTCTTTCTCAACTCCTACATCAAAATGCTGAAAGATACAACATGATTTCCAGCCCTGAGTTTTCACTGTAAGTTACTGAAAGTCACAAAGCTGTTTCTTTCCCAAGCAATAATAGTGACTTTAATGATTTGCAGTTTTCCTTCAAGACTGTGAAGATTCCTCTTTAGTGATTCTTTTTAATCTGCTGAAGTTTTAATTCTCGGTTTAAAAACTCCTTTCGACGCTTTGATTTTATTTCAACAACAAAATTGATGAGCATGCAAAATATTTTTCTTCAATTATCTCATTCAAGAGTAAATAATTCTTGAACTATTTAATTTAAAAATAATTCCCCTTAGGTCTTTTCAGCGTCCTGGCTCGGGGTGGCCAGGCTGGGTGTGCAGGAGGTGGCGCTGGGATGCTCGGGGTCACTCTGTTACATCAGAGTGGTACCCAACCATTTTGTCCCCGTTCCAGAGCTGGAGCAGTCCCTGTCTCAGCTGCTGCCTGTCACCACTAGAGGTCTTGTGCTTCCCTCCACGAGCTGCTCTCCGCTGTGTGCTGCCGGGGCTTTATTTATTTATTCCTACGTGAGCAGACCCAGCACACTTCTTGCATACAAAGAGTGAAATCACAACCTAAAGGACCTATCCTACCTTCTTTTGGAGTGACCTTAGTGCTAGTGAGAGCCTTGGCTACTTTTTAAGACTAAGAAGACTCATTTTCTGCAGGTAAACCAAAAGCTTTCAGGTAAGAAATCGTGTGTTCTCGGGTACTGATGCTCTTCTAAAAGAAATGCTGGATTTCCTGCAGTAGTACTTCACTTTTACAGTTCTGGAGCAGACAAATCTTTGCTGTGGTGTTAAATGCATAGCTGAAAGGAATAATGAATTGCAAAGGATTCGGTACCGAAATTGTGTGGGGGTTTTCTTCTCATGTCTTGATTTTGAGAAAAAGATTCCGGGCAGAAGTGGGAGAATTGACACGAAAAGCAGCTCGTATTTTTAGTAGTTAAGCATTCAGCACTGAATGCCTTTCTGGGCTCAAGTTAAATAATCACTGCTTGAAATAAGCAGGATTTCTTCACAAGCATTGAGTAGACGTGTTGTGATGCTTAAGGGCATAAAGACTTTAAGAAGGTTATTTCTTTTGTTAAAACCAACTTCAAAAAATGTGCCTAGGTATGTCTGTGATTGTGGTACAGCACAAATGCCTTAGTGACTGGTATGGTGATTTTAAAATTAACAGATGATATGCTTGGAAAGAGCCATAAGCAAAGATCACATCTTGCTGACCAGGACTTCACATCAAACCTGTCAAATTCACACCAGTCGGACTGAATGAGAATAAAAAAGGTGTCAGTAAAGATGGTTTGCTGCACAAACTTCCTCCATCCTTTCCATGTAACTGTAAAGCAGGGAATTACAGATACTGTTTGATCCTTAATAATATTCTTGCCAGCAATCTCAACTATCAGAAATCATCTGATAGCATCTTCATAGGTTTAAATCTTGCCCCTCCCTCCTAATCCCCAAGTGGCAGCAGTAAATATTCATTCAGATCTCTGAAGTGCCCCTGCACCCCCAGCTCTGCCACTCTGAACTGAAGGATAACACAGGGCTCTCCACAGCTGTGATCAAACCTGCAAATATCTCTCTGCATTCACTGAAATTCTCCTCTGGGGTTCAAGTGCCTCTTACTGGAGTATGCAAAGAGCAAAAACTGCCTGTGAACACACAAAGTTCTGCACAAGAACCAGCTCTTGTGCCTGGACACAGCCTGAGTGCTCACAGGATGGGCAGAAGAAATTCAGAACCACACAGCACTCTATTAAAACACTTACTTCATTAAATCAAACGTTGCACACAGGGATTGAATAGTATAAAAAAGGTTGAGGCAGACCCGGTGAAGTTCAGGTAGAATCCTAGCAAATAATTTTAGCTGTGCTCAGGCTTGTGAATTACAGCAGAAAACATTGATTATAACTAGGTCAAATATATAAAAAATAAATGTATCAAAGTAAACACTTGACTGCTGAGACAACATGAACAGAAAAAACCCCAGAAACACCTCTGCATGACTGTAAAGAGATCTAATAGAATATTTCCCAACTTCAGTACACCAATTTCCTTATGACCACAAAAGAATCCAGAACAGAAACAGCACTGAATTCTATTTTTTTAATTATCCAATTTTCTGTCAGACTTTACAAAAACTTGTAAAGATATAGGAAAATTGATAGTATGAATACTGTACTGCTATCAGGAGCAGTAACATGAGTAAATAGGTAGTGAAATGAAAATAAAACAGAGGAGAAAATGTCCAGGAAACATTCAGATTCCCACATAATACCATATAAAAATGAAATAAAGTGCTTGGTTTAGTATAAACACTGCAAAGTAGTGAGTAAGGTGAAAGAAATGTTTTGGTTGAGTATATACCAAGCACATCAAAAGGAATTGCAGATTTATTCTGTAAAACAAACAGGGCTTCCTAAGGTCAAGCAGGAAGATGTGAAATCTGAAAAAGTGCAGATTAGCTGTGGATGCAACATGCACAGGAAAAGAAACAGCTGAGGAACATCAGGATCATATGAGTAAGATGACAAACTTCAACACCTAGCAACTAAAGCCCAGCACACTTTATAATAGCAGATGGTGACAGGTTGCCGTAGTAACTTCAAATAGAGCAGCAGCAAAAGGATGAGGCAAATGCACTGGGAAAACAACAGAAATACCATGGAATAAAGCTGCATTTGGATGTAATCTAGTAGAAGGGTTTCAGTGGCTGCAGGGTAGGCAATCCTCATGCAGATGCACTTCTGGAAGGGCTCAGGGGGATATTTATTTCATGTAGGCACTTAAGTAGCATTTACCCTCATTAATAGAGCACTCTACCAACACACAGCCGGAGTGCAAACACAAAACCACATGGAAGTGCTCATTTTGCTCACTTTCACTGTAGGGTGAGGTAAGGGGGGCTCTGCACCATCCTCACCACCTGTGATCCCACACTAATGATGTTTGATTAACACACAGCTTTCTGTATGGGGCAAAGAAACTTATTCAAACTACCCAGCATTTCTGTGGTGTTTGCAGCAATCATGGATTAGATTTAATTCTGAACTCCCTTTTAGGATAAACCAGAAGTTTCAAAATTCATTGCATGTTAGAAACAGTAATTGTAAAAGTAACACACATAAAGAGAGTGACCAAGAGTTTCATTGGGCCAAAGAGTTCTGTTTTGGTTGGGGGTTTTTTTTTCGGTTTTTTTTTGTTTTTTGGTTTTTTTTGTTTTGGTTTTGGTTTTTTGGTTTTTTTTGTTTTTTTTTCCCCAGAAATAAGTAAAAATATCTTTCTGGAGGAAAAGTGATAAATATGTGGTCTTGAGTGTCATTAAAGAAAAACTAACCATTCCCCTATTTTAATGGAGTGTTAAAAACCATCAATATTTATATTGTACCACAAGCCTGTTATTGAGAAGGTCTCCAGAAATACTGTCTTCACAGAATCATTGAGTCATCACAGCTGCTCCTTGTCATGAGCTAAAGGGCAACTTGAGAACAAGTATGGAAGATGAGCAGTGATGCCACAAAGAATCATGGTAGCCTGAAGCCACAGTTCCTCAGAAAACCCCATGAAACTTTGAGAACTGTGGCACAGGTTGAGACAAACATCTTGATCATATTATGCAAATACTGAACAATACCAGTCTGAAAGGAAAAATAAGCAGAATTTCAAGCGAATTGCTAATGCAGTAGTTCTGTTTCTCTCCAGAAATAGATGTCCCTGCCAATGCATGTGCAGCCCTAAAATGTACTGCTTTGAGCTGGGAAGGCACAAATACATAAACATTAGGACAGGCTGCTATGCAACAACCTCGAGTATCCATCACGTGTGAAATGGGGAATAGCTCCCCATCCATCCAGACTTGGAGTCTGACAGAGAGCACATGGTACTGAGAATTCATTTACAGTAACATTCATCTACTCTTAGTGGGTCTGAGTTTTTAATTTCCCATTTAGCCATTCATACAGTTCGTTGGTTCTGTCTCCTTGTGTTTTATAGCTGACTGAACAGCATCCTGCTTGCCCGTCTCGCTGACAGCCTTGGGTTTCTGACTGAAAACATGCTGGGCTCTTTTAGCTTGTTCCACCCTTTTCTTACATTCACAAGATTTAGCTGAGAGGATGTACAACTATAAAAGCAGCAGACTAGCAGGTAGAATAATACAGAACAGTGTTTTAACACAATGAGAGGAACAGCAGCTGCTCTGTGCGATTTTAAGATGTTACAAGTTAGACAAACATAACAATTTCAGTATTATTTCATTCAAGAGTTTTCCATACATAGACAAAAGCAGTAAAATAATGGTTCATGGTAGAACATAAAAGTAGCTTGATTTTAATGGATTATATCCTTTGACATATTTGGGTTTTTTTTACAGGGATGTATTTTTAACTTTGTACTGATTTTTAAGCAATATTCCAAAAAAGAAGATTTTTCATTCTCTGCAATGTTTTTTTCTGCTGCTAGGTTTTGTTTTTTGGCTGGTTTTGTGCTGTAAATCCACTCCAGAATTTCTGCTACTGTCTCTGGTTGATAGGAACACTCCACCATAATTGATTTAACTTCTACTTAAGTCTGTGTTCAGACACACTTGTGTAATTTACTACTTTTCCTGTTATATTAACTTTCATCTTCAAGGCATATTTACAAATAAATTATGAATAACATTAATCAGTGAGGTCAGAAGGCACTGAGCTGAGTTCAGCTGGGTTTAATACCTGTATGGGCAATTCCCTAAAGAGTTGAACTCAAGGATCAACCCAGAATATTCTGTGATTCTTCTATGGTGCTGATTTGGAATGAGCAATCATTGCTTTGAAACTCGACTAGTCCAGAGCACAGTTATCAAAGGAAAAAAAAAGAAACACAACCAGCTGTTTCACCTCCTCACTTAAGCCCTGCTGCCACACTCGTGATCTCAGCTCTGCTCTATCAGGTGCAATCTCCCTCCTTTGCCTGCAGGGATCTGTGCAGCTTTTTCCTCCTCCTCTGCATCCCACTGCCTCCTCCCCACAGCCACCTGAGCTACTCCCAGCCTGCTCAGAAGGATTTCCTGCCCTGCACATGAGATGTCCACCCCGTGTCCTGGGGCTGTCAGGCTGCTCATTTCCCTAATTCCTCATTCCAGGTGCTGCTGCATTGCCTGGGTGGCTCTGAACCAGATGGGCAGCCCAGCAGGTCCCTGCTGGTCCTGCCCAGGGTCCCAGTGCACTCATTCCCACCTTAGGGACGATGCAGTCAGCATTCCTGAGAAACTGGGGAACTGCACACGAACTACAGGCAAGGAATATGAATAAAAATACCACCTACGGTTAATTTACTCTAACGAAGGTTGACCAATCTCTTCCAATTGAAAGAAACCAAGTTGGGAACTTGCATTTGGAAATCATTGGGTTTGGTTCCATTTGGAAGCCAAGCTGGGAACTTGCAGGGAGTGAAACAGGGGCTGGGGAAAGAGTTCCCTGCCCAGATGTGCAACACTTAGCAGGAACCAACCCAGCCAGGGCTGCAACATGAGACTGCAGAGCAGAACAGAGCAAGCTGCAACCCCGGGGTCAAAAAGAGCAGAGCTGAGCAATCCAAGCTCTTCAAAGTGCAGTAACATCTTTTATTGCTAAGCCATGTACTTTAAATTTGAATGTCTTGGATGATGATTCACTTCCTTAAAACGAAACAGAGCCACCTCTGTTTTCCCAGAACTATATCACTCTATTTGATTTTGTTCTTTTTCAGCTGCACTTACCGAAGACAGAAAAATTAAATTAAATTTCAACTACTTGATCAGAGATGAGACTAATAAAATATATTTGCGAATGGCTAAAACAAAGTTTTATCTCAATAGTTCTATTTAAAACTGTTGAAAGTAATTTCACTCCAGAAACTTCCTTCTAACTTCTAAATAGATCTTATAGAGAGAATAGGGCCCAATAAAAATAATTTTCCAACAAAACACATCGATTACACTAACCAATCTACCACAGTGTTTGTTTAGGATTGATTAATAACAACTGTTAGAACAGTTTTAATTTATATCTGAAATATTTTTTATATTCAAATGATATCCAGTAGGGGTTTTTATTAAGTTTTTAATTGTTTTGTAACAGTGGGCTCTACTTTTAAGCTTGAAAATATCTTGGAGTCTGGTTAGCAGAGTAACAGGCTAAAACAAAAAATTCATAACAAACCCCAAAATCTTTCTAAGGAGAGCTTTTCATACTGAATCTTGGGTAGCTTGCTTAATGGAAAGCATAGGGAATTTTCCATGAAAGAAAACCCTGTGGAAATAGAGGTGTAAATATGAAAGGATGAAACTCCAAAATCACAGAATGTAATGGACACAATGACATGAGCCAATTATGCATCCTCCTCAGGTGTGGGTCTCTTCAAGAGATGTCACTTACATCCAAATTGATTGAATTTCAATTATAATGTAACGTAATAGAAATAAAATGTATTATAATCTAATAATATACAGATAGAAACTTCCCAGATAACATTGTCTGCATCAATTATTTGTGCATATGCTAATCTGTATTTTTTAGAGGGATTCTAACACATTATCCCTGGGCTCTGGCAGAATAAGGAATACTCCTTTAGTAACTTAGCACCAGGCCAAGAGCTGGATTCATTATATACTTACAATAAAAGTAAAATGAAGATGAGAGTTGAAATTCCTTTGAATAACTACATCAGGGATTATTTTGGCTCTTGGTTTTTCTTCCATTTTTTTAAATGAGAAAAAGACAACCCAGTCAAAATCCTGTAAAAGATAAAGAATTCCAGAGTGCCCTGGTTTAGGCTCCATCAGGGGTGTGACTGTCCCTTGGCTGCTCAGTTACTGCAATCCAGGAGCCTCTGGATCTTAAACACAATGGGACAAGACTAAACTTCTGTTTCTGGCTGTTTGGAAAATGCCCTAGGACGGTAAAAGCTGGCACCTCTGCTCTCCTGGCATTAAATCCCTCTGACAAAAGATTATATCCTTATTCTGAAATTAAAACTTGCTCCTCAGAAAAACCCCAAACGTAAACTATCCTCAGAAAAATGTGTGAGTATTGATGTAACAACACTCTGTTACAGCAGGTCTTCCCAAACACAAACTGGGCTCCAAACAGTTTTCAACAATTTCCCAAACGTGATTATCAGAGTATTTTGTGGTGCCACATCATCTGACCACCTGAACTCCTTCTGGGGATGATGACTGTGCACCAAAAGGACACTTCACATTGATTTACAGCCAAAATATTCAAGGCTGTTTGCACAGATTTATTTTTCCTCATCTCAAAACCAGGACTTCATTCCAATATATTGTCTTGCTAAGAAGCCAGAGTGCCAGCACCTTCTCCTGGACAGAGCAAACTGAAATAATGAGTGTAGATACAGGTTAGGGAATTGCAATCCCAGCAGGAAACAAACAAAAGCAGAATCACACACCTATAAAAGCAAACTTGATCAATGGGAGTGCCAGAGAAGTATCATTTGTTATGCCTCTGATATTTAGAGTTTGCATCACCTGAGCAGTCTTATAGTCTCTTATTTTTATGATTAGTCACTGCAATCCAGAGTGTGTGGGAGCATCAGTACATATCTAACAACACACACAGAGAAAAGGTGATGATTAGAACCATTAAACCTACACCTCCACTATATTTTCCATATTAGTGCTGTTGGGTTTAATAGCAGCTTCAGGACTGTGCTACTGGAGCTGTTCATAAGAGCCTCTTAGACTATGGTTGGTGGTGTCATCTCTGTTCTGGTCCTCCCCTGAAATGCCACTAAAGGACCTGGTGTGAAGCAGGAAATTTTCTGTCTTTTCACTTCCATGGAGGTGAGGGACAGAACAAGCATTTGGTAGGTGCTGTACCATCACACAGTCAAAAGAGCTACCAAGATATTTGAGGAGATATATCTTGACAACATCATTATGGTGGGTTTTATAAACAAATTTTCTCCATAATTATTAACATAAAGCCTTGAGCTGAATGTTCCATTACAGCTTCCCAGACCTGGAGCTTGTGATCTATTGTGTGGTTCCTGGTCAAAGACTCTCTGAACTATGGCTGCAACATTATAATATTAAGGCAAGAGTCTGGGAAGCTGGAGGGACTGGAATCAAATTTTCCATTTAGATTATTACCAGTTTTCAAGGCATGTTCATTAAGAAGAAAAAAAAAAAGGAACTTGTTCTGCTCAGTTTTTGTTTTAAAGGAAGATGCTAATATTTTATATTTTAAAACAAGATTTTCTAGACTGCAGAGCTCAGTGTTAGGAATCCAGTAATGGAGAGTATTTTTTTCTGAGAGTATTTCTCTTCAAAGAAAAATGTCTTTTTTATATTCAGAAAATATGAAAATAAAGCATTTACTACTAGATCAAAGCCATTTGTCTTTTTTGAAATGGCACTGTAGTCACAGAAGGTAAAAGTGTCTTTTATTTGATCTTGTCTTAATACAAGACCTCCGTTAAATACAACACACATTAAGATATTTTAGTAACATTTAGCAAATAATTGCAAATCATTTATATATATTAAAAAAAAGAGGTTACAACCAAACAAGAGAAGAACTACTATTGTTCATATGCTGATTCTGAATGAATAAGGCAGTTGAGAAGGAGGAAATTTGGGATACAAGAGCAGTTGTGGAGCTCCTTTACCCCTTCCAGGTTATCATAGAAGTCTGTGCTGCAATCAGAGTTCGAGGACATCAGAGCAGGCTGTGCAGCTCAAGGCACAGATGTTCTGCAAGAACAGAGCATCCAAGCATGAAAACAGGAAAGCAGTAATGTGGTCCCAGGGATTTGGGAGAAGGCAGAAAAAGGAGCTTGCACTCTGCTGGATTGAAGAACACCATGCAGGATTTCACAGCAGGTTCTGTGGTGGCCAAGACACTGGGCAGTGTAAAAGTGCAGGGTGTGGGTGTGGGAGGGCAAAGTGCTTTGGGCTGTGGAAAAACCCAAATGCTGCCCTTGTTCAGATGGTTCTCCTGCTGCTGGCCCCAAGTCCTGCACCAGTGATGTCCCCAGAGTTTCCAGAAAGCTAACGGGGAACAGCCTGATGTGCCAACCTGTGCCATACCCTGGGGACATGCAAAGGGCAGGAAAACAATCCTGGTTAGTCTGCTAACAGAAATCTTAATTATTGCAGCAGAAGCAGCTCTGAGAATGCTGTGATTTTCTGGAAGCTCTTCACAAAACAAGTGACACCAGCATTACAAACATCTCTCTCAACCTATGAAATTTATTTTTTTTAAAAAAAGGAAAGGATGTTCTCACTGAACTAGGTCGATTCCTGTTATACAAGGATACACATGCCCTCAGGCTGCCAGTGAGACATTCCTGCCTCATAACTCTTTTTCTGGACTTAGGGGAATAACAAAGCAATCTTGACAGATTACACATGGCAACATTTCTGTGGGTTCTATCCATTTTTTAAGGTGTTTAGTTGTTGGTTTGGTTTTTTGGTTGGTGTTTTGGTTTTTTTTTAATTTTACAGGACAAACAAAGCAACGAATCAATAAAAATCTGAAACACACACTTAATTTTAAGCAGCTGATACATTACATGATAACCCTAACCTGAGACTCTCCAACAGCTTCTGGGTTGCCTACCTGGCTCAGCTTTGTGGCAAGGTACTCATTTGATTTCTTGTTTAATTTTATGGAAAACATTGGAAAAACTGCATGTCCAGCCCTGTCTGAAGTGAGATACAACCACACCTATGTGCTCCATGTTTTACTTGCCTTCTAAATAACATTGGTTTACATTGCAGTATTTTGCAGTAATCATGCTGCTGCTTATCCAAATTAAACCTGAAGCTATTCCCTAGGAGACCTTTTACATTGAAATTATTCTTTAAAATAAAAAACACTACAGTATTCTGAAAATAACCTCATTGCAGGGCCATTAAGGCAACCCAGTGTTCATATGGAATAATGAAGGAAGGAAGGAACTTCCATAAAATTGCTGATATTTCACTAACAAGCCCTGGGAGATCATCCCAGTGATACAAAAAAGAAGAAAGGTCATCTTTGTTCTTGAGACAGGGCAGGCCATATTCCATATTATATAACTACTTCAGAGATTGCTCTTTTGTTCTCCAACTAGAGATAATACAATCATGTAAAATACTCAATTACTTGGGCCATTCTGCATCCTTATGCTTAGAAGAGGATCAGAAAGTACAGGGAAAGTGAGTTTAAGCCAATATTCATCAGCTTATGCAATTAACTTACATATTGCTTTCAAATATTTCAAAACACATGAGGAACTGAAGTTTCTATTAATTTGTACAGAATGATGAATGTCTTCTATCTCCTGTCTTTGAAATTAATTGCCCTCACTTGTGGAAAAATAATCTGAGTACACAAAAGTTTCTTGAAGATACTTATTTCCATGCAGTGCAGGCTTTGGGTTTATTGCAGTTCCCAAACAGAACTTCTGGACTTCTTCAAACTGCCAGCCTCAGTAAAGCCTGAATACCAAAAATCCCAACCCTGAGTGACAAGCAGGTGCCACACAGCTCAGGACACTGCAGATTTATTAGATGTATCATCAATTATTAACTTCTCTGACTATCTAAATATAACTTTGTAAGCTAGAAATAAAATTTGAAATTACACAAGGTATCAAATCAGTTATAAGGTACTAATATTGAGAAATATTGAGAAATGAGAAAGGCAAGGAAACAAACAGGCTTTTGTTTTGCCCTTGACATCACTGGGACATGAGCTTGTGCTGCCCTGAAAAGGTGTTCAGTTCTCCAGCAAGGTTCAGAGCCCTTGGAGTGTCCAGGCATGTTCATCTTTCCCTTAGAGACCATCAAAGGGTCACCTCCCTCCCTCTGTGGTGCCATCTCAGAATCTCAACAAGGTGAAGCATCACCTTTCCCAAGAGGAGTGAAATATTTATCTATATTTTTGTGATTTACTTCTGTAAACCAAGATTGTCCCTTTGCTCTTTGGACATGTTCCAGGACAGACCAGACACAAGATCCATGACTCTAAATGTGCCCAGCAGGATATAAATTTATCTATGTGATACTTCAGTGTGTCACCAGATCACTCTCTCTCCCCATCTCAACACAAAGTATCATCGTCTCACTTTTTTCTGCCATGGGATTGAATTCCTTCAAATATCATAATTATCATCTCATTACATGCACTATTTCCTCCTCCTAAGACCCCACAGTTTCACAGAATTCCCTTAATCCTCTGTTTCTATAGGAGTTATGCTCTGTGCCAAAGACCCCCAGCTACTGAATCTCAGCCCTTGCCTTCTCCAACAATGACCTCAAACTGCAGAGTCTCAATTTCTCTACATGGAGAACTGATAGTTTTCAGAAATTATTTACATTCATATTTTTTGACTATTAAGAAATAACAAATATTATCAAGATTAAGAGCTGATTATTGAGATATATTTAGTTACAGGGTTGATAGAAAAACTGTAAATTGATCCTTTGATTTTTAAGATTTTTTAACAGGTCACCTAAGCCCTTCAGTGATCAGAGGCATTTGAATTACAGCCAAGAGTGCCACACCTTTGTAACTCAGGCTGTTTCCAGCTTCATGAGTACCTAAACAAGCTTTGGATAAAGAAGAAACACATATTTTCTTTCAAATATCAGGAGAAAAAGTTGCTTGGCATTTTTTGGAAGTTCCATATTCCAGCATTCCTCAGTACCTGTTAGTACTGAGACAGTTTTAGCTCTCACTATCTGCCCCAAGCCAGCAGTAGCCACCAAAAAGTGGCAAAAATTAAAGAATATTATTTGAATAAAATGTGAAGAACAAATTAGCCAGTTGTTTGTCTTACCCCAGTGGGATAAGTTTTGACTCAATTTTTATTCTATTGCTTTGAAGAAAAACCACTATCTAGCCATAAACATTTTAATAATATAAAATAATTCTACCCATGGGAATAATGCTGTAACTTATAATGGGTGTCTCTGTCAAAGCATGAGCTGCAAAGAAACTTTCATTTTCCTGGTGCTCCTTACATGGGGATTGGTGCAAAGCTTGGAGAGCAATTGTAAGGCTACATTATTTTTCAGGCTATAAATAATTAAGTGAAGTGGGGTTCTTTCAAATCCTCTCCTCCAAAAAGCAAGGCTTTTCAAAAGCAAGTTATCTCTACCTTTAGAAAAGGTAGTCAGGCAATAATGATGCTACAATTCAAATATAAAGGCACTTGCCCTGCATAATAATAATCTGTGCACCTCACAAACAACACTAAGCTGCAAACTGTTTAAATATACAGGGCAGAAGAGGTGTATAAATTGACAGAATAAAGTCACAGAGAATTATGGATAAGTTGGTGAAGCAGACTTAAAACACAACTCTAAAAACTACCTTTACAATGTTCATAAAAGAGAAACCTGCTGCCTTTCTCATGGATTTAAAGAGAAGCATTGCACAACAGACCAACACAAGCAAAACACACCTGTGTTGTCTCTTGCCATTTTTCTATTGCAACACAAAGCTGCTAAGTTGTTAAGTCATGATACCAAGAGTTGTGTTCTTACCAAATACTTGTCTTATAAATCTGAATTTTGAATTTCCTTAATGCCTTCATTATTGATGATATGAACCAGAACTAAAATTTGCAACTGCAAAGTCAGAATAAGAGAACAAGCATGCAAAGATTTATCATGCAATTCTCCTCTGTTTAGATGTAACCTCTCAAAACACAGTTGACTGAGCTCTCCAACATCAGCAGGCTGGTGTATTTTGATATAAAATTACTTATAGCAGAGACTCAAAACAAACAGAGGTTTCTCTCTTGCTCTGCTCCCTACTAATCCCCCTCCAGATTGGATAATTCTGGCTCCTGACAGGTTGAGGATGGAATGAAACAGAACTCACACAAGAACTTGAACTACCAGCCTTGCTGCCAATCACACCACAGCTCCATTCTGCAAACATTTGAAGGGGAGACGTGCCCAGGCACCAGACTGCCTGAGCAGAGTGCCCTGCAGGGTGGTAAAGCCTGAGAAAAGCTTCTTCTGACACTGAGAACAGCCTTGGCCTCAACTGATCAGATTTTCTCCCCAGCTCATTGTACCCAACCTCCATTTCTCCTCCACCTGTAGCTTTTTGTGCCAGAATTTGGGAGCCTATGGGAAGTGCCAGTCTCTGCAGACACCCTGCCAAAGCCAACAAGCACAATTCCAGTCTCTCCTGCCCTTACTGTCAGCCAGTTGCTGCTGACCCAGTCTGAGCTGCTATCATTCAATTCCCCCCCATCAAAAATGTTTTTCAAACCCAGCATCCAGCAAGAGGCACGGCCAGGTGCATTCAGCTGAGTGCACAAAATCCACCTCTGGAGGATGAAATATCCAGTTACTCACATTCCTGATGTCACTCACTGGGCTGGAGGAGCACAGGTAAAAAAGGCTCAGGATGCAATTTTAAATTCCAGCCCTGTTACCACGATGAGAGCTGGCACAATATTCCCAGGCAGGTTCCAGTGCTCAGGGAACAGAAGCCATGAGATAATGCACTTCAGTGGGAGCTTGGCATGGCTTATGCTGTCACTGCTCCCCCAAATCCCCAGGTTTGTGACACCAGTGAGAGTAACAGTTGACTCCTTACATTTACTGAAACTGCCATACACTGAAGTGGCAAAAAAAGTTCTGGAGATCCTAAAGAATCCTAAGTGAACACACAGTGCTTACAAGGCATTCCACACAGCTGCAGCACAGCACACTGCTAAGTCCTTCTGGATGCAGCTTTGCCATGTCATTCTTGATCTGAAAGTGATAAATTTATTGGAAAAAAAACCCAGAAACCAACAGCTAAGGGGCTGCAGCGAGTACACTCAGAACATGCTTTTTAGAATTAAATAAATACTGTAATGATGTAAACAACTCCAGTGTTGAAGTCACAGTCTTTAAAACCACTTTATACTGGTTTTAAATGGTTTCAGTCTCTCACCAGGAGAAGGGTGCTGGGCAGTGGCAACCTGTCACACAGGAACCATTAAAATGCAGCTTCTAATTTGCTACTTGGGAAAAATAGTAAGTTTTGCTGTTTCAACAGGCATAGTCAATATAATTGACAACCAAAGAGAAAGTTCAAAAGGTCATTTTCATGAACTTATCTGTCTCTAACCAAGGGCTGAGGGCTGCTAAGCAGCACAAGGTGCAAACCTGCCTGTGCTCAGGTTACCTACAGATCTACATACAGCTCTGTTAACGTTTGATTAAGCCTGAATATAAATATACAATGATGTAAGGTGTAAAATGGGTGCACACTTTGATCCAAACATCAAGTACTTAGCAATATTTTTTCAACTGATAAGACTTATCCAAGGAAGAGCACTGAAATTTTGTGCTGCTATTTGGACACTTTCCAGCTCACCAGCCTGTCACATTGGATAACTTCCCTCTCCCTGCAGGCATTCAAGCCGTTCTTCAAGGGAAATTTCTCAGTTTTAAGTACACTCATCTTTGTAAACTAACACTGAAAAAAAATCCAACTTGTGTCTGTATATAAATATGTGACTGAAATGCTTCCCTCTTAAGTGAATCAGGAGTTGTATCTTACCTCCTGACACTAAACCTTGCATGAACAATTTTCAGCATATCCTCCAGAAGAAATACTGAGATAACAATGTTTTCTAATTCTTGAAGCCTTTTTTATTTTTTTGACAGAGCAAATGGAATCTATTATCTTTTCAAAGGAAAAGAACTTTCATTTTTATTGAAGTAGAATAAAGGAATTTCAACTACCATGGTTCTGAAAGTTATTTCAGAAATAAGATCATCATGGTTTTATCTCTTAGTGCATCTTCAGCACTTCATGTGGAATGGCATTGCATCATCTCAGCCAAATTATAGGCAAACCACACTCAATTTTCATCCCTAAAACTTGCTTAGCTAAGTCCATTTTCTGCTGCAGTAAATTCACAGCATCTTCTCTACCCAGTCTCAGCAACCTGAAGTAATTTTCAAATCTTGCTGTAAAATTAATCCGAGACAAAATCCTGTCATCTCTTCCATCGCTGAAATGTTCCCTTTCTGAGGACAGAAGTTTCCATCCTACCCTGTATTGCTTATCTCTGTTAGATCCTCTTCTCCAGTCACTTGATCCCACCTGGAGGTGTCTTACAAAACCCACTAGCAAGATTTGTAAAAAAAGTTCTGGCCTTCTTCAGTCCTTTTTGCTCAAACAAAGTTCCTTCAGCATTACCAAGCCACATGCAGGAACATCCAGAGAACTCCTCTGTGGCCAGGCACACCACCAGAAACATTCTGTGTACTGCCCAATTAGAGTAAGAAATAGAAGAATATTACACTAGACAAGCTGTGCGCTGGAAAAAACTCCTGGTACAAAACTATATTCCACAAATTACTCCATCTCTTATGATAAACACATTTACTTTCATAAATAGCTTTGTGCTTTGTTCTGTGGGACCCACAGCAATAAGACTCCTTGTTGTGATCAACAACAGGCCCCTGTACACAGAGGCCATTTAAAAATCTCTCTCAGCAGTTTCCTCTTTCCTGTTCCCTGCCAGCTTTTCCTGTGTATCACGAGCTGCAAATTTGCACTTCTGGGGGACTGTTTCTACTTTATAGGCTCTGCATCTGTCACCCATTTTCATTGGAAAATATTCCCTTCAGAGGCCTCCTTGCATGCAGTTCCTCTGGAACTCTGAGCACATTTCCATCCATTTCCCTCTGCAAGAAAGAAGGACAGGGAAAAGAGGTAATTTTCAGCATCATCCAATTCCAATGGTTTCAAATCCATCTCTAGTTCTCCCTGCTAGCTGGTGATGTATGTTCCACTGCAGTCTCCAGGGACTTCAGAAGCATATCTAAACTTATCCTCAACATCTCTCATTATTTTGAGGAAAAAAAGCCCAACATGACTTTTATGCAAAGAAGAGCAATGACTAAATTAAGCAGCTTGGCCAACAGCTATTGCTGAAGTTTCTGATGGAGACAGAAAATGAAGTGGAACAAACACAACACCCAAACCAACACACTTAAAGCCTTCAGACTTGTTAACTGAAAAAGGTGCATTTCAGACATTAAAGGTGCATTTCAGACATTAATTTTTTGTTTAGAAAAGTGAACCTGCATAGAAGGAGAGCTCTGCAGTGGCCAGGCTGTTTTCAGCCACAACAAGCACACAGATCACAACAGCCCCCATATGCAGCCTCTGATCCCAGCAAGAGTTTAGGAGCCCTGGAAAGATTTGTAACATGAAGGGAAAGTGAGAGTCACACAAAATTCTTAGAGCCTGAGAATCTCCCACCCAGGAAACAGCAGAGTACCAATCACAAACCATAATTAAATATTGCCTCTCTAAACTGAAAATGTCCATCTAGATGTGCATCATAGAAAATCTGTATTCTACAGGACAAACCACAAATCAGACATGACAGAAAACTGCTGAGTCTGAATACATTATCTTACAGTTATTACAGCTGTCACCTATCACAGAATCAGAACAGTTTATGTTGGATGGGACCTTAAAGATCACCTTGTTCCAGCCCAGTGCCATAGAGCGAACTGGGAAATTTAAAGTGTGGATGCTCAAAAGTGGAAGGTAAATTATATTAATCATCTTCCTGCTGAAAGCCCCCACAGACTTCTACCTAGTTCCTTTATTTATTGAAAACTTCGCCTCCAAACATTTAATTTCAAGAAATATTGTTTTTAAAACATGCATAAGGGAAAAAAATTCTAAAAGACATCACACACTTGTACTGTAAGAAAAACATTTATTTTTTGAACAAACTTGTCAAATGAAAACTTAAGGTGCACAGCTGCAGCTGAAAGAGTTTGAAAACCATTTTAAATAATTAAATTTTTCCACAAACTGCAGAAAACCCCCAGAACCACCACTCTCACACATCTGCACGCTTCCAAGATCCCCACTGTCTGTTGCTGCATGGTTTTTCACTCCATGGAATTCCCTGTAATCTCCACTTATCCTCACCATCTGCATTTCTCTACCCACAGCTTCAGCCATTAAACTGAAATATGAACCAAAAAAATACGTTTGACTCTGTTGAAGAAATTGGGAAGGCAGAGGCAGGAAAGATGGAAGAAAAAAAAATATAAAAAATGTCTTCTTGTCAAACTTCCTCTGCCTGGCAGTCTGACTAAGCTGTGTGTGCGTTTCTAAGAACTCAAACCCACAATCCTGATCGGAAAAGCAGCTCTATTGCTGTTTGGGGCTTTGCACCTGAGTATTTTCTAAGGGGTTCACCTGTTACACCCTGGGATACAATTTCAGAGGAGCAAGGATAACTTTCCACTGAAGAATAACTACCACACTAAGAACTGTGTGTGCAAAGCATGCAGACACCTTAAAAGTCAAGATTTAACAGTATCAGCCAAGCCAAAAAGAAAAAATATGCAACAACATCAGTCAGATTCACATACTCAAAACACTGGAAAGAGGAACACGAAATGTGAAATTATTTAAAAATAACATGAACCATCCAGCACCTCACAGGGCTCTTACCCAAGTGGGGATGGAGAGAGTGGAACAAACCCAGGGAGCTCTTGGAGCAGAGCAGCCAAGGCACAAAGCATTGCCTTGGGACATGGGACAGGGAAGGGATGGGCAGGAGGAGGCTGCAGAGCTGGATGTGAGGTATGGAGCCATGGAACATTAAACCCCAGTAAATTTCTGCTACTGAGCTCTTACTATTACTACTAGACATTAATTTAAAACTGACTTAATATTTTCTTTATGAGTGAAATAAGTTAAATTAACAAATTGAAAACATTTCTATGAAATGGATCCTTAGGATTTTTCCTACTTCAGTCAATGCCAAATAATGAGGAAAACAAGAACTTTAAATTGCTGTGTCATGAAAGAATGAAGAATTAGATGCTGGGCAAGGGAAAATGTTATTTAAACTTAGCAATTGGCAATGTTGCACTGATTTGTTAACTCAAGAACAGACACCTATAACTCACTGAAATTCACCAGTCTGAGTTTTCCATCCAAATATTTGAACATTCCTAGCTATATATTTATTTTCTTTCAGATTGATTTAATACAAACAACAGCACCAAAATGTTCATTACAATTCATAGTAAACCCAGAGTATTGGATGACAAGGTAGCTAAAAATCAACAGATTTAAAATAGCAATTTTCAAATTAAGAATGCAGGAATGTAGCTCAAATGCCTCTACAGCCAAAGGAGAGAGTCTCATAAAACCCTTAGGGGCTTTTTACTTTTATTTAAAACACAAAGGATTAGCTTTCTAAAGCTTCTTTTGGAATTTAATTGGGCAAGTATAACTTTTAAAGTAGTCCATCTGCCTGGAGCACAGCAGCTGTGATGGGGAGAATGCTGCTGCAATATTTGGATAAATTCTCAAACAAAACCGTAAAACGTCTCTGGTAATTAGTGGGTGATGTGAGAACTCAGAACTTGGCACTGGAATGTTGTTTGCAGAATCTGCTGGACTTGTTTACTGTGATTCGTGTTTCCAGTGCACAATCAGCACAGAGATTTCTATGACTTCATGCATATCACAGAATTAAAATTTGGTTTTAATTTTATTTTTTTATTATGTAGTTATTTCCTCAATATTTTACATGATATTTTTCTCTGCAGTGAAATAACCCAACACTCATTTTCTTCTAAAAGCTTATAATACAGTAATATCACATTACTTTGCTTAAATTATATTACAGTGCCTAAATGTTACATGATGCCACATAATAGTTTGCTATATTCTGTAACGAGATCTTTCCCACTGCACCCATCTCCTCAATTCTTGTAAATTAAATATGGTAAAATCTGTGCAATGCTTAAATAAAAGGTTCTGAGCTAATGGAAGCAGTAAGGCTAATGAAATGACCAGTGAATTAACAGGGAACAGGATTAATAGTAAATTACCACTGTGCTGGGAATTTAGCTGCAATCTTTTACACAAATCTGAACACTCGAAAATTAACAACTTTAAAAAGAAAAAAAAATAAAACTGAGTTTTGTTCAAACCTCAGCTTCCCTCCAAATTAAGAACTCACATTTGTGTTGTTCAGTTTTGGATATTTCATCCATAGCAGGATTTAATGGCCATTTTCAAATGTGACTGCCTAAGTTTTAAGATCTGCATTTGGGACCATATTCAGGCTCATGATATTCTGTATCTGTTGTATATAAATGCATATATCTGTTTTTAAGCATTGTATTTAGTATTTGAAAAACTTAAGCCACTTCAAAATTCTAGAACATTTTTCAGTTTCTGTGCAAGCATCTCATTGCCAAAGTTACAGAAACAGTGATGATGGAAAGTTACTAGGAGACAGCAGAATAAAATCACACCGCTTGCCAGTTTGCTCAGCTACAACTCTTGTCTTTTTATTTTCAGGAAAGGCCTTCTGCTATTCTGCTTTTTCTGGTTACCCAGCCTGGACCTCTGTCCTGTTTACAGAACTGAGGCAAGCCCTTGGATATGATCTGCCCTGTGTTTGCAGGAACTGCAGTAACAACCACGCATCAATAACTCTTCTCACTGAATCCCACTGGATGCTGTGTTTTGCCCTGGTCATAAGTGGTGACATTTTCCTTATCTGTTTGGGAAGATAAGTTTTAACTGGACATTAAAAAGATGGCTGAGGAAGAAAAACTATGTCTAAAGAAAGCAATTCAGTTCAGTATTAATGGATATATTCCATCAGTACAACTATGCATCAGAAATGAAAGTGCCCCCAAAAATTGTTACACTTGTTTAGACAACATGCAAATAAAACACGTGGTGACTGGTCCATCAGAAAAAAAAAGATCCTTAATGGAGAGCTGCTGTCAAATGAGAGCTATCAGGAAAGCCATAGACTCAACCTTACCTTTAAATTAGTTAACTGAATCAGCCTGCTGCAATTTTGTAATACAATGATCATGTTATCCATAGTTAAAAGGATTTCTGCATTCCTGAGCTACAAGAAATCTTTCCTTAAATTTTGTATTTAATTTATCTTAGTTTTTGGTCTAATCAGCAGTTAAATTTGAAAGAAGATCCCTAAAGAGAACATGCCAGTTGAAAATACACATAATACCAAGGAGAAGAATGATAAGCGCCGGGAGTAAGGTGTCAATTTGTATCTTAGGAACAACATTAATATCCAGGTCAAATGTCAAATGAAATGGGCCGCAAAGAAACACGTTACTTGCAGACTCTAAACTGTGATTCCACGGCCCAGCACAGCATGAGGATGCGGCCGGTGCTGCTGAAGAGGAACAGCCTGGACTCGGCGGATCTGGCGCGGCGCCCCCAGCACCGCAGGACCAAATCCCAGCAGGTCCGCTTCAAGGAGGATGGGGTCAGCTCCAGGGCAGAGCTGGGAGCCCACCCTGCCCCCAGACACTGCACTCACAGCTGGGAGAACACAGCTGCTTAGGGATCACAGCTTTTTGCTAACTCAGTCTCCAACTTTTCCAAGGGCTCAGAAGGGGCTTCGGAATATTGCCATACAAACTTCTCCCAGCCTCAGGAAACACTTCCCTGTTTTTAAAAGGAAAAGGCTGATAGCAAGCAAATCACTGACAGAAATGCCAGCCGAGCCTGCAAACTCTATCCAGGTAAATGGCAACCTTTGTGAACCAGACATTGTGTCCTCAGAGCTCTGCTACTTGAGGATAAGCAATGACTTGGAGGAGGGAAGCAGGAGTAGTGAGCTGGGCTTGGGTCAGAGGCCATCAAAAGCACAAAGCAATGGACCGAGGTACTCGGGTGATTTCTCAGTGTCAGACAAGACAACTGCTTCTACACAGGTGCCTGAATACATTCATGTGAGTTTCCCACAGGACAGGAACGTTCCCCTGGATGCACCAGACACAACCACAGCCTCAAGTAATTCACTGCATTCTTCTACCGCCATCAGCAGCAACGAAAGTCACGAAAACAGCACACTGTCATCTGATTCTGACAGAGCAGAGCCTTGCCTAAGCAATTCTATGAGCTGCAGTGAATGTAACCCCCACTCTGCTGCTGGGGAAGTGCAGAAAAGCAATTCTGAGCTGCCTGTAGCCAGTAAAGATGCCAGCAGTAAGGAAACTACTCCACTGTCACCCCCACCAAATCCCAGCTCATCTCCCTGTTTCCTCAGAGACTGTCACCAGGCAGGAGAGCACAAGCCAGATTCCAGCTGTGTGACCTCACCAAGTGATGATTTCCCAACAGTGTCACTCACCAGCAGCACTGCATCAAAACCATGTCTGCCATGTAGCACTGAAATCGAGAAAAATCCCACCCAGTCAGATGTTTCTCAGTATAACAGCTGTTTAGAAGGATTTCACAGAAAGTCTTATCCGCCAAGGAATGAAATAAACCCACAAAGCAACAAAGAGATTAACGAAATAAATCAAATTCACTTGGAACATGGCGAACTCTGTGCCCTACAAGGCAGGCTGCAGTCTGTAGAGGAATCCTTGCAGTCAAACCAGGAGAAGATTAAAGTCCTTTTGAATGTAATCCAAGACCTGGAAAAATCCAGAGCCCTCAGTGAAGGGTATGGTTCATTTTTAATATTAGTAATTCATCAGAAGTGTAAAGTAGATGTTAGCATTCTTTTAACCTTTGCTACTGAGAAACACAGCTCTTCTGATATTTAAAGATGAGTTTGCAAAAATGCATCTTACACCCTTTTTGTGGTATTTGGGCCTCAGCAGAGAAGCATGTCCCTTCATAGCTGGGCTTTAGCTGACACTGCCTTTATAAAATCCAGTGCAAAACCCAGTTTAACAACTCCGTTTGTTACTCAGATTAAGGTGTCAAAGCACGGCAAGGTTAGATACACACAGAGTGCCAGACTAAGGACAGAGCATCTGAAGGCTGGCAGCAAGAACTCACTTCAGACTCTCAGGTTTCAGAGTGGCTCCCTTCTGCACCCCCATAACAATGTAAAACCCCTGTATTTATTGTCAGTATGGTGACACAGGGACTGTGCCAAGGCTGCAAGCAGTATTTAAGCATTATTATGCATTATAAATGATAACAATACCATAAATGCAACTAACATCTAAAGATTCAACAAAGTTAAAATAGAATTTCAAATATTTTTAACCTCAAAACAGGTTTCAGAATATCCTAATAGAGCTTTCCAAACTATCAACAGCATCTCTTACTTACAGTAATTGCATCTCAGACACACTTTAAAGTTCTGTTTTGTTGTAAAGTAGTATATCCTTCAAACAATTAATCTTTGAAAAACTCAGCAATAAATCAAAGGAATAAATGTTCCATTTCATTTTTTAAAGAATAAATAACATGAAGGGACTATGTTACTATAAATTTAATCTTTAGCACAGGCATTTCATGCATGTAGATAAATCATTAATGCATGCAAAACTGGACTCTTAATTTTAAAATAAGGTAATGTGATATCAGTTGTATTTACTGATTACAATAATGACCAAGTCAGGTAATGTTCCACGTTTCCACAAACTGTGCAAACACCTCAACAAAAAGGCTGCAATGAGAGTTTTGTGCAGGTTTAGTTTCAGAAAGAGCCCAGAGCATGAGGCTGCCATGCCCACACCAGCCAGCATCAGGGCTTTGCACTTGTTCCTATGTGGGCAGAACTCCTAAGATAGAACCAACTGAGGCCACTACTTTTTATACCCCAATTTTCTAACAACTTCCAAAGGAAGGAAGGAAAGAAAAAAAAATCTATTTTGAAGATTTTTTTCTTTTTCCAAATATTTTAGCTTGGAATTGAAGTTAACTTGTATTTCTGTTGAATAACTTCCCAATTCACAATTCAAATAAGAATTTACACTCATAAAAATTTTTAAATAATATAAGTCAAGTTAGCCTGTGATTTTACTCCATAGATATTACCTTTTTATCTGGAAACATCAACAGGTAATGTCCATCTGGCTGTTAGCATGAAAATACTTTCATTAACTTCCACTGTGCCCACACACATTCTTGTTCTGTATAACATTTTCCCCATACAATTCAGCTCCAGATATTCTCCCTTAGAGGCTTGTTCCATATGATTTTCTAGCACCAAATTTGTAATAGCCTAAACACAAGGGACAAAATCCATGTAGACAGACTAACAGCAAAAATGCAAAAAATTCAAAAAAAATTTACACCCCCAAAAATTTAGGTAAGAGGCAAGATTTGAGGCAGGGATCCAAGTATGTCTCAATTTTCATTTTTCAGCTGTAATCCTCATTCAACCTGACTGTGGTTCCTTAGGAAGTGACAGAAAAGAACACCCACTACTTCTCCTCTGCATGCAGTTCTCTAGGGGAGAACCTAAGTTTAAATTACAAACCTGCCCATAGCAAAGACTAATTTGCAGTGAAGCGTGGTCAGATTATCCAGCAATATTTATGATGCATTTTTGCTCAGTTACCACATGGTTTAAATGAAAAAAATTGTCAAATATCTTGAAGTGTCACTCTGAGATTGAATGGGAAGCTTCAATCCACCCTGGCAGACTCATCTCACAGTAACACTGAATGTTCCAAGCACTTGTGTTGATAGCACAACAATGCACATGAAGAACTCCCATCTTCCCCAAAGCAATCAGAGAATTATTTTGGTACCAACTGATCTCCCCCAATTCAAATAAAAGTTGTTAAATATAAGTGGTACACTTTTTTCAGACATAATGAGCCACCAATCTCAACCTGTTTCTAATGCAGATCTCTCCATCATAAAAATATTTCAGCTTGGGTTGGTGTTAAGCATGAAAACTCACTGTTCTTGTTTTCTCAACACTACAAATTTGTAACTTATCAGCAGTAAAAATCTGACTTGGTTATATTCAATTCAGGAAACATGAAAAGGGAAGACTGGAAAGCATAAGGACAGAGATCAGACTGATTCAGCAAATAGCAAAGATTTTCAAATACTTGAAAGTGTGTTTGTTAGAAGCAGCCTCGTGTCTGAGTGTGTTCATAACAAGTATTCATGCAAGAACCAACAACCAGGACTCTCAACAGCACGAGGTGGGAAATGTGTAAAACAAGGATCATAGGGTTTCTGTGTTTTGAAAGAAACCTTCCAACTTAGAATTCGATTCTAGAATTTCTAGCAGGGTTAACAGTAGTGGTGAACAGAATGGCTTTTGCTCATGAAAAGAGCTCTGTCGTTGTGTCTGTAACCCCCCATCTCATGAGCTGCTGTCTGTTCCAGGCGTAACTTCTACCACACTGGGCAGGACCTGAACAACTGCAGCACCTGTCAGAACACGGCGTGCATCATTTACAGGTACCCACACAGCTCTGTCCTGCCTGGACACCCCCAAATGTTTTCACAGTGTTTTCATCACGCCTACAAAATTTCTGAACTCTGACCAACCCAGATTTTAAAAAAACCCAAGTGGTTTGGTTGAGGTGCTTGGTTTGCTCCCCAAGCAGAAAAGGATTCACAGGGGTGTTAGCTGAAAGGAAAAGGGGGCTGGACTTGGGAGAATCCAAACAGGAACTTCTCTCTAAAGTTTCCCAGTGTAATTACTGGCATGCTTCGAAAACCTGTGATGCCATTTCTGATCATGAAATTCCTCTGTGTGATATGATTTTTAAGCTAGGGTTTCCTTAATAATTTAAGATCTTGGAAAAGAAATTGTCAGTTCTCTGAATGCCAGTGAGCTACAGCTACAGCTCATGTTAACATGCAGAACAAACCCAAAACTCCCACACTTTTCACCTCAGTTGTTATTAATTTCACAGAGTCCAATTTGAGTGTAGATTCAGATTTGAAGTGCAGTTTATGCTAAACTCTTCTGGCCAAAAAGCTTTGCAGGGCCATGTTCTGGGAGCTGCACAAGTTTCAAATGCTGTGTCTGTACAACCCTGTCAGAGCCTTCAGCTGTCCAGGCATCAACCCCAAAGCCTGGGTACAAAGCCTTGCTTGTACTGCACATGTATCTCGTCCAATCAGCAAGGGAATTTATAAAGACATTATTTAATCTCTGAAAGCTCAGTTACAAGGCAGAAAACTCACACCTTGGGTTACTTGATTACATTTACAAAAATAAAGGGTAAGAGAATTTCTGTTTGAGGCTGAAACCTTTTCCTTAATTTCAAAGAACATGGCAGACCATTATCTTCAACAGTCTGTAATCACTATAACCTTAATTTTTTAAATGCAAATAATTAATAGAAATACCCACGTGGAAGTGTTTCTCACACTGCATGTTCTGCATGAACAAAATTTAGTAAAGAGTTTAATAAACTAGAACAGCACTGGAACCTATTGTTCAACATGCAACTCAGTCCCATACTGATGTCCTAAACCCCTGGTAGTGAAATTTCCAAACAATTAACATGTCAAAAATTAAACACCACAACTCCTCTGAGACAAAGCTGTTGGTCTTCTTCACAGCCCCCTGGATACCCCGGGAAGTTACATGACTTATCCAAGACCACAGACTGTATCCATTAAAAAAAAAGAAAAAAAAGAAAAAGAGATATTTCTTTTACTTGATCATGGTCTCTGAACAATCTCTGTGTGTTTTATGGGACTAGACGTGAACAGGCCACTCCCTAGAATTTTACACAGACCACCCTTGATCACAGGACACCTTTCTCTCTTTGGAAAAATACCCTGTATTCTTAAATTTACATGGTTTCAGTACAGGATGGATCTTGAACAGCAAGCACCATCCTTCAAAGGAAAGAACAGAGGAAGTAAGAAAACATTCAGGGGCCTTTTTGATTTACCAGGTAGTTTGCAACAATAAAGGTGCCTGGAGGCTGACACTGCAATGATTAATAAAACATGTACAGAACACAGGTGCTCTAAAAAAGTTTCTACTTTTAAGAGACAAAGAGGAAACAGTAAGGAAACAATAGTTTTTGATTTACAGAGGTGTTTCACAGGAAGTTGTTATGATAAAAGCATTCTGAGTGACTAATATTTGAAGTTCATTAGACAGTATGCTGAAAGAAGCAATTGTTGTCAGTGTTTGCTCCTGACAAACGTGCAATTCCTGTGTTTTATGTGGCCTGAAATGTCCATGCAAGTATTTATTTTCCCCTAAGACAGCACCACAGTTGTGATTATAAAATCAAGTGTTTTATCCTGCTCCCAGTTTTCCTGGTCTTAGAGAACCCCACTCCTGATGCAAACCCTGCAGATGCAGAGTGCTGTGTTGCTGTCACTGAACAATCTTTATCACACAGCCCCTGAGTCAAACAATGCATTAATCTCACAGAAATCCCCTCGTGGATTACACTGATCACTAAAGTAATAAAGAGCTTTTCAGCCTAACAGTGGCTGTAAATTCAGCTTTATTAACTACCCAGCAGGGATTCCAGGCTTGGGATTTTCCATCTAGATCATGTCATAGAAATGTTTGTATTGTAATAAACAAATGCAAGTAGCAACCAAAACCAGTTATCATGGGCAGTATTAAATGAAGACTGAATTGACCTCTTGTCTCTGGAGATGATATCTCCAATATTAAATTAAAAACTCTGGAGAAGGGTGGAGAAAAGGAACATGAGCAGATGCTACCCTTACGTATTCTATAAACCCAACATTTATTCTCCAGTGCCCTTGGTCTGTGAATATTGAAAGGTATTAAGTTGCAGTTTTAGTAATAAGCTGATGAAATGCAAGAGCCACTGATTTTATATCACTTCCTTCTGCTTTTTTATATTTATTATGCATTGCTTCTTGTTCAAGAGATCCTTCTACTCTTTTCTAAATGAAAATAATCCTCCTGCTTTCTTTTTATCCATTGAGTTGTATTGTTTCATGAAAAATCCCAAGACACATGAATTAAGGGAAACCATCTTCTAGCTAATTTTAACATACTATTTAATGATGTTTATAGATTTTATATAAAAATACAATTAAAAGTTTTTAGAGATTTGCACATTTACTAATTTAACAGTTTTCTTCTGATCAGTGTCAAAATCAGCTTCAGGGTCTTGAAGTGACATCCCAACCCCCTCAATGATGCTCTTCTCCTCCCATCATGGAAAATACAACATTTCCACGCTCCCCCAAAACCTCCAAAAGCCTTCAGAGCAGACACAGCTGACACAACTCACTCTCCTGCCCAGGAAAGATGATTGAAATAAGGAAAATACATACAATACTGCTTAATCCCTGTCCACACTGATTCTTTTGAACTTTACATTTATTTCTATACACTCATCTGCTGTTACCTAATTAACATCTTGGCTCTGGTTTGACATCAGTAATAATTAGGGACTTCAGCTGTGAAACGAGTTCTATTTTACTTAACTAACACCACTTACTGGTTTAATTTCATTTTTTTGTTCCTACCCCGTGTCCTAGTGGGGGACACTCATATTTTAAAAAGTTAAGCATGTGAGAGTTATTAATTATGAGCATATGACACTTAGATTATGGGATCAAAATCTGTCCTTTGAATAAAATGTCTTGAAAGGTCAGCCTAGTACATTTTCATTTTTGTCCCATCGCTTTGGGCACAATGTTGGAGTTCTTAACTCACATGAAGTAAATTTTTTTTCTCAAAAGAAAATTAAGAGGTGAACTTATTTTCAAAGGAGCAGCCCCTAAACCCCTTGTGTTTACCCCAGGCTGTATCACTGAATAACACCAAGTTATTCTGAAGAGGGAAGCAGTTTTTGTTATGTTCTTTTAAAGGGGGAATTTCTCACTTACTAGCACAAGTCTCTCAATTTTTTTTTCCATAGTGTAGAATATGACTTCAGACAACAAGAAGGAAGATTTCATCAGATTTTGAAAACACTGGACAATGCAGAGCAAAACCCAGCTTCAGCTTCACCTCAGAAGCCACCACCTGATCCTCCAGCTCCCGAGAAAAAGGAGTTAAGGAGAAAGACAAAAAAGGTGAAAAGAAAATGCTTCTGGTGGATTTGACTTCCTCATGCATCCTTTTGCATTTCAAAAGACACTAAAACACAAAGAGCTTGAGAGCAGACACCTGAAAATGTACTACTATGAAATCACAAATGTTAAGAATGTTTAATTAGAGTATCTGAAAAATCAAAATAACTGAATTTAAGTCGGCATAATGAAAAAAGGTGCATGAAGATCCTATTTTCAAGAAAAGAAATTGTTTCTTTCAAAAGGAAGTTCGTGTTTTTTCCAAGGACACTTTCATATCCTTTGTAAAGACCTTTTTTCAACCTTCCAAAAATAACAAAGTTTAAATCTCTACTTTAAAAAACAAGGGTAAACAAAGCTAAGCATTTCACACAGCCTTCATTTCCATTTGTAAGCAACAAGGACTAAAAGGAAGAAACTTCACTGAGCTTTGAACAAATCACATCATCAAAAATGAATTCAGGGAAACCTAAATTGTTCAAAGAAATCTCTTCTCAAAGGAGACAACTATAATTATTTCATATCCCCACTGAAATATTTCTGTTGCTGTCATCTAATATTGAACAACAAACAGAAGAATTTCAGGTTAAGTTTTAACTCTACCCTTTTATTTGTTCTTTATAAAGAGCCACCATTTAGAAGTTTCAGCCATTTGATGGACTTCTCTGAAAAAGAAGTGGGGAGTTGTAAAACAAGAGAATGCCACAGTAATTCTTGTCCCAAACCCCAGCTCAAGCAAGGTCCAGTGCAGTGAATTTGAGCTGTGAGCACCTCCAAAGACAAGAATCCTCAGCTCAGTGGGGAAGGCTGTTCCAGGGTTTTTCCCTAACATCTAATCTGAATTTCCTGCACTCTGATTTGTGCCCTTGCTCTGTCCAAGCACACCTGCAAGAGGAGCTACATGGATAATGAGACCTCTCTCCTAAAAGACTGAGCAAACCCAATTTTCATTGCCTCTCATCTCCCATGCTGCAGCCAGGAATCCTGCTCTTTCCCTCCAGTGAATTGATGTCTTTCATATACCTGGAAGCCTAAAACTGGACACAATCATCACAGAATTGGCTCAGAGGTCATCACACAATTCCTGGATAAAGAGGAATAACTATTTTGGCTACTGTCTCACTGAATCATTTGCCCAGTCTCTCCATTTAAGACCTTCATTGCTGTACCAAAATATCCCAAGATTATTTTTCGCCTTAAAATGTAAATTAATATATGATAAAAAACTGAACATAATAATATTTAATGAACTGATATGTATTACACACAAAAAAATTATATATGCTGAAAAGATTTTATCAAATGTCAATGCAGCTACTTCTTTCCTCCAAAAATTCTCAAGTTACCATTAGCACAGGGTGTGCCAATGGAACCCAATTTATGATTGGTGATCCTATTATTTTACTCATAAAAACATGGTCACCTTTCATATGGGGGCAGGGGGGAAAATGTTTTCCAAAGCAAGTTGAGTGGAATGTACTACAGACCTTCTCTTAGAAGTGGCCCTGGTTCAGGGTATTCCATAGATTAATCCCTGCATCTTATTTTTCTAAGTCATCCTGTATTAATTGTGCAATGTTAGTTTTAAATGTCTGTACACTTTTTGTACACTTCTGTGTTCCTTGAATTCTTAGGGTTAATTACACATTTGAAAATACATTAAAAACAATTTTGCACAGAAGAATTTTGTCTGGAGGAACTAATTTCTTTATAAAACAAATATTTTAGAAGTAAGTTATGCAATATGCCATGGCTTAATTTATTAAAATTCTAAAGGACTGGCACTTAAAAAACATCTCCTTGTTAATTTCAGTTAGTACAGAAATGACAGGAACAAAACTGTTGTTATTTTAGAGGCTTTTCAGATGGAAATTAATTTTTTACTAAAATGTCTTTAGATGCCTTTAAGAGAGACAAAAAAGCTCTTCAGTAATAGGTTGTAGTTATAAAAAAGTAAGAATTTAATGACTCCATCATTACCCATCACTATGTACATGCACTGCTTGTGCTGCTGTGCCAACAGCATTCCTTTTTTGCATTAGTCTCAATAATTGATGCAGGGAAGGATTTATTAGTGTATAAGTTATTCTTGTGTATTAAAATAACATTTTAAGACCCATGTTCCCTGTGGTAAAGTATAAAAATAAGCAACACCAAGGGCTTTAACACTGGTAAAAACAGCAAGGGGTTTTTCTCTGTATCAAACTAATTTTTAATAATTTATGATACAAACACAATTTTGCCTGGTTTTTTTTGTTGACAAGCACAAAAAATGCTCATTTTAAGCTATCTGATTTTGGGTTTGCCCACAAAATGCATATGATGCCTTCAATTTATTTTCAAAGGATTCAGGTCCTTTAATTTAAACAAACCACAGCACTTTGGTTCACTACATAGCACCAATTCAATTCAAATCAGTCAGGAGAACTATGCAAAACAGAAATACTCTTTTTAGTTTAAGATAGTCCAACCAAAGGTAGCTACAAGTAAGGCTCTAAGTCTTTCTTATGACCTGAAGAAACATCAATACTCATAAAAATCTGGAATACACTGATTTAAGTGCTTACAGGTTTCCCATTTTTCCATCTGAGTCTGATGGGATTCAGAACCATAACCAATTTTTAATCCTTAATCTCCCAGTCACAATTAGCTCCTGTTTTCCAGATTCCTGATTTGGTGGGTTTTGATTTCTCTCTCAGTCAGTCAAGGCTGGGTGTGAGGATCTGAAATTCTGTTTGGGTTTCCCTTTGCCCACAGGGAAGCACAGGAGTTCCCAGGCAGCCAAGCCTCAGCCATGCAGGAGCATCCACTTCTCTCTCAGCCTTCCCTCTGCCAGAGCTTCCAAACTCACCCCCTTCACCCCAGGCACTGTTTGTCTTGGCAGAAAATATGGAATTCCAGTGCTGTGAAAGCACTTTCCTTCAGGGAGGCTGCAAGGAGTCTTTACCCCCAGCCATCCCCACAGTGCTTGACACTCAAAGTTTTCTACATCAAACCTGAGTGAGAGAACATTGGAACAAAAGGTTTTTTCCCACTGAAAGGTGCTGGTGGGAGGTGTCAGTCCTGGAGACACAAGAACAGGAACAGGGTAACCCAACTTAGCTGCTGGTTTGTTTGGACTTTAAAATGTGCATATCTTAGCAACATAAAATAATTAAAATTTAAAGCTTTGTAACACATAATTGGAGAATATTGGTTATATGAAAATATTATATGAAAGCATTGGGGTTATTTTTAATTGTTTAAGATTAAAAAGTATTTTAGTAATTAATTATAAATTCTTATAATAAATACAAAATAAAAAAGTAGCAGATACACACTATACAATTTATAGTGTAGGAAAATATATTGGAATAGCAGTAGAAATTGTTAGACTGTTGGAAGATAAAAGTATGGCTACAAAAAACTTCTCTGATTTACAAAATTACAGCATAATCCCCAAAACCAGCCCCCAGAGCAGGAAAAAAATGTTAGAAATACAAACAGATTCCTTAATAAAATTGAAAACTTATTCACAAGACCCCCATAAGTTGTCAAAAAACCCACCAAAAAACCCAAACCACAGCTGCTTGACAGCACTTAATGATGAAAATATTGTGGGCTTCTGAGAAATACATATTTAAGTGATATATGCTATATATTAAACATTGCACAGAACACAGTATATTCCAAAATTACTGTATTTGAAATAGTTGTTTTACGGAGTCAAACTAGCTTTCTTTTAAATAAATAAAATACTGCTTTGTCTCTTGTAACAGCAGTTCATGTAGGGCTCCTGATGGTTCTGTGCACTATAATAATCCTGCCAAGACACACAACATCTTCCTAATGGCACTTGATCTCTAATGTATGCTTTGTATATTTCTAGGCCCTTTGAATGTGATGTTATCTTTTGCAATAAAATGAGATATTTTTATTAGGTTTCAGGAGTCAATTAATAATAAACAATGTTTAGATTACAAAAGAAGGGAACAGCTGCTCTTTAAGAAAAGAAAAATTAATGGAAAACTAACAGGCATGTCATGGAATCATTCTGCAGCATTTCCAGGTAGAGCAAGGATGTCAATTTGAATACCAAACAAAAAAGTTGTAGCTTTTAGCTAGACCATGACTATATTTGAACATATCAAATTTTCCAACCATGGCAGCTCTGCAAATAGTTTCTATGGTTGTTTGCTCTAGAGTAGCTTTGCTTAACAGAGCTCACAATTTCTTTTTGGTAAAGTTTTATTTGTACAATATTATATATAAATAATGTCTAAAAACATCTCTCTGTAGCATAGCTACACTTATTTCATCATGTTAAATTGATATTGAGCAAAATCAGGTTTGGAAGTATTAAAGGAAACCTTTAAGGTGCATGTGGTGGATTTATGATATTTCTATTTATCCAACCAAGCCAAGACTGAACACAAATATTTCTGTGTTCTACATGGTTTATGAATTTGACTTCTATAATTCCTGTAGGAGGACTTCACTGCATGGCTATGACCTTTAAATAAAGGTCTAAATATCGTGAAATATTCAAGGTAAAGCTTGAATAGCCAGTTTCAGACAACAAACTTGTCCCTTTTTGTGAAAGAGTAGAAGCACTTCTACAACTACAAACAGTCAAGGTTTTCTGAGGTTTTAAGAGTGAAAACAACCAAGCAGCTGTTAAAGCCTTCAGCTGCTAAAACACCACAGTGAAGGCAAGAATGGCATTTAACTAAGTCTTCCCTGCAGTAGCTGCAGAGAGCCAAATTACCTTTGCACCAGCACCTCCTTCTCCTGGGGAGATGATTTCTTTCTGAGCCTGGCTCTTCTCAGTAATTACATGAGCACAGCTCCCAGCAGGCACTCACCAGCTAAGCCCAAGGCAGAGCCCTCCCTTCCCTCTCCCTGAACTGGCATCACAGCACGAAAACACCCAGGCAGCTGTGAACCCACATCTCTGCCAACGAGCTACAAGATTGTGAAAAGATCACCTGAATATGAAAATTAACCTGTTTATCCCTGTCAGAAAGCAAAAAAACTCCTCAGGTAAATCAAATCCAGTTATCTGCCAGGTGCAAGGCATTTAAGCTTGCAAGGAATTACAGCTCTTGTAAATTGTAACTATTGTTCTTATCAGTATAAATCAGCATTAGCATTGCTTTCCACAGCGTTTTCAGGTTATAATAAATTACACTGCAGAAGTTAATAAAAATACTTGCAATATTCATAAACACAGCAGCAGATTTAAAATCTACAGAGTAACCTGTCCTCCTGGAAGTGATGGGTCAGCTCCATTTGAAAGGTCACTTGTACCTGTATAACCTCAGCTACACAGTCCAGCTGCAGAAATTCTACATGTCCCACCTGTACTCTCAGAATTCACCACATTTCAGCAACTCAAGCTCTTCTAAGCATTCTCCAGGACATAATTCTTGACTCTCTGCTTCATTTTGTAAAGATCAAGCATTCAGGCTTTCATAGCAAGTTTGGCCCTCAAAAGTGTTAAAGCAAACCTGAAGATTAACTTGGTGAACTGAAGTAGTACACAGAGCATGGAAAAAGCTTCTTTTGCCAATTCTTTCTGAATACAAAAGACCTCTGTTCCTTAAAAACAATTTATTTGCATGTTAAAGGGTATTCTGTTGAGAAGTGTTGCTTCAGCTGTAGAAAACATAGCAATTTATTGGAATCCCACTTTGAAAACCCTCTAAAATGCCCAATGTACACATATGGAGGGGTGCTCATGAAAATAATTAGAAGCAAGAAAACCATATTTTGAAATTCACACTGAATTTGTTCTTTTCAGGGTAAAACAGCTGAAGAAATTACAGTAGATGGGAGGGAGTTAAAAAAAAGAAACAGATTTTCCAAGCCATTTCAATTTACTGTAACCAGCTTGTTTCCTACTGGTTTCCTAATGGATCTTTTATGCAGGATTAAAACAGCTTCGTTTTGCTTTTTCATGTGCTGTTTATGGCACCCAGAAATACTCCTTAATAGACTGGTTAGCTCAGCAACACTCATATCATGCTTTCCTTGTAGAGAAGTCATTTTCCAGCACCCTAGAGAACTGAAAGGGTCACTGGTCTTCATTCCAAACCATTTCCTGTTGTGACCCTGGACGTGCCTGAGGGTTCCACATGAACAGCAGCAGCCTGGAGTCCCATAAACAGCTACAGAGATGTCTCAGACTTGCAGATGTACCACCAGGGAGTTCAAAGCAACCACTGGCAAATATTTCCTCTGAGGAACTCAGTTAGTCTCCTCCATTATTAGGAGCCTGATAATTAGGAGGCACACAGGCTCTGGTTGGCAATGATCTAAAACTGTTGTTTTCTGATGGAAATAAACAGGGGAGCACAGGGCATTTTAAAAGGCACACAATGTACCTCTTGTGGGCAAAATCATCAAGTAAATGATGCTATGATTTTGTAGAATAAAATAAATCTCCAAAGACAAGCTATTAAAAACCATCTTCCCATAAGTGAACAGTCTGAAGGGCAAGCTCTGAATTCCCAATCAATTCCTTGTATTCTCACAAATAATCTAAATCCAGAGGAGTGCTCAGGAGATATGTACTTAAATCTGAATAAATTGAAGAATCTGTCCTCAAATATGACTCTTAAATCATGGGACCCTCCATAAAAAAATTTCAAGTGAGTGTTTAGTGCCAGCACATGCCCAGATACATTTTTTTTTAGGTTTACTCATACTTTAGATTAATAGAAGTGTCTCTTTTCAATGTCTTAAACCATGTTCTTTATGCAGGTTTGTAAAACTTTCTTCTTTTTTGAGAATATCAATTAACTTTCTATTTATCATTTGTTCTCTTAAACAGAAATCTTTCAAAGTCTCACACTGTTCAAATCTTACACTACGCTGTGACTACAGTGTCACAGCTGAATGAAAAAAGGAGTGAAGCTTGAGACTTTTTAAATTAAAAAAAATAATTCACAAGGACTCCACAGATGCTATATTTGCACTTTTTCCAGGATAACTATAAAATGAGTTTCAAAGCATTGAAAATGCATTAAAATATTACTCACAATTAATGGATCTCGTCCCATTGTAATAACAGTTCTGTTCACTGTGCGTAGTAACTGCACCATTATTTCTTGAATATGGTGATAAGTTGAAGCCTGCAAATGAAAAAAAACCAGAGTTTTGATATTAAAATCATATCTCTTTGAAGAGTAAGAAGAAACCAATTATTTCCATTTTGACAGTTCAAGTTGTCCAATATAACAGCCCTATTGAAAGAGCAACACTAATTCTTCTTGCTCACACTGCTCCTTAGTTCCAGCAATTTCAGTGGAACACTCGATTTCAGTCCAATTTCAGCCCAATCTACTCCACAACTGGTTTTTGTTTCCAACAGTCACTTCCCATCTCTCACCCAAAGGAGTCCTGTTCTGCCCTAACTGAGCAGTCTGTAGCCCACCCCTGGTGCAGTTACTGTGAGTCACATCCTCCCACAGCTGCCCACATCTGTCAGTGCTCCCAGGGCAGGCTGGAGCTCAGCAATGCTCTTAGCTGGCACTCACAGAGTTACTAAAGGAGAAAGCTGTCCTCATTTACCTGAGCTGCCCTGGGAGGGCACAAACTGGACATGGTCTGCCCAAGTACTGCTCCTGTTGCCTAAAGGACATTTGATTATTTATTCTAAAACCCAAAAATGGGAATAACCTTCTGTTCACCAGTTTCACTGACCTTACTCTGATCACTCAACAGCATGCAACAGCAAAGAAAACAAATTTCTAGTAGAAAAGGATATTAGCTTACACCAAGGCCCTTATTTAATGTCAGATATAGCATGGAAAGGACACCACAATCATAGAAGCTGTGGTTAGCTCTTAATAGTATTTTAGGTAGCTGAGCCCCAGAACCACCCCAGGAGAAACTGCTTCAGGTTTTATTTTTCCTCTGAGTCAGCCAATGTCTCATCCTTTTTCTTTCTCCTATTCTGATTGCCCTGGATCTTGAAACAGGGACCTTCCTCACATCTGGCAATTTATTCACTGTTACCGTTTAGTCCTGCATCCTGTGACAGTGACACACAAAAGCTGAAGTGATCTCTTCACCTGCCACAGCATTTCAGAACTTGTTATATTCTATAAATGAACAATGTAGCCACAGAATAATTCATGTTTGGTGTTTCCTTCTTTAAAATTTCACTTAGTCTGGTACAGTCCTGTGTTTATAACACAGCTACACTTGAGAGTGCCTGCACAGAAGACACATTTGTTGTTTTTATAACACTGTTTACCACTATAATTTAAAAAAAAAATCATACTTTAATAATATAATCATCATAACTTAAAAAATATCATCAACATCCAAAACTGATAAACAATGTAGTAGCATAGGGATGTAATTTGTTCATTAGTTTCTCTTTTTTTTTTTAAATTCAAAGATGAGGGCTCATATAATTTCACTTCCATATTTCAGTATGTGCTATACCATAATTAGTAACAGTTCAGAACATTGTATAATGAGTTTTAACATTTTGCCCTGACTCCATCGTTAAAGATGAGCTCTATTCTTAATTCACAAGTAGCACATAACAAACCTCTCCTGGAAAGACTATTACATATGCTCAAGCACACAAAGGTTATTTTCTGCTAGACCTTTTGAATTTTCAGAGAAACATTAGCAAGTGAAATAAAATTATTTCTCTATGAAACTGCGACTCCCTTTCTTCTGGATAGTCTAAGAAACAATTAGGCATTGCTAAATTAACAAAAGTTACTTTCACACATTGTCAATACATGAAATTTCAGCTTTTATCTTACAGCTTCTAGCTTCAGAAGAGAGTCTAAGAACCAATTGCAACATGAAACAATCTTTTTCAGATCATATTTCTCTTCACAAGGATGACATGAGAAAACCCACCATCATTTGGATTCAGTCCATTGATTAAGCATAAGTTCTTTTTAGGAGCTAAATTAACACTTGTATCATATATAAGTGTTCCCTTGGAAAACATTAATTGTATTATTCCATTTAATTAAATATGGTGATCAAAAATGTTTGTCTTCCCTGTTGAAAAGATTTGCCAAGGCATGGAACAAGCAGAGTTCATGCTCTGTAGGCAGGTCAGAAGGGAGTGTCTCACAGAGCTCAAACACCTTCAGGTTCCTTGTTGGGCTGGATAGCACAGATTGGCACACAGATTAGTTAATAGAAAATCCAAACCAAACAAAATTTCACTCTCTTGCAAAGATATCTGCACAGGGTAAAGGATACAGTGTTTGATTTAGCTTTCATCTTCTATTTAAACTACTACAGGATTAGGAAAAAAAGGTAATTCTGTTTTTCAGAAACAGAGTCAACCCTGCACTTCAAATTCTGATAATGTTCATTTATTTGGACAGTGGCACACAGGACTCCCTTGAATGGCTCGCTTGGGAATCACAGCATTGCACAACCTGTACTTGAGACACCCACTTGGAAACACTTCTGTCATTTCATCTCTGCTCTGCCTGCTCTGTCCCCTCCCAAACCACCCAGCTCCACCCTCCCCCCTGGTGTGGGGCTCAGTGACAAACTCAGGAGGCCTTGGCACTGTGCAAGCACCATTCAGCAGTAACCAAAATTTCATTGCTGCATTATCAATCCTGTTCTGGTCACAAATCTAAACCATGGCACTGTATGAGCAGCAGAGAAATGAGCTCTGCAGCAAGCAGATCCTGTGTGCTCCCTCTCTGGTGCACCCAGCTCTGTAACTTGAGTTCTTTCTTTGACACACATATAAATAAAGGCACATATAAAAGGATAATAATTTCTTTTTTAAACCATAACTCATAATCCTGCATTGTTCTGACTGAAAAGTCTCCACAGAAGACCTTAAGGTAATCGGCCCTGAAAGAACATGCAGAATTCCTGACTATATTCCTTTGAAATTCTCTTTAGCTAAAGCCTTAGGATGCACCATAAATTAGGGAAATGCTTAAAAAAATTTCTTTACAATTCTAAAATGCCTCCAGGCTTGTTTGCTAGTGTTTGCTGAACAGTTTAAAATGCAACTGCTGCCAATTACTGACAATGCACAGAGCAGGAAAAGATTCTTCATCTCTCTTGCACTTATAGTCTTTACCAAGATTTCACTGTAGATTCCAAGAGAAAGCATTTACCATTACATTTAATTTTGTGAGCACTAAAACTGATTCAGTAAATATTAAAGCATAACATATATGTCAGATTAGAGACAAAGTCACCTCATGAAGGACTGCCAGGTTGCATGAAACAAAGTGTTGCAAAGAGGGAAAAGGGAAGTGGTTTTAATTAAAATAGAAACAAAAAGATCACTGATTTCACCATGACCTTCATCAATGACTTACTTGCAGTTCTGAGAGTTAAATGCATTTCACAGGTGCTTGAAGCACAATCTCAAGCTACAAAGCTAATTTCAGACATGATTAAGTCAAAACAATGCCATTTATGTCCAAAAGTTGTTTGCTGGAGAGGAATCTTAAAATCAAACCTAAGCATCTCACTGAGATGCCCAACAGTGGCTGTCTAGTCATAAAAATAAACGCACAAACACTACACAAAACAGAGATTTTAACAACCTGCTGGCTACCTGCAGAACTCAGCAGTGAGGCAGCAGCTGAAGAAAACAGAATTTGAACCACAAGGATCTGATGATTCCCACGCTCCCACTCGCTAAACAATGTGAGGCAAAACAGCAGAGCAGAGCTGCTAATATCAAAATATCCTTTCCTTTGACAAAGGAAACGCATTCTTCAAAAATTCTGTAACAACTTCAAAGATGACTTCACAGGATGAATTTTCACCTCATGAAACAGAACAACTACAGCTGTTTTTTCTCACCTGTCCTTTGTGTCTGTTCTATTTCTGGTGACTTTCACAGAATGAATGCAACACAAAAATATCAAAGTTAAGTTTCCAAAAAGTTTTGAATACTAGTCTGAAACCAGGTTTTCTACTGGGATGGAAAAGCCAGGAGAAATAGGGACAAGATATTGGTGTTACTAATATTGTAATGTGATTCTGCTACTAAAGGCTGAAGCTTTCTCCTCCAGCAGGACCAACCATCCATTTCCTTAGAAAGAGGCCAAAAAATGCAGGGAATGAATTGTTGACTAGGAAACTGCATTCATCTTAGGGTTCACGTGTAATCCCAGCTGAAACAGTTTGGTAAATTACCAAACCAAGTGTCTGTATCTAGACCACAGTGAATAAAGGCATCCTAAACAATAACCCAGCCATAAGTGAACCCTTAATTTGCCTGCAGGTTACAAAGTATTTTCTGCTGCATGTCAAATACAGCCTTGAAACAAGATTTCTCACTTTAGCTGGAAAATAAACTTGTGTTACATTCCAGAGAAATATGTAGTGGCTCTTGAGGACAAATCACAAAGTGTGATCCTTGGATGCTGCTGTGTTACCCTTCCTTTGATCCTTTTTCCTCCTTCACATGAGTCATCTCAACAGAAGATTTTCAGGATCAGTGTTTGGTTAAAAAAAAATCAGATAACAATCCATGGATTCCTCTGTCTAGGAAGGAAAAAGCTACGAGTGATGGCCACACATTTGCTGTTGTGGTTACAAAGCCCAGTGTTACAGTTAATGGCACATGCTTGACACATTCTAAAATCTGCATTTTCTCTGAGCAGCAGTTGTATTGCAGAGGCAGGCCAGGGTATGGACTTTCTGCAACAGAAGCATCTGGTCCTTTTTTTGCTATCCCAACTATTCTACAATATTTCTTAGGAATATGATGTCTCTAGAAGGCCCAGCATGTTCTGATACCACTGCTGGATTTAAACTTACCCCAAGGGGCTTTTCTCCTTATATCAGAAATGCATCAGAATTCACTGCAAGCACAATCTGTAGATAACTGTGACCCAAACATCTCACAGAGAATCTCCAGTTTACCTTCCTTGAAATAAACTGTTGCAGAAATGCCACTTCTGTTGAACTAATGCCAATCTATTTTTCTTTAATGCGTGTGTTTTAAATTCTCAGCAATTCTTCAGCTGTTCTGCATAATGTTCTCACTCACACAAAGAGAGCTACAACCCATATTTTTAGTAGGCTTCAATGAGTCTTTTACATGTCAGCAACAGCTGCTATGGACAGCAACTGTTAAATTCAAAAACAAACTCCATTTTTGTGGTACACACAGGGGAAGTATTTCTCCATCTTGCTTTACAATTGTGTTTTACCTTATAAAGGATATAGTAACAAAACTGGTTACTTTGCATTATAGTCTTATGAGATTATAACTTCAATTTTTGCCCTATCATGCTTTCACCATTTATCTTAAGAAATACATTTTAAATTCAAATGTTCCAATATTTCTTTTGTATCCCCTTGGATCAATCCCTCCTGAACTGCTGAAGTCTAAACCAATGAGGCAAATAGCTCATAATACACATGGAAAAGACTGCCCTGTGCAAACTGAAAAGCCTCAGCAGTATCAAAGATTTTATGAAATCAAGATATATGCTGTAATGATTTCATTTACTAGGAAATGATCCAAGGAGCCACAGTGAAAAACTCCTAAAATGACAACTTGCCTTAATCCAAAGTCTGAAAAGTTTGAACACATGTATCAGGAAACTATAGTTGAGGAAAAATCAGCACATATTCGCACATTAAAGAAATTAAAGCTTTCTTAATGTAATTAATTATGATGCTTTCTCAGAATAAATTCCTCAAATTATGGAGAAGCTTCATATAATAACCTACGGCTCATTAAAAATTGAGGGACTAAAAATTCAATTCAACATTCTCTCAAATGAGGAAAACAACAAACCACCCAGATGAAAATTTCAAAGTTCCAGAATTTCAGAAGTCTGATAAAGAAACTACAGTCTCCAAGTGAAATACAGTAAAGAGCAATCTGTTTTACCCAGACCTTGCTGAAAGCAGAAACCATACCCTACAACATCAGCACAGTGAAAAGTATTTGTTTCAGAAACTACAAGGGTTTTTTTTTATGAAAGGAACAAGATGAAATTTGAAATTTATTCTGTATAATTAAAATAATTATAGAATAATCAAAAAGTCGTGGTCTTCCCTGCAAGGTCATGTAGTCCAACCCCCTGCAACGAGCAGAGACATCTCCAGCTGGATCAGGTCACTCAGAAGTCAGCATTCATCTTTAATACCTCAACTGCCCTTTGGTTTAAGTTTATGAAAAATAGGAGAAAAGTTCAATTTGCCACTGACTTGTACTAAATATTTGAAAGAGATTAATCATCATCAATAATTTACTTCCTAATCAGCTCTGGCTTTCTACAGACTTGGACTCTACATCATCATCAATACTCACAGGGTCTTGACAGCTGAGAACCTCCAGGATGCTATTAAGTAATTCAACACTGAACTTCCTATCCTGGACCTGGAGCTGCTGATCCTCCTTCTGTTCCAGCAATTCCCTCAGCATTTTTGTAATCACAGGAAGCAGAACGTCCCTGCATTCTGAAAGAAAGCAAATTATCTTAACAACAAACATAAATGAACTACTATGTGCAAAGAAATTCTCCCCCAAACAGTGAAACAAGATGATTTAACAGCCACAGTCCCAACGTGGAATTGTTGGTTTTCCAAACACGACTCAGGATTATTTCAAAATTGTCTGGTATTTTCATAAGTCAAATGTTTTCATTTATCAAAACAAAAAGCTCCTGATAAAAATAATTTACTTAAATTCCAAAAGCTGTTCAACTTATATCAAACACTTTGGGAAAAATTACTCACTTACATACAAAGCATCTTGACATTAATTGTGTTTAAATAATGACAGGATTTTAATGTAAGAAAATTACTGTATTTATTAACTTGTTTCTGAAAATAAGACTCAAACAGCAGAAGAGAACTATGTGCATAATTTTTGAAACATATCCTCTAAAGGCACATAAAAAATGCAGACAAAGAACATACTCTAATGAAAGGCCTATCAAACCTGTGATAAGTGCATGTGCATACATTCATCCTTATTTAAATGTAAGGAAGCTGAACACAAATATGAAGTTACATTCTAATCTTACATGTATATTGACTGTTTATAAGAGAGAGATGCTTATAGGAAATGTTAGTAGTACAAGACACACAAATTTGAAATAACTTTAATGACAGCAATATCTATCCAGGAATGAAAAATATACAGTTTTTTAAAAGAATGATTTAGAGCACCTGGACACATAGTGCACTCCCTGATAAACAAGTGCAGGGTGAAACATGGTGAGACTTTATCTAATGTGATTTATAACAAGCCAGGGGCTCAGAAACCCCTCAGAATAAGGGGGTTAGACCAGGAAGACAGAAGGGAAAGACAGACAGAAAGACAGACAGAGAGAAAGACAGAAAGAAAGGCAAGGCAAGGTAAAAGAGAGAAAGAGAGAGAGAAAGAGAGAGAGAAAGAGAGAGAGAAAGAGAGAAAGAGAGAGAAAGAGAGAACGAGAGAAAGAGAGAGAGAAAAAGAAAGAAAAGAAGACAGAAAGAAAGGAAGAAAAGAATGGAAAGCAGATTATAACTCTGAATTTTGCACATGAGGCAACAGAAGCAATCCATGCAGATTATTCTTATTTGAAGTAACAGCTCCAAGCCACATGAAGCCAAGAGCTTTTAATCATGTCTGAAGAGCAGAATAATTTCTTGCCTCAGAAAGTATCTCTACTCCTGGTAACTATTTCTGTAACACTTATTCCAAGCTACAAGACAAATCTAACCCAATAACTAAACTACAAACTCACCAGTGAGACAGCAGTTAAAGAACACAAAACCTGTTTGAACAGCAGTGTAAAAATGAATTTCACACAGCCTACAGCTCCTTTGTGTGCCCAATTCTGCACAGACACTGCCTGCACTTCCTGCAGGCCACAGAGATCCCTCTGCAGCAGAAAGCAAAGGGCTGCAGTCACAAACACAGGTGCAGCCCAGCAGCAGGGCTGGGATACCAGCACTCCCAAAGCACCTCTGCGTGGATCTGTGCCCATGGACACACAGAACACCTGCCCTCCAGAAGTCAGCACTGGCAGCTTCATGGTCACCAGCTGCAGACAGCAAATGTTATAACCTTTCTGAAATTGAGTGTAACTCAGTACCCAGCAAACACTTTCTCGATTTGCTCATATGAACCACTTCTAACTAATTGTAAATACAACAAATGCAGTGCTATTAGCTTAAGCCAAATCTAAACCAAAGAAACAAAAAAGTTACATGCAATACCTAAAAAACTTGCTGAAACATAATAGGACCTTTTAATTTAAGGATTTATATATTCAGTCAACAAATAAGTGCCAGTTATAAAAGAGATTATTAGCTCACTACTTTTGAAAAAGCTAGTAACAAACTTAAGCTCTGTTTTCACTATTATCTGTGGAAACTGTCCTTCAACAGTCTAAGGTTATCCAGGGGGAAAACAGTTCCTAGCATGATCAGTTCAGAATTTATTCATGAAGATTCTGACAAATCCAAAAATATTTAAGCTCTATTTTGGATATAGCACTAATTGCTAATCATTTCCATTTCATGGTGCTTTGCAGAAGGACCATAATTGTAAGAATCTTACTGAAAGATGGCACAGACTTCACACATTTTAAAGTGGATCAGATGAAATAAAAAAATGGACTCACAAGCCAAGCAAGCAGTTCAGGCTGGATGTAAGGAAAAACCTCTTCCTCACACAGACAGCCAAGCAGCAGGACTAACAGGTTGCACAGTCTCTGTCCCAGTACGACCTGGTCTGACCTCAGAGCTGACCTCATGCTGAGCTGGAGGCTGGACTGCATGCATTCCCAGATTCCCTCCAAGTATTCTTCAACTGTTCTGTAATGGGTTAGTTGCACCACCTAATTAGTGGCTTGTCTAGATTTTCTTCTGCCTTCACTCAGAGTCAGGATTAAAACAAGAAAGAGATGGATTTCGCATTTGGACTTGGTTGTTTATTAAACCTTATCTAAAGTACAGAGTTCTGCAACCCTTCTAGCTAGCAGCTAAAAGCAAGAAAAATGGAGCTGAATCCAGCTAGTGACAAGGCCTTTTAAAGCTAAACAGTCCAACAAAGAGCTAACATCTATATTATTTATACTTTTGACCCAATAACCAAACTCCTGTGACCCACAGTGCAGCACTATCCAACCTAAAACTACTGCCTGAAACTAGGAAGAAGAAGGAAACACAGAAAGAGACAATGCCCAAAAACCTCCATCTTTCTCCATACCTATTACTATTCTCTAAAATCCCAAATTCAAAACCCTTCACCATGTGAAATTATACACTTCCATTCTAATTACACATGCGTGATTCTAACTCTATCACTTACCCACAACACACTCAAATTTGGAAGCCTTCTCCAAGGCCTCAAGTCAAAAGCAGTGTTCTCCTGGGGGTCAGTGCCAGAAAGTCTGATCCTTGATTGCCAAACCTGCTAATCAGTGGTAGTGTGGCATTAGCTTGGTGCACTGCAAATGACCAGTTTATAATGCTCAAGAACTGAGCAGAGAAGACAAGGAGAGCAAGTAAGAGCCACAACACAGCAAGAAATTTACAGGAGACCCTGAATCTCTGGAAAATGGACAGAGACCTTCAGAAAGTTAGGAACAAAGTTCCACATATGCCTGTATACATGAATAATGACATTTCTGGGGCTTGTCATTTTTTTATCCATGGACTCCAACATCAAGGTGTCCTATATCAGAGGAGATGATATCAAACTCATTACTCCAAAGACAGATAGGAGAAGCCCATTTCTTGTCATTTTAATCCCTAGCACTTGCACAGCACCTGTAGTGAGGCATAAAAACTGTTTTACATATATTTAACTGTATGGAAATACACGTACAGTCTTTCTCTTTTCTGTTCTCCACTCTGCTCCATCCCTGGGTTCCTTTCCAGATTCTCTGTGTGCAGGATATGGTGAAGGAATGATTCAGCACCAGTTAACCTCATATTTCTCTATAGCATTGTGGATCCCATACACCAAAACTCACCTTCACCCCTCTCCCTACCTTACAGCAGAGTTCTAATCATGGCAACACCTCAAGTTCTCTGCTGTCAATCTGCTCTGTATAATTGACAATTTGAATTGGGATTCATAACTTACTCTAACAATCTGCAATAGACACAGTAAAAGCTACAACTAATACAACATGAAGATGAATATATTTAAGCAAGCACATTCAACCTTTAACCAATCTGCAATGACACATAGATATACAGATTCCAAATCAACAGCATGTGAGAAATTCAGCTGGTGACTCTTTCCCCATAACTAGCATTCTTAAAAATAATGCCTTGAAATCACTTTCACTTCAAAAAGCATCAGTAGGGAGTGCTATGCTGACAGGCTCCTCAGAACAGCAAAGTTCAGTCACATCACATTATGTGACATCTCAGCCACTTTTCACCTCTCAAAGAAGATGGAAGGTTTTTGCACATTACAGTTTCATATCTGCAAAGATAAACATACTTACTGCTCTCACTCCTTCACAATAATATCCAGCTCAATTTTAAGCCATTAGATGTCCCTTTGAACTGTCTGACAGTTTGCAAATACAAAAATTCCTTTGGGGCAGCTTTCAAAGTTACCAGGAGCAACTGGATAATAAAAACCTATACCTAATGAGCTTTATTTCAAAAGCAAAGTAAGAGACTAAACTGAGCAGAGTCATTGATCAAGAGGAATCCTGTCTTCTAGATAAAGTACATTTTTAATTTGTCCTCATATAGAAAATAAAACCCTAGGATTCAAGGTAGATGGTATGGGTATATTAATCACCAGATTACATCTGACTTCACATGCCAGTGATACCCATTTGATCAATAATCAGGATGCACAGATGAGATCATAACTAGCAACTTGCACCAGACAACTTAAAGAAGAGTGGAAGCAAATTATATTGAATTTAAAAATCTTCCACACCAGCCTTCAGAGATCACTTAAAGCTCCCTACCAGAATGCAAAATGCCTGCTGCTGTCTACAACTCACTTAAAAACCACACACGTGTATTTTGGTGAAAGAATCAAGTCTTTGATTTGTCTTCCATATAGAGCCATTCCATACTTTTTAAAAATGGAGAAATGATGCTTCTTGCATAGACCAAATTTTCTTATTGCACTGCTGAGGCAGAAGGTACAATTTGTTTCCTCCAGTTTTTAGAGCTAATTACTCTGCAAACTTCAGTAATCCTAGTTGTACTTGGCAACATAAATTAAGATTGGATCCATATTTGATACATACAGAATCTTTTAAAAGGACTTAACATATGCAGCTTATCAATTATTTACAGGGCATACAGCTACATAGAAATTCAAAGGTTGTTTAACTATTCTTAGCTATATTATTTCCTTTAAAGGAAAAATCACACTTGCCATTGACACTAATATGAAAAAAAATCAATAGATTTTAGTAAAAAAATTATCTTTTTTGTGTTAATTAGATTGGTTAATATTAATGCTTTATGTCTATATTTTTGACTGGCTGCTAGATAAACTGAGCTTGTTGATTATACAGAATTACTTGATTTTGTAATGCACTTCTAGGACATTGTTCATAAATAGAAGAAGAGAAAAAACAAATCAGGTTTTATAAGACCCTACCAGGTAAAATAATCCCATATGAGGATGAACTTCCAAGATACTCTGAAAAACACATACAATCAAAGCAACTGAAAAAGACTTGTATTTGTAGCCTGATCTCAGCCTGAGCCTGCAGGTAGACTAAAGTAAAAAAACCTGTAGTAGTGTATTTGTATCTTTGAAAACCCAGCTAGAAAAATTTAGCTAGAGCATTACATAAAATATGAAATCCTTGTACTATCTTGGGACAAAGAAAAGTTTATTGAACCAGTATATAAATTTCTGATTATAATACTAAGGTATCATTGCATTTAGTTATGTATGGAAAATGAGCCAAGCTGGGGGGGCTCAGCCAGGGGAAAGGAGGCTCAGGGGGGCCCTTCTTCCTCTACAACTCCCTGAGAGGAGGGTGCAGAGGCAATGTTGCTGTCTCAAGTAGCAGAAACTCTCTCAGGTGTTGTCCAGACACAGGATGAGTGGTGGAGTCACCATCCCTGGGGAGATTGAAAAGATGTGTGGATGTGGGGACATGGTTTAGTGGCAGACTTGGCAGGGCTGGGTTTGCAGTTGGACTCATTCTTAAGGGTCTTTTCCAACCCAAACAAATCTCTAAGTCTGTGATGAAGAAAATTCACATTCTCACACCTCCTTCCACACCCCAAGAAAGCTCAAGACAGACATGGGAGAGACATGGAGGGGGCAGAAGCTTATTTAAATACTAGCTGCTTTCTTTTCTGCTTGATAAATAATGTAAAAACATTGCCAACATAATCTATTCTTCTTTAATGTTCAAAAGCATGAAAAAGACCAACTGTTCTGACTGTTTTTATTCTAGTTGCCCCAAACTTTATTTGAACACATAAAACATCAACATACAGTTGAGCATCTTGCATTTTCTTCATCAAGGGTCTGTCAAAAGATTTAGTATTATGCATATTCATCAATCCCAGATTCCAACACACTTCTTGGAAAGATTCTCTGGTAGCACCTTCCTGAATAAGGACAGGTAGATTAATTGCCATCCAAGATGAAGCAGTTATATGTTTTCTATTCTGGGTTTGGTTGGGATTTTTAACCCTTCTATTCACCTTATTCCCTTTGGAAGATATCTAACGATTTCTTACATACCAGGTAAATTAAATTCAAACTCTTGAGTCATTAATGCAATCATGTCATTAAAAAAGACATTTGGGTCTCCTTCAGCAAAAATCACAGACGGGTTTCATTCTTGACTGCCTCATATGTGCAGCCAAAATGGTAATAAAGATTTAACACCACTTTTGTCTCCCTTAGGAAACACTACTCTTGATTCCCTGGCAGGCCTGTAGTCATATCCATCTGTTAGGATGGCTTCATGCCCACTTAAAAACTGGCATGCCAATTTAATAAGGACATAGGTGTCATCTGAATACAGATTTAGAACAAAGCCTTAAAAATAAAGCCAGTGAACAACACTCTTTCAATGAGGTGAGACTTCTGATGGCAGCCAGCGCTCAATTAAAGCATTGTGCTTCTTCACAAAGGACATCTGTTCACAACTGCAGCAATCTTCCTGTTAAAAGTCTTTCCTCTTTGTTATTTGCAATTTAACTCTTTGCTTTACCACGAAGCCCCGAAGTAATTATTTTTAAATGGTATATCTTTCATTCATTGTTAAATCTAAATTAAAATTTCACAGCTTAGATAAGAGCCACAGAAAGCAAAGTACCATAGGTCACCTACAGATTCTGACAGCGCTGCAAGATGCAAATTCTCTTTGCCTCCTGGACTCTAAGAGGAACATGAAGGAAGGAGGAAAGGGGGTTTCTGTGAGGCCAGCACAGCACAGCTGCTGGCAGCTCAGGTGAGGCAGGACATAGAGCAGGTCCAGCACTGATGCCAGCAGCAGCTGCACGAGCCTCCACATCCCAGGGTGTGTGCAATAATGGGCAATGCCAGACAGTCCAGGGCAGCCAGAACCTCCAACACAGCCCTGCTCCAGCCAAGCATTTCCAGCACTTGGTGCCTTTTCCAGCTTGCAGTGCTTGCAGTCTGCAGCTCAGCCTCGTCAGCACATCCTCCCTGGCAGATTCACATCTTTAAGGTCCCTTCCAAGCCAGGCCATTTGATGATTCTGTGAATTTTGACAAATTCCAATTCTCACGTTTTCCTTATTTCATTTTAGTGATCCCCAATATTTGTCATCATCAACTGTTTTATTATGTTTTTGATCTCTCTTTTCTACTTGAAGTAACTGTAAACCACGTTCTACACATATGTCTAGAAGTTCATTGTTAAAACTAGCTCATCTGACTTGACTGCCCTCCAAATAACAAGATTTTTTACAAAATGTAACTACAAAAATGCCACAAAGGGGCAAGTCTAACAAAAAGTTATCAGCTGCAATATCAAGCATGTCTCTTACTCATCCATAAACACAAAATAATGGCTTTATTCTACATATGTTCATCACAAATGTGTGCAGATAAATACCAACAGATATGTCTATGCCATACTCATCTATACCAAAACATTGCAGCAACAGAACCTGCAAAAGATGAATATTTGAAATATATGACTTGAAGTGATGTTTTAGAGGCAATGTACCCCTGAAAAACCCCCCAATAAATGAAAAAGCTAAATACAAAATTCAAGATTGAATCTACAGGATAGACTGGGTTTCTATACAGAACCTTTTACAAGGATTATATGAACAGTGACTAATTTAAATTTTTTCCCGGTAGCTAAAAACAGCAGTCACACGCATTAACAATCTCCAAGGTCAAGTATTTTAAAAATGTTGGTAAGTTTGTTGAACACAGGGAAAGGGGGTGGGGGGAAATCACAGAAAACCCCCCACGACACCCCAAAAATTTAGGCTTAGGAACTCTTGTCAGTAGGAAGCAGATAGCAAGATAACAATAGTAAAAATCAATATTCAGTCCTATAATAATTAAACTGAAAGATGATTAATCAGAAATTACTCCTCCTTCTGCTTTTTTCTTTTTTAAAAATATTTTTCTTAATAATTCTGAAGGGAAAAACAATATAATATATCAAAACAAACAAGCAAGAACATTGAATTTGTGAAATGAAGTATTTCACAGGTAAAACTCAGTGACGTACACGAGGTTTAGGAAATCAGTGTGATTATGGGTGTGTGCAAGAACTTCTCTTATTTAAACAGTAATAGAATAGGAAGAGCTCTTCAGTGAGAGAAAAAAAAATTGCTCCAGTCTCAGCATTTCTTCTGGCATCTGGCAAGTTAACCCCTGGTGCTAGCATGTCTCCTGCTGCTGCTGTTCCAAAACCAGCGAGTGGTTTGCCGGTGCTGAGCAGGCAGCACAGAGCAGTGGCCAGAGCACCACCACCAAAACACACGTTTTGTCATCTGTGGAAGCACTTTGTATTCATTTCACACCAAAAAAACCCCCCAGTTCTCTCAAGATTACTCATTTACAAGTTTCAGTATAATGTCAGTAAATATTCCAGGCCCATCCTAGAATAAACATCTAGTTCCAAATGCTATAAATTCAGCAACATCAACTACAATGAAAACTCCATGTAATTTATGAACTTCTATATCTTAATTTGTTGTTTTCTCAGAAACAGAAAGATGGTGGGAGAATTTTGGCAATAAGTTTCCTAAAAATAAACAAATGAAACAGTAACTCCTGAAAAGTAGTTTTACATAGAAATTAAGCCATTCTAACAAAACTTTTTCACAACAGGGAGAGAATAATCCATTATATCCTACTAAACAGAGTGACAGATATGACAGGAGACAGTTTCTTACATCATAAAAGAGGCTCTAAAATCCCATTAGAGGTGCTCATATGAGGCAAGGTAACCATTTCTTTCACTTTTAAAATAATAAAATATCAAGTAATCTAAAAGCAAAGTGTCAAAAATTAAACAGATTTCTTGTCCTCTTACCAAAAAGGATTTAATATTTTCTAAAGACAAAACTGCATAAAAGTCTGCTCACACATCCTGTTAGAACATTCCTAAATGCCTTGGTAAAAGTGCACAAGCAGTGGAAAGCATCCATCATCCTCCACTCAGCCCCTCAAATACCTGCATCCCCATAACCCCTCCAAGCTGTGGCACAGTTACAGAGCAGGAACAAGAAATCAATGCCTCTACAAAAATCTGGCAATGTAATTTAAAGGCTTCTAAAAGTGCTTTAGTGCTGCAAGGTGCTTGAAGATCAATTACAGCAGAAGTGCATGGGACCATTTCCTATCTGATGAAAGCACTCTACGAGCCCACAGTGGATATTTTGAATGTCTGGGAACACCTAGCAATAAATTCAGTTTACCCTCAAGGTTTCCAACTTCAGGCTCACATGTAACTTATTTAATCAAGGCAAATTTCACTGACTTTAGATTTTTTTTTTCTAAAACACTTTCCCATGTTTTCACAAGCCTGCTTCTTTAGAAAATGCTGTGAATATCAATGGGTCAAAGAATAGAAATGCCAGTATATGCAATCCAATTGATTTATATAGATAATACCTTTGGGAATGGATGTAAATTAATTGAACAACTGCAATGAACTACCTGGAGAGAGACTGAAGTCTGGAGGAAAAACGGGTAATCTGAAACGTACGCAAATTAATAGACTTCACTGTAATTAGCATTGTAGTTAAATATGTTCCATATTCATGGCAGAAAAAGTAGTACCTGTTCTAGATAAATGTGAACTTTGGTTAATGATACTGTTGGCAATCTTACCTTAATTATCATGCTGCATCCTATTCTGAGATAGCCTACATGTGCTTTCATTCTTGTAAATGACCTTCCAGCTCATTGAGTGCAGTAATGAATCAGGCGGCGTCTACACCCTACACACACTTGCTTCTCTACCCAATTAATTTTAAAATCAATTGTATTTAATGTAGAGCAAAAAAAGCACCTTTAGAATTTTCTATTTTAAGCCATGGTAATGTAAATTAAAAAAGACTTGTTTGCTATTTACCGTTCACATTATTAGAACAGCACAGTAGAGAAATGTTTTCATACCACTATAATACTATATATTATATAATAATATATATATAATAGTAATGCAATAATATTACATTATATGTTATATATTAATTGAGGTACTTAATTGTATATTGGTCTCCTCACATTCTGCAGTGCCTGCACTTAAACATGATGTGGACTTCTCCCCCTATGGCAATTACAATATCAAGACTGAAAACAAAATATAAATGCAAATAATCAAAAAATATCATTTAGATTAAAAAACACCTTGAAATTATTAAAAGGATTGTTTTCTGCCAGCAGTAATGTAGGGGCAGTTGGGTGAAAGGAGAGGTATAAAGATCATCAGCAAACAGAGAAACTCCAATATTAAATGCCCTAAAGGATACTTGGGTAACACCACTGAGGCAATAGGAGCATTGTTAGCTGGCCACTCTGTGTTAGAGGAATGACAATTTCATGGAATGGTCTCAGGAAATGGAAAACATATTTGCAAGAGTCTGTTTGGCCCTGACCAGGTTGCACCAAGGATGTTGTAAAGATATGCCTGCCACTCCAGTAAGAAGAAAAAAAAAATAGCAAAGTTGTCATTTTCAGCCATTCAAAATTCTAAAATAATGGCAGTTCTAAATCCTACATTACCAGCAAGGAGCTGTTTTGCTCTGTCACTTCATCAAACTACTGACATGCACAGTGTTTAAATGAATATTTTCTAGTTAGCAAAAATATTCTCTTGTTAGTACTACCATAGCATAAATCATGATTTTGCTAAAACAATATGTCATGATAAAGCTAAAACAAACAGGGTATATTTTAGTTTTATTTTTAAATGACAGCAACTTGATTTCTCTATTTTGAGCAAGTGCTTCTTCAGAGGACTTCTTGTTTTAAACTAATACATGAAAAAAAAAACAACAATCCATTTCCCCAGACTCCTCTAAAAAGAACACAGCTAAGTATTATTATATAATTACATACCAAGTATTACTATATTGAGTATCACAGTAAAAACATTTTGAGGTAGATATTGGATATGTAATCCCCACAAGCACATAAACACACAGTTAATTTTTACATATTATGTAGTGGGTACACTTTGCCAATTATTTATGGAAGTTTGGATCACAATACCCAGATATACAGGATGTAGGTGAAAGAGCAGGGCTGGCAAATCAATCAGGTGTGATATGCTGCCCTCATGCTCTCAGCTGCTTGGCTCTGCTGTCAAGTATCTGATCTTAGCAAAAAATAGAGAAGAGCTCCTGGCCAATACATTTTTTAAATCTGCGAATTAAAGACTAAATGAATCCACTACCTGTCGGGGAAAAATTAAAATGTATTAATTATCTGGTCAGCACTATGCAAAACCCACCATTTATTGGTTTTATAAAAGGTCCCCAGAATTAGAAATCCTCCTAGCAAAATTTCTTATTCATTATTACTTTCCAAAGACAGAAACTGTGTCTTTTTTAGAATTCACAATGCATCCTGAGGTAGACATAGCCCATGACAGACCATCTATTTATTTCAAGACATCAGACAAGCTGCATTTACAAGCAGCCAGCAATCTATTATTATTATTTATCTGCAAGTAGTAAAAGCTTTAGAGAGTATTTTGCATTAACAGACCTCAGCTAAAGGAAAGGCCTGTTAAACACATGAAACAAGCACCACACTAAGCAGACTATAATGAAAGCTTCTTGGGAATCCAAAACCCACTCTTTTCTCTTCTAGAACACACAGAAGTATGGAAGAAAGGAGCTGTAGGATGCACACTAGTGAATAGAACTGTGAAGCACATATTTTTTGTATGCTCAAGTGTTTTCCTCCTGCATCTTTATTAGGGTTTATTCTTTATTATACAAGCCTGGGATCTGTTGTCCTGACCATCAGTCCTGATCTGTGAACTAATAATAATTGTACTTCGGTGAGACAAGCTTCTTTAAAGAAAAAGTATTGGATCAAAAAAAAAGTTACTTAATTTCTCAGCATTAAACACAGGATAGCTGACTGAAGTCTAGGAAGATCAAGGGTTCAGGAGAGTGCCTTATTTATACCCAAGAGTCTTTTACTCTTGTGAGAGGATATATTTCCTTCTGGTCTAAAATTCTGCTCACCACAAGCACCACAGATGAAACTAAGCTTGGCTCTTCTGATTTTAGAAGCAGCAGCAGTAAAGGCAGCTCACACTGCAATGATGTATCAGACTGCTTGTAAAACAGAAACACAGTCAACTACCAGCACAAACTGTCTATGTAGGACTAGAGCTGTTTGAAAATTAATTAGGATCTGCTCTTAATAGCTTGGATCAGTGTCTAGAGATACCTAAGCAGCAGCTACTTGTATTTCAGCAATTCAAAGCAAATGTGAATTTACACATAGATTAAAAAAATCACAGCTGTTGACCATGAAACTATTAACATAAATATAGGTGAAAATATTACCTAATTTAATCTAAACAATAAAACCACCTACATTATTTTCTTCACTGTTTTTTTCCCCAGGAAATGGTCTTAAAACGCAACAGATACAGCTATTTATTGTTAAAGCTTACAATATACAATTCAGTCTCAATGGAATACAACACAGGACTAAAAAGAAAGTGCAATTTTCATCTGTCCTGGCTAGTTAGAACTGCATCACTCTCCTGGCAACTCAGAATGAGGCGAACAGAGCAGTCCTGTCTCAATCTACTCACACACAGCACTATTTGCAACCCACTGTTGTACTGTCAAGCTCCTGGAATCATTATCTCCAAGATGTCAGAAACTGGAACTCAGCTGAGGAGTCCATGTGCCTTTCAGGTTCTGAAGGTTATCTACACAAAAAGGTGGGGAGAGAGGAGCAACCATCCAGTCCACAAGAGAGGAGTCAGAACATTTGGCACTGAGATGAAACTAATCATGTAAAACTTGGCAACTCTGACAGGATTCCCTCTGACAGGATTCCTTCAGCAAAAATTCACTGGTGCTAATACAAAGGAAAACTGAGCACAGTGGTGATAAAGGCATTTCAGTATCATTAACACTCCTGGGAGCCGAGAAAGACAGTAAGTTCTGAGAGGTTGAGAAGTACTGTAATTCCTGTAAGTGGAAATGCTGCATTGCAGCTGAGTATACCACAGCACAACCAGATTTTCTTTTTGTCCTCTTCCCAGGCAGAGGCCTTATATAACATCTGTGTTCACAAGGCTTCACTTCATGTTCCTGTTCCATTATAGACCTTAAAAAGGGGTGAAAGGATATACAGCTCACCCACCTAACCACTATAACGTAAGAAAACCACACAAAACTGCTCCTCTGAGCCCCACCTGTTCCTTGCTCTAGGCCAGCAATCACACTTAGCACAGCTCTTGCCATCCTGTGGAAAGATGAATCCCCTCCAGAGCTCAGGCTTCTGGCATTCACACTCTCAGTACTTGTTTGACTTGATTTCAAATGTGAATTGCACAACATGCAACTCACTGAAAATTTTCACACATTTATTTGAAGCCTTAGAGGCATTTTGTATTTACCTTGTTTTTTAAAAAGGTTGCTGCGCACGATTTCCTTCATGGACTGCACTTTCTGCTTCTGTAGTTTCACGGGTGGAATGCAAGTGTAAAATTCGTATAGTAGTTGGCTGCATGGAAAGGAAAAATCTCATAAATACCATACAGATGAATTCATCAGCTGTTAATAAAGGACAGAGAGAAAGAGCAAAAGATCACATATTTCTAAACAATTACCACTTTTTAAGACTTACATTTATTTATATACCACAAATTGACCAGAGACCAGTAACAAACATATCGAGGGATCCACACTGTCTTGATTAGTAGGAACTGGTGTAGCTTTGTGGACCTAAACTGAGCTACAGGAATTAATTGCTGACAACTAGGGAAGTGTTCAAGAGTAACTCACCTCAGTAATTTGGCATCAAAAACCATTTCAACATCGTGAAGAACTGATGGGATGTACTTCAAGGCAGCAACCTGCATTGACAGATCATGTTAATCCTGTGTGCTTATACAGGGATATGAACAGCACAGAGCACACCACTGAGACAGATACACACAAAACAAACTGAAACTCAGACTTCTTTCCCCAGACTGAAATTTTACATCATATGTGAATAAATTTCACCACAGAGTTGCATATGCCAAGGATATGCAGAGGAACTCAACTACCATAACTCCAGGTGGATCTGGCTCTCTTTGCCAACCAGTGAAAGGGTCCAGGCTTTGAAGATTATCTCCTTGCAGACCACCAGAAGTGTCATTATGATGCAAATAAGTAAACAAGCACAAGCACTGATCAAGGCAGAAGTTGTATCAGTTCCATCCCAGAAATGTCAGGGTCACCCACCCTGATGCTACTGTTTCTATAACAGATGAAAAGGGGTGTCATGTCCCTGAGCAGCCACCTGCAGCCAACCTGTGGGATGGTTTATATCCTCCTATCAATTCCTGAGCTATGTTTTGACAGCATAGTGGGATAATCAAACCTTACCCTGACAAGGCTAAGAGACAAGTTACTATTCTTACATGGACAAGAAAACTTCAGCAGGCAACTTCAGGCTCAAAATCACCACTCAAGGCTAGTATGCATTAAAACTAGCGTGCAATGCTTTACTTCACTGTGCAGCTTTGGAGTAATAATTCCTACTAACATTTTGCTTAAAAAATTAAAGTTATGTGAAGTCTTCTATTACTGATCGATCTGATGGAAGACTATCTAGGTTCAATATTTCTCTTTCCTATACACAGCAAGCTCCTTGTTAAAAATAGTCTCTTTCTTGAGACTAGGGGGCTTAGAATTAAGACAATCAGAGCACAGCTGTCTTTGGCCCTCTTTTAGACCTTTGAAACACAATAAAGCTATAATTTTATTTGTATGAGCTTCCACTGCACTAGCCTATTAAAAAAAAAAACCACAAAAAACTCATTATGTCTTGATTGAAAAAGAGAGCTTAGTCTGCAGCATGAGTGAATACAGTGTCTCCTTAATGCTGGCTTATGATACCCTCAGATAAAGTCATTCTCCTGCAGATCTCATCCCACACATACACAAACCTAGAAAGGTCAAAGGAGTGTTTAAAAGCTGTTGCAACTTCAACAAAGAGATTATATCTTCTACCAGTCTTGGGAAATCCCTGGCCTATTTAAATCATCCATACAAACACCTGTGTTGGGCTGAAACTGCCTCCAGCTTAAATTCAGACACGTGCTGCTCCTCGCTATTCAAGCAACAGAGACTGCACAGCAGCACCTGAATTTCATTTTAGAGCCATTCCCATGTACTGTGAAAGATGTTTAACAAAAGATAGAGCCCCAGTGGCCACAAAATACTTCAAGCAGTACTCCACTGACACCTGGACTATTGTGCTGTCTGACTTTCACATATTCCCTGTTCTACACTTGCACAGGAGGGAAGTGGGAAGGATGGAGCTGCAACCTCTCTGCTGATCCACAGTGCCAGCTGAAGCACAAGAATGAGTATATCCCCTGCACTATTTTAGACTCCCAAGTTTCATTTGCAATAATTGCTTTAAATGATGCACTATGGACACAACTGTGCACTGCCCTTAATGAAGTCATAAAAATCCCCTAGTCAGCAGTACAGGATGTTCTGCATTCTTCAAACCCTGAGAGATTAGTTTTTTAAGTGGGATACAGATAAACCCACAGCACTGCAGAAAATTATTTCTTACATATACAATGTACAGTTAAATTTATTTTAACCTTTACTCCTGACCAAGCTTATTTTTAGCTGCCCTCTTTTGCAGTATTGCATTATACATATTCATGACATTCGAGTACCCGTGAGATGAAAAGTACATTCGAAGAAATCACTGGTGCTCTGTTTCTTAATCTAATTTTACTTGCCATCAAGACAACTTTAAGAAGTTACTGTGCCATCCCCCTTTGTGCACCACAAGCAAAGCACCACTGTCAGTACTTTTCTAGGCTTATTCTCTCATTAGAGAACTGTACAGAGATGCATGAAGTCCTTAGAATCTACTGCAGCAGCAGAGTGGGTCAAAATTTCATGGGGAAGAATGAAAGAAAGGCAGCAGCTTCATATTCCATTATTTTTCATATTATTCAGTGCCACAGACGATTTCTTGTTCCCATGTTTCAGTGACCTTGAGAACATGTCATCTAAGGTTTCTGCAAGCAGGCACAGCACAGGGAGTTGTGCTTTCTCCAATCAGTGCCTGGGAGCGAGCTGGGGAGTGCTGACATTTGCAGCAGACAGGACCATCTGTAGGTCAAACGTGGTGTGTCAGCTGGGGAGCAGAGCAGCTGGAAAAGGAGCAGGGGCTTGATTTGTAAATTAAGGTTGAGAGCACAAGCTGGTCAATGAAAGGGCACACTCACAGACTACAAGTCAGAAGTCAACAGTAGGATGATCTAAAAAACATATAAAGTGAAATTTAAAAATCATTCATTCAATTTTATTCCCCAGAAATAGAGGGTAATTTAAACAGACAGAAAACACATCCACTAAAAATGATGTTTTTTTCACTGAGTGCTCAAAGTATAGAAGGTATTGATACCTCCCCTATTCCCCCTCACCCCTGAGCCTCCCTTCACCGAACTCTTTGCAGCTTCTGGAAACTGATTTCCAGGCTTCCAGATTTCCAGGCTTCTCTCCTCCAGAAGCATAGACTTCATGGAAAAAAAAAAAATCTCTCTAAAATCTACAAAATTCACCAGCAATGACTACAGAAGAGCAACTAATGATTGCAACAAAGCTGTAACATCATCCCTGCCAAAAGAAATTAAAGGAAGGTTTAAGTCTAGTGCCTTGAAAGCCCTACCACCATAAAGACAGTGTAAGTTCTGAACAAATTGTTTTAAATAATTACAAGAGCAATCTGTAAAAACCTCTTAAAAGGAGGAATCCTCACCCTACAGCTGCACATTGATTCATGTACTGGTGACATGAAACCATTCCAACCTCCATTCCAAGGGCCAGCCTTACAAAGCACTCTGCAGTTCAGATGGTAACTCTTAAACATCAGCACAGTAGGGATATTGAAAATACAATCTTATTTGTAGTTTAATAACTTCATGCAATGATGAAGTTGAGAAGCATTCTGACTACATCTTTAAACAAAAAAGATAACTTGACCGATTCCTGAAGTTTTGTTTTTTTTAAAAGGCTAATGTGGATTAGTATGTACATTTCAAATTTGCCAACAACAAATTAACAATAAAAAACTTAACAGTCTTCCGCTGTCCCAAGCTTGTATAAATAGTACTACAAAACAGAACCAGCTATCTGCCCTTCCCAAAGCTCAGGCACTACAGTAAGTCAAAGCCTCAATCCACTTCAGTTAGCTTTAGAACAAGGACTGGGGAAAAAAAGATTAACTTTTTGTAAACGTATACAGCATTTAACAGATCAGGAAGTAAGAGATCACTCAGTAGATAAAGTTAAATTGAAACAATAAAGTGCTCCTGGCACAGATGAGGCTGTTCCATATAACACATCATTTTATTAAAAAAAATCCTTTCTTGAGTGAATTAATTTTCAATGCAAGTCTGAGGTGATTTTATCAGTAAAAACAACTGGGAAATTACTACTGGCTAAAATACTGAGTTCCAAATTTAAAAAATATATACCAGAGACCAAGAAACTTCAGGTTTCAAAATAACTCTTTAAATCATCTACAGTTGAACCTGATAGGCCTGCAGACAACCAAGGATGACAGAAGAGTTAAAAATTCCCATTCAAAGGCTCTCCAAACTAGTTCAAGTTTCAATATCCTGAGAAACCCAATTACTTTCACTTTCTTCAGGGCTCCTAAAACTTTCTTCTCTGATATCTTCAGACCATAATCTGCTTGAACACATTCAATTGATCCTACCAATCTATGTTCCACTTATCAAAGATAATTCCAAGTGTGACAGATTTCTAAGTCAGTTTTAATATTCCAATTATTCCTGTATTTTTCCAACAGACTCTCTAAAGTTCCTTCTCTGGGTACACAAACTGTAACATCCATGGAGTCCCGTGAGTCTGTAGAATCACTGAATAACCACCTGTCCCTTACTCTGCAAAGTTAATTTGTACTACTACAACATCCATCACTGTCATCTCAAATTCCCCAAGGGAAATCAGTGTTGGATTTAGGCAGAGGCAGATTTATGAATTTCTTTCTACTACTTTCTTCTTCCTTTCAGCAGAAATTATCTCCATTTTCTGGCCTGCATCCACCTACCAGAGCAGGAGTCTCAAGTATCAGCACTGAAGTCTCCTCCAAACAGGCACAGAAATGCTGTTCCTTGAGAAAGCTCTGGCTGCCCATGGAGCTCATGATGAAGAGGGAGGGAGTGTTAATTTCATATTTTTTGCCCCCATTACTCTTATTTCCAGCAGCCAACACTAAACTACAGCTGGACACTGCTCATTCCATGCCTCTCCTTTCAGAATTTTACAACATTATTACAGTAGTTTTTATTTACTGTATGTAAAGCAATCTCTGTAGGCGTCTCTCAGAGACACAGCTGTATGAGTCATAAGTATTTGGAACAAGAGCAACGTTATGATATAAACCAGCATTTCACATCTGCCATAAAAGGTTCCTGCAAAAAAGAAAACTTTCAGTACCTTATGCAGATTTTGAGACCCAAAAGCCCACAAGTGCTTTGGGGTTATGAGTAAATAGGACCCATTTTGCACAACTGATGGCACTCATTAGAAATCAAAAATTTTGATTTTCAGTATGGTATTGATCAAAGCATAACTGTTTAATAACTAGTCTGTTTATGAAACACACTGATGTGCTCTTTAAAATTAACATAGATTCCTTTAGTCTTAGAGATGCTCAGCTCTGTTTTCAAGGTTCTGCTGTTTCTGAGGAACATCAACCAAAATATTGTCCATGTTTGCTGAACAGATACAACACTAGGAAGTGGCATTAACCATGGAAATCTGGAAATGAGGGTAAGCACAGCCACACTCCCCAGCCCATACAATGCCACAGTGCCACTGGCACCACGACCTGCTCTGGAACCCTCCCAGCAGCCTCTCAGAGCCACCACTGCCCCCTGCACACCCAGCTATGTTCAGGAAGGAGAAGTTTTCTATGAGCCTTTCTTGTCACTCTCAGGAAGAAGCTGCCCTACTCATTAGAGTATCTGATTTATTTTTACATGATTTAGAATATTACTGTAACCATGGCATTATACAATTAACTTGTGATTTAATTTCTCAGCTCTTTTGCAGTTGCACATAAAATGCTCATGCAAAGTGTCAGCTGATACAAATCTCAAGATCAGCCACCTGAGGTTTTATTCAATACAGGCTTTTTCACAGGCTTCCACTTATAATCTAAGTCATAACAAAAGGAAACAAAACACAAAACCAGAGAAGAGAATTCAAGCCCAATGCATACAATGAGTTTTTAATAAAGCATGTATGAAACATCAATTTGGCTGTTGTCTAATAATTAATCTTCTACATTTTACAGGAAATCTTAATTGTTTTTCATCTTAATACAGAACTGCTAATTATTTGATATTAATGATTTTAGTAGCTCCTTGTTTTCTAGTTTTCTTTAAAACATTGGATCCTGAAATGTTAGAGAATAACTAGCTTGACATGAATGCAAATCCTGATCCTATTTTCAGTTTAAACAATGTAACTCCCAAAGACTGAGACAATAAAATTTATTTTCCCAACTAAGACAGTGGAATCCCTGCTTAGCATCTTCTGTAGAAAGTCAAGAATCAAACAGTCAGGTTCTACTGGAGGCTTCATGTCATTAGATTGTTTGAAATATTCCAACATTTGTGTCTTGGTTCTTTCCTTGACTACACTCACAGAATTTCTGTAAGTGTACCTTATCCTGACCTTTTCATACTAGTCTCCAAATTTATCAGACAGCTTACTCTTCCAATAGAGAGGAATCACAAAAGAGACATACTGGATAAATTTCCTGAGTGTTTTTTCCTTAATTTAAAAAGAACAAAAATAAAAACCCCATGTACAAAAGCTGTATAGAAAATCAAATCCAACTGGTTTCCAAGCACACACCAACCTGCAACAAAATGGCAGTTTTGTGCTGGCTTTTCATCAGGTTGTTGATGGATTCAAAGAGTCTCCTCATTGATTCTTCAAACTCCGTTTGTTCTTTGCCTTCATATAGTCTGTTGAGAGATGCATCAGGTTATCCTTCCAGATTCAGAAAGTTTCATCCTCCCAAATGCAACAGATTTAACATTAAGTACATATTAAATAACATATTTCAGAAGTTGATCCAATATTATGTACATAGATATTTCCCCAATGGGTTATAATGCTATTCACTGTATCGTGTAGGGATTCTTCAGTTTGAACACTGCAATAACAACTTTCAATTGTTTTAAAAGCCTCTAAAGTGTGACACCTCCCAGATTGGAGCTTACATAAATCATTTTCCTTTCAAAGTAACTTATATGTAAAAAAAAAAAAAAAAAAAAAAAAAAATTGGTTTTATTTTTCTCCCCCGCTACAACTGAGCTACTCTAGGGTATTTTCCACAAATTATGACAATTTCTGTCTTTTGCTGCTGTTGCCACTTTTTCCAAGAGCTATTTTTACTGGCCCCATTAACCAGTCTTCTTTTTGAAAAAAGTCTCCATTTGACACTTGAAAGTTTAAAAGTGCATTTAAATTGAGCTCACCCCATTATTTTTCCATTCCCTGTCTTAAAGTTTGAATCCCTCAGATTATCTCTCCTGTATTGTTCATACTGGCTCTTAGCACTAAACACTGCCTACACAAACAGTAAAAACACTGGTAACATGTGAAATTAGTTATGTGAAACAGCTGTCAAGAGTTAAAGAAAAACAAGCTAAGAAAAAAGCCAAGATGACAAGAGAATCCTGAAATGTGAGTAGAATATTGTGAGCTAAGTGCTGCCTCTTCTGCTCCATCAGAAGAGAAAAATCTCTTTTTAAAGTCATGTATTGCAGTGTCATTTGCTTTTCTTTTCAATTTGAAATGTAAGACTGCCTACAATAATAATAATAATTGTCCAATGAAGTTAGAGTTTCAGACCTCTAGTTGTAGGAGTAGATATGTGTAGCTAATCACCTGAATATGCAACACATTGCAATACCCTACTTTATGACAGATTGTCCAATGAACATTTTTAGCTGCAAGATAACACAAGATATTAAAATGAGGACCAAACTTCTCCCTGAAACAAACCCCTTCTGCTTTCTGATCTTCATCCAGACAAGAAATTTTCCATAATTCTCTACACAATGCTTCCTTCCCCAAAAGTCTAATATACCCTTCTGCCATGACACCTATAATAAAAATACAAGATAATGTTGTATTCTGTTCTCCTGAGCACCATCTCCTTCCTTACAGAGCTTTACACCTTGTTTACCTGTATCCATGTACAAATAGTAAGTTCCTAGAGACAATAATATTTCTAACTAGTGTCTATAGCAGCAAATTCCTTCTGAATCTACTACTTCAAGAAAACATCATAATCCAGCAAGTAAACTTAATTTAAAAAAAAACTATAAATCTGCATGGATTTTTTTTTTTTTAATGGACAGTGGAATACCAGAGAAAAACTATATTAGAGCTCCCTCTGAGCATAAGAGAGCGAGAACAGATCACCTTCCTGTTCTGGGGGATGCCAGCCACAAACAGCACCCAGCACTCTGTCCCCACTGAGCCTGCCACTGCCTGACCTCTGCCCCTGCAACCCTTCAGCCACAAGCAGAGGGAACCAGAGCCAGCTCCAGGGGAAACCAGCTCAGGACAAAAGGAGAAAGGTGAAGCAGAGGAAATGGGTCTGTGGTGTATGGGGAGAGCACAGTTACCAGTGTGCAATTTTTCTCCTTCCACTTTTAATTTCCTTTGTTTTCCCCTCCTCCTGCTCCCCTAAACCTAAATACCACCTGTAAATACTATACCTCTGTTTGCCTGAGCTACACACATCCAGTCCATTGAGTCTTCCCTACAAACTCCTTAAGAAGAGGTCCCAAACTCCAAATTCAGTGTGGCCATGGTTACAAAAGGACACTGCTCTGTGTCTGAGGGGCTGAGCACAGTTCCCAAGGACAAGTCTCCAGCCTCCAGCCATCTGTTGGGAGGTTTGGCCACTCACTGGTCCTAGGCCAAGACACCTGACACAAGGAATAATCACCCTTTGAAACCTGCTGCTGTTACTAAATCCATCTCTGCAACTTACACTGAGAATCAGAAAGCAGATTTTTGAATATTCCCTCTACAAAACGTATCTCAGCAGTATCTGTATTTTAGAGCAGTTGCCAGTGTTTTATGTTTTATTTGTAAAAATAAAAAGAAAAGCTCTGTTCTGCAACCAACTTTTTCTACTTCTCAGGTCTCCTATGCCTGATATTAGACAGCTAATTAAATTGCAATATCTGAGTACTTACTGGGAAAATAATGTCCTTGATCTAACAATGAACTTGAAAACATATTCCAGTGCTTTCAGAGTTCTGAGGATAGGTTCACATTGCTCCCCTCGGCTGGAAGTATCCAAGTATGTCTTCAGAACACTCATTAATTTCCTGAAGTTTAAAAACATTTTAAAATTAATTTTCATTATTATTTTTTAATTACCTTTTTAGCCTTTTTGGCAACTCTAAATATATGTTCATGCTTAGTCAAGCACATACAAGAAAACAGTCTGCGTGTATTTCTGAATTTATCTTACACAAATTCTGTCAGTATAAACAAATGAGGAATAAATTCTTAGCTGCACAAGCAAGAAAGAAATCTGAAATGCCAAAAGAGCAGCATGACTTTACACAGTTCTGGAAGCACCTCTACAGAAGTTGGTAACACACATGCACACAGTCATACAAAATGTTCCTTCTGTCTACCTGCCCTGAGCAGCGATTAAACACCACTGCATGCTCTAATTAACAGCATGCAAATATTACAATATTCCAGTACACAACAATATCTGCTTAAATTATTTATTTTATTCAAACACTTCCTTACTCTGTACCCAAAAGCAACATTTTGCCAAAGACGCAGCCAGCTACAAAAGAGCAGAAGTTAATCTAAAGCTAAGTCCCTTTAATTTGTAGTTATAGAATCATCTTAAGTGATTAAAGCAATACTAATGATGCAAAATTGATTTTAAAGCAGCCATAAGAACCAAAGTAAGGGTGGTTGGGTTTTTTCCTACATCTCTACAAAAATGGAGACCTCCTGTCCCCTACCCTAAACAAACAAAGCCAACAACCAACTAACGCACACCCCCAGCCTAGCTCACATTTCCGAACCAAAATGCTTCCAGACTCTCAGGCTCCTGGCCATTACATCCATTGTGTGTTTTCATTTTCTCCTTTTTTCAGCTTCTCAGAATTGGAACAATATTTATCCAACTTGTATGAAGGGGTAGTGCAAGCTAAGCCCTCTCAGAGCTCTCTAAAAGCCAGGAGAAAGGATGACTCAACAGGAACTGAATAAATAGGTAACAGTTTGGCCAAGCAACCATATCATAACATGACTGTAATATTTTTGGGACACAGTATTTCCTTCCCAGTTAGGAGTTAGACCACACACACTTATTTCATAAATGATTCTGGAACCAGAGTAAATCTTCCACCATGTGCATTGAATCAATAATGCCAAGAAAGCAAATGATGTGGGGAACAATCATAAACATTATTATTTTGCCTCTACCATATTGATTAGGTCATCAGAAACTCCTAGCCAGGTAAATCCTAGAAATACTTTAGGCAGATAAGGCTGTGCTGAGAGGTTCTGTACCCTTCCTTTTCTTCTTTCACAGTACCATAAAGCATTAAATTACATGTGCTTATTACTTATGGAGTGAAAGAGGACTGAAGAAGAGCACATAGTTTGTGCTTGAGCTTTCTGAGCCCACTAATGCTCCTTCAACTTTACTGAGGTGTGAGAAAGGGCTGATTTTGCACTGCTGCCTTTCAGCTCTAGGAAACTCATGGTCCAGTGCATGATTTTTGTGATATTTTGTGTTGAGTTAGAACTGATGCAAATTCAGCACAGACACTAGAAGATATCCCCAACTGTTCCAAATCTTCAGCTCAGGTCTTCCATGTACTATTCATATTCCAAATTAAAGTTCTGCTTCAATCTGCCACTCCATTAAGCTGCCAGAATGAGACATCAGGTAGATTAAAAACCCACATCCATCCTGTCAGAGCACATCCCAGAGATCAGCACTAGCTGAAGATGGTACCTTCCTTCATAATTCAGTCATTTTATCCTGCCATCATCTGCAAAAGCCTATTCTAAATAAAGGATTAATCCAGGATGTCTGCACAGGTTTTACTCTGAGTCCATGTCTTCCCATCTGGGTGTTATGTGGAAGCTCCAAAAGTTGACAAACAAATAAATAAAAAATTCACTACAAGTCCATCCATTGGCGTGACCATGTAACAAATACTAAAGCTCCATTTCACAGCAGGACACATAACAAATGCCAAAATTCCAGTTCACTGCCCTGAACTCCTCCTGATGCAACATCAGACTAAAATGCATATGAAGACTTGACAGTTCCCAAATACTTCTTTTCCCTTTGAGTTTGCTTGATATGAAAAAAAAATGTGGAAACCCATGTAAATGGGTTAAGGAGATCTTTGAGTCCTCACTTGAGGCATTTCAGCTTAAGGCCAGGGGTACAAATGGAGAGGCTTTACAGCAAAGCATCTTCTGATAAATTTGACAGGATACAGGTGAAGTGCTCAGACACAGCAAAATCCAGGTGACATAATTTAACCCCAAATCATTTGCTATGGGTTCATTAATTCAGCTTTTAATCAAATGTGTCTCAGAGGCAGATAAGCATACTGCAGCATCAAAACAACAGCCATCATAAATTACATCAGAAAAGTCACAAGCAGGATTTACTTCTTTTACATGATAGTGGAGGTTTGGGGAAAAAGAGAAAGAAGGGAAAACAAACTTACTTGTATGCCAAGGTTGCACTGAAGTGCTGTTGGATGTATGCTTCCAAAACAGTGTTAAAGTGCTGAAACTTACGGTCTGCAATGAGCCCTATGATATAGATCTGAACAGACATGGACACAATTAGCCAGAGTCACACTGCAACCTGAAATATTGACTTTCTAAAAATATTTCTGGTAATTTACTACTTAAGCTTTTAAAGAAATTTGATTTTCAATCAATGAGTAATATTCCTCAGTTCTATAGAGACTAATTCTCTGAACTGAGAAACTTGATAGTTTGTTCAAAATTCTAAGGTTCTTTATTTTGACAAATAAATTCATTGGTGCTGATTCTTACCAGTGCATCAAAGACTAGGATGTCATATTCATTACTGTGGGAATGTTCCATCATGATGTTAAACAGGGCATCCAATGTATCCTGGAGAAACTACAGAACATGAAAGGACAAATTGATAACCAATTCAACTTGAAAACATCACAAGAAAATTTTCTGATAGTAGATTTGGTTTCCCTCAAGTTAGAATTTTTCTACCTTTTACTGAAGTGTCACTTAACTTGAGGAAACATTTCCAAGGGTTTAGGCTCTAGTTGCTTTAATTTTAAGAACCTACATCCTCAGACACATGAGCAATCAATAAGACATGCTTAGCTCAAAGCTTATGGAAAAGATAAAAATATTATACAAATGACAAAACTTGTAAAACTATTTTCCTTAGTGACACAGATTAGTGGTTGCTATTTTCACATATATATGTTGATTAAAAAGACTTTTCCTGCTTCTGTGGTCTGATTCAAATCCTGCTCTAAATCAAAGAAAAGTAACTCAGTGACTTGGGACACAAATCTTTGATTTAAAAAAATCCACTCCTCTTTCCTCTTCTTTTTTTTTAAAATTCTCATGCGTTCTCTCCAGAGACATCTAATATCTATATTTAAAACACAAAGGTAATAGCATCTGTCATTTTCCAAAATACTGACAATTTTTATTCATATACTCATTAAGTTAAGAAAGTGCTTTGTTGGGTACATAACACTTCTTTGATTTAATATCATCATGTAAATTTATATTAAGAGCTGCAAAGAAAGCAGTAGGAATTGTTTGTGGTGCTTCAGATAGACAAAGGAAAACAGATGAATAGGGATCATGGAAAATATTTTATCATTACTATCTTCATCTCCCAGGAATAATCTTGAAAATCCTCCAGCCCAACAATAGCCAACACCAGAGATATCTCAAATTAAAAAGCAGGAGGACAGCTGGCCAGGACTGTGAAGGATCCTGTCCAGGTGTTGGCTTTCCTGCTCCCTGTAATGAGGAGCTTTGTTCATGTCCTTTGCAAACTAACAAAGGCATTATGTATGAAGGGGCCTGAAGAATAACTACTATTAGAATAACAATTTAAAGATTTACCTTCACTACCTCCTCTCCATCCACAATCTTCAGCTTTTCCAGGTTCTCCTGAAGCAGCTCCGGCTTCATGCGCCACTTCAAGAGACCCAGCAAGCCCACTGATAGAAATGAAACACACAGACATTAAAATTTAAAGCCTGATTGATCAATTTGTGCAGATGTTTTCTTTCTAAAACTCCCACCTGTTTAGAAAGGGACCTACCATTCTGAGTTAACTTTGTAGAGCAAACAAGGGTTGAAATGTAGAATGCATCCTTTGAGCTGACTGAGAGTCCCCCCAGCAGTACTCGAGCTCCGGACCAAGGTTGCTCCTCTGTTTTCCGTGTGCAGACGTGTAGAAGGCAATGCCAAGTAAGCACCAGCATCCTCCATTTTTTTACTGTCCCCCTGAAAAACACCATTCCTTAAATATTTCACACCACCAGGTTTAAAATTAGACTTATTTTGCACTTTCTAAAGAAGCAAATAAAACTGAGGTGCAGGAAGGGACTTTGAGTGGTGACACCCCTGGCAGAGTGAAAGCAAGAGCCAATCTTTTATTAAAATGTCAGTGGGTGTGGAACACTGCAGAATAGTGAGCATCACCTTGAAGACTACACACAGGATATAGACAACATGATTGTAATATCTGCACACAACTCAAAAGCAGAAAACAGGACTGAGTAATTAAAGAATAGCAGCACTATTTGGTATCCTCATTATAACTTTATACCTGGACCTTGAACATAAAAGATCAGGGCATGGTAAGATTATATTTTAAAATCAGACAGTATGCTGCAATAACTAAATGATAGAGAATATGCCCTTTTCAGCAGAATGAACAATACAAAACCAGAGAGCCAACAGAGATTTTTCCCTCCTCTCTTCCATCAACTTCTGTGCTACAATCTCACAGATTTTCTGGGTCTTACCTTAGGATTCCCCAGACAAGAAATGAGGTTTAGACTAAGACAATAAAAATCATGCTCCTCACTGTGTAGAGAACACAGTGTTTCTTTAACAAAACTACTCCAGAAAATTTCCCTGATGAATTTGAGATGTCACTTAAAGCTACAACCCTGTGACAAGATATGACTCAATTGCAGACCTTTAGTCTACAAATGTGCATGAACAAGCACCTGCAAAAACCATGATCTAGAAAGACATTTTAAAGTTTTGCAGATTCATCTGGTTCAGCGACTGCAGATGTGCAGTTTCTACTTCATATCAAGGAGGTAAGGTTAAAATTTGACTATAAAGACCGAGACAGACAAGAAGCAAAACCTTTATGCAGCAAAACACACAGCAGTACTAACATCTATGATTGTATCAGGCTTTCCAAGTAGTTACTACCCAAATTTCTGGAAGCAAAAGAAATTCCTGACTTCCTCTTTTTGGGACAAGTCAGACAGACAATGGGAAAAAAGATGCTGTTTTGATCCAAAAATCTCTCAAAAAGATCCAATGCCTAAAGACAGTTTAAACTTAGCAGTTTTCAAATTACTTATTTTGAGAGGCCAGACTGCTTTAAATGCTTACAGCTTACAATTACTGTTTTTAATACTAGAATAGGCAAGCATATGTCAGAAAATCTGTCTCTCACAACTGTAAACTAGGTCAACTCCATTTAGCATTTCTCATCCAAGATATCACTTTAAAAAAAAATTACTGAGCTGATGCAGAAATGAATTAGGTGGAATTTCATAACCAACATTAACCACACAGTCCACAATTTTTCTAGTCTCAATATTTTAAATGATAGTTTCAGTGAAGAGAAAATAAATAACTATATGCTGCCATTAATCTCTTTTGGCTTGCCTAAGCAACTTGATTTAGTTGCATGCATCTCACTTGGTATTAATGATACAGCAAACTTGTTTACTGAGAAGAGTGTGAGAAATAACTTAAGCTTCCTTTGTACTGGAAGTGATTTCTGGTTCTTAGTTCCTACTAGACACCATTCTCCAAGAGGGCAAATAAAGCAAAAGTTGAAACACCTGTTCCCTGCTTCCTTCACAAAGTCAAAGATGCTGTTTCCAGCCAGGGCTAGCTAAAGCTATTCTTCACATCCAAAACCAAATTGTTGAAACTTTCACTTTTGTTCCTGAGGAACTACACAGCAGTTTAAAACAAGCATTTTCCTAAGACAGCATTCCCAGATTATTCATGAGATAAATATTCCAAGTGGATCAAACACTTTCTATAGCCAACAAGAGGAATGGTACCCACCCAAGAACAGACCTGCAGCACAGCTTTCTCTATACTACAGAAGGCCAAAAGCACAAATCCCAGTAAAAAGAGCAATTATCTCTCACTGTGCTTAGGTAATATCTTTATGTCATTAAAATGTAAAGCAATATTTACTGACAATGGAACAGGCTACACCTATTCATTTTGTTCAGATGTAAAACACAGTATTATCTTTGATAGAATAATAAAATCAATCTAGCATCAAATAAATACACAATGCAGAGGCAACAGTCTGAGAAAAGATGTCTTGTGAGAGAAAGAAAGAAAGAAAGAAAGAAATCTGAGCCCATACCTTTAGGACTAACAAATCGTGGATGCCATCAAGGAGAGTTGTTCCATCCTCCTTCATCAGTCTTATGTAGGCCATTGCAAAATTCTTTTCTCCTTTATCTTTAGCTGCAAAGCAAAAGATTTTGGGTTAACTACCCATCAATGAATTAAAATTCAATAAAATAGAAGTTCTCTACTTACACTCTTGAGTCGACCTGTGCCTGAATGTGAAGCGCAGATGAATCCTCTGCATGTCCTCAATGGGGACTGCTACCTTTTGTAAAATCAGAAAACAACGAGGAGAGTTATGGGGAGTGGTTTCACATGTAATGAGCCCCTATTTTAGAATAAATAAGCCCCACTCCTTCTGTTTCCAAGGTGCCTTTCACAGGCCATTTCAAACTGTTGAGCCTGATCTCAGTACCAAAGCGGGGGCTGATAAGCAATGATCTGTTAGACTTTGCTCAAACTCTGGCACCAGCAAAGAAATGAAGCACAGAACCCAGTGAGTTAATGCACACAGGTGTCAGAAAATAATCACAGAGCAGAAAATAATCCTACTGCTCACCCTTTTAACTACAGAGAATTATACACCCCTACATTATGCAACTCCCACCTTTCAGATACAGAAATTGACAACCAATTTATTAAACAGGTGAAAAGGGTATAAAAATTCCAGCAAAATACATTGGGGATATTTTAGTGATTAAATTTAGTGTAAAGCCTTGAGGAGGATAACAGGAACTTGCAAGTGCTTTATTCACAAAGCAGCATACTTTAGGTAAAACATGCAACAAAAAAGAAGACCAGCTGGGTAAGGGAAAACACAATTTTCATCAAGTTTATAGCTCTAAAAGTTTAAGAACTTGCACACCTTTGTGTGCATTCAAAACTTCTCTTCACAAATCTTACTGAACAATGCCTTAATATTATCTATGCTTTTCAACAATACCTACTGTTAGTGACCCTGTACACAAGACTGAATTATGGAATAATTTTTAAAAGGAACTAGTATAATGAACAATAAACAGAATGAGTGAATGTTTTCAAAACAACAAATAAGCTTCTGTTTAAAATCACACTTCCATTCCTCCCTGTCTTTCATCATCACAGGTAACACACCTTAAGGTAATAATTGCAAACTTGTCACACATGGCTGTTTTGTCTTTAAAAAATCATGCAAGCTTGCTTTGTAAGAACTGTTTCTGGCAGCTTCTGGGCATTTTCCAATCATAGACATTAAAGCTTGATTAGGTAATTGTCAGTGTTTCTCTAAAGATAAGCACGACAGCTTTTCCTTTTTGAAATCAGAAGAGAGGGTTGGTGTTTTCATTTGAGTTTTGGTTTGGCCTTATTTATTTTTTAATTGAAGCTCCTCATCTCCATTGTTTCACCAAAATAGAACAAATGCAATATTTCATTTTTGATGAGCACTGTTAGGACATAAGGTTATCTAAGATGATCTCATTTGTTTTGCTGAACAAAACCTACACATCATTTTCTAGGCCAAATTTCAAGCCTCAGTGATCATGTATCTCTAATAACTGATGGATGACTAAGACTTCATGCTTCAGCTGTAGTCAGGGACAAGATGTTTTTCGGAGGAAGATGATGCTGTGCAACCTTTCATTGTGAGGCATTAATAAGTGGAAAAATAAAGTAAAAAAAAAAGTAAAAAATAAAATAAAGTGTCGCTGCCATACCTTCAGTGTCTCCATCCACCGTGGCTGTTTGACCTGGTAGTAAACCACAGATCTGTACTCGCTCACGGGCTTGTCCCCTGCTCCCAGGCAGACAGCATTCTTACAACAGGAGGGAAGAAAGAGTGCTTAGTGCCTCGTTAATTTGGGTAAATGTTGGGTAAATTAACTTCAGCAAAACCAGAAATTCCCCTCAGAGTCCCAAACTGGGAATTCCACCCTGGCCCTGGGACCTGGTTCCCCCCATGGGCTCTGCTTTCCACCCTCACTACAGGCTTGAATTTGGATATGGCATCATTCAAAATTAAATAACAATGACAGCACCCACAGAGGGGAAGTACTAAGGTGCAGACACTGCATTTTCCAAACCTCTGAACACAATGGAAATAAAAAGTTGCCATAATCTATGGGTACAGCCAATGTAATCACATTTTACAGGGCTCACACACAGTGTCTCTAAGAGATGTGTGAACAACATAAAAGTCAACTTGATTTCTTCATCTGATGAATTTAAGTAACCCACATGTCATCACAATTAGTCAAAGAAATACAAAAGGAAAAAAAATTAAAATCTAGCTTCATTATTCTGTTTATTTCTCCATTTATTTTTAAATACTTTCTTCCAGCAGAATCTCAGAAGCTCTAGGCTGCACACCAGAATATTTTTGTTTATATGTGATAAAACAGAATACAGATAACTTCTGTGCATGTGAGTCATGGTCAGGTGCTGTCATAGGTACAGGCAGTGTTTTGTAATCAGGGCTACAGTTTGTTGTATGGACCTAAAACATTATGTGGGATTAGAATTTTCTTTACTCAAGCTTCCAAATTACATTTTAGGTCAAGCAGTTAGTTGCAGTTCATAAACAAGTCATGAACGGCAGGGTTTTATTCCATCTTTATTTTATCTCAGGAATGCCTTTATGATTTCACCCTCACGATCCCAACACTATAAAGCTCAGAAAATGACAGGTCAAAAAAACCCCCTGAAAACCAAACTGGTGATAAACCCTAAGGAAAAGACAAAGGATCTTCAAAATGGGAATAGACAAGCAAACACTGTAAATATTTATGTAGCATATGTAATTGTTGCCACTAATTTCACTCTTTGCCATGTACTTAATTCAAGTGACAGTGACAGAGATTTCCTGGCACAGATCACACGTGTTGTTATGTAGCAGAAATGGTACTTCTAACATTTCAGCGTGCAAACTGCATTCCTCCAGGAATTTCCTCAAGAAAAACCCTAGAGTAAGAATGCAGTAATTGTCAGAATCAGCATTTGTTCCTTGGCACAGCTAAAATAGGTCATTCAATGTTATTCCTTGTTAAAATTTTATCCAAGACTTTTATGGGGCTTTAATAGACAGATCACTTTGAAAATCATAATAATTATTTGTCACAAGATGTCACAGGATGACACAAGTAAGGGAATTGAGTTTTTAATAGTGGTGTTTTATTAAATGTGTAAGTTAAGCCTTACATCAAAAATGCAGCTCATGTTTCTATGCCCCTCACAAAGAAAAAAAAAGAAAACTTACAGGCAACACTTTTCCTTCTTCATCACAGACACACATTATCACTTCCACATTTCTCTGAGTTGTTTTATTGTATTTATCAAAATCTCCATATAGCAATGTAATGTATATATCATTTCTTATATCTCCTAAAAGGGAAATTGAAAGGTTAACAAGCAATTAAAATGCTCTGAGAGCATAGGATCAGCTGAACTGCACCAGAGTGCCTCACTGTCTGCTGTGAAACAGATTAAAATTTATTATTTTCCATCTGAACTTGAATTTTCAGTTCTTTATCTTTGCTAAGGCAAAACTACGACGTGAGGAGAAGCAAAAGGGAGCTCGGAGCGACTCGAGCAATTCTCGTGCTGCCCCGACACCTGCTGGTAAGCTGGAGGATGATCCCACTGCAATTCTACCCAAATACTCTCTTTTTTATCTCAAATAGCTCTCCTTCTGGCGGGAGTGTCACATTTTAATCCTCCCCTCCGAAGGAATTCATATGACTTTTAAAAGGATCACAATTTTTCTCTAATTGGGGCAAGGGAGGTTTCCATCATTTGTTGTTTTCAAAAAGGAGCCCAGCAGACAGTGAGTGATTTCCATTGGAAAATATCTTGTCATATATACAAATGAAATCAAGATATTTCAAATTAATTTGTTCACTATTATTAAAGGACAGCAATAACTTACAATGAAAACAAGGTTAATTTAAAATTCAAGTGACATTCACCAGAATCTACTTACAGGATAAGAAATTTATGTACAAGGAGGTAGGTTTATCCCTCACTGTCTGGATTATATTTTTCCTGTTTAAGTATTAAAAACTACTTTCCAAGGATTTCGCTATTTTTATAAGCTTCTAATATGGGAACAAGACTTACCATGAGTGAATTCTAAAGAAGCTCTGAGTTAGCTAACACAGAAATAAGTAAGGCAGCAGCTGATGCCTATTAACATAAGGAATGAGCAGAAATCCCTTCCTATCACAGAACAGAGCACCTCCTACCTGGCATGATTATTTCAGGGAATCCCAGCTTTCTGGCAACAACTGTGGTTCTGTCTACAAGGTGTGGGTAATCCTTTCTAGTCTGAGTGACATCTCCAACCAGCATTTTCACAGTTACCCACAGACCTGTTAGGAGGAAAAAAAAACCAACATAAAAAACATAAAAAAACACGAAAAAACAAACAAACAAAAACACAAACCCACCCCCCCCAAAAAAAAAAAAAAAAAAAAAAAAAAAAAAAAAAGGAAAAAATATTACATTTTTGGTAGGAAAATAAAAATAAATCTGTCTTCAGATGATTTTCCTACTTCCTGTCGATTAAAGTAAAAGCTCTACAATGCAAAACTGTCACTACTAATTTTAACAGCCCCTAAGATTCTCTAACAAACTCATGGTTCCTCAATTGCAGCTTCAAAGATGACCCACTTCCATGGTGGTATTACAGCTCCAACATAAAATGAAGTTTCACAAAAACACCACATTACTTAAAATAAGGAAAATGTACTTTACCTTGTCCACCACTGTCACCTTTTGATGCAGTGATTTTGCTCAGGAGACTGTGTAAAAAGTCATTCTCTGCCACTACCCTGCAAGAGAAACAGCAATGTCTGCTCAGGAATTAAGTGTTAAATGTATCAGACACCATTTAGAACATAAGTGACTAACAGCCTCAGTCTTTGCAGTATTGCCTGGTTGTGAAATATTTGGTATTTTTATTATCTCTCACTCAAAGTGCAGCCCACTCACATTCAGTTGTGTGTACACTGCAGTGAAAAGGAATCAATCAACCACCAAGAGTGGTGTTTTGTGACAGTGACAATGTGAATGCACTCACCAATGTGCCACCCCAGCTCAGTCCACCTTCCCTGACAAACAGCCAGATAAACGAACTTGGAGTTTTTATCAGCTACTTTTGAATTTAGAAACAAATTCTCACATAGCAAACATGTTGGGTCAAACTGGAAACAAGTGAAAAAATAAACCAGTGTGTCATAGCTAGGTCTTTCAGAATTAAATGTACCCTCCATAGAACACAGCAGAAGTGCTATGTAGGACACACAGAGTTATTTCCAGTGTTTCCACTGGTATCACTGCATTTGATCTGTGAGCATCAAATTTTTAGGCAGCTGCTCTGGCATTTCTTCTGAAGATAGCATATGATAATTCTATTGCTTTTTAAGGGAAACATAGTTTGTACTCAGATTTTTTCTCAAATTCTAAACAGAATCAAGCTCATAAAACAGAGTTATCCTTGCTTGTAAATCTCACTTGTACCTGTTTGACTTGGGTTTGAGAAATCAGACATGGTACCAGCTGTCTGAAGGAGCACATTCATGGAATTATTCATTCATTTAATGTGCTGTGGTACCTCTGCAATTCTACAATGCCACTTAAAGTTATACCTAAATAATTAGCACTATTGCAATATAAAATTTTTAAAGGAAAAATTTCTTATTCTTTAACCATTTCACAGATTGTTACAGCCACAGAGATAGATAAATAAATATTTTCTTTCCCATATTAAAAAAAAAAGATATCTGTGATGCTCTTACGGATGAAAGGGGATGAAATGCTGCTTTTCCTCATCGCTTTCAGATTTCCCTTTTATGATATCTGTAATATCCATGACTAGAAGAATAAAAGAAAAATCATCATAGAACATCATCATAGAATTAACAAGCACACATAAAAGCATTTTAGAATAGCTTCTCCTATCTATGAAAGTTCTTGTGCCTCAAGGTAAATGTGGATTTTTCACCAGCAGGGGAGGGGTTGTGAGCATTTGGTGCAAAGTCCACACTACAAAAATGCTGCTGTGGAGAGAGAGGGAGAATTCAGACTAGTTTTAGTATAAACTTGTGAATACAAGTATCAGAGCTTTGGTGGTGCTTTTGGGACATGATCACTGACTTTATTTCATCTGCAAGGGAATCCATTAATAAATTGGTTCTGAGCTTCCACTCACACAGCTTGGCACTACATGAATAATTAGGAAACGAAGTTCAAAAGCGCATTTCTGACTTGACCCAAAATGCCAAAATGTAGGTGCAGATTTTACAGACTTCAAAAAGTACTGAAACCAACTGATAGAGCTGGTGGCTATTCTGACATGTCTTGGTGGAGATTTTAATAGTCCAGGGCTGGCAAAACCCACAGAAAAAAGCAGTACCTGCCACGCCAAAGGGCCGCCGCAGCCCTTGTGTGTATTTCTTTGAGTTGCTGTCTCTCAGGTCCATCCTTCCCACTCGCACAATCTGGCAAACTAAATAAATTTTGTCTCTGCTAAGGTCTTTATTTCCAAGATCCTAAGATGCAAACAAAAAAAGAACCATAGTGTCACTTGGGGGAAAAGCAAGTTTTGAAATTGAAACAGGACCTCCAGTAATAAATTTAATCTTAGCAATCAATGGGGGAAAAAGTAAACAAAGGCCCTCAAACTAAACAAACCCCCAAAAACTCAACAAAGAAAAAAACCTGAGCACATCAAAAGGATGGAAAAACTGACAGTTTAAAGCTTGAAAAAATATAAGGTAAGGTAAATAGAGAGAATAATAACAATCAAGAGATACAGCAGATAAAACCAAATAAATCAAATCATCAAGAAATTCATGAGGCAGCAAAGTGGTTGAAGAAAGGCCACTGAAGCATTGTCACTGCTTTAAAGAACTGTAACTGTCACCTTGCTCTGCTCCCTTCTTCATCTTGATCACTCTTTATGAGATCTGACAGTGGCCACAGAGAAGAGAATTGCATTTGCAAAAACAAAGGGAAGCAAACTGGAAAACACTTACTGTGAACACCACTTTAAGATTGTTGAGCATATCAATTTCCTTTGGAAAGCCTCGACTCCCCCACCTCACCAAGTAGTTCTCACTGTTTGGAATACAAATATCTCACTGTCAAGTGATTTAAAAATTCTCCTTTACACAGTACAAAAGTTGCATAACAGACAGTGTGGTGATGATTCAAATCTAATACCAGACTAAAAAGACAAGAAAAACACTATACAAGTATCAATAGTAAGTTTTAAATTAGTCACTTGAATGTAACACAAATGGGCACCTTTTTTTTGAGGCAACTTTATCATTGTCATAGTCTGTTTGATGGGAATACTCAACAGAATCTTAATCTACCCAGAAATTTACAAATTTAATTATTTTTCCACTCTTCCCCTTTTAGCACTTTACTCCATACAACACAATATTGCCCATCTAAAATAATCTCTAAAATTTGGACTCAGGCTTTTCCAAATTTCTGCAAAATTCAATCCAGGAATTACCTATGAAAATATTTGGAAACTCAGAATCCTTTAGTAGCAGACAGCAAGAAATCTGTCCATGCTTCTCTTTGCTTTTGGTTCCACTCCTTTTATTTAGATATTCTTTGCATTATTATATTATTACAGCACATTGGTAATTATTTTACTTCATTTTGGCTGGTTCCATTTGCCACTCTTGTGCAGTCAGAGGAGGAAGCTTTACCTTATAATTGTTGACTTCTGTGGGTCGTACAGGGACATAAAGAGCTCTGCATCCTCTCCAATTCGGCAAACAAAATTCCTCACAAAGACATACAGGCTGTGGGTGGGGGATGAAGACATTCTGGAGTAGGATGCATAATCTGGTTGATCCTTGGACTGCTCAGGAGGAGGAAAATCAGTTAATAATAATCCATGAATTGAAATGGTGCTATACTACAAGTAGTTTTACTTTCTAGTATATGTAACAGTTAAAACTGAAAAGGAGAGCAGGGAGTTGGACTCAGTAATTATCATAATTCTTTTCCACCTTGTGCTATTCTATGACTCCCATGTCTTAGGCCAGTTCTTCAGCCAGCAGACAATGATGTAAAGGGGGAAATATTCTCCCCACTCTTAAAGAAAAGAGCAAATATCAAGATGTCACCACAGAGACAAGCCTACAAGCCTGAAAGGATTTATTTTTGAACACAGTAGGCTGTAGCAGAAGCCTGTGATCCACATCACAGTGGGGTTGCAGAGTGCTAGAGCAGCAGCAAAATGAAGTCAGACTCTTTGAAGAGGAGACAATAACATGCTGAGATCAGGACACAGCTGAGCAGGTTCACTGACTCAAAAACAGGCTCCTGAATTCTACCTACCTCCCATCTGAACTACCAAGAAGCAGCTTCTTAACACTTCTAAACCCATTGTTTGTCCCTATTTTTAAAATAAGTCACCAGGGTCTATTGCAGACTCCCAGGTTTCATCTTCCTTTTATTGTCAGTTAATTACAAGGTGTTTTACAGTGATTTGTCATGGGTGTTACTGAAGTGTCATGACAAACCAACTATTTTCTGTTTGGTATTTTACTTGCTTTTTTACAGTTTACTTTCTCATAAATGGAGAAAAGAACCAAAGAGGCTTACAAATCCCTGCAGAGATTTAATATTGCAAAAGGTCAAGGAACTGTAGTCACCTGCTTTGCATTTAAAAAGATTTAATTTATGCACTTGTCAGCTTTGCTTTGGCACATGAACTTCTGGTGTCCAGAAGATTATGCTGAATTCATCCTAGTTCCTCTTCAGTGAGCTTAAATTCTTCAACTCCATCAGACTAACTAGCAAGCAGCACCACTTAGCAAACAACCAGGGTAGCTACTAGATCTTATAAAAACAAATTATGGTCAGTGCTGCTTTGCAGCCTGAGCTCCAAGAGTGTGACTATTCCCTGTGCAATTCAGACTATTGAGCAGTCCACGGATGGAGTGGAGACATATTTCCATATAAGAGCTCAGGAATGGATTTAGGACCAGCTCTAGACATGACCTTTCAGCCCAGCCCACAGCCCAAATCCAGTGTACAAATGCAATTCAATTTGAGGCTTAGCCATATTTTTAACACAAGACTGTGGATCTACTCTTAAGTCAGAGGAAAAAGTTACCACCAAATTTTATGGTTACATCCTTCAACCCTCAGACTAGTTTTTGTTTAGATTTTAGCAAAGGAAGCATCAAGTTTAGCCAGTCATTCCTACCATTTCCTCCTTAATTCGCTCCGTGATTTTATTAGTTGCTTCTTCATGTGCATGAAACAGGCTGATAACACTGGTTTTATCTGGATCCAAGATATTGCCATCTTCATCTCTAACTATCAGGTCTAGCTCAAGAACTCTGTGAAAATACAAAAGGCATCATGGTAGGGTTATTTCCTTCTATATAAAGCTTAGAAATGGAACGAACAAAGAGGCATTTAGAGATTTAAAGTTATAAAATTTAAATAAATGCAACAGTATTTCACTGAATAAAAAATTAACTATACCCCATGATTTTTTTAAGCTGTTGTCCAGTATTTATGAGTTTTTAGGAATGTCACCAAAGCATTGAAATGCCTCTCACATAAAACAGATTGACCCTGTCCAACGATTTCTTGCAGTCTTCATTGCTTTTAGCTTTTAACACTCAACATTTGTAATTGATATGTTTAGGGTCTTTCTGTTATCTTCTGTTTTTATGTTGCTCCCTCACCTGCCACTCTTTTGCCCCCTCTCCCACAGTGACTCCCTCTGCCTCCATTGTCATTTCCCCTTTATTCCTTCTCCACAGTTTGGCAAGTTTCCTTCACACCACACAACTCAAGCCCCACACTTTCAGGAGTTTACAAACACTTTCAGCTTGCAATCCAAATAATTTTAAACATCCCTTCACCCCTGCTCTTCCAAGGAAGCGCTTTACTATCTCATAATACAGAAAGAATAAGGGTGACAAAACAGAAGTCTGAAAGCAAATTAATTTTAATGTTGTCCTAATCACAACTCAGCTTCTTTGATTGGAGAACTTCAAAGTAAATTTCTGAGTGAGCATTCAGCTCCACACAGTGGAGTAGGATATGTGGATTCTACGGTGTGCTCTGTGTGAATACAATTGATTACAAATTTGCATCCAAATCACAGTGAACAAGTTAAGAATTTCAGAACACCTTGTGGTCATTTTTCATGTTCAGCCACACATAATTGTAGACTTTCAGCTGCACAGAGGCCTTCAGGCCACAACAACCACAGTCACTTAAAATAGTAAAACATAGTTTATAAGCAGATTTTTATGCCTTTAAAAACAATACTGTGAGGACTTTTACCAAGCTCTCTTTCCCCCCTACCCCCTTATCAGATGGTGGGACACCATTAACCTCCCACAGACCCACAGTTTTGCCAAAAAATATGTTGTGCTGCAGTGACTTTTTGTTAGCAAGGAGCAGACGAGACACTTTGTCAAATAACTATTCTGTCCTTGGCAGTTTCACTTCTATTACCAGAACCAGAGAGCAGCCTGGAAATTCCCTAGTGAATTTGGTGTGGATGTGTTTGTTTGCAGACTTAGAGCAGTTTGTCAGCACCACTCTTGAGGATCCCTTACTGGACATAGGCCATGTTTGTGGCAGATGGACGAGTTTTGGGTCCCCAGCGTGCTGGTGATACATGTACACAAGAGGCTGGTTATCTGATCTCTTATCTTCCCAACTGACAAGCTCATGTATTTATAATTAAGAAATAAATCAATATTTTGAGAAAGCATTTTGCTATGAAAAGCCTCATCATGATATCCATGATCAGCACAGGAGTTACAGGGAGAAGTCTGAAAAGGAAGATTTTCTGTGAACCACACTTCTGAATTCCAACCTGGAAACATGAAAACTTGACTATCATCTCTTTGCTTCTGTGCTTTGAAATAAATCATGCTTTCCAGAAGCAGTGTAGGCCACTTACTTGTTACCATAGTCAATTTTGGATGTGACTTTCTGCTTGAGCTCCTTGAGCTCATCCTTTGGCAGAGTCCCGGACAGAAGCTGTGACCGCCACTCCATCAGGTCACACATCATGGACTGCACCTGCTGGAACCGAGCTTTCTTATTTGACTAAGAGAGAAAAAACCTCAGTAAGTTTCAGGCTTTGAGTTGAAGTGAAACACTGGGCTTGACAGCTAAAGGCTACATGTCATAGGAAATGCTAAATGATAGCAGGAACAAGAATTAGGCAAAATAGTGATGTCTCATGCTACACATTTTTAAGTACAGAATATCCTATATGATCATAAAGATATATGATGAAATTTTGTATCAGGATAGGGAATTGTGTTATTTTTGTTCTTTTTAATTGTGTTGTTTTAAAATTGTTTAACAAATTCTCATCAAGAGAAAACATTAAAAAACTATTATACTTATGGGAACAACAACACTTGATTGTGGTATTAACACATTTAAGAGAAAAATGAGAGAATACACAAAAGTCACTAAAGCAGCTCTAGTGTCATTCACTGAAGATAAAGCAGGGTTTTCATTGCTGGCTTGATCAAGAAGACTAAAAAGTGACAGGTTTCAGAAAACTACAGCACATTCAAGATGCCTTTGCCCCAACAGAGATAAAGAAAAATCTAGTGGCTGGGATCCTGGAACAGTCAGCAAAATTCTTGAAATTGCTAATTATTAATAGCTACTTGCTCCCAGTAATCCTTGAAAAACTTCTGTTCCAGCAACCCAAGAGCAACATGAATCTCTTTCAAATACATCCCAGTTACTTTTATATTCCTATCTGGAAACTTTTCAAAGCAACAAATCAAAATTACGAAGAATTTATCATGCACAGGCTACTCAAGGTTAAAACAACAGGCATGAAGTTACACCACTCCTCAGCAATGTTAACTTTCCCTTTACAGAACCATCCAGGCTGGAAGAGACCTTCAAGATCATCCAGTCCAAGGCTGATGGCTGGAGTAGATTTAAAGTCAAATTTAAACCCACTGAAGAAAATCTTAGTAGTGAGAAAGCAAATTCTTAAATCCACCCAGACCCTGCCCTGAGTGTAGGAAGAGATTCTAATTTGAACAAGGCCCCAGTGTGCATGAACAATGAACAGGACTGACAGGTAACAAGCAGCATGTGAAATATCCTACCACATAGAGCTGCTTCCAGATGCTTCCCCATTCCCAGAGAGTGTTGGTAACTTCTTGGACTAAGGGAATCTCAGAAGGTATGACATTTTCTGTATGTCTAGGAAAGAGAAGGAAAGATCACAAAGAGTGTCTGTGTTTCATGGGTCTATATTTATTATATTTACTGTGGGTGAGGTACATAAATGCCTTAAAACTGATTCTTCAGCAGACAACCTCAATAATGCAATAAAACAGGTAAATTCAATACCTTTTCTTTCCAGCAGCAGCTTCCTTGATGTGGATGAAGGATTTAGGAAATATTCCCTGATAAAGGAGAAAAGAATTATAAATCCACACTTATTCTCCAAAAACATTTAGGTAACAACCATGGCTGTGATCATAAACTGCAGTGACAAACTGCAATACCTAAAACTAACTCCTGGTTATTAAGTTTTATGTCTAGAGGGATGCATTTCTATTTCAAAGACAAATAAAAGTTTGCCATATCTCTTTAAATGTAGAATGCATAGGCATGTTTCTTCCTAAGAAATACCATTTCACACCCCAGAAAATAGCTCAATTAAATACAATTTAATAAAATACTAAAATAATAAAATAAATTAAAAACAATTTAAATTCAGTAAAGAAATGTTGTGTCTGTGCATCATCTCACACCTATTTTAACTGACCTCTGTAGAAAAGAAACGGTCACCAGACAAAAAGTTCTAATGTGACTGTCCTTGCTCTCAAGTCATCCTAAAGGAATGTTTGGCAATCTGTCCATGACAATCCCCCCCTGAGCTGGCAAATCTCACCTTGGTAATTAACCAGATCCTTCCTGGATTCTTCTCTGTTCAATAACTCATATGTGGTACTCCAAGTACCACAATAATTCAATAACAAATGTGCTACTTTGCAGAGCCTTTCTCTGAATTACATTGTGGCTTTTATAACCATTTTCTTTTAAGCACTGGATCTTAATCAAAACATAATCATGTCTTACCACTTCCACATTTTTTTCATTAAGATTAAAGTTCAAAAAAAGTCCATGAAGAAGGAAAGTAAAAGAAGGTCCTAGTAATAGTAAATTTAGTGATATCTTAGTACATAAAATTAATTATACTTCTTAAAGCATGTTATGCATGGTGATCTTGAAGCCCTTTAGCAATATTAGGAATTAATTAAGAATTAGTTATAAGGAAGTGGTTAGTTCTGGTAAATATTTTTCCTTTTTAGTTTTAGGCTAAATTTTAATTGATAAAAATAGAAATATCATGTATAGTAAATGGAAATAAAATTTTCAGACAAAATAAATGTTAAAGTAATTAAAACACAGGTGTAGTGTTTTAACACATTTAAATTTAATACATTGCTCCTCCCTAGAAAATCTTATACCAAGAAGTTACAAACAAAAATGCTTTTCTTCTAGAAAAGTGCAATTGAAAGTAAGAAGTAATTTTCTTGCTGTTTAACTCAGGAGTCATCATACCCTGGGTAAAAACTTTTCCTCTGTGACTTTCCATTTTCAGGTCTAAGAATACTGACTTTATAAAAATTCATATGCTTTTTGTACATTATAGATATTTAAGAACTTAAGCCTCATGCAAGTTACTTATATGGTTTGTAACCTAAAGAATCGTTGGGAAAAATACAGGAACAAGCATATCTAGCAGCAAATTGATTCAAAATTCAATTCCAATGGTGGCTTCAACAGTTGTTAACCTGAAGGCACAGTCATTTCTTCTTCATTGATCTGCTTTTCCCAGTCCTCACTTCTATTTACCAACACTGTCCAGGATGAATGTTGATCATTTTATTCCTCTTGGAAGGAAAGAGTGGAAAGAGCTGACTTGAGAGACCAGAAGAGAGAGATCAGGACCATCTAGGCAGAGATTCTCAAAATCCCCTTCATGGGCTGAGCCCTTAAAAACAATCTCAAAGGAACAGACAACGTGATCTTACCTCCGCTCCTTTGTACCTCACTAGGTAACCCTTGTACCAATCTAAAAGGAAGAAAGATTACTTGGTATGACAAAAAAACATGCATTACATTGCACACAATAAAGTCATGGGGTTTATTTCACATAAAAAAATACCTAGCATGGTGCATTTATAAAAATTAATAGTGACTTCAAGCATGCATAGCTTAAAGTGAGTAGCAGGGATTATATTAAGGATGACTCGTGTATTATCAAATATGATTGTATTGTCTGCTTTCAAGCCTTGCACAGTAAGTACAGATAATTGTGCACAGAATTTAACACCCCATGCTCACATAAAAAAGATAGAATAAGGTATTTGTTTTGCAAAGTAATGTGTGCATGCCCTTAAATATCTATGTTAGCCACAATCCCCCATAGTCCCGAATAGCCCATGACAGTACAGCACATGGTTGTCACAGATCCAATTTTTTCCAATGTGATAAGGGTAAGCCATTTTTGTGCCATGAGAAACTACTGTTGTTTGACCCAATCATAATAAGAAGCTTCTTGGTGAAAATTCGAATTGGAATGTCAAAAAAACTCAGGGCTATTATTGGGCTGCTGCTCCATTTGTAACTAGAAAGCCCTTCTGAAAGACAGGAGTGCAGAACTGCAGCAGTGGCAAGTTAAAAACTAATTCAGGCTTTGTTCCATCTATTCCGAAGTTAAGTCTCAATAAGCACAAAAAAACCATAAAAATCAGAGTTCTTACTAAATAAGATCAGGGGCCACATCCACTGTGCATAGACCCCATCCCAAAAAATCGCCTGCACGGCAACAATGTTTAACTCTGTCAATACTACGTTTTTCGTCCTGTAGAAAGAATTTATGACCAAAAGCATACATTTTGTAATTGTATTTTCAGGAGCAGATGTGATTTCTTTGCTATCATCCTTTCTCTCACAGGTATTGCAGCCACGCAAGCAAAGCATAAAATAATAAAAATAAATCCCAAATGCCAAACAGTACAGTCACAAAAGTGATGCTAAAAGTCACAGGATGATTGCTCACCTCAAAGAAAGACTCAAGACAGATTTTTTTTTTTTAAGTTTTTCTGCAGTGGGATTTTTTTCCTCAGTGTTTCATCAGCAATAAAATTTCATCTTACTGCTGAAACAGAATTATTTGCACATAGTCTCAATTTACAACTAAATGTGTAAAATTGGTTTCATCCCATTTGCTGTGACAGCACATATATGTCCTGTGCATAAATTTTGTGCATGCAAAACCAACTAAAACAGGACATAAAGGAGCACAGGAACAGTCCTGTCACCATTGGTTACTCACCAGCTGCAGCTGGCAGCATATTTTGAAGATATCTGATAAAAGATGAACTACACACAATAAGAAGGATTCCACTTCTTCATTGACAAACATATTTCATAAAGCAAGGCATGACAGAGCATATCAAGGGCAGGGGATTCAGAAAAGCTTTTAGATAAAAAATAACCCACAAGATCTGCACTCCACTCACTAGGCTGGGCTGACAACAAATGGATCCCAGAAATCCGAAGAAATGCTATTTCTGCAACTAACAGACAATACAGGGGGATGAGGAGGTTTGTGTGTTTTGTTCTTAGCCAAAATGTTCGAATAGAGGCTTAAAGAATTACTTTTGTTAGGAAAGACAGGAATCACTGTGAGTCCATTGACTGCTGAGTGGCATCTATATCTTCACTGATGCCTAAAGATACTGAGTTAATCTTAGAAACACAAGAGAAATAATTATGTTTTTGTGCTCCAGTACATTGTAAACATGGTTTTTTTCAGGTGCTCCTCCCTCAAATCCTGTGTTGTTTCTGGACAAAACAACCTAGAGCTCTGTGGGCTGGGTTCAAACAGCTTCGAAGTGTTTGCAGCCTTGTGACCACAACCCACCAGAAGTCTCAACACTGAGCTGGCTCTGCCCCTGTGCAGTGCAGCAATTGGCTCTCTCTTTAACAAAATGCAGTTAGTAAGACACACGTTCTATCAACAAAAGTAGCCTGAAGAAGATAATTTTACAATTTATTTTGCAAAGCTTTAAGCAATTTGCAATTTTTTTTAAAAACTCTTGACCTAGTCAAAAGCATCACTGCAAATCAAAAATAAATCACTCTTAAAGTGACATGTGCAGATACCTAACTGCTGAGTTAGTAACATTGACTCCACTCTCCTTGCTTCATATTAATGGGAACCTCAGTAGCTCTGTCAGACCTGCATGGGAAGTACTGACTGCCCATCATGCATGACTTGACTTGGACTTTTGCTGCTTAACATGTCCAATAAGTTGATTGGCTTTCAGAAGTGTTTCTACCATGCTGACACTCAGATTCCTTTAACTGGGTTTCCTCATTATACAATAGGATGATTAGTGTGCTTAATATCTCCTAGCAAGAAATATTTAGTTTAGAGGCTAAAAGTGTACTCCTTTAAATCTTAAATCAAATTTAATGTAACTTTCCCAAGGTATATCACAAGCTGGAACAAACTTCACAAATTCTACATTCACCTTGATGACTTCCTCATTTGGTAAAGGCATCCCAAAAAACCACATATATTGTAATACATCTAATTTTGGTTCTTCAGAAAAGATTAGGTTCTTCCTCAAAATACACCACCACCACCACAAAAAATAAGGGCATTAGAAAGCTACTGATATAATACAGGGACCTGCTGTGAGGTGACAGGATTATGTTCTTCACTAAGAAATGGAAAATGTGTCTTACCTTCACAGGACTCCAGGATATGGACCACATCACCAATCTGTAGAGACAGCTGTGGTACCCCTGTGCCTTTGAAATTGTATATAGCTGGAAAATTGGAGGATGAAAACAATATTTTTTAATACAGCCACACACGGTGAAACTAAAAACCACATGTGGTTATTAAGGTTTGGACATTGGGATCAATACACTAGGCTAGACAAAGAGAACTATAATTCTATCAAGAGGCTCCATTTATCAGCATTAAATAATCTCTTTTCTGGTGAGAATGGAAAGGTGGTGAAAAGGGGCAGCACTGAAAGCAAAAACCAAGCAAACAAACCCCACAGAAAACTCAGCAAGCACAGGGACACCAGCTATTGATCAGCTCTGTTCTGCACAGGATTTAGGAACCCTGCCCAAATGTAGGTCTTTGATAAATACACAGTCACAGTGCTAGGGAATTGTTTGTCTACTGGCCCAAAGGATTTAAGCAGTTTACAGAAATTTATGGCTACACTGGTATGAAAGGTCAGAGAGATGCCTGTGAAAACAGAATTTACTGAATTCTTTTCTGGGTTTAGATGCTTTAATTTAATGTGAAATTGTGTTTCATATGGAAACAGAACCAAGTTTCACAATTTTCTGTATTCTCTGTATGACTCTGAAAAGAATACAGGAGCAGTGAATTTTGAAAGTGTTCTAATCAGAAACTTATCTGCATGTGGTTAAAAAACACCAGCATTTCACAGAGGATTCAAGAAAATGAGCTCTTCACCAGTTATATGTTCCAGGGCTACAGGATGTGGGTTCCTACAGCGACCATAACTCTGTAATTTTTTTTTTTTTATGGGCTTGCTTACAAATTTCTACAACAGCATTACAGCAGAGGTGATTATTGAAGCTACAATCACACAGGGAAACTGGCTAAAATGCAAACACTGGAAGCCCAATCACACTGTGCAGGTGGGAACAGGCTGCTGAAGGTGACCCCAGTGTGCAGGAAAGGTGATGGCCAGCAGAGCCTTGGATCCTGGCAATGTCCCCATCCAGCCACACACAGCAACCAAACCTGAAGGATTTTGGATGAGGGAAAGCTGATCTATAAAGCAGAGTTTTACCTTCAGCATCTTCCTGCGTTCCTTTTGCTCCCCTCTCCAGGTTTCTAAAGCAGGATATTCATCTTTGCTAGTCAAGCATGTATAATGATGCATTTTATTTAAATATTTTACTTATTTTACTTAAATTATTAAAGTCTCAAAATAAATTGCCTTCCAGGATAATGCTGAAGTGGGAGTGTAGAGCTAAATAGATTTGTCCTCTTCACTTTACAAGTATTCCATTAATCATGTTTCTTGTTTCTTTTGGCATCATTTTATTTGTTATATTTCTGGAACAGAAATTAGAAGGAATTTCAGATTGAAGAGGCTTACTGGACCAAGAATAAATTCCTGTTTTTGTTGACATAAAGAGAGTCCCAGCAGCTCCTTCTCCTGAGTGGGGAGAGCAAGGCTTGAATCATTCAATATATGGGAAGGAGTAAAATAAGTATAACTTTGAAGTGAGGCTCTGCAGCTCAGATTCAGCCATTTGTTCAAAAGAATGTTGAAAACATTTCCTCAGAACTGTCTTAGCCCAACACAAAATTGATGGTATAGTATGGTATAGTACATGTGTAATTCCATTCTGACTGGTCTCTTTTCCACAAGTGGAGGATGGCAAACAGCCCTGCAAAGTTGTTATAACATTTCAAGATCCATTTCCCTGGAGTGTTTGGGAGCTGGGGGGATGTGGTGTATTCCCATGCTCTTATACTGTCTCCTGAATAGTCCACGGAGATCAAGATTAGTGTTGACCAGTAGATAGTTTACTCTTCAAAATATCACCGCTCTACTTAGTTGTAGCTGTCTCAAAATAGAGATGCAAATTACTGAGTCATATATTTACACTGCATTTCAGTTTTGCTCTCTTAAAACTTCATTAACAGCCCTGAACGTACTGAAAGGTGCAGTAACAAACTGACAAAGGAAGTGGCTCTATCAGCTTAGATATTTCTAAATGAGTAAGTGGAAACTCAACAAGAGATATTTTACTGTAGAACTTGGATTGTTTGGTAGGATGAGTTTAAAAAATCCCTGTACAAAGTTTTGGGCTATAGACCTATCTATGCATTTTATGATAAATCACATCCCAAACCACCTTGCAAAAAATGTAACAAATAACCCAACACCAGCAACTACATCCATAGCTCTTATCTGCAGCACCAGACAGCTTGAGCATCACATCTGCTTTTCTTTTAATTATTCATTGTGAACAAAAAATTGACCATTATGTCCAGTTATGTTTTCTGTCAGCTGTAAGTGATGTCATTTCCCTTTCAAACTGGGAAAATACTCCTGTATTTGTGAGTGTCACCTCAGAGTTCACCAGCCAAAAGTAGGGCTCCCTTTCCTCCACCCTCTTTTGAGATTCTCAGGGTTGTTGTGAGCACAAACATGTTTAACTCATTATCTTCAAAAATAATATACGAAAACCCCATGTGGAGTTCAAGTTTTTTTTGGTGGGATACTCACAATGGGTTTTTAAAAAATAAATGGCCAAAGTGAGTAAAAATAAAAGACCTTTTAAATCACTCTGAAGAAGTTCCCTACTACTCCTCTCCCTGGCACACTGCATCCCAACCATAAATAGAAGATGAGCCAGCATCCTTCAGGTGCAGGAGTGACCTCCACTCTAAATCCTTACAGCAATGACTGACCTCAGAAGCTGCTGAATTCATGAAAATAAGATTACAGGGAGAGATGTGGATGGCAGATGCCCTCCCCAGCCCTCAGGCTGTGGAGTCCCCAGCAGCAGTGGCTCTGCACACAGATGCCGCAGGATTCTCCCAGGATGGCACAGAGAATGCCCAGAAACTCTGATTTTACAGCAGACTTTGCAGTTCACTGACAACACAGTTGGAAGATTTTCCCCCGAACGAGCAAAGAAGGAAAACCATGTCTTTAGAGCTCACCATACCCTCTGCGGTAATTTGACAAACAAACAAAGAGCCCAGGGCAAAGCCTGAGATCCTCAGCTCCCTCTGGAGCAGAGCTGAAGGCCAGCACACCACACCATCAATATTCCCCAGAGGGCAAGTGGAAACGCCAGGTCAGACTGCTGACAGAGCCAGCCTTCCACGCTGACCCGTGCTGGAGCCCAGGCGGGCTCAGGAACAATCCTCCCCACGTCCCTGAGGAGTCCCAAAGGATCTTTCCTGCCCAGCCAAGAGAACGTGCTCCAAACACGGCGACCTCAGCAGCCTCTGGGTGGCTTTGCTGCCACCTCACACCCGGAGCTTGAGCAAAGACATCTGCCAGTGTCCATCTCGGCAGGAGAAACGAGGGGAGAAGAAAATCCCTCGGTTTCCATTGAACTCCTCCCTATCTACTGCAGCCAGAGCTGCTGGGTCTGATACACACACTCTCCTCGCTGGGTGAACGTGTGAGCACACTTGTACAGATGGCTGTGGAGACAGAAAACCTTCTCTAATTTAAATTACACGTCCACCTCAAATTAGAAAATGGCCAGCAGAAAAAAACAACAACCCAGCCTCATACTGTGGACCTTGTTACCACACACAAAACAGTCCAGAAGAGTCACAAAACCCCAGGTAACAGAACCCTTCCTCAAGAAGCTGCATTTCCTCAGGGTTAAAGCCCCATATTCTTGCTATTTGCATGATTAGCCTGTAAGCTACTGCAAAATGGGAATGGTAAACGAGGAAAATCCCACAAACTGAAACACTGAATCCATTTATTAGCCAAAAAATGTGTCTTTGCTGTCTTCCTTCACACCCAGTCCCTGTCCTGTTCCTTATAAAAAATACAAGCACTACATTGTTTCATTTTGAGACTCACCTTTCTGTAACATGCCATGTTTCAAGTTGTTTTCCTTGGCTACTTTTCTACTCTTACACAGAATATGGAAAAAAACTAAAATTCTAATTTCACTTTACCCCAACAGAAGGACAATTTGGTACGATTTTGATGCAATAACTCATATATATTCTGCATATTCAAACAATTGCTAATTAATAGGCTCAGCAAGCACCCTGTTTTATTTTTTTAAATATGCAGCCCCACTTTCATGAGTAGTCCAGTACCCATAAAAGATCAGTTCTTGGTGTTCTGGTACCATTTTCTTCCCACAAGAACAGGGTGAAATTATTCAGCAAGGAGACAGATAAACCCTAGGTGAAAATATTATACAGTCCTAACAGGATTTCTTGACTTCTGGAAAGAAACCTGGAAAAAAATGTGGTCCAGTATTCCAAGTTAAGGCTCTGCCCTGAAATCTCACAGAGCAGAGCAAGTGTGCCTTTATGATCACAACACAGCCACCATTCTAGGACAGGGCAGAAACTTAAACTTGTCCTAAACCTCGGGGGAGGAGGGGGGTGTAGAAACTGATTTATTTTAATTTATTGCACATCATGCTCAAAAGGTAACTCTGCAGTTCCCAGGCAGTGAGCTGTTGCCTCAGAGAACTGAATAGAGATTTCCTTACTTGCTTAACCTTGGGGCCAGATGGAGGTTTTAGCTGACCTGAGCTACTTATTTTCCTTCTTAAACTCGATAAAGCCAGGATGGATTACAAGAACCAGGAAACTCTAACATACCAAACTAGTCAAATAAAAATATTGTCTCTGACTCTTTACCTTCCCTTATAAAATTGTAGCACAGCCATTTTTCTTAGAACTCTTCATGAAGAACAGAGTATTTAGCTGTGATTTTTCCTTTTCATGAAGGACCATGGATAAGAATATTATTTCCCCAGCTTTTACTGTTTCCCAAGGAGCTGGAACAGTTTGTTGGGTTCAGAGAGTGCATTTCAGGGAGGAAACCTGCCCTGAACAAAGCTCTGCTCCCTTACACCTCGATCTACTCAGATTTCAGAGATGTAGAATAATTTCAGAGGATTGCAGTCGATAAAATCAGATAAGCCACCCTCAGCCATGTGCACTTAGGCTGAGCATGTGCTTTCCTACACCCACTCCTTCCCATAATTTTGCTTCAAAAGGACAAACATGCATTTTCAGATTCAGCAGAACAGGAGTATATCTGATGCTCGAGTTTAAATATATCAACATAGTATTTCACCAGTTTGTCACTTTGCTCAAAGCCTGAGAAGATGGCAAAGACTTTCCATCAGGAAACTGCCACTCAAAGCCACCAGCCTGCCACGAATATTCCATCCTGTCCAGTCCGTAGGAATAACACAAATCTATACTGGGAATGCTGCAAGACTAAGAACAGGCTTCATGTGTAAAACCAGGATTGTACATTCCTAGTACAAAGCTGAGTATCTGCTACCTGGACTACTCCATTTAGTTAATTAAAACAGGCTGCAATTTACCATAACCAAGGGATGGTGTGGTCATCCAGATCCACCCTGCAGCATACTCTGCTCATCCAAAGTGTGATGAGCCCAATATTCTCAATCTGAAACTCTGCTCATCAGCAGAAACTGAAGGCATCAGGCACACTCCTAATAAAAGACTTGAAAATTGAACGTGAGGTTTGAAACCCAAAGATTTTCAAAAACACAGAAGATAAAATAGCCCTGTATGCTCAAAAACCTTCCAGTGTGTATTCCAAAAGCTCATCAACTCTCACTGAATTTATGACTCAGTAGACTCAGTTTGCCCATTTTTCTTATTTCCCTCAGACACAGGAGGCATGCTAACAACAGACTGTAAATTCAAAAACCTCTTTGTGACCATTGTTGTCAATGTCCCTTGTTCAGGCCTCTCTATTCCATGAGTTTCATTTGCTTGAAATTTGGAAATCACACTATTTTCCTGCCAATTTCTAAGATTATAAATTTCTTTAATTTATGGGACAGGAATACCAGTGATGGTGGTATTTGCTTGTTTGGGCTTGTTTGATTGTTTTAACTACTCTGGGTGCAAGAGTCTCTCATTTTTCTCACTAATGTATATAATGAAAGAAGTTCTGTTCCAAGACAGAGTAAAATAAAATGTGAGCCAACAGTTTGGCTAAGGAAAGGAACTTCTGGGTATAAGCTAAAGGTTGTTGAATTTGTATTCATCCATTAAATTCAAACAATTGTGCAAAAACAGGGACAGAAAGCTCTTACTGAAGAAAACCTACCATAAGCCTTAGGTATTACCTATCACTTACATTACCATTCTAATATTGTTGGGATGTCCATTTGATTGTCATTTATTTTGCTTTGTCACACACTAAAGCACAGACACAATTGGGATCTTTACATAGAAATATAAAGAGCTTTGTAAGGTGTTTAAATAGAAAACCTGTCTTTAACCCAGGAAATGGATTGTGGCCAGCACTATCACCACTGCAGGACACAGCATGCCCAGATTGTCTTTTACACCAAATTCTGGGCTCACAGAGAGAGCAGCAGGGGAGCAAAGCAGAGGGGAAAGGAAATAGCAGCAGGTCTACAGTGTCAGTTCTTCCCAGTGACCTACTCTAGAGTAAATTGCATTGCTTTGGACATGAAAACAAACATCACTGGACTGTCATTAGTTTTTAAAGATTGTGTTTCACCAGATGGTTTTTCTATGTGAGGTTTGTTGTACCTTTCAAGTACCATAGAGACTACTACAAGTGCAAAAACTAGGTGCTTTCTACTATTTTTAAAATTGAAACAGAAAATACTGACATCTTTTATTTTGTAATGTAAACTGCCACCAGAACAAGGCTACTTCCATTTTGCAATTCTGTTACTGATGTTGAACAACTTGTTATTTTCCTCTTGTTAGTTTCTTGTTGTTACATTTTATTTCATGGAGCCAGTTGGGTTTTTAATGTATATCACTGAAAAGTATGGCCTACTTAAAATAAAAAATTTATTTTAGAAGCATTAAGGTTAATAACTAAGCAGCACCATGCATCTTTCCAGCACTTTAGCTTTGATTCCTACTTGTTTAAGGATTTTTTTCAACAGCAATTCAGTCTTTTCATACAAGTTAACATTCATTTTAAGATTATTTTCCTACTAAAGAGTACAACTTACAAACTCAAATATAGGTATGTAACACTGACCATAAGTGACAATCTTGCAGAAGCATCTGTAGGATTCCTCTTCACTGACATTTGTTCCCCATAACTTCTGGGGAAGTTCTACAACACATTATTTATTTAGTCTAACATACTAACATAAGGTGGGAAAAGCTGCATTACTACGAAATGGGAAAGCTGACTCTGGTGCACTTCACACCATTCTGTTTGAAAGACCAAACCTTTGTACAAAGTTGATCTTTTCAATTAACCCAGGCTGGCGAAGCGGACGGCGTTAACCCATCACACCGCAGAAAACACCTGCCCACATCCTGCTCAGAAGACAAAGCCAGGGCTCCAACAGCAGCCCCTGAGGTACTCACCCACGCCGCTCTTGTCCGTGCAGTGCCAGCCGGCCATGAGGGGCCGTGCTCGGGCCCGCCCGGGCCAGCACCGGGGATGCGGCGAGGGACGCGCAGGCCCCGGAAGCGCGGCCCGGCCCGGCCCTGGGACCTGCGCCCGCGGCTGCGAGGCTCCGGCAGATCTGCTGCCTCTCGAGCTTCCTTCCTCTTTCTCACTCAAATACTGTGCCCCGGTGTCATGGGGGAGGGGAATCCCGAGCTGGGTGTTGCTCTTGCCCCATGTCAGCTGTGAAGGCAGCACAGAGGGACCAAAGGCCTGCCAGGACAGTGTGGCACCAGCCTGGGCTGCAGTGACCATCTCTGACCACAGCGCTGGACACCACACCAACGCCAGCCTGGACAGGCTTGACTTCAGAGGACACTACATCTTAAAAACTCTGCCCTCAAACATGGATTTTTGCTTTTCATGTCTCCTCTCCAAAGAGAAACAGAGTAAAGACAAAGCCACATTTCAAACCACACCCATTCTTTTAAATTTCTATCATTTTATGTTTGCAGGAAGAAGTAGGAGACTCTCTCTCTCTTCTGTAAACAAACCAGTACTTTCTTAAAGACTTATTGTCAATATGAAACTGCCAAAAGCAATTTCTAATGTATTGCCAATCTGTGCTTCCACACAGGCTGCTGTGGGAGCAGCTGGGGTGAGAACACCTTGGATGTACAGAAGAGCAAGCCAAGCTGTTAGGAATGTGGATTAAGGACAATATACTGATTTGAAGGCATTATGCCACCTTAGAGTTTAAAAACCCAAATGAAATCCCAGCAAGATTTACTGTTTGTTTGATCTTCTTAGTACAACAAATTCAGTTGACAATCCTGTCCTCTGGATATTCCACCACAGTTTAGCAATCATTGTTTATCCAAACTGTTTAACACTGCCATGCTACATCCATCTCCTGGTTTTTGATAACCATCTTCTCTCGTTTTGATAACACATGACATCTTATTTCTCAATTTTAATGTTCAATTTATGCCCTTATTTTTCAATTTATGCTCTGTGTGGAGCACAGACTGCCAGTCTCTCTCTTTGTGGAATTCTAATACATATTTCTTCAGGAAAATCACTTTAACCTTTGTGAGAAATTTGCTTGAATTGGTCTAATCTTAACCATACTAGTTTAGAACAGGATTTTAGCTCCTTAGTCTCCCCTACAATAACATTGAAAGTCATGTTACGTTTACCAAAGTGGGCTAAATTCCCAGCAGCTCCCATTATCTCCATTTACAGACAACAAGCTTCATCTAAAAGTTCTTAATCTTTTCTGTCCCTGGCAAATCCACTCTGCAGTGTTATTCTGTCAAAAAGAGATTTTGATGCTGAACAATTTAATCTTTTAGTTAACTCTGGGTTCTGAGTGGTAACTTCCTAACCAGTGGTAATTATCTTCCTTACTCCTCCCAATCCCTGTTGCAGCAAATCCCCTCTTCCCATTCATGACTCGGCCTAAGAGTTGTCTTGTTTTTATTTTCTTGTTCTGCCTTACTCTACCTTATTGTGTTTCCCTGTAAAACAGGGGCCCAGAAGAAAACTGTTTCTTTCTAGCACTCATTTATAAACCTGCTCCTCCATGGGGGTCTAATACACTTAGTTAATACTATTGTCTTTTGAAAGTAAATGATCTAAAATACAAAAATTTCACCTACAAACTGGGGTCCAATTTGCAACACTTTTGTGATGCCCTGATGTGATTCTGCAGAGCACAGCACAAAGGGACAGGGCTCTGGACAGAGCTCACATCCCCTTTTACCCTCCCTCAAAAGCCAACTCAAGGGCCAAACTCTCACAGGAATTGCTGCCTCCCACAGCCATCCCCTTCCCTACTCCAACTCTCAGCATTGCAGAGCTGCTGGAACTTCCTCCTGGCAGACTTTCATGATGATGCTTTTGCAACTCCTCAGCTATTGGAAACCACTGCCACTTCATCCCACTCAGCTTCCACCTTGTCTGGCTATGTCAGAAAAATTGCTGCCTGTAACACCTAATGAATGGATTGGGAAACCAAATCCTTCCTTAGCTGTAAGAGGAAAGTGCACTCAGAGTAACTCTAAAATCCTGTTCTTACAGCAGAGAACAAACAGGTCTAAGAAATTAAGGTGGGCAACAGTCACACTCTTCATTCTGTGGAGGTTTTTAGCCCAAGTTGGTTTATTCACGCTCTTACTTCCACAATGATATCTCACAAAAAAACAGGGGATAGATTAATTAACCTCAAATACCTCTTCTCCTTTTCCAAAACAGATTTTTTAACAAAAATAGAAAATGCCTTCCTTCCCTGAAAAACAAATCTTCTAGAAGGCCATGAAGCAGCAGTGACAGCCCAGTCACTTTGCCCTCCCATTCCACCTCTTAAGTTCATGGAGACTCTGTCTAAGCTGTAGTTACCTGAAAGGCTCTCCCCAGATTTCCCTGTTATTATACTCAAATGTACCCCAGCTCTCCTTTCCCAGTTGGCCCATTGGCCTCCCTACCCAATTTTTTCCTTATAAGTCCCTTCCCCTGATCCCCATTAGTCCCAGTTTGGTGCATGTTCCACTTGTTTCCCTATTGGTTTCCCTGCTCCCTTGCCCACCTCTGCACCATTTTTCCCTGATCCCATGCTCTGCCCCTCTGAACCCATATTTCAATCCAGACCCTTCCATGCTCCTTGTCCTTGTCCCTGGACCATTTTCTTGTGGAATAATCCTGCCCTGTGGAACCCTATACAAGGACCCTTCCTGCCTCTCCATCAGTTGCTCAAACCACCTGGTGTGTGTGATTTCCCCCCTGTCGAATGAGCCTGTGGCCACCAAAGAGACTCTCTCCCTCTCTCTGGAGATGCTTTCAGAAGGTTATGGCACCTCAACATCACCCACCACAACAGAAACTCCGTGGAGGAAGCTCACAAGAAAAACTTAGCTTTTGGGGGCTGGGCACAGGCAGAAAGAAGACAATTCTTGCTTCCTTCAATACTGCTATCAGTTTCAGAAAACAAGACCTTGTCACATGCTGAGTAGCTAATTATCCACTTTTTAGCTAAGCTAATTTCCATTATAAAGAAGAATTTCAGCAGAAGACACAAGTTGCATTTAACTGCCTCTAAATTCTATTCTATGCCAAGATCTGTGAGCACAGTTGCAGAAAAGCAATTGATGGGACAAACCAGAACCAAATAAATACAGCAAGAACTCTCATGCACAGTTCCTCAAGTGTGTTATGGCAAACCCAAAGCCTGAACTCCAGACACGTTCCCCCATCTGCACTCCTGCAAGAGGATGTGTAAACACAAATACATTGCATAAAATGATAAAGCTTGCATGCTCCAGGAGGACTCCAACAGCAGAGACTGTAAAGCAGATCCTGGGGGAAATTAGATAATCCTTATAAGTTTCATTTGTTTGTGAAAATGACATGCCAGTTTAAAAAGTTATTTCAACCTAGAAAAAAATTTTAGAAATGCCACATGCCCAGTAACTCAATAAATATATAGTTAACTATAACAAATCAACACACAATTAACATAACATATAATTGTCTTATTAGACAATCTGCAGCTCAGTACTGCCATTTAAAGTACATTATCCAATGTCAATTTACTAAAGGTTTTCCTCTAAGTAGAACAATTACTTACCTCAGTTGTTTTATACTATTTGTATCTTACAGTACTGACAGTAAACAAATGTAACTTTTATCACTTGCTTAAAACAGGATTTTTTTCTAACATTTTGTGGCATAAAAACCAGGATTTCTAAAGTCAAGAAGAGCAGGAACTATCTCATGGCTATGAATTTGCTGTCAGTAATAATACCTTAGTAAAAATTCAGAAGAAGATATTCTCAGTTTATGTAGCTTCATTAACAACAGACTGAAAAACTCAGCTGCACAGCAAATTTCTTATATCACTGAAGGGACACAGTCTGATTCTATGACACACAGATTTCCTGATTATTTTGTTCAAAGAAGTAGCAGCCACTGGGCTGTGCTGGAACAGAACTCTGCAGAAATGCTCTGATAATGAGATGCAGCTGCCTGGAAAGGGAGAGGACATGGTCATTTAAGGTGACATTCCCACCTTTTTAGTCACTTCTGCTGTGATCAGAGGTTTGGTTTTGGTTGAAGTAAACAAGTGATGAGCTGAAGCCACCCACATGCACAGGGTTAGCAAAATGCCAGGCACTACTTCAGACCTGGCAGTCTGAAAACAAACCAGGGGGTTGCAAGACTGCTCCCCAATGTATTCTTTTCCATGATGGATTTTAAAAATCTTAAAGAACTTTCACCTTAACTGCTGAGTCTTTCACTTAGAAACTAGCTAATCCATTCACCAGAGGGACATTAAACTGTAGTATCATGACTCAAATGAAGTAATCAAACTTCCATACAAATACTCCCAAGAATTAATGGAACTAGCTTAAAAGCTCTCAGAATTATTCTGCATGAACTTCAGGAAGTTACAGAACTGTCTCCTAAAAACATGACACACAGCATTACACTTTCTTATTATTTATTGAGAGGTACTTTTTTTTAACAAAAAAGTTCTACGAAAGACATCACCTTCATTTTAAAAAAATGGATACATGTTTCTTCTCAAATACAATACAGGCTGCATTTTATAAAGAAAGAAATAAACCTTTATTTTAATTAATAGCAAAAATACAAGAATCCATAGAGTTTCAAACACTGACCAACAAAACACACAGTGATTCACCTGCACTTTTGCAAATAGGTTGGCCTGAAAGTTGAAAAGTTATACATTAGGAGGAAAAATATTAAGAATTCCGAATCTAGAAACTGGAAGAAATCTAGGAGCACATCACTTAGGTGATTTCTCCATCAACACTGTCTAGTCTATCTTACCATGTAATTAAACCTCTGTTGACCAGAACTCCTCCACAACAGCCCCATGCTTCAAAAGAAAGAGCAATTAATGCGTTTAGAGTCTGCCAAAAATGGAGAGAGAACAGGCCACACCTCAGGTCAAGTGCAGGTGCCCTCAGGGAAGTCATCAAAAGTGCAGTTCTGCCAGGCAATCCCACCCTTCATAACAGCAGGCAGATCAATATTCAAGTTAGCAATCTGTGCACTGATGTGAGACAGTTCACTCAGCAGCTCCTGCTGAAACAGGACCCCAAAGTGTCCAGATTCCCTTGCAGATGTGATTTATTGCTGAGCACACTGAGTTTCAGAACTTGCCTTAGAAGATACATACAATGTGGAATGTTTCTTCTTCTGTGTTTTCTTCTCTGTTGAGATTTTAGTTTCTCTCTTATCTTCTTCTGTAGTTTCAAATCTGGATTCAGCTGTTAACCTATAGGCAAAGCAATCATTCTAAATACATATTTAGTTAATATAAACCAGGACTAAAATAAGAATTTTAGGCAAAATCAACAAGCCAACTGGCAAACAAGACCATCCATATACAGAGACAGAGCAAACACAGTTTAAGAAGAAAATGAGACTAAACCAAAGCATTTTTATATCAGTCTTAATGACATTTCATCACTTAAAACACCCCCCTACACCTCAGCTGCTGAAATGTTTGGTAAGAAAGGTTACTGGATATATGAAGTGGCTGAGATCAGCCTTCAAGCAACACCAGTCATGCACAGAGAAGAGATCCAGACCCAAAAGCACGAGCTCCAGGTGAAAAGTCTGAGCAACATCCATACAAATGGGATGAAATCAAGTTTCTTGCTTCTACACCACCAAAAAAAACTGCCTTTAAAATAATATGCTCCTTTCAACCTCATTCTACATTACTAAGGCCTTCAGCTTAGTGCTTGAATGTCCTAAGCTGGGGGAAGACTTCTTTTCAGGCTCTAAATTATATCATTTGTCCATTGACAGGTTTCAATTCTGTTATGAATGTAAATGGGGATAAAACTGTCTCATTGCTGTTAAAAAGATAATTCTGAAATCAAAACATCAGATTGTGCTCAGATGCCTAAATCTTGTTTTTAACTTAATGAACATGCAAACATACCATTAGACCAATTGATGAATATTGGTATTTTACCCAAGCAAATCACCCACAGCCCATTGACTGTTACACATGATTATTTCCACAAAAAAAGAAATTATGGAAAATGAAGCTTCAAATTAGGCATCACTTTATACAGCAACACAAACTCTGCACTCTTTTATCAGCACATGCATTAAAGCAATTCTCTGGTGACCCTGTGGATTTTTAGTGGTCTCAGGAGCCCTCAGTGAGCAACCCACACCACGGACAGCTGCTTCAGTGATATTTTTCCCAACACAAATAGCTGCTACTCAGTTGTTAGACTTATTTACAACACAGAAAGGTGCAGCTGAACATGAGAACTATGAAAGGAGCTGTAACAAATCTGGCGAAATTCAGCTACAGATTCAAACTGCTGTCAAACTATGATGCATTGCAGGCCATGTGCATGTTATTCTCTATAAGCACTGTCTCAACAGGCTCTGCTGTGCTCCTCCTCTAGATCAGGGTTTGCTCCACCATGTGCTTTGCATTAAGCTCACATTTGTAACTCTGATAGCTGAGCACCTTCTGTCCGTGGTCACCTCCATTTTGAGCTGGACAAATCACTATGTGGTTACAGCTAGAAGGAATTATTCAGAGGAAAAAAGTGTTCTCAGCAGCCATCGTGTGGCTTGCACTCCCCCAGCAGCTGCAGTTGGGGATGGAGAGTTTCTGTCCATGAACCTGTTCCTATGGCAGATTCCCTTCATTTGTCTCTCCCACTCTTCTGCCTTAAACAACCCCTGTCCCAGGCCACCAAAAACACCACTCTAGTGGCCAAAATTGGCAACAGAGTCCCTATAAGCATGCAGAAAGAACTCAAACCATAACAAATAAAAACCACATTCACTTAAATTATGTCCCAAAGCAGCCCAACTAGATTTATACAAAATATTGCCCTTTCAAGGTATTATATAATTCTCTTAGCATATAATGTAACAACTCTGACAATCACATTCACCCTGTGCCTCTTGAGGAGGAGGATATAGAAGCCAGGACTGAGGGAGTTAAGCTGAGCCTGGGAAGAAGGACTGGGGCAATTTTCTTTTTCTTTCTACTGCCCCCACTGTCTTTAATTGGTAAGGAGTTAGTCTACCCTAAGCCTGGTTTGCCCATGACCAGCTGACCTCTGTCATCTTTACCCACAAACTTTTTCCATCCAGTGCTCTTGTTTGTGCTATGGAAGAGAGGGAGGAGCAGCAGATGTGCAGCTGGCAGCAAGCTGAGGTTCACCCCAGAGCCCTCAGGGAGCAGCCCTTAGAGCACTGTCCTGGTTCATCAGGTGTCAGCACAGGGAATGGATCAGAAAGAACAGACAATGGTTAAACACTTCAAGCAAATGCTGGGGAAATAATGACATGATTCAAGCTTTTACTCTACAGACTCCAAAACTGAGATAAAACTGTGGCTCCTTCTACCTGTTTAAGGAAGATGAATTTGTTTCATCAGGTGGAGCTTTACTTCCCAAGGCTGAGAGCTGTGCCTAAAACCCCAAAGAGTATTATTAGTTATCCAGATCTCATGCTGAGCCAAATGGCCACAGGCAATTGGACAAAGCCCAAGTGAAGTAGATTTGGTGTATGTAATCCAACTAAATAATTTAGGGAAGCAAATAAGCTCTTAGACATCCAAGCTCTTCTTTAGATCAAACTCAGGCAAACAGCCTCAAATCTCAAAGCAAAATAAATTGTGCAGCAAGGGCTAGAGTCTACTATTTCAGTTTAAGAAGGGAAGAAAAGCATTTCAATAGAGAAATGTACCTTTTCATTGACCAATTAGTTGGCTAAGCTAAAGACATAATTGCACATAACCTTTGCATTGCCAGAATTCCAGTATGCACTGACAACTAATAATTACCACTTGAGTATTTAAATCTGTAGTCCCAACACTCTCATATCATAACCTAATCAGTGCCACCACCTAATGAGCTACCCCAGGGCTGGCTGCAGCCCTCTGGCAGGACACAGAGGTGCCCTGAACACAGGTGTTGGCTGAGACTATCCAGCTGTACCTGCTTAAATCACCACAGCAAGGAAGTCCCTCCACACAAGGGAGTTTGTCACCTCCACAAACACACACAGATCACTTCTGACCACTTCCTCATCACCTCCTGAGCTGAGATGACAAATTCAAACACCACTTTCTAGAAATGAAGTTTGCAGCCCTTTCACAGCTACGGTGGCTCTGTTCTCCCACAATTCATGGGGCAATGTCAGAGCTCCACTAATTACTCCACAAAAATTTATTCCAGGTACAAAACCAACCCCCAGAGACCACAACAGCCTTTTCAGCTGCAGCATCACATTTTAGTTAACACAAGGTGAAACACTGACAATTATCCACCCTTATTTCTTCCTCCTACAAACTCTCCCTTTTCAGATTCCCACTCCTGATCAATTTGCCAATATTTTCTGTCCCTAAGGTTCAGCCACACCTATCACAACAGCCCAAAGATTCTTTCAGAGTTTAGAAACCCAGCTTCTCAATTACACAGATTTCAACATTACTTCCTATTTTATAGCACATCATAGCAGATCCGGGGTAAGTAAATCCTTAATGTTAGCTTAATATCACTATTGGAGGTCTTAGTAGTTCATTAACACAATCAGAAACAAAGAGAATTCTGCCTGGATTTGCCTTTTACAGGCTCATACTATCACTGAAAAAAAGCTTAACAGCTTATACGGCGTTTTGTGGCAGCTTAATTGGTG